>OY998129.1:21448715-22722139 GCA_963921915.1 Hyposoter dolosus | reverse complement strand
TACATTGGGTAAGAGTCGAAATGATAACTTCGGTCCAACGGTGGCTTTCAACGTTGGCCCAGAGTTTCATGCAACACTCGCCCAGTATCGCCCCAATGGCAAGCACCGATTAATTATTTAATTGTATTTTTATTAAATAATCATTATTTCTCCGTAAAATAAGATTATTTATTGTAAAAATATTGCAGCATATTAGGAAAATAAAAAAAAAAACAGATTTAACAATTCATTAGAGATTAATATTTTCTGCCGGAGGAGGGATTCGAACTGCCTACCTATGACTTTCCTACCTAACACCTAACTTACTAACCCGGGACGCTAACCACTACACTACGAACTACGTTGTAACTTCAAGATTGAATTCTTCATATAAGCTGCATAATGCCGAGCACGAAAATGAAAAAGTTCATTGCGATACAAACGTGTATCATATTATTTCTATGTATATACATAATTTTAATACACAATAAATAATAATAAATTGATAATAATAATAAATTATTAATAATAAATAATTTGTACATACAAAATTTGATCACGCCATCTAAAATTATTTTATCATTAATTAATCTTATTATTTATTAAAATTGTGTATATACATGAAAATAATATGATACACATTTCTATCGCAATGAAAGTTTTTATTTAATTTATTTTCGTGCTCGGTATTCTGCAACCTATATAAAGAACCTTGAAGTTACAATGTGGTTGGCAGTGTATAGTGGTTAGCGGCCCAGGGCAGTGCATTTGAGGAATAAAAATTACGATTTCAGTATAACGTAAAAAAATTCTGAATTTTGTCAAGACTTGAGATATTTGTAAAAAAATATCGTAAGTCCAAGACCGGATGAGCGTCGGTTGGAAGGCCGAATGCCAACGATCACCTGTTTGCGAGTTACCAACACTGGCATAAGATTGGCAATGATTGGCGTGCCCATAGTGCATCTGAGCATAGGCTCAGCACAGGCAAACAGCATCGGCTCGGCGTCTGGGCCAACGCTGATCACCAATCGTTGGTTGCCGTTCATCGGCCAAAGCTGAGCTGATCGTCGGATGCCAACGCGATGTGGGCATTGGCTGACGATCGGCGAATATGTTGGCCCAAGCTCGGGCTTAGGAATGGGTTCGAACCGTCGTTTGCTATTACCGCGCCGAGCTTCGGCCGTATAGTGAGCATCGGCTATTTTTTCATGGGTCACTATGATTTTCACACAACACGAAATTATTTGATACTAAACATCGATATGATAAATAACGATATGAATATTTTTTCTCGAATACGTGACTCGCATCGCGGCTTTTTTGACTCTCCTTCTACTTTTCTTATCGTTTAGAATTTTTCGCACCTCCGCAATTCAGTTACCAATGAATTTTTTTTTCAACCGTCGTCTCACATTATTCGCAGCGTCGCTGATAACAAATTGTCGAAAAGATTTCGTTAAGAGAGCGTTAACTTTTGATTTAGTTTCACGTGGCACTTCAAACGGAACATCCGAGATGCATTTGCGTAAGCAATTATTGAATTTTTTCAAAAAACGTATTTGCCCATTTTGTTTTATCCTCCGTAACCTTGATAAGCTTTGTGTTCATCATTCATTACTTACTGGGGTTTTATCGAGCCGCCCATCTCTTCACATCAACTCCACGACACTAACTTCCGCATTCCCATTCGTGTTCTCACTCATTCGTAATGCTTTAATGTACATAAAAGGGAATAACCTGCGGAAAAGCCGGCCGAGCTTATTAATTACGGACAATACGGAAATACCAATGTCATCGTTCCAAGAATCAGAATCGAAAGTGAAATTGACATGAATTCGGCTATATAGAGAATGTAAGTGGAGGCTTTACAATTTAAGGATGATTGATGAATTGGAGTGGTCCAAGAAAAAGGGTTGAAATTTTTTATAGGTGTAAATAAACATGTACCGAATCGATGTGCCAAATTTTGAAAGCCATAGGATATAATTGTTGAATCTCCAGTGTTTTTGGACACTTATCCCCCACCAGCATAGCATAGTCAAAGGTTTTTTTTTATTTTTTCCAGTGGTTATTCCCAAGATTTCATAATGAGAAACAGATCGATGTATTCTCTGGGCACCCAGGAATATATACGTGTTTTAGTTTTTGGACTTTTCCATTAAAAATTGATTGAAATATTAAAAAATAAACACACAACTTAACCCATAACCGACCATGGTGTCAGCTGTTTTTTCGTACGTTGTCAAACGCCTCCTTTCACAATGTACAACGCTAGTCAAAATTGACTTATTAAACATATGTTTATCAATAAAATCATATGAAAATATCGATTCTTCACGGATTATATTTCTAAAATAATAAAATGACTATTTTGAAGTCAGTTTTGTATTAGGAAATCTTGGCCGAAAATAGTTCTGGTAAAGATCACGTAACCGTCACCCATGACACTTATCCCCTTATAAAAAGTTCTAAGTAACGATATATCTCGAACGTTATTGTTTTCGTTTTACTCGTCCTGTGATTGGTAGGTTCGGTTATACGCGCGTGCTTCAAGTCATCCCATCAGTCTGACAGCAGTTCAGGCTGTCGGCTTGACAGTTGCGTGTGTACGCGTGCGGTTATAAGTTTCTATCGGAATAAAACTTTTTTTCGTATGCGTGAAAGTGGAATTGACTAGAACTCTTCACGAGGACACGCATGAAGACTTTCTCCATCACTGGGAATTGACAGATCCACGAAAACTCGTCATAGAGCCACAGCTTCGGGATTTAAATTTATATATATATTTTTTTTTCAAAAATCGTGGATCAAAATTTATCAGGGAACGCGATTGACTAGAACTCTTCACGAGAGCACGCAGGGGGACTTTCTCCATCACTGGGAATTGACAGATCCACGAAAACTCGTCATAGAGCCACAGCTTCGGGATTTAAATTTATATATATATTTTTTTTTCAAAAATCGTGGATCAAAATTTATCCGGGAACGCGATTGACTAGAACTCTTCACGAGAGCACGCAGGGGGACTTTCTCCATCACTGGGAATTGCCAGATCCACTAAAACTCGTCACAGAGCCACAGCTTCGGGCTTTAAATTTATATATATTTTTTTTTCAACAATCGTGGATCAAAATGTATCCCGGAATGCGATTGACTAGAACTCTTCACGTGAGCACGCAGGGGGACTTTCTCCATCACTGGGAATTGCCAGATCCATGAAAACTCGTCATAGAACCACAGCTTCGGGATTTAAATTTATATATATTTTTTTTTTCAAAAATCGTGGATCAAAATTTATCCGGGAACGCGATTGACTAGAACTCTTCACGAGAGCACGCAGGGGGACTTTCTCCATCACTGGGAATTGCCAGATCCATGAAAACTCGTCATAGAGCCACAGCTTCGGGATTTTAATTTATATATATTTTTTTTTCAAAAATCGTGGATCAAAATTTATACGGGAATGCGATTGACTAGAACTCTTCACGAGAGCACGCAGGGGGACTTTCTCCATCACTGGGAATTGCCAGATCCATGAAAACTCGTCATAGAGCCACAGCTTCGGGATTTAAATTTATATATATTTTTTTTTTCAAAAATCGTGGATCAAAATTTATCCGGGAACGCGATTGACTAGAACTCTTCACGAGGACACGCACGGAGACTTTCTCCATCACCCAGAATCGCTAGATCTACAAAACACGTCATGGAGCCTCAGTTTCGGGATCCAAAATTTTTTTATTTTATTTTTTCCGAAAATGGTGGGTAAAAATTTTTCCAGAAACGCAATCGACTAGAACTCTTCACGAGAGCACGCAGGGAGACTTCCTCTATCACTGGGAATTGCCAGATCTACGAAAACGTGTCAGGGAGCCTCAGCTTCGGGATTGAAACTTTTTTTATTTCTTTTTTCCGAAAATGGTGAATAAAAATTTATCCGGGAACGCGATTGACTAGAACTCTTCACGAGGGCACGCAGGGAGACTTCCTCCATCACTGGGAATTGCCAGATCTACGAAAACGTGTCAGGGAGCCTCAGTTTCGGGATTGAAACTTTTTTTATTCCTTTTTTCCGAAAATGGTGCGTAAAAAATTTTCCAGAAACGCAATCGACTAGAACTCTTCACGAGGGCACGAAGGGAGACTTCCTCCATCACTGGGAATTGCCAGATCTACGAAAACGTGTCAGGGAGCCTCAGTTTCGGGATTGAAACTTTTTTTATTCCTTTTTTCCGAAAATGGTGCGTAAAAAATTTTCCAGAAACGCAATCGACTAGAACTCTTCACGAGGGCACGCAGGGAGACTTCCTCCATCACTGGGAATTGCCAGATCCACGAAAACTCGTCATAGAGCCACAGCTTCGGGGTTGAAATTTATATATATATTTATTTTTCAAAAATGGTGCATAAAAATTTATCCGGGAGCCCGAATGACTAGAACTCTTCACGAGAGCACGCAGGGAGACTTTCTCCGTCACTGGGAATTGCCAGATCTACGAAAACTCGTCATGGAGCCACAGCTTCGGGGTTGAAATATATATATATATTTTTTTTTTCAAAAATGGTAGATCAAATGTGATCCAGGAACGCAAATGACTAGAAGAGACTTCCTCCATCACTCACAATAAGAAGAGTGGAGGTCCAAAAAATTATAATATAGAGCAAAAAAATGTTGTGGCGGCGCCAACTTTAAAAAATTTGAGCCACGGTTTTCACTAGGAAAAAGTGGAGGCCCGAATTCTGCTCCAAAATAAGTTGGTTCCAAGACGCTGTCGCATATTTCGATAAGTTGTTATACATAAAAGGAGCGCTGCAGCGCCACCAGAAAATCGTTCGCGCGCTTCAGCGCGCGTGATGGACCCTAGTTTAATTAAAAGAAAAACTATCCGGAGTAGAAATTCGAGTGAAAAAAGAACAAGTCATTCTCGTTTCTTGTGTGATACGTTTATTGAGATACAAAATTATGACGAGTGACGAAAAACCTCATTGAGTCTGTATTTCAATCATGTATATAACTTGAGAAGGCTGTAAGCGCGGGAGTCGTATGAGGTCGATGTGCGTGCATATTACGAGCATACGGAACGATTTTTTCCAAATTAATTACTGTCGAGACACCATCCCATTTATAGTGCACTCTCGAGGTGTACATTTCCGTGTATAGAAGCTACCATCACCTCTTAATTTACCAGAATCCGTAACACTCGAAATAATTAGAAAGATTAAGAAACGAGGACCCGCCTAAAAAACTCGCAAACGAATTTTCAACACGTTAAAAAAGTTAATTGAATTTCGAAAGCACTACGAATTGTGATGAATTGTTTACTGGTTTCCATGATTTTGTTTGAGGTGAATTTTCTACTTCTCGATTGTTCGAATCAACAGACCCCAGTGAAAACAATCGGATATTGAGCTTGTTGGATCAATATTGTCCAAAAATATGAATCCACATTGAAAAATGCTTTTGATCATGAAAGTAACTGCGGATTGGACTGACCATAGAATGTCCATGCAGAAATGGTTTTCCACTTTCACAAGAATACTGACTATACATACGTCGAATCTATATGAAAACATTGCACGTATATGGTCGCTCACGGTATAAAGGTATGTGGCTTTCCTTGAGAAAACTTTTCGAAGAATACATTTGGAAGAACATTTCAGAAGAGAGTATCGACTTGAAGGCTGCGCGGAAATGCTAGAAAGCCTTGAGGCTTTTCTTCCCATCTACCCCTTTAAGCGTTTGAGCAATTCGCCATGTCTTGAGGCACAATGACTTGGGTTATAGGGTGACACGATGAAATAGATTACTACGACGGGCAATTGGTGCCCTCGTCTCATTGGCAGCAAAGTTTTTCAGAAAAATAAAACATTTTTTTTTTCACAATATTTACTCTTACTTTGCTTTTGGTACAACTCTCGTCTTGAAAAAATGTGACCTAGTTCGCTTGTCCTTTTTCCCCTGAAGGAGGTTTGGGTAACCCTCTTTGACTAGGCAATTCCGACGTTGAATCTGGAAAAACAGTTTTACACATTCCTACAGTCCATCCACCAGCATGGCTCGAAGAAACTATTGTGCGCCGTATGTTAAAGTATGGGATTACGCAAGCGAATAACTTTCGGGTTGTTATCACGACTATGTTCATAAAGTTCATTCACTTTACTTCAAAAATCAGGTTTTTTTTCATAAATAGATGGAACTTTGTACGTACGGATAATCGCGTTGTGGACTGGAGAAGTCATTTGTAAGCCACCGTATGATTCATTAGTTGAAATCTCACTCCCATGGAACGAAATCTTCTCCAATTGGCAAGTTTGATTGCCATATAACTCAATTCATTCCAGATGAAGTTTTAGGTGCGGCAGTGCAACGATTCTCTGAATCGAACATTTTGGGCCACATTTACTTTGAAAGCTGCTGAGCCTTCTAATCGACGGACAAACAGTTTCGCGAAAAAGACTCAATTGAATATTTCAGCTTTCGTATTGGAAAAAAATGAATAATATGAATAACAACCAAATAGTTGAAACGATAAGTTGAAAGGAATATGGAACGAATATCCGCTGAATGTGTAATCGTGAAAAAAAATGATAACGGTTGAAAGCTACAAGAACTGCTAAGGCTATGTTGGGTGTACGGGTTCTCATGTTAGCCTTATAGAAAAATTCGATTGACAACATAAAAGGCACACTGGTAACATAACCAGCGTTATCATTTTAGATCCACGTCGAGATCTCAATGTTTAAGTGTTCTTATCGAGCCAAGCTCCAATAAATCGCCGGTCTATGGTTATCGTGACACGATGTCGTAATTCGCGTAAATAGGGATAAACGCGTGGCCGATCGCACGTGAGAATCGTAGCGCGGGGTGGGGTGTATTGGTGCCGTGGGTCGATAGTGCGGTGGTACACCCCGTTTGTGTATACTCGTCTGCTGTCGCGAGATTCTGCTATCCCGTATGAATGCTATTCTGTCTCCGTTTCAAACCTTTCTCTGATAATGTCAAAGAAGGTTTGAAATATTTTTAAATGCTTTTCCATGAGTTTGAGGGGAGGAAAGAAAATGAAATATGAATGACAACTTGCAGAATATACTTCGATGATAAATACGTTGACATTATTGGCCCAGGTGAATGTCCTTGCGGTGTGTGTATGTTCGTAGAATTTGATAAATGTCATTGTAACTTGTAAGTTGTAAGAGAGCCTCGTTGAATTTATTTTTCCAATTCAAAACACTTGTACTCTCGATCTCCCACTTTGGTACCACAGTGTGCATACGAAACTTCAGCTTCGTTCTACGACGACGCGGTCTTGCGCGTTATACACGGCGGGTTATCCAGGGGGCAGGGGCCTCCCGCCACCCGCGTAAATATCCGACTCCTCTTGTCCAGAGACGAAGAACGGGAAAAATGTTAGACTTCTGTCAGTGGCCTCTCAGACGCTCGAGAGAGTACATAAACGTATTGGGATTAAAAGCCGCGGAAAGAGCCTTGTGATCGTTTCCTTTTCCTCCATTATTCCAACCCCTATCAATCCAACCTCTTTCCGCCATTCTCCATGTTATTTATTAATTTCTCTTGACATGTTTCATTATTTATCTGGCCTTCATGACTCCATTCCATTTCGGATCCTCCAAACTCTTTGAATCAACCAAGACCTAATTTCAAGTGCATTCTGTCCCTCAGGAACGTATTCGTTTATTGGAAATCATCATTTTCGAGTCATCAAAGTTCGTAAATATTCAATATGAACTCTGTGTTCTCGAGTTGACGAAAATCGACGTCGACATAGGATACAGTTGCTTTTTCTCATTCAGTAATATTACTAACCAGTGTTGCGTTGTTGCTCGATAAATCGTGCTGTTTGACAATTCGATTAAATGAAAATAACACCGAAAACGAAACAAAGTGCCACCCACGATATTGTAAAGTGATGGAATTGTTTGGCATCATTGAATCGTTGCGTTTGACACACAATGTTGATTCACCGACAAAAGTGGCAACAATTAGTGAATATGTTTTTCTTGTACAGCGCATTATTTTATTTTTCAGACTGAACGACCAATAATCAATAGAGTGGATAGTTCTTAGTCGTAGACTATTTTAAATATCGAGCGCAGAGCTACTGTCGTCCAAGTTGTCAGTATAAATGAGTGATTGTGTGTATAATGTTATTTTGTCGTTTGAGAAATGACAGAGATAAAAAGCACGTGTCTTATTATCGCAGCGCTTCCGGTTGTTCGTTATATTTCATTAGCAACAGTGAAATGATGTGATTGTCAACTGTGAGTTGGAAAGGATGATGCTTTACGAGACTGGGACTGCGAGAGTTTGTTGGTAGAATCGAAAACCATACAGATGTGGCTTGACCACTGAGCCACGAGGCCATTGAGGATTAGTGGTTCAGCTTGACCCGGAAGGCCCGAAAGACGATGCTGATTGCGAAAAGTAAACGACACATTACTGAACGTACATCAACTCCGCGGAAACCGTGTCCCCTGCTGCTACGGGTAAATAGTAATTTTGTTCTGTGCGTTGTTCGGCGATGATTAAGTGAAAAACGTCCCCTTGGCACCTCGATCATAAATTACCATAAGACATTTGCCAGGTTTGGGATAGAAGATCTTATTGTGCGTTATCGTCGTGCGCGCAAGACGTTGTTTACCCTAAAAACCTTCTAGAACCTTACCCTACATCGTTGAATTTATCGGAACATATAGCACCAAGACCTACAAGGACATACGAAATAGCCACGTGCTTAGAGGGACGACCCTCTTTAATCATTGTCACCACAAAGACGTTGTCAGCATCTGCAGAATTCGATGCTTTTTCATACGCCCTCGAAATTTTTGGTATCACGGTCGAGGCGAATGATAAAAGAGCCACGTACAGACCAACCGCCTTTACTCGTCATTGTTTGACTGGCGAACCTTCGGAAGATGTACAGGTCTGTTGGCTCACCTACTTTTCTCTTCCCCGCATCTCATGTCTAGACGAACGACGTAATTGGTTTTTCGTCGCACAAAGACCTGCCCGTAATTGTACGTTTTAAAAGTCAACTCACGTCAAAATGAAGCGTGGTTATTATTTTGTCTCTCTGTACACACTCTCCACGATGTAACGGTCCAACCGAATATTAATCTGGCAATGTGACTCTATTCAACCCCGTCGTCTAAAAATGCGTCCATTTCATTCGAAAATAGTAACCCATTTTGCATACACTACCATGAATAACGTTTTCAAATCTGTGTAAACTTTTTCATAATTCCCTATAACTTCGTGATAAGTTGTCGCTCATACACGTTGATGATGTACAATTTGAAAGCCGGGTCCTTTCATTGAATCCGTACGTCAATGTCGGTCTAGTGAATGGGTTTGTTTCAGGAACAAACAAATATAGAGATTGTGTAGTTTCAGAGGAACAAAGCCACTCAGCGTCGATACGAGCTGCAACTTAATTGGTTCCATTCCAGTGATGATAAATTTAGCTTAGGATTATAGTCAACACACGGATATGAAGAAACAAATTTGTTTGTTCTTTCCGGCATGCCGCATTTAACAGTACCTGAAAGTTGGTGTGAAATAAAAACGGGATTTTAATTGAGATTGTTTAATGAATTCATGAATCCTGCGCGACAATGATGTCAAACAATGGTTTAAATTGATGGGTACAAACAGCTTATTTTCGATGAGTTATTCCCGGCAATTCTAGACTTTACTGTCACAGCTACGACGTTATTCCGAGTTCCATGTTTATCGGAACACGGTCTCGCGCAAAAAGAGCTTTGTAGATTCAAGTTCTATAGCACACGTCAAGCCCTCCAAGAACACCCTCCCTTGTACTTTTCGGTATATTTTTCTCATCTATTTTGAATCGAGGGCCTGCCATGTGATTCAAACCCAGGCTCTGCAAAGGTAATCTCATTTATCATTCTCTTCATAATAAATATGCGGTTCACGTCTTTCGTTTTCTAGCACCACGTTCACGGTGTGTTTTGACGCGTGACAAACACGTTAACCCTTTGCATGGCTCCCCCTCGTTTTGTCATGCCATCGTGTGCCGCTGCTCTACATCGATCGTACTTCAACATTGTCGACTGATTGTCGCGTTGTAATGATACAACGCTCGGCTTCAATTTATACATTTCTAGAGCTTTGACGAGAGTCTTGAACTCCGACAAGTGAGTTTCTATTTCTCCCTCAAATACCAATTAATTTGATATTTTGCTCTACTCGAAAACAATCATCGTCTAATCAATTCCTAAATGTTTTTCTATTCAACGACCAGCTGTTTCTTTATGCCACAGCACCAAGTTCTTGGTTATATACCTTCAGAGGAATGTATATCTCCTCTGACCCTATGACCTCTCTGGTTATTCTAAAAATTCAACGTTTCACCTGTTGGCTGTGTTTATCGATATGTTTACAAAGATATTCATGTATGCAAAGACTATCCTCTGAGATTGAAATACGGGAAATTGTATTCTTGAGAAGGTTAAACGTTCCATGTATAAAATAGATCAATTTTTTTTTTTCGGAGTAAGCAAACTCACTCTAATGAAACGATCACGATTTTCAATAAATAAATTGATTCCATTGAATGTTGCCAAAATATATGAATACTGATAGTGTGTGGCTTTGGTAATCTGCCAAATTAAGCTACGACGACGAGTGAAGACAGTACTCGGATAGGTGATCGCTTATCGATGGATTTATGAACATAACGGAAATCCAAATGTTTTTTTCTGGCTTCAAGAAATTTTTTCTTCTCATTCCAGAATTTGAGGGATTGGCTCGTATTATTATGCACATTTCGGGATGGAGTAATTGCATTGTGTTTTCTATGATTCTGTGGACATCTAAATAAGATCATTAGTCGAGATATTTCTAAAGCGAAAGCAAAGAAAAATGCGACATTCGGAATTGTTTAATGACTAACCGGACGACACAAACGACGGAGAATCAGCTGAAATCATGTTACTCGGACAAGTACGCCTGGCTCGTTTCAAGAAACGTTTGAAGAATTCCTGCTTTGATGCGACTATAGTAGTCGCCGCAGTCCCTTCAAAGGAGCAGGCGTTTGTACAGCTACAGTTGGACAAAAGATGAGCAAGAGCGTCGAACTCCTCGCCGGATCGGAGGACGGCGAGGCGGTACCGGGTAAGTCTTTAATTGAATGAGTCGATCGCTTAAATCCGATTCAAAACTTGCATGCAATTGACATGTGCTGTTAGTAATTTTGAACGCTTGGTAAAATCAAATATCTTTGCTAACAGAACGTGAATCCATTCAGTTCGAGTGGGAGGGGATGGTTTTAGTTGTAAAAGGAAAAAAAAGAGTGTCCACATTCCGCAAAGTAGCGAATTTGTCAAAAGTATCATTTCGTTTTCATTAAACATCTCTCTCACGCGTAAAGCACATGTGTCTGACTGATGAAGTGGAAATAAACTTTGAAGAAGAAAAAAACGTTCGATCTATCGCTTGAATAGAGAATTTTTTTGTATCCCCCAAGCCCCAAGGTCACCTGCATTATTGACACTTCGTTCGTTTTCACAACGTCGATTAATCTTAGTTCTCACGAATATATATCACCAACGATCAACCCAATCGAAAGTAAGCAACTTGGGAAGCCAAACGACCATCTTCACGACAGTGTCATAAATTATCAACAGCCTTTTGAAAACCCACACAGCAAACCACGAGTGACTAATATCCCGTCATACGCGCTCAAAAGCCAAGAATCCAGCAAATTCGAAACATCAACAGCTAGAAACGGATTACGATTGGCAGGAATATTTTTCAATCGTGTAGTTATATCTTACGATGTTAATTATCATTCGCAAAGAACGTTCCAAACATTTTCCGGATGTCCTACTTAATATTAAGCAGTTTATGGACCACCGTTTCACCCTGAAACACTACTCTGGGTCAGGGAGACCCCGCTTTTCATTCATGGATGAGCGAAATATAATTAGATTTTTTTTTTGTTAATCAACGGAAATACCCATAAAAGCTGAATTCTCACCTTTCTGAATTATAGATCGAATGATCAGACTTCCCCTCGCGGATGGCACGGTTGATTTATCGGTGCGTTATTTATGCATCCGGTAGGTATAACGAGATTTCGTGATTGATACCGCACATGCAATGGGCTCCGAGACGGATGGAGTGAAGTTTGTTTTTTCGACTGTTTCGATGGATGCTTCAAAATTTAGTCAATTTTGGAGGGCTAGAGATCAAGATCGGAGCAAATATCGTCGGAATAAGCTAATTCCGTCAGCTCTGGAATGAACTTGCTCCACACAAAATAGTTTTTTGATCAAACTTTCAGACCTGGCGGAGAAAATATCGATGCATACGCGAATAAGTAAACGGATAATGCAGAAAAAAAAAACCCTCGAGCTCATTTTTCCATTTGGATCTGCACTGTGCGGATAAAACTATAAATATCAATGGAAAACTTTCGCCCTCCCAGATCTCTTAGCTCGTCCATGGAAACGGATTCCACCATCGTTGCTCAGCTTCGTGCTATTGATTCCACGGAGCAGAAAATAATTATATCTTCGAGGCTCAGATATTCAAATTAACAAATGGCCATGAACGTATGAATGATGCATCCATTATTAAAAAAAACGTCCAGTAATGACAGTAGGGAAATCGCAACGTCACGCGGTGGTCGAGAATGAATTTGAAGTTCTAGGTTTCTTCAAGAACGAAATGTTCTGGGATTTGCCTCCAGGCGACAGAACATTTCGACGCTCTCGTCCCGAGCAGGAGGGAGTAATGCAAGGGGCTGGGAGAGTGCGATATTATTGCAATTCGTTCGAATTTTTGTGTGGTTATCAAAAAAGTTTATTCGTCGTCACGTTCTCTGCTTACAACAGAGGCTGTCAGAGACCGTGATTTAAGCAATCAAATTCAAATATTATTGCGGATATCGAAGTGGAGAAAAACACTTTAAAGGATTGCAATTTCCTAGGAACGACGCGTTGGATCGCAATAATAACGTTAACCACGGAAGACGATCAAAGTAGCAGGTGGAAGATGAACGAATATCGAATAAAATTTCACTCACAGGCTTATATACAGTCACGTCCAATTAAAACACATCATTTGATTATCCCGGGACCTCGCTCGCAAGTTGATTTGATACACTTAACCCTAGAACGGTACAATGGGGTCAAAAACGACCCCAGATGACTTTAAATCCCGGCGCGCCCTTTCTTCCTTCTTCTCCCGTTTTTCATCGTATTACCGAATTTTCGACTAATTTTTTGACTTGAAACAAAATCGCCCCAGACTCACGTGATCCTGCATCAAAAAACGAAAAGAATGACACCAAGTTGAACGCTTTTCGTTAAATTTTACCGGAGGTATGAATTTTTCAAAATTGGGGTCATTTATGGCCCCAGGTAAAACCGCGCGATTTTATGCGAATTTTGACAAGCTCGATTAACGGCAGAGATTGTATATAGAAGAGTGCACAACGTAACGTCACAAGGTTGTCAAAAACTTTTGGTGGTCCGAACAAATAGGCGCGTTCATCGAAACGGAATTGGAAGGAGGACTTTCGCCCATTAAAAAGAAAACTGGTTATTCCATGTTCGAAAATGTCACACCTCCTCAAAGTGATGACCATTTTTTGACGAAATTTCGCTAATCAATCGGTCAATTTTAGCTTCGTTATAATTTGCCAAGTCATATTTAAATTTCGAATAAAGAAAAAATCTTCCAAAACCCCCGGGAAACTATAAAGGGAAGACGTTGCGATATCGTCGTGTTCCGGGCGATTTTATCGATTGTCCGAGTTCGAAGAGATCGCGATGAGATTGAGCGACGCGTTTCAATTGAACGTTACCATGCAGGCATGCGGCTCCCGAATATCATTGTTGGACCACTCGATAGGAAGCATGGTTGGGGATGTAGCAGAAGTTTGATTTCTTCTTCAAACAGTAAGAGAGAAGCAGCTTCTACAGGGGTGCCGGACTGCGATATAAACCCAGTTTTAAGATGTATACAAAACTTTGGCAATTCTCAAAAGATGGCTGATAAACTTATCTATTTGCCAACTGCCCACCAAACGATGTTTTCCTTGAAAATACTTTCGTCTCTTTTCCTCTTTCGTCGTACGTAATTTACGTTTATTGGAATTTACAAGTGTCGCAATAAATAATTTTCAAGGCTGTGGACAAAAGATTGTCGTAGTGTCGTCAATTAATAATGTGAGGGGACCGGTGACGCGACATAATATCACATGCATGTGATATTACTTGCTAAAAATATCACAAAATTTTGTCATTTATAAATACAAATATAAATATCACAAAACAAGAATAATTTTATTTGATTTACATTTTTATGCCCCACCCTGCATAAATGTGAAATGTTATTGGTTAGTTATAATTTGAGATTGTGCGCTATACCGCGTAAATACTCATTCATTTAACGATCGCTCGTGTATTTTAAAACGATGTTTTAGTTGTACGGGTGTTGGTTTTTCTTCCATTTCCAAATGACAGCAGAATACAAATTAGACGAATTACGAATCATAAATATACGAATCAAATATACGAATCATATTTTTGTTGTGATATTTTTGTGTTTTATATTCTTGTTCGATGATTTAGACGCTTGATCAATTGGTTTGTGATTTTTTGTGTGTTATTTTTGTGTTGGATATTTTTGTCTGTGATATGGTGTCGTAGAACCTGAGAAACAAGTATATAGTGCAATTAACATATAAATGAAACGACGAGGACGTCGTGATGGCACATGTGCATATCGGAATTGCATAATTGAATGGCTGAAGAGCTGAGACGTTTTTTTTTAGATCAGTCCCGTTCGGAATCAAGATCAGGATTGAATCTCAATGGCAGTAGACCATTATCGAGAAGCGCAACGGAGCTGAGGGTAAACAAACGCGAAGATTCACCGTCACTCCGAGGTCGTACGTCTCAGGCTTCCGGTGATAATAATAATCGTGATTCTTCCCGTCATCATCACCAGCATCATCACCTTCGTTATTCATCGGTTGCCCAGCGGACTCAAACCTTTTTTGCCACTCTCAAAAGCCGATGGGTCAGGGGCAGGAGCAAAGAGAGAAAAAAGGTTAAAGATGGACTCGGAAATGTTATCAATCCGAACGACTCGCCGAACAGGAACGTGGGCGTCGAGTCCGATTATGCGGCCGATTACTCGTCGGAGCACAGTCGAAGCTCGTCGGCCACGCAGAGTCCGGCACGCCATTGTCTCAATCACCCAGGTACAATATCCGTCGCTTTACGCTTATTCCGTTTTTTTATAAAACAATCGAAAACCACTTTGCTTTACCTATTTTTTTACCGTTGTTACTCGCGTGACATCGTAACAGGCTGCGCAGTAAAACAAATTCATTTTTAGCGGTATCAACTACAGCGATTTTCAACATATTTTTTCATTCTAACAGCTGCGATTTCGAATAAATATCACAAAGCTCTCGGTACTGTTCATAAATGTTCATAAAAATTTATTTGTCACATAATTTCATAGTTCTATACGCCGGAACAAGGCATTGTGCTGGCTAAAAGCTAAAAAGTATGCGGACAAACGATGTATTATAAAAATAATAAGGTGCGAAGTCGAAACGAATTCAAATCGATAAACTTCTCGTCCGAATGAAAAAAATTGAGGAAGCAATTTGCAAATTTTAATTTACAGCGTTTTGTTGCATTTGCATTTAAATGATATAATTTCGACAACTTTTGTAGAAAGTAGAGAGGAAGTAAGGACTTGTAAATAATATCTTATAAAATTTGCAATAATTAAAGCGTTTAGACGATTTTTCGAGAAACTCAGATTTTTATAAAATTCGAAAGATCGTAAAATTTAAACCGTTCAACCGATATTTCCCAAATTCAATACCAACCTTCCTATCAAAATACTCTATTTATAAAAAAAAAAAAACAATTAGTAAAAAATCTTAAAGTTTGCGGATGTCAGAGCGGTGCCACCCTTTCGACAAAATTCCGACAAAATTCTCAGAGAATTAAGAGCTTGTATAGATTATCATCTGTGCAAAACGAGGGCCCTATAGCTCAAACCGTTCTCGAGTTATAAACGTTTGAATTTTACAGTGCCAGATCATACACACACACACACACACATCCGGACATTTTTTCTAGATATGTTTTTTCGATGTTTTGGGACATTTTAAGCGCATTGACGTTAAAAACTGGAAAAAAATAAAAAATACATCGTCACATAGCTTCCTCAATGAGGAGGCACAAAGGAATGGAAGAGTTTTGTTATAGTTCGTTGCTAAAATAAATCTATATAGCAATACGATGGAACGACATCGCATAATCCTGGAAAAAGTAAAAAAAAAAAAAAACCAATCAACAGTATTGTATACTCAGAATCTCCGCTAGCACGAGGTAACAGGGACAAAATGAAGAACGTGCGAGAGGATAGTCCTGGACGATGTAGTGACGGTTCGTCGAAGGGTTCGCTCAGTTGTCAGCGGTATACGAGAGATGGAATGATGCACTACGAGAACGAAGAAGATAAGGTCACAACCGGAGAGAGCGCTATAAGTTGTCAGGACGAAGCAGGGCGGCGGCGAGAATTGGCGCTACGTCAGCACGCCTTCTTTCAATTACGACTGCATATCAGAAGAGGAGCTAATCTCGTCGCGATGGATCGATGTGGTAAGAGAGTTCAGGGTCTCTTTTTATTCCTTCCATCTCCAATCTTTGGTCGTCTTCTTTTTTGTCCTTTTTTGTTCTGCTCTCTGTGACCTGTTTTTCGTCGACGATCACATTTTTTAATTGTGCATGTGCAACGAATAATATGACAATTCAAAGTTTCTGGAGGTCGAACAAACGTCTGCTCCTCTTATTCTTTCGGAAGCTGTGAATATTTTGGAGTCTCTAATTCATTCATTAGTACAAATTTAATTAATTCGTGTCATCGATTTTTCGGCACAAAGGTTTTCCAATTATTGTTCGAATGCTCTAATGATTCTCCCGAATGTACAGGAGCGAGTGACCCATACGTCAAGATCAAATGTTCGGGTCGTCTCCTTCACAAATCTCGCACGGTTCATCGAGAATTGAATCCCATTTGGGACGAGAGTGTCACTCTGCCAATCGAAGACCCTTTTCAGCCCCTCAACATCAAGGTAATAAGCTTTTTCTTTCATCGTTCATTTTTCAAAAACACCCAATTAAGGAGCTTGGATCACGAAATCAAAATAATCAGAATTTGATAAAATTTTATGATAACATTCTTTGTCATCAAGTATAGAATCACAATTTTTTTCCAAATTTTTTACCACATGGTTATCAAATAATTGAGAGTTAAATCGAACTTCTTATGCACGAGATGTATACCTGTATCTATGTGAACTCTATGCTTATATACGTGAACTTTAATGTTCAATTATTCGAGTACTACGTGGTAAAAAAATCTAAAAAAATTTGTATTGTCATATATATTATTAAAGAATTAAAGAATATATTTAGCAAATTTTATTAAATTCTTATCTTTTTGAAATTTTATATTTTTTTAACATGGTTTAGAATTGTAAAATTGTATCGTCTTGATCCAAGCTCCTTAATGGGTCAAACAAAAGTAACCATCGAATGTCAGCCGTAGGATAATTCACAATGGATCAAAATTGCTAATTACGGAAGCAGCGAATTTAAAATAGTCAGGATTCTGTATCAACGAAGTTGACATTTTTATTCCATATTGTTATTGTTAGATTTTTATGCCATTTGTCAAGAGTGTGCGATGTGGGATCGAATTACTATCATTTGAATGAAGCAGGACAAAAATATTTCTCCGATCCATTATCTCGTTTGCTGAATTATTCTTTTTCTGCTTCGGTGAATTATAAGTGAAAGGAGTAGATGAAATATTCATAAAATTCCACAACGGCGTAGCTATGTCGAAACTGGAAGAGCAACTCTGATTTATTCATTCGTATATTCACTTATATATTCTACACGATGTGATTCAAAAGTGTAGAATATTCTTACTGATAATTCGTTCGTATAAAGAAAGCTCGTTTTTGTTACAACCAAATGATAACTCTTTCGACTATTCTAGGTCTTCGATTACGACTGGGGCCTTCAGGATGATTTCATGGGTGCTGCTCAGCTGGAACTCGTTCAGCTTGACCTCGGTCACCCACAGGATATCGTCCTAGAGCTCAAGGATCCTGCAAGACCTCGTCAACACCTGGGCGAGTTATATCTGACTGCGACCCTCTGGCCACGAAATCAACAAGAGAAAGAACAGGTACATCCGTTATTTATCCATGTTTTATAATTCTCGTTTGGCCGCACGGCTTTCCCATAGTCATGACTAGGCAGCAAGATAGCGAAGATTTATTGATAGTTCATTCGAATAGAAGCAGACCAAGCTTTGCCAATTGCAGTTTAGTTAGAATAGATTTCGAGACTCAGATTGACGCATGATTCCGGAGCAGCGCCGAGAAAAACTTTGCTCGAACCGCGTCAAGCTATTCACCGTAATTACGGAAGATTATGGCGCTTGGAATCCCCATAATCTTTCGTAGATCAAGAAAAAACGCTTTTATCATCCACGTGATTTCCAAGATTTTTTTTTATCGAAGTTTCGTCAAGGTTTTCCTTGAAATTGTTTATAAAAATCGATCCACGAAATGTCGGGTATTTCCCGGATTAATCCACGGAAACGCTCTTGGCTATAGTTTCTTTAATCGGAAAAATGATGCACTTCTCTGTTACGATGTCATGAGAGAAAAATTTAAAGACAGGAAATATGAAGTTGGATATTGAACCATCCATGCCCCTCATTCATCAATAACGTCTTCAAAGTGATCGGTTGTCAATAAAATGATGAACTTTTGATTTCGAAAATGCAACCATTATTTATGAAGTGAAATTCGTTGTCGTTTGTATTTCGAGCAAAACAGTAGAAAACTTCGTCATGACGAAAGAAAAGTCTCTGCACGCGCGTATACTCCTTTGTTGCATAAAATAGAGAATTATTTTTCGGAATGTGTATTTTTGAGGACGTTGTATGCAAAATTTTCTATCGATAGAATTCCTTCAAATTTGCACCACACACCGAGAATAGTGATATCTAATAGCTCGCGCAATTTTAAGAAGCCTCACCATGTAGAAGTCGAGATATTTATTTATAAAAATCACAATTTTCAGTAGTTTCTCATAAGAGCGTGTGTCAACAGTTGCAATTTTCAACATTAAATATTTCGATTTCTAAATGGTGAAGCCTCTTAAAACTTTGCATATACTTTTATGTAACATCGAAGAAGCTTTATTTAGTTTTTCGAAAAAATCGCTCGTAAAATTTTTTCAAAATTTTGTTCATGATATAACAAATACAGATTACTTCGGACAATCTTGAATTTAGAGTATGTTGTTCTTTAGTCAATTTGTAAAAACTTTTTTTTAACGATCTTAGGCTCGCAAACCATTTTGTATGTAAGAAAAACTGCAAACAAAAATTTAGATTTGAGCGTCGCGTGATATAACGTCCTTAAGAAGGTTGGCTGATAAGAATTTAATAAAATTTGGTGATGACATTCTGTAGCATCAAATAAGATGACACAATTTTTTTCAAATTTTTCGTCTAGATAGTTATCGAATAATTGGAGTTTACAATATGCAAAAGATATACCTATATATAGTTGAGTCCTATGCTTATGCATGTAAACTCTATTGTTGAATTACTCGAAAACTATGAAGAAGAAAAAGCTTAAAAAATTTGTATATTCATATTTAATACTAAAGAATATATTCACCAAATTTCATTAAATTCTAATCATTTCGAATTTTCCTATGCTTTTAAAATGGCAACATTGTTGTGTGTGTTAACCACGAAAAACTGATCGAATTGGTGCAGTATTCAACAATATCGATTGTAGATTTTTACACGTTGATAGCCAGGATGCAAAAGCAGAGGAAAAAAAAATCTACAAAGATGAGGGTCACAGCGTTGTCAATTGACCGTGAAATGTCACATGCGAAGATATGTATCGTGTACATATGTTTACGCGTACACTTCCCACTGACGCTTCTTTAATATCCACATGCATGAGTCATCCTCGCTGAAAAATAAAAAGAACTCCAGAGCTCCAAGTTTTTTTTTTACATCTCGTCTCTTTCTATACTTTTGTCCTATTTCTATATCTTCGATGCCCACATGAGTTGTTATCGGCTCAGCCATGCCTATGCGCTGTCCTCGCTCTTGCTACGACAACTGAATGAAAAAATAGAGTATGTATACCCGTCTGCATATAATTGAGTGACGCGACGGACTAATCACTCGAAGAAATTGAAATGATTATAGAGTCTGGATCACGTTGGGATGTATGACATGTCTTATTTGATCATCTAGAGACTGTACAGGTTAATCAGAAAATACGGGCTGGTGGATTAAAAATGGTATCGCCTAATCGATTAGTACATCGAGAACGGTGAATACTCTTGGGCACACAATTCAATTATAGTCTTTCCGTTGAATTCTTGTTTGTTTTATTTGATTAAGATGTTGATCCCAGTTGCAGGATAACGAGTTTTGGTTTGAGGAATCGTTTTGATCGCATCTTTATCGAACGTAGTTATAGAAACCTTTCAATTTCCGCATGGTGATGTTTTTGTTTCATGAAGCTGCGAAAATGACAGAAATGAAAAAATTCGGGGAGCTTTTATTTTGGCATTATAATCGTAACACGAAATGATGCTCCCGGAAAAATAATGATTCGGTAACACAGACTGATTTTTCATAAACTTTTTCTTCATTAAATTCTTGCATGAAAATGTTAAATCAGCTTTTGTAAAAATTGCATGTTTCGTGTGAATAATCAAAAACTGAACTGCGAGTGATTTTGTTAATCGTTCGTTGGCTGGCCATTTGTCAAATAAATTGAATTTGGAACTGGATGACCCAGTGTGTCTGCCGGGCGTTAACTTGTCCATGCAAATTGATGAAATAAATGACAAAAAATAACAAAGTCAACATTTCACGGACAAGCAAGGAAATAGGAAAGTGGATACTCGGTTAGCATACGATTTGCACTACGTCTGCGTCAGTGTCGCTTTGTCCTTAAACGAGAGCAAATGTAGGCAAGTTTGAAAACGACGACGTACGACGATTCGCTTACAAGCGACTTATCACTATAACTTTTATTGGACATGTGACTAGCTCCGGTGCTATTTATACATACATATACAGTCTTATAACGAGTGGGCCTGTCAATATTGTGAGCGAGCATGTGTTGTCATGCATGTACGCAAGAACGAGTAAGAGAGACGGAAAGAGAGATTGAGAGAGGGAAGTAGAAAGAGAGAAATAGAAATAGAACAAGCGGCTGCTCACGACGGACTAATCAAAACTTCTTATCAACTTTCGTTCGTTTCGTTCCTTTTATTTGACAGTCTTCTTCTTTATTCTTTGGATGCAAGCAATTCTACGCGTCAATTCCATTCAACTCACGAGGTCACTTTACATAACACGCTACATTCCGTGTGTTCTTTAGATTTTTTGTCGAATCTTTAAATCTCATATCGATCGAGCATTATGACGAGAACGCATGAAGAATGGAAAAAAACGTTTCAGCTGCGTACAAATTTTCATCCCATGTCAGTGTTTTAGCCTCAAGATCCCTCGTTCTGTTTAATTCAATTTTCTTACTTGTCCACAATGGCATCCATTTTTTTTTTCATATTCATTGGTACAATTTATTGATTACTGATAATTTATTCAGCAGCATTTATAATTAACAGACGAGGTTTGCGTCTCTCGTGAATTAGAGCTTTTTTCGCACCCGCTGGAATTACGCACCTCTATAACAGCTCACGGTATTTCGAAATGTATACATACGCAGAATGCTATCTCGCTCACGCAGCTGGTATTTTTTACTCCTGGTGTCAGTGAATAATTTTTTTTTCTCTCTCAAACCATTCTGATGATTTCTGACTTCAGCTTTAAATCTCTTCGTAGATTTTTCTAACTCTCTCCTTCCCCTGCTCCACTGAAAATGAAATTTTGTCAAAAAACGTCAATATTTTGTTCAATACGGTAAACTAAATATTTTTGGATAATCACAAAATTTTCGTAATTTTGACAATATTTTTTATTTCTAACGGAACTGTCAGCAAAATTTACCATTGGAACGACAAAAATTTGCTTCCGAAGAGATTTTCAAGAATATTTCTTACTGCAGTGACAAAATTTTTGTGATTTTTCAAAAAAAACGTTTAGTCGAACGTGTGTCCAACTAAATATTCATCTTTTCCAACAAAATTTTGTTTTCAGTGTCGTTGTAAAATACAATAATACTCAAAGTGTCGCTCATCGAAACGAAATTTGCGAACAATAACGAATACTCGAAACGCGGAGGTGAATACACATCAGAAGCTTCACGGGTTACGAATGATCGAATGACCAAATATACTAAGGCCATACGGTTGTGTTGAGCATTATTCTTTCCGAGAACCTTTCAAGAGTGAAATAAAAGTTCGAGTATTTTGTCTGGAAGTCTTTACACTCGTTTATTGATTCTCTGAGAATACGTGCTAATTTTTCCGAAGAAAATATAACGAAGAAAGAAAGATAAAGTTTTTTCTATACGACATGCTGCGTGAACGGACGATCACGATCAATAGTTGCCTGATCGAGATTGAACTTGCACATCTGTTCACTATACTAACGTTTTGCTTTATTTATGAACCACGCAGGGGAAGAGGGGACGAACAATCGATAATCAAGAAATCGGCATGGCGCCATTTTGAAATCATATTTTTGTCTGATTCTGGCTGAATGTTTACAACAGTGATACAGATTAAGGATATGTTTGGATTTGCTCGGCCACATGCACGAAATCTCTGGATCTCTGGTCGTCGATCAAAAAATCTTTTTTGCACACGTTCGTACGTATCAGAATCATAGCCAACCGTACGAGGAAATTTGATAACTTGTTTTTAAAGAATTTACAATGTTTTCGAACAAACGATCAAAACGTTTTCGATAATTTATGAATTTAAGAGTGTGAAATATTTTCTATCGGAAATGGCATTTTTAACAACCGGATGTTAGTAATAATAGTTGGTTAATTATTGCGTCATTGCTAGAAAAAATTAATTACTATTAAATTAATAATGAATTAAACATCACGAATTATTTGTCACAATTATTCAAATTCCCGACGTCGTTGAGGAGAAAAAAAAGGAAGCCAGGTGATTGTGAGCATACATCATTCTGAGCTTGTATTTCGTGCTCAAATATACGCAACTGCTGATATCTCGAAAATATTTTAAGCAAACATGATAAAGTTTGAGGATCGCGGGGACCAAGGAAACCCACGGTTTGCTACCGCGACCGTATATCGAGTTAAGTTCGGAACTTTAAAAAAAATTTTTTACAAGAATTGTCGTTTGTTTTTGCGTACAATTTATTACATTTAAATTGAACTTTCGAAAACTTTATTGAGAATCACTCGGTCCGTGAATTTCGCGATTTATTGCAAAAAAATTTGTTGGCTTCGTGGAAAAGAATGCGATGTATTTTCAACCGGTCGATTTTAAATCGAGACGCTTGACTTATCGTCGTATAAATACTCCGAAGCTAAAAAAACTGTTTGCCAAGTAGAAAATTTGGGAATATTCTTATATCCGTTGATATTTTTGAAAATTCAGGTTTTTATTCAATAAATATTGATTAAAAAGTAAATCAGAGGATTTAGAAAAAATTCAAATTATTTTGTGAACGATGCAATGATATTGAAGCGAGGTTCGTGCTCATGATTCGCAAGATGATTTTCATCTGTGATAAGATTGCATCTTTCAATTTAATTAAAAAAAACAACTGCCTTTTCCGAATGGTTCGTTGTTCTTACAGCTTTGCATAACGTGATGAATAATCAGCTGCTGTGTTTTTATGCACTTAGCGTCAACGTGTAAATCATTTTTTCTTTTTACCGACGGTACAGCTATCGTTGAATCGAACGAGAAAAGAGGGGAACATTAATTCTGTCTTCTGAGCCCCGTACGTTTCCATCAGTAGCGGCGCAAACAGCGACCAACGTCGGTTCAATTTCGTTGATTTTGTCGAGTGTCTGTTTTGAATCGTTGCGTCAAGTCCAATTTATTTATGCATCGACGCTTCAAAAATTACAGAAATTATTCTACATTTTTCTAACTCGAAGGTCGAACATCGAAACAAGAAAAAAAATCGTTTGAAAGATTTTTTTTTTTTTTAAATATTAAAAGTATTATCGATCTAGCAACTGAGAGCTGTGAAAACGTTCGAGAAAGAGTGTTACGATTCGCTCGATGCGGAAACCTGCTTTCGGTCTTGGCACTGTAGCAACCACGCTGGGCAATAAAAAATTTCATAGAAACTACTAATTACACAGAAATAATAAAACAGTCATGTTTCTTACGTCACCCAACATAATTCCAAAGAATTTTTCTTCGTAGGATCAAACACACGTGTTTAACGAGTCGAGCATAAAAATCTGACAATGCGACGACATGGTCAATAAGCTCTTAACATTGTACACAGTGTCACTGAAAAATATCGAGATTTAGTCTTTTTCGAGATTCCATTAAAAAGCAGAAAGTTAATCTTTTAAAAATCCCGACAAATAAAGTTTTCAAAGTTTTATAAACGTCGAGAAGCGATTACGTTATAATCGACAATGACAAATCGAGTAAATAAACGTTTTTCTCATATTTTCGTGACAATCGTTCAATAGATCAGTGATCGGTAAATAAGTGATCCGAATTCACGATAAAATTCAAGCGATATTAGCAGACGCTCGTTCCTGACCTTCCAAAAGCCACTTATTTCTTATTTTTCCCCTTCTCTCGAAATTCCACTTTCGCGAGAGGCACTCCTACTCACTGGGTCTTTGTATCTTATCGAAACAAGACGGCAATATTCACAAGCTTGACTCGACGTTCACCGGTTGTGTGCGTCGATTCAGCGCGGAACTATTCGCGTGCGTACCAGTCGCCACAATAACATACGCAGACGTTCGCACACTCAAACAAACACACACAGACACACTATCCGGAGTACGTTTTCGTGATAAATCGCAGAAAAGATTCAAGTGCCAAAACTTCGGTATTGCTCGACAAACGTTTTTTTTTTCGTTAAACCAATTTTGACATTGAATTTGTTCCTAGTGCGTATAAAAACAAGAGAATCGTGAACTGCGTGACAATTTGAGCTGGAAACACGACTCCCTCCAGCCGACAATAATTTTATTAAGTTTTAAATCACATTGATCAAAGTTGACGACACGTACGACGAAAAGTAGCGTTTTGCGTGCGACGCAATGGAATATGTAATTGACCTAGAGTGACGCTCATGTAAATATACAAATATCGCGTAGGTGATGTAAACATAACGAGACGGCAGGAATTATAATCATTTCTGTCTCTATGACATTTCGTCATTTCTCGGTCAAATATTTAAACAAGAAAAATACTGAAAATTTCACGTTTTCAATAATCGAAGTAAAACCTCTTCACGTGGTAAAATGAAAGAATGGTCGTGTCAATTTTTTGATGCCACTTTGGAAAACTTGAAAAAAAAAGGAACACTTTTATCCAAAAATCTTAAAAGTAAACAAAGGCTTGGTTTGCCAGCATGATTTCAACATAGTATAACCTTAAACGCAATCGATGCTATATACCGAACTAAACAATAGCCCGAGGTGTGCGTATCCGTGATAAAAAAAAAACAAAAAAAAAAAAAAAACTTTTCTTTCGAGGAAGCGAGGCCGACACGACTCAGCAGAGGAAGAAACTAATTAGTTCACCAGCGTGTTATTACTATCTATGTGTGTATATATGATGCGGTTGCCGGGTCGTGGAGTCGGCACTCTCAGATAGAAAGGCCACACGTGTTCTCATAACCGGTGTTGCCATTCACGCGAATTGTGTAACAGCGCCTCGACGCCAATGAACGCCTGGTGCGCGGCCCGACAACTCTCATTTCTTCGGAAAAAAATGCTTGAGGATTCGCCAAAATCGCCAGTCCAGTAGTTTAAAGTGATCGCGAGTTAAAATATACAAAATGAGCTCACAAAAAAATCAAGTCGGGACGCATGATAATTCAGCCACGAAACAAGATGACGAAGGAAAAACCCTCGTCAAGGAATTCAACGAAAATTCCTCCAATGATAATACCGAATCAAAAGACGATATGGATTTCGTTAAGAATGAGAAGCCAAGGAAAATGTCAAGCGATGGCGAAGCTACCGGATCGAAAGACGGAGCCTCGGAGCAGAAAACGGATAAGATTTCTTTAAGCAAAAATAAAGAAGGACGAAAGGGAGGAACCATTCCCGAAAAAGAAATGTTGGCAGTCCGATACGTCAAGTTGCGAGAGAAACCCGAGAAAACGCTTGAGAAAGAAAATACGAGTGATAAGGATGAAGTTGCAAAAATGAGTGAAAAGCTGTTGGAGGGAGTTTTGGGGGTAAAAGCAGTGAGAAAAGCAGGCGAGAGATGGGTAAAGTTAAGTGAAGGCGAAGTTGAGAGTTCTGCTCAAATAACGAAACGATTGGACGAAGTCGAAGCAATCGTTGATAAAAACAATGAGAAAGAGTCTTGCGTCGAAAATGTTATAGGAAAAGATGAGAAAAATGATGTCGAAGAAAAAACAACAGAAAACAAGCTCCCGACGATGATATCAAAGTCTCAAACGTTATCGAACAAAACTTCAAAATTTTCGAAAACACGAAATTTAGTTAGGAAAGATTGCATCTCCCTCGCCCGAGACATTCGAGCGCGAAGAAAGTCCAAAACTTCAGCATTGAAAATGTCGCTTGAACGAAGAGTCGACAGCGTAGAAAAAGTACTCGAAGATCATGTGGAAATGATTTTCGAAGATGTAGCGGAAAAACATCCTTGGCTACAGCCAATCGAGACATGGCTGCTCGATCGTTGCAAGTCAGCCAAGTCCTCAAATTCATCGAGTATTCGAAAAACAGAATTTCCGAAAGAAAATCGAAGTTCCATTAGTTCCGAAAGTGAAATCGAAATACTGACGCCCATTCAAAAAGCGGACAATGACGTGAAAGAATCTGTTGAACCTGAAGACGATAACCCTTGCGAAATATTTATAGAAACTCTAAACAAAGTTCCTAAGGAAGAAGATAGAAAAAAGAAAACTGTCAAATTTCCATGTACGAGCAAACCTAAAGATTCGATCGAATCTTCAATCGAATCGACCAAGCTTGACAACGGGTTGAAAAGCCCGGAGGATACTAAAGAGGATCGCGCAAAGAGTGGTAAAATGGAGAAACCTGAGAAACATCATGCTAGTGATTTGCTGGATAAACTTCGTGGAGGTTTCAGAGAGAAGGTCGAAGACGTTCAGAGGGTACAATCATTTATACAAATACATTATCACATTTCATTTCTAACTCAATTTTTTACTGAAAACTGTCTCAAAATTGTGTCTTACTGAACAAAATGAAAATCTTCGAATTTATTAACGTATTAATATCACAAAATTTCTTTATTTAGGATTATTCAATAATTTTCTATGACAATTCTTGACACCAATTTTCTGCTATGAAGACAAATTTTCTGACGTTTAGAATTCGAGATATTTATTTTCCAATTTTTAACTTTTCCCATCTAAACGCGTGTCATTTGCAAAAAAAATCCTAAATACATTTTTTTTTCCAACTTCTTAACGAAACCTGACGGAAATTTACACGCGTTTAAACGAGGAAAATTAAATCTCTCGAATTCTAAACGTCAGAAAATTTTTCTTCCTAGGAGAAAACTGTTAGTTTTGGTGCCAAGAACGTTTATACAAAATTTTGAAAGAACCCTAAATAAAGTCGTTTTGATAGTAATACCTTAAGGCAATATCAACAATTTTTCTTTCAACCGAAAATGTTACAGCTTTAAGAGTACTGCAACGTGACAGCGTGAGTTGGTAAAAAAAGAGAAATCAACATCAATTCTTTCAGAGTTTGAACCTTGGGAGGATTTTTGAAAAAAAAAAAAATTGCTAATCGGTCGGAATTCGTTGTATTTCTCTCAACAGTTTTTAGAGTGTTTGTGATAAAGACTGTTCACAAGGAAAGCGAAGTAATGGCCGTGACATTCGACGAACAAACGTTTTTTTTCAATCGGATGAAAACCTGTTGAAAAAATGGAAGGATCGAATTTTATTAGGCCGGATAAATACGTTAATTGATGCGAAAATTTAGATAATTTCCTGTTAACCCAAATAGCGGCAATCGTCGCTGACGCAGTTCTGTAACGTCTTAAGTTAATTCGCAGTGTTACCTGCACAGTATTTTCAGCGAACGAGTCGTCTTGCGGACGTCAACAGAAAGCTCAAGTCGCAGATATGGAGTTCGGTGGTAACGATCGTACTGGTAGAGGCAAAAAATCTGTTACCAATGGACATCGATGGTCTCTCAGACCCCTACGTTAAATTTAGGTTTGTAATAAATGAATTTTCAATTAATTAGTACCTAAATAAAACAGTGCGAGACATTTTGTTACCTCATACCGTTAGCTCGATATCCATGACGTAAAATGTCTATTATTTACACTCCGGAAAACTCGGTACACGTAACAAATCCGTTTAGAATGATCACTCTTACTAACTGCACTTAAGGAACTCGCTTACTGTCACCTTCAATGTCTACAACCGCTCGTAGAACTTCATCAAATGTTGTATGTACTTTTGAACACCTTCACACAGGAACTCACTGGCACTCGCAATTTTTACAGGCAACACTCACACCGTAAGAACTTTTAAAACTTTTAGAATCGTTACAAACACTTTTCCAAGTATTTATTAATGAGATGCTCGTGTTATATTCATATTTATTGGTTACCAGTTGTACTTTATTCCAGTCTCGATTTTATTTTGATTTTTAAATGTTCTCAATAATTTTTGAGCCCACGTGAATTACAGAAACTAAACTGACCATTTGGAACGTTTTCAGTAAAAAATCTTCTTCAGGAATTCACTCAATGGGAAACTATTGTGAAATGCACCAAAAGTCCAAATTAAAATCAACATGGAAACACTTCTGCGTTCCAACAAATGTGTATATTTATGTCACGAGAATATCTCAACAATTTCCTGATTGTTTCTATCATGCACATCATCCGGATGGTCATCTCCATCTCCTTTCACGATTATTTCGTAGTCGAGAGAAAACGTTTTTTTTTTTTTTTTTTTTTTTCAATGAACTGTATCAGTGATGAAGCTGGTTTTACAAATGTACATTTTTGTTGCAATGAAGACTGGGCACAGAAAAGTACAAATCGAAAGTTATCAACAAGACTCTAAGTCCGAGCTGGCTTGAACAATTCGACCTGCATCTTTACGAGGATCCATATTTGGGTCAAGAACTTGAAGTGACAGTCTGGGACCGAGACAAAAGTCATCAGGATGATCTCATGGGAAGGACGACTATAGATCTAGCGAGTTTAGAACGCGAAACGACTCATCGGCTGTGGCGCGATCTCGAGGATGGTGCGGGCAGTATTTTTTTGCTGTTAACTATTAGTGGAACAACAGCCAGTGAGACTATAAGCGATTTGGCCGCTCACGAAGAAACCCCGCAGGAACGAGAACGTCTTTTACAAAAATATTCCCTCGGGAACACTTTTCAAAGGCCAAGAGACGTAGGCCATCTTACTGTTAAGGTAACGAAAGATTTTTACTTCCCGCCACATCACATTCTTATCGACACTCTAATTACTATTGAGAAAGGAAGCAGTTGCCGAATGTGTCTTGTATTTACGGACATTAACCCTAGAACGGTAACCTTCTTTTTTGTACCTATTCCGGGGTCATAAATGACCCCAATTTTGAAAAATTCATATCTCCGGTAAAATTTAACGAAAAGGGTTCAATTTGAGCTCATTCTTTTCATTTTTTAATGCAGGATCATGAGAGCCTGGAGCAATTTAGCTTGAAGTAAAAAAATTATTCAAAAATACGGTAAAACGATAAAAAACGTTTTTGACGCCAGGTTACCGTTCTAGGGTTAATAATAAATAATGAACCTCTATACGAATGTATAGCCTTTTTTATTTTTTGACGCTCACGTTGTGGACTTGGCAAACTTTTCGTCGCCAATTATAACGCCTTTGAGTATTTCTCCACGAATATATAAATATTTAGAAATTTCTACAGTACATGGAGATCATGACAGTATTGATAAACACTTAGGCTGACCCTCGAATAACATCGACCTTAAGTAAAGCTTCTATCCAAATATCGAGCTTTGACATATTTATCGCAGGATATGGAAACTTGGAAACTCGTTACATATCGCGATGGACATACTTAACCGAGTTCTGACACTTTTATACGAAATTTTTTTTTACTTTTGTAGTTTGATACATGAAATTTCTAAAGATGGTTTATCCGTCGTGCGTCCCTTGCATACAGAATTAAAAAGACACATCCGACGTTTACGACCATTAACAATTTTTTTTTTTGCAAAAAAGCATCGAAGTAATGGAATCTTTTTTATTTCCTTCAGGTATATCGTGCCCAGGGGCTCGCGGCCGCTGATCTAGGAGGTAAAAGTGATCCGTTCTGTGTTCTCGAGCTCGTCAACTCAAGACTGCAAACGCAGACTGAATACAAAACTCTCGCCCCGAATTGGCAAAAGATTTTTACATTGTAAGTGCTAATGGAAACTTGTTTTTTCTTCATGAGCAATGTCAATTAATGTCAAATATTCATATACATAATTGGCTCGAATTTCATTCATTTATAAAATCAACTTTTTACCTGCACTTTTTACGATTTGTCAATAAGAATGGAACTTATTGTTCGATCATATGTTTGCACGGCTTTGGAAAGTCCAAGTGAATTTTCTTTCTGCTTTCTCCCGAAATGCCAACGACTTAGCTTCTAGCAAAATTTGAAATGATAAAAATCAAATAATTTCAGCAACGTGAAGGACATAAATTCAGTATTGGAGGTGACCGTGTACGACGAGGATCGTGATCACAAGGTTGAGTTTTTAGGACGCGTAGCGATACCTCTTTTGCGTATACGAAACTCGGAAAAACGGTGGTACGCCCTAAAAGACAAGAAACTGCGTGGTCGTGCAAAAGGAAATTCGCCCCAAATAATGTTGGAGCTCAGCGTAGTCTGGAATGTATTCAGAGCTTGCGCTAGAACTTTGAATCCTAAAGAGACCAAGTACATGGAACCGGAAGTAAAGTTCAAGCGCCAAGTCTTTCTGAGAAACGTTCTCAGGCTAAAGGCTGTTATAGTTTTCTTCATTGATATGGGCAAATACATTCAGAGCTGTTGGGAATGGGAGAGCAAGACACGCAGCATCGTTGCTCTTGTCCTCTTCGTTCTTGGATGCTATTACTTCGAGCCTTGGATGATTCCCACCGCGGCCTTTCTCATTCTACTTAAATACTGCATGGTGAGAATTCGCTCGAACGACAAACGAGAAAAAATATAAATATAAACATTATGAAAAACTAATTATGGAACGAATTCATTGTTGAGCCCGTAAGAATTCTTTTGGGTGGTGCTGATACGTATTTTCCTATAATCTCGACATATAATCTCATGGGACTGTAACTTAATGAGCTAATTAATTATCTAAACGGTCAGGTGACGATACTAACGGGAGGATCGTCAGCCACGTATCATCATCGGAGCCCATCGGTCGGTGCGCTCCACGACACTGGAGATCCAGCCTCCGACGATGGTCCGGTGACTCCTGGTGACGATGACGATGACGAAGATGACAAGGACAAGGTAAAGCACGACTCGTCGCATCCTCATTATAAAAATCTCTATTTTCGTTGTTTATCGCGTGAAAAAACTCCAAATTATCATGCGGAGTGAATTTTCATGAAAGTCGAATTTGCTGCCTTCCGAGAAGAAACTCTTCTCGAGAGAAATTTTCATCGTCTGCGTGTATTTTTCTGTTTTTTAATTAATTTCGTATTTTTTTTTTTTTCGTAGGAAGAAAAAAAAAGCTTGAAGGAACGTCTCCAGGCCATCCAGGAAGTAACCCAGACAGTTCAAAATTCCATAGGCTACATAGCAAGTCTTTGCGAAAGGATTAAAAATCTGTTTAATTTCACCGTACCATATCTGAGCTATCTGGCGATTGTTCTTACCATTCTTGGTGCCATCGTTCTTTATCTCATTCCAATGAGATATCTCATTCTTGCATGGGGCGTTAACAAATTTTTGAGAAAACTTCTGAGGCCTCACTCCGTTCCTAACAACGAGATCCTCGATCTTATATCGAGGGTGCCAGATGACGAGGATCTTTTGAGTTACAGGTGAAGTTTCGTACAGAAATATTTGTAAACATCCTCGGTGAAAATAATTGACGTGAATGAAAAAAAAAAAAAAAATGGGAGCGATTTTTTGATTGAACAACAAATTCTCAAATCCAGTCGAAAAATTAGAATCTTTCTTTTAACTTGAAATTGTTTTTTTTTTCTCGACCTGGCGAGGAACGTGGAAACTTAACAAACTACGTTTTTCCATTGAAAGCGTTTTTATGCTCCATTTTTCCGATTTTTTCAATTTGACCAACTTCGTTATAATTTCCCTCAATTTTATTGACATTGGAATCGGATTTATCCTAGAAATATGGTTTTGGCTAAATGTAGAATTTTTTACAGAACTTCAGAATTATGAAGATTTGATGTAAATCAATACTTCATCGATTTAATTCTCGAATTGAAAAAAAAAAAAAATGAAATGGAAATGAACTTCTAAATTGAAAATAATCTTTTTGAATTGTGTGTTTTTTTTCACGAGTTTTAATTTTGTTATGCAGAGAATTGAAACCTGTACCAACAGCTGACTGCGAACGCGGGGGTACGTCTTCAGCGAGTACATCAAGCGGAGCAGTCAATACGCGAAGGGATCAGAGAAAAAAGCACAAACCTGCGTAACGGCTTTTGCCGCGGCCAGTCGAAGTCAAGGCTGGTCCGCCAGAGTCGCCTGTCGCCTCCGGTAACATCCTGAAGACGGTGCTACTTAGAGGAAAAAGGATTTCCTCCTTCGTTAAGCGGAAAGCATCCACGGAGGACCGGGACGAGGGCGTCCAAGACTGATCGAGAAAAATTGAATAATTTTACAAAAAATATCCAAGAAAAATATGAAATAAAATGAAACAGCGTCGTTCAAGTCCGGTGGATTGTCCGTTGGGTCAATTTCCTTATGTGAATACTACGAGTCACGCAAAAATAATCACAAGTAAGAAAGGACGTTTCCACATTTGAACGATTTTCAATACGCACGTTTAGTGGAACAACAAAACCAAAGTTTTGACAATTTGAAGCATTGAGTTCGAAGGAAATATTACGAGGTTTCTTTCAATGAAGGAACTAAAAGCAAATTTCGTATTATTCCTTCAACTTTACTCAAGAATCGATTGTCATTCGTGGTTCCAAAGTGTGCTTCGCGTGACATATAATCCTAAATGAACAAAAAAATAAATAAAAAATACAAATTTGTAGTTTTTAAAATTTGAAAACGTCAAGTGTTCAATTAAATAAAAATGAAAAATAAATCAGACGCCAAGGTCGGAAGAATTAAGCAAGAAGAGCAACGCGTGCAATTTTTCCATGCACACGCGAATAAAAATTTCTAGTCTATAGTCAGGGTAAGACAACCGAAGTGAATATAAACTGTGATGGATTAACTAACGATTGAGTAAAGAAAAAAAAAACATCAAAAAGTATGAATAATAAGCAAGCGGTGAAATATTTAGAAATAAATGGGAAAAAGTCACTTTTCATTCCAAAAATGTAAATCGTTATATTTGTTTTCTTACTTTTTCCAGTGAAATGATAAATATGGTCGAAAATGACGTCGATAAGAGTCGCAAGTTTTTATAGATAGATCGAGACTCACAGTTATGTATTATTATATTAATATAATTATATATATATATATATTTATAGTATATAATGTTATTAATGTATTGAAATTGAAATGGATTTCGACAAAGCGAGAACTACCAGTGAGCAGGAAAAAAGAAAATCTAGAAATTGCGTCCATCGTTATTGTAGGCCTCGCGTGTCACGTTTTATCGATGAAAAACAAACCATAAATGAATTTATGATTATTGATGAAGAGTGCAAAATTGCGCACATAAAAATTGTAATGAGAAGAAATTACGAATGAAAAAAGACAAATGTTGATAAATAATTGAAAATGATATATTTACACGCGCATCTGCCGTCAAATACGCGATACGAACTTCATATTGTACAATTTCTTATTGTTATCGTCATTATTATTACTATTGTTAGTGTTATTATGCATCAAAGTTTTATATTCATTGGTATTTGTCATTGCTCCTCCAAAAATTTAATCGACTTGTACAAAGAATGATTTTTTTTTTTCTATAAGATCGATCAAAGTTTTACCAAGTATTCGAGCGGAGGAAAACTCGTTTCTTCTATTCTTCCCTCTCTACGCTTTTAATGCTAGCTTCCTTGTCTTCAACGAACGTTTTATCAATTTTATTGTTGTAATATAATTATTGTGTGTATCAATGAAAAAATTCGTTTTTCAAAAAATCTCGAATTTTCTCATCTGCTCTTGTGCTCGAGCTACACATGAGACGTAAAAGTTTGTACCAGTCATGGGCACCATTCGAAATTACACAATGCTTTCGTGTGAAAAATACAATTTTACTATCGAATTATTGTAATCTTCTGCTTCAAGTACTTCGAAGCTGCTGTTGAGGCATTCCTTTCGCGGAGGGTTTTACTTGGAGTAAAACGGGATCTCGAAAATAAATCTCGAGAAGAAACTTTTTTATTTTTATTTTTATTTTTGCATTGCTGAATCTACAATCATTATTTTTCGATGATAAAACGTGTGAAACGTGTGGTTGAATTTATCTGTAAAACGATCGAAAAAAGCATCGTGGTTCGAACGTTATCAAAACTGTAAACAAAAAAAAAACCTTTGCTGTTTACATTTTTCACAATTTTATCGTCTATCTTTTTATTGCATGAGACCGTTTATGTATATCGAAAATCTAAAATAATTTCCTATTGGAATTTCTTTATGCAATGGTCATTCACAAAACACTCGATTTTTTGGATGGAATATTTTGGAGAGTTAGAAAAAGTTCTTTTTCAAAACCGAGTCAGATTAAAAAAAAAAAAGGTTGTTCTGTCAGTTTGATCGAGAAACCTCATTATTTTTCTCTTTTTATATCATGCTGTAAGTTTTTTCGGATTTCCACTTTGGAACACGTAGAAAGCAATAACCTGAGACACTCGCGATAGCAACTTTTGTTGGCAAACGTTTGTAACTCTGCGTTAGAGAAAGTTTATTAGAATTAGAATAATTAACATCGAAAAATTAAGAGTTGGAATAGTTTTACGAATGATGCCCATCGCTGACCAATACCGTGCAAGTTCTCATAGGGAAACCTCTCACTTTCCAAAACACAGAGTGTTCTGTTAAAAATTATATTTTGCGCGAGTGACAAATGAAAATTACATGTTAGTCTTTGAAGAATGGAGACCAACGTGTAACTTTTATTTATCTGGAAAAATCAAGGCTGTCAGAGAAAATTGAACGGTGAGATTTCCAACGATCGTACGAGTGACCGAATGCACATGTTGGCATTATTCGCTGTTAGCAAAGTTTTATTTTGTCCAAAACTGTTCTGCCATTTCGGAGAATGTTATTTTTCATTTAATCAGTATTGGCGTTCACTCATGGACGAGCTGCTTCGAAATTGATGGAAATATACAATAGAACACTTGGAAATATAGAAAATCAGAACTAGATGCAGTAGAAACAATTTTATTTCGCTGATGTTTGTTGGTTTAATAATGAGAACTTGAACTGTAACAACGAATAAGCAGTGGGGTTAAAAAATTCTGTTAGTGCTCTTGTTATAAACGATGGAATTTCTTCCAAAATGTTCTGCGCTTGAAAAAAAAGGTTTCCTGTATCCACGGGAATCGATCGCTTCACGAATTTATAGGTTAGAACGAGTTTACTATATTAAGCGAGTACAAGTCTGACTTTGAACGAATGTAGTGATCAACCCATTTTCGACTGTCAAGAGCTGTACGTTTCCCAATGGACAACATTAACAGAATTGATAAGCAGCTTCATTGCAGTTGCATATTGACTTATGAAAAAGTCTGTAAATCTGCTTGTTATCACTCTGCCAATCATATAATTGAGTTGAAATTTTTTCAAGTTGTCAACTTTTCGGGTTGTGGTAATAATTGTGGAATAAATCAGTACCGACTAGCGACGGGATACATAAATCCAGAATTATGACATGCATGACATCCTCTCGGATGGCATCAGAAATGTCTCGAATCAAGGACCAAGTGGTAGAGAATTTTGAAAGTTACAGAGACCTGCCGATTTGTCTTCGATTACCTCGAGTCACTAAATTTCTTTCGTCAATAAATTCAATTCGCCTTCAGTACGAAGGAAATAGCAATCGATTTACGAGACGTTGAGAAAGTGTAAATATCAGACGTGTCTGTGACATTGAATAAAGATTTCGTTTTCCGCGAAGAAGGTTGTGAGAAATCATTTGTTTATCATTTTTTTTTTTTTTTTCTAGAAATCTTATGACAAAATGTAAGTGGTAAATAATTGAGTAACTGCATTCCAAGTTTAGTTGTATTTTCCAGTTTAAAAAGAACGATAAGTTGAAAATGGGTTATTCAAAAAGTGTTCGTGAGCCAAAAGATTGCGAACGCATTATTCGGAATTATATCGAGACGCAATAAATGTGACGCTTCAACCAACTGATCAAGTCGTGAAAACACTCTCTACATCTACACAATACACGTCTTCTGCAAAAAAAAAAAAAAAATCAGTAAATTGTGCGTGAATATAAAGTGACGATAAATATCAAGATCTTCGATTATTTGTACAAATTTTTGGGATCATTTGTTACGTAATCACTCTCAATACATTCAACGAAAATTTTCCAAATATTGAGAGTCCTGTATAGTATTTTTCTCCCATTTGGTGGGAGTTGGTTTTTTTTTAATTACATGGCAATCCATAATTATTAATCTGCAAAGAAAAAAGTTGTTCCTCCATATAAAAAAACAAACTTCCTACTTAGTTTCGATGATTTTCCTTAAACGACTCACGAGTTGGTGGAGATTTTTTGGCAGTTTTCAATTGTCATAGAAATACGACTAAAACGTGTGAAAAAAAATTTGTTCGCACATTTTTAACCAGTCGAGATGAAACGTACCTTAATATTGTGACGCGCACTGTGTTGACAGAAAGAACATTTTATTTTATTAAATTAAAATCGACGAATGAAACTTGTGTAATATTCTGTGAATTTTAGTAAAAGAGAAAAAAAGGACAAATCAGGAAAAGGGAGTCGGGAAAAAAGTTATAGATTGTGTACATTAATAGACTTCCCTAATCCGAAGACTGCGCAAAATATCATTATCTTTTTTCTACGTCTTTTTCTACTCTTCCAATTTTGTAAATCAGTATTATTCCTTTCCACTACTCCCTGGCCTCGTTTTCTCAAAAATTGTAAAACAGCCATCGAACATACTAAACATTTTTGTCAAGAAACGGATGCTGGATTAAGGGTTGAATGTCTTATCGACATAAATGCGAATAAATAACGAACGAGATTGACCCTTTAAGCCGCTCGTTTTCTCTTTTCTAAAATTAACTCGGAATTCTGGGCTCTGTGGTTTTTGGGAACGCTCCTTACGAATCTAAACTCGATATTTAGAAATTCTTCAGTTTTTTAAATTAAAAAACAAAAATCAATGGATGAAAAATTCTGAAACAGTTCTGTACAATCCATTTTCTGTATAAATATCAATCCAATTATGAAAAAACTGACAATCGTTCAATTATCGGAAAAAATTAGTATTCTGCGAGTTTCGATAGTTGTCCTTCCCAGGAACATAATGAAACGTGCTGCGTTCAAATTAATTGAGAGATGAGAATTTTTCTATGAAAAATTTCCATGGAAATGTGCCATGATGGAAATTGACATCCATGCCTTGGTTTCTCTGTCAATAAAACTCTCTGTCAGAAGCATTGTGAAAATTCAGCACTTGGTGGACTAGTGTGGAGAGCAGTGATTACGTTAATTTACTAGAATCATAAAATACATGAAGAAATTCAATACAAAGGCTAGTAAATGGGTTACAGATAATCCCAAGATCCAGCATATCCGATTCAAACACAAATAAGATTGGATTGATATAATTCTTGAATAATAATTCTTGTTACACAAATATTTGTGAACGCTGATTAATTCCAGCACGAAAAATAAACATTTGAAAATGATAATAAAAAATGGCACGATACACTTTGACAAACACGAAACTTTACCCTCACTCGATACATTCACGGTAATTAAAAAACGCTGCTTCAATAAATACTACGATACTACTACTGGATTAATAGTTATTAATTATTATGAATTATTGAATCTTATCGAGACGCATAATAAGGAAAAAGCGCATCCGAATGAATCGTCAACGATCGCAAAGGCACTTCGTTTTCGGAGAAACACTTTGATGTGTTAAAAATGAAAGAAACATAAAAAAAAAAAAAACAAAATTAACATTGAGCTTTTCTAAAACTAACAAATAAGTCTCCTTCTTCGAGTTTCTCCATATTTCGTCTGATCGTTACTTTTTTTTCTTCTCACGATGAAAGAAATATGGAAAATGGAAAATAAAAATATGCGTACACATTTCAGCGTTGTTAAATTTTAGTCTCTGTGTCACGTAAATTTGTGCGTTCGATTATCATCTTCATGAATGAAACAATTATTAACTTTGATTCCTAAAAACCTCGATTGTCGTGTATATATACAAACATAATAAAATGATGCGTTTCATACCCGACGAAATGATGACTGGTTTATTATTTCGAAACCAAAAAAAAAAAAAAGATTATGACATATTCAAATACCCAAAAAATTGGTCCGGGTCAATATGACCCAGTGTGACAACGAAGCTATAATATATTGTAATATTCCAAACGATATTTCGTATTAAAACTCCGTAACCGAAAAATACACCATTTTAACGACAATGTATGCGTAAAAATAATTGCAAACACCACGATAGTTAATAAACAAATCTGTTTCCCCATTCGTTTTTTTTTTAAACGATTAATTAATAAAATCAACGTTGAACATGGTTCGACAATTTGAAAAAAAAAGACTGAATGATTAGGCATTGCGGATAGAGCTCAAGCGGATTGAGAACAAAATTGTCGAGCCTTCGAGAGTGAAAGTGGAAAAAGACATCGAGACTCAGAACGACGCAGCAAAATCATAACGTAAATACCGTCAGGGCCGGCATTTCCTGAGAAATATTATGTCTTTACACATACATAGTGACGATAAACGTTGAGATTTTGAGAGTGTATGCGCAACCGAAAGCGATTTGTTTTTGCGGTTACACGTATTACATATAAACCGTTATCTTTTTTCATTCTGTGGATCCTTCAAACGCGACAATGTATTAAAGAGAAGAAAAAACTAAGCAGAGTGATGCTGGTGTTGAGTAACGTGAGAAAGGGGTCTAATTTTGTTTGCGTCTTTAGATTCTTCATGTCAGTTTCGTAAATAACACACGTGTGTCCTTCGTAAATCATATTATTATAAATTCCTACATTTTCTCATTCTCTTTTCGTGAAACTTCACCACGGAACAAAGAACGATGAATCTGTGATGAGAAGATTGAGAAAAAGACAACGCGAGAAGTTCCTTCTCCTTTTCAATAAAGACGATCATAATCGCGATGCTATTATGTTTTGTATCATGTCACTTTCATCGTATAAGCATTCGTATATATAGCACCTTCATTGTCTTTGTTCCACTTTCGTTATCTTTTATTTTCACTTCCAAAAAAATTCCTATGCTAAGAATTGAAAATGCGTAGGCTGGATTTTTTATAACCAGTATTAATGGATAATGTGAAGCTGTACCGATCAAGGCAGCATCGATAGTAATTGCTGGGTGGACGTTGGATTCGAAACGTATCATCTAGTAATTGCGGTTTATCCTTTTAATTACTGGCATAAAGAAACCTCAAGGAGGCTGTGTATATGGCGACGGTGTCTACATTTTTTTTTATTTCAGTTTTTCTTACATACAAAATGGTTTGCGAGCCTAAGTTTATTAAAAAAAAGTTTTTGCAAATTGACCAAAGAACATCATACTCTAAATCCAAGATTGTCCGAGGTAATCTGTATTTGTTATATAATAAACAAAATTTCGAAAAAATTTTACAAGCGATTTTTTTGAAAAACTAAATAAAGCTTCTTCGATGTTAGATAAAAGTGTATGCAAAGTTTTAAGAGGCTTCAGCATTTAGAAATCGAAATATTTAATGTTGAAAATTGGAACTTTTAACACATGCTCTTTTGTGGAACTACTGAAAATTGTCAGTTTTAAAAATATATATCTCGACTTCTACATGGTGAAATTTCTTAAAACAGCGCGAGCTGTTAGATATCACGATTCTCTTTGTGTGATGCAACTTTAAAGGAATTTTATCGATAGAAAATTTTGCATACAACGTCCTTCTTCCCAATTTCCACTGGCTTTTGATACAAGTAGGTTAATTGCGTAGGGATTTAAGTTATTCAATAAAAGATGGTTGATCTTTTTGTTCCGCATCATCATGATGATCGTGTCCTCCCCCCATTATTCTTTTTTTTTTCTTCGTTTATAACAGAAATGAACAATAGAGAAAACTCGTGACGACGAGTTATCGAGCTTCCTTGAGTAATACATATTTTTCTAAACTCCATTTCCTTTGGCCTGTAACCGTATAATATGCCCTTAATGACGATACTTTGATTTTCACTTTTACTTCAATTTCCCTTTTCAGACCAGCTTTTTTCGATCCTGCCTCGTAGAAAGTTGTGAAAACAATGGCACCAGCATGACTTTTACTCCTAATCCAACAACGGTGACACATCGTGAATTTTTTTTCACGTTCACACACATACGACACTTACACAAGTGAAGGTAATAATTAATGGCCCAAACAAGGACATCACTATACCCGTATGCGACAAAAACTCCTTTGACACAAGAAACTTTTACAAAAAAGTCAAAAATTTCGAAAACGAGGATAAATTCGAGACAGTCAGATGCGATTTACGAAAAGTGAAGATTCGCCAAACACCTGAGTAATTAAAAAAAAACAATTGAAGAGCGATTTGTTAATAATACTGAGGTAGCGCCATCATCGATGCTTCAATGTCTTGGCGGCGTCATAGCTGGAGAGCCTCATCATGTTGACCCTGCGTTGATTGATTGGTAACCATGCATGTCAAATAAATAATTAAAACCTAGCAAACTGACAACGTTCTTGAAAAAACTCGTGGACTGATTTTCGGAATGTTTAGAATTTGTTGCTATCACGAAAAATATAGTTTCAATTAACGAGTGAATGGGGAACTATTTGCCATGTAATGAGACATCGTATGTCCACTTGTGAACAGTATCAAGTCATAATTTTCGTTTTTCTCGAATAAATTGGGTCAACACTGCAGATAATTCAATCGAATCAATGATTCTTTATCGGTGGGAGAGAGTATCCCTCGAAAGTTAAAATGGATCATTTAAGAACAGTTAAAAGAATTCTGAAGCGTTTGAGCAAAGTTATTTGATGTACGAATCAGCTGAAGACGAAAAAGAAAGCAACTGGAGCAACGATCTTACTTTCACTCTGGACCAGGCACCTATATATTCGTTTGTACGATTTCTCGGTTCAATGTCATGGCTTCCTCGCATACCTCAGAAAAGAGAGCCACAATAAATACAAAGAATATTGAGACGAGGTAGAAGCGCGTAAGATGTTCGATTAGATCGTTTCGTTAAGGTCTTTTGACTCCAAGCCTCATAATATTATATATGCGTTATATTGGCTGTCGCCCGGCGGATATAGGAGAGCCTCGCCTTCCACCGGACCCATTCCTCGATGGCTCCGAACCGGTCCCAGAACATCCGAACTCGCAAACTTGACCCACATATCCCAACCTATCGTGACACGCAGCGAGTGTTTGCATTCGCTTAACGGGGTTTGACCTACTGTAAACACATATTCGCGCCTTCGATGATATTTCGGTTTTTTCTTCTTTTTTTACGGAAGAAAGTCTACCAGCAAGGTCGGTGCCACTTTCGACGCCAGCTTTTTAATATTTTTCCTACGCAATTCCCAAGATACATCGACGCTTTACTGCATTCCGTAGTCATCTGTGAATTGTGCTGCAGCGACTTTCCCAAACGAAACCTCCGTACTCCCCAAAACTTTGTTGAAAAATGTCAAACGATGTTTCCTCATGTATCCCGAATATTCATCAGCAAGTAACGCTCTCGATCGTATAAACTCTCCGCAAATCATTAATCAAGCTGTACGCGTAGCATTGAAGAAAAAAAAAATAGAAATGTTGATGAAACTCGAAGTGGTAAATGACGAATGAAAGAAAACTGGCTCAACCTGATTCTTAGGGTGTGAGCGAGTACGAGTACTCTCTTGTAAGGTGTTCGGTTAACTTTCGAAATTTGTACCACGATGTCTCGATCTTATATTTTAAGTCACGAAGAATTTCAGAGCGTTTGCAAATATCGAGACAAGCGAATGTGATCCATCGCCTCTTCACAGAGACAACGATCCGACGCTAACATCTGCAATACTCGAGCACCGGACATCTGTCGATCGTATAGGCGCATGGAATTCTTCGGAGCTTCCAGTAGTCTGTTTATTGCTTTACAACCTGAGGCTACGATTGACACGGCCTTATACTTTCACCGTTGAGCTTCGTAGCAAGGTCTAGGACGCTGCGGAGCTAAATATCATCTTTTTCTTTCTTATGTTTATCCTCCCGAGCGCACGAACCGTTGAACCTTCGATTTCATGTCCATATTGACGGAAAACACAGAATTTTGTGTTTATCGATTCTTTCAATAGAACGAAAAAAACTGCTTCTTTGAACGGATATCATTCGATGCGCTTAATACTTTTTGCAAATACCGTCAATGTGTAGTGAACAGTAAATAATTAAGGGAAAAAAAAGATTCAATCGATTATACATTTTCGAGTTTTAAATACAATTCGTCTGGACCCTATTGTTCGAATTATTTCACTCAATTATTAAGATGATCCGTTAGGCGGACGGTTGGTAAAAATGCTGCTGGGTGTTTCATTCGGAGAGACTCGAAACTTGAAGAAAAATATGTTACACCCTGTTCTCCTTCCGCCAGTCAAGAAGATTAAACTTTCCTTTTTCTTGAAATCTAAAGAATCTCCGAGGCGAGTCTCTATCCACCTTTTTAATCATTTCTTTTGCGTTAACAGAATTCATAACAAATGAATTATTTGTAATTTCTAAGTTGTCGAAAGTTGCCCTATGGAAATAGCCTGTCAATATTGACATTAGGATCAACGTTCTCTCCAATTATCTCTTTCAAACTCTGAAGAAGTCTCGGGCCTAAATCTATTTATTTACGTTTTTCCATCACAACGAAGACAATTAGCGATTCCGTGTAAATGCTTAGTTCAAAGAGCTACCGGCCAATATGTCACATCGTCAAAACAGAACTACGATGATGGATTGTGTGCTGCTTGATTATCCTAATTCAGTTCTAACTTGCCATCAGATTAGTTGTCGTGTTTTTGAACATAAATTCGAAAGTTTATTTGTTTTTGCTTCCTCATAGAGGAAGCTATGTGACGATGAAATTTTTTTTTCATCGCGAGAAACCATCGCGCACATACAGTCCGTGGAACATGAAAAAACCCAAAAAATGTCCTCTTCTGCCATCCTATTGGTTTTTATTTTCATCATTTTTTACGTGTTTTCAAAAAAATCGTGAAAAACAGGCTTGCTTCTCAATTTTTTCACGAAAGAATGAGCTCCGATTTTCTCGATTTGACTGGACATTAGAAAATGAAATTTTGGGTGAGTCTTTAAATTCTCTACATGGAACCGGAACCTTCAAATACCGAGTCTGTATAATCAAAAGAATCTCAAAATTTGACAAAACTTACAACCTCATCCTTCCAATTTGTTAAGTTGTCTATTGAGTTGTTTAGAATTGAGCGAATAAAAAATATTAAAAATTCTAAGAATCGTGTGTCACCGTATGAGATAAATTTTTTAATGATTTTCTGTCCATGGCAGAAAAAAAAATAACTAAAAACGATTCAGGCTTAATTTTCGATTGAACAATCTCGAACCCACCGCCCGAAATTTTTTTAAAACAGTTTTTTGAAAATAAGTCACCCTCAAAAACTCAAAATTACCGAAAGCATCGAAATTCTTTTTTGAATCCCGATGTTTTCTCCGTAATTTAATCATTTCGAGCGTTTTTATACGCAAGGCTGTTTCTCATTTGTGATGAGCCACACTTCAGCATTTACAACTGCGGCGATGAGCTGTATAATTAGGCTTACGAGCGAGCCGGCCTGCTTATCCGAGATCCCACTACGCTAATCACCGTATCCCATTACACTGCTATACTACTTGCAGTATATGGCCAGAATGTTGTCTCAAAACTCTACGGACGGAGCTGGAGCATCATTAGGTTAGATGAATGGAGAAACAAGCAATATCTTGGCTTTTCTGACGCTAGAATTCGTATTTTAAAACATCCAAGTTCGAGAAACGTTTCGCTAATACGACGCTACGGTTCTCTGACTCTTATACAACTGAAAATTTTTTTTCAAGATTTTTCGCTGTGTTATTTATTCCAAGAAACAATTCCACTGAAGGAAAAACTAAATAAAAGTTTCTTTGCATGCCCGAGAAATATTGAATGCATATTATTTAGTGGAATTAAAATGAAATAAAAATTCCATAAATTTTCTATCGATCGAAAGCGACCAACGTATTATGGCATTTATGGCATATGGAAAAATCTGAGAAAAGAAAGAGAAAATTTATGAGGATACGCTTGAAATACAATTAAAAATCATTGTGCCTTCGTCATCGAATTAAAATTGATTATTTACGGATTCGACGGTTTGAGTTGTGAGATTTTCTTTTTTTTTTTGCATGCGATTCAGAGAGACGGTTTCGCATGGACTAATCGAAAGTATTTAGTGTGTAAAAACACAGTAAAAAAGCCATTCGCGAGACTTGTTGAAAAATCAATAAAAATTTAATTATTGGAAAGGCCCAATTTCTACAATTTATTGTATACCAATATAGAAAAAGTGAAAAATCCTCAAGGAAACGTGCGATCAGATTTCACTGGTATATTATAAACGTGTACCTTACGTTGGAAGGGGAAGAAGAAAAATGTATAAAATTGATCATGCGTGCTTTATACCACGTTCAAAAAGACGGAAGAGCTTTGAGAGAGAATTCTACAAATTTTCATACAAAATGTTTGAGCTCGGTCAAGAAACCGGTTGGTGAATTATAACGAGGCGGAAATGCAATGAAAATGTGACGAATCAAAGACGGAGCAAAGGTGATGCATCACGTGGCTTCGTGTGCCACGAATTACCGACTGCTCGAAGATCATGACGCTGAGATATCGTTACCGTGACCCACTTCCGGTCAAGTTCATTGCTCATCCACTGCCTCTTGTTGTGTCACGTTGCTTCTCCGAGTTCTTTCTTTGCTCCACACTCTCTCGACATGTTTCTTCTTCATTCGACGCTGATCACTTTTTCTCGGCCCCCTCAACGATCCATACACACACGTTATCTTTCTTGGATTATTCTATTCTTTTCAGAGAATCTTCAAACATGACTCTTCGTTCAGTTCTGCTTCACACGTCTCTCCGAGATATTCTCCCAAGTATTTTCATTCTTACGGTGATTGAAGCTTAACAAAGTTTGTTACAACATTTCGGACCAGACAGGGTCCAGAATCGGTCAAATGACTGGGTGTGGTTCCCTGATTTTTTGCTGCAGTTAACTTTTGGAGAAGAATATCCTCAACGAACCTTTCGGGACGTTACTTCTTCATAATTAAGCAGGCAATTATGTAAGAACTCACCGTCCCATTGAATTGAGTAGAGAAGCATTATCCGAGACGATCAAAAAAAAAAATCTATCTCTAATTTTTTGAATCCAGTGATGCGATGAAAAGGTTACCGGATGCATTTTAATAAATAACACCCTTTTTTATGGGGATCGTAATCACGTGAGCCCTTTCACTGTGATGTTAGGATTAACTGGGAGAATGTTATTCAATGCCATTTCCAATATTCTCCACTCTCATTCCATTATTTATTACTTTTGGAAGTTATAGAAACGTCCAGGTAAAAAAAAGATGAATATAGATAAAGGAACCTTAGGAAAAAGTTCAGGAGTAGAATCCTGATGAGTTGAATTGAATAAATCTTCATTTTTGTTACTCCCTGCCACGTTGTTATAAAACCTCGGAATACAAATAAGATAAATGGCTACAATAAAGTAACGAATGCCACGATTTTTCATGTTTTTGGTTCTCGAAATAAATGCCCGAAATGTGGTTTAATTAATTACACTACGTTCCATCATTGTTCCCTATTTCGGTTGAGATGTTAACGTTACGAGACTCTAATTTTTCCGTCATTACTCTAATTAATGAGAACGGTGTAAATTATTGCCCAGACAAGTACCGCGTCACGACTCGGACGGTTTTCACGACTATCTGGCTCAATCGTTTACGACGTAAAGACAAGATTTCATCAACTCTACGATCAAATATTTTTCCCCAAATACGGAGTATTCGTAGTTGGAAAGATCCGAAGAATTGGCATTCTTATACGACCGAAGGATAAAACTGTCCTTTTCATTATACTTTCAGCGTAGAAAGTGATGCGATAATTAAGCAATACGAATGTAAATGAATTGTATTATTATTATTTGTTAATTTGATTATTTTAGTCATTTACACAAATGACCTGAACTGAATCAGAAATAACTTGGTTGAATAATTTCGTGTCTGCTAGTTGATAACCAGATCCCGTTCAAGAGTCATGAACGCTTGGCATGCAATCCACGCGGATGAAGTTTAAGCGGAGTGTTTTAAACCAGACGTTTGGTCGTAATCATGAATATTTAAAAAATACTTGTCGCGAATTCGCAACCAAGCGAATACATAAGACTACTTGAAAAACCCCGTAACGTTCGACGTTCGAGCGCATAAGATATGTTACAAATTTTGATTTCTATGCGGGAAGTAAACGGCCAAAGCGTAACAAAAAAGAAGACTCTTCAGTCCCGAGAAGTGAGCATTCGGTTCGGCTTTGTTTTCAGATTTTTAATGGATCGGCCAGAGTATTGAATATTTCGAAAAATCCATTTGGAGAATAATATATTTGGTCATTTATTTCAAAACGTTCGTTTTGAAAATCCAGAACAATTTTACGTAATTATGCAGTTTGGTTACTTTTCGGAAAAACGATGGGAACTTTTTTTTTTTCTTTATTCGGTTCGTTAGACCTTTTTATTGTAATTAATTGATATAATTACTAGTAAATCGATCGAAATAATTCATCCACGAATGTGTGAACTTACGAAGAGCTATTTACGCAAATTAATCGGCATATATTGTTGCTATGTTTGTTTTCTTCTGGAAACATATTTCTGATGATAAACTCAGAAAACCTCAATCATCCGATGAGCTTTTAATTGTACAAGTTGTTGTGGTTACTTAGTGGTAATAAAGCAACTCATGTTATTACATAGCGAGCATTCGCGACATGTTACTTATTGCGCGATGATGCAATCGGTTAATGACTTTCGATGAACTCTGTCGAGATGTGCCATGTTTTTTAAGATTCCTCGATGACTGTGTAGAAACGATTATTTTGTAACGGATCCATCATGGTTTATAATTAAATTTTCAGACCGAAACGATCGGTTGTGACATCGAAGCTAAAAACCGAAACGGTTGAATCAATTCGCTAGGGAATAACGTTCGTGACAGTCTAATATGGCGTCGTGTTCTTCACTTTGCGAATTGTAAGCCAGAGAGCACGCGGCTGCAATACCATAAACGAGTCGTTGGTCCATCAACGATGTAACCAACAATGTTTCAAAATGTTCCAGTCCTCAAATAGCGATTTGAAAAGCAGAAATCGCGTCGATACCGATCAAACGAGATTCTAACCTCAATTTCGGAAAACTAATCCAATTCAGCAGTGTGAATTCACCTTTATTTTCCGCAGGGAACCACCAGAGGGGAGCACGAGAGCCGAGCGTGTCTCACACAGTACCCAAAGGCGATATACAGTGATACGTCGTCAATCCTGGAGATAGAATGCATTTTGTTTTATGGGCGGGTCGCTTTCTCTCAAACTAGCAAGAGGCTCGAATCCGCAGCACCACGCTCCGTTGCTCGCATGCTTTTGCTTGTGCGGTTGTTGCTGCTATAGTCAATGTATATGTAAATCTATACACACATATGTAAATACCACAGCAATAATAATGTATTCGATCCCGCAGTTCCTTAGAGATGCAAAGGTCTTTTCTTCATCGTACTGCTTATTCCGGGTAGCCCCGAGTGTCTGAGATTTTCAGGCAGTACACAAGACAGTACTTAACTCGACAGATTCATAATTTGACTAACTGGATTGTTCATTCTTCTGGTTTAAAAAAAACCTCGTTGCTTTAATTTCGAAAAAAAATAACTCGAAGTGAAAATCTTTCCGATGATTCGAAATCGCAAAAGATTATAATGTCTTGGAAATGTCATTGCAGGACAATTGATAATAATTGTAAAAATATTCATTTTGGAATATTGCAAAATCTGATGATTTTTCCAGCTTGGAAATTGGTCAAATCTAGTGATTCTTCAATTTAATCTAAAGTTTTCTGTATTTTGTAAACTCGTCCTGTAAGGAAGTGGAAATTGAAAAAAGTCTCTGCCTTGCGGAAGATGCTTCGTGGCCGCGACAAAACTATGTGGACAACCCGGCTGCAACTTTCTATTTTGCACGCTTTTTTACGACAAGAAACCAATCACTTTCTTGGAGCAGTGTGCTCGAACTTAATTAAACAATGCTGTTAGTAACCAACAATTATGATATTTTTGTTTGAAAGAGACTACATACTCGAGCACGCAAGTAGCACGGAATTGAGACCTCGCGCGACACAATAAATATGCGAGTATTTTCCCGATTGTCTACCAACAAACAAAAGATTGCAGACCATAAAGTGGTACCGCTTACCTGCACTTGTCTATTCGCTCAGCAATCAATACTAAAAGGTACCGTAAGCGATTCAGATACGTCCAAGTGTGACCGAGGCTCGTAACGTCGTGAAGCAAAGGTCACATATGGAGTTAATTTTTTTTTCAATGAAGTAATAAGAATTTTTCATGCAAATTAGTAAATTACTGTAAAGTCTAAAGAAAGTGAACCTCATTAGACAAATTTTGGGATAAACGAACTGGAACCAAAGCTATTTTTCCTAGGCCATGAGAAAGTTTCTGTCAAAATACGAAACGATACGAAAACTAATAGAAAAAACTTCAATTTAACATGCTTCTCCTTTTCGGGCTGTTGAAACCCTTCCATTTCCCAGATTGTGAGAAATTGCATAAACCAGATAATGTCGAATGACACGAGTATCGCAAAAAAAAATACGATTTTGGAATACAATTTACGATTCAGATATGCTCAGGACATTTTGACCGTGGAATCACAGATTTCCTCATCCTCCCGCTTCTTCTCCTCCCTCCTCCACCAAACCGGATATTGTGCTTTTATGAATTCCGGAGCAGTGAGAGTGTATTCGAGAGAAGGCCAACGGTAGCGGTGAGTAACTCGAGTTTCTCTGCCTTCTCGAAAGGTTTACTCTGAACCAGAGGCTGTTCAATTAATTCTAATAACGGTAATAAACGATTTTGCACTTTATTCAAGTCGAAGCTTCTTCAGGAGAAAGAAAGAGCAATCATCTTATTTATTCAAAGTAAATTACGCCAAAAGGAACCACGAAACTCAAGCTGGTACAAAATAATCGACGTCACACCATGACCATCTCAGATTTAAAAAAAAGTAATTGTTGACTAGAAACTAATCCAACGTACAAACATCTTCAGGGCTTTGATTGCCATTAATGACCTTGAGTTGAAATTTTTTCCGGAGCAGCGTATGCTTGGAATTGTCAAGAATGTCCGAACAGCTTTGAGCGGCCTTGCTAGCTGCGGAAGTCGAATAACATAACAACCAAATATGCGTGTGTAAAAAAGAAACGATGCGTTTTCCGCATATTCAAGTTTCCTCTGACAATCTTCCGAATTAATGAAACGTCATCTTTCGCTCTATTAAAAGAAAAAGAGAATGTGACATGTATAGTTTGGTGGGTATGTCAAACGTTCAGCAAAAAAAAAAGAACACGGTATCCTCAGCAGGGGAAACTACTGGCTGTTCCGGGTGTCATTTCCCCTTAAGACTCTTCCTTAAGACTTTCGTTTTATTTATGTGAACATTTTCTTGTATCCGTTGAAGTATTTCCATATGTTTCAAGTGGTGTGAAAAGTAGGAATATCACAAAAGATTAAAAAATAGGTAGCATTAGAGTATCGTCCTATAATGAATAAAAAACGGTCGGTTGTGAAGTTCTAAGATGGAAAGCATAAAAATACATCGAAATAAAGTAGAGGCTTACGAACGAAGACTCTTATCTCGATCAGCACGCCATTCGCTCACATTTCTTTAATTATTCTTTCGTTCGAATCATATCGATCATGTACATTCTATTATTATGTTCTATCAACACCGAGAGCTCCACCAGAAGCACAACGGCTAGTGAACATTCATTTTCCCTTCCAAGTGAAAATCAAAGGATTGGCAATATGTAAAAAATCAGAAGTACCAAAACAGGATGATGTTCAATTTGATTTTTCGTACTAAAATATAATCCGAATAAAAATAAGTAAACGACTAGCGGAGCTCCGGTTGTAGCTTTTGCAGAACAATTTTTTACAGACTCTGTTATTTGGACTAAGCACAATTTCCACTTTAGCATCCAAGCCTCGAGGGTTGAACTATAATGCTCATCATTGGGGGATGAAATGATTGAGGAGTCAGAAAATAAATTTGTTCTATATCAATAGAACGAATTCATTTATTTGTTGTGACACGAGAACGATCCCAATTAGCAGCTGATTGTTTCACTACTTCCGCGTTGGAAAAACTCAGCGATGGGAAGCAGAGACACAGGATTCGGAAGCCAAAATCAACAGGCAATTCCCACGGGACAGAACCGTGATCAACCGAGAAAAATGATACTGTGGTATCCAACAATGGCGGAAGCTTGTCGTGGACCCAACACAGGTTTTGATAAAAAGGTCTCTGATCAACGAAGCTACAGAAATCGGGAGCAAGATTTAACCATCGCTGGAGGAGGCTGGGACGAACCAAAGCTTCCGAATACAATAAGAAAAAAGATCCGGGATGAAGGCAAGATTTGTTATCAGCGCAAAGGGCTTCCCCTAAAAAGAATGAAGATCTTGTATTCGATAATGAAAAATAACTCCGCCTACAGCGAGCTTTTCCGTAATACAGAATGTCAGGAGCGATATTTGTGACTATAATTCAACGAAATTCACTTCAACCGAACTGGGTTAATAAAGATGCAAGACCAACGAGAATTATGAAGCAAGAGCCGTCGAGCAGCAAAGAAATTTTACCCGAAGCGTTCTTCTCCGACCAAAAACAAAAAAAAAATTCAGGATCAGCTGGAGACGAAATTCCTCATATGGCAGAGAGGCAAAATGGTCTGTGCACCGTAGTCAGCACGTTGACTAAAAACAGACTTCGCTAGGAAATGATTCGCAGCACCATCTCGTTGTACACTTTTGTTGCTTAGAGTTTCATGAATCAGTTTTCCTTCGGGAATTCATTTAATCATGAGATTTTTGATTTCCTAAAGACAAGTAACTACAGTTTATTTTTCTTCTAGTCTCAATCTTTGGAATCTGCAGCTGCATCAATTGTACGAAAAGTATAATGGAGTTATAAATTCTATAGACGGCCGTTAAAATCACTGAGCCCTGGCCAAAAACCGTTGCGCATTTACCGAACGCGATAAATATTTATGTGCAGACTTTGGTCGAGAAAAGTGAGCGGTGTTGCAAAAAGGATGAATAGAGCACGGGTGAGGTTTTGTGTTCCGTCCACTACTACGATATCTGCGGTCACGTAGGATAAATGTCTCGCGGCTTCAGTTATAACTATATGAATACGCTGATACCAATTGCATCGAAGCAGCCTCGACAGCCAAACCTCATTCTCTCATAGTCTAATAGTAGGCAAAGCAAAATATAAGATACTCGAGTAAACGTTGACTTGTTCCGCGTGACTCATGTGCCACACGTCCTGTTCAGATAATCTCATTAATGAGGCAATAAAGAATTAAACAATTGAATACATTGCTGATCCGTTGACAGAACCTGACAACGGTTCAATTTGCATATTTTTTCGTGACAAAATCCAATTGGATGGATGTATAGAAATACCGATTCAGTTGGATTTCATCGAAGCTTTCCTGCCCAGAAACTATCGTACAGATCTTTGCGAGCCGCCACACTCCGAAGATCCTGCGCCTCAACACAGGCGTAGGCACGAATGTATATCAAAATTGTGAAGTTAGAGAAACACTTCTGGATGACGGAGATTTTGCGACACACCAGAAATCGACATGAAATTCAGCTGACGCCTGTTGACTTGACAGTTTCAATCGACGTGATCTTTACAAGAACTATTTTCGGCTAAGGTTTCCTAATACAAAACTAACTTCAAAATAGTCATTTTATTATTTTAGAAATATAATCCATGAAGAATCGATATTTTCATATGATTTCATTGATAACAATATGTTTAATAAGTCAATTTTGACTAATGTTGTACATTGTAAAACGAGGCGTTTGGCAACGTACGAAAAAAACAACTGATGCCGTGGTCGGTTATGGGTTATTTTGTGTGTTTATTTTTTAATATGTCAATCGATTTTTAATGGGAAAGTCCAAAAACTAAGAGACGTATATATTCTTGGGTATCCAGGGAATACGTCGATCTGTTTTTCATTATGAAATCTTGGGAATAACCACTGGAAAAAATAAAAAACTTTTGACTATTCTATGCTGGTGGGGATAAGTGTTCAAAAACACTGAAGATTCAATAATTAATTGCTGCCAAACTAGATGGTGAATAATATCAAAATTTGGCACATCAATTCAGTACATGTTTATTTACACCTACAATAATTTCCAACCTTTTTTCTTGGACCACTCAAATTTATCGAGCATCCTTAAATTTTTGTATATATACGTTGTCAATTGGAGTAACTGTCAAATAACAATTCTGGGATTGAATACACGTCGTGTTCGCATTTAAGCGAAGCTCGCGCAGATTTTTTAAGGTTTAGACGTGATATGAACAAAAGAATCCACTACAAAAAACTTAATTGATAAATGATGGGATCGGAATGACAGTTAGCTCCGGACGTGAGAAAACACTAAGACAATAAGATGGAAGGTCATGTCTGATTCGCGTTAGGGCAAGAACAACAGGACAGACACACGATTGTGTGTATATAAATGAATATGTACTGAATTTTAAGGGGTAAACAAAATTCGTGAGGAGAAGAAATATGATTATTCATTATTCCCAGGCCGTACGGTTAAATGAACAATTGAAAAAATGAAATGACGAAAACAGAGGAAGGAGGATATATCACTTTGCTTGAGACTTTGTTACACGGGCGTCGATGAAGAATCATATCTTATGAAGATCAGATCTCATCAGAGTTGAATTCAGCGGTGAATAAAAAAAAAAGCAGACATTGAAACCGAGCAGAGGGAAGGAAGATGAAACGGATTGTTGATTCCACGCGATGCGGCACCTCTCAGACCGATTACGCGTTACGAAACATCCCTGAGTAATATGGCGGTACTGCGTACAGCTCGAAACGATAGACGGTATACATGTAAATATAAAACACAATGAAAGGAGGAGTCAAGAGGAAGAAGTCGTTGAAGAGGAGCCTGTCCAAAGCCAACAGCGTCCTTACAACTTCTCTTTCATTTTTTCAATATATACGTGTGTGGTGCGATCGTCGAATTCAATGCCCGGATACACGGCGTCTTGATATTTGCTTGCCCCCATTTCCAGACTCTTAGTTATCGTTGCAATTGAGAAAAGGATAACTCAAAATACCAGATGCCAGATCCACCAGGATGATCAGTTCCATCATCCAAACTTTTTCACTTTTCAAATGACATCGATCTTGAGAATTAATGTCTACGAATCTCTATATGATCAATCCTACACGCGGACCTCTGTTTTCGTAACAGCGATGCTTTTTTTTGTAGATTCACAAAATTGCCCCCGTTTCGTCTTTCCGTTCGCAAGCTCCTTTCGAAAGACTGGGTTGGACCAGCAGTTTCCCGTATCTAATTCAGACCAATCGATATTTCGCGGAAAGGGTAACGGATCAACGTCAATGAGAATTACGATAATAGAGGTTCTCCTGGATTAATTGGTATTTCCCCATTAAGGACGTTGTATGAAAAATTTTCTATCGATAGAATTCCTCTAAATTTGCACCATACAAAGAGAATAGTGATCGCTAATAGCTCGCGCAATTTTAAGAGGTTTCACCATGTACAAGTCGAGATATTTATTTAGAAAAATCACAATTTTCAGTAGTTTCTCATAAGAGCGTGTGTTAAAAGTTGCACTTTTCAACATTAAGTATTTCGATTCCTAAATGGTGAAGCCTCTTAAAATTTTGCATACACTTTTATGTAACATCGAAGAAGCTTTATTTAGTTTTTCAAAACAATCGCTCGTAAATTTTTTTTCGAAATTTTGTTTATTATATAACAAATACAGATTACCTCGGACAATCTTGGATTTAAAGTATGTTTTTCTTTAGTCAATTTGTATCAACTTTCTTTAACAAACTTAGGCTCGCAAACCATTTTTGATGTAAGAAAAACTGAAAACAAAAATTTAGATTCGACCGTTGCCATACATCGTCCTTAAGATTGGAAATATTGCAGTTAAACCAACTTGTGCTTGGGTTGTTCGAAACAGAACTTCCCGCACAATGCCAATTCTTTCGAAAACTTTCAAAACATAATTTCGTCTGGATAATAAAATTATATCGTAATGGCTACGCAAAAATTGTCGATGAAAAGTGTAGAAATTCGCAGAAACTATTAATAAACACAGTTGCAGGTTTCTGATCGTGGTAACAGGTGTAAAAACCCTAGACGTCACTCTTTTCCTAATAGCAATCGATACATGCATTATCCCAATAAGTAAGACTGGTTCGTGATAGAAATGTTCCAATGTTGACGATGCAAATTGAGAGTTGTCTGTGGACGTTCGAAAATTGCATATCGAATAGAAAGGGGGAAAGAAATTGAATCACTCTGACGTAGACGTTAAACTATACATAACTCTCTGTTACACCGCCATTTCGCAGCCTTACTTGAATTTCCTGCTAAATCTGTAAGCTAGATATCGGTTATTGAAAGTCCGTAATTTTAAGGATATCGTCCTTGTACCCGTTGCTTTGAGTAGCTCATCGCGGAGCTCATGGTGTTGACTAGTTGCAGAAACCGCAGTAGGGAGCATAATACAAAAACGTTACAAAAGCTGCATGGGAGTCGTTGAATCTCTACAAATATAACTTTCGGTGGAAAAATTAAACAATTGGCGAGTGTCACTGAATCGGACACTCCCGAAGATTCCGGTGCTTGTTGTTTCGATGGCATTTCAAAAGAGTTCAAATCTCTCATATCCAAATGTGAAATACTGATAGAAATATGGGGAAAATCCGTGTATGTGGACTAGTAATACGTGTTCTGGTCTAATGCTTCTCTTGGTTCACACAGACACACACGCACACACACAACGCTGTGCCAATTTTTACTACGGTGTTCTCTTGCTACACATATGTGCGTTATACATTTCTGGCTCCGGTGTACGTTAGATTATGCTCAATGCACACAGTCCAAGCTCTCACAACTGAACCTCATTGTTTCTCAGTGATCGGTTAACATGTCTCAACTATTTCGTTCAATTTTTGCAATTTTTGTTTCCCAAAATGTTGTACCCTCTTCGGAATGTTCAATCAACTTCAACGGCAAGCATCACCTTGTGATATTTCTTCATTGGTAATTAGAGTAGCTCGTCAATAATTTGTACTGTTTTTGGAGAAAGTTCGAAATTGTGTTTGTTAATTAATTGATCCAGGTTTTGTAAACTACTATTTTGAGTGTCCAGGTGGACGTGCAATTGCACAGGCCAGAATCATTAAATGCAACCGAGAAAGAAATAATGGGAATACGTGAATTTGGTTGATCGACGATTTGTTGAATTCTGAAAACTTGGACTGTATCGAACCTCCTACTGAGTTTCTGGTACTGTTCGGTAGTGAAAGGGAAGCAAGTATATCCCAGAACAGCACTTCGTCCACGCTGGCGTGGTCACGGAGCTATAAAGGCCTAGATACACTACGAACAAACTCCTTTTGATAATCTTCGATATCTTGGCTTTCCATTATTGATTCTCGAGTCCACCGAATGACTTTTAGTGTGAACCTTAGATCAATTGGGAAATGGTTCGAGCTCGTATTGTAACGAAAGGAGAGCACTAAATCATTTTCTCCAGAGACCAAACTGTCGTCCTGATATTTATCAATGTGAATCCAGTCAAAGTTCAATGGAAGATTTCTTAATTATTACGTTTCCACTGATTCGAAAAAGGGGCAAGAGAATTTAACGAATTTTTAAATGTGAGAACAATTTGCAACACAAAATTCAGTGGAATTCAAGTTATTATTTCTCCGCTCTAATGTCCTGCGAGTCGCTCAAATTCTTTTTCCATTAGTCGTTTTAGCCCTGCAATCAATTCAATCGCTTGAGATCGTAACAAAATTGATTGAGCAATGATTACTAATCTTTGGACATTGTTTTTGAGAGCGTTGTCATTGAATTTGCCATCAATTTGCCATTGCACATGCTCAGCACTACAACTGTTTTGTATTTGTGGTACAGCAGCAGCAACAGCATCAAACACCGTGGTACAAAGTTGCCTTCCCCGTGTATGCCTCAGTCGGATCTCTCATAGCAGTTTCGTGTGGTGGGGAAGTCTATATAGGCTTCCGAGTTCCTCGAAGCCCCTTCAAACTATCCGCGATATCTTAAGCATACGGAGTGTATAACCGGAGAGTGGTGGCGTCGTACACGCTTAATTCGACGGGAACGTTTGTCCCGCGGCAACGGGCGCAAGGCAACTTCCGGTTCTTCGGAAAAGAACGTTGTTTTTTTTTTTTCCATAAACGAAAAAGAAAATAAGAAAATTCACTTCCGGTGTGAGAATCGCGACATGAACTGTGGATTGTGGAGAGTGCGAGGGTGACATAATTCGGGAAAACAAATTTTCCCATTATCCTCGGAAAATTTTATATCTGTACATGCCCGAACAGTTACAAATATATAATCGAAACATTCGAGTTGCAAAGCAACGAGTTTCTCGACCTTAGGTGACCGGATATACGTTCGCCATAATGGTGAGTGAATACCTGCGAGTTCACGCAGAACGACTGCTTTAACTATAGTGAACCATTTTCGTCCCATTACTCATTTTACAAATGCATGATTTTTATACTCACAATTTTTGGATTCATCGTAAACAAATGCTGTGCCAAAAAAATTTAATTCCAATTTAGTTGCAAAGCTAATGTTTTCATTCAATCAAACAAAATTGGCAAGTTGGCACTCAAGGTCACTGTATATGATGAAATAAGAATAACAGTTTTCAAATAAATGTAAATTCGTTATCCACAAAAATCCACAATTTTCAAGGATACAAAAAATTATTTTTAAAAAATATACTTTTTATGATGATCTGATACCCATAAACATTCGTTGTTTATAAAGAGCCCAAAATGTAAATTTCGGTTGACCCAAATTTCGTTCCCTTGGCTTGAAAAAAAAAAAATGATCGAAATGCTGTTGGAAACTTTTTTTTTTTATTTTAGAGACCAGAATTTCTGTCAGCCTAGATTTTTTTCCAAATCTAGTTCAAACGAGTAGTGACCTATTTCGTGTCTAAAGTCGAATAATCAAGAAGTTACAAAACAACGGAATATACATAGTTAATGAGATCGATAACTGGCAAAATCATGAAAAGCGATGAGCCAAAGTCACGCGAATTTCTGGAAAACATTTGGGTTAGTGTTAGTGACGCGTAAGATCGTCAATTGTATATCCTTCTCCTCTCTAAATAAGCCAGACTGTAGTGTTATACGATGCTTTACGTAGCGCATCTGAGGATGAGAGAAGAGCGAGAATGGAGGTCAGTGTGTGAGCAGCTTCGCTTCCACTCGATCGTATGTATTCCTCGTATTCAGAGTTCACCGACCGGTATCTCTGATTCTCTCTTACTCGAACTTGTCTTCCGTTTCATCATATATACTCATTCGGCTTCATCAAAGTATACACCATTTTTTCGGCTCCTTTTCCTTTCGGCATCTGACTGAAGAAATCTCCCTAAGAGATTTCTGATGAATTGATATCGCGCGGAGAAATATTTAATGACCACTAGTCGAGGTCCACGATCGCGTCTCAAGTGGATCATTTAGATGGAAGTTTTTTTTTTTCTATTGTTGAGTACTAATGGATCGGTATTCCCACTTAAAAAGTTGCGTTCACAACGCGTAACAACGTGACTGTACATTTTACGAACCAAAGTGCTTTGATTTAATAAATTTGTGGAAAACCAATCGACGGAGAGAGTTTCCATCAAAGTTTTTTTTGCTCCCTATATTTCCGTTCGAATTTAAATATTTCCAACACTGGTTAATAATTCTTCATGAGCAAAAATGCTCTCCCTCCAATCTCCAATATTTATATGCAAAAAATACCGTTACGTGGATTTAACCTGAACCGAAGTTATCAGAGAAAAAAAATGTCTCCACTCGTTATCGACTCACCAGACATGTTCCGGATTCCAAAGTTCTCTATTACGCAAAACCGTAACGAACTTTCTTCCATATTCCGAAACTTCCACGTTTAAAATACTTTCAACTGCTTCACTGGTCACCAAATTTCATGATTCTCGATCTTAGTGCAGCTAGTTCTCGTGTACCGAGGATATGTGCCATTATATATATTTATATGGACATTCGTACTGCGTAGCGTCATTGAAAAAAGACAGACGTGAGAATTTAATGGTTTTTTCTATCGCATAACTGGAACGACGATGAATTGTAAACATCATTTTATTCTTCTCGCTACCTGCTACTTTACTCACGCAATAGCATAGAATCATGCATACGATCCCTTGCCACTTTCAAGTACAGATTTTGTCTTAGTTGCTGCTACAGCTTAGAAATTTGGAACTGGAAATTTTTTGAGCTATACCAACTACGAAAATGAACTTGAAATTTAAAAATTAAAACAAGGAGTTTCTTCATTTTTTCTTTCAAACAAAAAGTGCAGCTGATCAAGCATGATCGGCTTTGCTGTTGGAATAGAATTGAAATTCAAATTTTCTAGTGCGAGAAATTTGGAAAAGTAATCATTTATTTGAAAACTACGAATTGTGGTGAAAAAATTAGTGAAAAGCGTCTAGAAAAAAATATATTTCTTACGTCAGAGAGACATGCCTGCTGCTCTCTTCGTCACCGACAGTTGGAAACTCTGTGTAAAAATATTCCGGGTGATAAAAAGATTAGCTGACGTTTGTTTGACGAAATTCGATTACGAACTTTTCAGCAACGACAATCAGTCAAAGAAAGTCCGAATAAAATCCACAGACAATGAGGAATGAACGATTATCATTACGAATTGATTTGCAATTTTTCCAATAAACCAAAGGAAGCTCGATTCGAAATTGTAAAACTTTCGAAAGCGATTATTTAATTTCGAAAGTCCTAATACAATTACGACACATCATACTTTGAGAATGTGCAATTCTAATTTTATTTTTGACGACAGGCACATTGGAAAAATTACCAATAATCAGCCTGCCAAAGTATGTTCACGAGGCAATGAAAAAAAAAGAAAAAGATACGAATCAAGAGTCGCCGAAAGCCTGAAAAGATTTTTCTCCCACGACAAAATACAATAATTCCTTTTTTTTTTACATTTGCGGAATAATTTGCATGTCTGATTTCTCAGCACCGATTTCGACTGGAGCCTTTGCTCATTTGCATTACCATAAAATATTAAAATTGCTGACTGCCTTGCGTTTAAACTTCGTGTTCTGTTGTATACAAAACAAAATAGTAAAATTAACAAATGAAAAAGACGCGAATGAATGAACAACGAATGGCGCAAGCCATGCATGTTTTACACCTGTTGCATAATTGCACATTCGGTACGATGCGCGTACATTTCTCACATAACCCAAAGAACAATGAAAAATAAAAAAATAAAACTTGCACTTTTCTCATGGGATTCTTCTCGTCTGCGAAGGTAATGATTGACTGGAGGAGCAGATGGCTCGGTAGAGGCTCAATAATGCCAAGTAAATAAAAATCCAAGCCCAGCGACTAGTGGAAAATGAGGAAGTGCACGGTGATGATGCTTCGTGCCAGTAATCTTTTCAACGTGACAATTAAACTTAACGGTGAATTAAATACAGGCACGGTCTTACGTGAGAAGTCTCTTTACCTTTCTCCAGGGTTTTTTTTTTTTTTTGCCAAGAAATAGTACAGTTGGCGAATGTAAGACGTTGTAATATCAGACGAGCACCAGGTACACGACGAATCGTTGGAAGCATTAATGAGAAACGGAAAGAAAGTGAGAAAAAAGAATATACTAAAACAATTTCGTTGTTTCGGATCTTCTGGGAATTTTTTAATCCAAATCGCATTCTCCTTAGAATAATCTTCTTCATCTTCTCTTGGTAAGGAATAATTTCATCATTGCTTCTTTGGAGCTATTGTGGACCTTCTCTACACGCAGTGGGTTCTGAATGAAAATTCTCTCGATGGCAAACTCTACGCAGTAAAGCGCCACGAAGTTGTGGGTCGACGTAAATGATTCGATTCAAAAACCAGAGTCTATCGATATTGCGCTCATTTCTAAATGCTACGCGATTGACGGGAACTTACGCAATTCCAATTTAGTCATAAAAACGATCGCAAATGAAAAACAGCCGAAGCAGAAAATCATCTCAATCGCCAAATGATAAACAAACCGACAACCTGCGCACGGAGAAATGTACAGAGAAAACCTCTGCTGTCACCGGGAGAGTAGCACATCCAAATGACAGACTTTGGAGAAGAAAGTGGATGTCGTAAGTGATCACGAAGAATAAGGATCGCGAGGTATAGCCAAAAGTGCTCAGAAACCTCGTCGCGTCTCCCATTTCTGTGAGTAATAGAATTTGCGGTTGTGTTTCGTTCGTTGATCGGTTAACGGTGTCCCACGAAATTGAGTGCGGCGACCGGCGAGCGTGAGCGAAGGTGATCGTCATCGTCAAAGACCTCGAAGAAAGTTGTAGCGGAGTAAACAGCACCTTCCGTCAGTGGGCAATGGGCCACGCCTGTGAACCTCGAGGACTGTGGCGCACCACAGATGCGGGAGAACGGAGGACTCTGGTGAATGTCGAGAGTACGGAACAATCACCGCCGAGATCGAGATAGAACGTGAAATTCATATTATCATTGAAAGTCCGCGACTTGCACAATCCCTATAATTGTAGATCAGTGCAGACTATCGAAAATCATCGGGTCTCACAGACCCCACAGGGGAACTTAAAAATCATTAACAAATCCTAAGTCATTAGAAAAGAGAAACAAATAAGAGATACTTGGCTGGGTTCTTTCCAACTATTCCAAACGGAAACTTTCAGAAACTTTTCCAAAAAGTCCATAATCACATTTTCAGAAACGAGCCATCATTGCAAGGCATTGTCATATAGACACTGATTGCTTGGAATGTTCAGAAAAAATTGACAATAGCAATTCATGCGAGAATCAACATTTCACTCGATATGAGAAGCGAAGCTGTCAAGATATTATGTCGATCGATTCGAATGTCGCATGGAATTGTCACCTCAACGTTCTCGTCGATCTAGCGAGTTTTTTTTCTTCCTTCCATTCAGACCGTATGTATATAGAGATTCCTCGTAGATTATACGAATATGAATTATTGAATTGACGCTACACAAGTTTTTCTTTCATGCTGAACATTTTCCAGGAATTACTACTGCAAAGAAAGATTCGATGAGATTATAATCAGCCGATATCACTAGCCAGCAATCCAAATGATTCCGCAGAGATATAATGCGAGTAATGCTTCGCGATATTTCCGCACATCTTTCACCTTTTTACTCCTCGATATCAAATGGATGGCTGGACGCAGAAACCTCTCTCCACAACTTCGAGAGTGAAGGAAGTTAAAAATATTCTTAAACTTTTCAATAAAGAAACTTTTCGAAAGTGACGACATCGAACTCTAAAGTTTCAAGTATACTTGAATAAATTTGAACAATGAGGGAAATCCATTCATTTTTCAAAACTGGTAATTAACGTCGAGTTTTTAACTCTGACATATGATTTTCTGAAAACGAAGCAGGAATCCGTATTTATAGAAACTTTGAGCATAAAAAATTTCTGTCTCGTTACCTCAGTCGTTTGCGAAATTATTTCTCCCGGCCATAACTGAAAAACCGGAAAACCTGTAGTTTTGTCGAATCTACATGAACATTCGTTGCAAATTTGCCTGAAAGTTCGCCGTCGGACGAGCACCAAGTGGATAAAAAAATTCAAATGCGAATCCGGCATTGATCCTGCACAGAAACAACACGCAAACTTCAACAATGACGTACAACGATACTTTCCTCATTAATGACTGTGAGAAGAAATTGTAAAAGTCACGAAGGTGTGCTGACTGTATCCGCAGAATGTGGGCGAACTGGAATTCCAACTGAAAGATCGAAGAATCCAAGTCTCTGAGAATTAATTTATCGAAGCAGAGTGATCAGCAGCAACAGAAAGGTGCTGATGACCTCTTTCGAATGTGTCCGACATCATTCACAAGGCGTATACGTAAAACTTACACCCACGCACGAGTACGAATAGCAAATAAAAATAAAAATAATTAAGGACGATGTATCGCATGAAATTCGGCTCGAAAACAGGTGAAGTTCCGGCAGAAACAAGCAGAGGTTATGACGAAGAAAGGAAGAAAGAAACTCGGTCGCGTCCCGAGACGTTTGTGGACCAGGTATCACACAATAAAGAGAAAGTCATTTCTCCGGCTTATTCGAGTTGGGCGTGGAGTTTTCGTCTTTTAAAGTGGCCAGTGGCGCGTTTTGAAGATGCGGCTGTGATTATCTCGGAGATATTAGTCGAGAAGTAAAATTACGAAGCTCCGCCATCATCAAAGCTTTAGAAAGTAGGAAGGGAGATATTTTGTAGCATTGTGTTTATTTCTGTCGCTTGGAGTAACGAGATGCGTTCAGAACTCGTGAAACGCTTATATTTATATCTCACAAACATCCTCATCAAAATTATAGTCCCGATGAGAGAAATTATGTATTTTCTTTCAACATTATGAATTCTGGAGCAAAACAAAATAATAAAAAAGAACTATGAGTACCCCTTGAGTCTCTGGTGCTAAACCATTAACACTGGAGCAATACTGGAGACTGCTGAAAATTGCATTATCGCCCAAAATCATGAACCATAGAAAAATTAAATCTTTTAGATTTAACGAAAAACCGATGATTTACGGACGATTTATTTTAATTCTCGACAACCTCGTTTCGTTGTTCCGCTCGGTTTATCAAATATTAATTATACGTGCAATCGTATCGCTGTAATAACGAAGAAAAAGAAAATCGTGCAAATCAGAAGGAAATGCTGGCGTGAGTACACCGATGTACATAGGCTCTTTCGTGATGAGATAGAAAATCGGAAATTAGCGAGGAAAGCGGAAAAAAAAGAGTTGGCATGTGGCGTGACGTGCCGTCAAGCACACGCGATATATATCATGAAAATATCGTTCAGGGATGCCAGTCGTCCCGGCACGTAGTCCATAAAGGATGTTAGTGGAGTAAGAGCTCTCACTGCTTGCACCACTTTTTGATTCGGAATCCAGAGATACAGAAAAATATGCAAAGCCTTTTTCAAATCGATCCAAAGATTTTATCACGTGGTTGTTATCTCGCTCCATAATAACAATTGTACCGGAATTAAAAAAACGAACTTCAATTGTAACCCAAAATATTCAAAAGTCTCAATATCTATCAAAATAAAAAAGAAATAAAAACACTTTAAGGATGATGGATGACGGCTACGTGATTTTTACAAGAACTATTTTCGGCTAAGTTTTTCTAATACAAAACTGACTTCAAAATAGTCATTTTATTATTTTAGAAATATAATCCGTGAAAAATCAATATTTTCATATGATTTTATTGATAAAAATATGTTTAATAAGTCAATTTTGACTAGCGTTGTACATTGTAAAAGGAGGCGTTTGACAACGTACGAAAAAAACAGCTGACGCCGTGTGGTCGGTTATGGGTTATGTTGTGTGTTTATTTTTTAATATTTCAATCGATTTTTAATGGGAAAGTCCAAAAACTAAGAGACGTATATATTCCTGGGTATCCAGGGAATACATCGGTCAGTTTTTCATTATGAAATCTTGGGAATAAGTGTGGGATAAGTGTAAATCGTGGGGGATAAGTGTTCAAAAACACCGGAGGTTCAATAATTAATTGCTGTTGAACTAGACGGTAAATAATATCGAAATTTGGCACATCGATTCAGTACATGTTTATTTACGCCTACAAAAATTTACAACACATTTACGTGGACCACTCAAATTCATCGATCATCCTTTAATTTTCAAACGACGAAGTCGCCTTCATGCACGCAGCCTCAAGCATTTTCTTCGCAGTTGCTTCTTCAATGTCATCGAAAATTCTTAATCTGGGTGCTTCTATACTTTTTACTTTCGAAGATATTTCGAGATTACCTCCCGTGTTAATATCCGGTATGGAAAGGCAATGAAATCTGGGTTTGTTCACTCGAAAGGTGATCCGAGTGAGAAAACACAAGGAAGACGACCGATTCCTGTATTTATTAGAAAGGTTCGCCGCTTATGCTGTATAGCCGAAGCCACAGCATCGGAAACATATCGTTGAAAGCCATAGGATATAGTTCCGATTTACAGTTCGTTAGGTCTCACGGTCTCACTCCAGATCCTCCACGAGAGTTGGCCTTTCCCGCATCGTGGGATAAGGCCTTGACGCCATTATACTTCTAAGTACTCATTTGCTACGCGTTCGTATACTCAGATAATTACGTCCACAAACAATACACACGAACGCGCGCCCATTGATATTACATACATGTGTAGTTCATGGACTATATCAGTTACGACACGTGATAAAAACGCGATTATCATTTAACGATGCATTATGAGACCACAAGGGAGAACAACGATTGGTTGGATGAGTTCGAGCTCCTGCGCAGGCCAGAGAAATTCTTTTCTCTCGTTCCGAATGTTCCGAATTCATGGCAGTCATCGAGCAAGATTCTCTCTACTTCAACGGCCTTGCCGACGCTCGATATACATTTTTTTCTTCTTCTTCTTTACCATTCTGACATAAACCAAAGTACATGAAGTGGACTGATGCGCTCTTAAACGAAAAGGGGAAAAATGTGTCTATTCATCCTGCCGGAAGATTCTTCATGTCTGTAGATTTAGTAACCGCAATTAAAATTTTTTATCGACACGCTCGTAGACACGAAAAATATCTTTTGAAAATAATTAATCTGGACTAAAGCAAAACCCATCAACTCAAAATATAGCTCTCGTCATGAAACACACGTCCATTTAGGACTTCAAATTCCTTTCGATAATCAAGTGTCTCGATTGTGTGTTTGGATTGAATCTTCAGTGGGAAACTTTCAATTTTTTTGTCAACCGCGATCAATGCTTCATTTTGTATGATTGAGATTCTTTCAAAAACGTCACCACAAGTCCTGAATAACAAAAGCACAGTCGATATTGTTTGGCGGACCACGACGACAGCGTATGTGCTAGTAAAAGATTTATTCACTTTCATTTTCATTCCGTCAGAATTTCTGATTTTCGGATTTGATGTGGAATGTCAATGAATGCTACAAAACGGATAGATAAAAATATCTTTATGTCGATTTTCATTGCTCTTTCACGCGACAAAAATTTCATGCTTGTAGAAACATGCAAATATACTTTCCAGGCGCTCGAAATAGAAGGTCGACTACATTCACCGGCGTACACGAAGGACTGGAAAACTTAGAACTCGCTGAACTCCAAAGTGTGCGAAAATGCGTGCATTAGAAAAATATAAATCAACGCCGTTACCGAAACGTAAAAATACAGGTCGTCATGATAAAATGGCTTTGTTGAAGAAACGTTCAACCAAAAATATTGCAGATCATAGATGTGCAGATTTTAGATGAAGAGACTGCGAAATCGAATGATTGCAACTTTCCGATATTTAACGAATTAATGTATTTTATCGCGAAAATAAACAAGTTCACTCGCAAAGATCGGTAGGATATTTTTTAAGTACGAGCGGTTACGAGTTTTCGCAATTTTTCTTGTACAAGTCGATACGACTTTTTTCTCTGCGATGAAAGTATAAATAGGATTGATCGGGATAGACCAGAAAGTACCGAAAAACCTGTTGTATGATTCTTGTATCTAGTCCAGATGACCGATTCGCGACGCTTTGGTACGTACCGAGGGGAAACCCGATCGCTTTCCTTTCGCCAGCAGCGCATGGCTGCCGGGGGCCCCTCTTGTCCCTCGCAATTATTACGTCGTGAATAGGTCACGCTCTTTTTTTTTTATTTCACGGACCACCAACTCCTAACTGCTATTATAAGCTACTTTGCTGTCTCATAATTGTTTGAATAAAAAAACGGTATCGGTTGTGGTTGCATGGATTGCTGCCGAGTCTTTTTCTTAAGCGGATATTGATGTAGAAATCCAATGAATATAATCCAGACTCGCGGTTAACAACCAACACTTAAAAGTAATTCGATTTCAGGAATGATTCATCTTCACGCATCTTTTTATCTATTTGATTCATTAATGAAGCTTCCTGATAAGAAGATTATTACATCCAGAGATACTCAGTATCGAGCCTAGTAATTCTTCAACATAACGGAACGTCATTCCACAAACAACACAGCAGCGACAAGCTTTTTTGTTTCTAGCATCTAAAGATTCATAAATAAAATGGAATCTCAATATTTTTATGTTCGCAGATCGTTCGAGCGAGTAACTCGCTCGTTCCGGCCATTTGGCTGACCGTACTCGCAATTTCGGGGCTCACTGGGGCCGAAAGATGGTCTCGTCAGATCTCCAACAGCGAATGGATCCCCGTGACCAATCCGAGGAATCAACAAGGACACAATCAAAATTTAGGACCACAACTTCTTCCTCAAGTTCATCAGCCATTGATTCCTAGTTCGTTGCCACCTGAACTACGTCAAGAGTATCAGCAACAGTTGCTCCAACTCCAAAAGACACAAGAAAGCATTCAGAGGTTGTTGCAGCTACAACAGCAACTAAAGGCGCAGCAGCAGCTACTGCAGGTAAGAAAACTAATCAATTCTATAGAGACAACGTGATCAAAACTACTTCAAACTTTTTAGCAAATCAAATAGATCCGAAAGATGTTGAAAACAATAAACATTTTGATATTGTGTTTGTTTACAGAATCAAGCATTCGTGCCCAATGGATTGCCCGAGAGTGAAGAGAATAAGCAAGCTCTACACCAGAGCGCAATTGCAAATGCTCAAACGCTTCCAGAACTAGTTCCAGAGGTTTTGGTCCCCCCTCAACTTTCAGGTCAACCGAACCCACCGGTATATATGTCACAGAATTTCCATGAAACTCAGGGTGAAGATATAAGACAAGAGCAATATGAGGATTATGGCGATCGTCAGACGTCGGATTACAGAAACCCTGAAGGGGCGAGAGAGGAATTAAGAGAAAAAGACAAATACGTGCCGGAAAATCCCTCCGGCCAGGAAAACGATGATGATAATGGTGACGACGGTGAGGAAGAGGTAAGCTCAAAATATTATGACGTCTTACATTCCATCACGAAGTATTTACCTTTCAAGAATTAAATTTACCATTAAAACTTGTCAGCTGTACGTACAGGATATGAAATCCGATCGAGTTTCGAAATTAAAATTCGAATTTAGCAGAAAATGAAACTTGTGCCTCATAAAAAATGTTCAAGACGTTGATTGTTTTGCCTCAAGGTGCAGGTGGTTTACGTACCAGCAGAAACCTTGGCACAACGTGGCCATGCGAAGAACCAACATCGCGAACGTGATAGAAAACAACATGGTAATCAAGACAACCGGCAGTATCGCCCACGTCCTTACGCCCAACAGCAAGAATCTTTGAACAGCGGAAATCGCCAACGTGGCAATGACCATACAACTGTGTCGCCGGAGGATGACGCTTACGCGCGTGAATTCCTTCAACAGTTGCAAAGAGAACACGAGGGAACCGATCGTTTGCTAAAAGAGGCGCGAGAAAAAGAGCTGGCACGTTTGCGCGAAGAGAGGAAAGAAATTCAAAGGCGGGGGAAACTGCAACAAGCAGCGGTGCAACGTGAACAGGAAATTCAACGGCAGCGAGAAGCGGAGAAGAAAGAAAAAGAACTCGCCCGACTGGAGGAAGCTGCAAAACAGCGCGAACTCGAAAGAATTCGTGAATCAAGAGAACGGCAAAGGTTCGAAGAGATTGAACGATCAAAAAAGACGCAGGCGCGAATCAATGAGGAAAAAAGAAAACAGGAGGAAGCCCGACAAGCGGAAATCGAGCGTTTAGCCGAGTTGGAGAGAAAGAAAAAAGCAGAGATTGAGAAAACAATAGCAGCACAGAAAGATCTAGAGAGGTTACAGAAAGAAGCAGAAGAAAAAGAACGTGTGAAAGAAGCCGAAAGGAGTCAATTAGCTCGACAAAAAGAAGCCTCCAAAATCCGACAGGAAGACACTGAGACTTCACCACAGGCTCAACCTCTAATTCGAAACCATCACAGCCACCAGCAGCATCATGGCCAATCAGGAAAATACAACAGACACGGGAGGATTCGCAACAAGCCACGACAACGTCAACATCATCAGAACGTTGACGATTCTCAGAGTATTGTTCAGGAAACAACAACGATATCTCCACCATCGCCCAATCAACCACCATTGGCAGTATACATGAGTAAATCGGATGATGATAGACGAGTCATAAGCATAACGGATGTCTTGAGGACGTTGAAAGGTGCTCAAACAATCGATGTACTCGATAATGTTGGCCAAGATTCCCCGCAAGTATTCGTTGGACCATCGAACCTAGAAGTACCTCAAAATTATGTGAAATTCGATTTGCCTTATTTGTCTTCCATCGACAACAATAGAGTGGAACGTCGTGTCGACAAATTGCCATTTTTCGTTGCGCCCTTGAGTTTTAATCCTCCTCCTGGTTATTCTAAAATTCCATTCCCCGCTCCTCATATAGGTTCCGTCGTGATAAACAATTTGGATTCCAACATATCCATCACACAACCGGATGGCAGTCTCGAGGAAGTCGATAAATCACAGTTGAATCCTCTTATAGAACCGAATTCCTTCAAAGAAGATAATAGCCAGAGCCAGTCGTATTCAACGCATTATGATTCGTCATTAACACCAAGTTTCACCAACGTTCGACATGAGGAACCTTCGAGTACACCACAGTATCAGACAAGTCCTTCGTATTCCACCGTCGAAGCTAGCGGGCCAGGTTCAAGTTACAGACTTCGTCAACCTTTCGATGCTGAGCAGCCGAGCGGACCGCAAGAACAGTCAAACCTGAAATACCAAGACCAGACGCAACTACGTCCTGCCTACCAGGAACAATCTCATCTGCCGTTAGCTCATGAGAATCCCGCACAGTACAATGACGATTCAACAAGATCAACGACGCCAATTTACAGACGACCGAACGTGGTAACTTCTTTCTCATACCAGGAAAACCCTCAACGTGCATCGTCCAGCACACCGGTCTACGAGGAGAGTTACACCAACGTACGCGATGACTCGTCCAACGGAGCTACCAATTCTCAACAGGCTTCAGGAAATTACGAACCCCCGCAACATCGCGAAGTCGTCAACCGTTATCGTTCCCAAGAACAGGCTAAAAATCAACGTGGCCAAGAATATTTGAATGGTCAAGTTGATGCCAGTCCTGTTCGGTATGAGGATTCACCAACTGGTCCCACTCAGTATAATCTTCCCGCTGAACTTCCACCCATACACCCACAGCTACCCGGACTGGTAAACTCCCTTTTGGATGAGAATGAACAAGCAGCATTTGTGAATAGAGAACCTAGTCCACCTGCGACCACAAGTACGACTACCATGAGAACCACCACAACAACTCACGCGCCCTTAACAACTCACAGACCAAGAGGACGCCAGAGAGGAAGAGTGGTAGCTACTAGACCGACTACTACGACCACTCCAGCTCCGAGCACTGCAACCAAGTCCCGAGACAGCGAAAGAACGAGACGGCCTTTTGGGAGAACGAGATCAAGATTCACCACGACGACGGAAGAGAATGAAAAAAGTTACGAACCGACAAAGGCAAAAACTTCAGCCACGACGCCAAGATACACGACTCAGGAAAGTAATCGGCGACCAATCTCATCAAAAACCCAGAAATACAATAGCCGAGCGCCGGAAGGAAATGTTCAGAGTTCAAGAAATCAAGTGGACAATGTTCAGGCTCACGAACCGGCAAACCCGAGGCTGCCAGTTTTCGATTCACATTCCCGACAACCTGAAACCACTGGAGCTGATTCACACCTGCCAGTTTACTCCCAGTACGACTTTGCGTCAGCAACCACCAGTCGGGACAATTATCCACTGCCGGAAAGCGATGGATCACAAATCCAAAGTGCAATGGGCGAAATCGAATATTCAAAGATCTCGAATCCACAGGCAACGAAACCAGCCGCATTGAGTAGCTCGCAAACACAAGAAGATTTTATCTCACACCAATACCAAGAGCGTTATCCAACCGCAAACTTCGGCCAAACGGGTCTGGACGAAGCCCCCGTCAATGGATTCAACTATCAAATCAGAAACGAACAACCTCAAACTCCGCCCATTATTCCACCGTCTTCCAAAGACTTTTCTTACTATCACAACAAGCAAGAAGTCTTTGATAGCTCACAGCTTCCTCTCGTAGCAACCAATGCACCTTTCAAGACACAAATCAACGATTACCAACGTCCTCCGCAGTATGAAAACTCAGGTTTCCACTCAGGTCACCATTCAGGTTTCGAAGGGAATGATGACGCTCTTTACGATCCCTACTCGCGAGACAGAGACAGCAGAACTGGCGCCACAGGAGCGGTTCAGGAGCAAACTCCACGGGAGGTAAAGTCCATCCAAGTGACTTCCTAATTAATTAAAATACAGTACAATGAAGCTAATTGCAGGAACTAATACGACTAATGTATCATGTACCTGATAACCCAAAAACTCGATAAACGGATATTTGCAGCTGACGACAGAAGCCCCGAGGTCAACGACAACGACAACCACAGAAGCGGCACCAGTGATTATCCGTCAGAGAGTTCGCGCAAGATTGGGAGGCCGAGGTCGTCCAGATGCTGTGGTCCAGACCAAGCCACGAGGTTCTCAAGACGAGTACGTTCGGTTCAGCGCTGTAAACAATGGGAACACGCCGTCAACGGAACGTCCAACACCTCGAAACCGTGAAAGCCATCGAACAAAAGCCAAACCTCGCCAGCAAACCCAAGGGGTTCAAATACAAACAGAAGGCAATGAATACGTGAGAATTCAATCCCCTATCCGGACGTATCAAAAAACGATCGTGACACCTCCGTCCACGAGTCCAAGAACGACCACGACTCAGGCACCGACAACTACCACGGAATACGAGACATCCAACGATGAACTCGAGTACGGTTTCATTCGAGCGCCTAATTTCGCTCCGATCCAATCTCCGGTTGACGAATATGAAAACTCTCACAGACTTGGCAACAACCAGGTACGAACAAGATTTCGAAAGAAGGTCCTGTAACGACCTCAGCCAGATCAAGATTCGAGATTTTTTTCGAACGTTTATTAAAACCATGAGAACTCTAAAAAAATTTAACAATTTTAAGAGCCTTTAAATTTTAATCCAATTTTCTTGTAAATTATTTCTCTGAACGAGAAAATTGTTCAGCAATATTTAACTTTGTTAATGAATCAAAAGGTCATGGGGAACAAAACAGTGGTCAACGTTTGAAGTTATTTTATTTCTCTCTTTCCTTTCTCCGGCTGATCGAGGCTGTAAAATTTTTCGTATCGTCTGTGATTGATAGTTCAGCCTCAAGCCAACTAGTTCCGTAAGCAGGATTCAGAATTGTGGTTTCTCTATTTTTCAACGTAAAGCAGGCCTCGTTACAATCGAGTCTTCCCATGGATGCGAGCGCTGCGGATTCCGGTGGGAGTCATGGCCAGGTCTCCCGTAATCGAGCAAAGTATCAGTCCCCGAATCGTCGTCCAACAAACCGAGTGGTTTCCCCGACAACACTGACGTCAAAAACTTCGCCTTACACCGAGCGATCTCGGACCCGAATCGAAGAGCCACAGAACAATCGCATTCGGGTACGAGGTAGGAAACCTGGACGAAGACGAACGACGACGACTACCACGACGACGACGGAGTATGTCCTCGAGGAAAACAATGATTTACCACTAGAAGAAAATTATCCTCGTCCCCTGAAAACTCTGGAGGACTTGAGCCAGGATAGACACCAGTTTTACGATGAAAAATTAGAAGCATTACCGTTGGCTTCGGGATCATTGACAAATCTAGCTCATCAAGGAGAAAATTCGGTGAGTACTCAGAAGAACAGAATTCGTCACAACAAAGAAACTAGTCTTGCAAACTTTGTGTCAGTCAATCCATTATGAATCGTTCAATAGATTTTTTTAACTTTCTTCCCTTAAGTTCGCGAGCCAGGACTTTCTTCTAAGCTTTGGATCAGAGCCAGATCACCTTCTAAATCCAGAAGTGGATCAGACCCAATTAGCGAGCGAACCCTCGCGAAAATATGGCCAGGCAAGTCGAACGCGTTCCAGAGTTCATCAGCATAACCGAGGAAACGAAGAGCGCGATATTTATGGTTCGGAATCACAATGGTCAACAAAATTGACAAGCGCCTCATTTCAGCCAAGCGCTAGTGTCAATCGCCTCGTTAACAATGATCAAAAACCAGCAAGTCATTTAAAAAAAGAAAAAAATAAGTTTTCGAACGACGAGACGTCTGCAGATGCACCGGAAGTTATAACTGCCGCACCGGACGAATCTTACGTCACCATAATGGTCTCTTCGGACGATGTGTCCGGAAAATCTGTACCTTCTCAGGGCGACGGTTCAATGGAAGTTTCGCCGATGGAAGGAACCAATTTCGGAATGAAAACGAGCTTCGAAAACGAATCAGGCTTCATAGAAAAAACTACTCCCACTTCTAAACCGTTCGAATCAAACCTCAACGGAGTTATATTGAATAATGAAGAAGGCATGCCCGGAAGTTCCGGTCAGGTGAATAAGCCAGCGCGAAGGGTGAGTCACAAATTATTCAAAACACGTCATCAAGCTGTGGTTAACGTTTCACACCTTCCAGCGAAAAGTAACTCGACAAAATTCGAGCCACGATCATTTTTTTCAATTGTGCGTAAAGAACTGTCACTCGCGATTAAAAAAAATCGTCTCTATAATGAGACTATCTCATGAAAGTATCAATGGAAATCAACTATGAACGCACGCCTAGCCTTTTTCCATTCTAATACAAAAAAATTACATTCCGAATTCATTGTACTCGTAAAAAATGTTGCAGTACCGATCGCCAAGAGAAATTTTCGAGAAAATTCAACCCACGCAGTTCTGACTCTGTCAGTTTCACTGAAAGCCTCAGGCACATCCATTAACTTTTCCTAATAATCTCCAAACTGAAAAAAAAATAAAAAAAAAATTTGTCATTCTATTTGAAAACTCTCTCCCGAACTTATTTCAATAATCGTATACAAATTCTATATTATATTTGGAATATTGATGGATGAGAGAATTTTGTGCACGGGATATTATTGCCAGGTTACTATTGCACGGGATATTTTAGTCGGCAGCTGTCTCCGGTATTCCTATACTTTATACAGTACACTTAGAAAAAAAACGCTGCAATTTGGAATTTGCAAATTGCTTCCTCAAGATGCTCACGATGCACGATGCTCAAATCTTCCTTTATGAGGAACTATATTTTCAATTTTGCCTTTCTCGTAGAGGAAGTTTTGAGCATCGCGCATCTTGAGCATCTTGAGGAAGCAATTTGCAGCGTTCTTTGTATTTGCATTTAAATTATATAATTTCGACAACTTTTCCAGAAAGTAAAGAGGAAGTACAGACTTACACACAATATCTTACAAAATTTGCAAAAATTAGAGCGGTTGGACAATTTTTCTAAAAACTCAAAATTTTCATAAAATTCGAAAAATCATAAAATTTAAACCGTTCAACCGATATTTTCCAAATTCAATACCAACCTTCCTATCATAATACTCTATTTATAAAAAAAAAATTAATAATAAACCCTTTTTTGAAAATTTCAAAACGTCGTAGAATTCGTTTTTTTATTGCGATTTTGACAAAATTCTCAGAGAATGAGGAGCTTGTATAGATTAACATCTGTGCAAAACGGGAGCCTTGTCGCTCAAACCGTTCTCGAGTTATAAACGTTTGAATTTTACTTTTGACATTGACATTGAAAACTGAAAAAAAAATTCACCGTCACATAGCATTCTCTATGAGGAAGCAAAAACGGTTTGAAATTAAAAACTGCATGAAATATTCCAGGCTGGTGGAAGGAGACGAAGAGTTCGAGTTCGTGTGCGACCGGCACCAACCGACGATTTCGTGACAGCAGAATCGCAGCATTTCAATTCAGCGGTAAACAACTTGCTGCAGGAGCGACTGAAATATGGTGATCGTCAAGGGGAATCCAGCGAAGCGGTGACGACGACGAGAATGCCAAATAACAATGAATTCTCAAGTGTGGGATCACCGGAGAAAAGCGTCTTCGAAAATTTGTTGAAAGAAGTTTTCGCTAGTGACAATAAATCAAACGCGAATGGCGAAGTGACAACTCCGTTGAGTCAACCCGAGCAGTCTGAAGCGATACAGAATCAAGTCGATCCAGTGACGCAAGTATCTCGAGAAGATTCAACAAAACCGGAAGTGGCGCCGCCGAGCTTGCCCGAAGTTGTTTCGGAACAATCGAAAATCGCAACAAACGACTCCGATGTAGTTTCAACGGTTACGAACGTATCCGCCGAATTTCTAGAAACTTCAGAAAGTTCATCGACTGTCGTGCCAACCGTTGAATTAGTTACTAATTTAACGGAGGAAAGTTCGAGCAATGCTAACGATCCAAATTTCAATGAATTGCCAACTAATCCTCCTCTTATGACGACCATGACAATCCCAAGAAAGTCCTGGGATTCCACGATGCCTTATAAAGACTCTGGAGCTTCAAATAAGGAAGAAAATCTGTCGTACTCGAAGAAGAACATTGAGAATGAACTGTCGGAGGAAAGCACACAGGGCCATGGCAATAAAATCATCGAAAACGATTACAGAGAAGAAAATATCAAGACGGAGGATAATTTGTTGAGCGAAACGAACCGAGAAGAAAATTATCCAAAAAATCATCGTAGCGAGTGGAGCGAGGTACGTTACCCGACCAACTCCGAATTGTACAATTACAATAATCGGTTGAACGCAACACCGAGCCAATTGCCTGGAATGGTAGCGGAATCCGAGGGTGACACGAGCGTAAAAACTCTCTCTGATTACGTCAAAGCGATATTCGATACGATGAAAACCGCTGACGAGCAAAAAAGCGAAAACGAAACATTTTCCAGCGTGGATTCGTCATCTCCCGATGTCGAAAGCGTCTCATCGACGGAGAATTATTCATCCGGAATGGGTGAAAATTCCGGTAACGTTCCGACCGAGATTCCATCGAGCTCGGATTATTCGACGGAAAACGTCGAAATATCAGAATATTCTCGAGAAATATTGAGTTCGAACTCATCGGAGACGAAAAATGAGGAAAAAATTGAACAAGACGAACGACTTACAGGAAATACAGAAATTTTGGTTGAAAACGAAAAGGAAGAGTTTACGGAACAACCGCAGAGTACAGAAATCGTTGAAACAACGAAATTTGTCGATGAAACAACCGAAGTATCAACAGAAACAAATTCCATCGATTCGTCAAGCTCATCCGCAAGTTCACAATCTTCAAAAACATCTACGAGGGTAAATTCAGCGAGCCCGATCGATCCAACAACTACCACGACCACCGAAACTTTGCCTCCAGTCAAAAATTTGTCTCAAACTAAACTCGGCGCTATACTTCGTACATCGACGACAACAAAGGTTTCACACATGACCGAAATATGTTACCGAGGCAGATGCGTCATGACGAAACCGAAAAAAGAATTATATGCCAGATGATTGACAGAGAATTGAGAGGAACCCCTTAAGTACGATTCCTTCCAACTTTTCCATTCTCATATCGTGGCTCAATCAGTTCGATGGAAACAAATTCTTGTCAAAATATCACGAAAGAAAAAAGCAAAAATATGACAATATTCCATTTTTCCAAGCAAGCATTAACGATTATACGTAAAAACGTGTATATTTTCGCCAAGTTCAAGACCATCGATGCAATTTTTTTCAACAATGATGAAAAGTTGATCAAAGTTTCGAAATACGTAGATATACGTATATACCGATAGAAATTTGCAATTATGTCGGAGACGTACTCCAGGAATGTCACTTCAGATTTTCCATCTTCGCAAAAAAAAAAGTCACTGAGCAAAAAAAAAAACCCTGGATTTCAGAATCGCGAAATTCTATTTTAGATTCTCGTACTCGAGTCGATTTTCCCTCTTCCTCCGAATTTTCCGTTTTTTATTTTCTGTATTATTTATTCGACGTTTCCTACAGCGTGAAACCGTGAATGTGCGGAGGTAAAATAACGCGTAGTGACATCGCAACGATGACAAAATGTGTTTAATTATAGGAGCAAATTTTCATTATACCGAAGAGGACGCAACGCTAAACTTGATTGTCACGAATTGCCCTCATTTGATACATACATTTAGCCCAATAATCGTTTATAATACGCATTAAATTATTTATCATTCCATGAAATAACAAAAGACGAACATTTTCAGGTTTTTTTCACAATGTTCATCTTTTTATCAACTATATTATTATTATTATTTGTAACATTTCCGATTAAATGAAAATATAGAAATATTCAAAGTCGTTTTATTGATGTATCATTATTATTTAATTATCATATTTTATGAATTTTTGTATCGTGAACCCATTGTACGTGTAATATACGTTAGTTTGTTCCTAGATTTCATCGAGAAGTTGATTCAATAAAAAAAATACTGAAAAAAATACCCTCCAACCCGCATTGACTTTCTTTGCTTAAGGGGTTTCGTTACCGGCGATACAATGTTGCCATGCTAAACCATGTTAAAAACGTACAAATTTTCAAAATAATTAAAATTTAATAAAATTTTGTGAATATATTCTTCCGTATTATTTATGACAACACAAATTTTTTCAGATTTTTTTTCTAACCAGTTCTCGAGTAATTGAACATTGAAGTTCACGTGTATAAGCATAGCATTTTCTTATATATATATAGGTATATATTGTGGGCATAAGAATTCTGCTTTAATGTTGAAAAACTCGATAACTAGACAGATGAAAAATTTGGAAAAAATTGTATTTTCGCAGTTGATGTTGACGAACGTTATCACCAAATTTGATCAATTTCTCAATATTTAGATTTCCCTACAAAAACTCTTTAAATTCTTCAAAATATATTTATTAAAATATATTCCAGCGAATGTCATGAAAAAATGTTTTTTCGTCGTTTCTTGAAAAAGAATCCAGCAGATTGGATAATCGTTTTTTTTTCGTAGGACGTTTATTTTGGGGGATTAGTCAAAGTTGATTGTAAACTAAAGACAAAAATCTTGGCTCGCAATAAAGTTTATTAATTCGGGAAGCAAACTGCCCCCGAAGTCGCTCAAAAATCATTGGAGGCGACGGGGGAATCTGTGCGATATTCAAGGTCGAACGGATTAGCCAAATGAAGTCACTGTTCGAAAGTCTCGGAAAGTGGATATGAATCTAATAAATATCGGGCAATGTTTTCCATCGATTCACGTTACATTCATGGGACAATATTTCCCATACTTTTGCGCACGAACGCTTACCCTTATCAGAAAATTTATTATTCTCAATAAAAATAGCTCGACTGCTCCATAAACGAAAATAAGACTTGCGCAATTGACTTGGATCGAAGCTCGTGCGTGATCCCACACACTTCTTAGCAACTTGAACGTATATCATGTCGACCTATCATCTTCCGATGGCCTTAATTATTTCCACGGTCATGAACACGAGCCTTTCGCAAGTTTCTCATGAAATAAGTCGAAGGGTAAAAATTACGAACAAACATTTTTTCTCAAATTCCATACCCTCGTCAGTGCATGTGTAAAGCACAACAACAACAACAACAAAAAAACAAAGCTGGAAGAAAGCAACTGGACTTTGTAAATATTTCCATAAGTTCTTATTTCCAGGTGTAAATACGATCATTCGTTTCCAGTTCGGATGATCCTTTTGCCGCGGTGGTTGAAGGGTTGGCGCGCAAAATGGGTGAATAAATGACATTAAGAGCGACGTTATTAAAACGCTTGACACGAATTTAATTCAAGCACAAGCTGGAGTGTGAACCAGTAAAAAAAAAAACAAAAAAGTAAAGAAATTCCCAAAAGTTTTCTGGCAGAATTCGTTGAGATTAATTTTGATGAGATTTTAGATTTGATGAGAAGTCAGATTTCGAAAAACCAGAATAATAACGACGGGTTCATTTGACAGATTTGGAAAATCATATGAAAACGATGAACGACGGATGAACGAATAATGGATGACCCATTTCTCACATCGTTTGATATCTGAGGAATCGAAAAGACCATTTATCCAAAACATTGTTCCAAAATATCTATCGTTTTCAGGCAAAAACAAAAAGCAGGAAATCCTGTCTGGAAGTTGCTCACAGTTGATAACTCGTGAACGGAAAATAGGATTTATGCCTTTCATCAACTTATTGCACTCCACTGCGCCGCATGATGTATAAATGACGATGCATGTATCTCTCTCATCCAGCCGTTGGTACGACCAAAGATATTTCGCCCGCGTCTATATATCTGTTTGACGTCATCTTCGAGATGCGATCGAACGACCCTAATTTTTTACTCAAACATTTCAACAATTCGTATGAAACTTTATTTTTTCGACTGGATATAATAGAGAGGAGTTTGGCTGCTAATGCTTCCCAAGAAGCGCATCAAAACGATTGTGAACGATTATTTCTGAAATATAAAAAAAAATATAAAATAATCGTATACGAAGTAATTTCTGGACCTGAAAAATTGAGTTTGCATGTGAAAGATGTTACAAGCCGTGTGGAACATATCGTGTCAAACGATAAGGGCAGAAACGACTTTTTTTCCACTTTTTTATTACAAGGCACAAAAATGAAACGTGAAGATTGTTGGCGGTAGTGTAAGCAATGGCCGCAAAGTGCGCGTCGACGTATTGTGGCTGAACCACAAGAAACAATAGTACATCGACGTACAAAGTTGTGTAGGGATATAAGTTCCGTACAGATACAAAGACTTGAATGGTCCGGGTGTAACATGGAAGATGGTCGGAAGAGAGGAATATCGTGACCATCGCGGCACAGAAGAATAGAGAGGGAGAGAGTGAGAGAGAGAGAGAGAGAGAGAGTAAAAAGAGGGCTTGCTCATCGATCGTAACGGCGCATGCTTGGAGTTCGTAGGGTCGTAGGGTAGATGGCGCATGATCGCAAAAAAAAGTTGAGCCCCAAGCGCATACCGCACACGGCGGCTCGCGAACCTCCAACTCGTGGACAAAAGTGGGAGCACCAGTCTTTGAATCAAAGGTACGAGTGAGATAGTCAATAGAGGGTGGAAGTTAGGCTAGCTAGGGGAGTACCGGAATAAACGAAAAGTGGGGAGAAGGGAGAAAACGAGAAGACGACGACGGCAACGCCATGCGGCCGTCAGTACAAGCGCAGGGGTCCTCGATTAAGGACGAGACAGGAAATTCCTGCCCCGCGATCGGGTTTCCCATTATGCCAGGCGGCGAGGGGTCAAATGACCCAACCATCGATTTTCATAACGATTTACGAAGAGTTATTAATAAAGTAACGAGTTATACGACGGATAATCGCGACCGAAGTGCCGTGTGCGCGTCAGCCTCATCCACGCCGACATCCGAAACAACGACAACCAATATGACAAGCAACACTACTGACCATGATAACGATCCCGCCACGATTAGTGTAATCACGGGCGACGGCCTCAGGCGAAGAAAGGTCATACGCGCGGCTAAAGAAACTCTTGACAAGGGTAAGACGACATTCTTCACAATCAATGATTCTAAACCTTTTTTTCCTCTTTTACAACATGACGAACATCATCCACTGATTGTCGTCAGCTTCGATGTAAAAAAAAGAAACTTGACAATTAGTAATATCCAAAAACCAATACAAAAGATAATGCCCAAGAAACGCGATGGATTATGGTCTCAAGACGTCCCTTTGACGTCAGGGGTCATTGCCCAAGACTATATATGAGGTAATGACTTTCTGTGCGACCAATGCGGACACGCCATTCATGAGATTTCTTCCTGACACTCCAGTGATGAAGAATTAAATTCCATGACATTATAAAACGTTACAAGTATAACCAGAAGATTGTCAGAGAATGATTCTCTTCCATGTAATGGTAAAATCCGTAGACAATATTTGTGACAATATTTGAGAGATGTCTCTGACGAATCACACGTGGTCTATCGGGATTAATTTCAAAGAGTTCCCATCGACATTGACGATTTCAAGTTCCCATGATGTCTTCGTTATTTAAGAAAGATTGCTTGACATCGTGAATGTGTCCGTCGATAATTCATGCAGTCGCAAAGATTACATCGAAAACCCTTTAGAAAAAAATGTTCAGGTTGCTGGTGATTTGGGAAAAGTTTAAAAATTTAACAGACATTCGCTTGCAGGAAATTGAAGATTTGTTGGTACGACATATCCGTTTTTAAAGAATTTTTGGTAACGTCGTTAGGATAACTACCGTTTTCTCATTGGAGCTCTAGACCCAGTTTTATAGCGATTCGTTTCGTTTGTGTGTTTGGAGTTCCATGACACATCTCCCACCACTGACTCTGCCTGATCACGTGGCAGCCATCATCCTTGCTCCTAGAGAGACCTCCATGCAAAATCCTTTCCAAAATTCGATCAGAGGGAGACATTTGCATAAATTCATTTGAAAAAATCGTCCATGATATTTTTTCATCAACTTTGAATCCATGAAGGAATAGCAAGGGATTTCCTTTGATGTTCTTGCTAAATCTCTCCATCGAAAAGATAAAATTCACGTAATCCCGAGAGGATTCGTACGACTTGCTATTTTGCACCGACCACCCATATCACTGCAGCGATTCGTAACTTTATTCGTTTATGGACTCGCCACCACCACGTGATTATCAACTATACTTAGTCAACGTTTTTTTCACAGCGTTGTTTCTCATACTTTCCACGGATTTTGCTCGTCCGTCCATTCTCATTCGACTCTGTTAAGTTTTTAATGCCTGTATGAGAGTTTCCCGGAAAGTGTTGACCACAATCGATCTTTCCTAATGCTACTTTATTGCATTTGCACGGTGGACGAGGGACAGCCCACGAACCCGTCGGGAAAGTCGTGTTAACGGAGACAAAATCTGTTTTCCCAAAAATTGACGACTTGGAGAACTCGTGACAGGGAAGTGAATGATTCGTGCCCTTGCTGAGCAATAATTGTAAATTTACCGAAATTCTGGTAAATACGAATTGATTGCTGCGATTAAAAAAAGATGAACGGATGCGGAGAATACTCGAAATTCGTTATGTTCCATATTTTGGGACATGGAACTACAATATGGAAAATCACACAAAATTGCACAGCTTTGTGTTCGTCTAACTATCTCGTTGACGCTTTGAAATTCAAATTATCGTGTATGAGACGAATGTACTTGCATTTCCTGCATGCTAGGCACGAGTTTCATGTCCTAACTTCGCTTTCCATGCCTCAACACAGTTCTCTATAAATGCAATATGCAAAAACCTTGGATGCTCAGTCCTGCACGACGTCGTGGTTTGTGTTTGAATTGAAAGAACATCTTGTTGTTTTCTTGTTCAGAATGGAGAATGAAATAGTTTTTCCAAGTTTATATTCCAAAAGCTTAAGGATGTTGAGTGTACCCATGAAACTTGTTAATGTCAATTGTTCAATAAATAGCTTCTTAATCGTCGTCAAAATTCGTACACGACCTCCTGAATACTTCATGTAAAAACATACCAAATTTTAATAATTCTATCATCATAACTTCCACCACCTTAAGGGTTGAAATAAAAAATGATGAAAAAATTCGGAAAATTTAGTATGTTTTTGTATGAAGTATTTAAGAGGTCGTGTAAAAATATTACGACGATTAGGAAGCTCGTTATTAAAAAATGAACATTTTGTTAAGAACATTTTTTTAAACAATTACGAAAAATATTTATCAATAAACTTCGTTTCGTTTTCGTTGCTTTCAGTATATTGTAGATTTTGAAAAATTAAGAGGTCAAAAAAAAACTTATCACTAAGTTATACCAGTTTCCATAAGACTGCATTCGACTATCGTTAATTTATTAATGTTATCGTTCAATAAAGAGCTTCGTAATGGTCGTGAAATTTTTACACGATCTCTTAAATACTTCACACAAAAACATACCAAATTTTCAGAATTTTCTTATCATTTACGATTTGGGACTCAAAATCCTTAAGCTACCAACGTTGGCTGCTTCCATCTGAATTATAGTGCAGCCTTTGATGAACCAAGTCCCAGCTGCGAGCTCGTCTCTATTTTCACAATAACCAACTAATTATTTTTCCAATCAAATCTACATCCTGACGTACAGCTCGCCGTTTCTTCAATAACGTTAATAATTTTGTCTGTTTCTGAAGAGAATTCTGAAAATAATGTTCATTGATACATTTTATGGGCATGAGATATTGTAGCGAGTGATTTTGATTGAATTCTACAATGCAAATTACTATGTGAAAATACCAGAAGCTACGAGCTGATATGTCACAGCAGTGGTTGCCAAGTTTTGTTCTAAAGTGTTACCTCCGCTACGATAAGCAGCTTGATCTCTCCTCTCTGTCATAAGTCTTGATAAACAGAATGCAAGAGCTTGCAGCAAACTATCCCACGATTTCAATTTTCTCGTCTCCTAGATCCGGACTTTGAGAAAAAAAGAAATCGATGTGTTTCGATCTTCGAGTTTTTAATTAAGGAATTTAATTTAATTAATTTAATTAAGTAATTTAATAAGAATTAAGTAAAAACTTCGAGTTTTTAATCGTTGTTGTATGATTCATCTGCTGATTAGCTCAAGTTGCAGTCATCAGTGTCCACTTACAATTTTTCAATGGTTAAATAGCTCGCAATGGCGACACGAACTTTCTCATCAGTTTCTCATCAAAGTTATTTTACAACAACTTTAACGAGCATAGATACACACACGTCTGTGATTCGAGATTCGAAACTCTGGTACAAATATTTAATTGAAAAGTGTTTCATTAGTAGAAATTCTTGGACCAAAAATCCTCAGGAATCCGTAACAATAGTCTCGCGTGCAAAGAATAATATTTATTTAGTGGAAATAGGTCACAACTAGAAGAAATTTAAAAAAAAAAAAAAAAACGAAAAGGAACGATTTTGGTGGTCCGGAACCACATTTGCGTGGTTGCAACGTTAACAGGCCCTCAAATTGAAATCAGAGCAAAAATAAACTTGAACTACTTGGGTGTGACGTTCAATATTGACTTTTTCATGATACAGTGATGGGCCAGTGAAGGGCAACAGTAGCTGCCGTTTGCCTTTTCAACAAAAAACGATACATGGGCATTCGAAGACAGGTAAAGTCTCACGAGCCCTTCAGCTGTTCTTGTTTTCATGCTGACAAGGCAATGTCCTGCCTGAACAACCATCAGGCATCGAGTCTTTCGTTGGAATAGTCGATGTTAAAACTTCGAGTTTTCAAGTGTAGACAAACAATTCCTGTGAAAGTGATAAGACAACTTTTGACTCTGCAGGCTCGAAAAATGAAATCTATGCAAATATTGGATTGAAATGTTTCCTTGGAAGTCAGATAAATAAATATGGTGGCACTGATCTTTGAACCTAAACATTAGGTTATGACCAAAATAATTATTTAGAGACTGGGATTAAAACAACAAAAAAAAACATTATTCATGCGAAGTTTGTCCAACGACATCCCTTCACAGATTTCGGAATCTCTGACATATTAATTTACGATTTCATGGAGCAACGTCTTAAGGACTTATATATTGAGGATTACAAGGGTTTTGAGTGTCAACGAGAAGCCTAAGCTCGATTCGGATATCGAAAACTGCGACCAGATTGACCTGGATTTTAGCAAACTTCGGAGTGAATGACGTAAACATTGATAAGCCTCGATGAATCTATGTGCGCCACAAGATATGGAGAAACCGATTAAGACACTGAAAATTCCGTGGCCATTTATGTGCAGAAATGTGTAAATTGTGTAGAGCTTTCTGTATTGTAAAGTCTGCGTGGATAACAAGAGTTTCTCGATCAAAAATTGATTAGCTTAATAATAAGAACGTTGTCAAATCGGTATGAAAATTTATTCACTTTTAAACAGAATTTTTTCGTCTGATAATCGAGAAGATTATTAGCTCATTTAATTTAAAGAGCAAAATTTGGCACGTAATTATTGATCGACATCTGTCAATTCTATGTAAACTCGGTATGAAAATAAATATTAAAAAGTAGGCTGAATGTTATTTATTTTACAATCAAGACCCCGTCCGATAGGAAACTTAAGCCTAAAATCAATATTGTCCTCTCGATTCCATTCCAACTCGGATACATACTATGCTCGTTTGTCCACATCAGTCATTATTATTGTTGTTCGAAATTTATATTATGACGATAAACTCGTTACCAACGATTCGATTAAAAAATCAAACAAAGGTAGAAAGTTTATCGATTATCATTAATTACAAACAATTGTTTCGAACGAACAACAACGTCGTATCGAGAATTTGATTTTACAAACAATGAGATTTAATTCATTGAAACTGACAAGATTTTCTCAATCGTGGATAAAATGATTTCGTTCTCTTGAGGTTTTGGTGTTTATCTCTCTAAAAATAACTAGAAGCTCTTTTCGGGTCGCAATTTTTTTGGAACGAAATGTTGATAGCTTGCCACGAAAGTATCGTTCATTTAATAATTAACGATGAAATATAAATTGAACTGTAATTTCCATTGAAATGTAATTCCGGATCAGTCGGTTTCACAGCGTTAGTTTTCCATCCTTTTAAACAATTTAACGATTCAGACATGTCCAACATAAATACGATATTATCGAGAAAGAAGCCTCGTTTTCGGCGCATTAACAAAACGTTATTTTCCCTTTTACATGGCTGGGTTAATGGGCTAAATGGTTTCGGACTAAGAGAACACTCACGAACGTAAAATCTCTCTCAAGAAAAATCTCCTATAGCCATCTTGAAATGAGAAGGAAAAACACGACCTGCTTCTCAAATGCCTCGTCCGTAAAGACTCAAGGCAGCTCGCTAATTAGACAAATAATGGACAAAGTCCCATTAGTAAACTGCCTGCAACGTAATCCGAACTATTGTTATAGCAGCAAGAAAACACACGAAAAACTATTTGTAAAAGAAATGAAAGTAAATTGAAAAAAACTAGGAAAAGTAGTCAATTATTTATGTAAACAAAATACACTACAAAGTCAAAAAAAATTCGAAATATATATATTATGAACATTTCAATGGAATCATCAAAAAAAATTCTGTATCATATACAAATGAATCAGAAGAAATTCAACGACAAGCAAAACTTTGTAGCTTCGAACAAGAGATCGAATTGTCCGCGCAGTGCGAACTCACACTTGTCGACGAAAACACGTTATAACTAACAAACGCTTTGGACTGTATAAACTTTTTCCACTCTGCGCAGCTTTACGACCCTTCAGAAATGTTCGTAAAACTTTTCAATCTCAGGAATACAATGAGCAAGTTTCGCTTCGTGTAAGATGAGAGTTTACACAGTGAAATAATTGTCTTCCTTTTTTTGCATCAATTTCAATTTTAATTTTTCATATTCGTCGTTTTTGTCTTATTCTCAAGAAAAAAAGGCAAAACGAGACTCAAGAAATCTTTCGGCGTAATTGTTAGAACGATCCTTCACTCGGTCGAAATTTTGTGTTCGTAATAACATTCTTCAAAGTATTTTTTGACGTCCACGAAAATAAATACTCCATAAATTCTAAATTTGTCGCAATTCTGTATAATGACTAAATACAGTTCTTTTTCCTCATTATTTTATACGTCGTTCTTGCATGTACAGTTCGATTTTCTCTTTTTTTTCGATTACTCATTATTTTTCGTTTCTTTTCCCATCCCAATGGTTTCTCGTATTACTGCGGAGCTTCCACGTCCAACACGATCTATCCATCTGAGCCATTCGAATTCCCCTCTCAGCCAGCACACTTACGGTGACCGAGTTCGTTCGATGTGGAGAATGAGAGGGTAAAAGCAACTGAGAAAGGTGGTGCATTCCCCAAACTGGCATATATCTCCATATAATCCAGATCACCCACACACCGTTTTTTTTCTTTTCGATCTCGTCACTTCTCCATTCATCTCTTTTCGTCATTTTTCCTAGATTCATTTCCTCTCACATTTTTTTCTTTTTTTTCATCAATTATTTTGTCTTTTCGTGCTAACATAAAAGTAGATCGGCGCTGTGAACTTCGCAACGTCAAAAACGACTCAAAAATCGAGGAAACTCTGCAGTAAAGCCTAACCGGATCGTATTCAAAATTCTAACAATCTTCGACGCAGCTCAACGTCGAATCAAGAAAGGAAAGGAAAAAAGCACAGTTTGGGAGAGTCGTTAACAAAGTATCGACAAAACCGAGAATTCTTCTTGCTTTACAACGTCGTCTTAACGTAAATGTCGTAAATAAGGCACGATAAATTTTTTTTAAATCCAACTGACAAGCCAAAGACTCGGCGCATTTGTAGCTGGTCATGGATTCAGATTCTGAAACACGGTGAGGATGAATGAGTCTGACCGACACTGGCTGTATCTACTAAAGTAGTAACAGTCGGATTAGTCTCTTGGACAGTTTTACTGTTGCACTGCTCGCAGTAGAAACTTGCATCAAATTCACTCAACCCCCATATATACGCGTTAATCCTTTCCACGTTTTATTAATTATCAACAATTCCACGAATCGTTTGACACAAATTGGAAAAGTAGATACTTTTTTTCCCCGAATTCGTCGACGCTGTTGGTTCGTAAAACGATTAACATTTGCTCGCTCGTTGAACAATTGCGATGAGCGACGTTTACCAATTTTTGAATAAATGATTCAGAAGCCCCGATCAATTTGTCAAGTTTGTGCGTTTGGGACACTTGGTGGATATATTTTGGGAAAGAAAATACGTTCCAAAGCACACGCGTGAGCTTCGTCGTCGAGTACGTACCGCAATCGATATACAACTCTACACCCTCCCTTCTCGCAATCTAATCACAACTCAACGTTGTAGCATCGTTGAGTAAACGCTTTCATAATGAATGCAATGTAATTCGCATCTAGGACACGTGATAATTGCTCCAAGAGACAGCTAATAAACTTGGCAGTAAATTTACGTTGCAGTTCACGTGTTTCAGAAGGAATGCCATTGATGGAAAACCCTTCGACATGCCCTTGCCTGTTGAAATAATTATTAATCGACGACAGTTATAACACTCGTAATAATAGCGTTAAAAAAAGATTCGATCGTAGGACGAAGATTGAAATAACTGGCAAAAAAAAAATCAGGGTGTATTCGAAGGGCTCGAAAAATATGACCATGAGAGATCGTCGATGCTTTTGCAATAGTCTCCCGTTAGTCGTATTTGCCAAGCAGATTGATGAGACGCGGGCAGCAGCACAAAATAATCGCTCCTTCTTCGATTCAATGCATCGAACTTTGGATTAAAAATTTATTGGGAAAAGTGCGTCTATATTTGGTGAGTGTGAGACAGTAAATTTGGTCTAAGGTAATTTATTATCTCTCGCGTACGATCGGTGAAAGCCTGGCTGCAAATTTTTATCGGAAAGGTTTGTCATCTCGAGAGAAAAAAAAAATGAAACTTTTGTTGCCTTTTCGTCACAGAATGAGGTGAAACTTTTTTTTTTTTTTAAAATGTCAAGCACGTGGGGAAAAATATTCTTTTTAGGTGTGGTTCTCGTACCCACGCAACGAATGAAGCTCCTTGGAGGGGGTCTTTAAGGACAAAGGGTAAGACGAACGAAAGTTCATGTGAAATGAATGAAAATTCGGAGCCTGCTCCTGTCAACCATAAATTTTGTGGAATAAAAAATAAAATGTAAAAATACAGATGAATATGTTTTATTGTTACAGCATCGCGCCTTCTCAGACGAAAGATACCGTGCACTGGCCATCTAATGACCCCCCGCCGCCTATGGATTCAAAAGGTTCCGACTCAAGTAAGTGTCCTTCAGAATCACCGAATATAACACGCGGGCATCAACATTATTCGAACAATATTCTTTTTTCAATTGCAATGCAGCAACTAATAGAAAAAAAAATTATTAAATTTCAATTTGCAGCGTTTTTTGTATTTGCATATAAATTATATAATTTCGACAACTTTTATAGAAAGTGAAGAGGAAATACGAACTTACTCACAATATCTTAGAAAATTTGCGAAAATTAAAGCGGTTAGACGATTTTTCGGAAAACTCAGATTTTTGTACAATTCGAAAAATCATAAAATTTAAACCGTTCAACCGATATTTCCCAAATTCAATACCAACCTTCCTATTATGAAACTCTATTTATAAAAAAAAAAAATTAATAATAAACCAATTTTTTGAAAATTTCAAAACGTCGTAGAATTCGTATTTTTGGTGAAATTCCAACAAAATTCTCAGAGAATTAAGAGCTTGTATAGATTAACATCTGTGCAAAACGGGAGCCCTGTATTGCAAACCGTTCTCGAGTTACAAACGTTTGAATTTTGCAGTGCCAGAACACACACACACACACACGCATCTGGATATTTTTTCTAGATATGATTTTTCGATGTTTTGGGACATTTTAAGCACATTGACATTGAAAACTGGAAAAAAAAACATTTCACCGTCACATAGCCTCCTCTATGAGGAAGCAAAAACTAAACACAATGCTCGATATAAAATAAAATCGAAACGTGCCAAATTGCACGATTTTCATGGGTTCGGAACACCCTTGACTCGTCATCGCCTCTAGTCCATTTTCTCGTCGCGTGATTACTAGTTTTATTTTTATTTCTCCAACCCGAAAAGTGTACAGGCGGCGTAAATCATGAAATGCGTTTTCCGCGTCCTTCTCACGTTTATTGATTAGGCCTGATAGCAGCTGGGCCGGCGTTATACGCGACAAGTGTAGGCGCAACCACATCGACCACTTTTGAAAGCAAACGCCTATTAGCTTGAATAATTAAAGCTGCGATGCTGCCCCACACCCATTTTTCATCCTGCACTCGAAAAACTCAATTTGCCCGATTTGTGTACTCGAAAAAGTTCGTGAGCCTGATGACCTTTGTGGGTCCAGGTGAATACTGAAAACTATATTTTTTTTTCTCAAAGCACTGGTAAACGCGATTTATTCAGTGTCGATTCGATCGAATTTGAATTTTAAAAAATAGAAAAAAATCTGTGAATCAATCATTTCAAATTTCAATTCGAAACACTCTTCGAAATTTAATTTCAACGTGTAAGCTTCGGCTGTTTACAACACTCGAATATGTAATCATATAAAAACCTACGCCGAAACTCACTCAACGCTTAAGTGTTGAAATAAAAATACATCGCAGCCTTGAATTTTACAATCATGAAAACTTTACACCGCACGCACTCTATAAACATTATTTTTTCTTAAGGACGTTGTATGCCAAATTTGCTATCGATATAATTCCTTTAAAGATGCATCACACAAATAGCTCGCGCAATTTTAAGAGGTTTCACCATGTAGAAGTCGAGATATTCATTTTTAAAAATCCCAATTTTCAGTAGTTTCTCATGTTGAAATGTCCGTGTTAAAAGTTTCAATTTCTATCATTAAATATTCTGATTTCTAAATGGTAAAGCTTCTTAAAACTTTGCATACACTTTTATGTAACATCGAAGAAACTTTATTTAGTTTTTCAAAAAAATTGGTCGTAAATTTTTTTCGAAATTTTGTTTATTATATAACAAATACAGATTTCCTCGGACAATTTTGGATTTAGAGTATGTTGTTCTTAAGTCAATTTGTAACCACTTTTTGCAATGAACTTAGGCTCGCAAATCATTTTGTTTGTGAGAATAACTGAAAACAAAAATTTAGATTTGACCGTCGCCATATACAACGTCATCAAAAACAACGAATCCTCCTTTCGAATAATTCTTTCGTTCACAGCAAGTGTCTTTGTGTTGTTGGTAAATTTAGATTTTAATGCAAAGTTTTTGTTGTTTTTTCATCACACATTGGGTGACATTGATAAATTACTTTATCACGAATCCCATCATTTTTATTTTTCCTACTCCGCCTTCTAAACGGAAATGGAATAAATAGAATAACAATAAGAAGAAATATTCGAAATTAACATTTTCTTTCACGTTTCTAATTCAGCAGTGCACGCGATTCGAATTGAGATAATTGAATTAGAAAGAAAAATAATTGAAAATTAAAAAAAAAAAAAAAAAACAGTAACGAACATCATTCCGTAGCAGCCATCGATTGAATGGAATGACGCAAGATAGAAATTTCAAAGCTTTTTGTAAAACGAATGCGTGTGCTGTTGTTTCCACTACGTCAATAAAATAAAGAGCGTTGTATGCTGTTGTAGCCAATAGCAAACTTTACAATTGTAGGGCAACAAAGTCGAGAGTAAAGTGAAGGAAAAAAAGAAGCAAGCGGTGATGTGGGTCCAACCAGCAGCGCCCTCGATTTGTGGCGTTTTGCAATGTGTGCATTAAACAAACTGTATCTAAGGATCGTGCATTTTTATAGTTGACGAGTACAGTCCATTCTCGTATAATTCGAGTAGTTTTCTCTCTTCTATCGTTTGCTCCCCTCTCTGTTTGTTTCGTGTTATCAAGCCCATTTCTCGGCTCTTGTGGCGGTAAGAAAAATTGCGTTTGCAACGATTAAGGTCAATAGTTTTATCGTGCTCTCGGTATGGACTCAGCGCTGAAGGGAATAAACGAACTGTTGGAGTAATCAATGAAAAGTATAGTGGCGCATCAGCAAAGTTGTGGCTTGCGAAAAATATTATTCGTGAGAATTAATCACATTTAAATAAAATGCTGTTAGTGTCTTAATATTTTTTAAGAATGTTGAGTCCCAATTTGGAAATGGTAAGAAAATTCCGAAAATTTTGTATGTTTTTGTATGAAGTATTTAAGAGATCGTGTAAAAACTTCACGACCATTAGATTGCTCGTTATTGAACAATTAACATTAATAAATTAAATGTAGTCAAATGCAGTCTTATGGAAACTGGTATAACTTTGCAATAAGTTTTTTCTTGACCTCTAAATTTTTCAATATCTACAATATACTGAAAGCAACGGAAACAAAACGAAGTTTATCGATAAATATTTGTCGTATTTGTTTAAAAAAATGTTCTTAACGAAATGTTAATTTTTTAATAACGAGCTTTGTCGTGAAATTTTTACACGACCTCTTAAATACTTCATACAAAAACATACTAAATTTTCAGAATTTTTTCATCATTTTTTATTTCAACCCTTAAGGTGGTTGAAGTAATGATGATAGAGTTCTTAAAATTTGGTATTTTTTTACATTAAGTATTCAGAAGGTCGTGTACAGATTTCACGACGATTAAGAAGCTATTTATTGAACAATTAACATTAACAAGTTTCATAGGTATACTCAACATCCTTAAAACTCTTCAATTCTTCGTTCACACTCTTACATTTCCCTGCAACAGATTCGCCACTCGAATCCCCGATGGTAAATGTCTCTCCGTGTCCCCTGGACACTTCAACAGACAAACGTGAGCGTCTCCAACAAATTGGAATCTTTTTCATGAAATGAGACGTTGTTAGAAGAGAATAATCTATCAACTTTCCACGGATGATTGATCAATCTCGAAATTCGCTTTTAATGTCAGTATAGTGTTTTCATAGAAAGTAATGGCTGCTCGTTGTTTATGGAACGTTAGTCAAATAACTGTGACAAAAAAATATGGAAAATTAGATTACGAGGAATTGAACTGTGTCTATCGTAGAAGACGGAGAAAAAGAGAGCAAACCGGATGGAAACAGTTGGATCGATGCCAGAATAACGTGCTAGCCTGTGCCAGAATTCGGTAGGCGGAATCGACCCTGCGATCACCCAATAAATACGACACCCCCTTTACTTCGTCCTCCTTATTTCCTCAGAACAGTAGCAATGGTTACTTACCAAGTGACCTAAGTAAGAAAGAAACATTCACCAAAACGGTCTCCCATGGCTCAGTCAGGACGTTACGTTACTTGAATATACACTTTTTATTCAACAATCAATAATTTCTTCTGGAGTAACTTGGTTGGGAATCAATACTGAAGGCTCATTCGAAACGCATTAAAATCCATTCTGATAGCTTTTCCATAATTCAATCCCGTCAATTTTCGTCTCCGAAATATTGAACATTTCTGTGCGAAGGAATTATTTTCTTAAACGAAAACTGTTCCAAGTTCATTCTAATATTCCACGACAGCTTTAACGCGGTGACTGATGAAACGAGTAAAATGTAATCGTAGTTTTCGACCGTTGTAATAATCAGATTGATGAACCATTTTTAATGCAACAAGTCTCATTCCCGAATTAGAAATTCCGCTACAAACTTCTACCATTATTTTTTCCAATCGGAAAAATTTTCATAGCAGCGAATTTTCGACGCAGAAATGTGAAGTGATTTTCTTCTGATAGATTCATACTTCGCTGTAAATATATTAAAAGGATATTGAGTACATATTAAACTTGTTAATGTTCATTGTTTAATAAACAGCTTCTTAATCGTCGTGAAATTTGTACACGACCTCCTAAATACTTCATGTAAAAACATACAAAATTTTAAGAACTCTATCATCATTACTTCAACCACCTTGAGGGTTGAAATAAAAAATGATGAAAAAATTGTGAAAATTTAGTATGTTTTTGTATGAAGTATTTAAGAGGCCGTGTAAAAATTTCAGGACGATTAGCGGAAGCTCGTTATTGAAGAATTAACATTTCGTTAAGAACATTTTTTTAAACAAATACGAAAAATATTTATCGATAAACTTTGTTTTGTTTCCGTTGCTTTCAGTATATTCTAGATATTTAAAAAATTGAGAGGTTGAAAGGAAAAACTTATGGGAAAGTTATACCAGTTTCCATAAGACTACATTTGACTACATTTAATTTATTAATGTTAATTGTTCAATAACGAGTTTTCTGATCGTCGTAAAATTTTTACACGATCTCTTAAATACTTCATACAAAAACATAAAATTTTCAGAAATTTCCTATCATTTGCGATTTGGGACTCAACATCCTTAATAAGAACAGCTCGAGCCAAAAGCTCAACGTACAAAATTGAATGAGTATTCATGAATATTCTTTGCAAGAGATTCTGAAGCTATTTGGTAACCAGAAACATTTAACGTATACATCTGGAAGTCAAACAGACAATCTGGCGTTTTTCCTTGTACGAGCCAATCCTACTGCGAATGAATATGGTCGATAAAAAGAAGCCTCTCGTCTCGAGTTGTTCTAGGAAAAACTTTACAAGGCAGAAGAGTCTGCAGCAATGAAGAATCTCGTTCTGTTGGCAGAAATTCCGGGCTACACATAAAGTTACGAAACGCTGTAAAAGCTTCGATCTCTTTTCAAAAATTAATTATGTGTGAGTTTTTTTTACACAAAAAGTCTCCTGGTGAATTGCATCGGCTCGCTAATCGATTGTATGAATATCAGACTCAAAGTCATTCGTTTATTCACCAAAACGAATCAATCAATTTTATTCAAATTCATGATTATAAAAATATTTTGACTACGTTGTTAAAAACGTCAGAAGTCTCGGTATCGATAGCAAAGCTTATGAACATTTCTGCATGAACTGAATCCTCGACAGACCCAAGGAGTATACAATTCGATGAATCTGTATGGTCCGCCACTATCGCATTATTTCTTCCCGCAAACATGAACTCACTATCCCCTAGAATGCGATCGATGTGGCAATCACTATTCTCAACGAAAAAACTGAGACAAAACGTAACCATGGCAGCTGATAAATTTCAATTTTTTATAATGAAATTGTAAAAACGTGTCAGCACATTTCCATGTATTACGATTTCTATGCTTTTTTGTTATTTCTCTCGTATTCATCAATTATTTATGCAACACTGAGAAGAACGTAATGGAAAACAATAATTGCTTTGGAGCACATCCATTACACATAAGTTGAGTGAATATGTAACTGCGCTATATACGCGTATTTTTCTACAGAGCTAGAGCGTGAACCAGACGACGACCGTTACGAGGCGCTTTTGTCGGGCGCCCCGAGTTCACCGACACTCAAATGACGAATCGATTCTTTCGTCTCTTCTACCGACCCTGCTATTGTCGTATCTTCCACTTGACTTTATAGCTCACCCACGAGTCACGACACTTTCGATCTTGTTAATTTGAAGCTGGTGGCTTTCCATATGTATACTTTTTGCCCCGTTAATCTGATTGTCTAAAAATACCCACCGCCATGATCGTTAATTACTCTTTGACATTAATTTGGACGTGAAAACCCATTTGCGGCTCATTCGGTCATTGAGAAGTCGAGGCTCACCAATTGTAACAGTTCCAATGGTAACACGAATGAGCTTCTCACGAAATTTCCTGAAGAATTGATCGACGTTGCTCCGTGATTTTTATAAATTTACGAATGAAGTGGGAAAATTAATTAGAGTGCGAAATACTAAGGCGGAAACTTCTCATCGTTTTTTTTTTCCGGAAAGAATTCTTGATGTGATATTGAATAGTTGGGAATAGCACATTCAGCACGCTGATGAAAAGAAGCAGGAGTGGCAATGTCAAAGCGATAACACCTATTCATGGCAAGCAGTGAAATTATTGAGTCCTGCTCCACGTTTTTTTTTTGTTCACGATGTCCTGGAATCGGCGAACGACGCAGACATCGAAATATTCAAATCATTAAAATGAAGAAACTCGACTTTCAAAATCAAAACAGATGTCGTTAAGGGCATACTCACGTTAAGGAATTTCCTTTTCGATAAATTTTTGAAATATTCCGATGATACGACAATTTCTATGTGCTTTTGACAGCCGAAAAAATTTGATCCTTATTTATGCATAATTGCATCGATTTGACGAAAAATTGATCATTTGACGAAAAAGAGACGAGACTCGAGGATGAAGCGAGTTTTTCAGATACCATACAAATTTTGCAAAGGGCTGAGTTCGAATTTTCAGTGAAAACAGATATTTTTGAACGATAACGAAACGTTTTGATACACGAAATTGGAAGGCACTGCAAAAGTTTTAATTTTTGAAACTGAGGCAAATGGAAAAGATTGGAGTTTTCCTTCTTGCCTAACAAAAATCTATCATACGCAATCAGACACTTTCTCAGATAGACAAGAAACTGAGTCAGAAAGCCCGAAACACATGATAAAACGAGACTAAACCAAAAATCTATTTTGTTCAGACGGAAACATCCTGAATACGACGAAAGGAAATTCCTGAAGTTTGCTTTCTCATAGAGGAAGCTATGTGACGGTGAAATTTTTTTTTTTTTTCCAGTTTTCAGTGTTAATGTGTTTAAAAGCTCCCAAAACATCGAAAAATCATATCTAGAAAAAATGTCCGGATGTGTGTGTGTGTGTATGGTCTGGCACTGCAAAATTCAAACGTTCATAACTCGAGAACGGGTTGAGCTACAGAGCTCGCGTTTTGCACAGATGTTCATCTATACAAGCTCTTAATTCTCTGAGAATTTTGTTGGAATTTCACAAAAAATACGAATTCTACGACGTTTTGAAATTTTCAAAAAAAAAAGGTTTATTATTAATTTGTTTTTTTATAAATAGAGTTTCATAATAGGAAGGTTGGTATTGAATTTGGGAAATATCGGTTGAACGGTTTAAATTTTATGATTTTTCGAATTTTACGAAAATCGAAGTTTTTTGAGAAATTGTGAAACCGCTCTAATTTCTGCAAATTTTGTAAGATCGCAAGAGATTGCGAGATCGAGATTTTTTCGAAATTTTTAATTTGGTCTCTTGGTTTATGGAGCAGAAGCGAGATCCTCGCCTAAAACTGTTGGTGAACGTGCAACCCAAAAGTTGTGGAGACATGAATAATGACGACAGATGAAATTAGATGTAAAGAGGAAAAGACAAGGGGAGCAAATATACAGAGAGTGAAATGTGCTTTGTTCTATAGGAATGCGACGTAGTAATGATGTTTCCGAGCGGTGCAAGCGACGAAACGTTAATGTGGCTACTCGGACGACTACGAGCTGGAACACCGGGCCTCGTTGTTCACGTGCGTCAACATGCATCATCTGACAGTTATGGATTTTATCTAACAGCACCATTTCCCATGTAAGTTTTTGGAATGAAAAAGCCATTAATGAAAACGAGCTTACAAGCCAATTTGAATAATGTACTTGCCATGTCCTTGAAAGTCTTCTAAAAGCTGCGGAGGAAGTTCATTTGCCAAAAGTATTGCGAGAAGAATTTGGTGGCGGTCTCAAGGAATTCGTTGGTTCCGAAGCAAGTTGCTTCGAAGGCAGTGACGACGAGACCAGATTCTTTACCACTCAAGAACGTCAGTCTCTGGTCCTTCATCTTCTTCACACCCTACGAGCAACTTCACACGATCTTTCTAGTCTTCCTGGTTTAAAGCTCGTCGAGGGACAGGCGATTATTCCCAAATGTATATCATCAGGAATTATATCGCAGGTGAGAGAGTCTAATACGAATTCCTTTTATCGCGCACTCGCAGCTGATAATTAAGTGACGAAACAGCAGGAAATTCCCATTAAATGCAACATTTTTTTTTGTTTTTAATAATTGCGTGAGCGACGAAATGTTTTAATTATTCTTTTTTATGCGAAATAATGTTCGACGTTGGAATAATAACGCTGATCTGAATCTGCCTGCCGTTTTCGTTCTTTTTTCGTAGGGATAATTGAAATAATGGTTCATTACAACGAGTCTCAAATAAAAATGATTTCGTCAGGTATTTCCTTTGCACGAACTGCCAGCTCTGGAGAAATTACAAAAAAGCTGGGTCCGTGCCTTTTTATCGCCACAACCTCTGGACGACATTTGCAATTATTTCGGGGTCAAGATCACCATGTATTTCGCTTGGCTTGGACACTATACCACCGCCCTCGTCGTTCCAGCGGTAGTGGGTGTCATATACTGGGTGAGATTATTTCTCATTTTTTCTAATGGCGACCCATAAGCCTTCTATTTTACATTTTGCATCGTTTCTAAAAAAAAAATGCGAGTAATGTGCACTGTTGGATTTCTCTTCTCATTCGTACGAGGCATAGATAATTTTCTATAAATTCTTAACAAAATGTGATCAGTTATATTTTTCCTGAATAAAAAACGCTTTTCCTGCGTAAAGATCGATACGTTGGCTGGCCTGCGACTCAACTATCGCCCTCCCAAGTAGAGATCTGAACCTACATATCTAACGATTCTCATTTCTTGTCAATTTTCATCGATTTATGTTTTTTTTTCCTTTGTGAAAATTATTCGTTTTTCCATTATTGATTCGGGCAGGTCGGCATCATAGGCAGGAACCAGGCGGTGGAAGATGTGGCCTATGTTCTGTTTTCAATATTCAACGTAATATGGGCAACGGCTTACCTTGAGACTTGGAAAAGGAGAGGAGCTGAGCTCGCGTACAGATGGGGCACTCTCGATCAACGGGACGATCTTTTGGTTGAACCGCGACCGCTTTTCGTGGTAAGACTTTAGGATCTCTGTTTACAAAAAAAAAAAGAAACAAGAGCTTTGTTATGATCCAGTCGAACACACAAATCTCCACGTAACGACAACAGACAAAAAAGCAAAATAATATGTACAGCAGAAAATCAATTTCGTACAACACGATAACGATCTTCAAATTTCAGGGAACTTTACAAATATCGCCTGTAACGGGACGGATGGAACCGACGTATCCGAACTGGGCACGAAACATCACACGTTACTGTTTAACTGTACCTGTTATCGGAGTATCGCTCTTCTTTGTCTTCGTCGTCATGATCCTCAGTTTTCAAATTCAGGTCACTAATATTTATCAATCCGATTATTTTTCGTAATTATTAATTATGAAAAATTATAAAATCATGTTGATTGCATAATTGCGAATTCACATGAGACATCGAATCTTCCGTTTCAAATATTTTGCACGGTTCCTCAGCCACATCCATTGAATTTGGACGATAATTGATGCCGCGAGGAATGATTTTGAGTTTTAGAAAAAAAAAGTTCGTCAAACGTCACGAAATCAATAAAATTGGTTTATGTTTTTTATCCAAACTGAACCAAAGCTCTAATAAGCAATTGTACCTTGATCGGTAACGGCTCAAATCTTCCTCAAGGAGGTTAGATCACGACGATACAATGTTGCCATGCTAAACCATGTTAAAAACATGAAAAAAAAAATTCAAAAATATAAGAATTTAATAAAATTTGGTATATATATATTCTTTAATAATATATATGACAATACAATTTTTTAAAAGATTTTTTCACCGCGTAGTACTCGAGTAATTGAACAATAAAGTTCACGTGTATAAGCATAGACTTTACATATATACAGGTATACATCTCGTGCATAAGAAGTTCGATTTAACTCTCAATTGTTCGATAACCATGTGGTAAAAAATTTGGAAAAAATTTGTGTTTTTATACCTGACGCCAAAGAATGTTATCACAAAATTTTATAAAATTCTGATTATTTTGATTTCGTCATCCAACCTCCTTAAGACGTCACCGCATAGTTTGCATTAATCGGAACATTTATACAATGCAAATAAAGATCAATATGTAGCGAATTAGAAGAAAAGGTCCGCGGAGGATATTGGTGCATCGAATTGATGCCAAATGTGATACAGGATTGGTGGGATGCTCGCCTGGAAGCTGCAGGCTACGGTTTTTGGTTAAGTTACGTGCCAAAAGTTTCGCTTGCCGTTGTCATCGCGCTTATGGACGAGGCTTACTTCAAGATTGCAGTTTGGTTGAACGACGCAGGTAAAGCTCAATATTTACCTATTATTTATAAACTGCAAAATCCTTGTACATAACGAATCGATCACACGAAAAATTCAATCGCTGACTCTCTCGCTACCATCACTCCGCATTTTTATTATATTGAGATATTTCACGAATCTTGATCGATTCTTTGTCGATGGAAAACAATTTTCACAAACATTCCAGATTTTTTACTTTTTCTCGGTAATTCTAGAAAAAAAAAAGTAACGTAACCATTGGATGGAAATAAAAATCGATCTTTTGGCCCCTGCCAAATTGACCCCAAGAGTTGAACGACAGAAAAGTCAAGGTCAAATAAAATAATGGGATTATAAAAATGAAATTTGTGAAAATTGTTGGCCCATCGGCAATCAGCCCAGTTCCCGTGCATCATTTCTCCAGCAACCGTTTTTCGACAATACGTAATATCGTAAGATACAAATTTCTGAAAACGGTTGTAATTCACGCGACTAACTAAAAACACGCAGATCTATTATCTTGTCTTCCTGTATAAATTCAGAGTATATTAGAAACTAATTGAAAAACGATTAACTTTGCCTTATTACGATAAGAAGCATTCTTCGTATTATTCGCTGTATCTCTTCACATCTTCTCTCTATTTTCCTGCCGATAAACATTAGATTCCATGGATATTATATACATAATACGAAGAGTATACAGATTTAAATAAAATGACTTTATTATGCACGATTAGACGACACAATATATATCGCAAAATATTACATATTCATAAAAATATTCTCGTATATATTAGTACATTATTGTTTACCTAAAATGACAAGAAAATAGAATTGTCAATGTAATAGAAATGAACGACAAGAAGGACACCGTGAAATTAAATTGCAAATGAGTGAAAATTGTGTATTTCAATTAAAACAGCTATAAAAAAGATGGCCAAAATCTTGAGAATATATATTTTTTTGAATACCAGGCTTTTCACTCATTCGGAGACTTTAAAGTGGTCGAATTTCTTGTCATCCATTATTTATTGTTTTTCATTTAATTTTCAGCGTCAATTTGAAAACAAAACAATGTGTTAGCTTGAAAGTAATTCGGTTTAGACATAGAATCTATGATTTGATTTATGTTGGACGCAGAAAACTATCGTCTTGACACCGAGTACGAGAACCATCTGATCTGCAAGGTGGCACTGGTAATGATAAAAACGTATAATACACATTATCCAAACGGATTATTTGATGGTTGGAATTTAAAAAATGATAATCCTTGCGATAAATAAAGTATAAAATTCCTTCGTCAACAATATTATTCGATCGGTCATTTTTGTTGAGAAAAAATGACAAGAAAAACGAAGGAAATTATTGAAGATAAAAATTGACTTTTCTCAGCGAATAACTCGGTTGTTTCAATGAAAAAGTTCATGATTAAAATTGCTAGCTCTACGATAGACGTAGAAACAGTAGGAAACACCATGGCTTCGATATGTCTCTGTGCTTGCATGGAAATTTTCTATCCTTTTTCCATTCTGACGTTGTATTTATATATTTTTTCGTTTGGCAATGAATTTTTACTTTCTATCTAATCTGTAACAGACATGCCTTTTGGACAAGGACGAACAGGATCGGAAAGTCCTGAATAATCAATAAAGATAAATAAATATCCTTCACCGATAACCCTCTCGTTTTTCTAAAATGGCATCTCCGAGTTGCAGCTTTTCTTCATTGTTATTTTGTTCAATGAAAGTAGATGCTTCTGAAAATCGTCCACGACGATATGCGTGAGCGTCAATAAGTGCCTCGTCTTTATTATCGCAAAGCAGCACGGTGCTTTTTATTTTTAAATGTTCCGACGATAATAAGAATATTTCTGATTATTTCGTCGCTTTTAGTTCCAGTTCGTCAACTCTTTTCTCTCGCTGTTCTACATTGCATTTTATCTGCAAGATCAAGAAAGACTCAAAGAGGTAAGAATTGTTTCGAAACCAGGCGAAAAAAAACATTCAAAGTCGTCCCAAGAGAAGGAGAAAAAACTAACGATTGAAAATTGTGTAACGCTCAACAGCAACTAGCAGCGCTTCTGATAGCTCGTCAAGTGATCAGCAATCTCAAGGAATCAGCGATACCGTATCTGATCGAGCAACTGCGACTGGCAAGGCTGAGCTTCGAACTTTTCGGTGCACTCAGTCCAAGCGAAGCGAGACCAGCCCCAGGCGAGGATTCCTCACTGGGGACCAGTGATCAAACGGATTCCAACGTCGGGGATGAAAATGGAAAAAACGATGAGAAGGATGACAATGGGGCTGCCGGAACGGACGGTGCCAAAGGAATAAAACAACCGCGAAACGTCAGCCAAGCTGAACTCGAAAGTTCACTCTACAGAGTAGGACACCCTGCTAATTCTCTACTTAGTGACGTTACTTTCAAGGTTTGGTCTAGATTTCGCGGATCCTCATTTATTTTTTGTATCATTACTATTATTTCCTATTTATTTATTTTTATTGTAATTATTTTACTCTATTACACTTTATGTTTATAAATTATCGTACTTTCGTTACCATTATTAGCAACAGCATTATTGTTGTCACTCAAAGATCCTGGAATTTGGAGGAAGAACCGTATCGCGGTTAATTTTCCCATAAATCACGACATCACTCAAATTTTCTGACTACTTCACAAATTTCCACTGTAAACAATTTGGAATTCCTGATCAAACAAATACTCGGTGGGCCCAAATCTTGGGCTGTACAAATTGCAAAGAAAAATATACGGTTCTTCCTCTCTCGGCCACGGAAACACCAACACATGCACGAGGTGCAACGTCCACAAAAGTGATCGAACATTTCCTCAGACAAAAAGAAAGCTCGACAAAATTCCTTCGAAAATTCCTATTACTGCGTTTGTATTTACCCGAACACGTATATTTATTTCGTCATAATGGATATTGTCTTGTGATCGTGACAGTCTCACTCATTGCAAAAATCATTATTTAATCATTATTTTTCACATTATATTCCGTCTCCTCGATCACTTGGTATGCATCGTCGAAGCGCAGATACAGATGAAAAAGAAGGTAATGTTATACATGGTCCCACAATATACATAAACCAAAAATCCATATAAAAATATTGAAACTCTCGTGAAAATACGATCGGAAACTGGGATTCGTTGATCCACGATTCACAAAATGCCCGACGCATATTTTGTCACGTCTTATTTTGCTTCTTCTTTTAAATATCGATGTCTTTACAAAGGATTCTCTCTGTGGGTGTGTGTGTGTGTGTGTGTGTGTGTGCGTATGCTTGTGGTGTCAAATTTTTGTTTCATGTTTGTTAATTGTACGCTCCCTCTATAATATTCAAATTTTCATTATACAGTACGACGGTGCGTTTTCTGAACATCTAGAGATGCTCTCGCAGTTGGGTTACGTTTGCCTATTTTCCTCGGCATTTCCTCTCGCCGCGCTTGCCGCACTCCTCGGAAACCTTCTCGAACTACGCGGTGATGCTTTTAAACTATGTTTCGTACTTCAACGTCCTTTTGGCCGACGCGTCTCGAGTATAGGAACTTGGCAAGTACGAAAAATACAAAAGCAGCTATTCTATTTATTTTTAAATGAAAAATTCATTCTCATCCACAAAACAATGTCGAAACTCCATAAAATAGTGAAAAATCGATTGAAAGAAGTCTGAGGCCATTTGCTTTTGTGATGAATCAAAATTCACGGGATATTCTAACGACATGAACTACGAGTGTCGAAAATTCGGTATTTGCCACAAAAGAAAAAAAAATTTCTGCTCAGAACGCAATGGAAGCCATGGGACTGGTGGCGATTCTTGTGAATTGTGCCCTCATCGCTCTGAGCGGACAAGTACAACGAATGTTTCCGGAAATGTCAGCTACCCAAACCATTCTTTTGATCGTCGCACTGGAGCACATTATGCTCGCAATAAGATTCGTCATTATATGCGCTATTCCGGACATACCTAATTGGGTGGCGACGGAAATGGCCAAGGTGGAGTTTCTTCGACGCGAAGCTGTTAGGAGACTGTCGTCGACTCCGTCCCCGGAACAACAACCACCAACAGTTATTGGTAAGTGCGGAGGTAAATTTTCCGCGCAAATTTGCATAATTTGCGATTAAGGTAGTACTGTCGGTTTTAGAATTAGCGTTTAGAATTTAATAAAATTTATGATAAGAAAAAGATCCAGTCAAATTTTCAAGAGACTACAGAGAACTAGAAAAAATATATTCGCATTGGTAATTTCATGAATTTAACATCGATTTCATACATTTCATTGTATTTTACAATGAAAACTGTAATTTCTCCTAAGAATTGATAAGAATTCATTGTAAAGTAGGAAACGTTGTAAAGTAACAAACTTCTTGAATCATCAAAATTATAGCGAACAAATTGGAATTTGTTGATTCAAAAAAAAAGTAATGTTGCGGTGAACGCATATATAGTTGAGGCAATAACTCAGGTTAACCTCAGCTACATATGCATTCACGGCAACAGTACTTTTTTTTAATCAACAAATTTCAATTTGTTCGCTACAATTTTGTTGATTCAACAAATTTATTTTCTCAGTGTCTCTTGATGAAAACTGAGATTCCTCATAAGACTCAATGTGTATGAAATTACCAATGCGCATATCTTTTTTCTGGTTTTCTATGGTCTCTTGAAATTTGGACCGGATCCTTTTCTAATTGTAATTTACTACTATACCAAATTTTATTAAATTCTGAACACTAATTCTAAAACCGACAGTACTAGCTTAAACGACAAAGCTCCTTCAAAATTTGACAGAAAATTAAAATTCTCCGCATTGGGGATAAAAAAATGAGTGAACTGGCGATTCCCAACGTTTATTTATGATCGAACTCCGTCATCATTCGTGTCTTATCTCCCTATTGCCTCGATCGGAACTCAGGGCGGTTCGTGGTCCATCCAGCAGACGGCGAAAGCGAGGAGGATCTTGAAACTCGAAGTGCCTCAGAAGTGCCTGGTGACGCGATGACCGCCGCGGAGGCTAATGGCGTCGAAATATCACCAGGAGTTCCTAGTCAAGTTGGAACTCCAACTTTGATATCGAGAACTCAAACACCAAGTTCTCCACCAACACCAAGTGGAGTCATCGTGCCAAGGATTGCCGAGACTCCACCGGCGCCTGATACACCTGGCAGCATCAACAGCGTCAATGAGAACGCTAGCCCGTTCATGAGTGGCTACAACACTGGCAGCACACGGGATATACACAACACGCCAAGATGTTCCATACCAGGAGGAGAAAAAGGTTCGTAATGACTTTCGCTTGATGTCACAAAACATCATTTTCCAATTCCAATTGGAGGAATCCAACGGACATCAACACTCAGCGGCCACATGGGTTTACACATTACCCCGTACTGAAAAACCTAGTTGTACAAGACGTATGGGTATTTTTAGACTTCTAACTGATTGTTTCATGTTTGTAGAAGAGTTCTTCAACATTTCTAATGATTTTTATCGGTCAATTTATAGACGGCGTTCTCAAAACTGGTAAAAATTCAGCACAAATGGCTTTTTCCAGAAAAAAATTCATTACTCCGCCATTTTTCAATATTAAGGGCTCAAATTTTAGGATTGTATGCACAACATATACTACTACCATTAAAAAATAACAGTATCCGTCCATCTTTGAAAAAGTATATTAAAAAAAAAGATCTGTGCCGAGCAACGGTTGCGGCTATACTGGGGTAACTAGTTACCCCACGCCGAGAAAACACTTAAAACGCCGCCACGCGTTGTTTCGGCTTCCTACGTAATAGAGTCACGTCTCACATTTCTCTACTACTGGCAGATATCATTACTTGTATCTATTACCAAGATTTCAGACCTCTAATTTCACGTTTTCTAAGCTAAGGGTAACCGTCATATTCGAATTTCACAAAATAATCGTGAATCCTGAAATCCGTGTCTTTTGGCTTTCGAATCAAAATATCAGTTGATAATCTTTGCAAGAAACAGTCGTTGGCTGGGATGACTCAATTGGGAAATTTGTTGAAACGCAGGAAGACGATCAAGAGATTGGTTGACGAGCGAGCATGAGTCTTCAACGGGTGTCGATCAGTACAGTCATCATCTGACGATCGGACCTCATGGAGGCGTCGACTGGGTCAGAAAACTAGGACTTGACGGTTCAGGCCGAAAAGCCAGTGATTCCGAGATCGGTGGCACCGGTACCGGAAGTAGCAGCGGCGACGAACTTACTCTGCATCGATCAACGGATTGTATTGCTTCGAAAGATCTCGCCTCTTCGTCCGATAGTGATTTACTTCGGTATGTACCAGGCTGAGTATTCTAAAGCGATAATGCAACGAGGTTTGCACAATTTTGACCGCGGAAAAGAACTGCACCGGTGATGCCTTAATTTGTTACCATTCCTAATTTGTCTCTTTGAAGTCTTAACCAGAAAATTCGATCCTGCGACAAGCCCGAATATGGCAAAATAATGACGACCCGAAATTGATATTAATCTAATTTACAATGTTTCCCTTGATTCAACCATTGTTCTCAAAGATAAAAAACCGATAGTGTCAGCTCTAATTGACCCCAATGCAAAATCTATTTCTGCATGCCACGTTCAATAAACTGTCCACATTGACGTACCGCCAACACCGAATATCTCTTGTGGAAGAGACCAAGTACTCAATCAACGTTCCACCGCGTCACTTGAAACGTTGTCTTAGCACTCTAAAACGCAAATGAGAAGAGCTTGAGCCGCTATCTATTTTCGAACTCAGTCTCTCCCAAACGACGACTGGTTGATCGATTTGCAGTGTTGACAACGAGCATTGTCCACGTGATGCGTTTGAATTTATAACTACGATTTTTGTTGCTTTTTGTACGATCAACTCCTCAAGTTATGAGCGGAGTTTTTTCATCGTCTTGCCCCCAACGTTAATGTTGAGGCGTTGATGTTGTCATGTGTATCAAGCGGTTTCATTCGATTGCAGATCTGCACCACCTTGGACAATGGCACACAAGAATCAAAAGTTCCGTTTCTCGCCAGAAAAGGAAAGAGTCCGCGAGCGAGAAAAAGAAAAAGAAAAGCAACTGCACCACCACCAACAGCAGCAACAACAACAACAACAACAACAACAACAGCAGCAACAGCAGCAACATCATCTCCATCTTCAGCAAAGAGATCATCAAGATCGTCGTTCGTCAGGACTCGAAGCGAGTGGAGGTGGGCTCTCGGACTCAAGTCGAACAGTCTCGAGTCAAGAGGATGAGAAATCAATCAAGGAAGAACGCGAAGCTAAAAAGACTCGGGTCAAGCAGAGTCTTATGAAGAGGGCTCGTTCGGTTGCGATATTCTCGTTGAAACTGAAAGAGAGAAGAGCTCGCGAAGCTGAGGTCAAAGCAAAAGAGGCGGAAAGAGAAGCGAGGTGGCAACAGCCTCAATCTTGCGTCGGTGGTGAACTCTCGTGTATACCAATCGAAAAGCTCATATCGGTCGACGACATCGCCGCTATGGAGAGTCGCAGCAGAATGAATCATTGAGCATCTCAGTTGCCTTTCTCAGTTCATCTCGACTCTTTTTCTCTCATTCTCTATCCTCTCGTCCCAGGTATATTCCCCTATATATATTTAGAACATGTGTTGCGCGATATTTCGAGATTTCTATGTTTATTAGCATTGAGTTACCGGAAAACGAGCCAATTCGATAGGATCTCAGCTGGATTAATAGTCAATTGAATAGATTCTCGCGAGAAATCAATCGAGAAATCTAGGAGTCAGTAGGGAGTATCCGTCAATTGTCACACTAGTTCTAAAGGCAAAGAGTGATCGTCGGACCTGGTATATTTGGTTGGACTCGGAATGGATTTGAGACGAATAGAAAAGCCCTGCGCTGAAAATTAATCTGCAACATTGACGAAGTATTAATCGTTGAGTCCAGCTGTTACATTCCATCCCAAATTCTTGTCCAGTTGGTCATCGACACCCCGGATCCGATCTTCTCCCTAGGAATTCAAACCAAGAAAATCGATGGGGTAAAGACAATCGATTTCCTACCGAAAAGCCAACTCTTAGCAACACCGATCGATCATTTGAAACGCTTTGCAGTTCCCAAACGGATTTATTTTCGGATTTTACTTTATTGAGAAGCTTAAGATCCAAATAGTGCCGTTAAACCTGATGCGTCGAACGTGGAGTCGACATCGCAATGCAACAGCATCAATAAAAATTAGAAAATTAAAACTCAAGAAACAGCTAGTGGCTGAGTCCGAATTACCCGAAAACTGGGTCACGTGACCAGGCTATTGCGACGCACAATGAATTCTAAGAGTTAGATCAATGAGAAGAGAGAATGAGAGGGAAAAAGTCGAAGAAATGAAATGTCCATGTTTGACCCTGCTGCATGCCGAATCGTTGCTAGTGCCATTCAGGATCCTGATCGATCAATAGATGCAGCCATCCTAACGAATTTCGTTGAACGAAGAGTTCTAGGAGCCCTTTTCGGCTTGAGCTTCTTCATAGTGTCCAGAAAAATGTTGAATTTCTCTTGATTCACGAACCGACGATACTCGTGGATGTGAAAAAAAAAATGTACAAAGCAGACTAAGCGACCCTACTCCCAAAGAGCTTCGATATCCTCTAGGGTCTCCCTCCCTCTATTGATGTAACCAGCAGAACGACCCCAACGACAGTTTATCAGAAAAACAAATTTTTGCGAGCATCTTTTTTGTAGCGAAGCAATGCTATTGAAAAATGCGCTTGAGATATCAGGGGATACGTGTGATGAGAAATGTTAGTCCATTGAAAAATGAATCGTTACGTAGTGAGACTCACACCTAGACATTATGTAGATAAACTACGAGGACAAAGGAATAGAATAAATTTGCATTATTCATAGGGAGGAAAGCACACATTTTTGTAAAGTACTGAACAAATTGAAATTGACAAAAATGCATAGATTCTAAAACGATAACTTCTTAAACGAGCGACAGGGAGTGAAAGCAAGAGAGAGAGAGAGAGAGAGAGAGAGGAAGGAACAGTGTGAGAGAAAATGAAAAGATAAAAATGACCGATCTGCGATAATAACCGAGATAGATACATAAATAATCATTGTTACAATTGTTGTTGATGCTGAAGATGTAAGTTGTTAATCGCTGCTATTGTTGATTAGATGAGCAAGTGGGATCGAGATCGACGATTGAATAGTTGATAGGCACTCTTAATGCTATTGCTAATACTGTTTGACCGTGAAGTACCTGACGAATTCGCGGATAAATGAGCTGCGCAAAAACTCAAACAACAACATCTTCCCTTTTGCGTTTCCTCTAACGACGAAACATTCGTACCTCGGTATTCGGATTTCTAAAGATTGACAATGCGATCATAAATTTCACGTCCATAGGCAGACCCGTTTTTTGTCATTCCTTCGCATTTTTTGGAAATTTTCATTTCGCCAATACCAACTACGGACGTTGATCAACAATGGCTCGAATGATCGTCCACAAAAATGTGGAACAATCATTGTTTTCGAAATACATGTACAGCTACGATTTTTCAAGCCCCCGTTGCTTCGAATGAGTTTGAATTTTCTGTTAGAAATGAATTATTTGTATGAATTATAAAATCCTAAAGCCTCTCCAAACTGAGGGAATCGTTCAACAGTCAAAAACCGCTGAATAGACATATTGTTTCTTCAATTTAACTTGATACCTTCGTGATCCAAAATGCAACTCAACGAAACGTACTAAGTAATTAGAGCATTAAAATTTGGGCTATCGAGCTTCAGTTTTGTCTGCAAGAATTCCGAACGATAAATGATATTTTTTCATAGCTAGAGCGTTCTGTAAATAAAACATGGTTATAAGTATGTAAAGATTGTGACGCAGCAAGCTAGATAGCGGTTTAAAAGAGAAAAGCTCTGCTTCAAAGAACGTATCGAATTCTATGCACCCCCAAAATTTAATTTTTCAACAGATAGAATAATCTGATTTTTGTATAATTGAAAAATTAATTAAGGTCGAGTTCACATTAGTATTTTTCTTGAAACTGACCAGAGGATAAAAAATGATACATTTTTTTATTTTTTTCAATTAATCGTAATGTGATTTATGCGAAAAATAGCGAGCTGATTATTGCTGACGTTGCTGCTGCGATACCCATTAACGTAAGCTCCTACGTGACGACGAGTAAGAGAGTCCTGAAAATGTTGTCCAAGTCCATAACTATAATGATGATAATGATAATACTATTAAGTAATACGTGTTTGTTAGATGTTTTGTATAAAACAGAGAAACGAGCAAATAGATGAACAAAAAAACTCTAAATTATTATGCGTGCGTTTTTAATGCAAAAAAAAAAATTAATCAAATTCCCTCGAAACTAATAGGGTAAACCACCCAGTACTCAGCCAGAAACCTGTAGTCGGCCTCTGCCTATTCTTTGTATGAGTAGGAAGAGTACGAAAGATATATTTTCCACTCTTCGCACTCATGTAAGGCCGACTATTGGTTTCTGGCTGACTATCGGGTGTTTTACCCTATTCGCTGTTTATATTTTTTCTTCCCAATGGAGAGGTGACCCGTGACCTATGACGCAATTCTCTGTACACGAAACGAAAATTAATTCATTCGCCGTTAGTGGATTGAGAATTCAAAATCGTCACAGTCCCTTTGCAGACGAGAGAGTGATCCTGGGAGAAGTAAAAATTCATGCATTCGGATAATCGAATTTTTATTCCCTTTTTTTACCGGAAATCGCGACCCGGATTTTATAGAATTAGTTTTTTTTTTTTTTTAGAATAAAACGACAAAGTTACGGGTTTAATTTTTTCTATCGAATGCCATCCAACGTGATGGATGGGAACGAAGCGTTCGATCACAACGACCTTATCGAAACTGATGCAGCCGTTGATGTCGCCGATGTATTTGCAGTAGAAAACATCAAAACGTACAAAGTCTCCATCTAGCAAATTCGACGCTTGTTTACACAACGAAGTTTCAACGAAAATGGAATATAATCGATGCCTCGTTTGAATTTCGTTCAAATAGAAAAATTAAAACGATGAAAAAACGGCCGCGTTCAAAAGAGTGTTTCGCTTTACTTTTGGTCGCGGGAGTGTAAAAGAACATTGACGATCGATTTGTATCGTAGCAATTCGCATCAAATTGGAAAATCTATCGCGAAATTCTATTCGATCTGTCGAGAAATTTATCGCGAGAATTTTTGAGCTTCAATTTCATAAATGGATGGATAATATTTCCAAATTTATAGGATTTCAAAAAATCGATGCACTTAGTTTCCTATAACGAGAAATTATAGGCTACGCATCATTGCTTTCGGAAGGGAAAATAAACGATTTGTAACTCTTACCTCGTGCGACCGCTGTAGATAGCTTCAAGGTCGTTGGAACCGATTGATGCTGTTTCTTCCAAATACCTCGAAATTTCCATTCCTGTCTGGGTTCATTCATTTACAATTCGTAGATTTAACTTTCCGACCGGAAAACGGACACAAAAACATGAAAATCTCGACGCTTCTTTGATCGCGAATGGCTTTTTCAGCCTTTATTCTGTCCATCAACCAAAATAGGAGACGATTAGTAAAACTTTTCTATTTATTTGCTTTAGGAAATTATGACGCAGGTGGCGAAGAAAAAATATGTTAATAAACCGTTGATATAAACTACAAGGAATGATTGTGCAACGAGACGCGGAGGTGGGAGGTTTGTCGCGATGTGACAGTTTTGGCGGTTTTTTCGCCGTGGCGCTTTCTCGTAGCGGACAAATCGAGCAACTGGATGCGCGCTTCGTTCTTCTTTTCCCGCCAAGTTTTCAAAAATCTCACCACGAAGATTCATGCGACAAAGACCTTCATGCTAAGCAAAGAACGCCGCATTTAGCAATTCGTTAATTAAAGAGGATGAGCAAACAAAACATAGTTATTAAGTTTGTATTTTAGCTCAAAGTTTTTTCGGCATGTGGCAAGGAAGATCTCCTACGCTAACGTGATGTATAGAGTAAGAGTCAGTGACACTTTTCAGACTGTAACGTGAACGTGCTCTGAATTTCCCAAGCAGCCATTGACGAGAAAGTTTTTGAAACGTTTAGTCGCGTAGTGGTGAGATTTTGAAGCTTGAGGTCGCTGCACAGCCCGGTAGGTGCTGCCCTCTTATATAGGAATTTTTATACAATGCGGCATTGGTCACGTCTCGAATGAGAACTACATAACCCTGTAACATCAACGGGTGGAGAATTGGCAAGGTTTATCTAAAATAAAACATTATTAACAAAGTGCGGTCTGTAGTATCGAGCCCTCCCCTTCCCCTTCCCCCGCCGACGAGATTATTAACAAAAGATAAAAAAAACTAGACATCGAGTGAAAGATTTCTTTTGGTTCTTTAATCGCCAAAATATCGTGATTTCGTGCGAGAAAAAGTGATGTGCGTTTGAAAAAAATGGCTGGTCAGAACTAAGAATAAAAAAAGGATAATCGGATTCGAGAGAAAGTTGAAAGTTTGAATTTCATTGAAAGGCACAAATTTTAAGTCCGCGTTCTAAATATGCCAGCCACAAAGGCTTTGAATATTGCTGTCATATGCTCGAGCAATATGAACCGGAGCATGGAGGCTCACGCCTTTTTGAGGTATTTATTTTTCGAAAAAACGAAACTACCACAATTCTTCAATTTTCAACCTCCCCAATTATTTAACAACGATGATTTTGCAGTAAAAAAGGCTTCAATGTCAAGTCTTTCGGTACGGGAGACAAGGTCAAATTACCCGGAAGTGGACCTGACAGGCCCAACGTATATGATTTTGGAACGACGTACGACGAAATTTACAACGATCTCCTGACAAAGGACAAACAACTGTATCCTTAAAAATTCCATTCCCAAATTTTGTCAACATTTCAAAATTATGCACAAACATTTTTTTCTCTATCGTTTACTTCTCACGTTGCGTCCAAGAGTTGTTGATATGAAAAGTGGCCTGGTGGTGATTGGCGCATGAGGCAGTACGGTAGGACGCGCGAAGCAGCGTGTAAAAAAGACGAAAAATTTACACGTCAGGTAGACCGCGCGATATAACCTCAAATATTCAGTCTCTAAATTCAAAATAAACAAATTTTTCAGGATATTTTCCGAGTCCTAAGAAAAAGTTATCAAATTGCAAATGTTTAGCTAAACCGTTTCTAAATTTAAAAAATTTCAAATAAAATAAAATTAAAAAAAATAAACCATTTTTTCTGAACACGCACCAAGTTATTGACCTCAACACTTTTGATAATTGAAAAATATGATTGTTCCAGGGGATCGATCACTCTTCCCAAAATCAAAGTTTTTATAAAAATAAATAAAATGAAATAGAAATAGAAAAATGAAAATAAATGGAAATAAAAATGAATTTTTTTTTTTAAACAGTAAAAAAAATGAAAAATGCTTTTTTGTTTCTTCAAAAAAGTCCTTTGGTGGGATTTTCAAAAAAAGTTTTCATCTGAAAAAATTTCTGGCGTCAAGATTGTTCAGGAAGCCAGTGTGTCGACAAATACTCAAAAAATATGAATCCTTGACGACAACCTATTAGATATACTCAAATGGGTTTGCTCCACATGTTAGACAGGAATCGCAGAATAAAACCCCGACCAGAACGCTTCCAGTGTTCCAAGGATAAATTTGATATTCTCATAACTTGCGAAGAACGAGTCTATGATCAGGTAATCGAGTGCATGGAAGGTAGAACGCCGGTTGACAATCAACCTGTCCACCTCATAAATATCGACATCCAGGATAATCATGAGGAAGCGACCGTCGGATCCTTCCTCATCTGTGAACTAGTAACGACCGTAAGATCAGGACAAAAAATTTCGTTTTAATCCTATTCGTCGTTGTCGAGATTGACAAATCCTTCTTTGCATTTTTTCTCTATTTTTTTTTCCTTACTTGACGATTATTTTTCCAGTTGGCAAATAGCGACGATTTGGACAACGACATAGACAGCTTACTGTACGAGTTTGAGTCTACCAAGTTCGGGAGAATGATGCTGCATACCGTACTGTTTTACTGAACAATTATGGAGACGCCCATAGGAATAATAATAACAATAAACAGCGAGAAGAAAATGTTTCAACATATATATTTGTATAAAACGCTGCAGCATGAAATTTTGAAACGGATAAGTCATAGGTAAATGTCGTTAATCTCGAATCCGTGACGTTCGAATGCAAGGAAAATTGTTTTTATTCAAATTTCACATCATGCAGATTTTACCATGAAAAAAAGATAATTTTTGTTGGTTTTATTACAAAAATGACAAGTACAGGAAATAATTTTCAGAGCATTCTAACGGTGCACTTTGTCACAGCAATTCTAATGGATTTTCATTTCTGACGATGATAAAATTTATGAAACGATTGAATTTCAGCTGCATGTGGACGAACTCCAAATTGAAAATATCACAGCAATTCCATCATGTTTAATCATACTACTCAATTGCAAATGGATAAGATTGTACATATACATAGACGAAAAAGAAAAGAAATAATCAGAGTTATGCTCGATGTATTTATTGAGGTGTTCCAATCGCATTGTTAATTATATGAAGCGAACAAATTACAAGAGCGGAATGCATCCACTTCGAGGTGAAAAGGATTTAAGGAAAATTATACGGAAGGACGAAAATAAGTAAAAACCATCAGCATACATTGTACACGAATATACACAGCGTATTTGTACAGGGGGATACAATAGAAAATTAGAATAATGAAGATTTAAAAAATGTGCTTTCGCCCAAACAAACGTTCGTTTTAATTATTTGTTTTTGTTTTTTTCAATGTTCATCCAAATAAGAATACAAACGCCTAGACTTTTCCCGTTTCCTCTTGTTCACGTGCTTGTTTATTTTTTTCCAAGGTTTGTCGCCAAGCTCAAGAGTCTGTGTTGAACCAGCGATCGATCTGCGGAAAGAAATACCCGTGGATATTTAATCTGTATATTTTTATTTATATCGAAGAATTGTCAATTTTTATTCAATTCCATTAATTTTCCATCTTTCGAATTTCAAGTTTGTTCATGACTGCGAAGCGTACTAGTGGTTCGTGCCAATATGTAACGTTCGATATTAATTTACTCTCAATTATTGAATAAACGCAAAACGTGTAACCGATTTTTATCAATTTGGAGTAAGCAAATTCTGATGACTCATCGGCTATCGAAAACAATAACGAAGAACTCGTGCTACTTTTCCAAAAGCGGTGTTTGTAAGGGGAAAAACAAAATTTACCCATTTACTGGTCGATAATTTCGGGCGTCGCCGCCTCTGACGTGACTGCCAGTCGTTCTCGACTGGAAAAACATCTTGTCAACGTCTCCTCCTGTTGTACGAACGCCTCGACTGGCTCGCAAGGCTCTTGCTGGTTGAATCCTCTCGGAAGATATGATTTTTCGTCGAGGGGGAAATATATGAAATTCTGATTGCAACTGATTCGGTGGTGCAACGCAATACAGTAATTTTCCGTTGACGAAATCCTTGAGAATGTAACGTGCTGAACGGGGGTTGTCAGGCTGGCCATTTTGGGTCATGAAACCACGATTGTCTGCAATTTATCATTTTTTCATTATCACAAACGTTTTTTTTGTTTTATGGAATTTCACGAGTTGCAAAGTTTTGTGTAGGATAATTTTGTAAGGTTTTTGGGAAACTTAATAAAAAACAATACGAACATCCGTAAGTATTGAGGATTTCTTCGGCTGTCGGTGGCCTATCGGGATCTTCTCCTTCCAAAGGTGGTGGGAGCATAATTCCATAAGTGTCTTCGATTACATGTCTCGGTATTAACGTCCCAACAAGCGTGACAGCAGGCACATGGTCACGTAATTGGTCGATGGGTAAAATTCCATTCAATATCATCTCAGCCTTAGTACAAACGAAACTGGGCATGACCAAGCCCGGACAATCGCACAACAATAACTCATCGTCAACGAACAGAGTTTGAAAGTGTTTGGTTTTGCCTGGTGTAGCAGAAACAGATACTTTTTTGTCCATTATGATGGCATTTATGGTGGAACTCTTTCCTACGTTTGGATATCCTACAAGGCCCACAGTTACTACACCTTTCGTAAAGGTCGGTCCCTTGTACATTGATTTGAATATCGCTATCAATTTTTCTCTGTTCAAAAGCTCTGGCGAATTTTTTATTTCTGCTTCCTCTGTGCTCAGCAAGTTTTTCAAAACATTTTCTTCTGACGATAAATTTCTTTCTGTCTTTTCTTCGCTGAGTGAATTATTTTGCTCCGTGGTTTCCTGGCTGGACGAATCGAGCCTTTGTGCGTTTTTCCCGTCCGATGAATTGGTCTGCTCGACCGTGTGGTTTTCAGTCGATCTAGAATTTGTATCTCTCTGGGATTCCATTTCCTCCTTTTGCAAATGGTCCGAATTGCTCGTTCCATCGTCCGCGCTCTCATATTCGCTCTTGCTCGTCAGTGCTTCCGAAACATCGGTGTATTTGTCTTCGGTTTCTTCTTCACTGGCTGCGTCGCTGTCCTCATCGCCATCGCTCTCGCTATCATTTTCTTCATCGACTCCGTCCACGTCTTCGTCTTCTTCGTTCAGTCTCTGTTCTCTCAGGGTTTCTTCGGCGGAGAGTTTAGCAGAGAAAAATACGATTCTCATTCCAATTTGGGTGAAATAATCGGACCAGATTTGTCTTTGTTCGGGGGTGAGAAAGTCAGCTTTGTTGAGAAGAATCATATTCATTTTGTTTGGATCAACTTCCTTGACATACTTTTCAAGATCTTCGCATCTGAACAAAAGTGGATTTCTGGCATCAACGATTTGAATAACGACGTCGCTGCGCTCTACAACTCGCCACAATTGACGCCAGAATTCCAAATTCTTTTCGTAAGGCGTCATTGTCAGGGCTTGAGCTTCTTGGACAAGAGCTAGAGTTCTCCGCCATTCTAGAAATTCTTCCTTTTCTTTGGTTTGTAATTCTAGAGCGCTCGTCGATTCGTCCCATTTTGGTCTCCTTGGAATTTTCAGCACCTCTTTGTTCTGACGATGTGTCTCTAGAAGATCCTCTTTCTCTTTTTCTGATAAGATTCCTATGCCGCTTTGTGGATTCACAAATTTGATATTCAACTTTTCTGCGTGAAACTCCGTTCCAGCCAATTGAGCGGTCGAAAGAAATTCTTGGAAAGAACTCTCTTCGGTTACGGACGTTAGATTGAGCCGATCCCATTTGTAACCATCCTCGATATCGGCAGTATGAAGCTTTTAGAAGTAAGATTGAAAATGGATGATTTATGAACCTTCAAAAAATATGTCGTGATTTCAGGGTGGGTCAAAATATTTCCTTTCGAGGTTTGGTAATGCTATTAAAAGCCGACGCCTTTTTTTATGCTTAAAACGCTTTAATAATCCCGTGAATAAAACAAAAAGATGTAGAACAAGTTTCAATAGGTTCCCGAAGCTTTTGACAGGAAAATGGAGATTATAAACAACATTCCGAATTCTTGTGATCATCGATGTATGGTTTTTGGAATTTTACGTATTTGAAAATATTAGGAATTTTCACGAGGGGCTGGAAAGCTCTTCAAAAGCTTTTGGAAGAAAAATCATAGTGCAGATTGGCACAGATCGTTTGCGATAAGAAAATATCGAAATGTTTTTTATTCTTTTGAGGTTGGATTTGAAAATAACCTCTTTTCTTACCATAGATGCTTCGCCCGAGGAACGTTTTGAACGTGATGAACCAAAACGATCTCGTAACAATGCTCTACCTAAATCTCCCGTTTTTCCTTTGCCCTTTTTGCCCATCGTTGCTACTTCACTAATCCGTAATTATAGTTTGTCCAACACGTGGCTCTCCGGTTTATCATGAAATACTCGCCAAACACTTATTTTGTTTGAATGTTTATTGCACGGATCGCAAACGGATCTGATCATCTGATCATCGTACGATCGACATTTTGGCGCTGCATTCAAAAAAAACTTTTCAATGTAAAGTTAGCATCTCGGCTGGATTTCTGGTCGGGGAGAAATCTGCACAGAGGGCTGCGGCTGAAACGATCTCGCCATGCGAGACTTTGCGAGTAGAGGGAAAGAGACAGCACAACGGACGAACGCGGTAGAGGGAGAGAGACAGCGCTACAGGCGCGTAAACAGTAACAAGCGACGCATGTCTTGAATGAATATTTTGCAAATCACCGGAATCGCCGACCGAAAAAAAAATCAGTTTTCATGACAGACAACCCGTTAAATGATTCTGCCAATTATTTTTCATCTTTCGACTACAACTAAGGAAGGGATAGGTCGATGGAGAAAAAAAAAACTCAACAGTGTCCTAAAGTGCTTTTTTTTTGCTGCCTTCATTATTACGTACAATAATGAAACTTGCTTGTACACTTTGTTTCGTTACTTATACAAAACGGAAATAAAACGAAAGTAAAAAAAAACAAACAAAAAATAGAGAAGAAATTGGCTTCAGCTATACAAGACGACGGTAACGTATCACTCATCTTACACGATACTATATAACAATGATCGAGTCAAAAAGCCATCTCTGCGATTCGTGCGATAACAAGAATTGGTAAAATATATACCATATAGCGATGTACATATTAATATATATCTAATAATCTCCGGCATTATAGCGTCGACAACCTCTGCTTTTTTCGTGTATGTGTAATTTTTGTTGTTGTTGTATATGTGTGAGTTTCTTGGTGTGGGTGTGTATAAATAAGTGATATACATGTCGTGAAATATTACGAGGGGAGCTGGGAAATTGCAATTCGCGGTAGCGCATGTGGCACACTATATATAGACGTTACGCGTAACGACACTATCGAAATTATTGATCGTGTTCGAATTTTCATCGTTGGAAAGTAACGAAACGTCCAGACAAATTTGACATTCGTTGTTTTTTTTTTTTTTTTTTTTTTTTTTCGAGGTACATTTGAATTTTTGCACTTGAGAATCTGAGAAATCGTTGAAGCAGTCAGCTGGTTGTGAATATTGATTTCTATACGGTAATGATACCAAAAAATTAGTTTCGTGCATGGAAAACACGTTGAAACGAAAAATTGTTCGATTAATTATTGAATTTTTTGTTCTTGATAAATCCAATGAGAATTTTGAGATATTTTCTTCGTAGGATTTTTTTTTGATCCCTTGAATATGCGCCGGGATAATTCGAATGTCCAATTTTCACGATTCTGACCAAAAGATGTTGAGAATTTGTCGTTGACGATTTTTTCACGATTAAGAAAAAAAAAGCTAGAAATGAGGAAATTGAAAAACACTCTTCGCTTGGTTAGAAAAATCAACAATATACGTTTTTTTCTGCTGATTGACCGTTGATAACTTTTTAGTTCTATTGTCGATCAATGTTCACAACAGTTGACGATTAAAATGAGCATTAAAATATTTTTTTGTACAGACAAATAATGATTATGAGGAAGTAGTTTCGTTACCATTCAATGATGAAAAATTCAACGTGACAATTATTGCCAAATATATCGGAAGAGATATCCGACTAATAGTCGCGGATCAGGAGAGATTTTTCAAGAATAAAAGCTTCCCCGCCAGGTTAAAGCAATTTTGTTTTCGTAATCGATTCTGCGTCTCTATATAACTTCGTTTTTTTTTTTTCTTATTCTTTCATTTTCATAATAGCGAGCAAACTACAACGATGCTCGACGTTATTAATATGGTATGATAGTAATAATATACATGAGGAGAATAGGTCGTTGATTCGCCGTTTTTCTCGTCGATTTGGCATAGAGCAGATTGAAGAGGAGTGGCGTTTGCGACAGCCGAAAAAACTATCGTACAACTCTTCCTTCAATCGTGTCATTGAAGATCTTCGACCCAAGCCGTCTCCAAGGACTCGATCAGCGTTCGAACGAATGCCATTTCCTTTCGAGCGTTCTCCAGAATTACTCGCGGATCTTGAGACGTACATCGCAATATGTTTGGAGCCATTACCATGGCAAGATTATTCGCGTCCATCTTTGTACGGGCCACCACTTCCGGACGGGCAAAGATCTGAATTGACGAAACATATGCAAGTGACAATGCGTACGAGACTTTTCATTTTATAAGCATAAGAAAAATGGAAACATTTTCGTTAGCAAATATCGCTCTCGACCTTCTCGTCAAATTTTCATTCAGCTAATTTACTCTCTTTTGGCAGTTTCCGATTGATTATGTTTTTACGAATCAATTTTAATACTTCCGATATAAGAGTCCCGAGATTTCACGCTCGTAGGGCTTGTTTCCGTCAGCTTATGAATTTCATTGCGGAATTAAAACACGATTCTTTAAAAATTATATTTTCCCATTTCTATCACGCAAAATTTTGATCGTTTTTCTTTTGTTCCATGTAAAATTTTAGTTCAAATTATAGATGCATTGGGAAAGCTTAGAGAAAAATCGACAATTGGCATTGGAAAAATTTTTTGAAATGGAAAATTCTCTCATGTAAAAGTTTTGTGATCGGGATAAAATGTGGATTTGAAAAAATGAAAATAATTGGAAAACAAGAGTCTGTACCTGGAGGAATCGTACTAAATGACACAAAACTCGACGATTCAAATCGGGTAATCGCTCGACAATGGCCGCAACACCTTTCGCCGATGAGTCACCGTCGTCATGACGCATTGTCACGCACTCCGTGTAGAAGGAATCGGGTATAAGCGGCTCGTACAATTCCCGAACCCACAATTTCAACAGAGAAGCAGGAGCATGAGCGTCCTGGGAAGCGGCCAAGTTTCCGCCATCTTCGAATCTATCGAGACAAGACTTGAGCGCAGTCACCTCATCGGCATCCGCCGATACTCGGAAAATACCTTCCGTGAGTGTACCGCCTCTGACAAGAACTTGACGCGTTAACGTCGTTTGCACCCATGGCAATTCACGATCCGGAAAACGATCGCGTTGCAATGCCATTACCTCGGACAAAGTCGCACCGAACATCGATGCACGGAATATTTGAATCTGGAGCACCAAACACAAAGTTATTAAAATTTCGATAGTCCAAATCACACTTCACAATCATATTTGAAAAAATATTCATACAACTTTGAACGAAATAAAAATGAAATTAATTAAATGATAGCCGTTCTCTCGCCCTTTCTCGAGACAAGAAATATCGATTTTCCAGCAATTATGATAGGAATGACAATTATGAACTAGGGTGAAGCGACCAATTAATAGACGAATGACCAAACTGTAATATTTCGTTATAATACGTTTTCCCTGTGCCCAAATACTGGGAGAATCATTCGAAAAGGATACAGCAAACAATATTGGAGCAATCGTTTGACCTCGAAGTTTTTTTTTCAGAATTCCATCGAGTATCTTCATAAAGCTTGGAAAATTGAGAGGAGGCACAAAAAATTCAACCATACTCTTGAAAGTTAAAAAAAAACTGGTAGACCTCATCAAGCCTGGAATTGTCTAGATATTCCATAAAATCTTCAAGACTGAAGTGCGGAGAATAGAAATCAAAGCGAGATTTCGATCATTCATAAATTTTCAGTGGTCAAAACGATTTTTCCCTCTGTTTACGATTTATTACAGAATAAAATTGTTGTGACAGCAATTGGACGAACTTACCCTCGCTTGGTCGATGTCTTCAACGGTTGCTTTGCGTGGTTGTCGTTTTCCGTGTGCTCCGATACGTTGAAGGCGTTTGCAGGCGACAGTAGCGTAATGACTGACTTGAACGTGAATGGGCCATTTGGCGACTTCGGGGAATTGGAAGTTGGGATCACGATGTCGGTTCATGTAGCCTTCGAGATAAGGTTCGAAGGTTGGACTGGGAGGAACAAAGGCTAAGGCAACGGCCATTAATTCCCATCCTCTACGTAGACTTTCCTTGCGAGGATTTTCGGTCGTTTGCCGACAGATTTGAACGTACAGTTCGTCGCGAAGGGGTGGTTTGGAGAAAGCGGTATTTACAATATCAGTCGCGACCCCATCCAACGTCATCCCAACATTGGCTTTACGATCTCCCATGTAAACTTGTACCAATCGAAAAAGATTGCACGCTTCTCTCTTCAATAATTTTTCACCATCAACGACAACGAGCATTGGTTGCGGTATAGGATCCTTTGACCAGCTCAGAATGTCACGTACGCTAAACTTCTTACGAAACAATAGTCTCAGACCTTTTGGCCTGCCGCAATTTAAATTAAGATTGTCCTGGGCATATTTTTCAATATCTCCACCACCGCTTCCCGCATCGTTTACATCCAAACTCTTTCCCATGACTAGACTAGTAAATGCACTCGAAGGAGGCAGAGATATTGGTCTAGGACTCGTATAACTCGAACTACCCTCGCTACGTAAATCTCCTCCTCCGCTACCGACGCCACTGTGCGAACCGGATGTCGCAACCGAGGCACCGAAAACATTTGACGTTGGACACCAAGCACTTGTGCTCGTTGCTGTTCCTGTCGCTCCTCCTCCTCCTCCTGCTCCTCCCACCTGTAAACAATTCTACTTTTCGTCATAATACACGAAAGGGGAACAATGGCCCGGGTTACTCTGCATGCCCACCAGTTTTAATAAAAATCAATATTTTTAGATTTTTTTTGTTAAAATCGTGAACCTCGTGGGAAAGTATTCAATATTGAGAAATTGTTATAATTGAATTTTCGCGAATATGCATGTATCGTTATGGGTCAATTTGACCCAGAATTAAGTTAAACATGAAATTTGTTTAAATTTTACTGATTTTCTGATTAATCAAATAATTACTCACCGTCGTTTGGATCTGCGGCGATGAATGTAGCGTTGGTGGAGCCGAGGACATTGATTGAATACACGTCGTTGTCTGCGGTCTTGTCAACGTCTCGGCTGTATTGTAATACGTTGCCAAACCTGCTGTGTCGTAGTTGCCGAGATCTGGGACGAAAAAATCATTTTTCGTACTTGCTTTCATTTCGAAATGCAGAATATTCGGGCGAACTTTGTTCCAATCGGAAAAGCTTTTTAAATCTAAATAAACAGTATCCAATATTGTGCTTTGTGAATTTTCTTGGAACGGACAATGATAATAACCTGCATAATGATCCTCGAGATATTCCTGACTGGACGAGTCACCCTGATTGCTGGCTGCTTCGTCATCGGCGAATTGATCGTCCGAATCATCATCTTGTCGTAGATTCGAGCTCGTATCTCCACCCGCACGACAACCAATTCTTCCGCCGTTGTTTCCACGTCCTGCATTGTCGCCGTTACCGCCACGCCCGGTTTCTTCATCCAAAGAATCATCACCCTCTTCTACACCGAAAAGGGGATCGCCAAACTTGTAACAACCTGCAAAATTCGATAAAGCTGCCATTTTTTTCCTCGTTTATGCATTTCCGTCCATTTCTCTTTTCCATTCACTAAAAATTCCATAATGATCGATGTTCCTATTTTATTGTCTAATAAAAATGATGATCATCGAGATTGTGTACAAACGGTTATAGCGAATGTAGAATTTAATCGTCGCGTTAATTTTCTTCGTACGTAACTGAACATTTGTCTGCAGCGTTCATCCAATTTGGCCCTTTTCAAAAAACTCATTAATATAACGTAAACAGTAACGTTTGAATCGAGTGAAAAAAATGTTTATTCAATTGCTTCAAAAGTTGGACGGATATTTCGATCGAAATGAAACAAACCTCATCCGGAAGCTAAAACATTTTTCTACTATCTGCTTTATTGGTTTTTTGGTTCTTGGAATAGTCGAAAGAGCTGAGTCTTTGCCACTTTATTTGGATCTGACTGAATTATTTTTTCCACAAGATTTATTCCATTTTGTAAATAGGAAAAACGGTAAAAAATAAATAAAATGTAAGAACGTTGGACATACCAGAAAGTTTGGCTTGTTGAAGTATGTAATGTTGAAGTGGCAACAAATGATCGGCATCGACTAGCAAATTGCCGTAGTACGGAGAAGGTGGCGGACTTGGATTCCCGTTACTACGTTTCTTATTTTTTCCGTTGTCCTCCGTTTCAACGTGTTCTCTAACCTCGTCCGCTATGGCACTGTTGCAACTACCGTTACTGCTCTCGCTACTATTACTCGCAGTACTGCTACTGCTGCTGTTGCTGCTTCCACCTGCGAGCCGATGAAGCCTGGAAGGATCATGAGTTTGTCCAATCAAGTAACGTTCGTGCATAGAATCGTCGTCTCTGTTGCGTCTTTTCGATTGTTGATGGTGATGATGATGATGATGGTGATGATGATGTTGTTGCTGCTGCTGCTGTTGCTGCTGTTGGACGAAACTATAGCTCCGTGCCAACGGCTGAGAAGTAACTGCGAAAGGAGAATAATGCGTTGCGATAATTAAAGATTTACCCATAAATATACGGAACGAAGAAATCAATTATTCTTTACTTTTCATTCGTATGACCTTAGCAACACGCTTACGATTCAATAACAGAGAATTTCTCTCCAGCAAAGTCAACTTTCATGATCCATAAAATAAGTTTAGTTGTTCTAAATATTCAGAAACTTTACATCAATTTTTCTCGAAGTTTACAAGTTTTTCGAAAAAACTCACGCAAGAAAAAAATGATATTTTCATTTGACCGAGAAATATTTTAAAAAAACTATAAAAATTTACCATCGAGCGAATTGTTTAACGACGTACTCGTCGTTCTGGCGCTGTCAACTTCTCTGGCAAGGACATTAGCCCGATCTCTGTCCCTATTCCGCTCCGACACATCGAGACTTTTTTGCCTCGTGACATTAGAAATTGGAGGACCACTCGTCAATCTTTCTCGTGCGAGACTACCCTTGTTTGCTTCTGGCAACATGACACCGTACATTTCGCGGACATTAGCTTCGGAAAGAGAAGCCGAGCAGCCGTGATGTCGTCTGCCAATGCTGCCGATTCCACTGTTGCTCGCCAATTGGCTTTTGTTGTAATTTTTTCCATGTATCGAGCTCGACGAGTACATGCCCGAGGGAGAATTAACACTTTTGTCCATACTATTGACGCGATCCCGATGATGCCGGTTACTACTCTCAACCAGCGAACCGTACTTTTCGGTGCTCTGATTCGATTTGCAACTGTGACTCAAATCGTGCACTTCCTGTGGACGATACGGTGGCATTTCTTGCCTAAAAGCTCTCGGCTCCATTGACGATTCTCGATAAGGCGAGGTACTTGGCTCCGGGCCATAAGAACCACGGCTGCTGCTGTCACGACCTGTCAACATTGGGTTCAAACAAATTCATTTGTTACCATCGTCGAATGAAAAATTGTCATTCACACAAGAAAATCGCAAGTAATTCGTCAAATGATTTTCCTCCTTCCGTCTGAAATCATTTTCTCGTCACAGAACGTTGCAGTCTGACGTAATTACTGTGTAACGTTGCTTCATTGAGTGCTAATTCGTTATTGACAAAAGTTATCGTGTACTTGTTCGACTGACACATTACAACAGTTGCCTTAAAGTTTCAAGCACGTAGTCAGTGAACGCATTGTTATATTTCCGGAAGTTTAGCACAGTGGAGAAAAGTTTATTATAACATTTCAAGAAATTGCACTTTTTAATCAGTGGATACGAACGAGGAATAAAAAAAAAATAATTGAAGATTTTGAAGCGATTAGAATTCAGGAAGATTAATTGGTGAAATTGGTAAAATCATGCAGTTGAAAAGATAAGCGATCGAAAATATGTTGAAACACACCGTTTTTCGTTCTGTCGTGATGATGATCAGAGCTGCCTTGAGATCTGCTGCTCTCGCGATGTCCAACAGCGGAGCCTCCAACACCGCTGGATTGTTGTTGATCAACGAAAGTTTTTTTCTTGAAAATCGGAGTACTCGTTGAGAGGGAAAGACCCAAAGGTGTAGCGGAGTCGTTGATGGAAGATGTACCGATTTTCATGGACCTGGCGTTTTCGAGAGTCCCAGATTTGCTGTGACTGGAGCCACTTCTGTTGGAATTGATTGGCGGTGGCGGAGGTGGAGGTAAAGCACCGGTGGGTGTTTGTTGGTGTCCGAGGCTCGAGCGATGCTGATAGCGATGCGGTGAATCGAGGAGTCTATAAGCATTTGCAGATTCAAGGGACGTTCGACTGTGCGATATTGAACTGTCGCTCGAACGACCCGAGTCTTGCGAGTTGTTCTGAACTTTTCTAGACGATGGCGGTTCTTGATGTCTCCCATGCTGCCTGCTATTGTTATGCACTTGTTGTTGTTGTTGTTGTTGTTGTTGTTGTTGTTGTTGTTGCTGCTGGTGATGATGGTGATGATGATGATGATGATGATTATGTTGACGTCGACTGGACGGCGATGGCGAAGGCGAGGGTGGCGATGTCTGACCGCTGTCCTGGTCAGGTCCGATCCCTCCACCCGAAGCACCACGTGATTTGCTTGATGTCCTGCCTCCTGGACCGCCGATTTGCTAAACATAAACAAATCCATAAGTAATTTCTGGCGAAAATTTGTTCAACTTGAAATTGAAACAAATAAAAATGTAAATATTCAAATTGATATTTCTTTGCCTTCGAACCTCCTTGTGTTTGGTTTTATTTCATTGTACAATGTTCGTTCATATTGGAAGGATGAAAAATTGATTTTAATGGCCTACCAGTGTCGGTGCTGAGTTCGGATTATCTTGGTGGTTATAGCGCAAAGCAGAAGCCGCCGCAACTCGTACGATCGAACAAGTCTGCGTTTGGGTCGAAACGGATTCTTTTTTTCGATATTCTCCGAATCTTGGATGACTTCCGTCCTCGCCGATCGGTCCTATTCCACCGCTCGCCGGTTCCGTATTCTGTTTCAGTGTCTGAAATTAAAAAAAACATTTTATCAATCAAGGCAAATCATTAATTCTTCGTCAACACTTTTCAGAAGTCGTTTTTGGTGAGTTTTTGTTTTTTTTTTTTTTTTCAAGATAATCGACAAAATTGCTACACTCTTTGTAATTAGTGAATGCAATCTAATGTAATTAATCGTTGCGATCGATAAATTACACGGTGTTGAAGTTCGCATCGTTGGAATGCAAGGAAAACTCATTATTTTTCATAGTAGAGCACAACATTTTTATACAGTATTTTTCAAAGATAATGGGACAGTTTTCTATGCCATCCAAAAACTGAATTTACTAACAAAATTGAAACGAGTGCATCGATTATCAAAATAATGAATAAAAATATATATTTTTCGTTGTGTTCCAACGATGCAAACTTCAGTATCATTAAATTACTGACCTGTAGCTTGGCAAGTGGTATGATATCACAATCGGTGGGACGATGCCACACTGTTTTCTGCGACGTTGCATTGTAATAATAAAAGCGAGAGGTGTTGTGATCAAACAATTCCCACCATTGATTGTTGTCTGTTTTCTTACTGAAAACAAGAATCATACATGAGAAATTATTGCCTTGTATTCTTTTGTCAAATAATTTCGTATCATATTTCGACTCTTTTCCACGTAAATTCAACAAATTATTATCTTTTTCGAATTTGCAATTGTCGATGTAATCAGGCAGATAATATCGAGTTTGAATTTTGATGCTAATAAATCAACGATTCATAGGAGGATGTTAAACTTTTCTAAAATATTAATTTTTTTATGAACATTGGACAAGATTTTTTCTTCATTTTTGGAGGACATACTTACACAGGTACACCAGGTGGTGGGTCCCACACACACTCGCCAGTTGTTAAATTGGCGTACATGTGCTCCTTCGTTCTCGGTTCGATTATCTCCACCCATTCCATTTTGCTATAATCATACAATTTTATTCGTTACAATTCAACAATGACTATTATTTGTATCCTTACGGATTTTCCCGTTCGGTCGCACTGGTTAATTTTTTCAAAAATATTTCAATATTAAATTCACCTGCAAAACCCTACGTCACGTGGTAGTGAAAATTGCAACATTAGAACGGATCGAAAAAAATGTTTCGTTAATAATTTGCTTAACACTTCGTCCGTAAACGCTTTTTTTGCACCTTCCGTTTGTAAACCTGGACACGACGTTCTTCCAGCCTGTTATTACATTACAAAAATTATGAAAAAATGCAGGCTACTGTTCGGAGTCTTTAACTTGAAATTTCAATTATAAAATGGTAGAAAAATAAAAATTTTCCATCGTGTATGATCCAATTAATGGACCGATCCTTCGTATTTGCTCGGAAAGGAATGACCCAGGTTTACAGACGAAGTCTTAATGTTTCAAAATTCGTACATTTTTCGCTGATTTTCTCCGTTGGTCTCGTAAACAATTGGACCATTTATCATTGAGCTGCATTCCGTAGCATTGCAATGACATATCGTATCGCAAGTTCGAGACTTTTAAAAAATCTGTTCTTGTACATTATTTGGATGCTTGTCACTGATAATTTAGTATAAAAAAATAAAAGGCAAAAATATCGCTAAATCCTAAAGATAAAGAGCCGAGCTTTTCACTATATTGACTTTTCGGTACTTTTTCTTCATGGCGTCAAAAAATGTAAAGGAAATCGGAATTCTTAAAGTTTTTTTCGATTTTTACGGAATTTTAATTGAAGAATTATCGTGAAATTTTTATAAACATAAATTTCATGTGTTGCCTGTATTCGAAATTTCATTTTATTTTAATATAAATTCACATTGTGCACAGATAAAAAAAAATTTTCACACATTTTAAAATAGTTTTTCGATTCCAATGCATTCATAATCGTTAGTGGGATGGGAATTTAGTTTTCTTATCGTTTAGAATAATATGAAAATATTAATAATTAATTACGCGAGATTCTCACAATTTAGTTTTTTTTATCGATCGTAAGAAAATCTTGGAAATTCGATTTTCATGGTTGGACGTGAAATTTGACAAAGAACGACCTCTATAATTGCACAAAAGCGTATCGTCCATGTTGCATCGAGTGAAGCAGTGGATAGGCAAGCAGGGACTGTGAAAATTCCGATAATTGAGCAAAAATTGATGCAAGATAAGGCAAGGCTATAAAAAAAGGTTTATTATCGATTTTTTGGTAAAGAGCGAGAGTGAGACGATGTAGAATAGAAGCAAGAAAGAAAGAGGCAAAGAAAAAAAAAGAGGGAAATGGAGATTAGAGATATTTCGCTACGAGATACTGCAGACTCGCGGTAATTGCTAAATTTAGTTCGTATAGACCGTGAAAATTGTAAGGAATCTCGACGCAACAAAAAGAGGATCAAAATTCGTCAAAAGAAATGAAATAAATTTCTTGAAATTAAATATGTAGGTCATGACCTTAGGATCCCGGACATAACGCAGAGTTGTCGACTTACGTTGTTGGAAGGGTCGAGTTATATGGATAAGCGTAACACGCAGATATTACGCTGCTTCATTACGAAGACCAATAGAATGATGAGAATTTCCTGCCCGAAAATTATTGCACACTCAGAATATTTAAACTTCACCTCCATCAGTTTGCTTCTGGACGAAATGAAAATTGCGTCATTTTCCACTGGTAATTTTCGTGTAATTGACTTTAATAATGAATTACAATTTGTGTTCCTAATATTTTCAATAACTACAACGACCCCCACAACCTGAAAATGTTTTTACAGAATTTTTAAATTCACTCACAACAGCAATTTCACAAAACTTCGTAAATATTCATTCGAATTTGAAAAAATGTCATTTTTATGTGTTTTTCGCAAACTCAGTTTCCCAGTGTGATGTCATCGATTTCCTAAATTATTTTTATCTCATTGGGTCAAGCATGATTCACGCGAATGTTTACTTTTGTATGAGAATGTACATACAATGTACACTTTGATGTGCTTAAGGAGCAATGTGTGCTTAGGCAGCAACGGAGAAATTTACATCAGTCACGTGGTCTCGAAATCATTTTTTTCACTTCATGAGAGTAAAAAAGAATTTGGTTGTAATGCAGCGAAATGATTGTCTCTTGAAAATCTTCGTGTAGGACACAAAATTGAAAAATTACGTCGGACATGATAATTTCACGTATAAGTTCCCTCCCATTGTGGCCATTTTTTATGCCCTAAAAATAGACGTTTCATATTCTCATGAAAAACGTCACTTTCGAGAGGTGGCGAAATAAAAGTTTGTTTTACGTGAGGATACACGCAACAAATAAACGCGTACCGACTATTACGAAGCTACTGAGAAAGTTTTAAAAAAAGGCTCAGAAAACGAACGTTTCGAAGTAAAATGTCGTTTGTGATGTGAGAGACGTCGAAAACGCGATGATTGTTAAATGACAGCTGTCAATACGGAGAATACAATGTGTCGTAATGAGTTTTGTAAGTAAAGGAAAACATTGTGACTGGAATTTAAGTTGAAGTTACATTTGTTTGAAAGTAGCAATTTTCACGCTGCTAACGAACGACTTGATTGTAAACGAACCGCGAGTCAGCTCGATTAGTCAAGAATAAAAAGGGCAATTGATGGAGGGGAAAGAATTGAGAGCAGGCTGCTGGGAAAAGTGTGGATTGATGCGATTAATTATCGTGTGAAAAACAAATCAACATAAACGAAAGTACGAAACGTCAACTCACCGCAGGAGGGGGCTGGAGATGAAGTAACGTGATGTTGAGGATCTCTAACACGAATTGACACTCGTGAGTTCGGTGGGTCGAGGATTATTTTAATAAAACAGTGTCGCTGAGGGTATCGTCGATATAACGCGATTAAAATCGAATTGCATTGTTTGATGCACGAGGAGAACGGAGAGCCTCGTTTCGTGAAATGTTAACAGTAGCTCCATCCAAGTATCACTGTCGGCCATGTTTTTTTTTCTTTTATTTTCACTTTTTTCTTCCTCTTTTCAACGAGCCGATCGCACACACTGCATACCTCACTCTGTAAGATGGGCAATACGCGAGACACTTTTAGCGGACACTCTGCTTACTCTGCTCAATAAACACACACAAAGATTCAAAGACGCATGTACACCACACAGGCGAGAGAGCTTGCTCGACCCTAATCAAGTATGTCAAACACGCCGCTTCCAAACTCTTGTTATATTTTTCTCACTAATTTAAGGCACGAACGACGAAAGCACTAACACTTTGTTGGCTTTTTTCTACCAGCATTCTTTTAATTGTAGCAAAATGCTTTTTATGTCAAAACTAATTGCACGGGTATCTCTGCTACATGGAAGAGGAACATGGCTCGATTGTATATATTCAATATTTTCACCCTTGTATCGATTTATATTTTTGTATTATTATTTCCGCTCCTATCACTATTTTCATTGGTAATGCAAACGAATCCCCTAATAATTGTGGTTGCCAATGAATTCACTCACCCACGAGGTTAAAGGGAAAAGGAAACAGCACAAAGAATAATTAAACGCCCAAGGAAAGCAGACGATTTGGATAGCGTAAATTTGTATCTCGCGTGAACGCTGTTTAAGGGGATTGCCGAATGTACAAAATGTCACATTGTCAAGGGAGCGTGGAACTCGATTATAATGAAAAACACGCCGCGCCCTGATTCTAATTTTTTTCGGGGTTGACGATATATATGTCAACTAGACTCGAACACGATGAAGTAAGGAATAAAGAGACTTTCGTAGAATGCCCTCTTTTCTCCAAAATCCCATTATTTCCCTTCGGTCCTCCTTTCTTGTCTTTCACACGATATTTTACATGTGTATGTATATACAAGCTTTACTACGCTCATTTATACCACGGTTAATACAATTTAAACACCCGTCCTCGTACGCTCGCAACGACCAGGCGAAAAGTCAATCAGCGGCGAAAAACCCGATGTTACAATCTTTAGGTTATATACGCTCTCCGTATCCACTACTACGTGTGCTCCAGCCCCGCGTTTATAAATTACCGTCATTGTTGAAAATTACCAATCGATTGACAGTCATTTTACCAGCTTTGTTTCTCGTTCATTCTCAACGATCCACTTTCCACCCAGTTTCTACACCTTTTTCAAAAAACGTATCGACACAGGGAAATTCGATATTGTTGTCATTTATTTTTCTTCTCAATATTTTTTATCCATTCTCGCCGAAAACTGTGATATAATATATATTCTCTCTACGTTTCTTGCGTTTCTTGATATTTTACCGCTTCGAGGTTGCTAGAACGCCATCTCTCGCGTATCTACGTCAACATCATTTTCCAGGCGTTCTGTTTTACCGGCTGGACCACCTTTTGCTTTTATTTATATATAGAAAAGAAATGATTTGAGAGAAAAAACGATTAATAAAGTCGAGTTTTATAGCTCACAATTTTTCCAAATTTTCATTAATTGCATAAAATTCGGATTTTCAACATTTGCGGCGTTAAGTCATACCTTACCATATATTTTATTGGAAAATTCGATCTGTGTCATTGACACGCTCCATTCGGAACTCGTGACAGGAATGAGGCAATTCAGGCAATGTATCACAAAAGTGCTGATGGTCGCCGGATCGTTTATGTGAGGAACCCGTGATATTTCCAACTATTCCCCGAAACAAAAAGAAAATCAAAGAGAAATTGTAAAAGTCGCGAAAATATTCGTGAAGTAGTTGCCATCGTTGCTAATTCGATCAAAGTCGTCGCTTCCCCAGCGATTATTTTCACACACCATGTCTAATGCAAAGGTTAGTTTCTCAATTTTCACGTTACCCGAAAAGCAAAAGAAAGAAAAAAAGAAAATTGAATTTATAAATTTTTAATCCGCATATTCGATTTATTTTTGCAGGAAATTCCGGAACTACAAGTTTTTAAAACTGTACTTTATTATTGTATCTGCATTGTCGCTATGCCACTGGTCTCGTTTTTCGTCAGCAAGAACTTCATTTTTGACGGTATATTTATATTTTCATTATTTCACCTTTTCAATTTCTATAATTTCCAATTAAGCTTAAATAATCCCTGGAAAATTTGAGTAATTCAAATGAAATTGTGCTAATAAAAGTTCGACTCCATGACTCAAACGGTGGATTCCGATTTTTATAAAAGTAACAAAAATATTGCATTCGAGGGGCACAACTTGAGAAAAGTTTGATCAAATTTTAGAAGTTACGAAAAATCCGTTATTTCAACTGATTTTTGTTTGATGCCAAGGACTCAATTTCTCTCTGATGAATTTTCCATTATTGATTGCCACCGAATGTAGGATTGCTGGGTCTAAGTTCGGTGCAGAGCAACATTTGGGCTGCGATAGTGGCGATCGTGGCGCTGCACATAGCTCTTGGAGCGTTTATCTACAGAGCTTACTTCGGTGGACAACAAAAACCAGCATCCAAGGCAGACTAGAAAAGCATTGTTCGAAGGAAGACAGTGAGGAACTGTTCCTCGAGTCCAACGAAAAGAACTCTGAGGGATGGTTTTGAAAAAGAGAAATCATGTCAAAGTGTGAGTCGTTGGAACGCAACAAAAAAAAGGCACGAAATGAATTAGATGGACAATGATGATTGAAAAAACTGAGAATGTTCCAAAAAGGCAATTGTGCTGAGTTTCAACCGGAAGCTCTGAAAATTAGAGTGAAGAAAACAAGCTTTCCATTCCCGATGTACAGTTGCGCGGTTTCTTTCGCAGCAGAACTCAATGTTTAAATTATTTAATCATTTATTTAGCATAAATAATCACAATGCGATATTAAACTACGACTGGTACATAAACAACGGCGTCATCGATCAAGTTGTCGGAATCTTGGTTTAATAAAGAGAAATCAACATTAATGGAGGAAAAAAAAATCTATTATTATGACATGAATAGAAATGATAAGGCGAGCATGGTAGAACAGAGAAGGAAACACGATTGATTTCCCTCTGCCATGCATTGGGTTTGGGAGGACAGCTGCGTTGATTTTCCGACAAATCGTTGTCTATTTGTAGAAAAAAAAAGAAAAAAAAAACGAACATAATAAAAAGAAAAGAATAAACGTGTCCCGTTGGACCGTGGAATGAATGATCGATGTACCGTTAAATACATTAAATCGCCAGCGATATTACCTATTCCATATTTTCATCGTCTTCGTTTATTTCGTTATTTAATTTAGTTTATTAGGTGTCGCATAATTACTGCCACTGCTGCTGTCACCCAACGTTAGAGGATGTGGAAATCTTTGTATAGTTGTTCAATGTTCAATGTATAGGCGTTCAATGTTTAAATAGATCAAAACAATAGCGCAAGTGTCAAGAGTCCTCCGAATGAAAAAAAAGGCATTCTTCCACACGTTGGAACAGTTTACAACTTTTTGTTATCGAATAGTTTTCATCGTATTTTAAGCTGGAAATAAATTCAACAAAGATTCCCTGCATCTGGTCGTTGAAGCCCAATGAAAGGGCTTTCTTCGGAATAAAATGAGGGCAAAAAATTTTCATAAGCGTTATTGTAATTTTGCGCGGCGTAAAGATTCTCATGATATTTAGGATTGCAGTGAGTTTTTCGAGGACTAGGAATAGTAGCAGTACGTAATAGTAAGTCGTGTCTGAACGCGTTTTTGAGGTATCCACGCTGCGGTGTATGTAAACACGGTGCACATCGGTATGGGTGAGAAAAACAGTCGTATGCTTTTTGCAATTTGAGTCTTTCGGCAGATTCTCGTTCGTGTGTTACTCTTGGGGTTGTTGTTATTTCGAGACGATTCAGTCTGCGTCTACAATGACGAGAGGATAATTCGATCAACTTTTAAGTACTCGTCAATTCTCGCTCTTTATTTTTCTTGTTGTTTTTGCAGCAGCACTCAATGCGTTTTGTTTCTTGTTGTTGTTGCTCTGGCAGGGAGAATATTTTTGCGTTACGAATTAGCAGCAATTCCCAAATCCAACGCGACTTTTACTCCACGAACGTTACTCAACGTCCATCTTGTCACCGTTCGGTGCTTGCTGGTTATTCGCATTCTGACCCTCTCCGCTTTGGCTGTTCTGCGGATGAGATTTTTGCTCCTCGTTTGCTTTGTCCTTCGATTTTTCTTCCGCCTTGGGAGCCTCAACTTTTGGTTTTGGTTTGTTGAGAATAGGCTTTACGGTGTTGTCCAAAGTCTGATAAATGTCAAATAATAACACTCAATTAGATACAAGATGAAAAGATTATCCAAGTTTATTGCTGCTATTTTTATCCACGTTTTTAAATTAATAGAATTTTCAGCCTCGTTCACAGCAAGTGATACGAAACCGCTCCCGAACCGAAAACATTCAATACTTCTTTGATTCATTGAAAAATTCAATTCTTTTTACGGAATTATTACGGAAAAACTAATTCCGTAAGAATTTCATCGTGAAAAACTCTTTGGAAGCAACAGAATAGTTTATCCGTGGAATTGACAATTCTGTTGACGTACCTGTTTTGCTGAACGAATCTGCGCTACGGTGATGCTGGGGAGCTGAGTACGAGGTGTTCCAGCGAAAACAACATGAGCTTCGTCCAACCACGTCCATTTCTCTTGTATCGCTTTTCCAGCCTGTTTGAGCTCATCGTCGGTGATGTGAGAGTATTTGTCCTCCTTGCCTTGTGATGCTTTTATTTGATCGTACCCCATTTTCGCATGCTGAAGAGCGACCGACAGTTCGTTCAAGGCCAAATTTCTACCCTCAAATTCCATTTTTCTTTCCTTTATCGGTTCTCCCTTCGCCTGTGGACGAAATCATTTATATTCATCAATTACGCCGTCAAAACGATTAATCGCAGAAAACCTCATTCGTGATTTTTTGTGTCTTTGGGATTATTGCAAAAATTCTGATTCAATCAATGAAAATTGACTTTGTTGAGTTTGTTGTAGGAAAAAGTAAGATTTCTTTCAGGATCTGAAAATCGTGAGACGAACCTTGAGATTCGACAGACCGTCGCTATACACTTGTCGGTTACATTCTTCGCCTTCCTCGTACAACCAATTTTCCGTCTCGTCAAGGGTACGACACAATGTTTCTCTCTCAGAATCTACAACAAATGTCGCCAATTGATCCTCGTCCTGAATCTTGGAACGTAGATCGTAAACGTATTCCTCGAGGGCGTTTCGGGCATCGATACGTTCTTTCTCCTGTTTGTCCTCAGCAATCATTTTGCACTGTGTGGTAAGAAAAAAAGAAATTACTTAACGTCACCGCTTCAATGATTGTTTGCAGTTTTTTGAATTTAAAAAAAGTCCGTATCGTTTTTTTTGGAGGAATAACCAAAAGATAAAAAACAGAATGGATTGCGAGCACTTGAAAAATAATCCTGCACAAACCTCCTTCTCAATGGCGGCATCGAGATCACGCTGGGCAAGACCACCAGCTCGAGCTTCAACCGGTAACTCAACCATACGAAGAGGTACTTTTTTCTTTCCTTTGCCATCCTCAGCTTTGTCATCGCCCTGTCGAAATCAAGAAAACTTGATCAATTGCAACAAACAAACGAGTTTGACAGAAATAATCGGCATAACAAAAGCGCCATTCGGCAGAATCAATTGACCTGGTTCAAATACAGAAATGACGAGAAACAAAAATTCTCATGTTTTGGACACTGAGGAGGGGAAAGCGACACGACAAACATAAGAATAATAATCATGGGTATGTGTGCACAAAGAGTACGATACTGCACTTTGCATCGTTGAAATTTCGGAATATATTCATGAATCCAGTCTAGAAAATAGTTTCAATTCTTTAGTCGTTGCAGATCGTGTCCGAAAATTGTGGCAATTTTCAAATCCGGAGGGATGAAAAATAACACAGCGAAATTTTCGTGTATTACAACGTTGCAAACCTCACTACCTTGGGAAAAAATGCACACACATAAACACGAACGCGACGGTTTAAAAACAGGAAGTGCTGCGATTTCAACACAAAATTGGGTGTGTAATTCAGTCGAAAAGAATATAACAGTGATATTATGCGTGGATATGTTTCGTATACAAAGTGAGACAATTCTCGACCCATTCGTATAAACCCAGGCTTCTCTCTGCAATTCTTCTAACCTCGTGTAGTGACCAACACTGAACCGAGCCTCGATAATCGATGATCCAACTCTAGATGCGATTGGGAAGACAACGTTGAAAATTGCAAAATGTTGATGCAACGTAAATTGGAATAAAGAAAAAACGAACATATTTTTTTTTGCTCGGGGAAAGAATTTTGACAGATTCAGTCTCCTGATTTTTGAGGAATTTTCCCGAAAATGATTCATATTTTTCTTTCAAAGTGTAAATAGCGAAAAAATTAGGACACAAAAATAAGAAAAATTGGTTGCATTTTCAACGCTGCAATTTTCAACGTCACTCAAAACGTACGAAAATCATTCACAATTCGGTAATAACAACAGTAACAATCAGCACCATTTTGGTACACAGATGCGTTAATTCGTCCAGCATCGCTCGTTCTTCCCGTTGACCTTTTTACTGTTTGACGAACGTATTATAGGCAAGTAACAAAAGAAACAACAATAATGGAAAGAAAATAAATTAAAAATATAAGAAAACGTTAGACAGCACGGCGTGACACATCTTTCTCATTTAATCTTGGACCCACACGCATTGATCAGATACGGGGGCTTAAAGCGATAGAAACCTCATCTCCCACACCTTTATTTGTCTTGCGACGCCACACACATTTTTTCGTTCATTTTTTTTTTAGATTCCATGTTTTCAGATATTTATAGTATAAGGAAACGATTGATTTGACGCATTCGCGCTCGGGCTACACTCCACGCTGATTAAGCTCATACGTGTCACTCTTGTAGTTTTTTTTTTTTCAACTCAATAATAATCATGCTCCTGCCAAAGAAAACATCCCATCACACTCGTTTATCCTATTGATATACGTGCAACTAAATTATCAACTAGCGTTCTCAAATATGATTCGCAGAGATGAGCACCTTTCGATTAATGCTCGAAAAACATTGTTCTTTCTCTTATACAGTTTATTTGGCATTGATTCGTTGGCTGGAATGAACTGCTATGCTTGTAATTATATATCAGCGTGAAAGAAAGATTGTTTGATTGCAAATTTCAACAAGTTTCAAAAGAAATCTTGCGATAAATATTAGTCCAAAGAACGAGTTGTATTTCCATGTCAAGTAAACTGGAACCGTAAAGAAACTGACATTGCAAAATTATTTCAAATGGAAAATTTCATGTTATAAAAAAATATTTCTCCATTTTTTGAAAATGTTTCGTTGTGTTCCTTGATTTTGATTGCTCAATGAAGTAATTCAATTATTTGTCATCAGCTTGTAAAGATTATCAATTAGTTTACATTTTTCGAGAGATGTCGAAGAGAATTCAATAAAGTGAGAAAAAAAAGGGTGTCACGAATGCGACACGTAGTCGAGGTACGTCCTGACAAGAATAGCGAGTCACTCTGTCAAAAAATCAATAAACAAAGAAGAAAATATGAGAAAAGAACGAAAAATGCGAGGTTCTTTTAGGTCAAGTGCCCATTTCTGTCGGCGTGATTGAAATTGCGCAAAGATAAGCGAAAGGAAACTGTCGCGATAATGTTTCGACGCAAGAAACAAAATTTGGCGAGTGTCGTAATGGTGAATTAATGAGAAGCGACAAGTGACGGGTGGAGGGGATATTTGTAATAGTATAAAAAATAGAATTGGACGATCGATCACGATGAGGAACAACACAATTGTTGAGTGCTTATGAAGTGAGATTGAGCGTCGAACGAGCAATGACTATTTAGCAGGTGTCACCGAGCATCTCCAGCCCGATTTGTTCAGATGAAATACATACATATTTATGTATATATAGGCATATGGATAAGCTTCATACGCACATTTATATATAGATAAATATATATTTAATGATATATTTAGAGACAGAGAGAAAGAAAGAGAGAGAGAGAGAGAGAGAGAGAGAGAGAGAGAGAGAGAGAGAGAGAGAGAGAGAGAGAGAGACAGGTGTATGCGCATGGGTCCAAGTAGTGATTAGTGTGTCGCGTACCGAGCTGAACCAAGAGAGTATCCTGGACGAATACGAGGGGGCAGACCCCTTGCCACTTTTTCCAGCATCACCGACATCGGAGTCCCGCCGCCTCTTATCAGCCAGCACCTAAACGATACAAACTCACATCGTCATGCGGCTGGAGAATATATTTTCTTTCTTTTGCTCTCTTCTAGATCCTGTTATTCCAAATTTCTAAGCGATCGAGTTCAAACATTTAAAAGAGGGCTGGGGGAGGGGGGGGGGGGGGGCGGTCTGTATTGATGACCATGTGCCGTTCATGGGGAGCGATCTATTCCTGGCTTTTCACTTTCTCGTAGAGATTTATGGCAGAGAATGATTGCGAAAACACGTTTTGTGTGAATGTGTTCGGGATGATTCTTCTGATGTCTTGAGGGGATATCGCCTATAGAAATTTTTCGAAAAGTGGATTTTCCTGTTTACAATTTTTCCAAATAAATTTCAATCCGTAACTTGCCCAGTGAAATCCGTTACAGAACACTTGAAACTTAAGAACACGTTCTATGGATGGGAAGCGTGAATTATGAAAATATACAGAGAATTAGACGTAAAGACGAAGAAAACGCAAACAAGCACAACCCTGGACATCGTTAGGTGTGGAATTAATCGTGGGATCACTGGTGCGCAATGAGGATTTATATGGCGACCGATTAAATTAGAAGCAATCCCCAGGAGTCCAAAATTCATGAAACGATTTAGGAAATTTGGGTGATGAGTTTGTTGCAGCAGAAAATGAAAAAAATTACACAATGTTTACCTCAGGCGCCGGGGGCTCGTTTGCCTGAGCCTCTTGATCCGCTTTGTCCCTCTTTTCCTGGTGCCCGTCCATGTCCACGTTGTTCGCCTGTTGTTGCTTTTCCTCTTCCTCTTTCTCTTGCTGCGTCAACTCTCGTTTCTCCACCAACGATGCCGAAGCAATTGTCAAAATTCCGTTCAAATTCAAGCGCAACTTGATTTTTACTTTTGAGGGCTCACCCTCGGGCGTTGGCTTTACATTGTTTATTTGGAATACACCTGGTTAACAACAACGTATCAGAATCCATGTTATTGATAAATTTCATTTCAGAACGACAGCGAGTTTCTGTTTTTTTTTTTTCTCTTTAATTGTCAAATTATCACCCGTTGAATCTGGACTTTGTAATGTGAACTGTTAAGTTTTCAAATTTCGGAATTTTTTACGGAATCTTTGAGAGCGTTGAGAGCTCTTTTCAATTTTTCAAATTTGAATCGTTTTTAAACGAGGAGTTACTGAAAAAGGCTCCATTTGGCATTAAACATTGAAATTATCGCCATTTTATTTTCCATCGAAGAAAAAAACACTAAATGACGAAAATTCCTCGTATACTTCATGATTTGATCGAATGTACAGAAAAAATGGACCGATCATTCGAATTTATCGATTTAATGAGAGTTTGATCAGTTTGTAAAAACGAAAATTCGTTGTATAGGGAAATTCGATTTCCAACTTGATATAAAACGTTCGATAGAAAATGTAAATTTGTGTTCCTTACCTATGTGAGCTTGAGGATACGTGGGCGGAGGCGAAACGTAACTGGCGATCAAACTGAACGGACTCGACTGATATAAAGTCAGATTTTTGGAATAAGGGACCGGATGATTGTATTCGAAGATCTCCATTTCTCTGAAAATATTAAAATACACAATGAAGCTAGTGATCGTTCGTCACGAATTTACTCCAGCGTTTATGAATTTTTCCCAGATTTCGAGACTTACTCTTTTTGTCCTTGACTCTGTTCCCAAACGATCTTGATCGGATAAGGTTGAATATCGGTTACCGAAAAGTCACGAACTCTCACCGCCGGGCTGAGCATTGCGCATTGAAGAGCACAACCACGAGCCACCGATTCATCCTGATTCAAGGTCGTTGATGGCGCCTTGCAGAAAACTTCCTCAACCAGCTTTTTTATTAAAGGTACTCGACTGGAGCCTCCAGCCAATTCCACTGAATGTATCTCGTCGAGTTTTAATTCTGTGCGACAGAAAACCGAGAACACAATTTAACAACAATTTCATTTTTTCAAACGGACGTTAGGTTTTTGTATTAATTGTGAATTTCTTATTTCCAATCATTTCATTCACAATGAATTTTCATTAAATTTCATCATGTCCACTTTTCACAATAATTCTCAAATATTGTATTTCACATCGAACGATTCCATAAGAAAAAAGAAAGTTTTTCCAGAAATGCTCAGAAGTAGCGTGAATTCTGAAGAACTGAGCTCACTAAATTTTCCTTTGATTCTTGAGGAACACGATGACTTTTCAGAATGTTACAAAAGTACACAATTTTTCTATTATTTTGTCATTTAAAAAGGAGCAAAAGACTTTTTTTTAAATCTTAGAAGTTCGAACTGTAGTCAGATCGCTAAATCCGATTTTTTTTCGAGTCAATGAATTACGTTTCCACTGCGTTTTGACAATTTTATTTGGAAATGAAGTTTTTTTTTCTCTATAGACTATTACGGACACCGAAGACTCTTGCTGTACTTACTTGAATCGGCAAGACATTGTCTGAGCGTCGACTCGACGCGTTTGAAAAGATGAGCACACATCTGTTCCATGTCGACGCGCTGCATGTCACCGTGGACGTCCTTTTCGTCCATGAAACACTCGATGTTCAGCGGGAGTTTTGTGGAGTTAGCGGACATTTGTTTTTTGAGCTTTTCCACTTCGGCAAGCAGCCGTAGATAGGCACGTGGATTTGTGTGAGCGTCGATTTTATAACGCGTTTGGAAATCTTTGCAGAAATGATCCGCGAGGATGATGTCGATGTCACGCCCACCGAGGTTGCTGTCCGCTGCACTTGCCAACATCTAACGAACACAACGTGTGGATATGATATGAAAGTTTTTCGACTAGATACCAAACAAATTCTCGCGTTTTTTTTTTTTTATTTTTCGTTTTTTCCGACAACAGAAGTTCCTTTCATGTTTAATTTTTGAATTTTTTTCTGCGGGTCTCGCAGTCTAGAAAACAAAATCAAGAAAAAAGCTAAACGATATTGAAACTTACAAAATTATAAAAATCTTTTTTTTAATATGAAGGTAGCCGTGGGAATATTAAGAACAAAATTTTACCAATATTTCGGCAATGGAAATGTTGCTAGAATATTTTTTAGGCTCAAGACTATAGTATATTTTTTGACTCCTTATTTACTCGAAAATAGGAGAAATTGAAAATATCACATTATTCGCTCTTATCAGAAAAAATGAGTAGCTCAGCGGAGATTTCGTGGCAATAATTCAAAAATTTTTCTCGAGTTATTCAAACGACGAATACAATTGATTCAACGTAATTTTTGTTTCGTTTGAAAAACGATGCAGTACGAACCTTCAGTTTTCCTTTGTGGAACGCGCAGACGCTGACTTGAAGACTGGCGTAACCGGCATCAACGAAAACAACATTTCGGGGCGGTGCATCGATCGCCGGTAAATCCTGCTTGTAAATACCATAGCAAAGTGCAGTAGCCGTTGTCTCATTGAGAAGACGAAGAACATTGAGACCGGCGATACGAGCGGCGTCCAAAAGAGCGTGTCGCTCGTTTTGAGTGAAGTAAGAAGGAACGGAAATCACACAATCGTTCACCACAGTCTGCAGTGCCGTTTCTGATATTTCTTTCAATTTTGAAAACAGCATCGCGGTTATCTGCTCCGGTGAAAAAACCTGCTCTTCTCCCAAGTATTGTACCTGCGGTTTCCAAAATCCATAATAAATGCAAAAATCCAAAATAAACTCCAAAATAAATAAACAAGCATCGGAGCGACTCTTACGTGAATGCCAATCGAGCCGTCCGGCTGTGGGCTAGTTTTGAAAGTGAGCGAGCAAAGTTCTCGTTGGGCCTGTGGATCGTTGTACTTTCTTCCCAGTAATCGCTTGAATCCATAAACGGTATTTTTCATGTTCGTTACCATTTGGTTCTTGGCTGCCACGCCAAGAACTCGATTTTTTCCACTGAACGCGACGCATGATCTTGAAAATAATCGGGAAAGCATTCATTGAAAATAAATTGAATTGAGAAATTTTGCCACAGCAGTAAATTTGTCATTTTTTTCTTTAATTTGCATTCATTTTTGTTTTTTCTTTCTTTTTGTATTAAAATTATTATTGGTTCTCCTACATTGCTGCGTTTTCAAGTCAACTGAAAGAATTTTAAAAATTTCTTAAGAATCGCACGGACATCATTTTTCGATGCCTCAGGATGTAAAATTGAAAAACCATATTTTATGCTATTTGTTGAACTTTTTTCCAATAACATTCGTGATTTTGCACAATATTATGACGAAATTACGTTTTTTAATAGTTTTTACATGATACATATAAAGAAATGTCTTAAATGAGAAAATTTGGTCCATTTTTTAGAAAAATAATTCGCTCGCCTATGCCTTGAGGACTCAATGACATGGTTTACGGTTTGCGTCGTTGGAACGAGAAAAAAAAACGATTGTATTCTCTGTCATTGTCAAAACTGATCCAATTTTTGTCTAGATCTGGTTTTTCATTCCCACAAAAAGTTTGTTTGATAGTGGGCAGCAAACGATGCATATCGATGGGGGGATGTTCAAGATTACAAAAAGGATAACTTAATGTTTATTTTGGGGTAGACGCAAGGTTTGCGTCTCTTCATTCGCATTGCATCTGTTGACAAAGGGAATCAGGCTTCTCAGGCTTTTCCCTTGACTAACGTTTTTTTTTTAAATCTTCGTTTTAATGCAGAATTAAGGGAAAATCGATAAATTGTAAAAACGTCTATTTCCGATCGATCTTTCTAGTAAAACTAAATAAAAAACGATACTTTTATATTTGAAAAGAAAGGAGAAAGGAAATTGAAAATATAATTTTGACGATGAGAAAAATGAATAAGATTTGATAAAACAAATAGATTTGGAGACACACGCGCGCGCCGCATGTACACGGTTAATGGCCGGTGTGCGAGGTCCGATGTAACGAGGAGCGGAGGACGACACGAGAAATCGACGATTGATGTATTGGAATAGGAGTAGAGTAAAAAAAAATGGATACTCACGGTGTGCCGCGTAGGCTGTAATCGTTGGCGATAGTTTCAATACCGCCGGCTCTGGCAACAGCGACATAGCAGCTCTCGTTACCAAAGTCAATTCCAATCACGGACATAGCAGCCATGACTGATTGTTTCTCTGCGTCCCGAGAAAAGAAACTCGATTGAAATATTACTACGAACCGCGTCGGAAAAATCTCACCAAGTTGTTCTCTCCGTGACGATTACTTTTTGTCCCGTGTGAAAGCGAGAAAACTATGACAAATATTTTTTTTCAACTACGAGGATTACCTATCCGTGGCTGCGGTGTTAAACAGTTGATAGGCGATCGCGCGTTTCACTCTCCTGTTCAAGAGCCTATTTTTTTTTCCTTTTTTCTTCCTCGTTTCTCGGCAAACAGTATCACCAATCTTTTCTCTAGTTTTTTTAAGATCTCTTCACGACAAATTGAATTTTTATTCGAAATTACTTGCTGCGGTAAAAAAAAACCACGAAAAAATATACGAAGAATTGGAACTAATGTCTTTCGATGCTATCGCGATAGACTCTCGGATATAGACTGCCTGGAAATAATCCGCGACCGCACGACCATGCACTTGGCCAAATTGTACAGCGTTATAAAACACACCACCTATACGATTCCACATTCGCCACAACCGACCAATCACCAGCCTCCAAGAAATAATCGACTACCAAAGCTTCTTCTCATTGGTCAGCATGTACGCTCTGGAACGTTCTAGAAAATTCTGCGTTACGCTCGAATTTTTACTACCACGAGATCCCAACGATTTCGGATACTTGAAAGCTGCGTTTTTTCCGTCATTGTAATATGTTTGGTTTGGAAATTCCATTTTATGTTCTTTACTTTCAAACTTTAGATTCGACTCCTAGGACTCACATTTGAATTCCAATACGCACTCAATGCCTGGATATTTCTCGCTACAATACATGACACACTCGTATTTGTTAGACAACGTGGGACTTATTTGGATCAATTTTCCCAAACATTGTCACTCGAACCTTATTCGATGTTCATTTTCGTCGAGTCATCTCTGCGCATCTTGTCCCATGCCAACGTATTTTCCATTTTACTTTATCTTACAATGAATAAATACGAATAAATAACTATTCGAGTTTTACTCCAAAATAAGGAACGACGAATTACGGTCATAAACGCGAATATGTTTTTTTTGTATGTTCTCTCTATTGGAGTTCGGTATTCATCAATGGGCGGGTGAAAAAATTGCATGTTTTTTGCTGAAAGGATGGCATTCGATTCGTTTATTCGCAAAATGAAATATAAAAATATGATTTTTATGTTTATCGTACCGAATAAAGAAAATTACAGAAATTTAGCGTACTTTGAATTTGCTTGCCAAATGAGTCTTACAATCAATCAGCTGACCGCTACTCTTGCGAATATAAATCGCTGTTTACGTTCTTACCACCATGAACCGAGTCGTGCAACTTGCAATTTCCAAATTTTTCTTAATTCACGTCGTTTGGTAGACGCGTGGTGGTTGTGGATACCGTCATTAAAAAGTTTGGTGGTTAGCAGTTTTGTATTCATAAATAATCAAAAGTTTAGTGTCACGATATCCGACATCTAGTTATTTTTCGATGAATTACAATTATTCATTCTAATTACAAGATTATTTATTTGGAAATCTTGACAAATACTTGCAACATTCGGTCAGTTTTGATTTCGTAAACTGAACACATTATATGACGTAATGACACGTCAAAATTAACCCTAGAACGGTAACCTTATTTTTGTTACGTAGGTATTCCGGTAACCTGGGGTCATAAATGACCCCAATATTGAAAAACTCATATCTCCGGTGAAATCTAACGAAAAGGGTTCAACTTGGGTTCATTCTTTTCGTTTTTTGATGCAGGATCACGTGAGCCTACGGGAATTTTGCTTGAATAAGTAAAAAAATTAGTCAAAAATTAGAACGAAAGGAGAAAAAGCGCGGGATTTAAAGTCGCCTGGGGTCGTTTTTGACCCCAGGTTACCGGTCCCTAGAGTTGACAGGGGATCATAATATTTTCAGTTCACGGAGGCTTGATCTTTAAGAATCCAGGCTGCCGTGAATCAACATCATGGAATGCGCGTTCTAATGATTCCATTAGCTCTAAAATACTATATATTGTTTCCTCGGATTTCATATTTTGCTTTTTGAATGAGCTTTGACAACTGAAACTCATAGTTGATCAATTGACTGAGTTTTCAAGCTGCGCGCATAATACATTATTGAAGTTCAATCGCAACGATTAAGTTGACAAATTTGAATAATAATAGTATTAAAATAAACAATTTTTGCGTTGTCCGATTTCCCTGCGTCTAGAAAGTTCATTTGGAAAATGGCTAGTTTACTGACCTATTCAAAATACGGAAATAAGTAATTTGACCGGAAACATCGCTGATAATTCGACGGGGAATCATCCAATCATGGGAAATATTCAATGAAAAAGACATTTTTTAACCGGCGGTCGTCATGACGATGGAAAGATGCGTCTGTGAAATGAATTGGCCAACTCTTCCCACGCTGCGGTATGGTGTAGTTACGTTATATCAGCAGCAGTGCTTCTAAATAGTATCTTAGCTCTGTTCTGATGAACGGACGTCAAGAATGTCATCACCGTTAGCTCGTTGTTTTTCAGCAAATTTCAAAATGTCACAATTGTGCAGACCAAATTTTCGTATTTTTTCACACCGTCAAAGTGTCACGTCGAATTTCATTGATTTAACAAATTTCCTACACGATAAATCTACTTGTTCGTCTGAAAAAAACAGTCCAAATAATAAAGGAGGTTATGAACGTTTTTCGAACGACCAATCTTTTTTTACGAAACTCTTGAAATCGCTAATTACGTCGTATACCAAAAATTTTCAAATTCTTACTGTCAGCACGAACGAATATTATTTTTATCGGAATTCCCAGGAGAAACGTTACGAGCGTCAATATCGTAAGAGCGAGAAAAATCAAGACAACAGAAAAGTTACAAATATTTTTTTACTCGGTGGCCTAGCAATTGTTGGAGCTCTTTGCGAGGGACCTCACTACAGTAAAGGTAATTTATTCAAAACCAACAAAAATTGACGTTTCTCAATACAAATTGAAATTTGTCTCCATTACAAAATGACAAAATGCAAAATTGCCCCAGGCTCACGTGATCTTGCATTAAAAAACGAAAAGAATGAGCCCATGTGGAACCCTTTTTGTCAAATTTTACCGGAGATCAGAATTTTTCAGAATTCGGGTCATTTATGACCCCAGGTTACCAGAATAGTTATAAAAAAAATAAGGTTACCGTTCTAGGGCTAAATTCTTGTTCAGTGTTGACCTTCACTCTGCTGCGGGACTCTGGCCAGTTTTACAAAATAGAAATAACATTTCTTGTTGATTATTCAAGACGCAAATAGCAATGCCAATGTAATTCAAATATGAGTCAAAGGCTACAATGAAGCATGTTTCTCGGAATATTCCAGAAGATTTATAGGTCTCCTCTAGACTTTTTATTTTATAATGAAATCTGTACCGTATCAACATTTTTATCTGTATAATCTTTTTTTTGAAACTCGGCAGTCATGGCTAAATATTCTACTCGAAATATCATGAATACGAAGAATCCGTGTTCAGGATTGCAAGTTCTCGTTTCTATAACTTTTATCGAAAAGAACGATGGAAAACAAAAATATTCTATTTGTTTTGTTTTATGTTACAGAAAAGAATTTCTTGCGAGCTGCTCAATTTGGCATTGTTCACGACCTAAAGAAGGTAAACTTCAAGGAAAACTAATTTTTGTTTATAAATTTCAGGTTTTCAAAATTTTTGCTGTTCTCTGGAGTATCTAGCATTTTTGTACCATTTCTGTATTTCACATGAAACTCATGTTAGTTTTGAAAAAATATTTCATCAAAATCGTTTATAATTATGACGAATGAACGAGCTAGATATAAAAAACATTTTGTCTGTTCTTTTAAAACTGTAGTGACATTCTTAGCAGAACAAGTTCCATGTTGTTTTGAGAAAGGGGAAATTTGTCTAGAGTGCAGTTTGACCTGGAACTAAAACGAGAAATATTTCCACTTTAAGGGACTGGCAGACAATGTAGATGTGAACACAAGGCATCCTTTGGGCTGGACTGCGCTGCAAGCCGCTGCGATCAATGGAAAAACAGAGGCAGTAAAATTTTTGTTGAAGAACGGAGCGGATCCAAATGCGGGGGATGAATTCGTTAATGTTTACAAAACAGCAATGGAAAAAGGGCTTCATTCTTTGGACGGTAATTGTCCAAAATGAACTGTTAGGAAAAAAAATTGTTGAAATATGCTCGAGGTATCGATTATTGAAGAAAAAGGATTTATAAACAATTTTCAATTGTCTCGACAGTTTTGGTGAAACGGGAAGAGGAGTTCTCAGATTGTTTGAACAACAGAGCAACTTTTAAGGGTTTCACGGCTCTCCACTACGCGGTTTTGGCTGATTCGAAAGATTGCATAAAAGTTTTACTCGATGGAGGGGCTAATCCGACGATTGAAAACGAAACGGGACATCGCGCCGTCAATTATGCCAGGGAGGGTGAAATTAAAGATTTACTTGATGAACATGCTCGAAAATACGATGAGCTCATGCGAGAAAAGGTAAGGAAACAACTCGTTGTCAAAAAGCAATTTTACAGTGTCTTGATCATAATTTCGAAGGTAGTTTCGCAGGGAACCTTAACAACTTCAATGTTGCTAAGCATTGAAGATGGATGAAATAAAAATAATAAAAATTATTGTAACGCATCTGATCTGAATGATTTTCATCTCCAGGAAGCAGAAGAACGTCGAAGATTTCCGTTGGAACAGCGACTGAAACGACACATCGTTGGACAAGAAGGTCCGATCTCGGTCGTCGCTTCGAGTGAGTCTCGTTGCTTGACTTCTGGACTATAAATAAAATTTGTCGATTTGATCATTTGAATTGACGATAACAATTTATAATGAAAATTTCTGCGATAATGAAAACTACAGCTATCAGGAGAAAAGAGAATGGCTGGATCGACGAAGAACATCCTCTGGTATTTCTCTTCCTGGGCTCGTCTGGAATTGGAAAGACCGAATTAGCGAAGCAACTTGCTGCCTATATTCACAAAAACAAACCTGACGCATTCATACGACTGGACATGTCCGAATATCAGGAAAAACACGAAGTAGCCAAATTGATCGGCGCTCCACCTGGGTAATTTATTAAAACCTTTTGATACGACTAAAAATTCAGGAATTACTTTTCTTCGTGGGCAATTGTTTTTCAAATTCTTCTTCAAATTCTTTTTCGAATTGTTTTGGTAATTAAATTTCGCAAGTTGGTAAAAAGGAGTCGTTTTTCTTAATGGTTACTTTTTTTTTTTCAGTTACGTCGGCCACGACGAAGGTGGACAACTGACGAAATTATTAAGGAAATCGCCATGCGCTGTGGTTCTTTTCGACGAGGTTGACAAGGCTCATCCGGATGTTTTGACAGTTTTGCTGCAGTTGTTCGACGAGGGGCGGCTCACAGACGGCAAGGGAAAAACGATCGAGTGTAAAAACGCGATATTCATAATGACCTCGAATTTAGCGAGCGAAGAAATCGCTCAACACGCATTGGAACTCAGAGCGGAAGCCGAACGTTTGCTGGAGCAAAGATTGGGCAAAAACGTCGAGCATTTTGAAGGAGAACCCGAGCGCATCGTTATATCGAGACATTTTAAGGACCAAGTGGTGAGGTTTCTGATCTTTCATATCGATGTTTTCGCAAAAATTCTCGAAAGAGCAATAATCGCTGATAAAAAAGTATCATTTCCAAATCCTCGATAAATGGATTCCTCAGAACGTGATATTTGCATCGTAGGTTCGGCCTATACTGAAGCAACATTTTCGACGAGATGAATTCCTCGGTCGAATAAACGAAATCGTATATTTTCTACCCTTTTCCCGAGATGAGCTCATAAAGCTCGTTGCTCGGGAATTGGAAGCTTGGGCAGTACGAGCTCGCGATCGACACACGATAGAACTCAAATGGGACAGAGAAGTTTTGTCCGCACTTGCCGATGGTTACGACGCTCATTATGGTGCGCGGTCCATCAAGTACGAGGTCGAAAGACGAGTCGTTAATCTACTGGCTGCTGCGCACGAACGCGGTCAACTTGGTACGTTATCGAAAAAACGCTTAAACGCCAATTTTCAATGGAAATATATATTTTTTGTTTATCATGACGCATATATCACTCAATCGACAAGAATTCTATCATCGTTGAAACTTTATGCAATTTCATGGATGCCTTTAAAAATGGAACAAAAAAAAGCAGTAGTTTTTATTTCTCCAAGAAACTATTTTTAATCTGTTTCTCAAAATACCTTTTTTTTTGTCGTAATAATTCGGGAATTTTTAGAAATGAAATCATTAAAAAAATGTCGAATGAGTGAATAAAAAATAAACTGATCGTTTATGTTTTTCGATTAATCAGATAACTTAATGAAATTACAGGTAAGGAATGTTGTGTGAGACTGAAGGCGAATTGGCACGAGAACGGAGTGAGCATCAGCCTGTCCGTCCGTCCGGCAGGAGTGAAAGACTTTGTGGATATCACGGAATCGGATAGTCTCATAAAGAACGTTAATTCGACATTTTGACGAGTAAAGACCGTCCTCAAAATATTGAGCCGATTCCTTGCTTTCCCGACATAACTGTCCATGCTCCTAAAAAGAGTTCATCGATCTAGAATAGAATGAAAAACAGTAGCACCGGAAACATTAATATTGAAACGGAAACGGGATTAAAAAGCAGGAATTTATGAAGAAACATTTTCAAACGATTTCTACATAATTTCAGAAAATTCAAACAATGTATTTTTTGAAAGATCTTCCAAAAATTCAGCCGCCAATTTTTATCGAGTGCAGAAGCGATCGAATGGGTAAAACGAAAAATGCTAAATGAAATTGCATTTTTCAGCATTGACGTAACTTCTGTTGACGCTAGTCACACACAAATGAACGCTCAATTTCCAAACTATGCCAATAGCCAGTAAAGTAATTATTCAAAACAGTGTAGATTAATGAATATTTATTTTGACGCTCATCTCGCCAAATAATAAATCTTTACTCTTTAACCATCATCAGCGATGAAAACGCCAGTAGTGGGCGAATCCGCTGGTACGGATACGAGACAAGAAATTACGTGCTAACTAAAAAAATGAATGGAAACTCGACCACAACAAAAGTCGGTCAAATATCGTCATTTGTGCGGAGGGAAGAAAGAATCTTTAACGATATTAAAATAAAAACGAGGAAATTGAAAGATACGTTAAGGTAAATACTCCAGTCGATTGAGTGTTTAATTTTGGCAGTTGATCACAGCCGAGATTTCGTAACAGTATGTCTGATACTAAAGTAGAAAAATATAAATAACGGTAGATTCCGAAATTATAATTGAAAAATTCCAAGTTTTTCAATATAACTTTGTAATCGAGATTTTTAACCAATGAATCCGTATTGTTTCAACGAATTCCATGTTTCGATTTGTTCCTCGACCGATATCCAACAGATTCAACGCGTAGATTTATTCTAAGCCAATAATCTTTTATCAACAAATCGCTGGATCGAAATGACTTGAGATTTTTCTTGACAGCAATGAATAATTATGTATGTGAATATTTTTGAGCATTCCCAATCAAAGTGCGCCATTGGAAAACTTTCATTTCAAGGTCCGAATCAATGTTTTTCTACGTTAACGAGACAACCTTTCTAAAGCTGCCAAATTGTTTAACGATTTTTTTTAATAGAGGTATTTGCCTTGAAGTTTTGATGAAAAAATTATGGAGTGTTGGATACTTTTGGCTCAGGTTGAAATGATGGGATATGGGGATGGATAATAAGCTGCCTCTTTCCGTTACGTCCATGGTATTTTTAATTAATTCACTCCTGTGCACAATGAGCGATTGACGATATCCCAGTGAGATTGTTATAAACAATTTTAACGTTTTTGTAGAGTCGTACGTGACACGATAAATAATTATTGGACTTGAAATCTAACGAATAGTTTACACACACACACATATATAACATCGTTCGTTCTCGTTTTTTTTCTTGTGTTTCATATTCTCGTCTCGATTGCCTCATGTGTATATTGTACATGCACGTGTAAACCGTTTCATACAAATTCGAGTACGTCTCTCTCTCTCTCTCGTGAAATTTGTGTATATATTTGAAATATATTGCAGTGTTCATTTCATTCAAGTATGTGTCGAATTATTTTAGAAACACATGGTAGTAAGGTACGGTAGAGTGTAGCAAAGCGCAACGTTAAGCGTAACATTTGTAGCTCTCTTGATCTCTCTCTCCCTCTCTCTTCTTCTTTTTTTTTTTTCGAGCATCTTTAGACGTTTTCTTATGTGCCAATATTTCGGCTATATTTATCATTGTATTATCATATTTTTCGGCTATTCCACATGGCTTCACGATTTTCTTCCTCTCCGTACGATATATTTTAGGATTGTTACATACGATAGTTTTATTTTCTTGTTTTTTTTTTTTTTTGACGATTCTTTCGACAAAATTTTTGGTACTTGGACTTCAATCTGATTGAAATCTGATACAATGCTCGGATCGATAATAAATTGATTGTTACAAAAAATTTGGTTCAAAAACAAAATTTGAGGAGAGAATTTCCAATTCTCATTGTTTTATTCATATTTCAAATTTCTCGGAAAAATTTCTCCGAGCCAGTTGGAATTCTGCAAATAGTGATGGTCATTTGAAAAAATCGACGGATAGTATTTGGTCATGAGACAAAAACATTTTCTAATTTTTGATTTGAACGTTTTTGAATGAAGTTTTGAAATTCTTCATTACCCAAAGGTAAACAAAATATTTGAGATTTTCGTCGAATCGTCAAAGCACCGGAATCTTTATCAAATAAAATATTCATCCACGTACATGTAAAAAGTCTTTAAAAGTTTCTTTTTTGTTCAATATTTTCCGAAAATGCTTCATTCGTTCAATTAATTTTCCGACATTATTGTGAACTTCATAGAAATATGAAAAGTTCACAAATTATCGGGCTGCAGAATCGAGGAATTCTCTGGCGAATGAAAATCGTGCATTTCGGATTAATAGTCATTTGAATTGGCGTGGAATAGCACAAATTTTATGTTAACATATATTTTCTTTTCTCTTGTACAATACGCACGATTTGATAAATATTTCAGTAACAACAATTAACCAAGTTTCAGAAAAACTTGGCGTCAATATGTATATAATATAGATTTATAATATAATATGTCTGTATATATTTCCTCCATTAGGTCACATAGAATTTTAAATGGCCCGAGATAAAACGGTTTGATAAGACAACAACTTTTATCCAAATATAATTATACTAGCGATATACTCGTGTACTTTTTTGTATAGTGCGTATATTGATAATAAATCCATTTGTATTAATGTAAAACTTTAGAAAATGGGGCTGATAAAAAAAAGCTGTGATATTGATTAATCGACGTATATTTGGGTGTTGAAATTTGGAACGTTAGAAAATATCATTGCCGTCTAATAGATGCTGAAAATATTGGTGCGAAAAATGGAATGTTTGCCACGATAATCGGTTCTGAACTCATGTTGATGATCCAAGGCCAAATTCGGCCTGAAATATTTTTACAAAGTTATCGATTAATTGTTTATTAATCTTTCGTATTTTTAGAATGCGAAGACGACCGAAAAAATTATGTTTCTTTATTTTTTTAAATGCGTTTCCTTCTGTTTTCTAAAGTTTGACAGTAAATACGTTTATGTATACAAATACGGCGAAAAATTCTGCGCTATATCGTTTGATATGTTATTGCGGTACGACCCCCCGTTGGTCGCGATATACATGTTTATGCATATTCATATGATTAGCAGCGCACACGTTACCCTGGACGTTTGTGCGGAAATCAGACTGTAATATATTCGAAGGTAACGCAAGTGACGAGAACTCCATTGAAAAATTTCAGACACGCGCTTGTCTTGTGTCTTTTCTTCGTACTAAGTTTCAATATATTTTCACATTACATACACTACCGGTCAAAAGTTTGGAAACAATGTTTTGGGGCAGCGCAGCCGTAACAAAACGTGGACAAATCAAAATGAAATTTGCACGATGGTTCCATGCCAAGTCCTAGTCAAAATGAATTTGTATCCCAGCATGTCACATAAACGTAAAAAAAAATTATTAATAACGATTCTTTGCAAAGTCATTGACCGACGAAATGAAGGTTTTCAAATGGCACATCGTCATCGAGAAAACATTTCATGCACCACGTCTTATTCTATTCGTCAAGAGATTCTCAACAAGTTTACTTCGTAAATTTCGTTCCAAAGTAGTTCTTTTTTCTCAATACAGAAGTTAGTTGACGTTTTTGGCTAATCGAACAATTAGCGGCAACAATGAGGCGATTAACTTCGGAAATCTGTATGATGGAATCGTAGAGAATGTCTCGAGGAACTGAATAAGTCTCGGTGCATGAGAATTGTCTGAAATGCGATGCTGGGAAGACAACTTCATCGCTGCTACGTTTCTTTGTGAATTAAACTTGTTACTAAATTGATGTGAAACTTCAGCACGTTTTTGATCGACGTATTCAGCTGCATTCTCATGAATTTTTGGCACACCGGCGGGATTATCTCTACTCACGCCTTCCTGTACGTTTTGCAATTCTTTTGGAATAAAGAAATGGAGTAAGAAAATATTTGTACGTAATTTAAAAAATTCAAGCGTTTGACTCAAAGTTTTCAATTTTGTTTTTTTATCGATTGGCAGAATCAGAATTTACGTTTTGTCATTCAAGTTTTGTTCCGGGGACCGGAATGTTAAGAAGAATCTCTCAAAAAATTCAACTGTTTCTATTTCTGGAGGGCAGTATCCGATATTTCGTAAATTTTCTTGATTACTAATTTTTTTTTGTTTTTTTTACGGAATCGGAATTGAGAAAAGATTTGCATTGTGGAGATCCGTGATAAAAATAGAACCGCGAATGCCGTATTTTATGGATAAATTTGTGATGTACAGTAATTTTGAAAAAATAAATAATCTTGCGTAACGCGATTGCGTACGAACGAGATGGAAATTTTAGGCTCTGTCGATTTGAACGTTGTGAAAATTTTTCCCTTTTTTTTTTGTTTCCGTTCGGTTATTTGCTGGGTTCGTCGTTCGACGACTGATTATCGCATTCAGGAATTACCGTAGAAAAATGAGAGTCTCGCTTATACTCTCTATACTTAATAAATTGCGTTGTTGCGTTAATGCAGCGTGTGCCACATTGCGATGGCTTTTCTAGGCGAATGCGTCATGTGCAACCAATGTTCCCGGCTCTGATTCGAAACACCGGCTTCAGTCTCAACTGCAGTACCTCCGGTCGCTGGTCCAACGATGCACGACCCGAGTATGGCATTCCCGCCGATGAGTTCACTGCTCGAATCCAATACGCACACCTAAAGGACAAAAAATAGATTTTGGGTTTTTTTTTCCTAATGCTCCGGGTCAAATTGACCCCGTTCGTCAAGGCAGCGGCCAAGTTCAATCGAGTCGACAAAGGGTTCACAAAAAATAGTCTTTAGGGCAAAGATACACCTCAATGGCAGAAGAAGCAAGCAATCCGGCTGAAACGTTGAATGACATCGCTTCGTTCCAAACTGGACATCTCGTCGCTTTCCTCACCGCTGTCTTTTTCTTTTTCACTCTTTTGTCGCCAGTTAGCAGGCTAACTTTGACGAACGGATCGACGATCTCTTTGTCCTCCTGTTAAATAATTACATAAATTTTTTATCGTCTTTGGAATCAATTTTTTCAAAAGAATCGTTTATTTTGAAAACTAGCATTTTTGTGGTTAATTTTTTTTTTTTATAGTTTTGCTTATTCCACATGTTCCGGAGTAATTTTTTTTTTATCGAGCGTCAGGTACGTTGGGAATTTTTTTCAAATACCTGAGAAGGAAACAAATTCCTCGCTTTGAGAATAAGCACAGTCAGTCTCTCGGCACTCGGCAGATATGAAAGTGACAGAAGAACTTGCTGGATTTCTTCGGGTGGTTTTTTTTCACGAGCGATTTCGCCCCAAACTTCGATCGAGGATGTTGAAGAAACGAATTCGAGTTGTTCCATCGCCACTCTCACAGAGCCCACTACGTCGTTTCTCGAGAATCGATCGTAGTCAAAAACCTGCATTTTAACAATACAAAAAAAAAATAATAATTCATTTTTTTGCCAAGATTTAATAATTGGTATCGAAGAAACTGATAATTTTTCTGTTCATCGATTCAATTTTCAAGCGTTATTGTAAAAAAAAAAAAAAAATAAAAAAAAAACTACCTGAAGAACGAGAGTTTTCTCTTGAAGCTGTTCATGGCTGACGGGAAATTTGAAGTGTTGATCGAAGAACGGATTAGGATTATTTCGATGAATCGATGTCTGTCTTTTTCTCGTGTCAACCTCGGGGCTCAGAGTGAGCTTGACATAAGGATCGTTAAATCCACCCTGATCAGTTCCGGCGAGATCGTGTGCCTCGATCAAGTGGACGCGTAAATCGGATCTATCGAAATCGTATTTCAAACGAAGATGAAGTCGTCCCATGTTTTTTCCAGCTGTTGTGGTCTGGGCGCTGAGAAAAAGTGGTCCATCTCGACGTTGATACAAATCGGGCTGTAACGAGCCCAGAGGTGAAGCCGGTGGCGCAGGACCGGCGACGTCACTATTTTTCAATAAGAAAAAACCATGAGAATGGAAAAGTACGACGAGTTGCATAAAAATGCAAATAATATTTGAGAAACTAGTGGAAATTTCTGCCAGTAATTATCTTGGATGAGAATTACTCTTAAAAAAAAAAAAAATCAAAAATAATTCACAAAGAAAGAATGTTAAAATTCTGGCTAGAGAAAATACTGCGCAAATTTATTCATCATTTCCTTAAAGTGACCTGCTGCTTACAAAGTACCTTAAAAAAAAAAAAAATGCGGCAAAATTTTCGGAAACTATGTGCAGAAAGTCGAAATATTTGTTGTCAATAATTCTAGCTAAAAACTTTACTAATTAAAAATAATAAAATGGCTGGAATTAAAATAGAGAAGCCATTCACAAAACTACTGGAAATATTTATAACTAAGCCAGTAGTCCCGCCACAGTCAAATTCAAAAGTAAACCCGTTGGTCATTTATTTATTGCATAATTCGACGTGTTTTTAAATTTTATATTTGACGTTTCAATTGAAAGAAAATCCAATCAGTTTTGGGTCTGGCAAATAAAAATACATAGGCCCAGAAAATATGCAACAAACCTTTATTGAGCTATCAAAAAATTCAGTAACTTTCAATAATTTATTTTTAAATTCGATCGGAAAACTATGGGGTGAGACTGCTCTTTAAGGACGTTGTATGGCGACGGTAAAATGTAAATTTTTGTTTTCAGTTTTTCTTACATACAAAATGGTTTGCCAGTCCAAGTTCATCAAAAAAAATTGTTACAAATTGACTAAAGGACAACATACAAATCCAAGATTGTCCGAGGTAATCTGTATTTGTTTTATAATAAATAAATTTTCGGAAAAATTTTACGACCGATTTTTTTGAGAAACTAAATAAAGCTTCTTCGATGTTACATAAAAGTGTATGCAAAGTTTTAAGAGGCTTCACCATTTAGAAATCGCGATATTTAATGTTGAAAATTGCAACTTTTAACACACGCTGCTATGAGAAACTACTGAAAATTGTGATTTTTATAAATAAAGATCTCGACTTCTACATGGTGAGGCCTCTTAAAATTGCGTGAGCTATTAGACATTACTATTTTCTTTGTGTAGTGCAAATTCAAAGGAATTCTATCGATAGAAAATTTTGCATACGACGTCCTTAAAGATGATGGATCAGTCACCTCGAATTTTCGAAATTAAAATTCTTCGATGTCGTTTGACTAATAAAAAAAAAAGCTCTGTCAGCGTACTCCGGACGCTGGCAAAAATCCGTTGACAGGGGCTTTTTTTTTAATTGGTGAAACCATGTCGGAAATATTCAATTTCCAAAATTGCAGCTATCTCTCTCGCACTCACATTGCGAGAAAACGACTGCTCCATCACCTTAAAGGGGGAAAATACAATTTCAAATTATTGAAAATTACCAACTGAATTAACTTAAAAAAAACTTTAAAAAACTCATCAAGTCAGAACAAACAAATGTTCGTCCCGAAGTTAACGATCCATAGTGAAATTCTCTTATGGGTTTTCAATTGGGCAAATAAAAATAAACGTCAACGAAGAACCAACGGTAATTATGGGAAATAAACGAAAATACCTGCTTCGTATAGAAATAGATTTGTTCCCTCATACTTACAAACGCAATTGAACAGTATCGACTATTAAAATTGAATATTGAAAATTTGAGTTAAAGAAGAGTAGGCAGTGAATGAATTTCGAAAAAGAATAGCACACCGCAGTCCATTATTTATTTTGAGATTGCAGTGCGCGCATTTTTTCCAATTTGCAATTCGGTTGGTAAAGATTTTTACGAACCTGGTGATAGAACTCGTCGGCGGAGGAATTAGAAGCGGTGACAAACAACGAGCAACAGATCTTGCAGCGCCCATCGAGGACGAGCCGCAGGAAGAACTCGCTCCTCCGGTTGTCAATGAAGATAGCGAACTCTGAGAAGGTGAGGCTGTTCCACAGCCACCACTTCCGGCAAAACTGGCGGGACTTCCGGAACGAGCGTCCAACGATACTGCACGAGCTGGCGATGGAGATCTTTGCGAACAATTTCGAGCAATAAACTCCTCGGGTATAAATATCATTGAAAAGAATTTTTATATTAATTATGGTAAAAAAAAACACACACACACAAAAAAGTAAACATTTTTATTTTTGATCATGCGGAGACCTGCAATGAAAACTTGACGATTTTGAAACAATTAATGAATTTCATTATTCATCGCTGCGTAGTGACGATTCAAAAAATTTGCTTCGTATTGGGATCATGGGTAAATATTTCGATCCCAAAATAAGGGTTTGAGTTTAGTTGGCTTCAAAAAATTTAGTTTAAACTTGAAAAAAGTTAATAAATACGAACAAATTTTTTTTTTAAATCTCGACACGAACTTTTTGAATGCATTTATTTCGAAAAGTAAAAATTTATGATTCGAGATCGTAATTTTTGTTGTTGTCAAAGCGAAATAAATATTGTGACGCAGTAACCTTGAACTTCTGGATGGTGGATACGAAGAAGCCGTCGGAAAGGACTCTGGTTGCCGATGGCGACCATCAGGTCCAAAGGCTCTGATCCGGGGTGAACAAGATCCACGATGTGCACCACTGGAGGACGATCCCCCACCCTCCAGAGAACCCTGCGAGCTGATTGATGCATTTCTCACGAAGGAACGACATCCTGACATGGAGTGGACGTTGCCACCGGTCATGGTCATTCTAGGCTGAGCCAAGCTTGTCCCGATTCCGTACTCCGAATCTTTCACATCATTTTTTCATTAAATAAATCAAAAGCAGCAGAAAAATAAAAAAAAATAAAAACATGTGGTAAAAAATGAATCCGTCATTTCGCCAAAAAATCGCGAGACGATAACACGATGAATGAAAATTTCTAAAAACACATTTTCATCGGGATCTTTTAAAGAATATTGTGCACTTTGTTAACGATTTCATGCACCACGTCTTAATACGTTCTTCAAAATATATCCGCTCGTCCACCTGCGCCTGCCAACCATTTAATCATCGAGAAAAAGTTGGTCATAAAAAAAATTGCTCCAATTACGAAAGTAATAACGTCGAAGAGAATGTATGCGGTGAATTCATAGAGAATTACCCAAAGTACGAAATGAGACGAGGTTCATAAAGATTATTAAAAAAAAAATGACGGATTATTCATTTAAAAATCTTGACGAAAATGTAACATCAGAAAATTTGCATTCGTCAGCTGACGACTTCGTCACCTATCGTTTTTAGTGTTTTTCTTCATTCGTAAGATCTGCTGTAACAAATACATCTTTGTTGTAAAAAAGGCAGAAGTTGTAACCTCAATGCAATTTCGCATTTTTTTTTGCAGATGAGTTGCATTTCTGAGTTTTTTTTTTTTTGGTACGTAATTTTAATTCTGATTCGTACCAGCAGATTCTCCGACGATCGTCCCCTCCATTGCTGATGAGGGCTGAACAGCGAGGTGTTGTTCTTTGGCGAGAGCGTTAAATTCCTGAAATATTCATTGATCGACGATGTTATTAATAATTAACTGACATGCGATAAACGTAAGAACGTGTCTCTATTAAATTACATTAAAAATAAAATCGTTATCGTCTTGAAAGAGCGCAACAATGAATGTGAACACTTGGTACGTATACGCGAATTACTATGTTCCAACATTCGTTTTAAAAACCATTGACGTTTGTGTTCTATTTTCGTTATTACAAAGTTTTTTTTTTTTTTTTTTTTTTTTTTTTAAATAATTTCGTCCACGTATTTTTGTTTTTATCGCGGAAACGATTTTCCCTAAAGTTTTATTCCATGATGATCGTAATTCGGTGAAAAAGGCCTGTGTTTATTTTTGTTGAAATTGATTTTTTGAATAATATACAAAAATAAATGGGCAGAGAGTTGTTTCTTTCTTCCGTTTTTCTACTTTGCTTCTCTTCCATCAATCATATCCTGTCCTTGTTATCCCCGATGATTCTATTCGACGATCCGAATAAATACACTCTGAATAATCGGAATAAAACCTTCAAAATTCAATCCATTCTTTTTAAAATTAAATTATATTCGTAAACGATATTTTCAAATTTTTCAAAGCCCTTAAAAAATATAATTCTTAACAACAATGGACAGAATCGAAAATATAATTTTGGCCACTAATTTCTTCGCACACTTCAGTTGGATCGCCAATTTGCCGTGCATAAATAAACGGTTTCGGGATGGAAAGGTTTGGAAATCTCAATAAATAAATAAAAATATTTAACAAATAATAGATTTCTTGGGCTTGCGAATTTTTCAATAAAATTGATTTCCTAGTTCGATTGTACCTGCTCGGAGCTAGTTGTGCTGTCAGTACTATCGGTCGTCGTTACAGAGGACAAAGGCGATCTTGAGGTTCTCTGAGCCCAGCGTCCTCTGATAATGGCAACTCCGGTAACCATACCGATTCTACTTGCTGCACTGTTTGTTGCACCTGAGCCAGCTTTGTCGGCTGACCCGGTGCTTCCTCCACATGCTAGCTCCAGCACATCACCCAATACCTCGGACAATTTGTCCGGCACTTTGACTAGCGCCTCCAAGTCCGCGACGTTTTCTTCCGCTTATCTGACCCTTATTCTTCCTTCTTTTCTCCCGTTCCTTCGTTCTTTCTCCTAAATTAATACGAAGCGAGATTTTATCTTGGAAACCCCTTCCAAATTTATCGTGATTTCGTCTTTTCTTAGCAAATAAAAAAAAAATTCTACTTTTTGAAATTTAAACGAAAAATCTCAAAAATATTTCATCATAGTCGAGAAAACTTGCATTTCATTTTGCTTCACTCAATTATCAAAATTCTGGCGATTCTCAAGAAAAAGGGTCGATCGATTAATCAACTGCTGTTTATTCTTTCGATATTTATCGCCCAACTTTCATTTCTATGGATTGAATTTATCCTGAGCTGATCCCTGTGAAGATTTTATCTCCCGAATTCGCCCCGAGTTGACAGAGCTCAAGGACAAAAAATCGTTTTTTTTTTTGCTCAGCGAAGCGATAATAATATTTATCCAAGTATTTTAATCCAAAACGGAAGCCATTCTCACGTTTAATTGGTAATTCAAAATTCGAGGGAATAGTTAAATTTTTTTTAAAATGAAGTTGCGGGATATTACGAAAAAAAAACGCGAGCAAACAGATATTTGTCTAAGAATTCATGAAGCGTCTGGAAAAATATTTTTCTTCGCCAATTAGTGAAAAATAAATTTGTTCCCATGGGAAAATCTTGAGAGGAATGAGCTCAGAGTTTTTTTTTTGGTACGATCAGTATTTCACGATCGTCTACCAACAGAAAATTTTGTGGTTTTATATAATGAATAATTCAATTTCTCGTCAAGCCGAATATTTCTTCGGTCTTTCTATAAAAAAAATTATTCACTTTTTCACATCATTTGAAGCAAAATTCATCATTTTCATTCAATGAACAAAAATTGAATAAATAGAATAAAAAAGTTATCGACACAATGGATTTTTCTTCACTAAGCAAAATGCTTGATATTTATTGTCAAAGGAAAGATTATTCTTTCTCGTGATCCTGCTGTGCGCCAGTGGAGTATGCAAAATGGTATTCTCTCTTGGGGTCGAACGTGACACGATCATAGACAGTTTCAAGTTTCAGTTTCATCGAGGATCTTATAAGGAAGGGGTTCTTTCGAAAGTTGTATTATCATGATAACATGAAGAGAAAGAGAGGAGACACGAATGCGCGCTACCGCAACAGGTTATTCGCTTCAACCCCTTCGCGGTTATAACTCGTACTCGGAGACATAGAAAGAGAGAGAGAGAGAGCGAAAGAAAAGCAGGAAGACAAAGTAAATAGCTATATATATCGCGGTCTGTCGAACACACACGATGACGAGAGTGGAATGCAGAAAACAGGAATAAATACCGTTTAGTGTGGACACTGCGTCGATTTTCCGAGTCTAGCAGCACCAAGAAGAGGACGAAAGAAATTTTGTTTTTAACTCGTAATTGAATGTGAAGCGACGTCGAGAAAGGTAATTTTGAAATATCGAGAGCCTCGCAAAACGTGGATCAAGAGTCTGATAAACGAGGGGCTCGAATTTTCCACCCTATTGTACGAGCAACACGCACCAAACTGGACTGCTAAGGGTGCCCGCGAGGTTGTTGCTATCGCGCGGTCTACTCTCTCCTCTTTCTCTCTCTCTCTCTCTCTCTCCTTCCCCCTCTTTCCTTCTCGCACTATCTCCGTTTCTATCCATCTCTCTCGGTTTGCGATATGGGGCAGCGGGCTGTATCGATCCCAATTCCAGATTCGCAGTTTCCCGGTCACAGAGGGAGCGCCGCCACGACCCCCGCGCAAGATTCATCTATTCTGCGTTCTCCCTGCTGTGCGTCCTTTTGTGCGTCTTGGGCGTACGCAACGAGATAAGCGCGCGCAATAGCCTTCTGCTTTTTCCAACGCCATGCATTCCCTTCTCTCTCCTCATGAACGCGCGATTAAAAAACCACTTTCAACTTCGTCCCAGTTTAAATAGAGCGTCCAATTTTTCAGGTTACCCCATTTCAAGCCAGAAGTCTGAACGCAGACTGGATCAAGGTGATTCGCAAATAGATTCAAAATTGACAATCATCACAGAGACGTACGGATTCTTTCCCTTAAATTTTCTTTTTTAAAAATATCTTCTTTGTATTCAATATTCTTCGAAAATCGTTAATTCCTATCGAAAATTTCATTCGGAGTCTCGGCGAACTTCAATAAACGATTTGACCTATTTTCGGTTATTTGACCTTGAGAATAAGATCGTGATGTTGTTCGAGTTCGACTAGCGGATATGTAACGAAATTCCATGTTGTAATGATCCATTTGGTAATTTAGAATTATTTGTGTATTTCTGAAAATTATACTCGAATCCCAAACAGAATCAAAATAAAATTTCGACCTACTGAGCCGTTTTAGATTTAGTGTTTAGAATTTAATCAAATTTCGTACCGTAGGAGATTGTGATTAGAAAAGAATCCAGTCAAATTTTCAAGAGGCTACAGAAAACCAGAATAAAATATTCGCATTGGTAATTTTATACATTTAACATTGAGTCTTATGAGAAATCTCAGTTTTCATCGTATTTTACAATGATTTCTTATCAATTCTTAGGAGAAATCACAGTTTTCATTGTAAGATACAATGAAATTTATGAAATCGATGTTAAATTCATGAAATTACCAATGCGAATTTTTTTTTTCTAACTCTCTGTAGCCTCTTGAAAATTTGACTGGATCTTTTTCTTGTCATACACTACTGCTGTACCAAATTTCATTAAATTCTGAACGGTAATTCTGTAATGATTAATTTTCAAATAATAATAATGATAATTTTTAAATTGGCAGGTTATTGACAAATCTAGCGAGAAGATGAAATATACCAAAACTAAAGTTTGATTCATTTTGTACTCATTTGTCTTCAATAAGCTACGAGGGTGTTAAATTTTGTGGCCGTCACTAAAAGATAAGCAAAAAGTCTAATTATTCCCTTCATTTCGTACTTTTATTGCATAAATCGTTCATCTTATTTTGCAAATATAAAATCCGAATTCTTATCGAAGGAAGAAAGAAACAACTGCTCGGACGTTAAGAAAAAAATTCTTTCTGAAATCGATTTGTTTTTTTTTCGTGGTAAATTGAAAGTACAATCAGAATTGACATTGGAAGCAATTGGGATTCCGATTGATTCACTCTCCACCGAAGTTTTTTTCCGATTTATAGAAAATTCGATATTTTGTGCACAAAAAATGACGATTTCTAGAGAAAGAACTAAACGGATTCGATAGATAATAAGATGGAAAAAAATGGTAAGAAATTTTTGAAAAACTGACCGATGCAGACTGTCGATGGTAAATGGCGCACTGACTCGTTCGTCGTTGTGATTTTCTTCGCCATCGATCGAGCAACAGCACGACGACATTGGAGGGTGAACTGGGTCGAATGTTTGATCGACCCGAAGTATTCGATCGAGTGTCGTCCTCGTCATCGTCACTCATAACAACTTGACAGTTCTTCAGGTAGCCATGAGCATCTGGAAATGCAGTTTCTTCGCTATGATCCATGGTGGGCTCAAGAGTCGATGATGACAACGAACAGGAACGATAGTTTTTAGTTCCGGTACCATTTTTCACTCGATATATTTCGTTGTAGTAATAAATTACAATCATCACTGCAACCATTGTCGCTGTGAATCCAAATCCCCATACGAGTGGCCAGGGTACAGGTGGAAACCCCATCGTTCGGAACGTTCAACGATTCCTTGTTCCTGTACATGTTCCATTTTTTTATGTGCCAAATATTCGAATAGTACGGGACAAAATTGAAAATGGCGAGCAAGTCAGGAATTTTTTAGAGTATCCATTAATTTTTCTAAAAGTTGACAGTTCATTAATTTCTTTTGCTTTTGCATCTTTTTAGATGGTACGACTTTTTTTAAATTATTGATTATTCAATAATCTATTGCGATCATTCGTAATTTTCTTACGTACCGATAAGTTTTTCTTGTTTCAATAAAAATACTAATGAACAATTATTACTCAAAATACATTGGAAAATGTTGATAATTTTGTTGAACTCTATTGAAAAAATTAATTAGTCAAGATTTTTAGAAAAAATGCTTTCTCCAAAAAGAACAACTCACAATCCTATGTAATCCTTAAAATACTATTTATTTCAAAAATAAACTTTGCATTTTTGAATGTGGAAAAAAATCGTTAAATTCGATGAAACAGAACTGGCAATTCTGGAGAATATTCCCGATGGGGTAGACATTATTAATGCCGAAGAAAAAATGCGTCAAAATGATCCGACGTGTCAAGGAATGGTCGATTGTTGTTCAAAATCATTGATGGATTATTTATTTTAGGAATTTGTGAAAAACATTAATCTTCGTATTTATTCTCACAAATAAGGATAAAGTATAATTCAAAGACGAGAATAACGAAGGAGTGACAAATGTAGCAGTGGCTCCAATTGATAAGCAGCCTGTCAGTAGAAAGTCGTTCGGAGATCGATATTTCCAATTTGGTTCTCTCACTGCGACGTTTATTGTATTACACGTGGTGGACAATAAATGAGTCTATCGGGAGATCGTGTGTCGGAACCGACTATAAATATCCATAACCTCTTATCATCACAAAAATAATGGTGGAAAATCAGTCGTATCATTTTTATAAATAAACTTTATATAAATAAATTTTTGTTATGAATCAATAATTTAAAAAAACTGTGTGTGAATTCAACGAAGGCAGAAAGTCTGGCTTTCGTTGGACAATCTACACATACCAAGTTATTTCGTCAAGGATTCGTTTATTTTCGATATTTCAATGGGAAACAAATCAAAGTGCCATTCAGATTTGAATGTAAAAAATAAACTAAACTTTCTACGCTGCCAAAGCGAGTTGGATGACCGAAATGAAACAAGATTGAAGAAAAGTTGTGTATACGCTATTTTTTTCAGGTCACGTTGACCCCATCGACGTTATCTCCATCGAGAATGTCCCAGCACGACTATAAAAGGAACATGATGTAATAATCCAAAGAAAAACAACTTTCGTTGTTGAAGACATTGTCCCTCAAAAAAATAAGACACTGCACACACCCTTAGTATTCACTTACGAAAAACGATTCCATCGATCGAAAAAAAATAAGGAAGAACCGAGACCCTAGCGGAAATTTATCCCGAAAAGCACAGCAAGCCCCCATACAAACACCCATGCACACATGAGCACCTACTCCAAGGAATTGCTTGTCATTTCTTTCGAAGAATTTTCCCACTCGAAATGCGAAGCTCCTTTACAGTAAAAGATTTGATCAAACTTTTTTTCATCACATGTTTAAACTAATTGCCTGCCAATTTATTTTTATAATTTTCAAATATTTTCCGCTATATAATCGAAGGCGATGAATCGAAAAAGTGAAAATCGGACCCCCGGCAAGCTTTTTCCGAGCTCCGAAAGATTTTGACTGTCAGAAACTCATCAGTGGAAATTTAATCATTTCCATCGTCTGGGTTTCCCATAATTTCCACATGCCCTCGTGCAAAGCGACGCAGCAATGCATTAAGAATTAATGGCAGTGGTCAGCACTTTGCGAGGCCCTTTAGGAAGGCTCGCAGGTGAAGGAAAGACTCGATCCCAAGCGTCAATGTAATGAGAAGCTTTCGTAAAAAATAGATTTTATTTTAGAGCTTCTATCACAGGAAATATTACTGCCTGGCAGAGACATTACCGAGGAGAAATTTCCGGAAGAAGTAGATTTCGGCAACACGAATATTAAAAAGCCTTAACGAGTCATTAAATTTGTCAAGCCTGAATTTTTAGAGAAAAAAATTAATTTAAAAAAAAAAAAAAAACATTTCATACCCAGCAACGAGTTGAAAACTGAAAAAAAAATTGAATATTTTTTTTCCAAAGTTGACACTCTAATAAACAACTAATAAAAAATAAACGAATCTATTAATGCGACGAAACAAAAAATACAATACTCAACTTTCTAGGAAAATTCTAACAATAAGAACGCCGCAAAAAAATGCGTAGAACTTTCAGGTTACGGCTTTAGCTGGCGCGAGATAAAGACAGGCATATCTGTTTGTGTGCCACGTACCATATGGGTTGATTCGCGTACTTGATTAGGCGATTGGCATCGGAGGTAAACCGCGGATATAAGTGATCGCGGTTCGACGCGCGGTAACGAGAACATAGATGTGTATTCGAAAGTGATCAGAACCGTTATAACGAGCATTGATAGAAATATGTATGTATAGATTTATTAATTCACCTGGGAACACACCTTTGCTGAATCTGGACTCTGTACGAACGGTTGAAATGTCCTCCCAAATTATGACATCCACACAAAATCGTTAAATTGTAAAAACAGTCATAAAAATAATAACCAAGACAAGGAACCACCGGCTGAATGTTTGATCAAGTTCGATCAACAGAGTTCCAAGACGATTCAATGCTCTGAATGAAAACAATATTATATTACGGAGTCTCTACTGTAAAAACAATCGGCACTGGGAGTTTGTTAAGTTTCAACAACGTCATTTTATTCTGTACCCATACGCGCGTATGTCGATCAAGACTGAACATCTGTTGATTGTGAGAACAAGGGTTGTCGCCTCTCGACGTAAGTGTTGCTGGGGTACGCGATCAACGATGTATAGTCGCAAAACGTTATCAACGACGTGCGCTCCGGACCGGATACGAAAAGCGTAGGAAGAATTCGACGCCTGCGCTCCCGACCTGTTATCAAATTCATCCAACCTCACGAACTTGGAATTTAAAAAAAACTCACGGTTTTGTTGTTTTATGCTAAACATTTCCATTATCGATTTATAAAAAATATTAAAATCCTATGTATCCCTGCGAGCATGTTCTTGTCATTTAATCGTATGAGTTTTTATACTTTTTCGTATAATCATTGAATAATAATTTTTTATTATCTGATTTCTCGATTTGTTTTTATCAAGAAAAAAAATTAAATAATTGAATGGTAAATGGACTCGAGTGATTTTTTAAATTGAAGAGTAAAATGTAACAATCGATCGATTGCATTGTAGTTTTTGACAAAAGCCCTAAATTTTTCAGTATCGAGGATGCCTTCGTATCGACATCACCGAACAAGGAAAACTAGTGATGATTAGACAAATTAAAAAGCTCGAAAAAGGTTTTTTTTCCCATGAACCAAAATCTACGAGGCAAATTCTTATAATTTTCTTGATCTTGGTCATTTTTTCTTGTGATCCCGAAAAAGAAGGATGCGGAAAAATGAACAATTTCTGGACCATTATCTTCCTTCTTTAATAATTAAGAGAATGATGTACGATGAAGCTGCATTTAGTGGACATTAAGAACGTTGTATGCAAAATTTTCTATCGATAGAATTCTTTTAAAATTGCACCAAACAAAAGAGAATAGTGAACTCTAATAGCTCGCGCAATTTTAAGAGGTTTCACCATGTAGAAGTCGAGATATTTATTTATACAAATCACAATTTTCAGTAGTTTCTCATAAGAGCGTGTGTGTTAAAAGTTCCAAATTTCAACATTAAATATTTCGATTTATAAATGGTGAAGCCTCTCAAAACTTTGCATACATTTTTATGTAACATCGAAGAAGCTTTATTTAGTTTTTCAAAAAAATCGGTCGTAAATTTTTTTCGAAATTTTGTTTATTATATAACAAATACAAATTGCCTCAGACAATCTTGGATTTAGAGTACGTTGTTCTTTAGTCAAATTGTAACAACTTTTTTTACTGAATTTGGGCTCGCAAACCATTTTCTATGTACGAAAAACTGAAAACAAAAATTTATATTTTACCGTCGCCATACAACGTCCTTAAATTAATAAAAACACGAAAATAATCAGCAAAGTTAAAAAATGAAAAACAAAAAGTTGAACTTTCGTCGAATAACTATAATTACAGAATTTTGTATGGGATTCCGGTATTATAAAACGAATTGACGCTCGATAAACTATGACACCGAAATTAGATGGAAACTTGAATTTAAATATCGCAAAAGGACGCACCTTGATGGTTGATTGTTTAAACATAGTTTGGAGAGAGATCGAGAGAGAGAGAGAGAGAGAATGAGAGGTCGGAGAGTATTAGGTGTTGGGGGCGTATTCTGTTGGATAGAGCGGCATAGAGGGCGCCACTGGATAGAAGCCCATGCGCGGTAAGTCGGGATTCCCGGCTCGTGGCAACTCGGTCAGTCGTTGTCAGAGTAGTCTCATTCAGTCTCGGCGGAGGGACGCGAGAGTATCGTGACTCGATTAAATTCGCGGTGTCGGTGGTGCGGGAACGGCCCGGGGGGGGGGGAGGGGGGGGGGTCGCGCGGCCGCGGGCGCGAGCCCAAAAGTCGTGAAGCTCGTGCGAAAGTCGAGCTTGAGTGGGAGGAAGATGAAGATACGTGGAAAAAGTGGAAAGGAAGAGTTACGGATCATCGTTATAAATAATAACTAGGGGTCGTGGCAACGAGTGTATAGTTCACGCCGGGCTGAGGGAGAAGAAAAAAAAATAGACCACGGTGAGGCCACGGTGAAATGTATAATGGCAAAAAGCGAATTCCTGAACCGATGGAACTTTGAAAAAAAAAAACACGTACACATTGCTGAAAGGAACAAACGTAAACAAACGTAAACAAACAATGAAGATAGTCTCGTTTGCACTCAACTGCTTGAAAAAAATGTTAAATTAATAAACCGCGCTAGAAATCCTCCTGCACAGAAAAAAAAAACAACAACCATCCAACAGCTATAAATAATAAACAAACAAATGTTATAATTAAAATAAACGACCTAATGAAATGCTCGGGAAAAAGGCTCGCTACTCATCGCCAAATATCCTGCACAAACCTAAGCGAAAGATAAATAAGTTACGAAGGGATGAAGGTATTCATATTCATCGAATTCATCCCCCGAGACGCGCTAATTATTCTTCGCAAAAATAAATAAAAAATCATGATGAATTCTAGAAGAAAAAAAAACTTGTAAACAGTCAAGCAAATATTAGCAACAACAAATCGATTGGAACAATTCCTACGCATTCAACGTACACCAATGAAAATCGACGAACAATTCCATCGCTAAGCTTGGCCGAATTAGACATATTCGTTGATCGGTGATAAATTATTGCGAAAATTACGATGATGCCAGAGAGGATGAAGAGTTTTCAATTTCTTCAAATGTATGGCAAGTCTTTGGCTAGTTTTATTTCATTTCGATGCGCCATTGATTTTCCCATAGAATCATTATTATTGTTGCTCGTGTTGTTGTTATAGAGATCGTTATTAATTTTAGGGATTGTACGCTAAATGAGCAGGTTTTTCATTGTTTTCTGGGCACTCGTTTGCAGTTTCACTGTTGCCTCTATAAAAGACACGCGGGCAAGGTAAATTGATCCATCTGTCTTTCTCATCTGCGGCATCTTTGCTACACGGTTTAGTAACTATGACCGAGAAGTTTCCGCATTGCCGAAAATGGCCTCAATACCGATGAACATCGCCATCATAGCCGCAGTTTTCATCTACTGGCTCTCCATGGTCGCGATCATAATAAAAGTAAAAAAACGGGCCAGGAAAAGGAGTAGGGAGGAAATAGAGGGGGAAAGAAAAAGAGAGAGAGAGAGAGAGAGAGAGATCAGCATCCCGAGAAATTTGTGACTGCGCTCTGTGCTCGATCTCCAACAATGAAGGGGTTGTTTCGAGTGGGTGGAGGTTGGAATGCACGGTTGGATGGATTCGTGCGATGTTCAAGTTTTCATTGTTGGTATGCAACCAAATTTCCTTTTACTTTTTAGCTAGTGCCCAATTTTTTTCTCGTAGACCGAGAAAAAATGTTGAAAATCTTTCATTTTCTTCCACTAACATCGTCAATTCTTTTTCGTCCATCTGGCCCATAAAGACATGCACGTTAATTTTTCTTTATAGCGAATCTTGCCAGACGATTTTCGCACTCCACTAAAAATCTTGGAAATTCCATTGTTCACGGAGACAATATTTGTCGATTTTTATTTGTTATTAAAAAAAAAATGAAAACTCGTGCGCTGAACGTCAATGCCGTTTACTCCAATACTTTGGATTTCACTCTTTTTATATCCCCCCCCTTACTTTGTCTGTTTTCGTATCGTCTCGCCCATCGTGGATGAATTTCCAAAGCATTTGTCAAAGAGATTGAACGCGGACGAGCATCCAGCCTAAATTTTGTACCGCGCGAGTATCTTCCTGGTGTGCACCACTTGTACTTGGCCCCGTGTGCGCCTGGCGGTAAACCTGCTGCCGATCGATACTCGTGTGTGCCGAGACATGATATACAACGAAATTGCGCGTGGAACGAGAGTGAAAGCTCTACGATTCTTAAATTCGGTGGAAAAGCAAATAATGATGGAACGTGGAAAAGAGACAAGCTCCCTCTTCTTCCCCTGCATTCTTGGCGAGGACAAACCAGAAGCACAATTTGTTTGATTGCGTGGAACTCAATACGCGAGAACAACATGCCACTTTTCCAACGACTCTGTCAACAGGAGGGTTTAGAAAAACAAATTTCATAATCGAGTGTGTCAACAGGAAGCAGTAGACGAATTTATCAAAAGCTCCAAATCCGAAACGTTGCTAAAAAATTTTTCTTATATCCTTCCATTTTTATTTGGATTTCCATACAAAGAAGACAGAGATTCGCCGACGATGTATTTTGAGGCAACAACTGCAATATGCTAGGCAAAAAGGTGCCAGGTTTTCACAGCGATTTTAGCACAAGCTTCGTGCACAAAAATGCATTTTCACTTTGGCCTCGCCAAAGTGAAAATGCATTTTTGTCACAGCATGTCTCATTCGCGTGGATGTACAGAAATAAAAACAGATTACGTTAGATGCTAATTTTCTGGAGGCACACGCAATCTCATCAAGATGTTTCCAACAACAATTCGTATTTTTTAAACCAAATTTTTATGAAGCACGTCTCATCTGATTTTTCGAAAGATTCTTCACCAATTTCCTACCTGTCGAGTTTCAAATCGCAAATGATAAGAAAATACTGAAAATTTGGTACCTTTTTGTATGGAGTATTTAAGAGATCGTGTAAAAATTTCACGACCATTAGGAAGCTCGTTATTGAACAATTAACATTAATAAAATAAATTTAGTCAAATGTAGTCTTATGGAAACTGCGGTATAACTTTGCGGTAAGTTTTTTTTATGACCTCTCAATTTTTTAATATCTTCAATATACTGAAAGCAGCGGAAATAAAACGAAGTTTATTGATGAATATTTTTTGTATTTGTTTAAAAAAATTTTCTTATCAAAATGTTAATTCTTTAATAACGAGCTTCCTAATCTTCGTGAAATTTTGACACGACCTTTTAAATACTTCATACAAAAACATAGTGAATTTTCAGAATTTTCTTATCATTTTTTATGTCAACCCTTAAGGTGGTTGGAGTAATGATGATAAAAATTTTTAATTTGGTACGTTATTACATGAAGTACAGCATACGATACAGCAGTTTGTCGATGAAACATTTTTTCGGTTGATCAAACGATTAGCAGAAAAATAGTCGAACGATCAAGGTTACAATAAATGTACCTGGTGATTTCGTAAAATATATCTCGACCCACAAACATGATGCATTCGAATCTTTAAAGAAATGGTAAAAATTGTTTGGAAATTCTAATACAGTCGTCTGGCAATAAAATTATTGATTTTTTGGTTGACGGTTCCGGAACTTGTTATTATGTATTAAAATTTCTCTATACATTGATCAGATCTAATGTGAGAAGAATTTGTCGTCGAATAAAAATAATTTGAAAAAGTTGATTTTTCGAGTTTCGTAGGTTTCGTTGAGCCCTCAAAATTTCTGCATCCCATGAATGCGATCCCGCAAGAGTTCTACGCTATTTCGCAAACTTGCACGATTCTGTGCGAGCCCCTGGGACTTGCCTATACAGCCACACTTTTCTGATACGAAACTGCGTCGCGTTTGTACGAGGATTCTAGGAAGCTGTGCACAAACCCAGTGCTCAAAAATTCGACTCATTCCTACAAAGTTTTTACTACCTTAACTGCCCTCGGAACTGTCACCCATCCAAGTACTGCCTTCATCATAAGCCGCTTGACCTGGGAGGTTGCCAAAGCCTTATAGCAAGTTCGTCCACATAATTGCTGGCACGCAGCATGCTAATTGGATTTTTCGTTCCTATAAAAATGCGAGAATTTTGCATTAAGAGGCACTGCGCAGTTTTTAATATTGAATATCTTGTTGCAGCGAATTCTAATCCTGCATGAAATTCATTTTTCTATCATTTGGATTATTCCTATTATCGTGACATTATTATTATTACTACGACATCGTTGGTTACTTCAGTTTTATTTTGATTTTTTCACGTTTTTTTTTTATTCACCACGATCGTATTTTTATCTATTCAATTTTTCGATTACTGGAGTCGTGTATGTGAGAGGAAAGCATGGTTGAAGGCAGTCCTATGTTGGTTGAAAACAAGGTGATGGCACAGATTTGCATTGAATAGCACTTAATGAAATAGCATTGAAAGGTAAAAGACAATAAACGCCAGATGACGCATTCTCTCGTGGACATTTTTCCATTAGCCAATTCCCATTGGCAAGGCGGAGTTATGATTTTATTCTGGACCACCGCGCGAGGATCAAGTTGATTGAAATAATTTTTTTTTCTTCACGTCACACGACTCTCCAAAGTGTCAAAGATCCTTTTTACTTTTTTTTTTCCAGATGCATATCGAAGTGCGTTTTATTTTTGACATCCTGGGAAGTGTCCTACTTTTTTTTCATCAATCGATCCTTTTAACAGGTCGTAAAAAAAAAATTATTTTTGCAGTGAATTTATTTTGCGTGATTTTAACGAATTTTGCGAATTGATGGCTCGATTGAATCGAAGGAAAAATACTTTCATCACAATTATTTATTTGCTCAATTCCCGAGACGGTAAAACCTCGTAGGCATTGGAGCAACGAAAATTAGATGGAAAAAAAAATCTTTGCTGTGTTTGGCCGCGATTTGTGATCAGCTGTTGCACCTCCCGACCTCAAATGCTTTGGATCAAGAGCCTAGAAGGTGAATGTCCCCATTGACGTCCATATAAGAACGATATTCACCTACAAACATGAATATTTCATATCGAACATTACGACGAGGGCCTTCGTTCCGAATAGCTCGATTAATTCTTATGGTTATTTGTACAAAACGATTCACAGCATAAATGCACAATCATGTTTCGATGGAAACATGACTGTGAGTCACGCTTGATGACAATTTCGATTCCAGTCCCAATTAGTTGACGGTTATTCGATTAAAGCAACTCTTTCAAAACTTTTCTCTGCTTCAAAGAATGAGGAATGATGAAAAAAAAATTAAATTAAATTACTAATCGGGGTGGGCAAGTGGTGGAGACGAGGATGAACGTATTAACAATAATAGAGAGAGCAGAGAGGGTTTCGCGTTTATAATAGACTCGTCGTACGTGCACGTAGAGGAGCGAAGCAAAAGGAGCAAATGGAAACTAAAAAGCCTCGGGGTTGGTGGTGCTGTTGCTGCATTAACATCGGAGCATGTACTCAGCACTTGCATTAGCGATACGTAATCGAATTTGTCAAGGGAGTGTAAGGTGTGGGTCTGGACGAGACGAACCCGGAGATGTGTTCCGGCAGATAGAGCTTCACTTGCACGCACCCTTCCGATACAAACATATAGCAAAAGTTAATAATGGCTCAGTCCATAAAACCTCGACCAGATCGTGTGCTCATTTTCATGAATTTTTCATACTTCCGGTCAACGATCAAGCTCGATACGTGAACCAACGTTGTATCGAGAACGAACTTATGAAAGCATCAGAAAACCGCGACGCAAGAGATCGGTCGGAAAATTTCGAAGAAAAAGGTCTTTGTGCAATTTCCTGTCCGATGATCCGTTGTCGAGCGATTAACCGCGGTATCTGCCATCCAATTAGGTAAAACTTCAGGACTCTGTTCGCGTTGGCCACTCTCCCTGCTCACTGGGGCCTCGTGTATTGGCGTTTTTCTAATTTGTGAATATTGCATGAACGCTACACGTCGTAATGAAAAATAGCTCAAGACTTTATTCTCCGGATACCGACGAGCTCCAGCGCCACGGGAAGCAGCTTCGGTGAGCTTATGAGTCTTTCGGAATAGTCCGCCTGGGATATTACATCAGGTTCTTAGGGCACGTATCCTTAGAAATAGTTTACGAACTGTGAGCCCTGTTCCGAGCCTCTAGGGAGCCATTTGAATACCAACAGCTATTAAAACTTTGTACATTTATAAATGTTGTCATCGAATCCACGTGGCCACGTGCACACATCCGGTTAGCATCGCAGACGATAACCGATATCCAAATCATTCGAGATCCCATAAGATTCCAATCCGGAGTGTCGTGTGTCGTAAGGACTTTGCGGCAACGAGTGTCAAAATGTTGGCGACTCGAGACAAAAGTACATTTTTTGAAACGAGTCGCTACAAAAGACACTTTTACACCAAGGACCGTGTTTCCAAATGTTTTCGAAAATTGTTTCCGGAATATCTCCATTAATTACAGAATTTTGAAGGATGTTCAAGGTTCACGTTTATTTTTTTTATTCGATCGTGACCATTTATAACTCTGTAGCGTATTCCATATTGCAGATATTAATATTTCATTTTTTCGTTGCATCAAAAAATTGGCAGTGTTTTCGCACAGATTTTTGATGCTCATCTATTTTTTTTTTCGCAGTATCATATACGCGAATGGATACGCACGCGGAGTAGCCCGATCAATGATACCGGCGAAATGTCCGCATCCTAAGGCGGCCTTGTTTTTCTATCGCGATTCACAGTTCCGTATAAATAATCAAGGAGGACTATACCAGTGTGGTAATGGAATAATGTTAAGCGCTCTCTCTCTGCCCTCCCATCTGTCGCGTTTCTCGCATCAATTTATTATTTATTTCATGAGTCTCGTTCCTTGGGTCAATCGTGTCATTATCGCATTGTCAAATAACGATATTAGCCTGACAAGAGTCCGAAAAGTACACGATGCATACGGACGGTCCGTTTGCAGAACGTTCAACGAACATAAAAACAACATCATGGCCATTCGGATCGATGGAGAAAGCAGAGTGGGAGTCCGAAACTCCTTCCGCAAACATTTTGCAACTCTTACTATGAATCATTGAGCTTCTACTCGCCTGCGCTGTTTCAAACTCGTTCAGGGGGACATACCGTTTTTTCTGCCGATTGACAATTCTCGTTCCAACATTTAGCCGAAACAGAGACTCGCACAGATGTTGCTTAAAAATATTACAACTCCTCGTACATATTTGCCATCAACTTCAAAATTCATAATGGAAATAAAAAAAACTCACTAAGACAATCGCAATCACACAAAGTGCTCCCTTTCTCATCCCCTTAACAAATGTCCTTGGCTCGTTACCTATAGCAGTTTTTTCTTACTGGAAATGACCTTGACCCATTGAGCTCCAAGTCCTCGAGAGTTGGTCGACCAGCAGTGCTGACCTATTTGTTTCTACATTGCACAACGTTTATATATGAACGCGCCCTTCTTTGAACTACTCACTTGACATTTTCACGGATCTCATGCAGATTTCATTGCTCTTGTCTAGTATACAACTTTCTTCCCAGCATTATCAATTACACGTGTTGCAAATGTTTAGGCACGATGATAACGAACAGTGTGAACATGTATTTTTACAAAAATGATAAGTCCTTTTTTTAAGACTTTTAACAGACTGTTGTTATTTGAAATAATAAAAAAAAAAAGTAAAAATAGTAAAAAATACACGATATCTTAGAAGATTTGCAAAAATTAAAGCGGTTAGACGATTTTTCGAAAAACTCTGATTTTCGTAAAATTCGAAAAATCATTAAATTTAAACCGTTGAATCGATATCTTTTTAATTCAGTACCAACCTTCCTGTTAAGATACTCTATTCATAAAAAAAAGATTAGAGAAAAATCTTAAAATTTGCGGAAGTTAGAGCGCGACACCCTTTTTTTGAAAATTTTAAAACGTCGTAGAATTCGTATTTTTGTTGCAATTCCGACAAAATGCTCAGCGAATGAAGAGTTTGTATAAATTATCATCTCTGCAAAACGGGAACCCTGTATCTCAAACCGTTCTTGACACAACAACAACACACACACACCCGGACATTTTTTTTTAGATATGATTTTTCGACGTTTTGCGACATTTTAAGCACATTGACATTGAAAACTGGAAAACAAAAAATTTCACCCTCACATAGCTTCCTCTATGAGGAAGCAAAATACATTTACGAAACTAAACGATGGCTTTTTGATAGAATGTCCATTCGGAAAGATGCTCCGTTTTAACGTTCACAAAATAAAAATAGTTTCGTGTCGAACGGAACAAAAATGATTTTGTACAAATTGGAAACGATTCTGTCAAGTTGTTACCTTAACGAGAAAGTGTTCGTTTTGTTTTCGAAATTCTGTTCGTAAAGAATCGATTTTCAATTGAATGAGCCGTTTGTAATGATTTTTCTTTTTTGTGTAAAGTGATACAGGTAACAGGTGTGTGAAGCAGTGAGGTAATCGCCGAACGAACTACATACCGATTACACGTAAGCTGAAAAGCAGAGGCTAACTGGAATGGGTCTAAAACCACAGTACGGAGGCTGGGCGGTCGTCGCTCTCGTAATAGCATTGGTCATTGTCGTTGCGGGGGCAATTTTCACGCTCTGTCGAAGGTCTGCACTACACACTTCTCTCTCTCTCTCTCGCTCTCTCTCTCTCTCTCTCCCTCTCTCTCTGTCTCTCTCTCCCTCTCTCTCTTTCTGTTGAGGCTTAATTCAATCTGTTCTTAATTAATAAGTCAGTGAGACTCGCTTTCCCATAGCTACCAGAGAGATAATATACCAGGAGTAAATTAAGGGTTGGAAGGTGATGACCATTTCCTGCACATTTAAAACTTTGCTTCGAATGTTACTTTATAATAAAAGCTGGAGTGTAAAACGATCCTCAGACGTTGAATCTAGATGAGACTTTTTCGAAAATATTCGTCTACAAAAAAAAAAAAACATTTACCATTCGATCAAATAAAATGATTTTTTTTTTCGTGTCTCGCGACCTCTGATCAAACTTTATTGAACTTGAATAAAGTTTTGGTTTTTGATGGTGTTTGTAGTTGAATGGAAAACTATTGATTAAAATGCCTCAACCTGTTCGATCGTATTATTATTCAACGAAATTTCCTTAAGCCTGTAATCCCGCATGCCCATGAAAAGCCCTGATCAATTTCTTATCCTGGAACAGAATAAGTCAGCACAGAATAATTAAACGATTGTGCTTCTCACAATTTTTGTGTATTCAATGCTCGATTTTTATCGTAATTCTGATCGAGCCTGGAGCCTAACGATCGCACTTTTAAGGACGTTGTATGCTGAATTTTCTGTCGATAGAATTTCTTTAAATTTGCACCACACAAAGAGAATAGTGATCTCTAATAGCTCGCGCAATTTTAAGAGGTTTTACCATGTAGAAGACGAGATATTTATTTATAAAAATCACAATTTTCAATAGTTTCTCATAAGAACGTGTGTTAAAAGTTGCAATTTTCAACATTAAATATTTCGATTTCTAAATGATGAACTCTCTAAAAATTTGCATACACTTTTATGTAACATATCGAAGGAGCTTTATTTAGTTTTTCAAAAAAAAATCGATCGTAAATTTTTTTCGAAATTTTGTTTATTATATACCAAATACGGATTACCTTGGACAATCTTGGATTTAGAGTATGTTATTCATTAGTCAATTTATAACAACTTTTTTTTAATGAACTTAGGCTCGAAAGTCATTTTGTATGTTAGAAAAACTGATAAGACTAAATTAAGATTTGACCGTCGCCATACAACGTCCTTGAGTGAATTAAATGGAAATTTTATTACTGCAGGACGAGAAAATGGAATGCTGGTAGATCGTAAGGATTTTTTTTGTGGGCGTGACTCTGACGCTACTCAACAGTTGTCGAAGTGTTAAGAATTCATGAAGTGACTCGTATAGAAACGCTGTGTATCAAGGAACTTTTTGCGACACTAAAGTTTAAAGTAAATTTGTAACCCTGCGAATTTGGCAAAGAATCATTTGGTAATCACGGTGTGGTGGGTGATGTTTATTGAACAGGCGTTTCGAGTGGCAATGGGGGAGAAGAAACATCTGGAGCATATGCCAGGAGTGGCGACAGAGATTGTCCTGGTTATGGGCACCGAGGGAAGAAAAGGTCAGTATCGAGGATAATATGGCAAGCAAGTTTGAATAAAGCGTGCATATGTTTGACCGATTTCTGGAACGGTTGTTCTCGTCAGGTTGGCCTAGTTAAAGCGCAGCATCCGACGGCTCAAACAGTGCCAGGGCTTTATCGACAGCCGGGTACTACTTCGCAGAACCTTCTTCATAGCGACAGTGATCTGAGGCTCGACGCCCAGGGAGCCTTTACGAGGTTGGTCAAGAATTTATGCTATATCATTCCGCATTCCATTTTGAATTCATTCAAGTCTCTATAGCGTTCGGTATATAGCGTGTATGGAGGATACCGCAAATTGCTGTTGCTCCCTCGAGGTAGCTATACGGGTTCGGGTTGATCGATTAAAACTTTAGTTCGCGGTAAAGGATGCTCAACGCAGATGGTATTCTGGGTTTTGTTCATATAAGCAGAGCAGAGAGAGAGTATTATATAAGAAATGAAGGAAGGCGTATGAGGCACGATGGTCGGAATCTATAACAAGTCCCAATGACAACATTGAGATTATGACGTATTTCTGATTAATTTAAAGATTCGAGGCGGTGGATCGAGACCTACATCCGCCGCTGGGTAGCGCAAACGCGATTCCACCCCAACCGTTGCGGCCAGCCCCACAGCCAAGAGCAACAGGACGTCCGCGACCTTCGCCGCTTCAAGCGCCTACGGCCGCCTCGGAGTACATGAGAATGATGCACGCCAGTGGTCCAGGGCCTTTGACGCCTCCACCGGTTCCACCAGTGCCGCGTCTTTCAGGGCCCGTGGCTCTCCGAGCCCCAGCTACCGGGGGTTCCGTTTTCCTCTTCCAGGAGCCGGGCGACGACATGACAAACGCTCCCCCGATCTATAGCAACAATAATCCCTACAAGCTGTCGAACGTTCCGAATCAATCGAGCGACAGCCAGCGTTATGAGTCGAGAACAATGCGCCCGGTACCGGAAAGCATGCAGCAACAGTCAACCGGTTACGCGATATCCCAGCCACTCGGAGAAGTCCGGCCACGAGTGCCAGGAATGAATTTCGACTCGAGATACGATAATCGGAACTGCGAAGACGAGGCAAATGAGGCTGATGACGATGACGATGGCGAGGACGAGGAAGAGGACGATCACGAGGACAGGGACCTCCAGCGACACGATAACCCGAGCATGAGAGACGTCTACACAACCCAGAGATCAAAGAGAATAAGTGACGCTGGAACTTACAGACAATTCGACATGATCCCCAAAGACGTTCCCATGGGCGTCAGATACGCGCTATCATCGAATGGCCAGGTATTCATACAAGAAAAATCGTCTTTGACGCCACTAACCGTAAATAATAATACCGATCGAGATCCCCCGACTATTGATTCCACGTGCAACGTCGCGAATGAGATGAACAATTTGCATCAACACACGGCAAATAACGGCCGGGGGGACAGCTTCGATCTCCACAACTCGAGCGCTCATCGTACCATCATGGAATCGATTTACGGTCCTCAGGCGATGGTCGCCAAGCTCCATATCCACAATTCAGAGAATTGGCCAACCGATTCCCGCTCAAAAAGCTCGGATGAGTCTCCACAGAGTATCGAGATGACACCTTATTCCCAAAAATCGTGCAATTTCGACAAGGAAGAGCAGCATTCTCGCCAGGAGTCCCGGGACATCCTGACTAAAGTTCAACAGCGTGTCTCTCAGTATATCGAGAGTCTGCCTGATCTAGCAGACGGTTATGACACCGCGAGCACCGAGTCATCGTCAGTCGGTGTTCCAGGTACGAGGCAGGATGACCAAGAGGCAATGTACCGTAGACTCGACCAACTTCACCACGATTACCATCAAGATGTAACAAGCATCGATCGGAGGGCGACCCAAGTGACGTCCGAAAGTCCGCCACCTCCGCCACCAGCCCCACCCGATGTACCTCGTGATCTCGTTGGACAAAGTAGCGCCCCAACCACAGGCGAAAGAATATTCAGTGCCCTTAGGTCCGTCACATCTCAGAGTTACATCGACGCTTCGGAATTTTATAAGTAACGCATCTCAACTTTCATTCATCGCACAAGAACAAGCAGACGTCTCCCGAACATAGAAAACATTTTCATCTCGTTCACAGCTCCGTACGTTCCTCGGCGCAGCAGCAAGTGCCTCGCTTCGCCTTCCCGACAATAACAAGATCTACGATGTCCCTAATGGAATCCAAAACTACCACGGAGCAGGATGATCCACCGGACGAAGTAGCGGCCTTTCATTCCGATTCAACGAGACGAGGTTCCGATCTTTATAGCCCCGAACTCAACCTCGAAGCTCATCGTACTGCTCAAGAGGTACGACTAACGCCTGCACGCGTTATCAAACGACGACAAAGTTGCCTGCCATCCTATGAATAACAATATCACTATATATGGCATCATTTTACGCCATAGCCTGCTGTATCACACCATGAGATCCTAACAAACCCATAGAGACTAGGTAGAGTGTCGGGACAAGTACATTTGACAGCGTCGTCTGCTAGCCCGAGACTCGGCCGAGTATCTAGAGACGGGGCAGCGTCTTGACGCCAAGTTCAAAAAGAAAGAGTTTGAACGGTAGTCAAGTCGCGCCGCGTATCTATACTCGAGATTCGGCCCTTTCCGTTACGTTTGAATTTCAACTCGCTGCCATTTTATAAACGGGTTGACTCATCGAAAATCTAATGACACTTTCGCAATATATTTTTACTGCATATTATCTCTAAATAAAGCAAATTCGGTGATAGGGATGAGCATTTTCTTTAATTACGGAGCCCAGAAGGATGTCATGATTTGAAAATTGAACTGGAGACTAATTACGTTGCTCCCCGTCGATTGATCTATAAATCATCACGATTTGTGTCGTTATTGCTGAAAGAAAAAACATTGCACAGGCAAAATTATGCAAAAAGCGCAGTGTGTGCATGTATGTATGTGCACGCAGACGACATATAATCAAAGGGCTCTTGATGCCCATGAAGGCCGATTTCCATGAAAGACGATCTTCGATAACAGGAACGACGAGTTTCTATTACCGCCGTGAAGTTAGCAGGTCAACTTTCGGTTTTCCACTTTTTCATCTTGGGACTCGACAGAGGCCCGGCGAAAGTCAATATTCTACTTTACCGACATTGACGTTTTAATTTATTCAAATGATTTATAAAACAAATGTACTTGTCCAGGCTTTTTCCCCGTAAAGGGGATTACATGATACGTTGTTCTACGAATATTGTAGTTGATCCGATAATCGATGATTCATTTGGATCTATTGAAACTTTCCAATCAACGCCAACACTTGCAGGTTTACAATAGTCTGCAGGACCCTCCGGCTTCGCCGTTACTCCTCAGAGACCTGAGTCAAGAGCCTTATCCCTACATGTCGGATCCAAGTTTCACGAGAACTTCCGAGGTACGTGGATCGATTGAGATCGCATCGGGACTGATCTGACGAGGGAGTAAACTTTAAAGATACTCTGCTCTTTGCGTAGGACATTTTCAACAGTATCGAACAGAGAAGAAAAAGTATGGAGAGACTAAACGGGCTTCACGAAGGACATTTCGAGATGGAAGGTCCGGATGGTAGTACAAGGTAAACTTGTCGTTATTGGCGAAAGACAACTTGCCACTTATCTTTGGTAGGAATGACATCTTTATCTTTTTTTTACAGAAGAAGGAGCAGTCAAGACCTTTACGCGGCCCTGGAGGAAGTCCAGTTGAAAAGGAGGCTGTCTCAGGTGAAATTGATGTCCATTGAATCTTGGCAAACTTTTTAGTTTTAGTAGAAAGGTAGTGAAAAACCGACGCGTGCAGAAGAACATGTTCGTGTTTCAGAACATCGACGAGCCTTATGGGGTTGCTGGTTGGATGAGCGGATTAGAGCAGCTCGGGGTCGATAGCACGGGTCAACCGATATTGAATCGTCGAGGATCCCAGCAGGGACTAGAACCGGAGCCCCCGCCCGATGAATCGAATCTCAGGAGAGCAATCAGCTGCGAAAGTGTTTGTTCCGATACGAGCGTGAATCTCGGCGATTTGGAGAACGCGACGATGGTCGGTCACGTTTGTGTTGGTCTCGAGTACGAACGTTGGGGTGGACGGGGTGCCGATTGCGAGGGAGATTTAGCAGTCAGCGTCCTCGAGGCTCGTGATCTCGTTGCACCCGATGGACGTCCGGCTCAAGATACACTCGCTAGGTAAGCGCCAATGACTGCTTCAATCCTATCGAGAAATTTTCCGACGATCAATGAAAAATCGGAATCTGTTACCAGCTGCTGATTCAATGGAACTAAATAAATTTCACCATGTGACTCAAATTCCTCGATATCCATTCCAAGATCAATATAAGAAGAAGAATTGTCAGATTTACGTACTGATCCAAGTAAATATTATTACTCGTTTCATGTAAATCACTCAAAGAGTGTGTCTCCTGCCGGACCGAGAAACTCATGTACAAACAAGGCTTTATCGAAGTTCACCATCGCCGAGTTATCAGGAAAAATTTTTGTTTCCCCTCGATGGTGGGCCAATCGGGAGGACTCTTCTTGTCCAGGTATAAAAATTCGACGGAGCAAGGCCACGGTGTTCTTTCAATGTCAAATACACTGCGGTGCTTTTGTTTGTTTGTCTGTTATTCGGCAGATATTCTCGGTGGAGATAAGCATAGGAGGTGGAGCGACTCTCGTAGGAGAAGCGAGCTTAAAGCTTGGTCCAGCTGCGAGACCCCCAGCGACAACGTGGCTACCACTAATTGGTCCTGGTGCTCTACCTTTTCCTTATCACGGAGAACTCATGTTCTCGCTGAGTTATCTTCCAACTGCGGAAAGACTAACATTGGTCGTTGTTAAGGCACGAAATTTACGTGGCGCAAATCCTACTGTGCCAGGGGATTTCTTCGTCAAAGTTTACCTTCTGCAGCAGGGCAAGAAGATGCATAAGAAAAGGACTACGGCGAAGAAAGGCGAGAAGAGCCCCATATTTAACGAGGCCATCATATTCAGCGTTCCTCCACATGCATTGCAGGTTCGTTCCTTAAATGATTCCTTTCGTTTCATCCAAATTCTAGGTATGGTTACAGCAAACGAAACATAATTATCTTGATTGATATCAGACTATCCAGCTGAGACTGACCGTAGCCGAAACTGATCCGACCACCCAGAGCACTTCAAAGGCCTTCTCGGTCGGTCATATTATCGTCGGTTCGACAGCAAATGGAAAGTCTTTGGCTCATTGGAGGCACATGCTCGCTGCATTGAGACGTCCTGTCGCTATGTGGCATCCATTGAGAAAATGAGTCTCGTTAAAAATATCATAATGTGTAACTTGTATACTGTTAATCAGTCCTCGCCGCCCACAAAACTACGTGCTCAAAATGACTTTTCTTGATATGTTTTTTCCTCCAAGGAAGATAGAGTGAGTGAGTGAGAGAGAGAGAGAGAGAGAGAGAGAAGAAAATTATGAAGATTGTGACGCGAGCACAAAGAATCTAGAACGCGATCATTCAACACGAGGAAATCAGGTTTGTTGTTGGAACAATGAAAAACTCGTGATTCCATCGTTCCGTATACAGTATTATTGTTTTCTCTCATGTGTATCGATGCAGCTTGTTGTGTATCCACTTTACCGATCATGTATTCAGAACAATCCTTTATGAGTATTCGCGGTTCCGCTCTCCGTGGCTCTCTCAATCGTTTTATTTCCAACAATCTCATTATTTTTCTGTCGGGTAGGTTCGTCAGTTCGACCGAATGGCGATACGGTAAGCGACAGAGCTTCGAAACACACTTTTCGTTTGTTTCAACTTACCAAGTGTCCTGACGTTCAATTACACGATGGAACGGTCGGATTTTTCTCACTCATTGAGAGTTACTTTTTTCTGTCGTTGGCCACGTTTTTCCAGTGACAATGGCAAGAAATTCGAAATTTGAATGTTGACTTTTGAGGTTGTTTTTTTTATCAAAGCGTCGTCGATAACGGCGCTATGATTTTTTTTTTTTTTATTTTCGATCAAATTGACGAGCCTGCTCCAAGTGCTCATTCAGAGCTCCAACAATATAATTCGATGCGAGCTTTTGAATGAATTTGTCGTTAAATATTTGGGCATCGCGTTGCGACTCTCCCTTTCTCGTGAGAATTTCGTTCGTTTAATGCCATCGACGATGCATTAATTGACACGAAATATCGGTTATGGAACCTCGTAGAGGCCTGCTGAACGAACACGAAAGAGAGAGAGAGAGAGAGAGAGAGAGAGAGAGAGAGAGAGAGGGAGAGAAATATTTGCTAGAATTTAATGTTGTTGTTTCCAATGAAATGTTAACGTTTGTACAGAGTTTATTAGCTAACGCATCCGACCGTGCAAAATGTTTTCTAATTGGTCACGTTGAAGCTCGGATCCATGTAACTTTGGTAATCAAGTGTGTATGCTGTGTGTATATGAATGTAAGAGTGTTCGACGAAAGAGAATGAATATCAAAGGTGGGCATGGCTCGTTAACCTTGGAAAAAAAACGCTGTACACTCTACGATTATATTTTTTATTCTCAGTTTTTACATTTTCCATATAAAATCTTCAAATTATTTTGTCCTCGTGGAAACAAAAAATTTTTCAATCTCTGTAAACGGAGAAATAAGGGCAGGAAATACTTGAAATTTCAGAAGGAACAAGATTCAGAAAATGAAAGCGTGATTTGAAAAAAAAAAATTAAATTTTTTTGTTGTTGAATACGGTCGGCTGTATATTTCTGGATGATATCAAAAATTTTGTCATTCCAACAGTTCGTTTAGTTTCTCCGAAGAACGTCGACGAAATTAACGATCGGAATGAAAAAAAAAAAATTGGTCAGCTTTGAGAAAATGCTCTGTCGCAGTGACGAAGATTTTGTTATCATCCAAAAATAGTTCAGTTGAGCGTAATCAAAAAAATCTCGACCTAATTCCAGAAAAATTCTATTTTCAATGTGGCCCTGACTTTATTAATTTTTACTTAATTCGGTTTATTTAGTTATTAATTTAGTTAATAATAATTATAAACTCCACAGAATGAAAAAAATTGCAACGTGTGCGTGTGTTTATATTTTCAAGAACTGAGAGATGCCCACGTTTGAGAAAGAATTACTAGATAAATCAAGTTGGCGACACAGCGCTTTTTCTCATCTCCGCGTTAAAAAAGACCTAGAGCTTTGATCCATTCCGCTAATTGATACGACAATTAACCGATCGTTCAATTTTTTTCATTTTACTAAATACTAAATTTCGAGTCTTAAACGAACAAAAAGAAAATTTTTTCACTATCGTTCGCAATTGTGTTTAATTAACGAAAACAACAAAAAAAAAAACAAAACAACAAAAAAAAATACGAAGAATCATTAAGGGGAGGGGGCTCGAAAAACGAAGAATTGGAATTTAATGACGATGGAGAAAAAACGTCAAGGAACGGAGGTAACCCGAGCCTTGCCCAGGCCCTACCCACACAACCTCATAGCCTCTACTTAACCTATATACTAAACTATACACTGTAACACTTTTGTACCTCTTCATACACCATTAACTGAAAATTAAACCTCTATACATACATATTATATAAACGAAAAGAAAAAAAAAAAATACATCACTTTATTACATCGTAATTTATATATATACATATACATGTATATGGTAAAAATACATGTGCATATATAAATATAAAAACGAACCAAATTTTACATGCTACTATACAATTTTTTCCATTGACAAACTTAAAAAATGAAAAAAACGAACAAAAAAAAAACACACACATTGGTAAGAATAATCGAAAGCATTAATCAGGTTTTTTCTATCGCCAACTACTATGGGACTAATATCGCTGAAATAATCTCATTCGATTCTATTATTAAAAAAAAAAATATATATATATATATATATCTATACATATACACTCTACTATATAAGAATAAGCATTAATATACATTTGGAAATGAATCATTAACGAAGAAAAACAACCTTTTGAATGATCAAGATAAATATTATTATCGATAAAATGAGAAGGAACGAGAAGAAAAAATATACGTGCATCTTTATTACAATATATGAGGAGTACGGACACGTTCGAACGACAGTTTATTGTTGCATCTCTGGTCATGCTGGCCGCAGGCGATAAAACGATCATCGAACGTTTTAAACGTTCGACGGGAATGGCGGGAAATTTTAAATCAAGATACGCGGTTATGCGATCTCTATGCGCGCGCCTAGTTTTTTTTTCACACGTATATACTGTTTGGACTCTTCTGAAGAAACGCTTTGTAGTTCTCCTGCTTTGAGCCCTGGCGTCGTCCCAGCCGAGGGGCCTGCCGAGTGCAGGTCTCTAGTTCGGAAGCTGCGCTCCCCGCACCGACGACGCACGAGCTCAGTTTTCGCAAAACGACCGAACAGCCAGTACGAAACTTTCATACTCTTATTATTTTTGCCGTGCGATAAATTTCTCTTTTGAAAAATTCACTTCATACACTCGATTATAAGATTTTTTTGGTTCAATTAACAGTATGGGTCTGTGGGACCCATGCAAATTCAACTTCGGAAATTCTAGCCGCGAATCGAGATTTTTCTAATCGTTTTTTCCTTCTCCGAAGTTCATGACTCGATCGTATTTATGATAGAGAATTTTTTTGTTCATTTGATGAATTTTGGGGGTTCGACCAAACTATCTCAACGCTTAATGGTCACATGGGGTTGATTTTACCCCAGCCGCTTTCGACCGACGATACAAAATAGAAATTTTAAGAAAATGGGACTTATCACACCCTTTATCGGTAGTTTGAACCTTCTAGTAGGGAGCCTCATCGTTATTATTTGAAAGAGCCCGTTTGTTCAAGTTTGGAAGCCGTAGGAAGCAGACGGCTCAAAACCTGGGGTATACTTTTTGGACCGGTCGCTAATTTAACCAGTCCCGGCTGAAAGCATGCTATTTCAGACTTATGAAACGATTTTTTTTTTTTTCCATTGAAAATTACAATTACTGCATCATTTTTTGTAAAAAAAAGTCATTTTTGCAGAATTTTTTTTTTCGACATTTTTTTTATGTCAAAAGTGGCACGAATTAAATTCAATCATCATGGTCGTTACTCGAGAGCTGAAAATGCATTGTAGTATTTTTATTTTATTTTTTTTTACGATTTTTCAACTATTTATCGCCTTCCAAAGTGAGTGGGGTTGATGACACCCCCAATGACTATTACGTCACATTCTGGAGGTGTGACTATTAAGGGTTAAAGATTCAGAGGAGCGAAACTCTCACGAAATCATCACGAAAGCGCTCCTTCCAGAAGAGTCCATTGTATAAGTCGAGTACACACTGGTTATTGTCAGGTTTCTCGAGAAAGGACGCGATCTCTAGGAATTCGGAAGGAAGCGAATATAGTCCGGGAGGATGACGAATGTCCTGCCTACACTTCCTTTCGCCGTACTAACGAAATGTAAAATCCTCAAAAGCATAGCCGATTTTTCAAAATTCGTGTTTGAGTCGGCGAAAAATGTAGTCGGAATATTTGTCTAGAGAAACGGGAGGAAAAGAACAGTAATTACATCAATATTCACGCGTTCAACCTCTCAATCTTCCCGTACAAATTTTTTTTTTCGCTGTTGGCCAGATCGATCGTGGATACCAGAATGGTCCGAACGAAGGATCGATTAAAATAATTTAGATCGAGAAACAGAAAGAAAAATAGAGCAAAGAGAGAGAGAGAGAGAGAGAGAGCAAAGAGTGATGACAATAATAGAGCGTAGCAACCCGTTCCACAGTAGGAAACATTCGAGTTTTATATACCTCTCCCCGTACAAAAATAACAACACCCTTTCGGCCCTTTTTATCTCCCAAGCGGGCGACTTGACCTGTGGAGTGATGCGAAGGTCAAACATTCTATTATTGACTCGATTATTCCTTGAAAAGAATTCTCTAAAAAAACATCGAAAAATACATCCTCCCAAAACTTTCTCTAACGTTTTTTTTATCGATTTCTTCTTTGACCATCGAAAAAATTGCTCGAATGCTATAAAGATCGAAGAATATTCTTACAGAATTAAAAAAAAAGACAACCTGGCACAATTTCAAACTCCATCATGTCTCACTCGTCCATCTTGAAAATGTAACAACTCCAACCTCTTTTAAACCCTTGAACGCACGAGATTTACTTACTTCGAGAAAAAAACGTGTTTTAGATATAATTGAATATCGATTAAAAACAAAGACTAGAAAATAATCGATACAATGTTCGACGCTCGATGAATTCCGCGAGAATCGGATCAACGGGTTCTTCGTAAGTTTGTTTTTCATTTTGAATGACAATCAGCGATCGCAAGGGTTTATTTCCACGTGTATAAATATCCGCACTAAAAAGCCAATTTTTCCGATAACGACTATAAATTTAGCCACCATCCAAAAACATTCAGTTAATCGTTTTCAATGAAATGTCGACCTTTTCCAAGAAGATTGGCTTTTCAGTGGCCGAGTAAACAAAACGTATATTTATACGGTAGTTGTGATTGTGGAACGGGTGGCAAAGTCACGCGTAGCCGTCGCACACGAATGCATGTTTGATGAGCGTGAAAAAGAAAACAAAAGTTAAGCGCGAGAGAGATACTCTAATACTCAAATTCTTTTATATTTTTGTTACGCCTCTCTGTGATATGATACGGGCACATTCAGCACACACAGACACATACACATTAACGGTTAATACAGTCAGCTCTGTACATTGGACATGACGCGCGAGCAATCGGAAAATGGATTTAAATGAATAATTATATATAAACAGTGCAAATATTGGCGGTCGTGCTGGAGCGCCGATTTTTCTTCCTACACTATATTACGATCATTTTCGATTCGTCATTCGCCGCCGTCACATCACGATTCTTACACTCATCGAACCTTTTTTTTCAGGACCGTTGTTATCGCAATTTTCCTCATCGCTCCTTGCCGAAACGCGGATCGGCCGCCGCTGCGTGGCGGGGGAAGTGTTTGACTTGCGTCACGCGCGCGGGCACGAAACACCGAAGCGTGCATAACGTTTTATTTATTTATAACAACAATTCGGAGTCGATCCCGCCGCAGTTGCGAAAATTTCAGGTTCGAATACACGTATATACTTAATACGTATACATATAATTGTCATACCACAGGTAACATCCTTGATATTTTTCGTCGTTTTCGTCACCGGCTGCTTCTGACAAACGAAATTCAAATTTTTGGCATAAGCGTTCTTTCATCACGCATACCACCGGAATCGGCAGAGATAGAGCAAAAAGTCATTGGAGCAATTTTGTAGAGCAAGAAATTTCCTACGAAAAAGCTCCTCGCGACATTTCTCTATCTGCAGTAGTTCAGTCTTGATAGTGGCTCGAAAAATGACCTCCGAAACGTTCGCTCTTGTAACTTTTTCCAAGAAATCCGATTGTTTGAAACTTGATCCAATCGACACTTGTGCTTTATTTTTAACCTCTATCCCAACATGCACGATCGAAGATACCCAATCGACTAATTATTTCGCAAAATTCAAATTTCATCAGCAGACCTGACGAAAAGAATTATCACATTTTCCGATTTTTAATTCGGCCTGTTCGTTCACCTGGGTCGCTAGTTGTGGTGTGACACATATGTACGAACAAAGATATATATTCTAGGATTTAAAATGTTGAGATCTCCTAGTTCGACTTACCACGTGAGTCCATTTTTGCGAATGTGTAGACAACCCACGTTTGCAGGATCTTCCACACTCGACTATTGGCAGATTGCTGTCATTGTTAGCCACAAAATCGTCAGAACGAAACACTCACGCGCGACCAACCTTTCGTAGTTGCTCTTTCGATCCATAATCATTGAAATTTCAAATATTTGTCTCACATTCACATCCTCGATCGAGGTCACCTTGTAACCAACTTTTTTTTTTAATACAACATCCAGCGGACCGAAGCAAAACACTAGAACGCATCGAAAAATTGATAAATATCGACGTTATATCACGCCGACAAATCTCACGTCGATCCCTAGTCACGTTTCGAGGAAATTATCATTGTTGTTTCAATCACTCGATATTTAGATCCAACCGCCATGTTCAGGATAAATAATCATTGTGAAATTTTTTCATTATCTAATTTTTGTCGACTCTTCGCACTTTACCACGACCGAATCGTTTTTTTGCATCTTGTTGAGTCTGTTTTTAGGCGAAATCGGCGTGCGAACCCTGGTGACAAATGTGTGTACTGCTTGAGAAGGAGCTCCACCTGGAGGGAAAAATAATAACTGCGGCAGTTTGCAATGCCAAACACGATAACCGCCCGAAAATGGTTTTCTACGCGACACGCATAGAAGGAAATGACCAAAACGTTAAATATTACTGAATTGTTATGATATTATTCATATAAGAATACAGAAATTAATATTTAAGTTGGTGGTAATGCGAAGAAGGATTTTTAAGTGTATTTATGTCTGGATTAATCATGGACGAATTGTTGTAACAATAATAACGATTCTTGTATATTTCGTTTTACGTAGTTCGTGCCCATTTGTGAAACTTTCTTCGCATATATGTTTCGACCGTGGTCTGGTTTTAAAAATTCATTTCGAGTGGTCGTAATAGCCACACAAGTGTCTAAAACTTTTTCTTCATAATCCGAATTTATTCCTTCAACTTTCGCGCAACAAAAAGCATACGTTGGTTCTGTATGATGATTAATATTGATCGGCTAAGGAAATTGAATCTCTGAGCTGGATATATCGAGCGAACATATACTTTTGTCAACGTTTGTGATTTCTAACGCTACAAATAAACTGGCGCGGTTTGTTGTTTCCATTTTTTGAGGAACTACTGAACTGGCGCTGAATCTATAACGTTTATGTACATAAACAGATATGAACACAACGGTTTTTTAACGATTGTAAAGTGATTGCAAGAATTGCTGTTATTGAGTAATAATGATTTCAATCGGTACAGATGCAATATGCAGGGCGAAGGGTTTTCCAAATTCGTTACAACAGAGGCGAAACAACTAAAAACATGTACTACATCATCGACATTGTAAATCAACGTTACGATATTCTATCCACACGAATTCGTTCATTGTATAACACGGAAACGAAAGATATTCAATCAGAAAAGAAAATACAAATATATTTAAATCAAAAAATTCGTCTTTTTCGTTTTATTATTGTCACGCAGTTACTTCCACGCAGTCTCCCCGTTGGTCCGGGAACACTTGGATCCGAATCGGTCGCGCGTCCTCTAGTTCGCGCAATGTCAAGACGTTCCCTCATAAAAAAAAAAAAAAATTATTCGAGAACTTATATACGAGTACGAACTGTACTCTGTGAAAAATTCATGAAAATTATACGTGTACCGATACCGAATCTCTGCATTCGTGCACTTTTTCGAAAATCGTGAATCTTCGATGTAACTTTCAACAGAGGTACACAGATTTTTTACATTTTCTGTGAGAAAAATCATTATTTTTCGTCTAGCCCTCTTCGAACACAATTCGAAACTGCGCGGGTTTGCTCCGCGTTGAGACAGAAACATGATCGTAGCGGCAGTTCGCGACCTCTGCGGGCAGCATAGTAATCACGGTTCGGAGTGATGGGAAAAGTATATAAACGGTAGAAAAAAAAAAATAACGCAATTGATACGAAGAGACTAACGCAGAGAGTAGATTTTGGAATTTGTTTTTCAAACAAGTCCTATGCGACCAGAGATGTAAATGGTAGACGTGACCGAAAAATTTCCCGTGTTTTTACGGTGTCATAAACTGGTAACGTGACGTAACGGAACAGTCGAAAATCGACAGTCGGTAATAAAGATTTCAATTTAAACTACAACGATAATCCAGATTTCTATATTTATGTTGAATATTATAAACTACAATGATAAAAGTATCAACATTCATAATCAGCTATGAATATTATATTGCTTTTGAACTAAAAAAAAACGAAAATTATGATAATGAAAGGTGAAAATATGACGCACTACTTCTATCTAGCTTTGAATAATTAACCGCTCATCTCTTTTTGTGACCATATTTTTACCGTAAAATGACCTAATAAAATTGTAACGGTAATTTCGCAACAGAAGATTGGACAAAAAAAAAATGACGTAAAATTACGGCATTATTTTGGTAATTTTACCGGGACTCGTACTACCGGTATTTTTACATCTCTATATACGCGCGACTGTATGAACGATCAGCAAATCAATATATAGTTCTCAAGGGAGAGGATGCATATCGATAACGCAGATTTCATTGATTATTGCGATCGGTTAAATAGCAAGCGTAGACAGACAGCGCTGTTTTCAAGCGAAACGCAATAAAGAGTGTCAACGAGATCGAGTCGTCGAGGAGAGGGAGGGGGGGGGGGAGACAGGACTATAATTTCCATTTCCATTGAACGGTCAGTGTTCTGCCAACTGTCGTTGGGCATCGATCGTCGTGTGATGTGTGTCCCACGTAAACACGGCGTAGCGAATAAAAGAATTAGTAAATGTCCCCTAATGTCGAAGAGTACGCGTTATCTTCATCGTCATTCTAGAAACGAGTGAAAAAGGACAAAAGAATTGAATGATCTGTCTCAAGAACGTAGCAGTGCGAACAGTTTCAATAAATAATCAAATCGGACGATTATTCGGAGCGAAAATATTGCCCGCCCTCACGGAACAATTAAACTGGCACGATCCTCGCAACGAAAAATAATATAAATGTGATATAAAATGTCTGTGAGAGAAACAACGCTCGTGTATTTAACCAAAAAAAATCCACTGACAAACAGGTGAAGATGGAAGATGAGGCTGATATCAGGGAACAATTATTTCACAATACCGTCAGAGAGAATATCGTAAGTGTATTAATCGTTTTATCCATCACACATCTCCACAGTAACCTTCTTGAATTTTTCAAAAATCACGTTACTCCTCAAAGTTAGGGCAATTGTGCTTTTTGGTACGGTCCTGATTTACAACGGTGTCAACCGTGCCTAACAATACAAGTGACTTTTAAACCTTTCGTACGGAAAATCGCTTACTCTTCAAAAACGAAGCACACCATTACAATTCTTCATCAAACTAAAAAAAAGTCAAATCTTATTAAAAGTTTTCATGTTTTGTGCAAAGTTCTCGAAAGTAATCGAGATTTACTTTTGGAAGACGCAAACGTTTTGCTATATTTTCGAGTTGTCGAAAAAGCTTCTGTTTTTTTCTGTAAAGTCGTAAAGATTTACAACATACATTTCGAAGCTGCAATGTTAACTCAAAATAATAAGTCATTGAGTTTGTTTCTCGGTACGGTAACCCTCAAAACCGTAAATCTGACGTAACAAATAGCTTTTTGTACATAAAAAAAAAAGAAAAATGTTCTGCCGACTTTTAACGTATTACTCTATCGCAAAACGACTTTATTTAGGATTCTTTTAAAATTTAGTACAAACGTTCTTGGCACCAAAACTAACAGTTTTCTCCTCTGAAAAAAAATTTTCTGACGTTTAAAATTTGAGATATTTAATTTCCCATTTTTATATTTTTCCCATATAAACGCGTGTAAATTGAAGTCGTTTTGTTTTTTTTTTCTTGCAACTTTTTAACGAAACGTGACTTCAATTTACATGCGTTCAGATGCGAAAAATACAAAATTGGAAATTAAAAACTTATCTCAAATTCTAAACATCAAAAAAAATTTGTTCACAGAAGAAAACTGTTAGTTTTCGTGCCAAGAACGTTTATACAAAATTTTAGAAGAATCCTAAATAAAATCGTTTTGTGATAGTAATAACTTGTTATCCGCAGCAACTGTGTCGATAATAAATATAACGAAAGCAGTCGTGATCAAACACAGAACGAAAGCTGTCATCAAGTGCTATACGAACATAACCCCAAAATTTCGTCACATTCGCGACCGACTAGTCGCAGTTAATTTCGTATTAATTTTTTCGGATCTGTTGAAAATCATAACAAGAGATTCCTCACGTATTAATAGGATGATGTTTTTAAACCGTTGTGATGAAACTCGTTCAATCGGTTGCGAATTCTCACGAACGTTCCACTAAATAATCAACTGTGTCAGAGGCATTCGTCGTACTCGTGCTCGATTATAACCAGCCAAATTGTTGACACAGTTAATAAAAACAACGTCATTGCAATAATGTTATAATCATTTGCCGGAAATGGAGCTGAAATTTTTCTTCTCAAAACTTGTTTTTATTCAATGACAAAGTTGGGTTTTTTTGTCCGTCGTATCGAAGTAGGTTTTTTCCGGATTTTTTTCACTCAAACGTCCCTTTGTCCGTCAAACTTCTCATTGATGAATAAAAGCGTCATCACATATTTTTCTGACCAATTCCCGGAATTGTTGACCCTCCGGTAGTTCTTTTACTTTTCTTACGGATATTTTTCATCAAGTTCGTTACTTTATTTACTTTTTGAGGTTATTCCGATTCATTTTCATTCGTTTTTTTCGTAGCATTGTTTTCATTTATTCGTTCACGTATCCATGCATACGGTAGTGATATTTTCGAGAACGCTTGACGTCAATAAACTGACAGAGAAAACAGAGAAGCTTACGAGTGCATTGGCACTTGAAAATGTCGCTATCTGGGACGCAACTTCTTGTTTTCTCCCCTCTTCTCCTCTCTGGGGCGAGCTATTTTCTAAGGAGGCTATCTTTCTTCGCCCCAATAATAAGTATCCGCTTCTTCCATCGCATTATTCAATGGAAACGCATTTTTTACGCCGAGCAATTCGTAACAATGGTGATAATTATTATTCTTATGAACAGTGTTGAAATTTGTTTCGTCAGCGACTGAATATTCGGTCGGCTCGAGGTTCGATCGCGTAGTTTTCAGCTTTGACGAACAGCCCAGCAGTTTTTCGACGTTCGGAGAACCAAAATAAATGATTAAAAAAAACATTTCATCACGATTCGACGATGCTTTGTTCTTTACAACGTTTTTATCACTTTTATTATTATCGAGAGGGCCTGATTGATTTTAAATATGAAATCCGGTACAAAGTACGGTTTGCCAACGGTAAATTGGCCGACGAAGCGTCAAACACACGTTATGCGGATGGGCTCGTGTATTTCTCATTTCTCCTCATATAGATAAATCTGTAAGGGAAAAAAATATCTCCGAACGTTTGATTGAAAGAGGTCGTAGCCCAAAGTCCAATGTAAAACACACACACATTCGATGTTCTTTGTAAATTGAATGTCACATTTTCATGAGAAAAAGGTTTGAAAATAATTTATTGACACTTTGCGTGTCAAATTAGTTCTACTGTTCGTGAATTTCACTCGAACTCGTAAGCGCTTCGAATCTTACTTCATATTGCAACATAAATAACCAAATTAGTTGTTGCAAAATTCCAAGTCAAAATTTACGGAAACAGAATACTCACGTCACTGATTCGCACGTTTTAATGGAAATCTGACGATGTTGCATGTTCGCACAAGTTCGACTCTCGATAGCAACCAGCGTTCATTGTGTCTTTTCAAGGATGTCGAAGTTTACATCGTAGCAATGCATCGATATTTCTTTTTCTCTCCTCGGGCTGACCAGTTGTTTACATTTGGATGAAAATACGAAAAATACCGTTATTGAATTAAGCAGGCAAATGACCTTGATTTTTGGACAATTTTTATTGGACAAAATGCAAATTTCTGAGAAACAAAAGAAAAAATTTGTATAGACTCCAAGTTTTATTTCATTCTCGTAATAATTTACTTTCTTCCGGCGTATCGATCGACTGCAAAAATCGAATAACGTGCTAAGGTGATCAATATTTATTTTGCCACTCGACACACTCGACACAATGACAAGACAATTAGCTTAGAATTGACAATGATGTGTGTCGTTGAGCGGTCTTCGGAATAATGCCCCGTCCTCCTTGCCGAGACATCGATGCCCTTTGTGTCGCTCAAAAGCAAAGTGGTAATCTCTTATAAATATTTCCGGTGACTGTATGGACTCATCGATGCTTTTGTTCTCGAGATGAGGGCAAAGAAACAATGCTGCCTCGTGTCATCTATTTATTTTTTCTGAAAACTGGAACAGCGAAAACAATTTGACTCTTTTTAACCCTTCCACTCCATACTGGGTCGTTTTGACCCCAACAACATTCTGTCGTCGATTTTTTTGGCACTTAATTTTCGTTTTTATCAAAAAATTAATTTGGGGCCATAAAATATGGATAATTTACTACAAAAAACGTCTCGACAAAAATAAAAACAGAAAATGCATATTTACTCGAATATTACGGTTTGAAAAACGTCTTGGGTCAGATTGACCCAATATGCACTTGTAGGATGTGTACATTCGAAGGATTAAAAATGGACGTATTCTTAGACAAAAAATTTTTTGCTCGTTTTTTTTTTGTTCTTGTTCTTTGTACTCGTAGTTGTCTTGGTAATTCTTCAAACAAACGCAAAGTCAAATTCGAATTACTGTCCTAGGCGTATCATCCCTAATACGTAGGCAAGGCTAGCAGTTTCTTCGTTAGGTTTTTATTTCGTGCTCAAAGCGGAAGTGCAATTTATTTCTGCTACCGATTAGCTTGCAAATTGCTGTTCGAAATTGGCTGAACTTACTGCGTCCACAACACTGATGATGTTAAAGTTTGCATTGTTGGAATTTGTAACGAAATTTTGTTTTTTCTTCAGCAGAGCTCATAATAATTATTTAATATTTAGTCTGGACAATGGAACGATCATTTCTTGCGATCGAGAAACTCAATCGACACGAAAACTTGCCATGGTTTTTCAAATTCAATAAATAATCAAGAGAAATTATTTTTTCAATCCATCATCTACATACAATCCATCATCTCCAGAAAACAACAGAATTACGTTGCATCCCAACAATGCAAATTTCAAGATTGTACAGATTCATTTACATCGTCTCTCTCACCTGCTCCTGTCGAGATTCCTTTCCAAAATGAGCCGTTTTTACCGAAACTTATTTCGTGATAAATAATGAAATTTCTCGTAACTGGCAATAGATAAAAAATAATAAATACAATGTTTTTGGAAAACAGTCACATCTTCAAGGTCAATGCGATTTTCAACATCGATTTAGTTGAAAGTTTACGACTCAATTGTAAAAAAATACTTACTCCTCCAGTTTAAAATTGTCTTTTTCTGGGTTTCGAAGAAATGTTTAATTTGGATAAATATTTTTCAAATTTCATTGAGCATGACTCTAGGGAGTTATTTGAAAAAAATGAAGCCGCGTGTGGTCGAATTTATGCAGTAACGACATCCTCGCATTGCGATGCGATGAGTCGCCGAGAGATTGTAACGTCTAGGATAGCAATTTTCAGAGAGCTCTCGCGGTATTTCCTGCCAACAGAATGTTTTTGTTGTTTTGCGCATTTTATTTTAGTTGCTTCAGGTTTCATTTTTTTTGTTTGTTTCAACGCCTTTTTTGTGTTGGATAACGCGGTGTAACGAACTCGACGGAATGTTCGCGGCTTGACCTCGACGGACGAGTGTGCCAAGAGACGCGTGTCTATCAAGAAAAATTCCAAACAATGCCCATCAAAAGATCGCCTTTGTATGTCCGGCTTGCTTCAACATTTCAAACCGCTGGCGTACGGATTTGCTAGCAAAAAAATGAACATTTGATGAACTAATCGACCGCGAAGGACTGTACTCATGACCTTTGATTTTTCACTTGTGCAAGTTAGTCCTCCGCTGCATCGCGCTCGGTTTCATTCGTGCATCAATATTCACATAATGTTGAGTTTAGACAATTTAACCTTTTTATATATTTTTTTTTTTCATGGTAATAATGAAAATGTTGAGCAATATCTTGTTAATAATGAAAAAGCAGTATTCTGACTCGTAAAAGAAAATTTTAAAACATTAATTTACATTTTTTTTTCCTCAAAATAACATGCCAAAGAAACAGCGAATTGAAAAAAAAATTGCTAACTTTACCCCATGCAAAATTATTGAAACACTTCGAATTATTTTCTTGCAATTTTTTTGAGCTTGTTCCATACTATCTTCTTGAAGAATCCATGATTTGATTTTCCAAATTACGCGTACAAGAATTTTTTATAAATTTCAGTGAAAAATTTAAAAATGATGTACTTAATTTTTTGGAATTGCATTTTTCACCGTGAAAAATGAATATAAAATTTTTTCTCAATGTTTCATTTTAAATTTCACATTAAAAAAAAAAGCTCTCTACGACAAATAGTGAGTCAACTGCATTGATTCAAAGTGCTGGGGTGCTCGTAACTCTCCAGTGTAGGGTATTTGTTTCAAAACACATAGTGGAGGATCTTAGGGTTAAACATTATTCGAAATCATAACACTTTCTATTTTTTTCATCAATAAATTGACGCTCGTACTGTTTTGGCCTTTGGGCACGATTTTTTGAGTTAACAAATTGCCTCTGTGTCGACGTTCTCACGAAAAAAAAGTCCCATCAGGAGAAAGTCTGATTTTTGAGCAAATGGATTGTGCATATTTTTGAGAATCCATTTGTTATTAATCAATTGAAATATTTTTTCATGATGTAATTAAAATCTCATTTATCCTCAACGAATTTCGTTGTGTTTCCTTACACACTCGCGTCTACTCGAGTATTTAGACACGTACGTGTATGTTGTACTTGAACTCCGTTCGAGCTTTCTTATCGATTCGATTACAGCGAGTGCGTGGTGACGAAAAATCGACCGAGCTCGTTTCGGTATACACCGGTACATGTTATGAAGAATCGTTTAATTATACCACGTCGTTTCATGTGTTGCGGGTTACGATCCATAAAAGAAAGAAAATTGATAGAAAAGTCGATAGCGGTTGTATCGATTAGAATTTATTGACTTATCGATTCACCGACTGCAGTTTATAAAACATTCAAAATAGCGAACGAAAGAAATTTTTTCTGCAATTAAAATACATTCTTTTTCATTATAATTTCGAAACAATATTTCGGAATATATAAATTTTCATCTGCTCTATTTTATTGACATGTGACGATTGAAATAAAAACTTTGACAAATAATTATTTTGAGTCTTTCGAAAAGAGAAATTTTATTTCGTGCCTAGAAAATTTTCAGCCAACTCGGTCCAGTCTTTTTTATTTTTAACACATTTTTTTTCCTTGTGCTGAGTGAAGAAAAATAACAAGTCTATAAAACCCTGAACGATCTTCCATCAGGAAAATTACGTATCGATAGGCCATAGAGACTCGGTAAAGTCACTTTTAAGTCAATCGATCATCCTTACCATGTTGCGACGGACAGGATTTCTTTCACACGGTAAAATAGCACGATAACAAATAGTTGCAATTTTGAACGCTTTTCCAGCAAATATTTCTGCAACGTATTTCCTAGTCGTAAGGAGTCCGAGGTTATTTTCAAAATAATTTTCAATTCAAATTTTGGAAAACGTTCATTCAACACCCGATTACGTCTTTCGATCTACTTTGTAAGAATTGTTCGGGTTTTTTGTTTTCAATCGTTTTTTTTTAATTTTTTTAAAAATTTTTTCATCCAAAATTTGTTCAAATTCAAATTCAAATTCAAATAAAAATCAAATTCAAAAATTTGTTCAAAATTCAAAAAGAATGGTTTTCAAACGTGTTAGGAAAATTGAATTGTATTGGAAAATTACAACATTGAGATTTTCAAACAGAGCTTCCTTTTCCTCAAATTAATCGGTTTTAATAGTCGAATAAAAGAAATAGAATGACCGCGGGTAACGTTGGATTAGTGATGACGAAGTCAAGTCACGATTCGACTGACCTAGAAGATCGATCGACGCAGTATATAATCCAACGAAACACGCGAATAGTGTGTACATACTCTTTATAAAGTAACTTATGTCCGTGAAATATCGAAAGGGCGTATCGTTATTGTTGATAAAGGCGAAAAGCACATTGTTTCGACAACAGAAGAGGCAAAAGTGAATACGTTGCTGAAAAATGTAGTTCACGGACGCGTGACGAATATGTAACGATCTTGAAGATCTGTAAATGAGATCGCCACAGCTGAAATTATTGCGTGAAATCCTTAGTCCGTGATAATTCTTTTATATTGCAATGCCACCGAGTGGAGATCTACGAAATCCCATCGTGATTCATGGCAATCATACACTTACGTTCGTCATCGCGTCTATATTCATTTAACGATCGCTTTAGCTTAAGAAATTGGCATTTTTTTGAAGCCCAGATTCAAAACCGTTTACAAAAAAACTGGTTTTTGAAATTGTTCGTTTTTAAATCACAATCAAATATTTCGTTTTTCATCTAATTAAAAAATGTTCGTGAATGCCTTTGTTTGACGATGTTGAAGTTTACATCGTTGGAATGCAACGAAATTCCGTTTTTTCTTGAGCAGATCTCAAGATTTTTATTCGACGATTGGTCAGGACAATAAAACGATATTTTTTAGGATTCAAACCGTAAATCGATGCGAAAATTGTCATGGTTTTTAAAGTTGAATAAATAATTAATAGAAAAATGTATTTTTCCTTGCGGACCCCAAAGTTGTGAACTTTGGTGTCATTTTGTTTGACTAAGTTCTCGTCTGCATGCATAACGAGGTCTATAGATCTTCCTGCAATTCCATATACATATCACACACGCAGGCAATCACTTTCCCACGAAGCATAGGAATAAACATCTGCAAATTCGTTCGCGACTCGGAAGATATAACACACAAATGCAAGTCCTTGTTGACTCTCGTCTTTACATGCTTTCACTCATGAATTATTCCATTCGGAATAACATACACGAATACCGATATATATACCAACGAGGTTACTTTCATGTAATATAATTTAAAAAAAAAAAATTACAACCACAGCGATGAGTACGTAATCGATCATTGGCTCTGGCGATCTCCCAAGTCAAACTACTTTGGGCAGAGACATCATTTGAAATGGTGACCGCTCAGGCATCCACCGACACGGACTTTGCTCGATCGTTAAACGGCAAGGAGTTTTTCACGGTCTTGATAAGGCGAAATGAATCCTCGGAACTCGACACGTGCGGAGTATGCAAAATGTTTCAATCAAATTTGACAACGTTGAAAATATATTTTTATCTTTTACTTCGTACAAGAGAAAAAAGCGGAGACCAAAAGCGAGCGAGAAAGGGAAAACGAGACTTGGACGAGAACTCTATAGAATAATAAGCAACGTGTCGTCGCTTATGAGGCTTCCTCTTTAATGCGCATAAACAGAATAAATCACGTTGACATCTTTCCACGTCTGTACCATCCATGTTTATTTTTTTTTTCATCAATATACCAAGAATACATTTAAAAGGTTTCGGTACCTCAAGGGCTTCGTTTTGTCGAATGTGTCAATCGTACCACTATCAAATATAGTGCGTTCTCTAAATCGCAACGTGCATTATGTCAATCGGTTTGACAGACGATGCAACAACACCGATTTATTTGGAGCGTTGCATTTCCAGCCTTTTCCTAAAATTCTTCCATGTCGTTTGACGAATCAAAAAAAGGCTCTGCCAGTAGCGTACACAGGACGATGGCAAAAATCCGCTGACAGGGGTTTTTTTTTTATTGGTGAAACCGTTTCGAAAATATTCAATTGCGAAAATTACAGCTATCACTCTCGCACTCACATTGCGAGATCCATCATCCCAACCCTAGAAGAACAGCCTTATTTTTTTACCTACTCCGGTAACCTGGGGTCATAAATGACCCCAATTTTGAAAAATTCATATCTCCGGTAAAATTTAACGAAAAGGGTTCAACTTGGTCTCATTCTCTTCGTTTTTTAATGCAGGATCACGCGAGCTTGGGAGAATTTTGCTGCAAGTCAAAAAATTCGTCAAAAATGTGGTAAAACGATAAAAAACCGGAGAACGAAGCGAGGAAGGGCGCGGGATTTAAAATCGCCTGGGGTCGTTTTTGACCCCAAGTCACCGCACTAGGTTCAACACAATTTTATGGAAAAGATGCAGGGAGTGGTGTGCAGCAGGGTTACTACAGTAACTTTTGAGGAAATTGATTATGTTGTCGAAAAGAATAACAAACAAAGTTTCTGCACAAGAGTAGCCATGATTCCACTTCGCCATGTGGAATCGCATTAATTTTTCTTGTACATTATTATTCTATGTGATTAAATAATTGCTCAACTGTTATTGCGATTTTCTTCGCTTGCTATTTTTATGGAATCGCGAAATTTTTCATCCTTGCAAGCCACGAAAGTCAAGGTTTCAAGGGAGTGAGACAGCAAGACGAAAGAATGAGCGAGCGCGTGTGAGATAGCTCGTCTCGTAGTACCGGTACATAAAACCGGTCGATTTGGGTTCAACGTGCGTGTTGCCAAGTCCCTCTATAGCATTCTCTCACTCTCACTCCCCCGGCGACTTGCTCCTTTTCTCTTCATTTCATTTAACTTTGTTTTTTTTGTCAAGTCTCTGCTGCTTATTTACCCTCGCAGCCAAAGATAGACGGAAAGCTGACAACCTCTCTCGTCCGACCTGACCATGCGCTATAAAATACATGTCTAGAAATATACACTCTAAAATGCAGCGGAGAAATTTCTGAGATCCGTGCGGAATGTGTACATGAGGGTGATCAATACATTTTTTGACAAACCCTCATTTTTCGCATCAATGTCAAAAAATTCTATATTTCCGAATCCATCATGTCGGTAAATTACGAGCTCCTAATTTTTGCAGCTTAAGGAGGTTGGCTACATACGACAATATAATGAGAATTTAATCAAATTTGGTGATGACATTCTTTAGCATCAAATACGATGACACAATTTTTTTCATATTTTTCGTCCACATAGTTGTCGAATAATTGCAGTTTACAATATGCAAAAGATATATCTATATATATCTCAATCCTATGCTTATGCATGTAAACTCTATTGTTCAATTACTCGAAAACTATGCAAAAGAAAAATCTTAAAAAATTTGTATATTCATATTTAATACTAATGAATATATGTACTTATGAAATTTCATTAAATTCTAATCATTTCGAATTTTCCTGTGCTTCTAACATGGCAACATTGTTGTGTGTAGCCAACCTCCTTCATTGCTTTTGATTAATTGTTTGCTTAATACCAACCTCAAAGAAGACTTCTGTATAAACCAAACGTCTGCTGAGCAAAGCTCTTAATACAATGATGAAATATACTGTGAGGAATACCAGCAATAATAGTCAATCTCTTATCTTCGCTCTCTATAGAAATCTCTACTGTAAAATAGTATTTAGCTGGCCTTGACGGAGAAACGATAAAGCCGGTGAATCAAAATATCGTGTATAACATTCGCGGACGTATTAATATTTTTTACGGATTTGTCGACGTGAAATTATAAATTTTCATTCGCCGTCTCAATTGAAAAATTCACTGATAAGTGAAAAAGTGGCATCGAGATGATTCGGAAACGAAGACAATGAGCTGCGGAGTTCCGATTTCCAATAACAAGAAGCTATTATCGTGAATTAATCAAAAATGCGAAAATTTCGATTTTTTTTTTAATTTTTACTCGCGCCCTTTTTGCTGAAATAGTTTAGAAGGAAAACACCGATTCCAAAATCTCACAAAATGACTATGAGAAAGCAATCATCGATTTATTCAACTAAAATCAAATCGTCTGGGCTTTTTATAACCGAGTATCCTTCCACACGCTGCTAAATATAGAATTATACAAAAGCAACCATGTTGTGATGAAAAAATCCGACTCATAATTCGAAAAAATATGGAACCATTTTCCCGGGCCTTCAAAATTTCATACGAACTTCCAAAAATATGCGTTTAATCTCATGGATTTCGATTTTGAACAACAGCAACTTGTTGGATTTTCCAAAAGAGTTCTCAATAAAAAATAACAAAATTTCGTAGGTGGAACAATTCCACACCGCCGCAACTAACAACATTTAGACACTGGATACGAAAAAATTCACCTGATTACGTAACTTTGTTATGTTCGCTCAGCAAGATCACTGGCAAATTCTTTTCTTGCCCTGGAAAAAAAAAAAAACAATGCGATGATAACAAGCACAATATTCGATTCCCGTGAACGAATTTTTTGATGCAGAATCTATTATTTTAAAAAACGAAGAAAAACGTTGAGAAAATCGGTCGAGTGTTTCTTTTATTTTTTTATTTTTTTTGACGGTATTCCTTTTTGTATGAAATTTTTTAAAAATTAAAAAATTTCGCGGAGGTCATGTTTTTATCGGATAAAAAAAAATAATAAAAATCATTGACTCTTTTAGGCGTTTTCTCTTCCCCTTAATAAGTTCGATTAGTAAACAACCGTTTCGATTCCATCGATCGTTGCATAATTAATGCGTTTTTGAAACATTAATCTTTCGCGTGCGCAACTCGTTGAAAACCGATCTAGCAAGCCACGAGAAATCGGATCTAATCGAGATATTGTGCATTGATACTTTATTAACGCAATCAATTTTCAGATACTTATTAACACGTAATATGCTTATTTTTAAATCCATACTCAGTAATGCACCTTTTGACGTAATAGTTAATGGCATTGCAATGTTCAGTGCAACTCCGTAAAAAATAATTTATCGATTCGTTTTACACCCTACAGACTATTTCAATTCACAAGCTTCGTTCCTGTGAAAGATTTATCAAAATCTGTTGCGTGGTTTTTTTTCGTAAAAAATCTCCGGACATGTTTACAGCGATTATTCGTTAATCCTAAAACTGTAACCTGGAGTCAAAAACGACCCCAGGCGACTTTAAATCCCGCGCCCTTTCTCTCCTCGTTCTCCCGTTTTTTTTTATCGTTTTACCAAATTTTTTACTCATTTTTTGGCTTCAAGCAAAATTGCCCCAGGCTCACCTGATCCTGCATTAAAAATCGAAAAGAATGAGCCCAAGTTGAACTCTATTCGTTAAATTTTACCGGAGATATGAATTTTTCAAAATTGGGGTCATTTATGACCCCAGGTTACAGGAACAGGTAAAAAAATGAGGTTCCCTCAAACCCTCAAACTTTGTTGATTGAGTTCAAGGTTCAATTTTAACTCAATCATCCTGCTTACTGGATCGTATATTGTTTATTCTTTTTTACAGATATTCCTTCTGCTGTTCCTGCTCCTGTACATCTCGAGCTACGCATTAATAGCAAGATTCCGACGAAGGGATCGTGAGGATTATTTTTCGGTCGACGACGATGAGGTGACAGTTTACAGAATCAGCCTTTGGCTGTGCACAGTTGCCCTTGCTGTTTCAGTCGGTGCAACCTTACTGTTGCCTGTTTCAATTGCCAGTAATGAGATCCTCCTCCTCTATCCAAACAGTTACTACGTCAAGTGGCTCAACAGTTCTCTCATACAAGGTAAGCTTGACCCTCTAACGAAAACACTAGCAAAAAAATCCTTACCACATTTTTCGTCGAGTTTGCATCACTTTAAAAATTCGTCAAGAAAATCCATAAATTCAGGAGACGCTTTATGAAACATTCTGCCTTCTTCAAATTTTCCCAATACACAAAACAATCTTTGAAATTCTATTATAATTTTTTGAGCAATGTAATCCACCGATCGATTTATTTCCTTAGGATTGTGGAACCATGTGTTTCTTTTCTCGAATTTATCGCTCTTCGTATTTCTACCGTTTGCCTACCTCTTCACGGAGTCTGAAGGTTTCGTCGGCCATCGGAAAGTAAGTCCATTTTTTGTCAACATTTTGTGCTCTTTATCAATCAAAGCATAGTGATTTGAATGTTTTTTCGAAAGTTACACTCATCGAAGTAATTATTGAATTATTAACGGAGCAAATATTGCAAATTTTTTATTTTTCAAAATTTTAATTAGCTCAATGCGATCAAACTTATTTTTTAATTAGTTTTGAAAAAAAAAAATCTCTTTTTTAAGAAATTCGTATAACTTTTGTTCAATATTATTCTCGAGACGAAACGTTTTCAATGTGAACTAAAGGTGAGACAGCAGGCGATTAAGTGAATTATTTATTGCCAGGGCGTGATGGCAAGGGTTTACGAGACCGTGACCGTACTGTGCCTACTGGGGACCCTCGTACTCGGAATGACTTATGTCTTATCGGCCCTCATAGACTATCAAAATTCGAGCCTCCACACGTTGCTCAGTAAGTGAACAAAAAATACCACTAACTAAATAATGAAAATATTAATTCAGCTTTTTCGGTTGATTAAGAATCTTGGAAATGAAAGTTTCACTGCATTCCTCCGGAGATTATCGATTCGTATTTTTCTGTTTAATCAACTGTAGGTCTCGTGAGTTTTGAGCAAAATCACGATAAAGTATTGAGTAACTTTTCATAAAGGACAAATAATGAAAGAACGATCCAGTGTTTTGTAGATTTTTTTTTTTTTACTGCTGAACTAATCTGGATAATTGGCTATTATTATGCGGATGTATGGAAGCGTTTACTTCCTGTTGGCGATGGGAACGTCGAGAAATGTTGCGTCTACTCGTCCGCGAACAACGCATCTCGTTGTTATTCCAATCCGTCAGAAACAGTATTCATAGATATAAAATTGTCCATTCCTTAAAGTGGTTGTACGATCAGTTTTTTTTTCAAATGGCCTCCGTCGTCGTTGAGTTGATTTACGGGTATGTAAATAATTCGGGGAATAATGGTCTATGATAAAAGAGCCAATTTAAATAATTGTTTGTTTGAATAATCGTTGTAATTAATTTCTCTTTTTTTTTCAATCATCGAAACATTATAACATTGAAGTGAAGATTGAGTATAGAGACAAAACGTCTCATAGGCTGCTGGTATTAACGACAACGTTTCTTATAAAATCTGATTCCGAATTTATTTCTAGATTTATGGAGTTACTACCTGCCCTTTTTGTATTCTTGCGTCTCTTTCGTGGGAGTCGTATTACTGTTACGTGAGTATATGCAAATATTATTTATACCCAGAATGATTTGACCTCAATTAATCCTAATCAGTAAGTAATTAATTGAAACTTAATTTTTGTTTTGTTTTTCGACAGTATGCACTCCCGTGGGTTTCGTCAGGCTATTTGGCGTTGTTGGATCTTTTCTCGTCAAGCCTCAGTTCCTAAAAAATCTGGACGAGGAATTTTTCGCATACAGAATGGAGGAAGACTGTATAAGCAGAAGGTCTGTTCTCTCGACAGCCTTTCAATATCGTGATAGAAAAAACAAAGCATCCAAAAAATAGTGAATGAATTAGTCAAAATACCATTTTTATAAATTTTGAGTATTTTGGTTTTTTTTTTCTCCCAAATTCGAATACTTTGTTATATATATATTTTTTCTTTTTCAAGTTTAATCAGAAAAGTTTGATGAGAGAAAAAATAATATTTGCAGACTTCAGCACGCGAAGGCTACGGGAAAATCATACGTTTCGCCGGTGCCAATGTCCCCGCCGGGGTGTAACTCGAGCCTCGACGATGACGACGACGAGGAATTATTATGTCCTAATCCCGGTTTAATGTGCCTAAGAAATGGAGCTCTACAACGTGGCCTTACCCAAAGATTAGAAGAGGTACAGACGAGAAGGAAATTACTCGATGAGCAGAGAAGAACTTGGTGGGTTCGACGTACATTGTTGTATCCTCTCGCTATGCTAGCACTTTTCGTTTTATCAACGGTCACCGCTCTCGTCGCTGTACAAAATACTATAGAACTTTTGATCGGCATCAAGGCTCTACCCTTGAGTACGAGGGTAAATATTTACACTTACTTCATTACATTTAATGACACTTTTCTTTTTTTTACATTTCTCGAAGTTAATGGGAAAAAAACCGTCGAAACTTATGATCTTTGCATCGTTGGGATGCAACGAAATTCTGTTTTATCTGGAGCAGAGCTCACCATTCTTATTCAATATTTGGTCAAGACAATAAAATGATATTTCTTTAGGATCGAAAGACAAAATCGGTAGGAAAATTGTCATGGTTTTGGAAATTGAACAAATAATTAATAGAAAAAGTGTTTTTCGTTGGACCTCAACGTTGCGAACTTCAGTGTCGTCGAAATTTAATGGTTTTTAATGGTATAGCAATCCGCAACTATCAACATTCTTTTTTCTTGTATTTCGAGTTAACTTTTCATTGGCAAATTTTGATAATATACCTTTTTGAATTTATCATTGAGGAATTTCTCTTTCGAAAGTGTTTTCTCTTTTGACGATCTTAAATCTTCATTGAAAGCTTTATTTTCGGTACGCCACTGTGTATCGACTTATTATTGTGGAAAAGGAATGACGATTCAACATGCTTGTTCGGTTTAATGTAAAAATGATTTTGTTTGCTTTCAGCAATTCACGCTTGGTATAAGTTCACTCTCAAAAATTGGACCCATAGGTGCGGCTGTAGAAGTCGTTGTGATTCTCTATCTTGCTGCTACGAGTGCCATCGGACTTTACGCACTTCCCGGCGTGAGAAGAGTCAGACCCCGTTTTCATTCCACTCCTTTAACTCATCTTATCGCTAATTGTGCGTTACTGCTCGTTCTGAGCTCGGCATTGCCCTTACTTTCACGAATATTGGGTCAGTAAGCAATTTCACGTTGAAATTGTCATTTTCTAAGGAATTTAGTAACTAAACAATAATACAACATCTAGACGGTGTTTTTCTAGTTTATTCCATTTCAAAATTATGAATGCAATACAATAAAAATTAATAGGAAATGAAAAAGAAACCGTAACTTGAAAAAATTGTTGCTTCTCATTAGAGTAACTTGTAAAGTTTCGTGTTTTAATTTTTTCTCGAATAATTTCCAGGCATGACAAACTTCGATCTATTAGGAGACTTTGGAAGAATCGAGTGGCTCGGAAACTTCAAGCTCGTCCTGTTCTACAATCTCATATTTGCAACAGCAGCGATAACGTGCCTAGCGACCAAATTCACAGCCACCGTGAGAAAGGAAATTTATACCAGATTGCGCAGTAGTCTGGTAGGAATTTTTCGGCTAGAAGGTAAAAAAGCGGCAATGTTCGCCGCTAAAGAAGAATAGACTGATTTTTATTTTCTTTTTCTTTTTTTATAAATATATATGAATGCATATATATACGTACACAAGGAGCAAAAAAGACGTTGACTATAATATGTAAGTAATTGAAAGAGCTCGATGAAAAAAACAAAACAAAACAATACGTAAACATAATAATCCGATTATCACAGTTCTTCGTAATTGTTCGATAAACATACGAGAGCGCGGGGTGATTCCCAAAGAATTTGCAAGAATTAGTTTTAAGCTATTAATGGAAAAGAAAATTCTTTATTTCGATCTTTTAATTTGTGTATGAAACGGAAAGATCAACAACTAAAATATTTTACACAATTCTAAGTCGTTCGCGATTCTTTTAATTCAACAATCGTGGAAATACTCGAATGCTGCCGCGAAACAATGAATATTTATTAGTTCATCGACAAGTCGATCATTATTTATACATCTATATTAACAAGACGATAACAAAGATAGTAGAAAAATGAAATACATAGATTTGTCCATTTGTCCCGCGTATAAATGTGAGTATAGTAGCTGCGACGGTGACGACCCAGTATTGTGATAACGAAACAAGTAAGCGTGTGAGAATTGTAAAAAAAAAAAAAGAAAAAATCGAATGGTTGATCAAATGAATGTAAGAATTTACAACCGTGTCCAAAAAATATGAAATTTCAATTCCTTTTATCACATTATTTCATTAGCAAATGTCAATCGTCTCATTTTCCATTTTGAAAAAGGGCATAATTTTGTGTAAATAATAATTTTCGCGCTATGGAAAGAACAAACATTGCAACTACTTTTGCGTTTCAAGAACCATGCAAAATAATTAAGGAAGTACGATGGCAAATCGTTGCCTCGTTAGATTTCTTTCAAAAATTTAATCACTTTTAAAAGACTGCGGTTGCTGTATGCTGGGGACATTTTAAAATATTTGACAGTTTAGAATCGAATGTAATTAGTGTCAAACACATATCATATGTACAGGGCACGTCCTGAACGTAGTTCGTCTCAAATTTTCAATCGTAGCAAATCAACATTTCGACCGATTTCGACTGAAGGAATATTATAATGCGAATAAATGTTTTTCGGAAAATATCACTCAATTGTTTCGTTTTGCAGTCGGGAGCACATAAAATTTTCATCGAGTTTTCACCGGTACATTAATGAAGGAAATTCGATCGAGCAGTCCCGTACACCGGCTGTATGTAACGACAACAAACAGACGAGACTTGCCTTCTACAGTATATTAACAAGAGCAGAACAACAACTCTCTTTATCTCTCTACACCTCTACGCGATAACAACTCCGTTCTCAATATCTCTACTCTCGATTCCATTGAATCCGTTCAACTATCCGGTTAGATATGTCTGTAATATTCGAGTAGAGCTGTGGAGAGTGGTTGCTCCGCTGCAACGTAAAAACTACTTCCGGAGCTATACTCAATAACAGCTTCGCCTTCCGAATCACCTGATTCATATAGATTTTCTTCTTGAGCTGTAAGCTTCTTCATGATTCTTTAAGTCTCAATATCTTTCCTCGTCCTAATGGTGGAGGCTCTCAAAATGCCTTTATATGATCACACTAAAGTGAAGAAATAGTTTAGATGATTATATTCATTTCTGACAGTAATAAATGATCTCGTACGTCGTATAAACTTCAGCCCAAGTAATAGCTGGAAGTTGTCAAGTTGCTTGTGACAATAACCTGTTTCTCATTCAGCTCAACATGTTAATAGAGTCATTACTTTTCGGTCGAATTACTCGAGCGGTCCAGACTTGACTGGATCGCTCCGTTTTTGCACTGTAAAATTATAGAGTATTCCGACTCTCCTTATCGATGATTCGAGATATTGAAGATTAAACGATGTTATGAAATTTAGGGTGGAGATTTCGGGAGCAGAATCGTTATCGTGTAGAGCTATGAAACGAAAAGATTTTTCGGTTCGGTCCTCACGTTTTGATTATGAAAATAACAGGCGAGATCTTTTTATGGGATTAAGGCGATCGTACTTCCTTAATTATGTATATGAGGCATTGGTATTCCTAATTCATGATTATTTCAGCGATAAGAACATCCCGAATGCTTCTCACTCGAACTGTGTCTATTCGATGTAGTCTAGAAAATTGAGAATTTTATATAGAAGATGAATGAAATGTATTTTTCCATGAATATTTCTCTGTGTAGAAAGTCGAGGATGAAAATTTATTGTATCAACCGTTTGCACATTTATTCTGTTTGTGTTATTCTCAACTTTTTGTCACAGGTGTGAATAAGTTTGCAAATCACAACGTTTGTTTTGTCAGATTAAATGAATTTGCGAAATGAATTCACAAGAAAAAATGTACAAGGTTGAATAGAAATTCAACGTTCGAAATGTTGACTTCGTTATAAATTGATCTTTTAGAGTGTAACTTCAAATTTATTCATCTCCGTCTAAGCGTATAATGATTTTTTTCATTTTTTATATTAATTTCACAATTCACGACTTGCAATAAATAATGTAGCTTAGGATTGAGAAATTTGAAAAGCAACAAGAAAACATAAACTTTTCAATACCTCTGACAAGATTCGAGACACTTTAGTACACACTTTGCGGTTCAATTGCGTTTATCACTGCTGTGTTTTATCGGAAGTATTCTTAGTTGTTATTTTGTACTTATCTGACTAACTTTCTGTTTGTTTTTCACTTCGGACATCGCGTTGTTAATTCGGGCTGCCATTGCGGCGATGGCTGCTGTGAAATCTTTGTTCATGGAACGTGGGGTAAAGATGAAATAAAGTAAGATTGGAAAATGACACGGATATACATAATAGATACAATTAACCCAGCTAGGCAAACAAAGTTTCGACACCAATGTACATATTCGATTGCGACTCTTTACGAAACTGTGTAATAAATATTTAACAAGTGTACACAAAGAAACAACATTTTCAGCGTTTATTCGTGACTGTCGAAGGCAATAATCTTGTTCGTAAGATATCGATACGGTTGAAATGCTTTATTTGCGAAATGGTATTGACGTTTCGAGACCTCGATTGAAAAACAGCAAAAAGGGGGTTACAAGAATAAGAAAAAAAAAATTAAATGCATTTTTTTCATGCGTCGTAAATGGCAAATATTTTTGTCACTGAACGAATGCAGTAAATATACTTGGTGACTTGTAAGAACTTGTGAGTAACATCATTGTACAGATAAAACGAAAATTAGGAATAACATTTCTATAACGTTGCATAAGTGTCCTAGGAGGATTACTCTTTTCTAGCTATTTTGCAAGACTTTTAATGTGATACGTATCACGTCGACAGGACAATATTCAAATGCAAGCACTGATTTCATACTATTATACTTATTGTTCGTAGAAAAATAACGAGAAATAACGTACGTAGCCGTTGTTCTGATTCATATCTTGAGAAGAATGAATGATGATTCTCTGGGGTCGTTTTCCCAATAGAAATATTGTAGTCTCATTGTTTTCCTTCAAAAATCGGATTTTGCTTCGTTAAGAATTTTCTCAAATTCGCGATTCAAAACAGAATACCCGAATGGTCATCCGTGTTTCTACTTAACATGTACGCACAAACATCCATAGTATTCTGCGTTAGAAAATAAATAAGCTACGAGCCATATCGTTGAATCAAGACAATTTTTCTATACTCAAAATATCCTTTTCCCTGTTGATTTATCATGTAAAAAGTATTCTACCCTAGAACGGTAACCTTATTTTTTTTTTTTACCTATTCCGGTAACTTAGGGTCATAAATGATCCCAATTTTGAAAAATTCATACCTCCGGTAAAATTTAACGAAAAGGGTTCAACTTGGGCTCATCCCCTTCGTTTTTTAATGCAGATTCACGTGAGCCTGGGCGATTTTGCTTGAAGAAAAAAAAATTAATCAAATATCCGATAAAACGATGAAAAACGGGAGAACGAAGGGAGAAAGGGCGCGGGATTTGAAGTCGCCTGGGGTCGTTTTTGATCCCAGGTTACCGTTCCAAGGCTAATATAGAAAAATAAATAAAGCAACTTTTATCCAGGACCAGATCCAAGTTGAGTCCTAAGAAAACCGGAGAACTTTTCTCCTGCATTATCGAAACCGAGAATACTCAAAAAAAGAAGCATCAGCTAAGGAAAATATTTGCCAATAAAGTTATTCAGTGGGTGGAGAAGAATTTCTAAATGAACAAGTATCGCGTAGATAAATAGAAGCATTTATTTTTATTTCACATCGATTCACTCGCGGTACTCGAGCGGAAGCTCTTCCGATTTTTCTTTCACGGTTGCCTCGCGACGAACACTATACTGTTTCAAAATGTTAATATCTCTATCAAAGCGAAGACCCTCTCGGAGTATCTCGTATTCTCCAGGTACAGTAAGGTCGACAACGGTGGAACCAACTCTTTGGCTATCGTCGTTCAACGAAGGTTTTTTTCTTTCATAAAAAATGGCTCCGAGTTTAGGCCAAAGCGGTTCAAATTCATCGGGATGTAAAGAGCTCCGTTGGTTGCTGAGATTGGCACTTGTCAGAGCCAAAGGTTGCCCAATCACTTTACAAATATGTTGAATGAATTTGGAGTGCGGAACCCTAATGCCAACGGTCGTGTGGCCAGGATTCAACGCTGGATTAAGAGTGGCCTTTCGTTTGAGTACAACCGTTACAGGACCTGGCAACAAATCATGAAGTAATCCACGCGGTAACTGATCGACCTCCGCCCATTGCTCTATATCCCTGACGGAACTAACCGTAACAGCCAATGGTTTAGTTTTCTCACGTCCTTTGATTTCGTACAGTTTGTCGATCGCATCGTTGTTCTGCGCCAGAGCAGCAAAACCGTAAATCGTGTCGGTAGGCACAGCTATTACTTCTCCCTTTTGCAACGCATTTATCGCCAGTGCACTACTTCTGACCCCACCGCCAAACCAATGTTTCGCATTTGGCCCCAATAGAGTCGTTGTCTCTTCTGCTCCTTTCTTATAAAATGCCATTGGATTTATATATTTTATGTTCATATAAGTAGATACTTTCTTGACTCCTTTTTCAACATCGGAAAGCAACCCGATCCCATGACCGATCTTTATTCTCGCCAATTGTGAGAACACTGAGGATTGCAACATTTGTAAAACGTTGTCATTGGCTCATCCGCTGATCTTGTTTGAATTTGCATGAAATATGCACGCCCGTGCGAACACTTTGGACAACGCTCGTCAGTCGCATCTACGTTCTCCCAAGCCGCGCTTCCACCAAGCACGTCGTCCACTTCCTTCAATCTCGGATACGTGCGCGTACTCACTTTTTTAACAATGTTGAATATGTACGGACAGGTGTTACACGCAAACCTCAAACCGGTAGTTCCTGTTTCTACTCTCAATAAGTTGCCGCAGGTCGGACAAAATAAGAGCATCCTTCTCTATTTGATGGTTAGGAACCCCTAAACAATAAACATTTATATGCTGTTAAGTTATCATCGAGCTCTATATTCATTTACAGTGCGAGGCAGCCAAAATCGATCTGGAATTTTAAGACTTGGAACTAAAAGCACGTATGCTGCAAAAAATGTCGAGACAAGTACATTTGTGGGGGCCCGCACAGAGTAACTCACGAAAAAATTCAAAACAAATTAAATTTTTCCTAAATTTTAAGAGACTGGGAACTAAAACGGCTACAATTTTTCCTCCAAAATTTGGTATTGGCTAAGGAAGTATTTTCTTCCTTCTTACATTAGTTGAAGAGACCATGTGACTTCTCTGTGAACTCAACATGCATAGGAGTCAAAATAATCCCGCAACTTTATTGGTATCAATCGTTTTTTCAACCAACAGAATTTCGGTGAAATACTGGACACCTGAATCTTATGTATGGACAGAACCATGTGAAAAGTTCATTTGTGCGCCGGTATTGTAAAACGACATGTTGACCTTGTGTAATGTCGATTATGTTGTGTTTTTCGAAATTTTAGTTAATATTCAAATGAACAGAATTATATTTCTGAGAGGAATAACAATGTTGTCAAGTAATAATACCTCGAATCCATCCGACGCTTTTCATTTATCCAATTTTATTTATTCACTCAACACGTGCAATAACGGATAAAATCATGACTATCGCCATTCGCTATCGGTGCCGCTATAGTACTTTGAAAAATTGTTTTGTCGAGACCCCGAGATGCTCCGAGAGCCGAAAAATCACGTGGCGCTTTTTTGTAGCGGCCGATTCGAAAAGCTCTGGGGTCATTCGTTATTCTATGGCGTTCGATGTCTACGTCCACTTGGTTCAATCCGTAGCTGCAGCAGAGCTTGCATCTCCCCGTCCGGACGGAAAATATTAGTGAATCCAAGATGGTGCTCGAGAGTACTATGATATGGTAAGTTCTGTGATATTTATTCGTTTTATAATTCGTATCTCAACAACAGAATGAAAAGTGTAGAAATAATGTTTTGCGATAATTTATTTTCCATACGTGTAGTTGCTTTGGGTATTTTTCCCTTCCAAACAACATTTTCATGGGGACGTTTTCATCAGAGTGACAAGGCAAAGTTGAACGGCTTCGTGTCAACATAAAGGGCTTCTAGTTGTTGCCATGTTAAATGCACGTCAACCTTTTTCTCGAATAATCTTGAATGACGTACAATATTAAATTTTCTCGTAAATTCCATGAGTTTAGCAAATTTCGCATATTTCAATTTTAGGTTAATCACGGCTGTATAGGAATTTTCATCGATAAAATTCATTACTCGAAATCTTCTGTTTTCCTGTCTAGGAAATTGTGTAGCCCATTTCTTCCCTATATTCTTGAAAGTAAACCTTTTCTATCCCGTTTGTCCGATCAGAATTAAAAAAGTTTTGCTCAATTTTTTCTATGTACGCTTGAATCCAATGTTTGGAGATGCAACGCCAACAACCACGCTAATTTTTATTTTCAGTGTCGACAACAGCGACTACATGAGAAATGGCGATTTTTTACCAACTCGTCTCCAAGCTCAGCAGGACGCGGTTAATTTGGTGTGCCATTCCAAGACTAGAGCCAATCCGGAGAACAACGTTGGACTGATAACCCTGGCAAAGTATGTAATAGTTCAAACGAAAAAACTGTGCAATCGATTTACTATACGTGCTTGTATTCATATAGGTGTGACTCTTCTTCCAGTGTGGAGGTATTAGCGACACTGACGAGCGACGTTGGCAGAATTTTGTCTAAGTTACACCAGATCCAACCAAATGGCAATCTGAGTCTCATTACAGGGATAAGAATTGCTCATGTACGTATTTCTTTGCTTAGGAAAAAGTTGCTCTTCGATTGACAAAATTTAGCAGTTCTTGTTAACCCTGGAACGGTAACCCGGGGTCAATAAACGACCGCAGGCGACTTTAAATCCCGCGCCCTTTCTTCCTTCCTTCTCCCGTTTTTTATCGTTTTACCGCATTTTTAACTAATTTTTTGGCTTCAAGCAAAATTGCTCCAGGCTCGCGTCATCCTGCATTGAAAAACGGAAAAAATGAGCCCAAGATGAACACTTTTCGTTAAATTTTACCGGAGAAATGAATTTTTTTCTATTGGGGTCATTTGTGTCCCAAGATTACCGGAATAGGTAAAAAAAAAAAAGGTTACCACTTTAGGGTAAAAAATGAAAAATCTCAAGAGCTAATTAACGAGAGTAATTGCAGAGAAAGGAGGTGGAAAAAACAAGTTATGAGCAGAACTGCAAAAAGGAATGGAACGTTTGTCATTTTCTTATGGAGGTTTTTAAAATGTTAATTTTGATGTTCCCATGTAGTTGGCTCTCAAGCATCGTCAGGGGAAAAATCACAAGATGCGAATAGTTGCGTTTGTCGGAAGTCCTATTGAGCTCGATGAGAAAGAATTCGTGAAACTGGCGAAACGTTTAAAAAAGGAGAAAGTTAACGTCGACATAATCAGCTTGGGCGAGGAGTCTGTGAATAACGATTTATTGACGGTATTTATAAACGCTCTGAATGGAAAAGACGGAACCGGAAGTCATCTCGTGACTGTACCACCAGGACCACATTTGTCCGAAGCTTTGATTTCATCCCCGATAATACAAGGAGAGGATGGTATGGGAGCAGCTGGAATGGGAGGAGCAGCTTTCGAATTTGGTGTCGATCCAAACGAAGATCCGGAACTTGCATTGGTAAAAATAACGGAAATAATAATAGAATATTCAATCAAGTGGACCGCATAATTTCATTTGTTTCTCTACCGTAGGCTCTCCGAGTTTCAATGGAAGAACAGAGACAGAGACAAGAAGATGAGGCACGACGAGCACAAGCCACCGAAGCAGCGCCAGCTAAACCGGAAACTATCAAAGAAGCTCCGAATGAGGAAGCTATGCTGAAACGGGCTTTGGCTATGTCGCTTGGGGGAGCCGAAGAAACTGTCGAAGTACCGGAAGTCACTCCTCCAACTACCACTGCTGCAAACGTGCCTGATTTTGCTCTCATGACCGAGGAAGAACAAATTGCTTTTGCCATGCAAATGTCAATGCAGGATCAACGTACGTAGCTTAGGATTTTTTTACTCTACACCAAAGTTTACGTCTCTGAATAATTACGCAACAAAAATCATTCCGTATTATTTTCATATTTGCAGAGGATTTTGAAACTCAAAGAGAGGAAGCAATGGAAGTAGAGGACGATTATTCAGTCGTCATGTCTGACCCTTCATTCCTTCAGACGGTTCTAGAAAATTTACCTGGTGTCGATCCACAGTCCGAAGCCGTCCGCGAAGCCGTCAGTTCTCTGCAGCAAAACAAGGACAAAGGACAAGACAAGGAAAAGGATAAGAAGTGAATTGAGCCCGCTCGTCGCCTTTAGCGTGTCTTTTTTCTTTGCATTAAAACACACAAAAAAAAAACAAAACAATACGTTTAAATATCATTTGATACAATGAGTGGAAACTCTGTATGATCATCGTGGATAATCACGCTGCTTATATATTGAATAAATAACCGATTCTGTCGTAAGACTGATTCTTCTTATTCACCGTCCAAACATAGAAGGTTTTATTGTTTAAGGACGTTGTATGCCAAATTTTCGATCGAGAGAATTATTCCTTTAAATTTGCCCCACACAAAGAGAATCGTCATATTTAATAGCTCGCGCAATTTACGTGGAGATATTTATTTAAAAAAATCACAATTTTCAGTAGTTTCTCATAAGAGCGTGTGTCAAAAGTTATAATTTTCAACATTAAATATTTCAATTTCTAAATGGTGAAGCCTCTTAGAACTTCGCATACACTTTTATGCAACATCGACGAAGCTTTATTAAGTTTTTCAAAAAAATCGGTCGTAAACTTTTTTCGAAATTTTGTTTATTATATAACAAATACAGATTACCTCGGATAATCTTGGATTTAGAGTATGTTGTTCTTTGGTCAATATGTAACAACTTTTTTTTCATGAACTTGGCCTCGCAAACCATTTTGAACGTAAGAAAAATTGAAAACAAAAATTTAGATTTCACCGTCGCCACACAACGTCCTTAAACACTAAACTTTCTGTAAAATGCGAAAGCTGCGTGGGATTTAGGCTGACCTAACGTTGCTCAACAATTACAATTGCGGGGTAGAAAGTTATTGAGCTTGAGATTTCGAAAATGCGTACATGATTGCCGAGAATTCTATAACTATTACATAAGTTACGAGTAGGATTTTTTTCAAAATAGAACAAACCCTTTGAATTATTTAAAAACGCTAACTAAAATCCAAATGTCTGCATTTTCCACTGAAAAACAATTTTTTCATATTTTTTATAGAAAAAAAATCACAACTTTTTGTAGTTCCCTTCCGATACAATTTGAAACTACGCGCGTTTGCTTCGAGTTGGAACGCGACGCAAACGCAATCGTAGCTCGTAACGGTAGTTTGCGACCTCTGAGGGCAGTGATACGAAAAAGCAACAGCTGATCATTTCAGGTGGAACGCATAGACGAAAATCGTATAAATTTATTGAGATTTGAAATTACGTCGTATTTTTTTATCTCTGCGGAAAACACGCATGTATAACTCGTCAAATTTGGTAAATCGAGGTAATTTTGACGTTTTTCTTCCGAACATGTGGAAGCATTTTCCTTCCGCCGAGTGTCTGCACTGAAGAGCTGATGATACTTCAATGACATATATTACTCTCGTTCCGTCGATAGGTTTCTGGCGCGTAATACAAACTTGCCGAAACATGAGTAATGTTTTGGTAGGCAAGCCGATGGAAACGTCAATAAGGAAAAAGTTAACGGAAGCATTACATCCACAACATCTCGATGTGTTGAACGAATCGTACATGCACAATGTACCGAAAGGATCGGAAACTCATTTCAAAGTTGTCGTCATATCCGACAAATTCGAGAATCAACCGTTGATCAAGGTGACAAACTTCCGACCTTGTAAATGTTATCCTGTATTTATGCAAAGGTGACCTCGACTGCCACGGGTCACTGAGACCCAGAAAGAATTACAAGCTGATATAGTCCTCGGAGATATTGATACGCCATAATTTTTATTTTTTATTTCTTATAGAACCATAAAAAATTAAGAAAACCGAACACTCATTTTTTTTTTGTTTAGAGACATCGAATGGTCAATGAATTGCTGCAAGACGAATTGGACTCCGGAGTTCATGCGTTGTCGATTGTGGTAAGATTCTCAATATGAACAATTGATCCGAAATTATTCGATGATTTTATGCCTCTTTCAACTTTGGCATTTGAAGGACTGCTCAGGATTGTTTCTGTGCAGAAGAAGAACGTTTTCCCTGTATTCTGCAGTGTTTCAACGAAAAATTAACCTCGTATAAATAATTTAGGACTTGTATTTCTTTCTCTCTGTTCAATTTTTATTATTAGGCCATAAAATTTCGAGTTTGTTTTCGTGTTAAAATTGTCTTTGTTTTTGATAATCACAAGACTGTGATTTCCATATCTTTTCTGTCAAGGCAAAGACTCCATCGCAATGGGAGAATGGTAACAAAACTGTGGAATCGAGTCCAGCATGTAGAGGTGGTTTCGGCAGATGAATCATAAATTTAAAAATCCTATAAGTCTAAAATAAATTAAAAAATGAAATTACGATGTTTCTCGTGTTTTATTTCAATATTATTACGCGAGGATGCAAGATTCCTTGGTTCAAGAACGATGAAATTCCAAGAAATTTCGTCATCGAACAAAGTATAAAGTTTGAAACTGAAAATATGCATTAATGTCATAAAGAGAAAGTGTCGAGTCTCAATTTTCCCTCGTTCTCGGAAAGGTAGAGCATATCGGCCATCGATTGTTCGGACATTGCTTCCTCTGCTTTTTCGCACATCTGTCAAATCAATTGATTTCAAATTATAGATTTTAACGTATACATAATAACCTAAAAGTAATCAAAATTTCAAACATTTAAAAATTCGATCGACCATTCGGACTAGGCCGAAAAATATGAGAATATAGTAAATAAATGTACTCACTCCTCGAAAAGAGAGATCGTTCGGCGCGCATTTAAAATTCGGACCAAAATTAACAGACACTGTGGCACTTTTGTGAATTGACACAGTTGGAAAATAGGCCCCTCGATTGATGTCAACGAAAGCTTCGCCTTGTGACGTACCATTTTTGAAAAAAATTATTTTGCTCAGACCTAGAGGTTTCAAAGCTTTCAAAGCTTCTGGCACTTGATCTTTTTCCTCGTAGTACAAGTGACTTTTAAATTTCACGAGAGGCTGAAAACAATCGATGAATTATTTGAATAGCTGGTCAAACTGCTGCAAAATTGCTTTAAGGCCGTATAGTTGTTCAGAATTTTGTTTTCAGAGAACCGTTTGAATATATAGAATAAATATGAAACGGTTCAAGATTTCCAATTTTTTTTTTTTACCCTCATTTATCAATTTTTTAAGAACACGTACGAAGATTTTTGAGAGAAAATAGATAAACTTTTTTTTCATGCAGTTTTCTTAAACGATACAATAATATTCGTTCCATATTTGTGTGAATAATTTGTCAATTTTCATCCAAAAATTTGTAGTTGTTTTTAAACTATAAAGATGAGTGCGTAGTTGAAAAAGAAAGAGTGACTAAATATTTGAGTTATTCTGTTTAGAAAATCATAAGAAATAGCAGAGTTTCGGAGTTTCGAAATCAATCTTAGCTTACCCGGTCTTTGTACGTATTGGGTATGTGCGATGAATCGTGAGTGTCAGGTAATATTATGAGGAAACCTAGGGTATCACCTTCACCGTATCCCGGGCTGTAATGTTTGCCACGACTCTCATGAAATCTCGTCCCTTTCCTGATTCAAGAAATGTAGGTATTGTTTTTTTTTTTTTTTTAAGATTAAAATACACCGTTGTTTTTTTTTTTTTTTTTCATTTCTCTTAATCTCAAGTCGTTCAGCACAAACCTGGATCTCCAAGAGTAGCCAAACTTGTCGTAACCCAGAGGAGCTTGTAAATTAGCATATTCTTGTCCCCAGCCCAGTCTTGTTGCCGATCCTTCCGGCATTTCCTCGACCGTAGCTTCCCAGTACCAAGAACCACGACTGACACCTACGAATTGAGTTTTAATATTTAAAAAATCACAAGAATTTGCTTTAAGGCGATCGATCCGTCATCTCTCCGACACTCGGGCGACTGGTAGATCGCCTTAAAGTTTTTATTTATAATACAAGTCGAGCGTTGCCCGGATCTTACGAGACTTACAATGTGTCGCTCTTATCATGCAATATCCTTTCTCTCCTGTAACCGCGAGGCGATCTTCCGAAACACGAAGTTGAGGGGCACGATCGTGAAGAGCCAACAATACTGTACTGGGACTCAGAGCTCGATATAACCATCCGGGTATTGGCTTTCCCGCCCAGTCGCTACTTTCATCGAATTCCTTTTTTTCAAGTACATAATGATCAGTATTAGTGAAATTTAGGATTCTGCTTAAAATCAGGGAAACGTTGTATTAACCTATCGAAAATAGAAAAGAGCCACCGAAGGCTGTAAATTAGGAGTCCAGCCAAAAAACGACACTAGAACGTCAGATTCAGAATTCATTTCATTGAGACTCACTCAATAATTGAAGCCCGAGAGAATAGTTTTTCCTTAATTATCAAATACTTAATTTAATTAATTATTTGTTATTTTATTTCTAATTATTAATTTCATGAATAATAATAATAAATAAGTAAATAATAATAACATAAATTAATTATAATGATTAATTAATTGATTAAAAAAATAAAACCAGAAATTTCTGGTACACATTTTTTTGGGAATATTGCATAGCATTTTTCTGGATACTTTAGTTTATCATGGCTCTTTATCATCCGCAAACTAACGTTGCAGCAACAATATTCGAGAGTTGAGATTTGTTGATATTTTGATTCCTCTCCGATGGATTACGTAACGTCCCATTTACCTGTCTAAAAGGAGCATGAGGATCAGGTTCCGCTAGAATATAACGATAGCCATCTTTGTTGAAAGGATGCTCGAGCGGATAACCATGAGCCGGTAATTTTGGAGTAGACATATCGGAACCACGACCCTTTTTTCCTGGTCCCGCTCCAGCCCCTTCACCAGGGAACTTTCGCTTTGCATTTCGACCACGAAGTCCAGTGCCGAGAGGTGCTGAAATTTATTTAATAAAAAAGGGATAGACGCACGATATGGAGTGGATTAAAGTTTTAAAAAGTCAATATGAACCGCTTGGAATGAATAAATTGCAAAGTTCATCAAACTCAATAAGATAAAAAGTTTTTGTTATTTCGTTGCTCTTGGAATTGTGGAGTTTTACAATCCGCTGAATATTTTGTAGTTTTTTTATGACAAGTATTTTCGAGACTAAATGGAAATACTATTATATTTGTAAGCTCCTACGATGCCCTCTTTCTCATTTATAACTGAGAAGTAGGCGTTTTTGTATTTTTAGATACATTGTTTGAAGATGAAATGTTTGCAAATCAACTGATTGGATATCCGCCGACACATACCTTGCTTGGCCATTAGCCCGTTCGAGAAGGAATACGAATGTGATAACAGGAATTTGTTAGACACAGTACACGACTGACTCGCGATAAGATAAGTGTTGGATAATATCCTTGTGGGTATTCAAACTTTTCTAATCTGGCATTGATTAACGCGGTGAAAAATATTAAAAAAAAAAAACAAACAAACTCATATGCAAAAAAAAAAAAAATATTGCAAATAAATACTTACCAACGTGCTGAATTCCCATTTCTGTGATTTTCAATTGGCCCCCTTTAATCATTGCCTCGTAATTCGGCTTTATGAGGACCAGGTCCGGTGTTGTCAAGCCAAACAATTGGCCATCTGTGTTGTTCTCATCCATAGTAAATAATGTACCGACATCTTTCAGGAGTGCACGGTGAATCTGTAGACCGAGCAATCGAAAGTTTTACCTTCCACCTTTTCAATCATTTTGGGTGATGCGCAATTTATTTTTTAAATATGTCTTTGCAATTTATTTGTAAGCCGATTCATTGGTTCTTGAAAAAATTTCAAGCCAACAGAATCGCGTGATTTATAGTTTTAAAAAATTATATAGGAGTTTCTGAAGCTTTTGGCAAGTTCAGCATTTTCAATGAGGCCCCTTTTCGACATTTGGGAATTGCATGAACGCTTACACATGATAATTCTAATCGATAGTCCCGCACTCTCCCTCTCTCAACTTAAAAAATAAATGACGCGGTCGTCACCCATGATGCTGCATATTTTTCTTCAACAGAGTCCAGTTTTCGTCAAAATTTCAAACCGATAAATCGCATCAAAAACATAATGAAGCAATGGACTTGTAAAAAAATCATCAAGGACCATTAATCGACTTTGCATTTGTTACCGTAGCATGCCATGACTGAGTGACCCTCCGAGGCATCGTTGTCATGCTCTCCCAGTGACACTCTATAAACGGAATGATGTCTTTGTCCTTGTGAAAGAACGTCCTCAACTCTGGCTCCTTCTGCCCATCCTGAAGGAGATTGGCTATTGCCGTTACGCACATTTGTGGAAAGTCTGAACGGAAAGAAACAAAAGTAGTAGAAAAACATATTGCACTAATTATCAAAGTTTTATCGTTAATTTATAATAATATTCTGTGGTTAGTTCTTCAAAATTATTCAAAAGTTTTAAATTTCAAGTTTTAGACATTTTTTCATTATTGTTTGCCCATTATTGTTTTCATTTAGTCATTTTATATTTTGTAAAAAAAGTTTGTCTACTATCGAAGCCAAAATAAGACAAAAATTACAAATTCGAGCTACTAACGAAAGTTCAATCACCCTAGAACGGTAGCCTTATGTTTTTTACCTATTCCGGTAACCTGGGGTCATAAACGACCCCAATTTTGGAAGATTCATAACTCCGGTAAAATTTAACGAAAAAGGTTCAACTTGGGCTCATTCTTTCCGTTTTTTAATACAGGATCACGCGAGCCTCGGGCAATTTTGCTTGAAGTCAAAAAATGAGTAAAAAATGCGGGAAAACGATAAAAAACCAGAGAACGAAGCGAGGAAGGGCATAGGATTTAAAGTCACCTGGGGTCGTTTTCAACCCCAGGTTACCGTTTTAGGGTTACATGAATTGTAAAATATTAAAAAAGATTCATTTGCACAGCTCTGATCGATTTGTCCCCCAAAAACAAAATAAAACATGGTTAACGCAAGTTCTGGGAAGACATATTTACGAGCTTGATTTTTCTTGAAGTTCTCCAAACCGGTAGGTGAACAATTTTTGCACATGAAAACGTAGTTCATCATGAATGGGACAATATTTCCCAATTGATAGCCGATGCAAGATTCATGGAACCAGCGAGCACAACTCGCACATAAGAGTTCCGCTATATTCAGATTCCTATCCTTGCCACTGAAAATCAAGTTGTTTGTTAGTTGGAAAATTCCATTGAAAGCCGAAAATTTTATCATGATTGAATAAACAAAATGAAATTCATACCAATAACAATTTGCGGAATCACTTCCATTTCCGTTTACTTTGTCTACACTGGTGTCTTCAGATTTTTGTTTAGCTTTTCCTCTCTCTTCCAATTTGGGCTTTGTTTTTTCCTCGCTCGAGTTGCTCTCGGAAATATCATTTTTATCTTCGCTGCTAATAATCAATCAGCATTTTCAAAATCCAATGCGGTATATTATTTTTATTCATCATTTAATGGAAGGATTGAAATTCAAGATTTTTTAGCATTACGCCGACTTGCCGAGTCAATAATCAGTTTAAATAATAATAATGTATGTTCGAGAATTTTTCAGAAAAAAAACGAGTTTTTCAATTAAAAAAAAACATCGAAAAGTTATCAGTTCCTAAGAAAAGGCCGAATTTGTTTTATTTGAAAATCAACTCCGTTGATATTTAGCCACAAAGAATGAAGAAACGTAATTACAGACAAATAAACGAGTTCTTCAATGAAAAAAAACACCGAAAGATTATCAGTTCCCGAGAAAAGGCTGAATTTTCTTATTCGAAAATCAATTCTGTTGATTTTTAGCCACAAAGAATGGACGAACGTAACCTCAAAATGTATTTTTTAAGTTAGTTGAATATCGAACTAGGCAGTCAAAAACCTGAGAGAATTTGCTTAAAGTGAAGTTTTCTGGTATCGAATCACTAATTAATTAATTACCTCTTAGACTTTTCGTCTGACATTATTGGAAGCCACAACAATTGTATTTCAATTGTCGGTTTTGTTTTGTTGAACTTTGAAAAATTTGCCGACCAACGAATAACGAATCACGGAACTGTTTTTGTTTTTCGACCAGGGTTTTCGTATTGCGAGAACTTGATTGAAATCATTGAAATGGTGAGTGTAGAATTCCGGAACTTGAAGCGTTCAGGAACTCAATTTTACACGTCGGTATGGTCGGAAACGACAACGAAGTGATACTAAAAATGCATAAGAGATGTCGCGTCGTAAGAATCAAAATGGCGACTCTGAGAAGTTCAGCGGTGAAGATTCGAAAAAAGTGGGCAGCATGGTAATTTCTCAGTTGGGAATCGTACATGCCAACCAGACACAAAGTTTATTCTTTTTTCTAATACTTATTGACTTTCGTGGTGTTTGCCTTTGCATCGTGTGACGACCTCAGTTGTTATGGTACGTCAGTCTCCATGTGTCTTGCGTTGGCTACGATGAAATCGACTAAGGATGGGATGAGTAAGGGTTGAGTTGAAATAGCTCGAGCGGCAAAATCGTAGAGTCAATTGTGACTGCATGCTCGGCGTTCGACGAGGTGAGGTGGTTAGGTGCACGCTAGGAGGTCATCATTCGCGGTCGGAAGGCCGTGAAGCGAGGGGAGTTGTATTTTCTTTCGGTCATTTTCCTATAATGTTCCCGCTTCGTCTAAATCGAAATTGATAATAAAATCATCATCAATCTTTCCTAAATCTTCGAAAATCGACCTAAATCGCATTAACCCGATTCGTTTATCGTCGATCGCTGGAGACCCAAGCCATTTTTCAGTGGAAGCCTGAATTTTCGCGGAGTGGGTGTGTTCACGGCAAAAAAACAATATTGATCGCGCACGTCCTTCGATTAACGTGGCATCGTATATTCAATATTTATTTTTGCGCCGATTCAAAAACGGGAGTAATTTTGGAGGGTAAAGGAAACTGGGATCGCGACGACAGTAAATAAACACGGAAATAATTTTGCGTTTAACTAAAATGTTTATTAACCGTCGACGTGGATCACACGGCAGACGAATACGCGGGTTACGCGAGATTTTCTATTAAGCGCGACTTGACGGCAGCACAAAAGTTCCGAGAATTGTTGAAAATTCCGCGTATAGAAGACGGAAAAGGAGATCGAGTCGCACGATATGATCTTTGCTAGTCAATGCTCGGAGGATTTTTATTACATTTTTTTTGCAATCTTCGTGGTGCACCCTTAAAATAGAAGTATTCAAGAGTGTTCGAGAATATTTTCAGATTTTTTCATTGCAAATTACGTTTTGTAACATACCTTGGGTCTTCAGCGACCCACGATAAACCTATTAAGTGATGTCGAAAAAAGCGATAAATTGATCGGGTTAAGGTAGTACTGTCGGTTTTAGAATTATAGTTCAGAATTTAATAAAATTAGGAAAAGTAGTAGATTATGATAAGAAAAAAATACAGTCACATTTTCAAGAGGCAACAGAGAACTAGAAAAAATATATTCGCATTGGTAATTTAATGAATTTAACATCGATTACATCCATTTCTTTGTATTTTACAATGAAAATTGTGATTTCTCCTAAGAATTGATAATAATTCATTGCAAAATACGATGAAAACTGAGATTTCTCATAATCGATGTTAAATGTATGAAATCACCATTGCGAATATCTTTTTTCTGGTTCTCTGTAGCCTCTTGAAATTTTGACTGAATCCTTTTCAAATAATAATCTACTACTATGCCAAATTTTATTAAATTCTGAACACTAATTCTAAAACCAACAGTACTATCTTAATAGTGAGATGCTAGATTTGACGAAGGGTCGTTCGCGCACCGTTGCATTGAGTGCTCTGCAAGGGTGATGTCAATAATTGTTATTTCTGGGCGGTTTGGATGCACCGTTTACTCATACTTTCACTTTACAATCGCGAAAAGTGGAATGGATTTGCGTGTAAGTTGGAAATAGTGGTATTGGTCGGTTTTAGAGCCTTTCGGGTGACATTAACTATTCCGATAAACATGTCCGATTGCCTGGAGGGCCCGAGGAAGACTCATTCAATATTGTAACGATAATTTCCTACCATAAATCTATCCACGTATTAACTGTTTCATAAAATCCTTAAAGTTAGATTAAATCAGTAATTCAGTGTAACAAAACAATGTGGACTATTCTGCATGCATGAAAAACAAATGTGTGCCTGCTAAAAATGTTAAAACATGGTAAATGTGATTCCTCATATATAACCTGAGTTTTTTGAGTGAGTTCAATAAATTACTGTCCGCGTCGTTGCAGTTACACCATCAGCATCATAAAAACAAATAATCCTTGAATTTCGAAGATTTACTCGAAGCCCATTTGGTCTCGCAATAAAAGTTCAAGTACAATGACCAGAGAAGATATGTTAAGTAGGATGCATCGAGTGGAGTTGGCAAGTTGTGATTCTCCTCGGGCACGAGAAGAGTCAACGAAAGGGGAATCTTTTGGCTCGAGCACAGTGGAAAAAGTCATCACTAACAACCAGACGTGCCACAGAACTCTTGTTCGATATTCTCGATACATTCCGTTACTATATAAGTAGGACTAACGCCGTGGGTAATACATAATCGTTTGCCCGTTTTATTTGTTTTTCTCGACAACTATTATTGCTCCACGTCATATTTCGTCTCGTCGTGTAACGAAACGTGCTCCCGCTATTTTTTATTGTCAAACAATACGCAACGCTTAACACCGCTTGGGATGATGGCCGAATGAAACATTGCTGGAGAATACCAAAACACGATTTGTTTTTATACACTTTCACAATTCATCTCACGAAATTTCATAAAAATAAATAAACTACGCGGTCTCCGCAGATTTATATTGTCGCGAAGTTCTTCCTCATTCTAATATATTCACCGTTGTGGCTTTATTATATTATTTTTTTTTTTTTTTTAACAATCGTACGGTTGCCAGAAAATCGAATTATGCAAAAAAAAAGCGGAAGAAAAACGAGTTCAATTTTTGCGTGAGAGCATATATTCACCCGGGGTCAAATTGACCCCGAATAGGTACCTAGGGTTAACGATGATTCAAGCTCAAAAACTGTCTTCACCGAATTTAATTAAAATCTTCCGTTTGTGTGCTTCGACGACGCCGAAATTTCCGAACAAAATCAACGACCCAAGCTCGATAAATATCAGATGCCGCCGGTTAAGAAGAAAAAACGCAAGGGGAAAAAAATAAAACGATGCGAAAGCGGTAGTCGATGAGTCAGAAGAACAAGAAGAAAAAATCGAAAACGAAAGTGTTCAGCAACGCAGAATGAAGAGAAATTAAGCAGAACTCCGCGACCAGCAGGAGAAATGCATGCAAGAATAACCCGAAAAAGATTAACAAAAACCTAATAAAGAAAAAGATAAACCTGCTCATAAAAGCGAATTCTGGTGCCTTTAGGTGAAGAAAAAAGAAAAACCGAAACGCGATGCGAGCGGCGATTCTAGATCGACTGCAAGAATTCGATATGTTCCCCCGACAGCCAATTCGATTTATGAGATAAACTAATTTATCAACAAAATTTCAAACATTCCAAACAGGAAAAAAATTCAATAAAAACTTAACCTCAGAACGGTAACAACCCTCAAAAACAACCTCAGGCGACTTTAAACCCCGCGCCCTTTCTCACTCCGTTCTCCCGTTATTTATCGTTTTACCGTATTTTTGATTAATTTTATGACTTCAAGCAAAATCGCCCAGGCTCACGCGATCCTGCATTAAAAAACAAAAAGAATGAGCCCAAGTTGAACCCTTTTCGTTAAATTTTACCGGAGTTATGAATTTTTCAAAATTGGGGTCGTTTGTGACCCCAGGTTGCCGGAATAGGTAAACAAATGAGGTTACTATTCTAGGGTTAAAATGGCTGTTGGGACAAAACATATTTTCATTATTAAAATGTAAAAATTATCATGATTGTTGTGATTGTAATTATAATTTATTGGAATTTCGTTTAGTGAATTTTCATCTGAATAAAATATTAGTACGTAAAAAAGAACGACGATCGTTATATTTTATCGTGCAGGATATTTTTATGCTCTCGTTCTATTTATCGTCGGATACTGGCGAAAAAACAAAATTCTGCACAAGAATGAATTCGCGTCACGATGTATCATCATCTGATAGCAAACCTGTGTTCCGCAGAACTGGCCTTGACCAAAGAGAACCTCAAAAAAATTGCAGAAAAGAGACGCAGTAAAACGGCGTCGAAATCATCGAAGGACACGACGTTGTTAATGCAGCTAGAAAAAAGAGAGAAAACAATCGTTAGATGGAGCGAAAACACGCCAGGGAACGATTTCACGGAATAAAAAAAAAAAAACAAACAAAATTTACTCAAAACAGACAAAGAATAAAGAAAAGAGAGGCGATACAAATATCGACCGGATATTCAGTGTTTTCCGCTTGAAATTTTCATTTCCTAAAAGTCTGCATTTGTCATCAATCGTAAATAGTAATTTTCTATTCAAAAAATCAGTTTTTTACGAGAGATTTCTGAATTCCTGACAATAATTCCTGGCAACTGTTTTCTTTTTTCATGCTATTCGCAGCATTAATTTCGCAGACATCGACTGATCGCGCGGGCTTTAGTTTTCCCACCATCCAAAACTCCATAACTCAGAGAAGAGAATTTACAGTTGAACATGAATTGAAAAAGTTGAAAAAAAAAAATTGTCTATGAACCAAAATAACTTATAATTCAACGAAGAATTGTCTGGTCTTCCGACTGGCAAAACGTTGAATCGATTCCAATAAAATAAACGCCATTCACATATTCTGGACCAATATTAAAAAATCCACTCGTAGTAGCGTCCGCACGGAAACGATAACGGATTATTGCTCCGTATTTTGCTCGGTTCGTCAAAACGAACGATGAGAACGAAACGAGATAAACCTGATGTTAAGCAATCTAACGATGTGAGATGAAACTCACGAAACTAGAAAACATAACATTGCGCAATTTGAACTCGTTGAAAAAAAAAAAAAAAATCTAATAAATGATTTCACGCATCCGGGAAATGATATTTTACAAATGAGAAGTCATCCCACCTCAAAATATTAATGAAACGAACAGCGTACTTCGCTCCTGACATCGTCAAAGTTGAATGGATCGAATATTTGTAAAAAAGAAAAATACATGCATTCTCACTAAAATTGAAAATTTTGGCATCAAACTTGATCGCATGATAGTGTCTCGTTTCAAAAGGATACCAATTTATTAGTTTATAGCTCAATGATCACGTTCAGTATACGTTAACAAAACTCAATGATATTCAATACAGAATTGATAGCAAAAAAGCCAATGACATCCGAATGCCATGACCTGGTACAACGAAATTCTAAACACAAGCACTTTTTCACTCTATTTTCTCCTTTTTCAAATTTTCTACTTTTTCTTTTTGATTTCCCTCCAATTTTTTTTCCCACTTGGTTAGTATAATTAGAAATTGAAGAGAAGACAAAAATTTGGGTTTTCTAAAGCCTGTCACGAAAATATATTGTTGAAATGAGAAAACTTTGTTATTGCCCGAAAATAAATGACTTTGACACATTTAACGAAATATTAAACTTTTTCAACAAGATTTTATTTTCTATGTCCATAAAGTTGCATGCCCACAGGAATCAATGAAAAGTGTTCCATCGTTATTATCGACGTGTCGTTTTTCACATTTTTACTAATTTACGATTCACCCACTCGCCAGGAATTATTAGACACACAATAATGAATAGAAAATCGATTATTCCATACAATATTATTGAAATGACAGATGGTTGAAAAATTTAGAATCAAAATAAACATTACACGGGATGAAATTATAGAATTCATTATTACGAAGCTGCGATGTTGTGTCTGTAAAGTGTGAGACTGTTTATATGAATGCTATACTTGGATCAGTTGGTACAAACATTGGGAAACGTTCGGCAAATCGTTGTCACAACATTGTTTCTTGACTACGAGTGAAACGATTTTCTTCATTAATTGGCACGTTTTTCATTAAATGGCACGTTTCTCGTTGAAATTTTTGTACCGTTCCGTCCATCCCTCTCTCTTTCTTTCTGTATCTTTTTTTTTCAAGCGTTCCGTCTAGTTGATCCGAACGATGAATCGATGGAGACTTTTTACCCTCACAGACCTAAATAGATAAGTGTCGTTTCTTATTGTGGATAAATCAATCGCGTCTCCCTCACATCGTGTTATCGTCGTATTGCACTGACCGCGGAATACATTCGACTCGACTTTTGCTATCAAAAACGTTCTTTCCTCTTTCTCTCCGATCTTCTCATTACACTTTTTTTTTTCTCTGTTACCACGTAATCTTAATAAAACGAACAACTCGAGAAGCGAGAAGACAATTTATGTTTTTACTTCGCTCTAATGTGGACGAACGTTGCGGTATTCAGAGTCGCGATATTCTTCAGTTGAGCGTTTATTAGTGAGCAGGGTGGTCGGAAAGCTCTGGTCGCATTTAAATTTTTCCTTCAATATCAAACTGTCCATTGTGTTGCATTTTCGTTCGACTCAGCATTTTCCTCTCTATCCTATTTTTCTACGAGAAATGGTTTCGTGATCTTTTCCAACTTCCGGTGTGAAAAACTCGGAATTGAGAAAGAAAAAATAAGCGGAAATTAGATTGCTTGTTATCCTCGTGGCTCGGTCATCGTCGAGAGGATTAAATATCAAATCCAACAATGTTTGGCTACGCAGGAAAATTACCATTCGGTAAGTACTTTGAAAATAAATTGGTAAAGACTCGAAAATTGTTCGATTAACGAATGTTTTTATTTTTATTCATACAATTCTTCCAATTAATTAAAAAATAGAGATTCTTTACACGCACTAACAAGATATTTTTCTGCGTTCGAGAAAATTTGTGTTTCGCATACTCTACTCAATGAACTAATACGATTTGCAATAATTCCGCGGTGTCGAGCGATTTCGATGAAATTGCTGTTTTAATTATTGAATGAAAAACGTGGCTGCTGGGTTTTCATTGTTTGTAATTAATCATAATAATTTTTTTTTCTAATTTTGTAAAAACAATGTTCACTTTGTAAAAATATGTTTGAATGATTTTGAATCTGGAAAAATTTGTGAAACATTTTTTTGTTTTTGTTGTAAAATGTTGAATGTTGAATCATAAAATAACAACGACAAATATTGAATTAACAATGGATTTGAATGGCTGCAGTTTTAGTCATAAGTATAAGTAGCACGAGTAATTTTGACGAGATTTACGATCGCGAGCACTCGAGAAATTTCTCGTTCTGTAATTGCAACCGGATTGGAAAATCTGAGGACGTGGAAAGTTCTTTCGAAAATGCCTTCAACAAGGGCTGTGACGGTAAGAGTGATCGCGACAATGGAAAAAATGTGGGAACGTGGAAAGCGTGGACTAGAAATATTCACGAAAAAACTCGATCGAGTTGGTGACTAAAAAATGTTATCGGGGGCGATAACGAGAGGAGGACGAACACGGTGAGAGAACGATTTTTGTCAATAATTATTCCCTTCCACGTGATCGTGAGTACCAAAAACTACTTTCGATTTATCGTTGCTATTTTCAAAAATGAAAAAATACATTTCTCGATTTTTGTTTCATTTGCTTTGGTAACGAATCCACGATTCGAAACTGTCACTCACATTCCAGAAATGAATTTATATTACTGAGTCGCATCTCATTTCGAAAGAAAAAATAACCGGATTTGAATATTCTCACTGCATGGAATATCTTTTGGTTTCTTGATCGAAAAATCCGGGGAGAAAAATTCAAAAATCAGTTAGATTCAAAGCATAATTAAAAAGTGTTTGCTTCGAGATTCGAATGCGGATGAATTATTATTCCAACGTGGCATTAGTGTATTTTTTCTTGATTGAATGCACGAAGGGAAAAATTAAGCATGAATTGGAGTTTCAACGTCGCTTAAAATTTTTCACTTGAAAAAACTTGAATCTGTAGCTTTTCTCACAATTGCAATTTTGTGTAATTTCGGAATCCAACCGATAACAATTCTTTTTGCTGGCAAAGCTTAAATAGTTTTTCCACTTTTTCTAAATTCTTTTACATTTTTCTTTTTGTTTTTTGCAAACCATGATTAGGCAATTTTACCAAATTTCGATCGATTTTTAAACATGGACCGCAGGATCCGAAGTTTTTGGTCACGTTCTCCGCTGATTTCCCACACCCAATTAAAAAAATTGAAATATTTGTCACTCGAGTTTGCCCGCTTTTTTAAAAATCAATCCCTCGGTTTTTAATTTGAACAACTCGGAAATTAATTATGATCTCGTATTATTATTTCTAGATCTATTAACGATCGTGTACTGAAATTTGAAAAAAAGTCAATTGATCATGGTCGAGTAAGATAAATAAAAAAAAAGTCATGATTTTCCTCGGTTTTCGAAAACTTGGCTAAATTTTCAGAAAAACAATGTCGAGAAATACGGAAAGAAATAATTCAGTGAACGAGGAATTCCACGGATCCGGAAACAAATGACGCGATGTTTATTCTTCTGCATAGAATTTGATAATTCCGAGTATCGATTGGATCGTGACAACACGCATAGAAGCATTTATAATCAGCAATTTCCTACCTCGAGTCTGCGGTGATAATTGTCAAAGACTGCGGAGCACATTTTTTCACATATTTATAATTAGACTTCTCGAAGACTGAATCTCAAGTGGAGAGTCATGCAATAATGATAGTAAATTCGCACAAATGTCGTGCGCAGAAGGAACGATGGAAATTAGGGAAAAAAGTGTAGAAAACTCGACATTTTCCGACGTTCCGGAATGTTTGTTTTTTTTTTTTTAAATCCTTTCATAATTGGCGTATGCGCGCGTGCTACTTTGTATGTAAAAAAAGAGTGAAAAAACAAGCAGCGGTGTAAAACAAAAAAAAACGCATTATTGAAGCGAAAGATAAATGCGCACGCGCGAATAATTGTTGGATTTTCCTCGATTCTCGCACGTAACCGATTTTTTTTTTTCTTCTTTCATTCCTTTATTTACTTTTTTTTTCTATTATGAATAATGATTTGTATTGTTTAAATTTTTTGTTCGACACTCGATAATTCCCGAGACAGAGAATCTTTGACCCTCGGTGAGAATTGCATAATTAATTATTACGCTAATAAAACTGGACTAGTTATTGTTTCTGTATTATACTTTTTATTTCGTTTTTTTAATTCCTTTTTCTCCCAGACACAAAATTGCACAAGACGGAACGTATAATTAGCACTCGGAATAAATCAAGAAAATGGGACATACATAGACGATCTGGTCGTCATAATGCAAACGAACAAGGAACGATCATTCCCGATACTCACCTCCAAATCGCTTCTTTGTCTGACACATTTTTTTGTCACTTTTTTCAAAAGGAATCATCGATCAATCATTTTATTTTCACGCGGTAACACCAATAGCATATCGTCATGAGCGATGTAACGAAAAAAATAGTCGAAGAAAAGGACAAAAAACAAGCCTATGTCGCGTCATAAAACCATCGAATGCGTAAACGCATTGATCGATTTATTCCTCCATCAATCGATCTCGAACAACGTTATTTCTGATTTTTAAAATGTTTTCATTCAGCTGAAAAAAATTTACATTCAAAATGTAACACTCCGCGATACCCGCGCAAAATCTAGTGGCGATTCATCGTTTCCCTATATTAATCGAATCTACAGCAATTAAGCATGTTCCGGCAAAATTGAATTGATTGGTACGAAGCTAATCAATTGCCACAAATTCTTGGTTCGCCCGTCCCGAGACTAGGAAAAAATGGCCAGGTAAGGAATTCAAGAGAAAAGTTTTTGTAAACTGTAAAATTATATGCACTCGCGTCATGTCAATTGAATTTGACATTTTCGAAATTACTATACACTGCAAAGGCATCAAAGAATGTTAAGAACACTGTCAATTTCTGTCGAAAAAAAAAATCGATCGAATGACTACTCAGATGAATAAAAGCCGACGAAAAACGCTCCGGGTCAAATTGACCCAGAGTGACGATAAAGGGTCAAGGTGATCACTTTTTATCGAATGGAAGAAAAAAATTCCGCCAAGAACGAAATGAAGCGCTGAACATTGAAAGATTTAGGTCGCTTCGAATGAGTCTTCCCAAAAATTCTGTGTTGACAATACGGGTTCCACAATAATATGTCGATTAAAATCTATAAGGAATGACTAAATTCAAAAGCAGGAGGTGAATGCAAGAATCTCGCGGAAACGATTACGAACGCATCGGATTTTGTCGATAAAAAATAAAAACGAGAAACCTTGCGCAGGGAGAAGAATAATTAATTTTTTTTTTCTATAATGACTTGAGACAGGCGATACGAGATGATTAATGAACGATTGAATCCTGCAAATCTTCCTTCGTTTCTAGGGATCGTGTAGACGATTTTTTTTTTTTTTTTTTTTTTAATCACACCACGTAATTTCGACGAATCCCTCGAACTGACGCATCCACTCTGATCATATCACGTGCGAGAATCAACTGCTTAATCTGTTTTTCCACGAGTGGTAAACAAACAAAAAATCCTGAATAATCAATAGCCGGAAACTGGGAATTATTAAGTATCTTTCAATCAAAAATTCTTTCGATAAAACCTCACCGACTCCCAAAAATCTTGAGTCTGAAAATCCATGAAAGTATTATTTTCAATTATTCATATTGAAATCCAAAACAAATGAAATGTTCGTTAAATTATTGATATGTGAACGTAAAAGAATTTTTTTCACGAGTATATACCGAATGAAAATTTGTAAATAAAGAAATCCATTTCGGAATCGTAATTTGGTGTTTAATTATAAATTGCATATAAAATTCGTAAAAATCATAAAATAATTTTTATTCACTGCCTTTACGATCGTGAAAACATCACGGAGTGATAAAATTTCATTAAATTCGAGTAAATTTCTTTTTAAATGAAGAGCACATAAAAAATTAACGTCGGTGAATAAACTGGGAGGATTTTTTTTTCCATTACTTTTTTTTTCATCCTAGCAGACACATCCTGATGAAAATAAACTGAGAAATTATAGCGACGAAGTCACGAGTGCAAGAAAATGATAAAGTTGACGCGGTGAAACATGAAATTTGTGCCGATCTCTCGAGCCTGTCGAACTTGCTTTGTCAAGGGTGCAATTTTCGACTCGTGGCCATTTCCGCAACTATGACGCACGTGCATACACGCTCCTAATTCTGTTCGAGGGTTTAGTTTCGATGTAGAAGGATCCAACACCAGAAAAAACGACTAGAATAGATCGTTCGACGATGGGGAAAAAAACAGATTTCCCATTGACGCACGGGCCATTTTTTATTTCGCGATCTTTTGTCTTTTCAGTAATTTGAAATGCGTCAAACCCATTTGGTGTGGATATAGGAAACAGGCTAAAAATTATTCGATTCCTAAGTCTTACGTTTCATTTGCCTTACCGACGAAACCGCGTGAAGAAAAAATAAACGAGCAAATAAAAGAAAAGGTTGATCCTGTTTTTGGGTTCGAACCGTCGTTGATCAGTATTGCAAGGCGCAAGCATTTATAGGAAGCGGCTATTGACGTCATGGAGAGAACATGCAAAAAGAATAATAAGATGAGAACTCTCGCTAGCGACATTCTGTTGTTCGTAAAAGCCACGAAATTTAATCATCAAGATTGAAATATTTCCACAGCTTCGCGTATATTGGTTCTTTGGCAAAATATTAATCCCCGCATCCCTGTCATCGTAATAAATTTAGAAAAGATATGAAAAACCGTTCAAATTACGTGAAAGAAAAACTATAAAAAATCGTGAATTTATAGTTTTTTATTGCTCAGCTGATGACTTGTAAAAATTTTTGAAAATGGAAGCCACGCGCCGTCATTACATTCCGGGATACAAGATTATTCGCACGAAAACTGCGATAAAGCGAATGAAAAAGCGACATTAAAAAACAAAACAAAAAAAAAAACTGGAAGGTCTGCACAGTGCAACGAATCCTGGTCACGCAAACGCCATATAAAACGCAAATTGTTCGCGTGCAATAAAATTGCATGAATCGTTAATGAGGCAGAAAATAGTGGAATTATAAAACAAAGTGTAAACTTTGTAAACGTTCGTGTTTTATTGTGACACGATGAACAAAAAAAAAGAAAAAAAACCCAACCTGATTGATTAGATTTTGGGCCACGAGTTTGTATTATTAAGCGTGATTGTGTAAAAAAAGTTTAAATACTAAATGTCAACCAGTTTACAGCACTTGTATTTTTTAAATCTTTGACCTAAATCCACGGAAACGTACTCCCCATTGAGGAGCTCATTACGACGAATCAAATTTTCGGACATGCATTTTTGTATTACCTAGAAAAACACACTATACGCTTTTTCGTATTCCGAAAAACTTCGTATTGCGGAAAAAAAGGCCCGAAGTCCAATGAGCACAGTTTGGCTACCGGAAATTTGGTAGATTTGATATCATATTGTAAAACATCGAAAACTAAATCTCCATGGTGTAGATCGCACATCATGTTACGCGACAGTTTCAACTTGGAAGTATTAAAAACTTAATTCTGCATTCTTTATTTTTTATTATCAATAATTAACCAGGCATTGTGATTGCGACGCATTTGGAACAATCACGACGTAGAGTGCGAATATTCGTGGGGACTGGGGAAAATTGAGAGCACTTTTTTCGGTCGAACTCTCTCTCTCTCTCTTGGCCACCAGGCATGAACCGTACCTTCTTAATTACGTAATGGCAGTCGAATCTACCGAGTATACCTAAATTCTTTCAACTTCTTACATAATTGTAATTAATTTTTTCATTATGATATTAAAACTCATTATAATAAGTAGAGTACAAAAAATTGGAGTACGACATCCAATAAATTATGAAATTAAAATTTTATCTCTGGAACGATTATTACCCAGAAAATTACGTGCACCTTGTAATAATCGAGGACACAATATTCGCGGCAGTTCGTAATCACGTTATTTCGTACATGGGTACGAAATCGCTGAGGCCTTCACCCTCCGAAATTCAGTCCACACTTTTTATCACTCCCGAGACGACAGTAACCAAGTTTTACTTTTTATAAATTCTCATAACCCTTCGTTCAACGATGATAATAATAAGTCTGATAATAATCTTTGGAAATAAATATTTTTTCAAATCACAAATATTCTCAAAATCGAAAACACGGATTAAATGCCTGGTAGTGAACGGAGATAAAAATTAAATGCCCGCGTCTTTACTGCGTAGTGTGTACAAGTTTACAACCCCCCCCCCCCCCCCCTTTCTCAGGCCCTTAAGGGATGATTTTTGTAATAGAAACTATCTCCATACGAAAATAACAAATTTCATCTAAAGCGATTCAGCGATTAAAGCGTGAAGAGGTCACAGATGGACGGACTTTCGCATTTATAATGTTTTATATTCGGGAAGTGGGGACGTGGTGTTTTTATTTTTTCTTTCCGTTTAAAAACGTACTTCGATTAAATGAAAAATATCAACTTGAGTCTGAACAATCTAGTACAAAGTTTTGTTCTGTTCCAATGAAAAAAATGATTTATTAAAAGTCTCAAAGTATTTTGGCGTTTTTTCAGAAATAATAAAATTTCGGATTTTATTGAGAATGTAGTTTTTGAAAAATCACTCAGGTATCGAAGAATGAAAAGTTTTGTAGAAAATCATTTAAATTAAAAATAATTATTTCGAGTGCAAATGATAGATTGGAAAAGTTTTTTGTTCTTTTTTTTTGAAAAAAACGATTGATAAAATGTTACGTACTATTTTTGGGTTTTGATTTTGGCAAAAATGATGAAAATTTGAAATTTCATCAGGAAATGTACTTTTTGAAAAATCATTTAGGGCTCGAAAAGTGAAAAGTTTCGCAGAATTGCGAGTCTGACAATTCTCATCAAATTTTCTCGTATGTAAATGTATGTTTTTTTTTTATACTGGAATAATCCACTGGCCCTGGCACGAAAATTATCGTTCAGCTTTTTCCTCTGTTCTTAACAAAACCAGGCAAATTCCAATCCATCAAGAAAATGTTTGGTCGTTTACCTTCGAAGCCCTTATCGATGTGTGAGCTATAAAAATCAAGCCCGTAATTAACTCCACGTATGCTCTATATATTTTTTTACTCATTGGATAAACCCAACACTCGTGATGCAAACGAGGTCAAGGACACATCATCGACGAGACAGAAACATTATTATAAAAATATGAAGTGAAAATTATAATCCGATTAAGAAGCTCCCTTCACTCTTGCATTTTTTTTTTCTCAATTCGAAAACAACACCGAAGCCATTTTTCTTGACGAATGAAAAATATTTCAGGAATTTGGCGTATCTGAATTATTTTGGACTTCCAAATTCGCAATGTCCGGATCGTATCTGAGTGATTTAGTCAAACAAATATAAATCAATACACACAATCATTCGGATAATAAAAAGTCAAATTAACAACGACAACTCGATTAATTAATGCATATTTCCAAGCGTGTCCGACGAAAATTATAAATTTGCTGATCGCACGTACGGCAGAGACGATAACTCTTTGTAAATATTTCGTAAAAAATTTGAAAGGGCATCACCGGTTCAATGATAAATATTATTTGGGCTTGATTTAACGAAAAAAAAAACGCATACGCAATTAATTTTGCAAGTGAAAAATTACTGAAAATATCAATAACAAGTCTCATGCGTGCAGACAGTGAAATTTATATTTTTTCATTCATTTTTCCCCCGATCATCGTGATCGATCCCCGGGAGAAACAGGCACAGAAATACAAGAAATCGTGTGACAAGTCACGTGTCTTGTATCCGGAAAATTTCTCAAATTCAACGTGACTCTTATCGGTGCGGCGAAAAACGTGGGGAAGTTATTTTCTGCGACGGAATTTCTATGTACATATCGGCCTCGTACGCCGCATGACCTCGATATCTCGCCTAGGAAGATGCAACGAAATTCTGTCGAATCTTTATTTAACCTTTTTTTTTTATATATTTTTCAATCGCACAAAGTTCACGTCGATAGCCTCACGGGATACAAGTTCAAAAGTTCGAAATTTGCACCAGGATTGCAAACACGATATTCCAAGTCTCTAAAAAATCAAAATAACCCGTGCCAACAGATCGAGACTTATTTTTATTTTTTTTCTCGTTCATAATAAACGATAATTTTCTACTTCGCAGTTGATTCTAAATGGCCATTTTCTTCCACATTTTTTTGATTATTTTTGCGAAATATTTCCATTCACTCCGGCCCATTACGTTAATTCGGGAAATAAAATTGTCGATTCTCAAAGTTACAGTTTTGTGTGTAAACAACGTGGATATAGTTTTAGGGTCCAAATATTTTTCTTTTAAAATGAACGAAAATTTTTTCATCATTAATCAAGCACAAATTATTATTAACAAATGCCCAAGTTCCCACCATTTTTCACGCTAAATATTTTTTCATTCAGAACTCCGATTCTTCATGTTTCCGAAATAAAGGAAAAAAAAGACTAATAAATTAATATTTAACGAGTGGTTGGCTGAGCGACAATTTACATGTGCCATGTCTGGTGATCATAACTTTTTTGTTCTCGTTGAAACGATCGATTGGCTATATATATATTGAGTCGTAAATAAGGATTAATTCTAGACCAAGTTTTTAATCGAGCTGTGGCAAGGAAACTAACGATCTCGAATAAATATCGTTGCTTCGTGTACGATCACGCAACGGTCAATTTTTTTCTTCTCCTTCTTCTATTATTTAAAATGATCGAGGTCGTTTTATTGTTATTCCATGGGTAATTATTTCTCGCGGAGCTAAAAAAACATCTTCGATGTTGCTATTATTTATTCAATTCATTCGTCACTGTGAATTGAGTCGAACTGTGAAAAAGCTGATGAATTTACTGGATACGAGGAAACTCGGCAAAATTTTCGACTTTTCATCCCTACGTTTTAACCCGATCAGTTTATCGCTTTTTTCGACACCACTCAGGTGTATCTTGGGTCGCTGAAGACCCAAGGTACGTTACAAAACGTAATTTGCAATAAAAAAATCTGAAAAAATTCCTCAACACTCTTGAAAACTTCAACTTTAAGGGTAAACCACGAAGATTGCAAAAAAAATTTAATAAATATATTATTTGTTGCCGTAAACACACCCACTCCCCGAAAATGCAGTTTTCCACTGAAAAATGGCTTGGGTCTCCAGCGACCCACGATAAACGAATCGGGTTAATTCAGCCATGAATTAAGGATTCCGAAAGATCGATTTTATTGCACGACGGTTGTGCTTTTTTCCTAATTGTACACTCTTGGAAAACTAATAGTTCCCGAAGGTCGTGACACACATGCAATTATGTGTCAATAATTCCAGCCAATATCTTATTACTCGAGAACGAAGCTGTAAGCCTTGCTTCCATTACAAAGCCAGGAAAATTGTGAATAATAATCACGAATATGCATTTTTTGTCAATTATGCTGTAAAATAACGCTCGACAACGTTTGTTATCGAGCATAGAAAAAATTGTATGCTCGATGACACACAATTAGTCGATGAAAAAAATCACGCGTTGTACTTGGTCAAAATAAATTCACGAGATATTCGACAATGGCAAAAGGGACCTTACGTTTTTGTTTCGATCGATATTTATCTTTGTGCACGGGCTTTTTCGTGACGAATGACTGATTGAATCTCCTGCAGCTCATACTACAAACAATTATTTTCCTCATTCCACAACATTATCAATTTCGAGCCAGATTATTTTTTTTTTTTTTTATATTTTCGAGAACGTCAAATTGACAGAACGAAAATAACAATTATCCGGGGAATTTCCTCTTTACACCAACTTCGTAGAACGAAAAAGCAGAACTTGTTTTTTTCATTAAAATATTCAGCATAATTGAGGAGTTGGAATTTTGTGCGATTCACTCAATGCCGAAAAAATTACTGCGAACTAGAAACGAGTCATTTTTTCAACAACATTCGCACTGTTTTTTTTTTTTCAACACTTTCATAACAAATTTGTAAATAAAAAGAAAAAGCTGCAATGATTTTCGATTAGCAGGATCCGTTCATCCACAATCTTTTATTTAAATTACTTTTTTCATTAACAGAAATGTTCCAAAGAATGAACGAAATATCAAGAAAGTAAAAGCTACGAAAATTTCGTCTTATCAGTCGTCAGCGATATCGCAATCGTCACTATAACTTGGACGATTGGCAAAAATTGCGACAAAGGGTCAGAATACTGATTGATCAAGTATTGGGAATCAATAAAACAAAAAAAAAGCCAACGAACTAACGAAATGGATAAAAAATTATATCCTGAAACAATATGTTCCCTTATTTAAAAAAGGAGGACAACGGAGACAAGGAAGAAATAACAGAGATGAAAATATCGATGAATTCGAATAAAGGAGCCCATGCATTCTCATAACAATCGACTCAAATTTAGCGTCACTGAGCTCACGCGATCGGAATCATTTTTAGTACGTCACAGACGCGATTTTTTCGAAAATACAAATTATGCGAATGTTCCTCGTCTAGTATTACGCGATCACGAAAAGATGTTCGCTTATGCAAACCCCTGAACGATGATGCACTCTTTCGCATCGATATCCAGCAAAATGCAGGATTGATCACTCATCTCTCGTGACGTCATGCCACAAAGTAGTGTGCCTTTCATTGTGCTCAAAAAAACCAAGACATCGATTAATTTTTTTTTCTATCGCTGTAGTACACTTCACGATGACTTGGAAATTTTTTCGTTAATGTTATTCTCTTTCAGCGATTGTGGAAAAGAAAATTGGCAATGCAATCGTAAGAATCTATAGATTAGGCTGTAAATTGTAAGAAACAACAAAAAGACAATCATCTCTTGACGTAGTTGATTCACTGCCATACATACCGTCCTGTTCATAAGTTCGCATTCCGCTCAAGATGATCTATGAGTCTTCGAAGAGGTTCGACATTTTGCCCAAAAGGAAAGACACGCGTTGTACTCCTGTTATTGAAGGATTGATCGTATCGCTCATTATTCCCAAGAAATCAATCGATTCCGATGACAACGTGTGTCTAGAAATAAGTGAAAATATTTTCAGCTAAAATAATAAACAAGGTGAAGGGCTAGACAAATCGGTGCGAAATTTTATCAACCATTTCCTGTCAGATTTAATGTAGAAATCTTTGAAGCTTGGTAAACGCTCAATAGACACACTGGGTCTTTTTGACCCGAAGTTAATTTTCAGTGTTTGTCATTTCTGCTCCACGAGTATTTTACTTGTTTCTATGTTTTTTTGCATTTTTTCATTAATTGAAGTTGCAAAAATAAATTGAATTTCAATTTTTATAATTTTTTTCTATATCAATTAATGTTGTTTTGCTGATGGAATATTTTCATTTTCACTGTCCATAGACCTGCCCGAATATATGGCAAATACGTTCACTAGAAGAATTCGAAATATTGCGTCGAGAAAATCTGCCTCGTTCTTTCTTTCTCTTGCTCTCACTTCATAAACATAAATATACATATAAACGTATATCAGCAGGAGAGAGCAAGTTGTGCAGAAATTCACGATCGCGCGAAACTTTTGCAAGCCTCTCGCAAAATTACGTTACGACTGAGTATACAGATATACAAGCAAGTAAATAACAAAAGTGGCAAAGTTACTCAGGCGCATAGCTGCACTCACTTTCCCCAGTTACCTCTTGCTCTCATTCATCATATATACAGTCAAATCTCTCGTGTTCATATCACAAATCACTGTGGACGCTGAAGCCCAGAATTCATCTGTTTTTACTGAAAACAATTTTTTTTATTCATAAATATAAATAAATATTTGGCAAAAATCCAATAATTGGATTGAATTATAACATTAAAAAAGTTGGACTCGTTGCATTTCTATGAAAATCATGTTCGATGAAATTGTGGAAAAAATTCGAGAAAATTTTTCGTCTCACAAAAGTTTTGCTAAGGCTAAATCGTCATGGATTCGAAAACCGATAGAAACGTCGATGCAGAATCGCACTAGGTCCCAAGCAAAGGATTTGAAAATTGAAGCATATATTTATCAGAAAATATTTTGCATTAAAATTGTGAACGTTTGAAATTCTTTGTTAGGAAAAAAAAAACTGAGTGACCCTTGAACGAAGACTCAGGTATTAAATAATTCCATGGATGCACATGTTGCATGTTTAATTGGTTAACGCTTAGGAGCGATAAATATTATCAAACACAAAGTAATAGACGCGAATTTATAAATGTACGAGGTAAACGGATCCATGTGCAGTAAAAGCGTTTATAATAATGCATTAAGGGGGAAGGCTAGAGGCAAACACGTTTTACGTCGATCTCACGGGTGCATCGAAGTTACTCACACCGCAGCCTCTTCGCCAAGGACATTCGTTCTGTATTACGATAACGAAAAGTAACCAGCCGGCAATGTATTTGAAACATCAACAAGAGCAACATCAGCAGTCCCTTAAACCTACCAAGCCGTATATAGCTGCGTGCACGCCACAGGCTTTTTTCCTTCGTTTCCCCTTGTTTCTTTGCTCGAACCTTTGGAAAAATTCCACCGAGTACTTTTAAATCCTTCAAGAGCAGACGTAAATTATAGGATTGAATAAAGAGAAGAAAAAATGCGACGCCCCATACCAAGAACAACATACGAGTCACATTGTATTTTGAAAAAAAAAAAAAAAAAAAACGAAGACAATTATCTGCAAATTCAAGGAAAAACGGATGGAATTATTTCAACGAGTCTTTGATTTTTTTAAATTGTCCTATACATAGGAGAATTCACAAAATTTGTCTAAGAAAATGATAATATTTTTACTGTAATTATTACTAAGCAAATTTTTAATGAATTCTTAATAATACTGCAAAACATATTTTGTAACTCTTTCAAACCGATTTGGGATGGGTCGTACAGTAAAATTACAATATCGAGTGTTTCTATTACTAAATCGTGGTGCGTAAAAACTTCCTACGACTTTTTAGTAAAATTGCCATGGAAATTTTCAACGGTTTAGATTGACACATTGAACTCGTCAAATTTTTGATAATTTCAATGATTATCCAATCGGGGAAGTAGGAACGAAAATTTGATTCCATTTCACGGTTGACCTTGAAGAATGACCATTTGTGTGGGGATGTAAAAATAAGAACGTAGAATTGAAGATTCTTATGCTCGAGACTTATAGAAAAAAACAATGAACTTGTCCTATGGAAAATCTGTGGAAATGATTTTCTTGTTTTCTCATTTTTCATGCTTCAGAAAAATGAACTCGAAAAAGAAGAAAAAAGGAACTTGGAGGGCCACTTAAAAAAGAGAGTGAGAAAGTGTAGAGACCGAGTATAGGGAACAGGTTTTCCGAAACCAAACGAAAAAAGCTACAATAATGTGAATCGTCAAGGAAATTCGTAGGCTAATTTCGTTTTGATTTTCTTCTTTTCTCAAGACAGAAGCCAATGGCTGTAAAGTAAGGGCAGTCATGAAAGATTTCGTTGTGCGATAATATCGTGACAAAAGTCTTGGATAAACAATAGATTTGTATATTCTGCATGGGTTAAAAGAATCCTGTCGTCAGCCCTGCCGCTCCAGTAGTCGGGCTCATTTAACTTCGATGCGTGGGAATAGTGCAGCAGAGGTTGAAGCTCACAGAAACGTGTTGTCTGGAATCTCTGGTTCTTCATTGGTCGATACATAAATTTTCGCTATAATAACCGTTGAAAAAACTGAGAAAAAAAAAACATTTGCAACCGACCCGAAGACATTTGTGACGCAAATTATTTCGCAAGTATTTTTCTGTGAGCGAGGAACCTTTATCAGGTCGAAAGGTATCGAGGGACGTATCCAGCATCTTGGAGCCGGTGATATAAAATAAAAGTATTGACGACAGACGCAACCGCGTGGATATAACAAAACCTGCTACTTTTTTGTGTTGGCCGATTATCATCAAAAGTCTACGATTCAACGTTATAACGCCGCAATAGTCGGACTCCCCTGGCGAAATACTTGGATTTCGATTTAAGCGACTGACGTTTGGATCGGGTGATTCCAGTTGTCAACCGTTTAGGATGCCAAAGTGCATTTATGGTTCAAGTCCGACCATTGGGTCCTGTGCACTGGTCCAACTAACGTTTTTGTAATAAATATTCTTTTTTAAAGCTTCTGAGTTAATTTTATCAATTTTTATCATCGCGAAACAAAATTTCGCAGTTGCTAATCTAGTCAAAACGTCGACTAACCAATAGATTCTTTCCTCCATGAACGGTCTCCCGCGTTGAGTCGAGATTAACTTGGAAATTGTCAATGAATTAAAATTCGTCAAAGATGTCCTTGGATTTAAACATTCATCCTTTCTCAGCTACGATTTTTCATGTTTTCTATAACATCATGACCATCTCCTTGACCGAATTTCAAAGGCGTGGAGAAAAAAAAATTCCATACTTTTGAGAAATCAAGAATCGAAATACCAGTTGAAAAAAAATGATTTTCAGTTTCTTCGTTTGGTTTGTTTTTATTATCGAGTCTCCTTAAGATTGCCCACTGAATCTAACCAGCGAGAGGAGGCGACAGTCGGTGTCATCGCATTTTCGTACGTGGAACATGATTTATTGATTCCATTTAAAACTCTACGTGCTTCCAAAAATCGTGTCGAATTCAAACGATTTTAATGAATCGATGGAGACGGTTGTGCGATATTCATCACTGAGCCCAGGAGCGACGTATTTTGGCGATACGTTTGCAGAGCTTTTGTGTCAACGCAGACACCGATTCAGACTCAAAGTCCTTTGATTTCTTTCCTTTGAACAGTTATGAGAAAACATAGAGCCAGATTTTGAAGAAAATGTTGACGATACAGCTTAGCAGCTTCTACGATTCTTTCCTCGTCCCATTGGCTCGTCCATCCCATGGAATTCCATGGAAAGAAAAGTGAGAGATAGCGAGAGAGAGAGAGAGAGAGAGAATCAGCTCCGAGCCATTGATGAACTGATAAACACGAGTCTTAAGAGTCAATGATCATGAAGGTCATTCCGGAATTTATTACTTATATCATGTCGGATGTGTACGCATGAAAATATTTCCAAGAAAAAGGGAAGGCTCTCCTCGTTGTGACAGAAACAAATCGGTCAAGAATTCTTCATTTTTTTTCACAACTGCATTTTGGAAATATCTGAAAAGCTCTTGCATTTATTTTCAACATTTCCAAAAATGTATTTTTTTGTAACGAAACAGATTTCGCACGAACGATTCATTTGTGTGTGTGTGTTTTTTTTTGTTGGCAAAAAATGAGTTTTTTGTTATTAAAAATAAAAATGTTCAAGTTGTTGAAACTCGTCGTGTGTCCTGCTGATTGTGCAGGTTTTCAATTCGAGAAGCGAAACTTGGTTCAAAGATCGAAACATATATTACGAAACGAGAATTCCCAAAAAACTGTTTTTTTAATTTTATATTTTGGGATCTAAACGTTGATGACTCCTTAATGACAATTTATCAATGGCGATCCACGAAATAAAAACTGCATAAAAAGTCTCTGTGTGTGTAGCGATGCTCAAAGAAAAATAAACGAAAGAAATAATAATGCGAAAGGAGATCAAAGTCCCTATGACGATAACGCGAATCGTGAGAGTGACCGTTTTACGAGCACGTGGTTTGTCCACGCGCGAAACTGAGAGAAAGAGAGAAAATTGAAAGAATGACAAGGAGATTTCTCAACGAGACCAAAAGTGCGGAAGGAAGGATGAAGGTGAACAGGATTAAATGTCCAAGTGCTCTTCCCGCATAAGGAAATCTGCATTGGGCAGTATGAACGAATTGTCAGTTTCCACAGGAATTTTATTTACGAGACGAAATTCTTCGCTGGGATAAAATATGATAACGACGTCACACTTTGCTGCAACATTGAAAGAATACGTGTGGCAATTTTCAAATGCATTCCTTACAGCAAAAAAAAAAGAATGCTCATGAAAAATGGACTGCATTAAAATTCGTACATGCATCTGCAATGGCGAAAAATTCCTCATTCGGAATTAAAATGAAAACAATATTTTTTCGAGGCGGAAATACGCAAGACATTTTTCCCGATCTCGTCAAACGATGTTTCATCGAAATGAATTAAATTTTGGAAAATTATTAATTTTTTCTTATGTGATAAATTCATGAATGTCGGTAATTGTCGGATTTTGTCGGTAATTGGAATTTTATAATTGGTAAAAATGTTGGAATCTTGGTTGAGAATGAGAAACTGTTTCTTGTTGAATAAAATTCATGGTGTGCTTCATTTGAACATCATGCTCTATAAAATATTCCAAAAAAAGAAGAAAATCATTATTGTTTCCTATAAAGCGAGAAGCGACGATAAAAGGCGCCTCGTTATCGTAAATTTTCACTCTGGCATCGATCTCATTCTCATTCGGACTGTGAAAAATAACTGACAGTCGTGTTACAAGCGTTGTCCTTGCCCTCTGAGCACCCGAGCACAATACATTTATTTTTATTGCTACAACGCAAATGTTAATTATATTTTCTTAACTCGAGAGCGAATTGTCATCCTTTGATCACAAGAACGAATTGTGAGGGAAAATAGTTGTGTGGATTTGAAAGTTTCTACGAATTTATTCTATCCAAATGCTTCAGCAACTGATTTACAGTTTCGATTTTTTTATAATAAAAACACATTCATTTTTCAATCTCGAGTGAATCAACATCGCTGTCGCATTTTTTCAAACTTTTTTCTAAATTTTATACATTTCTGTTTGAATCAACAAACTCATTAGATTCTTTAACGTTCAATCTACGATCCCATGACGTCGGAATGTCTTTTTGCATGATTGAAAAATGAATAGCAAATTGGTATTGACGTTTAATTAGTAAATGCCAATCAGTGAATCCCAAAACAATTTACCTAGTTCCCTTTTTTTCCGAACTCTGTTGACTGAGAGACTCGATGGGATTTTGTTATTGAGGAAACTTTAAAATTTGTTGTAACGAAAGGTTTTTTAATTGTGTCCTCGAGTTGAAAAAATGTTTTCAAAGTTTTCACGATTGTCTCACTTTGTCCATCGATTTGAATTTCATTTACATTCATCAATTCGACTTTCATTTTCCGTGTAACTGAAAGATTTGTAAATATTTGTATTTTCGATGAGAAGTTTCCAGTTGCTACAGAAATTTACATTTTTGCTTATTCGGTACGAATCCAGTCTGAGTATTCGATTATTTTATCGTCTCGAAAGACAAAATCAAGTTTCGTTGCTCTCCTTATCTCGCTATTCATATTTACTTTTGAGGACCTTTGGAGAATTTCATGTTTCCTGTTGGAAAAACGTTTTTATTTTCTTATATGTATACATTTTTCGAATTTCGATCCGGCGTCTCTTCAGATAAGGATAACTCGGTCGGTCCACACTCTGGCGTCTAGCGATATTCCGCGATTGCCCCAAACTGCTTCGTTTTGTGTTTATTTTTTTTCAAGGAGTGAGTTCAAGAATTTTTCAGGATCGTATACTTTGGATTTTGTGTCTGTCGATCGTGATAAAATTGTGAGAAATTTTGTACACAACGAGGTCGTCATGGTGGAACTATTTTTTTTCTCACGTATCGAGAGTACAATTTGTCATCATTTCTGATCAATGAAATAATTTGCATTTGATTGCATGAAATAATGAGGGACGATTAGATTTTTGCCTTTCGAAACAGAATTTTTAAAATTTAGTGCGCCTCCCTTCTCTGGGCATCTTTTATGACACACCTGATTGGGCCGGACGCTCTCCTCAGCCGACCGTTCGATATTGATGAGTGCAAAGTGGAAAAAATTCCGTTAGTAGAGGCTGCGAAAATAAAGCGGTGTAACGATTTTGCCAAAAACTAAGATTATCGTAAAATTCGAAAACCCATAAAATTTAAACCGTTCGACCGATATTTTCCAAATTCAATACCAACCTTCCTATTATGATACTCTATTTATAAAAAAAAAATTAGTAACAAATCTTGAAATTCACGGAAGTGAGAGGGTCAACACTATTTCTTTGAATATTTCAAAATACCGTAGAATTCGTATTTTTCTATCAATTCCTACAAAATTCAAACAAACACACACACACACATCCGGACATTTTTTCTAGATATGATTTTTCGATGTTTTGGGACATTTTTCGCAGGTTGACATTGAAAACTGAAAAAAAAAAAAAATTTACCGCCACATAGCTTCCTCTATGAGGAAGCAAAAACGAGTCCTTCTTTGTTGCTTGAAAAATTCTCGAGCTTTCTGTGATTGTTACGAAGCGGGTGGTCCTTTCGTATCTCTTACTTCTCGTTCCCATTCGCTTTTGCGCTGTTTTTGTTAAATAGTCACCACTAAAATTCGCGCGTAATAAAACAAAAAGTTTGAAAAACGAAAATGGTCAAAAAATCGATGAAAAACGTGAAGAAAAGGAACAAGACACGAAGGGAAAATCTTTGAATTCTTATACAAACAAAGTGACTGCTGAATATTGTGTAGGGGCATCGCGTATCCTCGATAAAGCAGAAACAAGTTTTTTTTTTCTAATCTCTTTTATTCCAAAAATATAAGCGACTTTGCGATACACACGAGGCAGGTATATAAATGGTAAAATACCGGATCCTAGTGAAATAGAATCCTATACATGGCATTTCGATAGGACAAAAAATTCCGCACATAATCATCGTCTACGTCGAGTGAATGACGACCGAAGGAAGATTCAAGCATATTGCCACTCGATTTAAATTCAAGTCTGGTAGAACATTCGCAATGGACAAAAGGATAATATGCCAAAAACGAAAAGCCCCACACTGCCGAATAATTTATACGACGTTGTAGGAAATCGTCCGAAAATCCTAACGGTTTTTTACTCTTGAAAGATTTTATTAAAAAAAAAGAACCATTCTAGAATTTTTTAAATCAACAGAAGATTGAGATTTTTTCTGTACATTTTTGTTAAATTTGTGGTAAATTAAAATTAGGGGTTTGAGATCAATCAAGGATGTTGAATCCCGAATCGCAAATGATAAGACAATTCTGAAAACGACGACGATTAAGAATCTCGTTACTGAGCAATTAACATCAATAAATTAAATGTGTCGAATGTATAGTGTTATGAAAACTGCGGTATGCCTTTGCGATAAGTTTTTTTTTGACCTCTTAATTATTTAATATCAACAATATACTGAAAGCAACAGAAACAAAACGAAGTTTATTGACAAATATTGTTTGTATTTGTTCAATAAATTATTCTTAACAAAATTTTAATTTTTTAATAACGAGCTTCCTAATCGTCGTGAATTTTTTTCACGACCTCTTAAATACTTTATACAAAAAACATACCAAATTTTCAGTATTTTCTCATCATTTCTTATTTCGACCCTTAAGGTAGTTAAAGTAATGACGATAGAATTATTAAAATTTGGTATATTTTTACGTGAAGTAGTCACCAGATCCTGTACAAATATCACGACGATTAAGAATCTATTTCTTGAACAATTATCATTAACAAACTGCAGAGCTACTCAACAACCTTAATCCGTTCGAAGGGACTAACTAGAGCCAAAAATTGATAACGAGCACTTGACAGAGCTTGAACTAAAGAGATAATAAAATCTATTGAAATTAAGTCGTTGGAACTGAATTTGCAGTGTGTGGCCTGGAGAAACTCGAGTCACCACGAATTAGCATGCAAAAATTATTCGATTCTCCCTGACCGTGGAATACGACCCTCCCTTTTTTACCATCTCCGCATATTAAATTAACACGAACATAAATAAAAACGAAGAACGTTATAGATTCGTTCGATTAAGCGCAAGTGTAAAATTCAGTTAAATGACCCTGCGGAATTTACACCGTTGTTTTCCTTAATTAACCTTTTCGATGGTCTCCGGCAATTTGCTCGTTACAAAAAATCAAGTTACGCCATATTTTTAAAAGTGATCAATTTCATTTTTTTAAATTTCTCGATACCAAAAATCTTTTCTTATCGATACAAAAATGTTTCTGAATTAAATGAAAAAAGAATAAAGTTGAACTAATTTTTGTAGCTTTTGGTACGAAATTTGGCTCGATCTATTTTATCGATGCAAGCTTTTAATTCGTTTTTAAGATGTTTTGAGAAAGTTGATAAAGTTTTGGACGAAAAAGAAACGAAAAAATGGTACGAATCGTTGACATCGCCTCGTGAGAAGAATGAGGAGAATTCTCGAGATTTGCTCCTGTACACCCGCAGAACTCTCTCGAAAGTATCGTGCGTATGTAAAGGAAATAAAAAAAAATGGCAAAAACCAGATAAAATCACCGAGTGAGGTTTTTGATCGGGATTGGTCGAAGATTCAGGTGCAATCGCGCCTACCTCCACCTTGACGACCCGGTTTATCCGCTGCGGTTGTGGTTGTGATCGTTTCGAGGAGGGGAGGATGACAAGAGCACGCGTTGCTTCGTGTGCTGGGTTAGTTTTGTCGCGACCTCCACCTCCACTATTTGCATCGTTGCTTCAGAGTGGGAGCGAGTCCAGCGGGTCTTGGAGTTATTTTTCAAAGTCGTCCTATCGGCTCCTCATCACTTTGACACGGTATCGCACGGAACGAGGGCCGCACTTGTCGGGAACACGCGGTCACCTCGTCTTTTTTCCTTACTTTTCACTTTTTCTTTCTTACCGAAGAAAATCACGATTTCATCACCATTGAGAATTTTTTTTAAATCATTGAATAAAAAATCGAAAGAAATCAAGAAAAAATTGAGAATTATCTTGGAACAACGAAAAAGCGCGAATTTTTGAAACGAGAAAAACGATATTCGATGCAATAAGAAAAAAGACAACAAATACAAAAAAAAAATTAAGGAGAAAAAATAAAATCGTGAAATTCGTGAAACCGAGAAAGGAGAGAGAATCGAGAAAAAATCGGTCGAGATCTCGCTTGAGGGTGGTTTTTTAAAGCCGCGAATCTGGTGTGCCCTGAATAGCCCCTCGGTAAGGGGGCCCCCGAAGTATTTGTATTTCCCTGGTGCGTGAAAAGTCTCGAAAAAATAGACGTTAAAAAAATTAATCATTGTAAATTCTCCGAGTTATTTTCGTTAAAAAAATAGAAAATCATAATCTGGTGTTGAAAGTGAAGTAGAACGAAAGAGAGGCGCCGCGTGCAGTGCAGAGACTTGCACGCGTGGTTGGAACGAAACACGTGCTCGCGTTGCGAGAATCCAATGACATTACTCGCGATTCAAATCGCGAAGTTTCCGAGTGACTTTCTCTTCGATTTTTTGTTATAAAAATTGTTTTACAATTATTGCTCATCGATATTGCAACTGACTATAAAACGAAGATATCGGTGTCACACCTCGTTCGTTTCTTCCTTTATTGCAAAGTGAAGTGCTCGTGATTAAAGTTTGTAAATTAAGTCAAAAAGAAATCAAAATTTGAAATGAAGGATATAATATCGATATGGAGTCGTTTGGCTGGGCGAAGATACGCCGCGGTAAATACAAATGCAAACGGAAATCAAACGAGTGGTGGTCACGTTAACGAAATCGAAGACACACCTGACACTCATGTCAGAGATCCACGAAGAAACTTCAGGAGAAAATCCTCTATTGTTGTCAATCAATTTTTCAATGCAGCATTACCGGTTCATCGTGATGGCAGACGACGTTGGCCCAAACGTAAGTCTTTAAAGATCCAAACAATTGTTCCCTGCACTCGGTGTTTTCGAATCCTCTAAATAAAACCCCATAAAATTTGTTCCCACTGCAGAAGCGTCGCAATAAATTTGATGAGACAGCAAAATCTTGGAAAGACTGACAGTTGTCAATTTTCTCGGAGGTTTGATATTTCGACTTGACAAAAAATGCCGGATTTATTTTTTCGGCTCTCATCGAGAAGGGCACATTTTAAAATTCGCTTCTTTATCAAGTTGGGAAAAAATAATGAGGCATTTGTTAACGCATGATTAATAAAAATCGTCGTTTCAAATATTTAAAAGTAAACAAAATGATAATCCTTTTGAAAGATTCCATAATTCTCGAACAAGTTAAATGAATTCAAAATAATTCATACTCGTGTGTAATAAAACTGAATAATTCAGTGGATACATTGATGAATTTCTTCTTAGTTAATTTATCGTCTTAAATAAAACAAATTCATATGACAGAAAATCGATGCCAAGATAGATTCAAAGACATGCAAAGCACGGAGGAAATAAAACAGCAAGAAGAATTGACAATGAAAGGCGCCTAAGGGGCATTTGTAATTTTCCATAAAACGTCTCTTTTTCATCAACGATAACGAAAAATTGCAATAATCAATGACGTATTGTAATGAAGGAGACAAGATTTCGATAAAAATCTAAACAAGACAATAAGTATTGTCACTTTTATATTTTTTCCGCACACAACAATATAATCCAATAATAATTATCACGAATTAATTATTGCGATTAACGATTATTCATCATAATTTATTTTGATTCGAGTTACGCTGATTTTTGAGTTATCTCAACATGTTTCGATTATTTTCATTCTTTATTATCGCGGAAATATCAATCGTTCGTCATCACTTTTTTTTCATTGATACGCGGAATTTCCTAGAATCAGGAATATTCTTCATGTCGATTGTCAAAGTGTCCGAGTGATCGGTGAAAAACATTATTTTTTTTCTTACGCACTCTCTCTCCCGCTTTTTTGCTCACTACGTGAATCAAGAACATTGTTTGTTTATCCGAAACTCTATTTTCATCAATTTTCCCTTCATCCACTCGATCTTTTTTCATCCGATTAACCCCGAAATTCATTGGCCTTATAAAAATTAAATCCAAAAATCCCCATGTGATCAAAATGAGAGGAAAACTCAAAAATTCAATGTTTTTTTTTTCGAAATTTCCATGAAATCCAAAATCATGGCTTGGCAAATTGATTGCCCAGACTGCGTGGCGATATTAAAATCGTTGACAGTCGAAAATGGTCTCGTGCAATTTCAGTGGCCAACAGAAAAACTGCACAAACCAAATTGAAATAAATGGAATATTCATTAAGCGATGACTCGTCATAATTTAGCGATTGTACCAAAGAGCGAGACAAAAAGAGGATCACGGATACGATATCCTGATATTATTATGTAGGATAGTCTCTTGCGTGAGGGAGAAAATCTAAACGTGAGAAGAATGTTGTTTTTATTTTTACATTTATACCCACCACGTTGTCGAAACGATCCCGCAACAAGTTCGAGCTATAAAGGATCTTCATCCATATTTTATTTTATTGGTCAGATTATTGTTATTATTATTAGTTTATCCATATCATTAGTGAATGAGTTATTTTGCAGAAACATTGGGAGTCAACGAACGTGACGAAAATGTTATTTTCTTTAATTCACCTATACGTTCGAAATCGTCCTATTAAATCATTTGAATAAAACGTCGTGGTCCCAATACTATTGATACATTCGAGATCGCTTGTCACATTTTTGAGCTCAACATCCGAGGATTTTCTCATGGCCTGAAATAAAAAATAATTAAAAAAAAACACATTGTGTCATCAGGAAATCACGAAAAAAAATTAACGGTAATTCTGCCGAATCAGGGCTGCAGCTCAAAAATGGTCCAAATTTTTTTTCTAAGTTTTTTCATTCTCATTCTGTTTTTTTTTCTAATTTTCATGGCGTTTGCCATCATTGTTTAGATTTATGTGTGTGTGTCCATTTTCAACTCATATTACTTATGATTTTCACTTTTCTAATTTTCATGGCCGTTTCCATCATTTTTATGGTGTCCCCCGACATAATATTGCATTTGATACCTTTCCTGATTGTTATAAAATGTTAGAAAAAAATTCAATGCTTTTTAAGCTGCAGTCCTGGTTTTAATGATAATTAAAACTGGCATTTAATGATAATCGTCGTATCTATGCTGTTAATAATGCATTTGATGGCCATATTACAAAATATTTATTGCTCGATAATAATATTACGTGGATCGCGGGGACAGGAGGACAGAGAAAAAAAAAAGATCGAGGTAGACAGAAGGATCGAGAGTGAAAACGTTTATAATCCCATTAAATCACGAGGTCCAAGTACAGTGTGCATCTCTCTCGAACAAACGGTGATTTTCATGAGACTCGGCGACAACTCGAATGCGGTACCAAGGAAAAGGCAACGTAATTCGCCAACCAGTTTGAAACGCAATACGACCACGTTTACGTGATCGTGACAACTTTGAGAAAAAAAAACACTTACTTGAGTTTTTTTCTAGAATCAATAAATTCGTGAACTGAAGCATTTGATAATGGATTACGAATTTTAACAGATTGTATATTTCCACATATAATTTCGAAGGATTCCGTTGATCGGAAAAGCTCATGTCATGTCTGCTGTAAAGATGCGAATTGCATGAATAGAATCGAGTGTGTGATCCATCAAAACTTTGCACTTCCCGCCCGCACGATTCGAATTCCATCAGCTCGCGAGTGTACACGTTCATTCAACTCGGACGAGACTGGCACCATTTTTCCAATTGACTTGTACATGCAAATACCTTCGTACGCCAAAAATATATGTGCAAATTATTTTGATGTCTATGTCATTGACAAAAACAAAAATTATTTCTCTCAAATTTATTTAATTTTGTTATTATTCTCGTTTTATTGCAATTAAATGAATTACTCGGAAAACGTACTAAAAGTTGTTACTCCCCCCAGCATCAGGAAAGATCGCAACAGCCACAAAAGCAACGATTTATATTTTCTCATCGGAAACAAAACCTGGAAACGTCAAAATTCAATAATTAAATTTTCTGCCATTTCCAGAGTCAATCCAAGTTCAAACGATAATATATCGTCGAGGTGTAAACAATTTGCCTCGTCCATGCCCTTTATGAGTTAACTTAAAATCCACGATGACGAATCTCGTGGCTGCATGTCTCAAAGACTCTCCCCTGTGTGTGGGATTATAATGAAGTAATTACTAGACCTAGTCGCACACATTGACGCGTGCTTGGAATTCAATCGAAATATCGAAATGTGTACAAGAAAATGAAAGAAACAGAGAGAGAGAGAAAGAGTTAGGAAAAGATAAAAAGAGATGCATAATCATGAGGACACATGTCCTTCTAATTATCAACCATATAACATCTTTCCATCGTCACTGATATTCCATTACCGCAATCAATTATTCGATTCTGCCATATATGAATTGCCATTTGGTCTGCAAAATTCGATGACTCGGTACGAGGGATGAATACACATTTTTCTAAATGAGATAACACAATACTTTTTGCTTCCTATACATTCATATCGTATACAAACAATCACTTGACGTTGCACATACTTTTTTTTAATCCATGAAATTCTACATTTTTTCAAGGCGATCGTTCTTCCTTTTCCACCGAATTAATCACTCGATTAATTAATATTTCGTGTCAACGATTCAATCCAAAAATCTGTTCTGAACTATTGAATTGGTTTTCATCAAATTTATATGCTTTTTTTAGTCTATCAACATTTTACTATGAGCAAATCTATTTTACCCGACGAATCTCATCACGATTTGCAATCACGTGAAAATATTAATCCGAATATATGCGATAGTTCATTGCCAATAAGTCACGCTTGATGATTCAAGCAAAGACGCTCAAGTATCCAGATCCAGAGCGATAAAGATCGTACTAGGATTATCTCGATAGTGAGTCGAAATAAATTGTGAAAAACGGCCAAAGGCGCACGCCTTACGTTTCCAAATTGGGAAAACAACGCAGTACGAATGTGTTTTTTTTTTGTTTCAGTTACATTTTCGCCTTGTTTTTGTTAGATTCAATTTTCCAAATGAATAGATTGTTTATATGAATTTGAAAAGATCTCAATTATGTAGAAACGATATTTTTTGTAATCATTCGACATAACTCGTGAAAAAAAAAAAAAAAAAAAACATTGGAAAAGTGAGTAAGTAGAAATAAGAGCTTAGGATATTTGGTTGGCAATCATCCAACGATAATGACAATAATAAATCGTTCCTATTGATCGTTTGATGTTTATTACTTTTCTGCTAATCATTTTATTGACGCTATTGGATTTGCATCGTGCTAACCGCGATCCTTTAAGTTCACTTTATATTTTTAATAGTTCAGTTAACACGATTTTTTGCTTTCTCGGTTATGCATCCACTCGAGATTCTCTCTTGACTGATTTTCTGCAAGAAATTGCCACTTGCGTGTCAACGAGGTTCGAATCTTCCTCTTAATTCGTAAAGCCACTTATTCGCAGAGATACTTACACCAATACACGAGATTTTATTAGAGATTGCACGCTATTTTAAAGGTAAATTTGTCGGTATCGTTAAATCTCGGATACTCGATAAACACAGCTCGACATTGAAAGGTTATTATGACGAATGGTCGATGCAAGGCCAATGACCTCCGGGGAGTTAATAAAGTTCGGGAAGACTGATTTTTATTAATCGGCGTCTGACGTAGAGAGAAAAAAATTGAAATTATTGTTAAAACATGATGAATGAATGATCGATCGAAAAAATTGGAGATATTTCATTTCACCGGTCAAAGGGTCTCAATGTTTACATTCCCTCGGGGTCCCCCGTGAGTTTGTGAAAATATTCCACTCGTTCGGTGCAATCGACCTTTCTCTCTTGCCTCCCATCCTAACCGGTTTTCTGTTTACAAAAATTTTTCAGCCTTTGCCAAGTTAAAAAAAAAGTGGACTGAGATACATTCGATTTATTTTTTCCAATCTTTTTTCTTTTCGCACCCTCGAAGATTCTCGAACCCGCGACCGGTCTCGGTTAACTGACCACAGCAACTATACGAATCGACTCATAATTATATAGTAATTATTTATAGTCTTCTTGCGTGATAACCCAAAAATTTCAAGTTAATATTAACGAAAGAATTGGAATAATTTCATTGATAAAATTCGCACTGATGAGAAATCCAACAAATCTCCAAGGCAATTTTATTTTATTACCTTTTTAGGACTCCGCACCAAAAAATTGTTGGAAAATTTTTCACAAGGATCCTAAAACTATAAGTGAAAAAAAATTCAAACAAATTACTGACCGAATTAAGCGACGAAATTTCGAAAGCACCTTAACGATGCACTATCGAATAATTAATATTCCATCCATTCGTAACAACAACCGCGATGGCGAAAACTTGAACAAATTTGAATGAGAAATTTAGTGGATATCGTTGAACTTGCAACAAAACGTTCGTATCAATCACAACCGGAAATTGGCAAGGATTGAATCCGGAGGATAAAAAAAAAAAAAGCATCGATTCGATTGGCCTGAATGGGACTATTAGTTCTATAAAGTCTGAAGGACGAAAGAGAGTCAAAAACAGCACGTGAGACATGCACGAATGTGTCGAGTCGTGATACGTCACATTTGTGGTTAATTACGTATTCGACTGCTGAAAACTTCCGATATTTCGATGAATTTGCGTAAATTTTATTGACAGCAACAACGCAAAGTATATTATTGAAAGACGTGAAAAAATAGTGGCTGGCGAATAAACCAGTTATTAAAATAATGATCGTTTACGAAATTTTCTTTGCATCCCTAATTGTCATATAACTAATAATTGGTCTGGTAGCAATTATATCTAGCCAACTGGATCCGGTTTACGAAGGAATAATGTCAACACACGTTGCGTTCTCGGAAATGGAAATTATAAATTATTTGGTGAATCATGATGTGCGTTGAATATCATTGATTTTGTTATTGTCACCTTCGTTGTGCTCTCATTTCTGTTGAATTCCCATAACCAAAGTCCACTCACAGTCAGTCGTATTGTTTCATGATTTTTTTCCCCAATTCAGTGCAGCAGAAAATTAACATTAATTAATTAATTAAAACTAATCAAAGAAACAAATATTTGCTACCAATTTTGAGTATTTTTAAATTATTTCCAAGTTGGTGCTTACACAGCTCCCCTCAATGTAAATAAGAACAATGAAACTAATTGAGCAATTTATACAGAATTGACAAAATTTCGAATGCGATTTTCAATGTGACAATCATGTTCCGAAAAAAAAAATTACTTTTCCCTCAACTGTTCAAATTCTTTTTTTTTTTTTGCACAATCCCCGAAGACTGAAACCTGATACACTGCGACATTTCGACACACGAAACACATGCTTCATCACGATCTCCAAGCATTTTAATAAATTGAAAGCAATCTGGTCCATCGAAAAAGTGAAAAAGCCATATGCCAAAAATTAGTAAGTCTGAGCCTTATTTGGGACTTACGTAGGACTGCACTTTCGCAGAACTGATTAAGGACTCTCATGGGACCTGAAAGGCGTCATTATGCAACTTCAATTGCAATGTCTCGCAAATGCCACAAAATCTTCCTGTTGTGTAACAATCGATCGAATTTACTTTATATAAAGCACGTTATGTACACGTGTGTGTTCGTTCATCACAAGAAGTCAGTCTGCTCAATCAGAACAAAAAAGTTTTCATCTTTTCCCAAATGATTTAGTGTGATTTATTTGTCATTTCGGTTATTCGATTGAACTTTGGAATCGTTGCAAATTTTTTCTTTCATCAAACAAAAAAAATCGATTCACTCAAAAATGTGTTAATTTTGCAACGCATCAAAAATGATGAAAATGTTTTTGAGTCTTTTTTTTGTGAAGGAACATTTGGCACCGCGACATTGGGACCCGAATTAAAGTTCCGGCCCTTACTATCCCTACACTAGAAAATGTTTCTCTTCGAAATTAAGCCAAGTTCATTGCTCGTTCGCATTAATATCTTTTTCATCAATTTTGCAAATCTCTTGAGTGTATTTTCTCGCAATTTGACGATTGGTGACGATCAAAAAAATTGGTGACCGATAATTTAACCCTAGAACCTTATATTTTTTTTTTTACATATTCCCGTAACCTGGGGTCATAAATTACCCCAAATTTGAAAAACTCATATCTCCGTTAAAATTTAACGAAAAGGGTTCAACTTGGGCTCATTTTTTTCGTTTTTGAAGGGCGCGGAATTTAAAGTCGTCTGGGGTCGTTTTTGACCCCAGGTTGCCGTTCCAGGGTTGGAATAAGAAAATTTCGTCAAACTCCGTACGGTTATCGAATTATTGTTTTTATGATTGCAAAATAATCCTCTCGAGTCTATAAAAATGGCTTAATTCGTAGACAATGATAAAAGCCTATGAAATCGATAAAAATCGGAGTCTGATTTCTAACAGAGCAATTGACCCAGTTCTCGAGAAATAATGGTATATCAAAACATGCTGGTAACCTTACGAAATGAAAAATTAACGCACAAAGTGCGCTAGATTTAAAATAGTTCAACATTGTCGATGTTATTCGTTGATCGTTTCATAGAAAAATATATTTCACAGAGTAAGAAAGAAAAGCAGAGAGAAAGAATGAGGGAATATGTTTTTATCACGGTGCAACTGTAACTGCACGAAAAACGAGTCTCTGGTGGGTCGACGTTACGCAAAACAATTATTCGTAGTGTGCAAAAAATCCCCCCGTGCTGGTGGATTACTTTTGAGATTGCTTATGCAACTTTCGCACAAGTCGTTGGCGATATTTCGTGGCACACGTGCTTCAGGGTGATCGGAATTAAGACCAAAACTTTTGATTCGATGTAGTGAAGTTTCTTATAATTAAGAATTATATAATGAAATAATTTTCATTCATTCGTTCGTTTGTATTCGTTCCAAAAATCGTTAATTTTCATTAAACTATTTAAGGCAAAAAGTGTTTGGACGGAGATTAGAATATTTTATTAGATCAAGGTCACGTGGATTGTTTATTGGCAAATTGTTGGTATTGCTGCTGCCAATTTTTTGTATTGTCAACTATCGATCATAAAAAGATTAGCATCGTTTATCGAACTTGGATTTCTGGAAGTGAGTATCAAGGATTACTTGTTTGACTATTTTTTTGCAAAATGAATATTTATTGCACAAGACCTTTATCGCATGTTGAAATGATCACTTTTTTGGAAAGTATCATTTTGAAAGGAAAGACTGAAGTGTTTTAAATAAAAATAAAACAAAATGAAACTCAAATTGATGCAGAAAATAAAAATAAACAAAAAATTAGCATCAATCGAAATGCAAAAATATTTCGTATGGCCGAGCCTGAACAGATTTTGCAACTCAAATTCCTAGACTTTGAAGAGCTCCCGTAAGAAATAAAAACTATTTGCACAAAATTGGAAAAAAATTACGAGCGACGAAAATGTAATTGGATCTTAAATTTTATTGAACTCAGAAACAAACGAAATATTGTGCGGCAGCGTTTTGCAAAATCACGCGCAAAATTTTCGCTGCATAACTCTATGACCAACGTACTTAGCTTTCTACAACTTTTATGCGCGGAGTAAATAAGAATTGAACGCATTCGTAGTCCGGTCTCGTGGTTTCTTTGAGAAATAACTGCAACGCGTTTACCCATTTTATTTGGCGTTGGTCATGGAGCACGTAGGCAAACAATAAATTAATAAAAACTCTTTTTGTACTATGAAATTCGATGAATTTTCGTGAAATGCCAAAGTTCAAAGAGCCACGTGTTTGCTATTCGATGGGAGAACGTAAATCAGAAAAATCGGTTGAACGTCATTGACATGCTTCGAAAAGACCTTCACACCTTCACACGAATTTTAATTTAAAAAAAAAAAAAGTAACTTCGATGAGAAAAAAATTCGAAAATGAGCATCAAATCGAATTGCCATTGATCTGAACTCTTCCTTCTGAAATATGTCAGAGCTGCATTTGATTATCCGCTTAAATTTTTTTTATTCATAAAAATCTACGCATTCTACCGGAAAAAAAACATCCAAACTTTCTCTCTCAATAACCTAAGCAAATTTTCGTCCAATAATTTGTCTCACTTCCAAAATCGATGCATTTTCAAAATAAATTTATTTAATTCAATAAATATAAATATAAATTTCAATAAATATAAAAATGAATAAATTTTATTAAATTCATGTTAATCAAATCAAAATTAAAAATTGAAATGAAAAAAAAACACATAAATAAATTGGATTCAATGTGAATGTTCGTAACAATTGAAAAATTATAAATTAAAATAATAAAAAAATAAATTAGATTCGATTAGAATGTGTTTCGAAAGTTCCAGTCTGGAAAAAAAAAAATACAGCAATGGTTTAAAGTTGAGAGAGACTTGAAAATCATTGAAACGTTCATTGACACTCTGACCAAAAGTATCCACATTTTTTTTCTTCACCACAAGATTGTCATAACTCTGAAAGCTTCTGCATTAGTTCCTATTGGCTTTGAATGAATGATTTATCTGGATTCAATCAGAATGTTCGTAACAATTGAAAAATTATAAATTAAAATAATAAAAAAATAAATTCGATTCGATTAGAATGTGTTTCGAAAGTTCCAGTCTGTAAAAAAAAAAAAAAAAAAAATACAGCAATGGTTTAAAGTTGAGAGAGACTTGAAAATTATTGAAACGTTCATTGACACTCTGACCAAAAGTATCCACGTTTTTTTTCTTCACCACAAGATTGTCATAACTCTGAAAGCTTCTGCATTAGTTCCTATTGGCTTTGAATGAATGAATTATCTGGATGTAGTAACACAGCAGTAGAAAGTAGCCATTATAAACGCCAAGCCCGTGTCACTTGGACATTAAAGACTGTCTGATGTCGTATATCTATACGTAAAGCCATTTTATCACCTCGCGTGTAGAGCACAGTACATTACGAAGAGTACACAATGCAGAATCAAATAATTTCCACGTTGCAGGGCCTCGAGCCCCTCCATAAATCGGTAGAGGCATTCTGAAACGTACGAGAGAAGCAAAACACGATAATATTTGTTGATTGCTCCAAAAATTCGACCAACAAATCGTTTTCAATGCAACTCGTCTCATTCGAAAGCTAAAGAAATTTACTATGAATCATTTACTCTTTTCGTTCTTTAAAATCATTTGAATCATAGTAGGAAAAATTTCTCGAAACGAGAGCCTTTTTACGTTCCACTTGTTCGGTTCAGCAATCTGTGCATTTATGAAGATATCGATACGTCCGTTAGTATTAGCTTTCTGTTGATGATCATGTGTAGGTTTTACTCGTTTATTTACTGTACCTGTACATCATAGAATTGCTCAACAACTATGCGAGTTGAAAGTTTCGTTACCAAGTTTTACAAACATTGTCTAGTCTCCCTCATTTTCTTTTCCTTTCTGTCTTGCACTTCTTTTTCATTTAGAACGTTTCATTTTTTCTTTGCCTGCTTTTCTATTCGTCCTTTTTGCTTTTTTTTTCTTCATACATTTCTTTTCTGATAAATTTAACTCTTTATTTCTTTTTAGTCCCTCGAATCTCTCTTGAAATATACAAAGATTCTTCCAGCTACTAGTATCCGAAATTTTATCAAGCGAAAAGTTCGCAACGTTGTGATCCAACGAAAAATAATACTTTTTCCATTCATTGTTTGTTCATTATTAAAAACAATTACAATTTTCGTACCGATTTTGGGTTTGGAGCCCGAAAAATAATTGTTTCATTGTCCTGGACGAATATTGAATAAAAATTTTGAGATCTGCTCAAGGAAAAAGGGAATTTCGTTGCATTCCAACAATGCAGGGAAATTTGGTGCTTTTTTCTTTTGTTTTCAATGCTGTTGATTAGAGAAAAAAAAGAAGACAATTTTTTAAAAATTATATTCTTGTGCATTCTCCCGATCTATGAGTAATCGAGTGAAAAAAAGTATAAAATTGCAACATAGTCCGAGCGCTCGACCGGGACAAAGACCAGTACACGAGGATGAACCGGAATAAAAGAATTCTTTTTATCGTTCTATCAGATCGTAAATCTTCCCTTGACAAGGTCAATAGCTCATGACAACAGGAAAAACATTCCATCGGCATCGTATCTCCGTAAACTTTCCGCATTACGAATAAAGAGGAGAAGAAAAAATGGTATTCCGTGACTACCGTCCAAAGGACATTAAAAACTGTCCCGTGCCATTTTTTCGAACGATTAACACGAAGGAAAATCGCTCGGACATGTGCGAAAAAAATAAAAATTGGTGAATCCCCCGAGACGATATGTTTCGCAAGCATTATCGCGTACACCCAACTACGTGATTTATTTTTATATCACCCGATCGTGACCAACTTGCTTATTCGTCATTCCTCATTGACGTCACACTGGAACCATTTTTACTCACAAATTAACCGTTTTTTCCAACGAAATTCTCATTTTTCGTCAAACAACCAAGACCACGCGGATTTTAGTACATTTTTGCTAACCGAGTATCTCTCGAAAGTGACACTACTCAGCTCTTTCAACCGAACGAATTCAGGACGTTGTATGCAAAATTTTCTATCGATAGAATTCTCTTAAATTTGCACCACACAAAGAGAATAGTGTTAGTAAATGGCTCTCGAAATTTTAAGAGTTTTCACCATGTAAAAGTCGAGATATTTATTTATAAGAATCACAATTTTCAGTAGTTTCTCGTAAGAGCGTGTGTTAAAAGTTGCAATTTTCAAAATTAAATATTTCGATTTCTAAATGGTGAAGCCTCTTAAAACTTTGCAAACACTTTTATATAACATCGAAGAAGATTTATTTAGTTTTTCAAAAAAGCGGTCGTAAAATTTTTTCGAAATTTTGTTTATTATATAACTTAGAGTATATTGTTCTTTAGTCAATTTGTAACAATTTTTTTTCATGAACTTAGACTCGCAAACCATTTTTTAATGTAAGAAAAACTGAAAACAAAAATTTAGATTTGATCGTCGCGCCACACAACGTCCCTAATCCTGCAAAAATACCAGGAAAAAGTGGAAAATTTAATTGTTAATCATATTTTTCGTCGCAGAAATGTTATTCGATAAATAATGAAATAGAAATAAGAATGAAAATAAAATGATCGTGTGTTTGCCTGAAAAATAATATTCAATAAATAATAAACTAGGCAAACGCGGAATTTTGGCTGTGCACTCTATTAAAACTCGAAAACGTTTGTGTTTCTCTCGAACCAGGTACTTTCATGCTGATGACACTGGGTCTTTTGGGTCTAGCGTCAGGATGCCTAGTGCTTTTGTTTCAACCGTACGAACTACTCTTCAAGCTCAAGGTAGTGTTCAGTGAAGGTGGTGAGATTTTTGAGCTCTGGCGAAATCCACCAGTTGAACTTTATCTCAAGGTCTACTTATGGAACGTTACCAACCACGATGATTACATTTCTGGCAAGGCTGATAAGCTTGTATTCCAAGAAGTCGGCCCTTACGTTTATAGGTTAGTTCGTTTTTCAAAACCAACCATTTTATAAAAATAACCAAATTTTTATTTATTTATTTGATTTTTGTGCAAAATTTTCCACTCGTTTGATTGGAATTTGCGTAATTAACACTTTTTGCTTTGAAAAGCCGATTATTCCTTATTACGAATGCCTTTGAATCATAGGGAAGGAATGGTCCACTCGAACGTGACGTTCAACGACAATTCGACAGTGACGGCAATTCCGCTCCATCCATTGACTTACATACGAGAAAAAAGTGTCGGGGCCGAGGACGATTTGCTGATTCTTCCAAATATTGCGCTCTTCGTAAGTAAAATTCAAACTTGCACATGATTTTTTTTTTTTTTTTTTACTGTTCATTTTTTCCTCGATGCGTAGAGGGCAGAAGGGAGGGAAAAAAATGAAAACGAGTTGGGACTCGTGGCGAGAGTGTACACGTGGAAGTGGGGTATCCGTAGCCGTGCGCATATCGAGATCGAGCTCGAGCTCCTCGACCTTGACTAGGTCAAGAATACGGGCGAATGACTTCTGAAGCGAGCCCGGCGGCTGGTCGAAATTTTTTTGTCTATTTTTTTGTCTCGGCGATATGACTAAGCGGAATTATTCGAAATTAAAAAAAAAAAAAATGACAAATGCCTTGGCTCGATACGAATTACATCGATCGATCGATCCGGTTTTAATTCCCTCCCCCATTTCTCGTCTCCGGACAAAAACTTTTTTTCTTATCCATCCCGGATGCAGGAAACGTGAGTGTGAAAAAAACTTAATCCAGCGCGTTCACCCCTCGTTAACTTGAAACAACATCCTTTGACGCTAAATATTCGCATCTCAAAAAATGAACAACAAGTTTTTTTCCGTGTGACTCACATTTGCGCTCTCGCGAGGAATCGACCGTCGAAAATACTCAATCGCGGAGTTAACTCTCTCGTCAAATGATTATTCTAACAAACCGATTATCTTTCCAATTAATTGGGTCATTGCGACAGTGCATTTGAAACAATTGAGATAATTCATGGAAAAGTAGAACAAGAACATAAGCTGATGTAGGAAATAATTAACGAAAGAAAAAAATAATAATAAAAACGATAAATTTAATCATGCGATCGCTGAAAAAATTATTTACAAGTCGCGCTTAGTTTTCATGCATTTTCTTTAAATATTAATGACTCGCTTAAATTAATAATTTAATTTTAATTTTATTTAATTTCACTCAATTAATCATTATATTTAATTGAATAGTAATTAAAAATTTAGCGTTTTATTTTTATTAATAAGAAAAAAGTTACCAAACGAATTTCATTAAAGGGATGGTCTCGTCACTACAACGTTGAAAAGTCAACTTTCCAGTCGATTTTTAAAAATCTGGCTCCAGCTTCCACGAGAATCGAATAATTATGCGTTTCTCATAGAAATGTCAATACATAAACCTTCGGAAAAAAAAGTTTGCTATGGAGTTTGAGAAATAATTTTGAATCGCTCATTCTCCGTGATTGAGATTTATTCCAAATGACGTGCCGCCTTTCTGTATATTATGTTCGCTGGGATATAAGTTTTGAATAGAAAAAAGTCGGAGCTATTTTCGTGAATTGATGAAAAAATTGTAAATTCCTCGATTTTTAATGAGTAGATTTTTGTGTTTACTTTACTCGGTAGTTTTCGAACTATGGTAATTAGCTACGATTGATAATTATAATCTAAGGCTTATAGCTGATTATCGAGGCTTCGTCGATCTCCATCGACGGTTGCTCGAGAGCCTGGTTTTGTCAAATATTCACAAAATCCCTGTCACGGTTTATTTATTCGTTTTGTGTGTTGGTCACGTGGTTAAAAAAATGAAATATGATTCGCTCGAACTATTATTGCTTTTTCTTTCATTCGAATTCGCGACTTGTCTCAATCTGGCTCACGTTTTCCTGCACGAATTGGAAATAAGCCAAAGCCGCGTCAACGTGACTAACCAAGAATGCCCGCTATTGCACACTGGAGAAAATACACAGTTCACACGACTGGAAGTGACTCGAATCCACTAAAGAATTTTCATTTTCGTTGCAATTTTTTCGACCAAAAAACTTTTGCTTTCATTCTTTTTTTTTTTTTTTGCGCTCCTGAAAAACCTGTTTTTTTCTCTAAACGAAAATGTGTAACAACGTTTATTTCGAGGCTGCAAAGTGTTGAATTATTTGTGCTAAAAATTTTCCTACAACAATTGAATCGTCAAAAGCTTTGGATTCGTCTGATTGGCACGAGGAAATGAACTCCCATACAAATTACCAAAAGAAACACGTAGTTTGGTCAAATTTTTTGAAACATTTTTTAATCAATGAAATGAAAAAAATATTTTTTCTTCTGTATTTCATAATTATTCTTCTGCCACTGCCATGTCTTCGCTGTTCGCGCAATTCCTACATGTCGTTTGTCACTTTTTAACGAAAGAAAAAGCGTTGAGAAAACAAATCACCCAGCGTTCGTAATTTTCTTGACCGATAAAAACATATTATTTTGTAACGCGAGTGAGCAAACGAGCTAACTCATTTCGAAGGCGTAATTTAAGAAAAAAAAACGCCAACATTCACAATCACATGCTCCGCAACAGTCATGAAAAAAAAACAAGACAAACAAGCATAATGAATTTTTTCCTTCACTTTCCCTTCAGATTCATTCCTTTCGCGTGTGGATCAATTATTTATTTCGATTTTTCTTGTCCAACAATGATTACGAAAGGGGAGGGTTGCCAGAATCACGAAACGAACTCGCTAATACCCTCGGCATAACTTTACACGATCGAGCCGAACTATTTCAATTGGAGTTTCGAAAAGTTTGAACGAGATAGTGAAATATATCGACAGAGTAAATAATTTAGAGAGAGAGAGAAACTTCAACAACTTAACGGAGGGAGAAATATCGCAACGAGATTTGTTGCTTCCGGCATGAGAAACAATTTGCATATTTTACACTGCGTGTGGAATACGAGAATCTCGAGAAAAAAATTGCCTACGAATTACCAGAAAGAAGACAAGTTGATTTTTACGGTCACTCACCAAAAGAAAAACAAAATTTACAGCTTATTTTCAATTATAAATTTCCCTCCATTCAGACTCGAAGATATTATTCGAAGAAACAATAAAATAAATCCATGGTCAGGTATTTGATGAATGAAATCAATAACATTGGAACAATCGATGAATAAATTAACGTTCGACTTATAATTACCGTATAAATTATTTGATTAGATCGAATGATTAAATCAGCAACCAATCAACATTCAATTAAGTCTTGAGGGTTGCCTTTTTTTTCCTATTTTTATTTTTGTATAAAATTATCGATCTTTTTTTTTTTTTTTTAATTCACTTCGTTATTAACGAATTGTTACTGATTTCCCAGACGACATTGCATACGTCAATCAAGGATAAATACCAAGATCACGGAATTATAAAAAAAATGATGAGAGCGTGAAATTACGATAACAACGAGGTTAACGATACGTTCAGTTTCATAGCTAGACTTTTACGAATTCATTCACTGATATCGAACGTTCTCGATTTCGTACTATATATAAGAAAAAACGATACGAAATAAAAAACTTTGAAACGTCGATGTAGGTAATCTAGTTTGTTTCAAATGATCGGTAAACGTTCTCGACTCTAGTACATGAATTTGCATCGACGGACGTCCTCGAATCAACTATATACTTAACGATCCATTACGTCAGATCTTATTGCGCGATCGAGGATTACGAATTTATCTAAAACGAGATATTTAACCCGCGGGCTAAAGATGAGATCGTTTCCTGCTTTTTCTCGGAGTTTCATGGACTTTTGAAGTACGACAAGGAAAAAGTACAGACTGGGATCAATCGTTGCGATAATTATTCCGAATTAACCCTCCGTCGTCGTTAGGGGTCAAAATGACCCCGAGCGCAACGTTGAGCTAGAATTACTAAAAGTTATTGGCGCCCGAGACGGTTGGCCTCTCCACCGGTTCTTCGGGATGGCCAAAAAAAATTTTTTTTTTTTTACACACATTGCCTCCTTGCTGATTTTTCCCGCAATTTTGAAAATTGGATAAAATTTTTTTGGCATGATATTCTCATTCTGAAAGGTTCAAACTAATGTCCTGAATTTTTATGTGTCGTTCGGAACGATACAGACAACGCGGCAAGCGTTTAAACGTGGCTCTGGGGTCATTTCGACCCCGTGTGACCAGCGCGTTATTTCTGTAGAACGTGTGACCACGCAGGGTTAATGGTAAATTTCACAAATTTTGTTTACGTAATAGAAAACAAAAATTCCAAATTAGATAATCGAATGTTTGATTGAAAAATCGTGAAAAATAGTGAATCAGATAGAAATGTCTGAGATTTTATTTTTCAATAATAATAGTGGAAAAAATATGCCGCAACAAAAGTTGAAAGAAGCTCCAATATTCACAACGATCTCTTAATCAATCACGCAGACTGCTGTGCGAGTGATTAGCACAAAGCTCGTTATTGATCGATAGTTGATAATCGAAATAACGACAAATCGCACTTGATGATAATTGTGAGGGGATCGACAGATCGATCCCATCGTAAACAATTAAGCGATTTTCCTATCGACGGGCTGATAAGTGGTGATGATGAAACCAATGGCTTAGAAGATATTCATGTCCGAGGATTAGTGTCTAGCGCCTCCATAATTGTCTTGATTAGATAAACGAACGACCATCCCAAAAATAAATAACGTCGAAATTACGCAAATGGGTCGTGCCTGATTCACTTTTTAAAAACTATGAAAATTCATGATTTCTCAAAGACAAAGTTTCAACAAGTGTTAAGGGAACCCTGAAAATGTATTCAACATTTTTTCCTACGAAAGCGTTCCGGGTCAGATTGACCCGGTGGGTCAAACCAGTTACTAACGCGAAAGAAATCAACGGAGCGGCATGCATGAAAAAAATGGATTTGCGTAGGAATATTATAAAAACAAAGAAACGGTTTGACTGTTAGTCTCGCATCGAGAAAGATCGATCGCACGAATGATTGCTCGCACGGAAGATACTTGAAGTGTAATTAGCCAATCAGAAGATTCCATCCGATAAAAATCAGTTGCAGGAAGATCAGCACATAAGAGCAGAGAGTATGCAAAAAAATTGAATTACGTTGCAGCAACGATCATTAAAACTGCGTAGCACGCAATAATATTCATTACCGATATGTCATTCGTTATCGCGTGAACACGAAAGTCCTGAATCCAGAAAACGTGGACGAAAGACTATTTTTTTTTACCAATTATTGCATGACGAGAGAAAAAAATTGCATGACGATTTCTCAATTATATGACGCATTAGTTCTCTCGAGAAAAACACATGATTTTCGTTCTTTTTTCATTCGCAAGGAATTAAGAAAAAACGGGTCGCCGTTATTATTCGAAAGAGCAATTTTTACACGCGTGCTTTCGTGAAGAATGAAAAATTTGAAATTACTATGAGCAATAACCGAAAACTATGGACACGCAATCGAAATGCATGTGAGGTCCGAGCGTGGTCAATAGTTGGTTGGGTGACCGTTCAACCAAGTCGCGGAGGCACTTTATCTCAGTTACCAACGACCCATTCTCGAAAAACCGAAAAACGTTCAAACGCAAGAACCTGAGAAATAAAACGTTCTGAATAATACATGAACCTTTTTTTTTACAATTCCAACATTTCCAATGCAAAACTTTCGCAAAGCCGATTTTTCCTCGGGCTCTGCGATAAAAACATCGCTACGTTTGACGCATTTATTAATTCGTTACCAACTCCGACATAAAAAAATAACAGAAAGCGTTAAAAAAGCGATTGTCGGTTGCGACTTTTATCAACGCGATGCCACACTCGTTCCCTATCACTTTTCAAATAATTTCTGAATTTGCTTTGGACAGAAAAAAAATTATGCACAAAAATCTGCGATTTTTGGTCAAGCTCCAGAAAAATTAAGAATCACCATCCTCCGCAATAAAAATAATGCAGCAGAAATTATGGAAACGAGCGAGGAATCGACCGCAATATTTTTCGCCAATATTAAAAATCAAAAAAGATGTTGAAGGGTATTCGTGAATAATCATATGATAACGAATTAGAAGATGCCTAAAGCGAGTTGCAAAGTTTTCCACGTTTTTTTTTCTTCAATTTTTACAGTTTGTAATTTATTGACAAACGTAGACGAGATTTTCACAATAGAAAACGGCGTTTAACACTTCGACAGATTTTACTTTTTAAAAAAGTTTGCTCGAACTTACGAAAAATATATATTTCGGAGACTGACTTCTCAATCTTCTATAAAAAATGAGATTTGAAAAAAGGAAAAAGTTTGCCCCAAGTAAAGGTTGAAAAAAGCATTAGAAACAAGCTAGAACATCGAAGAAATCAAACTAATGAAATACCACGAAAAAAAGGAAGAAAGACAAAGGTTTTTGTCGATAGTTTCGTTCATGCCGTGGTCGCAGATTACTAACAGTTCCACCGGAGACCTCTCGTCACCGAGCCGCTATAAATCATATCAATAATCGTTACAAAACGGATTTAATCTCCCCGCTGATGACGTATGCTAAAAAAAGGCACAAAAAATGTGGGAGCTCGTGTCTAATGATAAGGTAATAGATGCAAAAGAGCGAGCAGCTTGTAAAAGCGAGATGATCTACGTCGATTGGACGTACAGTCGAGTCTTGGTTTATTACACGAAGTTAGGAGTCTGTCACGTTTCCGCCTCTCGTAAAATCAAAACCTCGAGCTTGGGTTTCTTTGTCAATTTCAACACCGCGAGCATGCACGAAAATGTTCAGACCTTTTGGAATCTTTCCGTTGAATTCCGTTTTGTTCAACTGCGAAAAAATTCTCATGATTGTGACTCAATTTGATCGTTCTGACACTTTTTTCATTTCTCTCTATTTCGAGTTTGCATGGAATTATTTTCCGTTCACGCGTACGAATAAATGATAAAACAAAAGCTTTTGAAAATTCATTGAATAACTTCTGAATGGATGGAAAAATAATATTCAGTTTTGTTTTTTATTTGTATATTTCTAGAGTATCGCAAACGTGATGCGCGATTCGTCGTACTTGACTCGATGGGGATTGAATGTTCTCATAAGGCAGACCGATACTCGGCCACTGGTGAAGATGACTGCGAAGGAGTTTATGTTTGGCTACGAATCGACACTCGTTACACTCGGTAACACACTTTTGCCCTCTTGGATCAAATTCGACAAGCTCGGACTCATCGATAGGGTGAGAAATTTTTTTTCATCTTTTTCTATTTGTTTAAATGATTAAATTTCGAATAAAATGTCAATTGGGTTAACTCTCGACTGTCGAAACTTGGGTTTTGTTTTTTTTCTGAAACTTGTTTCGTGTCTGAGGCTTTTTTAAGTTCAAATGTTCTCTAAATGCGACTTTATCGTGAATCGTCCTTCTCTTCGTGAAAAAACAAAGAGAATGATGTATTACTGAACGCCATTGTTGCATCGGCGAAGCATTACATGTTGGAGAGAAGATTGCAATAGTTTCGGATCTCCTTGTAGGGTTTACGTTCGAAAAAGTAAATGTTATTGACCTTGAAAGATCGAAAAGAATGTTTACTTACGTCGTCGACATTTTCTTCATTCTCGTGGAATCTCTTGTTAATTTTTTTTACAAACTCGAATATTTTGTTTGTTTTATAGATGTACGATTTCGATGGAGACTTCGAGACAGTTTACACTGGTGAGAATGACGTCAGAATGACAGGACTGATCGACAAATATAACGGCGATGTAAATTTACCTCAATGGACTGGAAATTGTGCCAATGTGCAGGGAGCGAGTGACGGTGCTAAATTTCCAAGTTATATCGAGCCGAACGAAACTTTATTGTTTTTCAGAAAGAGTCTATGTCGAAGTGCCAGTATGGTTAGTGTACATTTTTTCATACACGATTGATAGAATTTTTGGCTATTTCGACGAGCCTCCATTTTATTCTTCCACGTCGAAAAGCTCTTCATAAAAAATATTCATGTTGTTACTTTCGTATAGGTACGAACGGGCGAAAAACAAGTCAAGGGTTTGCACTCGTACAAATACAAATTCCGAGAAAACGAGCTGGACAACGGGGCTTACAATCCTGACAACAAATGTTTCTGCAGGCACGGACGTTGTTTGCCACCAGGACTGATCGACGTTACGGACTGTTATTACGGTGAGTATTTACCGAGAATGAGTTTCGTTTGCCAGAATATAAACCAACACGACGATAGTAAATTGGGGCTGAAATTTCGAAGCAAACTGTCTTTGGAAGTTTGGTAGTCCGTCGATTCGTTGAAGAGTTGTAAGAGATTACGGTTAGACCAATCAGAGGGCTCAACGGGGCGTCTGAGAGTGGGGGAAAGACGCGAGCGACCGCCAGTAGTGCAGTGGCGAGCGGTCACTGTGGCGGGCGAATGTTGAGCGAAGCGAGCAACTAATAATACCAAATCATCTCTTTATAAACGAATAAATCATCGACGGTATTCATTGTCTGCCGTTGCACAATTCTCATTCAAGAATTGCTCATACCCGAAGAATGCAAAAAAAAAAATGTAACCTCTCGTCATTAAACGCAGCTTTCCCGTATTTACCATAATCAAAAGAAAAAAAAAAAACATCGAGAAATATCGTCGCTCGCTTTACGTTCACGGAAAATTGTAAGAATTATTCATTCGCACAGTGTGAATTTGTGATTTCAAAAAAATACGATTTTGTCAATATAAACGAGAATAATTTATCGAGAGCAAGACGATCGTTTGCGTTAATATAAGAATAAATCTTGCAAGCTGTCTCTCGCGGAAGGCATATAACGAGCATTCTCAACGACTTTAACGCGTGCGGACGTTGTCATCGGACTTGAAAAAAAAATCAGAACACTGCACGAGATAGGAAGAAGTAGTTTTACAATAACTGAGCAATGGAAAAAAATGTGATCGACGAATGACGCAGATGCCTTAGGGCGACCGAAGGAAAAGTCTCGGGTTAATTGTTACGTGTGTTATTCGTTTGATTATCTCTCGCCTCATAGCAGATCATCTACATATGTCTAGGTATGGGTCTACGTACAAATGTTGGTAAAACTCTCCGGTCGATGGTAAAGACTCGAGTCGTTTTACTACAACAGCGCTCAAACGTTTCGTTAGCTGCCTCAGATGCGCGCTGTAGCAAAACTTCCGTGAATTCCTTTCGTGGATAGCCAATCCCCATGACTCTCCATTTTTCACTGTAAAACACTCCGATTTTCGTTACGAACGAGTTCCAATGCTAGCGCGCACCATCACAATTATTTTAAACGGGCAATTACCCGAACCGCACAATAAAAAACTTCATCAAACTGTCATTTGGGCTTCCGGTTGAATTCGCGGCGTTATTTCGATAATATCACTAAATATCTTCTTTCATATAGATTGACTTACGTTTGCACGGAATAAAAACATGGCGGCAAACAACACGCCGTAAATATCGAAAATCCTGATAGCGTTCATCACGAAAGAATTTAAAAGAATCGTCAACAACAAATTAAAAACTTTAAACTAGAATCCCGAATAGACAAAAAAATGCTGTCACTTTTATGGAAAATTTTCGTAATCGATGTTACGATTGTATATCAATTTTCTCGTCCGTGAACAGCGACGAACGCTTTGATTCGAACGTTTTTTCTTTTTAAGCGTAAAAATACACTTACGTAGCTGAAAAATGCACCTTTTTTCTTCCGTGTTCTAATACACGATTATTCAATAAAATTGCCAAGCTTATGTCAGGAGGAACGGTGAAGTAAAGGAACACATCAGCGTGCAATTTTTTCTCCTTTCATAAAGCACAATATGGAGACAAAGGTCGCAGACGAGTCAACAAAAACATAAACAACTCTAGCTGGCTCCGCGCGGCGTCACTCTCGCTTGCTTCGAGCATCGCTTCGACCGCCCCCTCCCCTCCTCGATGTTCCGCGAAACGAAGACTACCGGGTAGCTCGCCTACTAACCGCGAAAAAATACGTCCCGACAAATTTATTATTTTCGACGGTGTTTTTTTTTTCACCAGAGGAACAAGAATTTGCGTGTTCGATATTGAAATATTAATTGAATATTCCTTATCGATGGAGAAAGTTTATCAAAAAATTGGCTTTCGAAATACATTTTTGACAAATTTCACAGAAAAACATACGAAAAAGCGTTTTTATTCCACGCAGTTCGTGGAATATTCATGCTCGAGTAGTATGTTTACGAAGAAAAAAATGCTCAATTCTTTATTGGGAAAAAATGTTCGGCTTACAGGTTTTCCCATAGCATTATCGTATCCTCATTTCTACAAATCCGATCCATCGTTACTGCAGGCAGTTGAAGGACTCAAGCCCGAACAGGAGAAGCACGAGTCGTATTTTTACATCCAACCGAAATCTGGACTGCCCGTAGACTTGGCCTTCCGTTTCCAAATAAACATGGCGCTACAAGACATCAGCAGTATTGCCAACGTTGAACGTTTCGCCAACTTTGTTCTTCCGCTTCTTTGGTTTGAAATCGTAAGTATTATATTTATTATTTCGTTCTCTCCGTGTGTATAAATAACTCCATATATAAATAACAAATACGCGATGTTGACTCGGAAAATTTTGCAAAAAAGAGTCTTCCATAACGTATGAATAAGAAATCGGTATCTCGAAGCTGTAAATTATAAATTCTCGGATAATAACGTAACGATATTTTTAATTATTTTCCAAAGACATCTGTGCAAAAACCAATGAATAATCATACAATTGACATAAATATCCAACAATTCACTGGGTCGTCGAATTCCGGCAAAACGCAATGTGTGCAAGGAACTAGAAAAAAAATGACGCGATTACAAGTCCCAAGTAATATTCCCAAGGTCGAATCACGATCTCGTAACCGAGGTCGTCGCGGTGGCGAATTCGAATCTGAAGAATGCTATGATTCATTTTGAGAAAAAGAAAGAGAAAAATCTAAAGAATGCTATGATTCATTTTGAGAAAAATGATTTATTGATCCAAGAATTAATTATTCCAAATAAATAAAAAGTCTAATTGTTCTTGTCAACATATTTGATCGACAGGGAATGTACGAACTTCCGGAAAGCATGAACAATCGTTTCTGGCTGTACCTGAACGTACTTCCGGTTGTTCAGAACGTCGCTTGCGGGGCCTTGTTTCTCGGTGGGGCGATATTCCTCGTGTGGAGCGTCGTGAAAATATTGTTGTACAATCCGAAAGGAAAGCCGAGAAGTTCAGGAAAATGGTTCGATACCGAGTCGCAAAAGAAGAGACTGAGCTTCTTGAGCGAAAAGCGTGGCTCGGTCAAGTCCAAAATGATGGACACGTACTACAGTTCGCTACTCGATTCCAAAGACGATGCCAACACGCGGGAGCAGCACGATAATTCCGAGTGCCTCAAGGAGGATCTCGTTTGAACGAACAACAATAAAAAACGAACGAGAAAAAACTACTTCATACCAAATCAAAACGAACAAGTGTGTCAAGAAAATATGGAATTCACTATAAAACGATCGTGACCGATCAAGCAATCCGAGGAACACGAATCAAGCTCAAAACTCGATGAATCCTCAACATTCATTCATATTTCATGCATATTCCGTTTATATTCAAGTTCCAAGGCTCAAAGCAGCCTCAAAGGCTTTTGCTGTAAAAAATATCTTGATTCTCATGACAATTATTTTTAAATGATCGATATTTATACGAAATTGCATGAAACTTCGTGTAACGGGATTTTTCTCGAATTTATTATCCTGCGACTGTCGTAAGTTTCGTACGAATACACAAAACACGCAAATCGTTACCGAGCTGCGAAATAGCCTGACCGCTTTTCGCATTCGTGAAAAGAAAGAAAATTACGGAAATCGTTGACATCGAGACTTATACACATCGACACATTCAAGGAACTCGTTCTCTCCGATTCGTGAAGTCGTTTACGCATCCACCAGTCACTAACAGGCTGAGCAGGACACGAACAATCCAACCATACGGATCTTTCAGGTTTTCTTTCCAACGCCAATGTCCCTTTTCTGCTCATTTTCAAATCCAGACAATCGCCCGAAATATGCCAATTCAGAATCCCCTCACAAACACCGAGGGAAACTTTTTTTTTTTTTGCTAAATATAAACTCGATTCTTTCAATACCTGCAAGCGGATCATTTTTCACTTAGAAAATCAAGTAATTATTACACTCAGGGTTTTTATTGCAATTGGAAAAAATCGATGTGGCAAATTCTTGGAAAATCTTCTAACAAATAAAATGATGTGATTCATGCAAATTGGTTGAAGAATTTGAACTCATCGTTTGAAAAAACTGGAGAAAATTTGAATTCATCGTTCGATGCTCTCGCATTTTATCGCTATTTATTTATTTTTCTCTTCAATTGGTACTTTGCCAAAACTTGTCGTAAAAATTTAGAATTTCTTTAAGGGCGTTCAGCAGTCGATACCTTGAAAATTATTGGTTGTCCCAACAGAATCATTTTGCTGCAACAAGTTAGTGACTTCGTATGCAAGAAATTTTCATTCAGAGAGAAAAAACAAAATGCATTTAGTTGCATAAACGTTTTTTTTCTCAGTGAGAAATACTTAACCTCATTATATACGATTTCGATGGGTGCGTAAACATTTTCACGCCTGTTAGCGATGTCAAGGTGCTCCGCTTATTTACGGGCAATAGGTGTTGCGAATAAATATAAAAAAAACGGTTTTAGAGATTAAATGACAAGTCCGCGACGAGCTATTGTGTATATGACACATCTGACAGCAAACTCGTTGACTCAACTGTGTCTTTGCCACTCGAAAGGTCTCCTGGAAAACTTGAAATTTTTTTCGTTGGCTATTCTCAGACTCTCGACAAATTCAATTTCAAGATTTCTTCGCTTCGAGTCGAAGGGAGCGAGAAAAAATGAAAATTGTTGGAAAATGTAATTGAGATTCTCCAGAAAAAAATATCATTTTTTATGCCTGTACAAATTTTGCGATTGGTGTTTTTTTTTTTCTCATTCACGTCGAATGCGAAATTTTTTTCCACCAGAATCAGCAACGGCTTGTTTACGATTTTTTAATTCTATTCCGATAATCTGCAATCTCAAGCAATTTTCATCGAATCGAACTTTCGATCGGGACTGTACGATCGAGGCATGTACAAAGTCAACAAAAAAATTCACGACGTTCGAATTTTGCAAACCGTGATTTAAGCCTCGGAGCAACAATTCCGTCCATCGTATTTTTTTTTCTCATCGCGTGGAGAATTTAAGAAAATTGAACAAACAGCGAAAAATTAAGTTTGAGAGAGAAAAAAAAATGTTTTTTTTTGTTTCCGTCATTCATATCGAGCCTGAGAATCTTTTATACTTTTCCGACAAACTACGATTCTGCAAATCAAATATATCAACAGTATTCGACACAATTTACGTATCCAACTAGAATCTTTAATGTTATTTCATTTCTTTTTTTTGCTTTCTTTAATAGTCGAAATGTAAATATGTACATATACGAGAAAGAGTATGAAAAGGAGAAACAAAAAGAAAATAAGAACAATAACCAATTTAGTCACTTGGAGTTATTAAAAATTTTATAGAATAAATAACAACCTTCATTTTGGCACGAATTTCGATGATAAGCAAGCTCGAATAATATCGATAAACCCTTCGAAAAGGGCTTGACAAAAACATGACTTTCACAATGAAAATTTAAGAGAGCTTATTCAATATTTGAATGAACTCGTTGAAAAAAAATGGAAATAATGAAAAAACAACGTCGTTAGAATAGCTTAGGAATATCCTTATTAAGGAACGACAATCTTGCCTTATGTATAGTGAAAAAAACACACACAAAAACAAAAGAAATGTATAATTGCGTTCGACGAAGAAAAGGGTTTTGAAATAAAAATAATACTTCATTGTTCGTGTCACTTTGACACACTTTTCAAGCCGCATGCTAACGTGCTAGTGAGTCGCTTCGAGTACGAAGAGAAATACTTGTAAAACGTGAAAAAATCTTTTGCCTTGAAAATCTCTGGTTTTCGGGAAGGTTGAAATATTTTCGAATATTTTTCCCACGATTCGAGTTGAAGAAAAAAAAGTTCAAAAAATTTCACGTTTTTCCCATTTCTCTTATCGTTGCTTCAAAATATGTTTTCGTAAAGTTGATTATTTTAATTGTCGGCTTGATTTGAATTATTTAAGAAAATTTGTCGAAAATGTTGACATTTTTTGCAACGAACTTTGCTTGGAAAAACAAGGAGAAGAATTTTTCAAATCTTTTCTCTTCCTTTTGTTTTCTAGAGCAAAACATCCGGTCCCAGTCCCCAACTAGTCGTCGGCTTTGTATTATTGGTGAGGAGAGTGGAAGATTTATCATTCGCACTCTTCCCATATTCTTACAAGTCTGACTGCTGCTTGGGAGAACTCGCAGACTGGGCATTTTGCTTCAATATTTTACCCTTGTCCGCGCTGGGGAGTCGATCAGTTTAGAAAATAAATTATTATTTTGTTTACGCTGTTGCGCGGAGTGGAATGTGATAATTGTCTTTTTTTCACATAATTATATTACCAACATTATTATTAATATTAATATTCTATTGTTGTATTATCGAACAACATATTGCGAGTCTTGCCAGTGAAATGTTCTAAACACTGCGATTTCTCGTAAACCATTGCTCAATAAAGAACCATTTCTTTTTGTATTAAATATCCATTTTTAATTTATTCCATACTCCCGTATTTGGTACAAATTTTCAAAAACATCGATTCTTCTCGGGTCTTTGATTAGTGACTCGACAACACCGGAATATTCATCGAAGTTCCCGTCAATTGTAAGTGAAAGAAAAGTTTATTGCTCAAAACGTTGCATTTTTTTTTACGCCATCACTGTGGCCGTTGACTCGAAAAGTTACATTTTTCATTGAAAATAAAGAAAAGGCATAAAAAAAATCCCTCCTTTTTTTTATTGAAAAAATATATGTCTCCGGCTGTTGCATTTTTGTATTATAAAAACCTGACTACTTGTCTACCCACGAAAACGGAAGTGACGTTTTGTCCCAGTTACCGTCCTCGTGGGTTAGAAAAGATGAAACGAACATGGTGAACGAAATAAATGAAGGCTTAAGCTACGAGGCAAATGAAATTATTTGTGGGTAGAGAAGTAGTCAGGGATGTACTTTTATCTAGCAGCGAATATGCTTGGAATTTTGTCATTCGCCTTTGTTCGTTGAAACTTGAGTATTATTTCGATACGAAATAATATTTTTGGAAGGTATGTAGTCCAAAAGATGCACCAAAATTCATGGGTTCACACTCGTTTTATTTCGCAATGTAAAAGTTTGCGTACAAAAGAGAAGTCGCTCTATTCGCGACCAGATGGCGCGACAACATATTTTTCATTCATAATTTCCTTTGTCCACACGAAAAATGACATTCAACCAGCTGCGCACAGTAATAATTGAGTTCATTTGGAGTTGACATATTTCTTGTTTCACATAGTATTTCGTTTGATTTTTGATTCGTGTAAGGATGGATATCGTTTTGCCAGAGTAAAATTTATGAATATCGCGCTACGATCGTTTTTCACCGATACATTCCGAAAAATCAATTTTTATCCTTTCAGCTATGAAAGGGTGCAAAACTTTTTGTGCTATTTTAATATTCATTTGAGAATAAAAGCCTAGGAGAAAATTCAATATGCAAAAATTACTGGATATAGCGGAGTGTACGTAGAAACAAAAAAACATTCATGTAGTTACTTGTCACGAAACAACGCACACATTTCTAGGTCAAAAGCGTGCTCCAAATTCTGAAATAGTTCATTTTCATTTATTTAGATTAATCAAAAACTGCGCATAGTTTTGATTTCCACAAATTTACATAGAAAAACAGTCAGTGTTTCAAAAAAACTTGGAAATTAAGTTTCCCCATAACATATTATTTCGTTTTGATTTCTGATTTTCGTAAATAAAAAATTTGAAAATAGCTCACACTCAAGCAAGTTATTTATTAACGAGACCCTCATTTTCCCAAGATCGATAAATATTGATGTACGTAATATCCAAGAATGAAAATTCATAATAATGGTAGGTATCTAACGACTCGTAAATATATTTTTTCATCCAACTTTTATCTTTTTTTCAACATAATAGCTAAAAGTTTTGGCGTTTCAAAGTCTATAGTAGCCGATTCACAGTCCGGCAAGCTTTTCCAAGGCCCCCAGGTCCAAGGGCTCACTTACAAAGTATTTTTAAGTGTTTAATTAATCTTTTTATCATTAAAATCATACAAATTATTATTTTGTACTTTTGACAGTATCTTTTAAATTACGTTTTATTGGCTGGGCTTGCTGGTGTATCACATTCCTTAACGAAATCGTTACATATCACGATGTTGACGATTGTAGATTTTTTTTACACCTTCTATTTCTTCGAACAGTTATTCCTTCTATATTTCATTCGTTCTTGACTCCTCTCCCACTTTTTTCGTCAATGTCATATGGAACCGGCCGTCTCTTGTGATGAAAGCAAAAGATTCGTAATCATTCTAATTCGCTGCTCATCACCAATTTTGTAGCCGCCATTACAACTAGAATCGTTCATTTAGAAAAAAAAACAAAAAACATGCATCAAATTGAAGCAAAATGACCAGCTCGCAAATATTCCAAAAAACTCATATAGCAACGGAATGCCATATCCGTTTGTTTCTATTTTCGTCCACGTTATGAGATTTTCATTGTTGAACAGAGAGGACACGCGATTTCACGCCGCACATACGACCGGAATTATTAGGTATAGATCAAAACCTTGACAGGGAAGAACTCTCGCACGTTCATGGTCACGCGTAGGGCGAATATTTTGCGGTGTTTTCGCAATCGCTCTAACGACTGAAATACTAGAGATAGAAGAATGTTTCCAGGAGCTTTCCTGTGAGAAATTTCATGTTCTATAAAATTGCTCCTAAGGTCTGTTGTTCTATTCCTAACCGTTCCCGCGATATACGCGTCGAAAAGTGCCAATTTTTCATTACAATGATCAACTCATAAAAAGGAACTCCGTCGTGTCCACTGAGAATTCGGTTCTGAATCAGAGTTCACAATTTCAATTATTAGGCGTGGGAGACCCCATGGATTTGTTTGAAAATAATTTTTGAAAAACTTTTGTCGAAATAATGTTTATGCTATTAACAATCATTTTTTTCATTATTTTGAGTTGGAGGAAAATAAATGTTTGCGCGTGTGTGTGAATCGACAGTTACGAACATCAACACTGCTGGTCACTTTCGTGAAATATCTTGAATTCTTTAAAATCACAAACAGTGGATTGTGAAAAAAAAGTTTCGTCATGCCTGAGAAATTAAAAGGAGAAACTGAAAAATTTTAAGGATATTATTTTGGACTAAGAAATAGCATTCGATAGAATTCACCAAGTCTGGATTTTTATTATGATTTATTCGTTGAAAAATTCAATGAATCGGTCATCCAGAAATTCGATAAGATGTGAAAGGAAAAAATTCCCATGGAATCTAAAAAATACGATGTATTTTTAAAAAAAATGTCATTCAGGTAAAAATTGGAACGAAATGGAAAAATTCATTTTCTCAACTTAAAATGACTTGAAAAATGTGTAGTGAATTTTTCTCCAGAATCCATGAGCTCGTGACGATGGAAATGTATATCTGCAATGATAAAAATTAAAAAAAGAAACAAAACAAAATCCTAAGATCGAAATATTGTTTATTTTTTTGTCTTTGTCGTGAATTTCATTATTGTGCTTTTTTTTCACTTTCTTATGCAGTTTTACGTAGTTCGTACTTATAATAGTTTTGCACATCTTCACAAACGCATATTCTCGGATTCACAATAATTGCCCACGTAGAATCAGGCTATACAAAAAGGAAAAACAAATTGGTCGACACTACACACACATACACACACACACACCCACGTGTGTTCTAAAACAGACGAAAGTCAAATGAGACATTGCGGTGACTGAATGAAACAATTATTTGAAAATGCGACGACAAAATGCGAAATGATTGTTCAATAATATCACGAGGAAAATATCAATGATTAAAGAATCGAACAAAATCCAAAAAAAAAAAAGAGGAAATATTTCGTATTTTATTTTGATTTTTAATATTTCTAAAAGTTTGAATTAAATTACTGAAGTCTCGGGATTCGAAAAAGTGATTTCAATGTTTCGAACTGTGAGAATGTTTACGTGGATGTTAGAAGATATTTGTCGCGTCTAAGGAAAAAAAATGGTTCACAAGAATATCGAAATAATGGCGAAAAGTTTCGCTCAATCGTTTTTTTAAATCTGTACATTCGTGGCAATGATACTTTCGTGAGATCGATGTTAAATAATTGTTTTTTTTTGTTTTTTTGTTCAGAAAAACCGCATTACACTCAGATATGTAAGACTTTGTGAAGTTGAGTGAGAAAAATGAGTTTGCGTTTGTTGATCGTTGCCACTTGAGCGCGAAGTAACGATTCGCTAAATAAATTTTTTTCTTTCATTATAATCTCTCCGTAAGCTCTTGTTCCGCGTTTTAAATATTCGTCTCTGCATGTGCTTAATGTGATGATAATGATCTCGTGACCGAGTATTCACCTCAATTATTTCGTTTTCCTTTTGGTATCTGCAGTTTTTTGTTTGTTATATTTTTCGTTTTTTTTTTTTAACCTCCTTTTATACAAATGATGATACATTAAAAAATAAGTTCATCGAATCGACAGAGTTAAAGGGACGATTAATTAATAATGTTTTCTTGTGACTAGCACAAACTGGCTACATACTCTGACGTTACATAATTCACAGATCTTTGATGTATCATTTACACTTCAGTTCTTTTTCTTTAGTCGCTTATATTTCAGACTTGGTTCATCGAACTCGAAATATGGCGATTTTCTTGTTATTTCGAGACATAAATTAAAAAATAAATAGGAAAGTATAGAGACGTCTGTATTTAGATGTAATTTGAATGATTGAATCATTTCTTTTAAAAACAAAAGAACAAACCAAAATTTCGTCAATTATTTTGTTCGACAATCGCGACACTCGAGTCCGTAACAATGAACCAAAGTATGAGACAGCAATGGGTAAAATTTGATTTTCGAATACATGTAAACATTCAATATTTCAATCGTCATTTTGCCTAATAAATTTTATTCTCATTTAATTTACTAAATTATTTTTTTCTTTGATAAGGAATTCGAGAAAAATGTATAATTGCCTTTTTCTAATGGTTTTACCTTCAAATGCAATTTATTCGAATTTTGCCCATTTCTGATTTTATCGTTTTGTTGGTCTAGGCCAGCTCTCCACGTTTTACCTCCTTACAACTTTTTATACAATTTTAGTTCCACCTTTCTTGGTATTTTATTTCTTCCACACATCTCGTTTAATTAAGTTAATATTTTGCGATCGATTGAACTCAGACGCAGGCAATGAGGCTCGTCATTACTGTCTGTCCTTCGAGTGAACGACGTGTTGTATATTCACGGTGACGTAATAAATCTCAACTCCTTAAAACACCAAAATTTGCAACAAAACGAGAATTCTTCGTTAGCAGCATTTACACGATCTTAGAAACCGAGTTTTACTCTATTTCGTTGCGTCTTTCAAACGTGTGTATTCAATTGCGCAATTTGTCGTAAAAAGAATTCCGTTTGATTCCAACGATGCAAATGTGAGATTCGAAAACATTATCGACGAAAATTGCATTTTTCTTTTTTCCTTCCCATAATATGCGATGGCAAAACTTGATACAAATTTCAAACTCGTAATACCATCAAGAGGAGACGAAATGAATAAACGAATGAATGTCGATCCTTGACGAAATATTCTGTCCCCGAAAAATGTTTTGCTGAAGCAGAAAAAAAACGAAAAAATCGTTTTTTTTTTTTAAATGATTTTTTATCTCAACTCAACATTTTGCTTTACGAGTTGCGGATCAGTTCTGAACTTCTGTATGAACATTTAGATGAAAAATCATAGAGAGTTCAAGAAACCAATCGACCGATCGTTTGAAAAATTGTAAACTTTTCGTGACAATGTTTTTCATTAACCTCAAGGATTGATAGTTTTGAAGGTGCTAAGATTTAGAGGCTCATCTTGTATACAGAAATATATATTTATATACAAATATCAATATAGACCTTCGATTGCAGGAAATCAAGAAAATGTACGATTAATGTACAAATGAGCGTCTCAAAAATGAAGTATTGATGGGTAAAAGCGAGCGAAATTTGTTTTTTTACAGAGAAACAAAAAACACGTAATAGTCTCCAAACATTTTCGACCCCGGGGGTTCGTAAAAGTATTTTAAAAAATGTTGACAAAGAAGTCAGAGCTAGAAAGAAAGGAAATAGTATTGACGATTTTGTTAAAACACAAAACTTTCGTACGAAAGATCAAGTCCAAAATTCGCTCTCATATTTTGGCAAGACACCGAAAAATATATCTCCACTTTATTTTTAAGACAGCTTCAAAAACTCCACCCCGAATTTTCGAGCCTTCGAGATTCAAACGAGTATTTCTTGTTTCGTTAAGTTTTTCTAACGCTAAATAATTTACAGTTACAAAATTGCGTTATGTTGACGACAAAGAGAATCATCTCGAAGGTAAGAAAAGGAATTGGAAAGAAAACCTGGAGTCTTGAAACGTCCAGCAATCGAAAGTGTAATTGACGAAAAAACTTTCTCGGACACACTAACTCTTAAGCTAATAATATTTCACACATTCAAACGTACAACAACATTTTTCTTTATCTCACAGTCACGATTCTATGTTTTTCTTATCTCTTTCCCTTTCAATTTTTCCTCCAATTTTTCACCTTAATATAAGATTCATTTTTCATTTTTTTTTGTCCTTTCGCATTTATCAACACTTACACTTTACCTTTACTTTATTTCATTTAGCTACGATTTTGTAGTTTTTTTTGTTTCTTTGTAAGTTTTTTTTTTTTCACGACTTGTTTATATACTTTTTTTTTGCTTTCATTTGCTTTTAAATCATTCGTTAATGGATATATACATATATATACATATAGATACAGATGTATATTTATGGATATACATCGATATTTATATTTATATATATATTTATTATAGATAGAATATACCTATTTGTTTTTTTTTTACAGTGGACCTTTCCTACTGAATAAACCACTGCCGAATTTATATCACATTAAATTTCAATGCTTCTACAAAATTTATCTCGCCCCATAAATTGTGAAACTCTTTTCTTCTTTTTTCAACTCCACTCAATCACAATTTTAATTTTTTTTGTTTTTTTTTTTTGTTTTTTTTTTCATGCACGCATCTATGGTATTTTTCACACGTTCGAAATACTTTTTTTCGACAATACTCCAGCGCCCTTTACAATCGATTGGCGAGAAAATTTCATTGAACAGAATCATCGATCTTGTACAATGGCAATTAATATTATTTTTTTTCTCTTTTTGGATATTCGGTCGATGATGATTATGGTGATGATGATGATGATGATGACGATGATTTTTGTTTCTTTCTCGTTTACTGAAGATTGTGGGACGAACGATGATACTTATTCGAGCTTTCAATCCGCCGGAGGGACCAAACAATAATTCTATGATGCACGGATTCACGTTACTCTGTGCTCTTTCTTTTTATACTGTTCGGATTTCGAAATCATTATTTTTCGATTACGAGGATTTTTAACGCCTCTTGTTACCGTGACGACGAGCAAATTTTCGGCTCTTTCTGTAACCAGACAAATTTTTCAATTGTTAATTCATGCGATATCATCACGTGCAATACTTCCAGCGTGAGGGAAGTCATTTTTCATATTAATTCATTTTTTCTTCATCCAGATACTATGAACGCCAAATTTTCGATTCTCAAAGAATACGAAAAATTCTTGCTCCAACATCATTCCACATTATTCAGCAACTTTACACATTTAAAAAAAATTTTATTCAGACGAGAATTGCTTCATAGGAATCAAAAAAAAAAAAAAAAAAAAAAAAATTGAAACGCGAGCTTAAAAAACTGGAATTTTAAAGACTGTCAATGATCAAAACTTGAGCGAGTTGCTTTTACAACTGCTTGGAATTAATTTTGGCACAATTGACTGGAAAATTTGGAACGAAGATTGACATACCTAATTCTGCTTGGCGATGATACAGGTGCGTGCTCGGCAATGACAGGCAATACGGATGTGAATTTGTCAGTTGGACGCAAGAGACGTGCGGTTCTCGATGACAAACGCCAAACGAGCCTCTGTCTGTGTGGAGTCTGTTCCTGTGCATTGTATTTGCTCAGAACAGCACTGACAAGTTCGTGCGTTGCAAAGAAGCTCTCGTCCGTGATCTGCGAGTGAATTAATCAAAATATTGTAACGTCCGCTCGAATAATTTCAGTCGTAATTGCCCATTTTCGGTATCAAAATGGATGCTCGATTCAACAATTGAATTGAAAAGTGAAGATGATTTTTTCATTTATTATTTGTACCTTGCACATTTTTTGGAGTTCCGCGGCGAATTCAACAAGTCGAAGCATCTGATGAGCAGGCGTGGATGGTATGTTGATGGATGATCCACCGCTGGACGACATGGTAGCATCGGCATTAGCATCCAAGCGATTAACCGCAGAATCCAAATAAGTGCAGATAAGAACGAGAGCGACCTCGGAAGCTCGCAAACTTGCGCAATTACCGTCACAGGCTACCATCTCCAGCCTCAAAAGAAGCTCAGATTCCTAGAAAAAAAAGTCACATTTTATCATTATTTTTAGCTTTTTTTTTTATCGCAAATTTATCGAAGATTCAACGAAAACGAAAAGCAATCAATGCCAATGCAAAGAGAAATGCAAAAAACCATCGATTTTTGGATAATTTGTTTGATTTTTAATTTGCTTACCGTAACGATGCTCGTGTAAAGTTCACCGAGTCCGAGTTCCGAAGCGGCTGCGTGAAACATGACGTTGAAAAGCCGTAAGAAGGTGAGAGAGGTAATGGGTGTTGTGCCGGGTTGCCACTCGAGTTTGCTGCCAATAACGTCGGACATTCGTTTGAGATCGCCACCGGTACATTTGCATTGTGATATCGAAACGAGGTGATCAGCGTCCAACGACTGAGCCATTTGGACGGCGGCAATGTGGAAGGAGGCGACACTGATGCACGCCATGTGCTTCGGTCGCGCTTTCATTTTCGTTAGAAAACGATCAATCAAATTGATCGCAATGAACAAAACATCCGATGGCAAATCGTACCATACTTTAAGGCATCTCAGCACGTGAGCCGAACCATCGCGTGTACCGATCGTTATCTCATCGTTCTGAAACAACAACAAAAAATTATTCAATTATCTCATTCGTTCTGATTTTTTTTTTTTCTTATTCGTCTTGGAAAAAAAATTCGGTATTCAACTTTTCTTGTCGTTGAAGAAAGCAAGAGAAATATGTAAATATAATCGATGTTACAACTCACTTGAGTGGTGACGGGTAATTGTAAACTCGGTTGATATTTGACCTCGAGTACAAGAGCTTCCTGGAGGCGCTCAAGGAGAGAGTGGATTGCATCCGGTACAGGCGAGCCCGAAGTGTCCATTCCTGCGACGTGTGACCGATAGCTGACTTGATTGATAATAACCAGGCGTGTGACTATCGTCGTATCGATGTCACGTTTATTGTAGTGCGCCTGATAATTAGTCACACCACAAGAATGGCCCAGCTGGCTAGCCTGGTGTCTGCAAATTAAATCAAAACAATAACGTTATGGAAATATCGATCGAGCCGACTGTAATTATTTATAAGAATTGAGGAATCTCACGAGTGGAGAACTATTTCGATGTAATCCTGTTCGCTGTACACATTTTTTTTCTTACTGTTTTTTTTTTTCGTTGTAGTTTATTTATGGAAAATTCATGAATCCATAAGTTGTTGACAAATATTTCTTTCAAGCCTTCCCACAATCTAGTGACAACAATCTTATAAAAAACTCCTGAACATTTTATTTTCAATTGCGGAAAAATAATCGTTCGAACGTTGGAAAAATGTTCAAGTAATTCTAATGGGCGAATGATCGACGACGGAAAAGAAAAAGAGTGAAAGTTTCAATTGCATTTGGTTTCAAAATTGTCTTTTCGGACCGAATGTAATTTTTCATAAATCGTAGTGAATTTTTTAAGTTTTTCATTACGAAATCCATGAAAATTGGGGATGGATTTTCAAAAATACGAGCACGGCGGAGTCATGCAAGGAGAAGATTTTTCTTCGGTCAGGCAATCGTGAGTATTCTGATTATATTATTTCATCGCCAATTTTTCCTTGTCATTGACCCTGCGTGAAAAATAACTCGAGCCCCTCGCCATTCGGATCTTTTCTGCGTCAAGAAAATAATATTATCGTTCAAACGAAGCGTCGGAGCTCTCGGAATGAAAGGCTCGTTCGATAATAACCTTGAACCAGTTAAAGAAAACTTTGAATTGAACCTAAAGAAATTCTATTCCAATCAAAAAAAAAATAATAATAATAATTACTACAAGAAGGTAATTTTGAAAATCAATAAAATCAGAATGTCCTCGATATAACATCTTAGCATCAAGATCATAGAAGAAATTTTTTAAATAAAATCGAAATCAATAAAAATATAATAATAAACTGCTATAACAAACATTGGTGTCAAAAGAAAAATGCATCACGCGAAAAGGAGGTCAGGGCCAGTAACGTGACACACGTAAACACCGTTTCAGAAGTGTTTCTATTTTTGATCAAGTGCTGGAAAGATTCAAGTATCGAATTGTGAAGTTTTCATTGAGAAATAAACAGATTCAACATTTTTTTCTAAATGTTTTCGAAAGTTTGTAAACACATGAGAAGAAAAATATAGAGACGACCTGTGCGATTCGGGCGTACGTGACTCACGATTATCCTACTGACGTATTAACTGTCGTACGAGTGCGACAGCACGAAAGCATTTTTCTTTCCCTCACTCAGTCTCTTTCTCCCTCTCCCTGGGTGACCAAAACATTGGGACGTGCTACTTTTTTATCGTTGCAACACTAAACGTCGCTTCTAGCACCGAAAAATCCAGCTGACCATTAAATACCTCAAACGCATTATTATCGAATTCAACATGATTGGAATCCAAAGCAGGTTGTTTTTATTCATCAACCGCAATTATACGAGTTTTTAAATTAAACATTTCTCAGAATATTGTTTTTTTTTCGTGACCGATATTTGTAAGCAAAAATTGATACGAAACGAGGAAAAAACAGTTTGTTGTTTAATGGGAATGCAAGGTAGAAGAATCGAAAATCCACTTTTGATTATTTGATTGATGAAATTCGAAAAATTGACATTCCGTTAACGAAAAATGTACGAGAACGGAATGAAACGTTAAATTTTGAAAAAGTTTGATAAAATTTGAAGTCGAATTCGACTGAGCAGATCGAACGGATTTGGGTTTCCGCTGAGTGAGAAAAGCTAGTCACAGAGTCCAAGAACCCGAATGGGTTCGTGACGAGTCACTTTGGTCTCGTGGGCACGATTGTCAACAGTTTGGGAACAGTTTATTTTTCCTCAATATTTAGGATGTTTTCGCCACGATTCATAGTGTCGGATCGCGATACATTTCTCGACGGAGTCCTGGACAAGCGTAGAAAAAGCAAAAACAACAGAAAATTGCTACTCACTCGGCATATTACAAAGTACGAAGGTCACTACACAACTCATTAGTTCTTTAAATGAGGATCATTAAGGAGCTGATAAAATCCAATAGTTTCAGAGTTTAACCATTCGAGTGTATACCGGGTCTTTTTGACCCCAAAAATTTTCCGTCACCGATTGTTTGGAATTCAATGGCAACGAATGTTTTAGCATTTCATTCTCGTTTTCGTCAAAAAATAAATTTAGGGCCATACAATATGGATAAGTTACTACAAAAAACGTCTCTACGAAAAAAAAAAACAAAAATTGCACGTTTACCGGAATAAAACGATTTCAAAAACGCCTTGGGTCAGATTGACCCAAGATGCACTTGTAGCAGGTATGCATTCGAAGAGTCAAAAATAGTAAATTTTGCTGGACAAGTTGCACCATTAAAAAAACATTTTCGATCAACTTTACAGACTGAAAAAAAAAACAAACAAAAGTTGCCTAAAGAAAATCATCTCAATTTTCATTTTTTATCGAAACGAAAAGTCAGAAGTTTTATTCACACTTTTGAACATATTTAGAGGACAAATATTTTTAGGTTTGCAACAAACCAAAAAATAAAAACCAGAATTGAAAAATAATCAAAACAGCTAATAACAATTGGTGAAAGAATTTTCTTGTCTTTTGAAATATTCAAATTTAAAAAATTCAAAAACTTGACTTATTCTGCCGACAATTTTCTAGAGGCACGACGAGGGATAAGTTTGCGTAATTTGAATTGAAACTGAAGAGAACAATGGACTGCACCGATGCAAGCGACTTTTGTCAACACTCTGACACTTGTACGATAAAAGAAAACTCGAGAGCAAACTGGACCATGCATGGAACGAATGTCCGACGATGTCATCCGTCACAAAAGTTGTTACTCACTGATCAAGTCGTTTCCGAGTCACGGCGCTTGCGTGGATTTTTCTTTTTTTACTTCGAAGCAGAAAATGTATGAAAATCAGCGGAGTATATTTGGGGAAGAACGTGCGCGACGAAAGTTATTGAGAAAATGGTAACGACCAAAGTGTTCCGGCAATAAAGCGTGTAATCGTGTTTGTGGAGAGAAGACGGAGTGTTCGAGGTAAACAAAGAGGATCGAGGACTGACCAAACAGATCTCTTCTCGGCGTTCTTCGTTCGAGATAAATATATCAATTAGTCGAGCGTTGTGAGGCTCGCAACGACGACGAGAAACAGAGAGAGAGAGAGAGGGGGGGGGGGGGGGAACTTCGTACGATGGCCTTTCGAGAGATGGCAAAACGTAAACAAGCCCGAGACAATCGTTCAAGAAGGGAAAACGAATAATTTGTTTCTACCAACACGAAGGCTCCAGCAAGTCCATATCAATAATAATTTTTCAAGAATAAAAACAACATTGATAAAAACTACGAGAATGATAATAATAATAATATACAAGAGTGAGAAACCGCCATGACTATGTATGTAAATCGTTTGGAACATTCGAGATCTCTGACGTCAAGGCCTCGATCGACTTTGCACGGAAAAGGACGAGACGGATGGTCGTAATCCTCAATTCAAGGATTTCCAATCGTCCGAGAGTAAATCCGGGCTGAGGGGAAAAAAAGAGGAATGCATTCAAGGATTCAACGATCAATTACAATCCGTATCAATGTCGCTCACTTACCACGCATTTCAAACCACAAATACAAAGATGTGTGTATGTTTTTGCAAAAGCAGTATTGTCGTTTTTTCTCATAACAAAAATTCATCATTACGTAGATATCGATAAGAACAATATTTTGTTTGGGTCTTTCAACTTTGCCAACTGCGCATTTAGAATTGACAACATCGAAGCCATCGATAAATCGAAGGAAATTCAAGTTTTTTAAAATCCTAAAGTACGAGCTTTTGAAGGTCATGAGTAACGATTGAAAAAATAAAGAAAAAAATTGTGCGCGTAATAACGTAGGCCAACCTGACCTTGCACATTGGTTTGGTGGGCTCGGCAGGCCTTGTACTCGGTGGTGCTACTTTCTCCGTTGTTACTGACTCTTAACAAGACCACATAATACCCCACCACCGTGTAAATATTCTCAGCTTCGGATGGCACGTAGTCGAAATAACTCGGATCGAGCGAAGAAAGAGGCGTCTAGCAGACAATCGTTCGCGGTCCAGTATCCCAAATTAAACGACCGCGGGAAACGTTTTCAATACTACTTCCGAGAGTTGACTAAATCCCTAGATTTAAAATTCTCTGTGACTCTCAAAAGAAAGTCTTCGCTCAGCTATTACATCGTCTCTTTCTTATCTCGGGATTGCAAAAAGAACTAAATTTGAAATTTTTCTGCAACTACGTGTAAAAAAATACCAACGACACTGAAATTTGTCAGAAAAATCCTTAGATTCCTTGAGCACTGCTCGAGAAAAAATCGCTTTATTAGAATTCGCAACTTGTCGCCGTTGGAATTCTTCGCATTCATGGCACACCGAAATCCCCCAGCACTTGAAACATAATTGAAAAAAAAATAAAGCATTGATCTTCAATGCAGATAAATCGATTATCTCCAACGATCATGATCCTCAAAAAAAAAAAAAAACAACGCGTGACAAGTCACGCGAGTCTCGTCGGGCGTACGTTCGTGCGGACGTAAACAATCAGACACTTGGACCGGGAGATGGCGCTGTTTCGAGGCTTTTCTACAGCGGGACGGATGCAACACGTATCTCGAGCGTGCTGATTCGATTCCGATGAAAGCGACCAGAGATTATTTTCTTCCGTTGAGATTTAGATAAAGAGATCGAAGAATTATTATTCGTAAATAAATTAAAAAAAAACGCAGAGACAAAAATAATCTGTACGAAGAAGGTAGCAATTGGAAATTTAAATTCCGATTATCAAAGTATACAGATATCTTTTCGAACCAGATAAGAATTCGTTAACGTGCCCCGGTTCGAATTGAGCAAAGCCAAAGAGTTCGAACGTCGAATTCTATTTAAAATAAGCAAACCAAACCACAATGTGGCGAAGCTCTGTGTCAGTTGAATTCTTGTTTTTCCTCTCACCAACTGTGTTTACATCATTGACTCGAGCGAAAAAACACACGAACGCGATTTTGACAGACCCCACTTTCTGCACCATTGAAGAATTCTCGAAATAACTTTTTACTACGAATCATCGTGTTTTCAAAGATAAGCGGTGCAGTAACAAAAAGAAAAGCTTTAGAGTAAAGTTAATCCCAATAAAATAGAACTGAGGGAAGAATTATTTTTCTTTCGGAAAAAAATTTCAGTCATTTTGACCTCTGCAAACTTATTTTTTACTTGTCATTGTAATCCGAATGTCTTAGACGGTGGACCTTCGGCTTTTTTTCGCTCTAATTTAAATTGTAAATCATGTTGAAATTTTTATTTTCATTCAAGGCTAAAATTCGTTTTGGACACACGCAACTTCTATTTTCTTTTTGGCTCATTCCCCCTCTTTTTGAGCCTGCGAGATATTTTCAATATCGTAGTAAATTTTCGATGCATTGGAGAAGCCGAAAGCGACTGTTATTTCGAGCATTTGATTAATCATTTTAGGCATATGTAATAAAAATCAAAATCGTTACATAAAATCGACGGCTACGCAGGCCCCCATCAAGAAAAATAATCCACGACCTCTATTTTTTAATATAGGGTAAAACACCCAGTTCCCAGCCCCCAACCGGTAGTCAGCCTTTTACAACTTTGTATGTTTGGGAATAACGTGAAAGTGGTTTTTGACTCATGGGGATTTTTCACTAGAATCTCTGATATTTGATTGATCAGTACACAAAATTTTAATGTGCTAACCCTTCAAACAACTGAGAAAAAAATTTTCATTCAGAGCGTTGCGATCAACGCGTTCGGACTTGCCCCGCGGGCTATTTTTTTTTTAGCGCGCAGTCATTTTCTGTCAGGTAAGTAATTTATGTTTTTGAGAACCTTGGTGTTCTTTAATGGATTTACCTTTCAGAAAGACCGATTTTAGTGAGTTTAAAAAAACTTTAGGCTGAAAAAAATAGTTTAAAATAGGTTAAAAATGTATTTTTTTCATGGCTGACTACTGGTTATACACTTAAACATTGTAAAGCTAGTGGTCAGCCTCCCCCGGCCGACTACTGGTTTTTTGATGAAATTTTTGTATAGCGCTAAAATTTAAACTACACGCAAAGAAAATATATGGAAACATTTTTTATGTAAAAAAAACATGATTAAATGCAATTTTACCAGTAGTCAGCCACATGTCGACATGGCCTGATTGAGACGGCCGACTTATAGCTCGGATGATTCTAGTAGTCAGCCATACGAGGGATTCCCTTGATGGAAATATTTCAGTCTCTAAAATGACTGGGTACTATAAACTTTTCTAGGTTTGAAAATTCTTTCCCGCATCATTTGAAAATGTCCCGAAGACCGATTCTTCAATATAAGGAAGAACGTCTTGGAGAAGCGTTAGCTGCGATAAGAAATGGAATGAAGATTAGAGCAGCGAGTCGAGCGTATGGCGTTCCAAAAGGAACGATTCAAGACCGCTTACACTCGGCAAAGCCTTCGAAGAGGTAGCAGATTTAACTTTTGTATGCCAAAAGTGCCCTCTCAATGAGTAGGCTGACTACAGGGTCCTATAGGGCCGATTACTGGTTTCGAGCGGCTGACCACTGGTGAAAATGGCATTTTTCCAATTATTATTTTTTTTCTTCGTTTTCAGATGAATTTTATGAGTTTTTATAATCGTATCGTTAAAGTTTAATAAATAGCATTTTATTTGAGACTAGTTGCGTGTCGTTATCTTTTTTTGTTTTTTTTAGACTGTATTTCAAAGTTGGGAAATGAGTTAAAAGGCTGACTACTGGGTGTTTTACCCTATTCCGGTTTTAGTATTCAAGGACGCGTCATGTTTCCAAAACGCTTGACGAGCATTGAAAAAGAATGTTGAAAACCCGTAGGTATGTCGTGTGGGTCTTTTATGGGCCTTTTCGAGTGAGGGAGAAATTTCTTTCCCCAAAAAAGGCTCGAATTAATTTGAAGGTTAAACATTTGTCAGTATGAAAAGTATTAACCCTAGAACGGTAAGCTTATTTATTTTTTTACCTATTGCGGTAACCTGGAGTCATAAATGACCTCAATTTTGAAAAATGCATACCTCCGGTAAAATTTAACGAAAAGGGTTCAATTTGGGTCCATTATTTTCGTTTTTTAATGCAGGATCCCGTGGGCCTGGGTCAATTTTGCTTAAAGTCAAAAAATTATCCAAAAATGGGGTAAAACGGCAAAAAACGGGAGAACGAAGGGAGAAAGGGCGTGGGATTTAAAGTCGCCTGGGGTCGTTTTTGACCCCAGATTACTGCTCCAACGTTAATCCTAGAACTACTAACCGAACGTGCTTCGAATTACGTTCTTAAGTTAATTTTCCGGCACTTTCAGGCATTGAAATCGATTTTTCACGAACTAAATTTTGATGAAATCGAATTGGCCCTTCACCATTCTCTTTGGCATAAAAAAAAAAACAAAAAGATTCATGACTCTGAAGTTTGGATCGTTGGAATGGAATGAAATTCTTTTTTATCTTTGGCAACGATAATTATTCAAATGCAGAATGTAACTGCGATGATAAAATGAACCGGTTTTTGCGATCCAAAAACTATAGCGCCTCGGAAAATTTGGATTTTGAAAATTGAACGAATCGTTCAATGAAATCAAATTTTTAGTTGCATTCCAACGCTGCAAACTTCAGCATCATAAAGATTCATGAACTTATAAGTGAGATTACTGCTTTATTTAGAATGATTTTACGAATAAAAAAACCCGTGAGCTAATTATTTAGGCCGGTCGTAGTTTAAAGATAAAAAAAGAATGGGTTTGTTGTTTCAGGATTAAATAATTGGGTACTTGAAAGACTTTAACAGAAGAGAAATCTGATTTCGCAAAATGTTTGAGCGCTCTGCGAGCGTAGGCCCTCAAACAGAACGGAAAACGACCCCAATCTTCTCTTTAGTGCAAAATGTTTCCGATTTCTCTGTAAGCACAGCATCTTTGATGATTTATTTGCGTTTGGCGAACGTGCAAAGGCCAAAACTACTGAATGAAAAAAGTTTTGTTTTTCATATTTCGCTTTCAATCAACTTGCAAGGAGTTGCGGAATGAATTGAAATTAAAAAATTTCTGTGAGGGAATGAGCTCAGGCCGAAATGTTTATAACTCCGTCGCTTTTACCCCAAAACTCAATATTGCAGTCGATAAAACTGCAACATTCTTGGGTTTTAATGCGAAAGGTATTTTCCTCGAACGTATTTAAATTTGAGAGGATAATATTGTAATTGCCGAAAGAGCATAGCGCCCGTAATCTCATCGCGACCTCGTGCGTGCTAAAAGAAAACGTGAAAGCGCCTGTTCGAACGTGCTAGAACGCGTTCGTACCTGACGTCACACTTGGCTCATTTGATTATCTTCAATGTGGCTGGATCTTTCGGTCACCGCAACGGAATTCTCTTTTTACACCCAAATTTCGTCCCAAGTTATTAATCACCACGATAAATGCGCAATTACCTTCTTTGCGCAATTATCGACATTTTCGAATTATCGCCAAGATTCAAAGTCGTGTGGTCCAATGAATTGTTATTCGCCAATAATTGCGATTATAGACCGACTAAAATGGACTTTGACCTGAACTTCGAGAAATTCCATGTTTCTTTTTTGAAATACAGATTTCCAAGTTCGCGGAAATTCAGAAAATTATAACTTTAGTTTGTTTAATTTTTAATTATAAGATTTTCTTTCAACAGCAAATTTTTCTATTGACAGGGAATTATTCACGGAATCGTAAATTTTGTACTCACATTTCGAATATTGCAGATATAATAGAGAGCCCACGATGGTTTATGTTAAATAATGTAGATATATATATATATATGCATATATGTATGTGTTTCGTTTATTTATTTGAATTTTATCACAGCATTAGTTTGTACGAGGATAGATTCTCGGAATCTTTTCGAGGCCCGTCAAACGGGAACAAAGAGAACGCTTTGTGTGCGTGTGTATAGAGAAGGACGCGCGCGGAAAAGAGGGCTGATGCAACGAAACGTCAAAATCACACGTAGAACGTCAGCGTCACAAAAGAGTAGATTTGAAAATATTGGAGAATAATATGAATAAATAAATTAATATGTAGATATTACTTATGAATAATAGTCAGTCTCGATGGTTGCTTGATATTTTTTTCAATCTTGGGTATAAGCTTTTTAGTTTCCTTAGTATCGTCTTATATTTTGTTAAGTACATAGATAAATATATGCATCTTGTCTGTGAGCTTTGGATGGAATGATTGAAATACTCTTTTTCAGGCAATATTTACGAGAATAAATAATATTTTGTGTAATTGATGAGTTGGTGATCGGGTAATGGAAACTTTTGAAAATTGTGACAAGGTTATCTCGGGCAGTGACTCATTGACAGTGGACGTTCGTAGTTTCGTTATTTCAATTCGGTTGATACTTGATTTTGTGTTTCATTCCGTTTTATTTAATTTTTTCATGATTGGCGGGAGAAGTTTGTTCACGCTTTGTGAACCTTTCATTCTCTCGGAGTACGCGCGCGGAACACACACACACAGCCAGATAAACGCGGGATTGTAATTTTTTATTTTCCCTTAGCAACCAAGTATCGGCACCACGCGGTTCGAAAAACCTTGTTTTTACGGGCGCGAGTAATTTTAATTACACTTCACGTTACTTTTCTTTTGACCGAAAATCGGATAAATAAGAACCACTTGGTTTTTTTTTTATTTACGTAAGAACTTATGGAGCCCCTATGGGGAGCACACTGCAGAAAAGAAACGTTCTCTACGAGTCCGTTGACTGCATCTAACTTGACGAGATCCCGATAGGTTCGCTTTATGTCGCTGACCCACCCCCAGCCTCCGCTCGCGCCCGCCGCGCCCGAGCTTCCAATTTTCGACACCAGAGCTGCGCGAAAAAGTTGCCACTCGGTGCCCCTCGCGCATACACAGCTGACGTAACTACAGTATGTTCCAGGACCAGGTGGAGTTTTACTTGAACGTTATTTAGGGTTTACAGTCAATGAGAAGGACGCAACAACGCAATGTGCTTTATACGAACTATAGACAGCTTTTTATTCGAAATCTCTCGATATCGATAATACCGGCAACTCGAGGCTCTCTCTCCCTTTTATTACGAGACCTACAGTTTCGACAGACTAATCAGATAATTTCATTGTGTACGACGAATTCCGAATATGAGTTTTGGGTTTCCATTGTTACATCAATCTGTTCGTTGCTTCAATATAACAGATTATATTTCATCGTCAATAGTTGATAAAAGAGATCAACTAGAATTGATTAATTCCAATACTTTTTTTTCTAATGAAAACATAGCAATCGAATTCTCAAAAAATAAAAATAAAACCCACGATCATGAGGTTTTTCGGACTCCTTGCAGAATGAGACGATTGTTATCACGTAATGGCAATCGATCATAAAAGTTTTCGTACATCAGATTTAAACAATGAAATAAAAACTCCGAAGATATGAAAATCTCCGATATCTAATAAGCGAGAAGCTCGCCTATAAAGTATTATATAATTGCGCGTTCCTGGATCGACATGAGCGCACGACCTGATGGCTTCCCTACGTAGTTGAAAATAACTCGATGACGTACGCATTCTCCCGTACTTTATAGACATAAAGTGGCAGATTGGTTACGCTTCTTTTTTTGAACTCCACGGAACAAAAGACAAAAGACTCGATTTCGCTGCCATTTTTATTTCAAGTAGTTCGTTTATGGCTTTGTGCGAAAAATGATTTTAAAAAGCAAACAGTTGTCGAGAATTATCAGACGTGCATGGTCACGAGCTGCGGATCAAAATTTCCTCCAAAGCTTTTTTACTCGCTAGTATATAATGTGGGCCAAAAACTCGGGTTCGAACGGAGAGCGAGACCTTGAAACAATGGTGGGAGTTTATGTATATAACGTGTCTCAAACATATATGTATACACGAAGATCGTGCTTAGACTCGTTGGATCTGTTTTTAGCTCTATTTTCACGACGTGACAAGAAATTCTGTCTCGAAAAAAATTAGCGATAAACCTTAACGGGCTACAGCCCAAATTATATCGTAATCCTAACCGTTGAGATTTAAAATCACAAGAAACCCAATTTCCATTGTTTATTCCAATTTATAGCTGTTTATTGTTGAAAACATCGTAGTTCAGAGCTGGAAGGATCATTCACTGATTCATCGTTACTGAGATAATAAAAATATACGTATTCGCGTAAATGCGGGGTCGTAATTTTTTTTCTAAAGTACAAACTCTGTTTCTTTGGTCAGTTGAAAAAAAGGAAGTTTTATAGGGGGGATGTGAGGGGAAAATGAATTTCGATTACAGGAAAAAATGTAGCGTCGTATGTAAAAAGAAAAATACGATAAGAATTGTTTTGTGTTCTTTTGACCGTAGAGGACGAAACTGCTGATTGGTTCGTACGAAATGCGTAATTATTTCTATCATGAGTGGATATTGTATCTGAGAGACTTGGGTATTTCTTAATGGATGATGAAGATTTGGGAGGATGTGATTCACGGTTTCTACGATCGCACCGTGCAGAATCGCAGAGAAAAAGATTTGGACATCTCGCGAAAGCCCTCTTTGATGAAAGTTTTTTCTCCGTCAATGAATAACCTTTCAAACGCGAAATGCCCAGCGAAACATCGAAGCGTCGCACAGTCTTTGTCGTTTTTTTTAATTTTTTTCTCGCAATTGAAAGTTCGGATTATTGAAATGATTAAAAAAACTTACCCGGATGCGTCCAAACGCTCTCACACCAAAGAATCAACCAGTCTTGGCTCTTTTGTTTTAATTAACGGGATATGATTGAAGAAAAAAAAAGAGAGTCCCGGGTAAGACACTACGCGGTCCCGATTTTGACAGTTACTCACGGACAACAAGGAAAATGGCGGCGTCCCGTCCAGCTGATCACTACGCGAGCCGCGCAACGCCATCTTCGCCACGCAAAAAATAGTTCCTTTCAGCCAAAATCATCATTTGCGAAATCATTTCAAAAGCGATGGAATAAGACATGAGCAAAAATTATTATTTTTTTTTTTTTTTAGCAAATGCCCTGAACTTACAATTGCGAAAAACTAATTTGCCTAATTGGAAGAAATTTTTTAGATTTTGCCAAATTCTTCTTTTACATACGTATTACACCATACGCTATAGTGAGTGTCAACAATTTACCGATGGAGGGGGAAAAACATATAACATCGCCGAATACATTTTTTTCATGTTTTGCCTTTAATGGAAATATTTTTTTTTCCCAATTACAAAAGACATCGAGATAATTATGCTGTCCAAAAAAATGCGAAAATACGTCGAATTTTTTTATTTTGTGGACCAACTGTAGCAAAACCGAGAGAATCTGTTAATTCGGCCATAAGTTCATCTCAAGTCTTTTCTCATTTCAGGCCTTTATGGATTTTGGAATTCCATATTCCTGTCGCAATTTTAAACGAAAATAAATTATTTGGTGAAAGCTGCTGCAGTTTTGATAGCTTTTCGAACTTTGACTAATTTTTGCAGTTCGCGACTTTTAGTTGGCGTTTGGAAAATTCTGACAATAAAGTTTAAGATATTCTGGAAAAAGTCTCCAACTCGTTGATCAGAAAATAACGAGTGCTCTTTTCATGATCAAAATGTGTTTCTCGGTTTTTCGCACTCGGCCAAGTCTCGAGTACATTACCAAAAAATCTCAAACAAAGAACTAGTTCGAAAATCCTTTTCCATAGATTTTAAAAAATTAATCAGACGTTGGCAGATTTTGGAATGGGTACATTAGACTTTGCTTTTTCTTTGGTTATAATATACTAGCTTGGTATAAAATTAATTTAACAAAAGTCTTGATTATCGAATCATGTTTTGCAACTTCCGGTTAATGTGTTCATTTCGTTGCAATAAAAAAAGGATCAAGGATGACTTTTACAAAAAAGATACAGCTCAAACTTTAGTTCGATCAAAATTCAAACGATTCAAACGAAGATTTAAAATCTTCGACAATTCGAAAATCTAATTTCTAATGATTGTGACGTCAAAACGTCACGAGCCAATTTTTTCAACTTTTCAATCTTTGCCATTTTACCCCAAATGTATTCATTGAATGGAACGAAAAAAATGTTTGATTCGCGGAGCGTTTTGCTTAAGAGAAAAAAGAAAATACTTGAAAATTCTGAGATTTATTTCAGAAAAATCAAATTTGTTCGTCACAGCAATAAAATTCTCTTCTAAACGAAATACACGCTCAAGCCAGATCAATGTGCAAAATTTTCAACAGTTGAAATTTTTGCAGACTCAAAAAGAGTTGAAATTGATCAAAACAACTGACTAAAATTGCATTGTCAAAAATGCCTAGGCCGTTGTTAGTGACACAACCGGTAAGTTATTCTGAGAAATAGTCAGTTCATCACGCACGAGCGTCGCTCAAAGACAACATTTCTTTTTCCTTTTCGTCTTCGAGCATTTTCACAGCTTCTTCGAGAGTGAACAAATGTTCGTCGTGAATACCTGGTGCTACGAGTCTCATAGCGGCTGCCAATTTGTAAAGATATTCGGTGTTGGTGCCGCTGGGTCCTCTCCCTTCGATAATGTGGCATGCGATAGTCTCTATGCTTTCAGCTCCTGCAAAATTTGGATTTTCTTCGCTGCCTATGTAGATTGTCAAATAAAATGGAATTTCCTCAGATGCTGTCGGAGTCACCGGCACAATCGGATTTTTTTCCAACAAACTATTGTTTGAGATTTGACTGTTGAGCATTTGGGGATCCATCGTCACTGGGGGATTGCACGGATGAAAAAGAACGGTCTTTCGTGTGTAACCGCCTTTTTCTCTAAAGTCCAAATGATTCACTACGTTTTCGATGTTCTCCGAAGCTATTTTGTACGCCAGACCCCATACTTGGTCTTCTGCATTTGATGATTCTAGTAACGTCACCACACGCCCAGGCTGATGGAATAAATTGACATACAATTATTCAAATCGTCGTATTCCGGTAAACATGCATTTGTTGTTTCGTTTTGTAGAGACGTCTATTGTAGTAAATTATTCATATTTCATAGCCCTAAATGTATTTTTTGACGAAAACGAAAATTTCATGCCAAACAATCGGTGACAGAAAATTTTAGGGGTCAAAACGACCCGGTTTACGCCTGCAGGGCAAATAATTAACTCATTGATTTATAGATTTATTGGTTGAATCGATTTGCTTTTCTACCGGTTGACGTAGTTTCTTTTCTTTTATCAATGGAGCAGATTAGAAAACCCACCTTTGTCGGTATTCCTCTATGGTCCGTACTCTTTTGGTAAAATCGTCTCACGTACCCTTTGATGTAGCCGACAAGTTTTTTTTCATAAGGAAAATCAGCTTTCCATATGAGCGAACCGTAGCCAAACACCCACATGGTTCAATCTACGACCAACAAAGAATTAAGTTTATACAAGTATTCAATCGCAATGCAAATTTCTTTCCAGTCCTCCTCCTTTTATGACTTTTGTCTGAATCGTAAAAAAAAAAATCAAAGGAACAAATAGAACCATCCGGAGTCTATATTCATTGACACGAAAAAAACGCGAAAAAGCATTTGCTCATCCGATTGACATGATTTTCGAGATATTCGTCAAATTCAAGTGAAATTTATAAAAACTATACAAGGGATTATGTATGTACCTCGATGATGAAAAAAGTTGATCCAATTTCCCAATATGTTCGTCACTCAGAGCACATAACCGCGTCGAACTAAATAAACATGTCATGCAAAAATCCCATTTCTTGCTCGAAATTTCTTCAACTTTCGTTACGTGAAATTTCTCGAAATTTTTAGAATCAATACCTAATCGAAATAGGAAATACAAAGGATGCGGTAAACCTTGAAGGTGACGATTTGAGGGTCTAACAGGTGGAGAATTAATTCATTATCAATGAAAATAGCAAAAAGTTACAGGTTATATATTTGCGAAATAGATTATAACGTTTAACTTGAATTCGGACAAATTCACATTTACCAGAGTTTTACGACGTTGAGAAAATTTTTAATTCCTATCACCTGCCGATACAAATGTAGAAACACGCAGGAAGAATTGAAAATAATGGCACAAACCGTCCAACTGTCATTTTCCAGCCACAGCTGTTTCACAACCTAACCTTGAAATTTAGTCCGTCGATCCCACGTGTACATCACAGTTGATTACCTGCTATTATTCTCGCATGTTTTTTGAAAAGATTTTTCATCTCGCGAGATGACAAAAATGCTTTCGGTCGATTTATGCAGCGATATTTTAGCCATACGTTGCATAAATAAATTTGTATGCATCGGTACGTATTCGCGAATTTATACATTTATTCCGAAACTCGAAACTTCATGATTTTTACAATTGTGTATGTTTTTGTTCAGGCGTAGGAAACTGTATCAATGTTTATCACATTAAGAGCCGAGAAATTGTAGCTAAACTTGAAGTTTTCACGAGTGATAATATTCACGATATTATCAAAGGACCTGGAAATGAACTATTCGTTTACGGTGGAAAAAATTTCAGTATCTGTGAACTTTTGATCGTCGCTGACACAGTCCAGTAGGTTTTTTCAAGTTTTTCATCATTTTCAAAGAATAAATAATGATTTCCAAAATTTGCAGGCTCCATCGACGCTCGGTCGAACGCTTCGATGACTGGATCATCGCACTTGCATGGATTCGTCGTGAAAGTTCTACTTTATTGAGCATACTCTTTGCTCACAACAATTTATGCTTTTATGAAGTAAACACCAACAAATTCCGCAGTCTTTGGTGTCAAGAAAAGTGCATTCTGTATCCTTTTTATTCTCGTCTCTTTGCAACATTTGAAAAAAATTATCGCCAGGAAATTAGTGCAAAATTTCCGGGAGTCTTCCTAAAATCATTGTCTGCCAATTTTGAATGCTTGTCAAGAAACACAATTCAGTAACAAGAACGAGCAACGCTCGAGTCCAAATTCCAGAAAATGAGCGAAAATATTTAACACAACATTGTTAAGTTACAAAAAATCTTTCTTACGAAAATTGATCAGATACGGAGGATCACTCTCAGCAACAAATGAGGAAACTATAGTTTTCAGTGGCACTGTTTTCCAGGAAATTCTAATTTGGCAAGCTAAAAACGATCTCGAGTATTCCAGCGATATTGTCATTCTCCATCGTTTGAAAGGTCACAAAGTCAGTCTGAGAAAAAAGTCCTATTTTTTCTTTCGTAAAATTTTTTTTAATACGTAATATATATTTTCAACCTCTTTTCCGATTGCACAGAGTGCATACTGGGTCGTTTTGACCCCAACAATTTTGTGTCAACGACTGTTTGGCATTTAATTTTCATTTTCGTCAAAAAATAAAAAAATGGATAATTTACCAGACAAAATGTCTCTACAAAAAAAAAATCAAAAATGCATATTTATCGGAATACAACGATTAGACAAACGCCTCGGGTCAGATTGACCCAATACGCACTTACAGGAGGTGTGCACTCGAAGGATTCCAACTCAAGTTCGAACTCAAACCTTAAATACTTGAATTTTAGTCGTAAGACTGTAAACATTAATGTTGTCATAAATTAAAGAATTTTTCAACATTTTCAGGGTGTAATATTTTCGGTAATATACAATTCTGACCTCGGAATTATAAGCTCGACATCGGACGACAGAACAGTCAGACTTTGGAAAGTCGAGCAGCAGGACATTGGGGACAGAGAAAAAATAAAGTGGGATGATTGCCAAGTTAATTTGACAACAACAATGTATGGACATACAGCGCGAGTATGGAGATCAATAATAAGAGAAAACAAAGTCATAACCATCGGAGAGGACTCTCTGATGTGTATTTGGTCTCTGGATGGACAACTTCTGGACAAAGTGGAAATTCACAACGGCTCTGAGGTTTGGAGCCTAGATGTGTGTGAGAATAATGAAAAAATATTCACCGGTGGAGCAGATGGAGCTGTCAATGTTTGGCCATTCGAATCTCCAAAGTTTACTGAAGAACGTCTCGTTTACTCGAGCGATCAAAACAGAAATCCCAAATTTGTTTTTTACACCGATTCTCGTTGTTTACTCATTTTCATGGATGGCGGATATTTGATTTATTATTGTGAACGAGTCAAAGCGATCAAGAATTCTCTCAATTTGGCCAGATTTTCGAGCTATTGCGTTATGCAAATTTCACCTGATCGCAGAAAAATTGCCTTAGGCTCGAAGGAAGGCTATTTGGAAATATACGAAGGTGAAAAAAACTTTTGTTTACGTTATTACAAAATCAATATTTTCTTGATCATTAATTTTAAAAAGTGATAAAGTTGCAGTTTCGTCATAAATATTTTATTTGAAAGAAGGACAAAAGTTCGTTATTTTCGTTTGAAAAGATTGAAATGTGCCAGAGTGTAACGCTAAATGTTTATAGTTTTATTATGAACATGTTATGAATGTTAAAAATTAAATTGGAGAGAATTTTATGGTTTTGAAAAAAATGTACCGTTTTTGATGTTTTTGAGTTCTTATTTTTCAAAATGGTAATTTTTTTCCATCTAGAATAAAAAAATTGTTATTTCAACGATGTAATAAACTGTTTGGTTTTCTGTGAATAGAGATCCTCTGCGAAGGAGATTGGACGTTACAGAAATTGTTGGAGATGAAAATATCGGAATTGAAAATATTTTCGTTGCATTGGCTGAGCAACGAAAAGATAATAATTTGCAGTGATTCTGGATATTTGCGAATCGTAGATATAATTCGAGAAATCATGGAACCGGGATGGACTTTTATTTTGCCAACGAGTCGCGAGCGCTGGACTACGGCAGCAATTATTTTCCGAAATTTGTTGATTTGTGGCGATCGAGCTGGCAGTGTCTATACGTATAATTTCAATAATTTGGATCAACAAAATTCAGAGTCTTTGCCCATGCAAGTATTTCCAAAAATTCATGGACGACTGGGCGTTCAATCTTTCGCAATCTCAGCCAACAAACTTCTGAGCACAGGACGCGATGGTACTGTGAGATTCTATGAATTTTACGATCATACGAAGGGACTTGGAGCCCTTCACCTAAAAAAAATGCCGATGGACTGGGTCTGCAAAATTATAGAACAAGACAACGATCTCTACGTTCTCGGATTCAAAGAAGTATGCACATAAAAAATTCAATTATTAACCATTTTTTTTAAAACCCGAATTGATGATTCATTATTTTTAATTATCAAGACGCTTCCGAACGTTCCAAATAAATACAATTTTTCAGCACAGGGCGACTTTTAGGTTGCGCCTTTATTTGACACACTGGGTCATTTTGACCCGGACTAGGTGTACTGCAAGAGTTTATAGATTTGTTCAAATCTAGCTAAATCTTTGGTAAATATTTACAATCGTGGCTTTTGCGAAAAATCCCATAAAACCCCATAAACTACAAATATGAAAACCACGTGTTATAATCATCGATAATCGCCGCTTGGGTGATTTTTTCATGAAAATTCTAAATTTTAATAAAATAAAAATTGTAAATATTTGCCAAAGTTTCTTAGTGACAATTGCCGGATTGGTTACGTTTGATTGATTGAAAAAAAATGTCTATCGATATTTTTTCTTTGCAGGTCGAATTTATTATTTACAGTATAAATTTGAAGAGAATCGTTCAACGATATATTTGCGGGGGTGGCCACAGATCATGGGATTGCAAAATTTTCGATGGAAAAATGAATTTTCTGTACATCCGGGAGAAACGGGTCTACGAGTTGAATTCTGAACTTCTTAACACGGACCTGCCGATCAAAAAAGGTTTTCATACGAAAGAAATTTATAGCATCGAATCCTTGGAGACTTTGGGAGATGACAGAATTTTCGTGTCATCCAGCGAAGACTGCACTCTTCGCTTGTCCTGCATAGTTGAAGAAAAATCAACGATACAAAAATATAGTGTCGAAACACTGGAGACGTACGAGGGTCACATATCGAACGTTAAATGTCTGGCGACCTTGAATTTGGAAAAAAGTCAGACATTTACGAAAAACCTTGTTGTTTCTGGAGGGGGGAGAGGCCAATTGAAAATCTGGGAGATTTGTGTCACGATGAGCACCGGAAAAATATTAGACAATAATTCCACAACGTGTAGAGAATTATTGACTTACATGTTACGAGGAACGGACAAAGATCGTAAAAAAAATTGGCGATCTAACGAGCCAGCTTTTTTCCTTGATCCCGAAACTCGATTTATGGATTTGAAAATTCAATTCTATGAAAATTCTTCCAATCTCGTAATAATTTTCGTCGCTTGTTCGGATGGATATTTACGTACTTTCCTCTACGATATTAAGGATAATATTTTACACCTCAGTCCTTCCATCAATTATTGCAATCGTTGTGCTCTCAAAATCAACACATTCGTCTACGAATCTCAAACAATATTGATGTCTATGACGACCGATGGAATCGTCAGGTTTTGGCAAATGAATTCAATCGTCGAAAACCTCGTGGAAAACTCGATCGAAAAATTGGACAAAGAGACGAATGTTCCATTTGCCAATATAAAAATTCATCAATCTGGAATAAACAGCTTTGATTTCCGTCGGATCGATAACTCCCGATGGCTCTTGTTGACCGGTGGCGATGATAATTTATTGAGTCTCGTCGTTATTGAAATTTCATCGGAGAACAGCCAAGTTGTCGCTCGTTTACTCACCACCTGGAATTCCTCGTTGATTCATTCCGCACAAATTACAGGTATTCCCAATATTTTTATATTTATAAACAATCCTGACTGCATTGAATTTTCAATGATAACAATCAACAATAATTCCAACCAATAATGACAGTTTCCAACTATTAACAACAATGATTCCAATTCTAATTATAAAGACAAGTTACCGACGACGTTGAAGTTCGCATCGTTGGAAAGCGACGAAAACTCATTATTTTTAATAGCACAGCACAAAATTTTCATACAGTTTTGTCAACGATAAGGACACAGTCTCCTTTGACATTCGGAAATTGAATTTATTCGAAAAATTGCAAGGATTCCATTAATTATCAAAATAATGAATAAAAAATATATTTTTCGTCGTATTGCAACGATGCAAACTTCATTATCATAGTTACCGTTGTATTTAGAAAGAAATCATTTTTAACAAACAATTACAGGTGCGAAATTCGTCGATAGTCATCGAATTCTGAGCACTGGAATAGATCAACGGGTCTGTGTTCAATCTTATTCCTACGTAGATGGTTTGTTGTCTGTTTCACAGAATAAGGAATCAGTGACACTTGTGCCAGACGTACAAGGTATAGCCTTGTGTCGGACGAAGAATGGGTAAGATTTCTCCTCGAATGAATAAAGAAAATAAAGACAATTTTTAATTTCTCTCATCATTGCACATTCTTAAGGACGTTGTATGGTAAAGGTCAATTCTAAATTTTTGTTTTCAGTTTTCCTGACATTAAAAAATGGTTTGCGAACCTAAGTTCATTAAAAACAATTGTTAAAAATTGACTATAGAACAACATACTCTCAATCCAAGATTGTCTGAGGTAATCTGTATTTGTTGTATAATAAACAAAATTTCGAAAAAATTTTACGATCGATTTTTTTGAAAAACTAAATAAATCTTCTTCGATGTTACATAAAAGTGTATGCAAAGTTTTAAGAAGCTTCACCATTTAGAAATCGAAATATTTAATGTTGAAAATTGCAACTTTTAACACACGCTCTTATGAGAAACTTCTGAAAATTGTGATTTTTATAAATAAATATCTCGAATTCTACATGGCGAAACCTCTTAAAATTGCGCGAGCTATTCTCTCTGTATGTTGAAAATTTAAAGGAATTCTATCGATAGAAAATTTAGCATACAACGTCCTTAAGCTTTTTATTCAAGTGTTTGTTGAGCGTTTGTTTAATCGACGATATTTACAACGTTACAGAAATGATGAAACGCTGGCCTGCGTCTTTGGGAAAGGTCTCGAAGTCATAGTCTTGGAAGCTTTTTGTACAGAAAAATAAATAAAAAATGATTTACGGCGAAAAAAAAAACACATCGTCACGTTGAGGGAGTAAAACGAAGATTTGTATGAAATTTAACACGGTGATTCGTATAAATGATCATCATTCAGAAAAAATCTGGGTCATTTGGACACAAAGCGAGGGAAATACTGTCATGGCTTGAAATTATCTCGTTTAACGGCGAAACTCCGGAATCCTTTTGACGAGTTCGTCCCATATTTCAGATCCAACGTTCCACAGTAAAATCTCAGCTTTCGGTACCTGATCAACGTTACTCTTGTTTTCGGTGAGAATTTTTGCGAGCGAATAATTGACTCTCGCAAAAGCTAAATCTCCGGCGGATAAACGAAGGACCGGACAAAGATCGTTCCTCCCGTCGCCGACATAGGCAACTTTTGAGAACTCTATTCCCTCCTCGGATCTCCTCTTGATGTAACTCTCGAGGATGTCGCCTTTGCACATATTTATTTCGCTCAGCTTGCACCAATCCTGCACCTGGTACATCTCGATTCTGAGCAACCCTGTCTCGTCGAACGATGCGGGGTTTGTGAATACTTGTTTAATCGTGTAATCGAGTTTTTGGTGCTCCAGCCAATGGTCTATGAAAAATGAGTTGGAATCGCTTATTATTATGATCTCAGCTCCTTGAGAATGCAGTTTTTCCAGTAGCGATGGGAATCCGGCTACTGGTCTTATGGAGCCTATAACATTTTTTATCTCTTGGCTCGTTACATTTTCTTTGTGGAGATGTTCAAAGGTTTTCCTCATATAGATTGTCCAACATTCAGTTTCACAAATTTCTTTCAATTCCGTTAAAACTTTTTCATCCTTTAGTAAATTTCTTATCGCGGTATCCGTGTTGTCGTCCACGACCGTGTAATCAAAGTCAAAAGCTATCAGCAGAGGCTTTGTCATCTGTACAACAAAAAATACAAACGTTTTTTTCATTCTTGTTCAAACAAACTCCAGAAGCTTTAGAAGCTTTTGCACAGAAACATGGCGGAGGCCAACGGAACGAAGTAGTTGATGAACTTTTCACTGACGGTTTGAGATATACCGATGGAAGATTAAACTATAATTTTGTTGCAAGCAAAAATGTATTGCTTCAGTGAAGTTTTTTAAGAAGTCAGCTGGGTCAAAATTTACTATGCAAAATGTTAGTGTTTTTTTTTTTTTTTTTTGGAGTAATTCCGTTTATTTCGAGAGAATAATCGATGTTATTAATAATATTTAGTTTATTTTTTTCGATCTCTCGAAACTGAAAGATTTCTAATGATATGGAATCAATTCGCATCCTACTTACGATCAATCTTTAGCACAAAATAACGTGCAAACAACAGTGTCGAGTTTTTATTTTTGTTGGTGTGATCTACAAATTGTTCGGTGATCGATAATTGATTAGTCAATAAATGCAAACTGCCGACATCGTTCGTGGTTATCGATCAGTCACGAGTATCTCATTGCGTAAACTTGCTGAATAAATACGCCAACACGTGCTAACGCCTAACGGTGTCAAAGAACTCGTAATTACTGCCTTTCTCAGGTAGTCAACGCTACGCAGACCAGTTTCGATTCGGAAATATGTTCGGCTATCAAATATATTCAACGCGAGTGGATGAATACCCTCAACAACCGATCGAGATTCATTTTTGGAATAAAAAAAAGTCTTAGGAAACAATTGGTTCGGCTAAACAACATCGATCTTCGACTATCATTGCTCATGGCAAGATGAAAACACTCGAAACCTCGAAAACTGTCAAAATATCGTCTGTCGTTTCATGTGATTGCGAGGACGAAAGAAATATCGAGAGCCTAGATCGAGTTGATACCACCGCGGTGTGTATTACGTTCACGCCGCGTACGAACAAAGAGCGAGTGCCGGTGTAAACAAACCGTAGACGAATCGTTCATCCTCGTGGAATCGTGTCTTGATAAATAGCAATAATTTTATTTTTGTTTTTGTGAAAAATACCATTCGAGAATGGCTTGTAGACCAGCGGGAATGTCGGACGATGATTGTTCCGACGAGGAATCTCATTGGCATAATCACAAAGACAATGTAAATAAAAAAACCTTAAACATAACCTCTCGAAATACAATTTAACGACGTTCTTGGCGTTTCCATTTTTTTTTCTTCCTTTTCAAGAAGAGGAAAAATCGATCGAACAATCGATGGTCAGGGCAGAGTAATGGATCTTCTACGATTTCGTCTCAGAATATTTATGCCAGTTCACCTACTGTCAAAGCTTTACCTCCTTCTGAGGAGCTGTCTCGTCAAGAGGAACAGGAACTGCAATTTCAAGTTCTGAGCGCCTGCATGAGCGGAAATCTGCAGGTTATTGACGACTATGTCAAAGGTGAATTAATTATTATTCCTCGACATTTTCTTTCCACCAGAAATTTTATCCATTTTTACATTTTGAGAATGTTGTATGCAAAGTTTTCTATCGATAGAATTCCTTTAAATTTGTACCACACAAAAAGAATAGTGATATCTAATAACTCGCGCAATTTTAAGAAGCTTCACCATGTAGACGTAGAGATATTTATTTATGAAAATCACAATTTTCAGTAGTTTCTCGTAAGAGCGTGTGTTAAAAGTTGCAATTTTCAATATTAAATATTTAGATTTCCAAATGGTGAAGCCTCTTAAAACTTGGCATATACTTTTATGTAACATCGAAGAAGATTTATTTAGTTTTTCGAAAAAATTGGTCGCTAATTGTTTTCAAAATTTTGTTTATTGTATAACAAATACAGATAACCTCGGACAATCTTGGATTTAGAGTATGTTGTTCTTTGGTCAATTTGTAATAACTTTTTTTTTAATTAACTTAGGCTCGCAAACCATTTTGCATGTAAAAAAAATTGAAAACAAAAATTTAGATTTGACTGTCGCCATACTTGCAATGCCAACTTTATTGACTTTGTGTATTCAGAATCATTTCCCATGAAAATCAAAACTCAAAAATTAATTATTTACAGCTGGGCACAATGTTAATGATTATCTCCACACGGGATGGACTTTGCTGCTTTATGGAGCATCATCCGGACTGCCTGAAGTTGTTGAATTGCTTATTAAACTGGGTGCCAAGCCGAACAAAAATAAAGGTATAATTACAGTAACAAAAAATAATTCAAACTCGATAAATGTAAGAATTTATTTTGCTCCCTTAACCATAGAACAGTAACGTGGGGTAAAAAACGATCCCAGGCGACTTTGAATCCTGCGCCCATTCTCCATTCGTTCTCCCGTTTTTTATCGGTTTACCGCATTTTTGACTAATTTTTTTACTTGAAGCAAAATTGCCCCAGGCTCACGTGCTCCTGCATTAAAAAACGAAAAGAATGAGCCTACCGGAGATGTGAATTTTTCAAAATTGGGGTCATTTATGACCCCAGGTTATCGGAATAGTTAAAAAATAATAAGGTTACCGTTCTAGGGTTAACTTCGTGTATCATTATTCGTTGGGCCAAACTTCGGGAAAAGATAAAATTCCTGAAATTTTCCATTTCATTCCATGTAAACTTGCTTCTGTTTTCTCCACCAGAATAATGTATCCAAAAGGAAAATTCAGTGTTGAGTAACTTCTGTTGAAATAATATTCTGTATTTTTCCATTAAAATACACATTTTTATTCGAAATTCCAATTTAATTTTTCAATTCAATGTTCCAGAAAGGTTTCAAACACAATGGACATTGGATTTTCTTCTAAATAATTATTCTCACCCCTTTTCATCGTTTTTTTCTTTTACTTGTATCGACAGATGGATATACTCCCCTGATGGTATTGTGCGATTCTACAAAGGGCACTGACGAACAATCTTTGAAATGCATTTCCATTCTCTTAGAAGCAAAGGCTAACCCAAACGCACACAACAAACTCATGTAAACAATCATATTTTTCATAATCTTCTTCATTTCATACTTTAGTTAATGTTTCACTTTCAATTTCCACATCATCTATGTTCAGGTTGAATAACTGCTTTGCACTAGTCATGCGGGCCTTAAATTGGAAAAACAAATTACAAATACTAATGATTTGCAAGAGAAATATAAATATCAATTAATTAGCAGATCAATTAATCTTCCAAGGATCATATGGCTCTTTTTCGACCCAAGCGACAACTTTTTTTCGAAAACCTCAAAGTAGGATTAACGTAGAGTATTCCAGAATTATTTCGCATTTTTTTTCTCTCCAAATACGTGGGATACCCATATGATCCGGAGTGCCATAAAAAATCACTTGATCCGCGAAGCAATAAACTGATAAATGCCGATTTCGATGTTGTCATAGTTCCATATATTTTTATTTTTTTCAATCCTGTGAAGCATCTATTTTACAATAAACCCCTGACTCCCAAATTTTTTTCTTTCCGAACGCAAACCCCAAGACGGGACAAACGAAAAAGACCTCAATATTTTCTCTACACTTTTCATTTTAAAAAATTTCGAGTCCGGAGTCGAATTAGATTTCTCTTTGGAGGATAGTGGAAATAACGAGATGGAAACTTAGTAAAAAAACAACAATTATTTTTTTTTAAGGAAAACTGCCCTAATGTTTGCCTGTAAATCGAAAGGAGCCATGATTGTTGATGAATTATTGAAGCACGTAAAGAATATTGATGCCATCGATAGTGACGGAAGAACGGTGAGAAAAGAATTGAATTTTAATGAGAAAGTGAAACTTTACTTCGACGTCGTGTTGAGTTTAAAGTCAATCCGAATTTTGCCCTTGTTTCTTTTTATTATATTTGATTTCTTAATTAAAAAAGCAATAATTATTTGCAGGCTCTTCATTATGCAGCCCAGGCAAACAAGCTGGAAATCGTGAAACTCCTCCTGAAACACAATGCCACACGAACGATAACTGATTGTTCAGATTTCACAGCTAAAGACATAGCGGTCGCCAAAGGGTACGACAAGATTGTCGCTCTCTTGGAGTCAGAGGAGGATTGCGCGGGCGATTCTCATTGCGAAGTTTCTCAGGTGAAAACCTGGAGCGACATGTTTTCCGACAATATCGGCGACTCGATAAATCGCGATGTAGCTGAAATTCTTTTCGGCATGGGCCTGGAGTCGTACAAGCCATGCTTTAAGGGCATGAACTTGAAAACATTTGTCAAATTAACCGACGACGATCTCTTGAAATTGGGCATCGACGTGGAACTTCACCGAAAACAATTTCTCGACAATTTGCACAAATTTCACACGAAAGCTTGGAGCATTCAGAGTATCGGCGCGATCAAGCAATTTTTACCTTACACGTGAGAAAACCAAATGATTTTTTTTTTTAAATCGAAAAACGAATTTCCATTCATCAACCGAACGTTCAAGAACAAAAATCTAACCAGTTTATGTTAATAGTTGTTTATAAATTGCGAAAAAAATTCATGCAACACATAGTCACACAAATTTTGTGTGACTCTGTGTGTTATGGAAGAAATATGTATTTTCTGAGCTGCGTTCATTTTTTCATAATATTTGATCATGTTAAAAATGCAACTTTACAAACATGAGTTTTTTGTTAATAACTTTTGCATTTGATTTCCTTATAGACTGCTGGAAAAAACAATTTCGGAAAATTTGCTACAACATGAAAACTCATTTCCTTCGGTTGATCGAATTTCGAAAAATACATTTGTTTTTCCATTATTTTGCAGGCTGTACGACGGTGTAGCTCTGCTGGGAAACGCCGCACGACAAATAGGAGTGATCGGTTCAAGTTTTGAATTTATGAAAAATGGATTACGAAAAGATAATTCGAAAAAAGACATTTTGACGGATGTTCAAAAAGCCGAATACGCTAAAGAACTGAAAAAAACAGAAAAAACGTTATTTTTGTTGAAAAAAGATTTACACGAGGTTTTAAAACTGGCGAAGAAAATTGAGAAAGAGAATCGTGACGTAGTGCCGCCGAATTTCATCGGGAAAAAAGAGAAAAAGCGTAATTGGCCGATAATAATTAGCGTCATGCTAATGACAGGAATGTATTTATCAAAAACGTCGTACATACAAAGATTATGGAACAATTGATAACCAGAGACTGAGAGAAGGAATTTCAACAACTTAATTAACCCTCATTTTCTTCCACTGTGATAAAAACTCGAGAAATATTGTTTCTCATCCTGTTTTTTTTTTTCTACGTGCCAATTTAGGATTTAAGGCAATTTTCTATGTAAGACCCAAATATACAATACAGCGAAGATATATTATGTTACAAGGCAGTATCGGAGTACCTGCATTTTTAAAATATTTTGTTTAGTTGAGGTAAAGAGCTGCTTCGCATCAATCGAAAGAACGGTCAATTTTCATAATCGTTCAAAGTAAAGTTTAACACAAGAATTAAGGGAACGGTTGATTCGGATTACAGCATATTTTATTTACGTACAGACATGTTGATAACGATAGATTCATCGACCCGTCAATCGACATATTTAGAAGTTTCATTTTTGCAAATCTAGCGTTATCAATATTTCTCAAAGTTGATAAAACCTGTTGCAATACAAATCCCCTGTTCGTTTAATTAATTATGTTATTAAACTTGCCGAACGTTTCGAGTTTTTTTGAACACGAGTGTGTGAACATTTTCTTCCACTTGAATTCAACAACTTTTTATTACTCAACAAAAAAGAGACGTTTTTTTTAATTTTTTATTTATTATTATTTCATTGTATTTTCATGTGTACGGTCACTAAGACTGGCGAGTTTGGTCATCAGGGGAAAGAGATGATGGAACGTGGGAAGATTTCGTTGCCTTATAGTCGATTGATAGCGTTGCAAAGGCCCGCTGCTCAAAGCCAAACGTTCTCGTTCGCTCGTATGAGTGTCCATCCATTGAGACAAACGATTGATGGACCAACCAGCGCTCTATAAGTGCGATTTAATAAAGTTAACAGTATTTTAACGAAGACGAAAAAATCTTGAATCCGTATGAATCGGAGGATCGAATGAGGTAAAAAATTTGTCAATCATTTGGAAATGAAAATAAAAAATTATTTTTGATTAAAAAAATTTCGTATCCCGTAACTTTATGCGTTGGAAAAAAATATCGAAGGCAAAGTCGAGATTATCTTTAACCCTCCATGGTCACACGTTCTAGAAATAACGTTAGTTTGAACCTTTCCGATTAAGAATATCGAGGAAAATATTTTTATCCAATTTTCAAAATCAGCAAAGATGCAGTGTAAAAAAAAAAAATTTGCCGGGCACCATCTCGAGCGCAAAGCACTTGTGGTAATTCTAGCTCAAAGTTGCGCTGGGGGTCATTTTGACCCATGGTGACCCCGGGGGGTTAATGGACATTGACTCTTTGCCGTTTTTGTTTCGTCAAGTATTTTGATGACTGAAATAAATGTTTACCTGATGAGGCGATTGCAACTCGGCCGGTGCACCAGAAAAAAGATGCAACAAAATGAGTGAAGCGGGCACGGCACCCTCGCCCTCGCCTTCCACTACTTTCTCGACCATCTCCTCGGGACTCAGAGGCAAGAGAACTTTCAGTGCTCTCAAGGTTCGGTATTGTTGTTGCTCCAAAAATCCAAGCTGTCCTCCCCGACAAAGAGGCGTTACTGCAATTTCCATTTGAGCAAAATCTGCTATCAATTTGGCTCTTCCGTAATCAGTAAGTGGCCTGATCAGACAGGCGTGACGGACGAAGAGCTCGATACATCTCGAGGCAACCGCTTTACAGCTGAAACACATCATTTTTCAAATTACCTTCTTTTCCACAATTATATAATTTTTGAGAAAAATAATCATTTTATTCTAGTTGAATTTATTTCAACTTATTTCGTAGTCAATTGTTATTTGTTCGGGTTAACACTTAATGGTCACATGGGGTTAATTTTACCCCAGCCGTTTTCGACCGACGATACGTAATAGAAAGTTTTAGAAAATGAGACTTATGACGCCCACTATCGGTAGTTTGAACTTTCTAGTAGGGAGCCTCATCATTATTATTTGAAAGGGCCCGTTAGTTCATTTTGTTATTTCAAACTTATGAAACGATTTTTTTTTAACTGATAATTACAATTTCTGTATCTTGTTTGTAAAACATTAATTTTTGCAGAATTTTTTTTTCCGACATTTTTTTTATATTAAAAGTTGCACGAATTAAATACAATCATCATGGTCGTTACTCAAGAGTTGAAAATACATTGTAGTATTTTTATTTTATTTTTTTTAACGATTTTTCAACTATTCGTCGGCTTCCGAAGTGAGTGGGGTTGATAACACCCCTAATGACTATAACGTCACAATGTGGAGGTGTGACTATTAAGGGTTAAATAATTACTAACCACTCAGCGACGACCGCTTGATTTTTATAGGGTGCCAAGAACGTTGTGACGGATCTTAGTATGAAACCTTGTAATTCTCTGATGTAAAGGGAACACCCGATTTCTCGACCGAGCGGACTCGACGGGCTGAAAAACGAAATCAAAACATTTGAAAAATCGATCTTGTGATTCATGTTGATTTTTGAAAATTGTATCGCAGTCTCAAAATTTTGATCGATATTTTCTTTCGTTTTGTTTAATCGCAATGCAGTTATTCAAACAGTAAATATTAGGGATTCGGGGTTGTTTTTTTATCGGAACTTTTGTTTCATGAATTTGAATATTCTGAAAAATGAAGACTCACTCTCGGAATTCTGGATCATCGTGCATCGTCAGAATGATACTTTCAATTGCATCGTTGACAGATGACAACAGTGGGGCAAGAATATTCTTTGTCAAAGTGTCAATTCCATCGAGAGCCGAGGCGATTATCGAAGCTCCTTCACTCGGTAAACTCCCGGCAAGATTAGCAACTACGCGACTCGTTTGGGTCGCCAAATAGTACAACAGATTTGCCATCACGACGTTCGATTGCTGACCCGGAGTCGGCGAATCTATCACTTGACTAGCCTCCCCACCGCTTACTAATCCTTGCTCACATTTCAGACAAAATAATCTTATTGCTTTTCCAACGTTTCGGGCGACTACAGTCGACAGTCCTTCGTCCACCAGCGATACGCTCAATTCACTGAAATTCCATTATTTTTCATTTTTTACAGAAACAGAAAATCAACTTGAAATTTTCGTCAGCAATTAGTTAACAATACAGTGGTTTAGTAGGAAAAATCATTTTCGACGACGGAGTAAGAAATTTCAAAGTTTTCGTGGATACAAAATCGTACCTCGTGACGGTGCGGATTAGGCTGTCGATTTCATCTTGCCCTGGTGCCGAGTCGTGGGAAAACATTGTGTGGACAGGATCCAAAAGTCTCGAAACCGAACGCGACAGATACGCATTTTCAAACGGTTGTAAGATGTTGCGGCTGGAAAAAATGATGGCGAACAAATGAAAAGGTGAGTACATTTCGTGATACAAAGACCCTGGCTGAAAAATTCTTACCCGAGGGCATAAGTGCCAGCGGCTTGCGACTTTTCCTTCAATCGTTTCCGTAAATCCAAAAATACTCGAAGAAATTTCGGATATTCGCCCTCTAGAGCTTGCTTCACGAATGACGATCCTACAACGAAAATACCATTCAATCAGGCTGGATTGCTTCAAAAATTTCCCGTAAAAAAATTTCATTATTGTTAATTTTTTAATGTTTTATATCAATTTAAAAAAAAAACTGCTTTATTCAATCCAAAACATCTGTATTGGAAAAATGTGTTTGGCCACCTTTCACGCGACAACCTATGAATCAATAATTATTAATTCGAAATCAATAATTATTAGGGGAAGCCGATTACCTTGAGCTCTTTCCAAAAAGATTTTAGATAACAGAGCCATGATCTTATTCCAAAAGTTCTCGGACAATGTTTCGAAGCCTTTGGTATGATGTTCGAGGAGAACCCTTTCGAGGAGCTCGATGTGGACGCAATGCGTATAAACAGTTTCTTGGAAAAGACGATCAACATTTTCCCACAATCGCATTCTCACGTTACCGGAAGATCCGGGGGATGGAATCGATGCTCTTCCCGGCCCAGCCCCCTTTTTCAGAAGGTCCTGACTCGTTGGTAAAGATACGTCCAATGCTTCCCTCGCTACTTTCTCGATATTCCCGAGAGCTGACGTTTCGGTACTTTCGATCGCTTTTTCGAGAATCCCTAAATTCTCGAACACTTGGACGGCTACGCTTATCTTGTCATACAAAATAATCAAAATCATATACTTTTCCGTACAAAGAAAATATTCAATTTAATCGAAAACTGTAATCTTTCAAATTGCACATCGCATCTCGAAATAACTTTTATTTTTGTCAATAAAATCGCTCGTAATAAAAATACAAGTGGGCTCGGGCATCCCGTCAATTATTTTCGTATGGAATCAGCAATGAATGTTCAAAAGCTAAAAAACTCATTCTACAATCAGCAAATAAGATGGATTGAAATAAAATTAAATAAAACCAAGGCCACATTATTGAAACACGAAGAAAGCAGAATATATTTTATTTTGTTCACTTTTAAACTACAAACCGGTTTAAATATTTACCCCCCGGGTTTCTTGTTCGTAAAATTGTTCTGAAAGCAGTAATCTGACTTATAAGTACATGAATCTTCTCGTTTTTTTCATGCCACAGAGAATGCTGAAGAGAAAATTCAATTTTATCGAGATTTCGTTCGTGAAAAATCGATTTCAATACTTGAAAGTGCTGGAAAATTAATTTGGGAACGTAATTCGAAGCTCGTTCGGTTTGTAGTTCTAGGGTTTTAACCCTAGAACGGTAACCTGGGGTCAAAACTATCCCAGTCGACTTTAAATCCCGCGCCCTTTCTAACTTCGTTCTCCCGTTTTTAATCGTTTTACCGTCTTTTTGACTAATTTTTTGACTTGAAGCGAAATTGCCCAGGCTCACGTGATCCTGCATTTAAAAACGAAAAGGGTGAGCCCAAGTTGAACCCTTTTCGTTACATTTTGCCAGAGATATGAGTTTGTCAAAATTGGGGACATTTATGACCCCAGGTTACCGGGATAGGTAAAAAAAAATAAGGTTACCGTTCTAGCATTAAAACAGCGAAAACACAAACTTTGTGCGTTTGCTTACTTGTGTTACATCGGTCGTTTCCAAGCCACGATTGAGCGTGTGATTGGCAATCCTTTGTACATTGTTTCTGTGTGTTTTGACAGCTTGTTGGTCATCGGCGACAACATCGAGTCCACTCAAATCGGTGTCGGACATGAGCTGTTCTGTGTAGAATGAATATCTGTAATAATCAAGCGACTCGTTTTGCCAATAACGAATGGATCACGAAATTACCGAGTTCGTGAAGACTCTTGGCAGCTTTAACAATGTCGGAGCCCTGTGACGAATTTCCTATTTGAGCGTGCAATCGTTGCGAGTGTAAAAGATGTTGCACTCTTGCGACGCGCCGCAGCAAGTCTGACGTTTCGTGGAGCCTGGACAAAACGACTGTTTGCGTTTCAATTCTGTTGAAAGGCTCAACTATTTTAGCTCTTAGCCTCTCCACGGCCGACAATAAACTTTGTACATGAGTTCTCATTATTGCGAGAACTCCTTCGATCTTTTCGACCCATGTTACTTGGGACAGCAAGTCTTCGTGATTCGCTAGGACTTGCTTGTGCAATTCGGCATCGAGAACCGTCAAGGCTGAAAAAAATTCGGTCATTTTTAAACGCGATTGCACCGAATCGATCCGTTTTCACATTTTTTTTCAAAATTCGTATCATCGTGGAAAAAAAAATAGAATAAAACAAAATTCGATGAGCGATGGCCAGTGTGTAAAATTTTCTCGGACAAACGTTATGAAAACCTTACCTTGTCCAAGTTTGTTGAGCTGTTGAGCGACCGACAAAAGTTTCGAGACGTCAGTCTGTTTATTCTCGTCACTGAGAAACTGCTTGAAGAAATCTGTCAAAATGGATTGGTTTATTTTTGGGTTATGTTAATCGGACTGTCGGAAAATAATAACAACTTTAAAGGAAAATGAGTTGTCGGGAGTTCATTTATAATTACCGTCATTTTCTATACTCTGTAAATCCAATAATTCGCTCATAATTAAGACAGGTACGAAAATAAGAAGAACGTACGTGTACGTTTGAGGTTATGTAGCCAACAAACGTCAACATCTAGGGAATACTAAGGGCGATTTTTCAACGATGATTAACGCGCTGGCGGCGAGAGAACTAGCGGTGAATTTGAGAACTATAAAAAAAAGGCAGTTTTTCTCGAATAACGCACGAGGGGTCGCTCTAATCATGAGTTTTTTTTGTTCCGAGTAAAGTAAAACTACGAAGATTATAGAGTCGCGGTCGGGATGGTGGGTTGCGCGAAAGCGAGTGCGAGCAAGAGCAAGGAGAGCGAGAGACGACCAAGTGCCTGAAAAGAGAAAAAGAGCGAGAGAGAGAGAGAGTGGTAGAGAAATAGAGGAGTAAAAGAGGGAAAAAAAAGAGTGAGAAACTCGTCGTTCGCGGGTGACGAGCCAAGAATAGCCAAGAGCCACCGCGAATCTCTCTCGTACATAAATTCGATCAACGCGAAAGAGACGAGGATAAAGCTCTCGTCGACGTGACTCCAGAGACGTTTTTAACAAGTTACAAATTCTCGTATCTCTGACAGAGAAAAAGAACACTAAAGACTGAGTGAGACGAAGAGCAAGTGTGCGTGTGTTTGCTGTGTGTGTGAAAGAAAAAGAGACAAGGAGAGAAAGAAAAAGAAAGAAGGAAGATAATACAGGGCCGGTGTGTGGGCAAAGAAGCTCGGATTCGCGTTTTTGTGTATAGGTGTGTATATATCCGTCTCTTTCAGGCTCTGAGCGCGCGGGTACGATCGCGCCCGCGTATATGGGGTCAGCTCGGAAGATAGACGTTGGATAGGCCGCGCCGTGTCGGGTATAACATCGAAGAGAGCTCGAGCGGAGTACGTCGCTCTCGCTCTCTCTCTCTCTCTCTCTCTTCGTTGTCCCGCGCCCGCACACGCTCCAGAGTGTATGTGTGTGTCTGTACGAGCGTGTCTCTCTCTTTCGTCTGCATGTATATGTGCGTGTGCGTGCGTTTTTACTCGCGGTTCGGGAACAATAATCGAGAGTGGCTCTCTTGCGTTCTCTCCGCAAGAGAGATCGAGCCGGAGAGAATTTTTTTAAAGCTTGTGAAAAGGCGCAAGGGCGCAGGGATTTAAACGAAACCCCCGCCCGGGAGTGGTTACGTGTGCGCGAAAAGTGAAGTTCGCGGAAGGTGGATATTCGAGAAAAAGAGTGAGAGAGAAAGAAAGAGGAAAAAACGAGTGAGACAGAAGCTTCGACCGTGTTCTTCCTCTTGAATTTCACTCCTCTTCTTCCTCCCTGAGCCCTAATTAAGCTGCTGTGATAATCACCAAACAAACGTTTTATTTTTTCCCCTCGCGTAGTACGATTTTTTTTCTCGAGTTCGTTTCAACACACGTATTTTCATGTCTCGTGCGCGATAATAAATTCTATTGAAACAACCCGTACGAGAACTTTTTTTCTCTTCCTCGGACCCAGTTCGTTTTCCTTTTTTTTCTCTTCTTTCCTAATCCGTTGGCGTTTTTTTCCTCCGTCACTTGGAAAGGAATACTTACTAGATGTCGATCGAGACACGCTCCAGTTCGGCCCTCTTCAAGAGGGCCGAACAGCTCAAACGTTGGGAGCAATCTGAAACAAACAGGGAACCGGCCCAACCCCGGCAAATGGCACGTAAGATCAAGTTCTCGGCCGATTGCGTTTTTCTCGCGGCGTGTGCCGCTGGCGACAAGGATGAGGTCGTTCGCCTTCTGCAGAAAGGGGCGGATATCAACACCGGGAACGTCGACGGTTTGACCGCTCTTCATCAGGTTAGTGGGCGATTTCCTTTTTTTTTCACCTTTTGCTATTTTTTCATCGTTACTTCTTACCACTAGGCTGTTTTTCCATTCGACTCTTATTTACCTTCTCGTTATTCAACGAATATTTTCTTTTCTCTTGGTCATCACTTAATTCATTAAATATCCATTTTTTCAAGTCCAAGCACTTTTTATTGTCGTAACATCGTATTCAAGATGGCCGACCGTTCCTCCAGCTGTCTAATTTCGGCTCTCTTCATACTCACTCGTCCGGTCTCGTTCTGTCACAAAAAAAAACTAACAGAATACTCTCGCAATGTTTTGTTTTTTCAACCATCAACATCGCCAAAACAATAATTAGGCTCGCGGATTTTTTTCCTTGCTCTGACATCTCCAACTCTTTAACTGTCACTTTTTCATTCTTACCAACTTGTCGTTTACGTGTAAATCAAGCTTTTTTCACGTACCATCGCGAATGACATTTCTTTTCATTTTCCCTCATTTTCTGCACTCTCATTTTTCAACTCATTTCCCATTTATTCCCCCCGAGTATTACACGCCACAAATAGAAAATAGATGAAAAGATGACGTTTTGGTGAATCGACTTCCAAGGATGATTATATAAGCGGTGCAAAAATAGACTTTCGGTATTTCGAGTTTTACAGATTCAAAATCACTCTCTCAGACTTTCCACTTATTTTCTTTCCTTCCTGCGCTTTGTCTTGTTCTGTCGCCGTCTCATTTTTCTGCTAGGCCTTAAACGGAGCTCGACAAACATTGATTCCGCTCAACGCTCTTTATGGTCTGCCAAAAATCTCGTCATTATCTCCAATCCCTGTTAATTCCATCGCTCGAGAGATAAAAAATTAGCTGTCACATCCTCGGAGGGCCTTTCGCCCATCGTGAGCTTGTCTCATCAAACACGAATACCAAATTCTCAATTCAATGAGTCTAGACACCAGATTTAGGGCAAGCATCGCTCGACCGAGCTAAAACACGAAAATAGACTAAAATCAGGATAAGACTCTGCGGATATATTGGCAAATGTCATGTTTGGATTTCCTAGTCTTGTACAGAAACTACAAACGTGAATTATTCTCATTTCGAGCCTCCCAGATTCCCCAAAACTTGAAATTTCTTTGGAACGTTCAAAGAACAAGTTGCAAAATGATAAACTAGCGAGAGATAAAGTTTGCATCGAGCGAATGTTATAATTTCAGAATTTCTCTTCAGCACAGTCCAAAAATCAATGCGATATTTGGCTCCCATAACAAGCTTTTTCTTTTGTCGACTCGATAACTAAATCTGAAAAAAGATAATTGAATTCCTTCAAAATATAAAAAACAAAGTAATTTTTCATTGCATTGCAACGATGCGAAGCTCGCTTCTGTAAAAATGCAAAAAATCAGAAAATAGAGTTTTTTCGATTTTTGAGAAAATTAATGTGTAAACATGAATCAACTATTTTTTGGTTTACTTTTGATTTTTAGAAAAAATAAGCTCAACAAGTCTTTGCCGTACTAACAAAGCAAATGGAAAAACTGTTCTCTCGTTTTTTCTATTTCCAATTTCTATTTCTGCTATAAAAGGAGAATTTATTTCCGATCGAATTGATTCCATCGATTACAATAAGAATTCTGGAGATTAATCACTCTCCAAACTTTCCGTAGAATTGACACCGAAAAGTATGGGCTTGAAATAAATTTTTGTGACTCGAATCACCACCATAGTCACAAATTTCAAAATATTAATATTGATAAAATTTCAGAAAAATTATTCAGCCACTGAAAATATTGCAGAAATTGTATGCAAAATTATTATTATTTTTTTTTTTTTAGATAAATAATGCAATTTTCAATCTCATATGAATGATGAATGAGAAAGCAATTTTTTATAGGGTTTGATATTGTACGAAAATTCACGTGTATACATGCATGTAGATCGGTTAGGTATCTTAGTATAACTATTTATAGACTCCTATTAGAAGTCGCCTCTGGGCGTATATGCTCTTTCATTGGTGTTGTAACAGATGGTTTATTTTTTTGGCTACAGTCAGAAAGCCTGCAGCAAAACTTGCCCGTGGAAAAGCTCTCGAATGAGGTAACAGATAATTCTGGATTTAAATGTGCTCTGTTCAACTCGTGCGTCTTAAAAAAGGGAGCACGAAAAAAAATATAACGATGATTCAGTAGCACGAGCCTACGAGAGCAAAAAAAAAAAACATCCAGAAGTTGCTGGATCAATGACAAAGCGTTTTTTTTTCTCCTTTTACTTCAATTATGGCTACGAAGTCTCGTTGACAAATTTCCTTTTTTGTTTCACTCGACTCGGCCACAGGCATGCATCGACGACGATTTGGACATGGTGGAGTTTCTCGTGGAGCAAGGTGCAGATATAAACCGTGGCGACAACGAAGGCTGGACACCTTTGCACGCAACAGCATCTTGCGGATTTATATCAATCGCAAAGTTCGTAAAAATACATTCGATCCACATGTAATATCACAATCGCATTTTTCTCTTCAACACGAGAAATGCAATTATAATTATGGTTTTTGCATGAAGGAATATTCATTTCACTGCTTATCCCAGCAAAAGTTGATTCCATTTTTTTGCTTTCAACAAAATAATTCATTCACCACATTTTTATTATGAAATTTTGCCTTTTTCGATGTATTTATTGATATTGGGTGATTAATAACCTGATCAATTTACAGATACCTGATTGAACAAGGATGCAATCTCGCTGCTGTAAACAACGACGGTGAACTGGCTCTTGACATTGCGGAAAGCGACGAAATGGAAGATATGCTTCAACAACACATAACAGCAGCTGGTAATATTCTCAACGATTTTGTCTTCATCTTTTTTTCTACTCATTTTCCGGAAAAAAATTGACCAAAACTCGAAAAAAAATCGAGTACTAAGCTCGAGGAATCTTTTTTTTTTCAATTCCTCAAAGTAACATCTGCTTTGAATATTTTCTACTTTTTGGTTTTTCTCGAGGTTTCCGCTTAAGGTAGTTCTGTCGGTTTTATTAGAATTACCGTTCAGATTTTGATGAAATTTGGTGCAATAGTAGAATATGACGAGAAAAAAATTCCAGTCAAATTTTCAAGAGGCTACAAAAAACCAGAAAAAAGTTATTCGATTTGGTAATTTCATGAATTTAACATTCAATTTATAGATTTCATTGTATTTTACAATTAAAACTGTGATTTCTCCTTGGGATTGATAATAATTCATTGTAAAATACAATGAAAACTGAGATTTATCGTAAAACTCAATGTTAAATGTATGAAACTACCAATGCGAATATCTTTTTTCTGGTTCTCTGTAGCCTCTTGAAAATTTGACTGGATCTTTTTCTAATCATAATCTACTACTGTACCAAATTTTTCAAAATTCTGAACGGTTATTCTAAAACCGACAGTACTACCTTCTACAAAAATTTCAAAATTTGACGAAACAATCAATTGTTCACTGCACACATGACTAAGCTAATACTATGAGAAAAAAAATACGAAAAAATCGAATTTTATTAATTTCCCTATTACTCAATGAAATTCCATGACAAAAAATTGTGAGCCTGGAAAAACTGTTGGAAATTTGATCAAAAGTGTCACAGAATTCTCAGCTCATTTGAAAACAAATTATCAGTGATAAACACGGTTGACTTTGCGAAAAAAAAAAAACAATATTTGGGTTTAATGCAAAATTTTATTTCATCACAATGTGCCAATTCTAACGTTCCATTCATTTCGTCATTAATTTCAATTCCATCAGGTATCGATTGTGATCAAGCGAGAAGCGAAGAGGAGCGATCGATGTTGAATGATGCAAAATCTTGGCGTACCGGGTCTCCGGGCAAGGATGCAATACATCCACGTTCGGGAGCAACCGCACTTCACGTGGCCGCTGCCAAGGGTTACATCAAAGTTATGAAGTAATCAAAATAAATTATGACTATTCATTTTTTTTTCTCCATTTCGGATGATCGTAATCCAGATCTTGGGAAAGCAATTCACACTGATTCGAATTTCATAAAAAAAATCGTAATATGTTATCTGAGGTCGATATTTTTATTACAGTGAGAAATTTAAAAAAAAAATGATAATTTTTATGACCCTTTCGTAAACATTGAATTTATATTACCAAAAAGATAAAATAAAAGAAAAGAGTGAAGTGTAAGTGAGGGAAAAGAAATTTAGTTCAAGCGTGAGAATGGAATTGCGAAGAGACGATATTCGACAAGAGTGTCAATTTGAAGTTTTGAGACTGTAATTCCAAGTGAAATTTGAACTTTTTGCCATTACTTTTCAGTATCTTACTGCAGACTCAGTGTGACGTCAATGCCCAGGATTACGACGGTTGGACGCCACTTCACGGTGCGGCACATTGGGGACAGCTAGAGGCTTGCAAATTGCTCGTTGAGAACTCTTGTGATATGGACATGAAAAATTTCGCTGTAAGTCCGATTTTAGTTTTATCATTCATATTCTTTCCTGCAACTACTATTTCCCCTTCAACATAATTTTTTCCGTTCTTTACAGGGTCAAACGGCTTTCGATGTCGCTGATACCGACATTCTCAAATCCCTCGAGGAATTGAAGAAAAAACAACAGATCGCCCTTAAAGAACATCCGCAAATTATCAAGAAACAACCGACGATACCAAAGAAACGGTATTTTAGAAACTTTCAACTCTCACATATTTTTAAGCGGATTGAAAAACTTTTCTTTTTTTTTTTTTTAACTTTTGCCAAGAAATTATTTACAAATAACTCGCTATGTCAACACACATAGCCGGTATTTTTAGAAAATTTGTTCCATATCATTGAGACAGATTTTAAACGTACAATTTTTTTTTTACTTTCTATATTTTTGCGTTTTTTACCGAACGAAAATTTCACCAATTCAGGCTCTTTCTTTCCGTTATTGAAATTTCAAAGACATTTTCGTTTTTGCCCGTTTCTCCTACATCAATTGGAAATTATTAAGCAGTGAGAGACGATATAAAAGAAATAAGAAGTACGAATATGATTTTCTTGTCAACAGTGTGTCGACGAATAACGACAATACGATTGTCAAACAAGAAGGCGAAGAGCCGTTCGAGGAAGAAACACCGAACAAGGTGAAAAAAGTCGAGCTGGAAATTCAGTCGGACAAAGATGATTCGAGCACAGGGACCAACAGTGATGTCGGTAAGATATCCACACGTTTTTGATCTATCACTTCTCCACATAGTTTTCATCTCATTTTTCATTCTTTCCTTTCTATATGGTTATTATTACTATTATTAGTTACATACTCTTGATTATCGGTATAATTTGAATCTTTGATTTTTACTCATAGATTAAAGTGTGCCGTAATTAATGAAAACTTGAGAGAATAAAGCATCAATTAGTCCTCTCATAGAAAAACTCGGTTGCGCTCAATTAGACGGTTTTTTTTTGCCTTTAGTGCAGCACAGAGTTGGAGTTTGAAAAAAAAAAACAAAATTTATTCGTAATCAAAGGATAAGAATGATTTTTCTTTAATATTTTAAATATTTTTCCGAATAATTTTCTGCCTCACTTATATTTTTCTATAATCCCGTTTAAAAACTCACAAATTGATTTTTTTAATTCCGTTCCATTTTCGTTATGAACTCATAACGCAGAATTTTTGGCCCTGATAAATACAATTTTTTTGAAAAAGTTTCCGCTCAATTGTGGGTAAGAAATTTGCATTAATAATCTTTGGCAGATTCTTGTGTGACGATAAATTTTCGTCGTACGTTCAAATGCCGTTTATGGAATTTATTCTTCGAGTTATCGCTGCAAAAATTTTTTCTTCAAATGAAAAATTAGCTTCGGCATTGTAATTTTTAGGATTTAGAAATAACAATTTAGTCAAATGTTCGGTTGAAAAAGTCCAACTCTGTTAGATTTATTATGTGATAAGTAAATCGAGAGTGTAATTAGGCGTGTTTTTTGGTGCGCATGCTGCGTGGATTAGAGGGTAACCAAGGTGATACAGAAACGGAAGGTAGCGAGGAAGATTGTGATTCTGAGAGTAGCTCAGATTCGCGAGAATCCTCAGGCTCCGAGTGTTCCAATCGCTCGCATCAGTCGAATCAATCAGTTGGTCTGACTGACGACGGTGAGTTTCACCGATCGTTGTTATGGTTGAACTTTGTACTTGAAAGAAACGATAAATCGTCATGAGAGATTTGAAAAATAATTTGTGAGAAAAGTGTTTTGGGTTTGACAAGTTTTAATCGTTCAAATGCAACGCGACTGTGGACCTAATTACCAATTTTGGCACATAGAAAAGCTGCATTTGTGTATTTTTTTTTGTCCATTTTTACAATTCCGTGTTATTCGCGATATAAAACATTTAATTATGTTTTTCCAAAATATAGAAAAGAAGAACCGCGCTAACAGGGACGAGAACCTTTCGTCGCACAGTCCGACTTCTATCGATTCGAACAACAAAGTTCCTAATCAAGCTCCGATATTGCCACCTAAACAGACTGAGAATACAGAGGATGAGACGATTCCATCGTGGCGACGTTCCGGCTCCTTCAGAAGTCGGATCCAGGATCCCGATGCTGCGAACTCTGTATCGCCAGGTAAATTTTCTTTCATCTATTCAAAATCAAGATATCGCCATAAAAAATTGATTTTTTTTGTGTGTCGACAAATTCTTTAGATTCCAAACTTTAAATATTTCTTAAAAAACGCTGAGTTTAAAAAAATTCAATTACGACATTTACGCTTCGACACTTTGTAGGAAACGAGGAGAAGGAAAGGACGACGTTAAAATCACCGGTTATACCAAACAAAGTCAACACAGAACCGGAAGTCGTTCTACGACGAACGCACAGTTTCGAGACCGATGAAAAGTAAGTATGCTCGAGTTTAGACTCGTTACATTTTCTTGAATAACATCGTTTATAGTCATTTTTGTTGTTTTTTTGTGGCTTTGTTTTTGTTTATGTAACAACGATGAGTGACTCCAACTTACCCGAATATTTTTGCTGACGTTTGAGTTTGTGTCGTTAAAAAAAATTCCACGATATTTCTAACGATTTTACGAATAAATGCGAAAAACCTAGGAAATTTATTCGCTCAAGATAAACTTTTCTGTCCTTGCGAACCATTTGAAAAATCAATTCATCATTACATTATCAGCGTTTTTTCGCACAAACTCTTGCCATTTAAAAAAAAAAAAAAAAAAAACAATCATCACGCTTCCGACAGCCTGGATCCATATTTTGTGCAAAGAATAAAATTTCTTTAGCTTTAACGATACCAACTTTGACCTCATATTTGTGTCTTCGTCACAATAGCCGCAATACTCCGCCAAAGAATTCAATAGACTCTGCCAATAAGCGATCAAATTACATTGAAAATTTACGTTTTCCATTCAAATTTCTTCTTATCGGAGAAATAAAAAAATTAAAAAAATTAGAAAAGATTAGTTGAGTAGATGTGTGCATGGCATGGTGCATGTTGCGCAGGTTCTATGAGCAGTACTTGGCATTGCGAGCTCGAATCAAGGCATCCTCCTGCCCTACACTCCATCGCTGCCATCCAGCTACTCCCACTCACACCAACGCTACGACCACTCGTTCAGCGTCCTTACGCGAAACTCACAGGTATAAATCGCATGCTTACGATTTTTTTTCTTCCATCCTCTGTTTTTGTACTCAATTTGTCATTCCCATTGTTTATATTGTTATCGAACCAGTTGAACGATTCTCGGCTCCGAATTGAAATTCTTACAATCAGTTTATCGTTATTTTTCAATTGTACGGTCAGTAACAAACCGGCCACACGTTTCATTAAAAAAAAAAGTGAAATTTCAAAAAAACTCGTTTGTGTAACTTATCTTTTTGCCGAAATCATAAGAACGTCTGCGAAAAACGTGTTTGACGAATTTTTCTCGTACTTACAAAAATGACTAATTGGTTCAGTTTCATAGAATTTTTTGTGGGTCGCCATATACTCTCAAGCGGATCGTGTTTAGTTAGATTCTTGTGTTTTACGATCCTGTAAATCGAATGATCAGGCTGACGACTAGCCGTTCGAAAAATCGATGATTCTAAAAATCAATTAATTAAATCGAGCAGTTCGAAAACTGCGTTGCCGGCTCATTTTCTTTTTCGTCAGTTTTTTTATTTTTCCCTCAAAAAAAAAATTCTTCAGGCAAATTTGTGTTAGCGTTACTGTCTTTTTGTGCATTTTTTTGTGCTGTAAATTTTGTAATAGGACGTTCATGCATTTATTCGATTTTGATATAGTTAACGCTTTTGTCTATAATTTCCAAGAAATAGCGAGGTTCAACGTTTGTATTTTTTTTTCTTCAATTCTAATGCAAACGTTTCTTACGGCTGTAGGAGGAAGGAAGTTAAATTGAATCTCGAGCTCACAAGAGTGCCACAAGGAAGCAATCCTACGTCACCAACCTCACCGACCAACAAACTTTCGGCTGCACTGCCAACGACGACAACGTCCACTGCCACAACGACAACTACGAGTCCTGTTCCGGCAAATCAAATTCGCAGGTACATTGGCAGGAACACGCGATATATTATCAGTTTCGAAAAATGTTGAGGTTTTGTTAACTTTTACGGTATAACTGAATATTTGACTCAACGAAAATCCCGAAGACGGTATTTGCACCTTGAAAAGATGAAAATTCCAAACTCGGACCATTTTTTTCTCCAACGTTTTTAATTCTGGAGAAAGTTGGGCATTTTTTTCCCCTTGAAACTTTGTAGGACGAAGAATTGAAAAAACGAGAAAATCATTAGAAAATCTCGACTTCCGGAGAGTCGAAAATTCAGTCACAACATATAAAAAGTTTTGGAAAATCGTATAATGCTCGAATGATGAATGAATGTTCGCTGTGTAAACGTTTGGTGTATCAATACGGCAGCGTCCAGCCGGTGGATGTGACAGCGGCGATCACATCGCCGACAAACAATTCAACACCGAGTACAGCCACGCCTACAACACCGGGCGGCAGCAAACTCAGTCCGGGGAATATCTTCAAGAATTTCTTCAAGTGCGTAAAATAGTTCTTTCAGCTAGGAGGAAAAAAACACACAAAATTTTTGCCAAAACGGCTGAATCCGCGTGAAGCGTGTTTTCATTCATTTTCATTCATTTTCTTATTCATCTCTCACTCTGCCACAAGTATTTTTCAGCATTCGCCATTTTCCATTCATTTTACGTTCGCATCATCAGCATGGAGTCATATTTTCGTTGAGTTTTTTTGTGCTTCGTCCATACTTTTTTTCTTCACTCACTCATCGTCGCAAAATTTTGCAGCATTTGTTTTTCTGCATACGAGCCTTATCGAGCCCCTGGCAAGCGAGGATTCGTGAAATATTTCCTTTTTGTTTTCTTTCCTTGTGAAATTTTCTCACATTTTAGAACTCGTCTTCTTGCGGCGGCTCCGAAGAGTTCGATCCACCTGCGTTTTCTCCAGCAGCCTTTAACGCTTCGATGAATTATTTTCTATTGTTTTACTTTTGTCCGTCGTTTCCCTAGGTTTTTACATGCACACGTAAGGCGTTTGAGTGCAGTGCTTTGAATCTTTAATCTGCTCAGTCTAATATTTCAATTCGACCGTTCGGTTGAATATTCTAACGACAACACCAACAAAAACTTGGAATTATTGGAATATTATACTTTAAGGATTTCTGCCAACCGTTTTTGTCCGAAATTATTATCTTTTTATTGAATCATTTTATGTTATTGAAGTTTGCATTGTTAAAAACATTCCAACGATGAAAACTTTGAGATTGTCCAGATTTGGTTGCTATTTCCCTTGTTTTTATTTTTTATTTATTTATTTTTTTTGTTGTTTTTTCTTTCGAGTGAAGCTTGACACATTACTAATTGATTTCACTGTAAAATCTGGCTCTGATTCTCGAAATAATAACAATAAGATAAAGAATAATTTTAAAAAAGCCAAAGATAAATTGACTTTATTGAAATGAATAAATTTTCACAGATCCTTCGTGCCACCGGTTAGAGACGAGGAGAGTGAGACGCAGAGGAAAGCTCACGCGAAAAGAGTACGAGAAACGCGCCGTTCGACTCAGGGTGTTACGTTGGACGAGATCAAAAGTGCGGAACAGTTGGTTAAGAAGAAACAGCAACAAAACAGTGATCCACAGCCATCGATCACAGCATCGACGACGATTACAACCTCGACACCGACAACGCAACAGGTAGAATTATTATCACGAACAATGGTTCAAATTCCATGCTGCACCACACGTAAACGCGGCGTTATTAATTTAATAATGACAAAAATCAAAACGAATTACGCTACGTTTTGCACGAAAAAATCGATGGATTTACGGCTCGATTGTTCGGAGAAACAAAATAATACAGAACAGCACATTCCTCAAAATACTATCGCACGATTGGATATTGATGAAAATATCTCCGAAGATCCTCTGATGCTTCGGTCGAAAAAAAACACTTGTAAATTGAGCAGATTTATTACTATGTTCGGAGCTCTCGCTATCCCTCACGTTTTCTTCACGAGTTACTCGTAAATCGTAGATTTTCTTTTCGCTTTTTTTCTTTTTCAAACTAAACAGCCCGCTGTTGATGTGTTCTTTTTTAGTGCAGATTGTAGGCTACGTAGGTAAATGCCAATCAACATTTATCACAAACTCTACATTTAACGAAATTCATCCAACACTTCAGATTAACAATTCTGTCGCCAAGAATTTCATTTTTTCTTCATTAACTCTTTCACGTTTTTTTTTTTTTTCATTTACTTCATCATGCATCGATGTATATTTGGATTATAATTTCTTTTTTTTTCTTTCACTTTGGCATTTAGTGATGCTAAAGTTTTCTTTTCGATTTTTTTTCTTTTATGTATCTATGTACACCAAATTGCGATGTGCTGCATTTGAAAAACTGAATATACACAAAAAACTTAACTTTCGTGAAATTCAATTTTTTTTTTGTTTTTTTTTTCCAACACTTTCTCGAAAATCCCGGTAGCGTTTGGATGTAGTTCATTGGGTTTCGTGTTCGTGTACGTTTGTAACTCCCGAAGTAACGTGAGGAGTAGTCGATTTGAAGAAGTAGTCGTCCCGTTTATCTCTTTTCGTTCATTCTGTTTTTGATTGTTTAACTTTATCTTCTTAGAAAGTTTCATTTTTATTACTAGAGATTGAGAAATAACCGGTTGAGGGTTTCACGCGATAGTTAACTCGTTCGCGGGTTAAGGAGTTTCGATCGTACTTGGATTTTGGCGAAATTTAATCAACAATCAATACAACTGAATAAAAAATTTCATGCAAATTTGGGTTTTCGATAATTTTAATTTTATTTTGAGAATATTTTTTGCCGGTACGGTCGAAATACCTTAATGACTCGAAGCTTAATAATAATTTAAAAAAAAGGCCAATTAACACACGTGTCGGTCCTATTTGTGTTGAATAGTTGAAAACTTACCACCTGTATATATCTATGAAAAGAAAAAGAAAAGTATAGAAAGAAACGTGGATTGGGCTGTATGCGTAAACCAATCGTACGAAATATACATTTTTTTTCTTCTTTTTTTTCCATTATATAACAACCCAGCTCGCAGCTTCTCTCGGTCAAACAGCCTCGATCACAGCTACGATAACAACAGCTACTCCCACGACTGTGACGGCGAATAAACCCCCCGAGGAAACTAACTTGCCTGAAAGACGGCCCTCTTGGCGACTCAGGGTAGAAAACGGAAGCAAGGTCTGTGGCTCACCTCAACTTGAAGTAAACACGATTAGGGATCGTCAATGCAATAATTGGTGCACGTGGGTAATGGATTTTATTGGCTGGCACAGCGAGTAGACGGACAAAAAACAAAACGACGAAAACATCGACGCGGTCAATGTTTCGTCACCGTGATAATTGCATCCTTCGATTCCAACGAAATTCCCATTATTTTTTTTCACCTCGATCCAATTCTCCACTTGCATTTTCATCAAGAATCGATGAAAATTCCTTGGGATCTTGAGCCCATGCAAAAAAGAGGTGAAAACAGAAAAAAAAGAATTTCCGTTGCGTATCAACGATGCAAGCGTCAAAACTTCCAAATTTTAACAATTGGAATAAAACGAAATCTCTATTTTCTCTCATGCATGAATCACGGTTTAAAAATGTGATGGATTTTGTTGTTGTTGTTGTTGTTTTTTTTTTTCATACGATTACAATTTCATCATCTACACGCTGTCCTCGTGTTGCAAATCTCTTCGTCATCGCATCCTTTGTAGATTTGTAAAAGCGTCCGTGTGAAAATTCTGCATGATTTTATCGATACGTATCATTTATTTTCCAACTAGTTCATAACGCTCACACAGCTATAATGCAGTAATTAGTTTAAAATTCAATTAGTCATTGTTTCTTTGCTTCTGTGACGATGTATCGTTGTAAATTACGTTGTTTTTTTTTTCTACTTGTAAGAAATTTGAGATAGCGTAGCTTGAATAAAAAAAGAAAAGACAAAATGTTGCACTGGTTGTAATGGAAAGAAAGACACAGGTATGTTGGAAAATTCAAGCGACATGTATCAATTCGTCATTATTATGCGACCCATCAGTTCTTTCGTCCCTCCCGTCTCGCCCGCCTATTTTAAGCTACTCTTTCGACGTCCCAAACGTTTTCAACGTCCTTTTTTCTTCTTTTTTTTTTTTTACCCGAATTGTTTTGTTTCGTTTATAATTTGACGAAAGCTCCACAACCGAGATGGAAAGGATGTTTAAGTCTCTGGAAATTCCAGAAAAATTTCATGCCTTATTCCGGTACGTTTTATATTCTACGAACTATTACGATCTTGCATGTGTTTTTTTTTTTTCTCAAATTATACTGCTAATGATGAAATCGTTTTGTAGGCTATCGCCAAGTATCGAGTCTTTATTATATGCACGTTTTTTGTTGCTTGCGTTTTTTTTTTCTGTTTACTTTTTTTTTTTTTCATAGACAGCATTGATTATTTACAGACATTTTTATTCTCCACGATTTTCGCACAAGGAAATTTACTTTGTTCCAATACTGGCATCAATAACTTTTCATATTAACTTTTCGTTGATTAGTTTCAGCTGGAGGACGCTAATAACAGGTCCGCGGACACCACTACCGCGTACATAAGGCGACCTTCCGGTGGGACTGGAATACCAAGACCCAGCTCCGCACCTGTCGAAACAATAGCCGCAAGTACCGCCGAAACTACCGTTACTTTACCCCTCAGGCGGCCGCTAAAACCACCAGAAGATAAAGGTTATTATTCACCAAATTCATCGAGTTATTCGCAATCTTTAAAAAAAAAAAGTCTCGTTCAAGATTAACACTTCGTCTGTAAACGTTTTTTCCGCACCTTTCGTCTATAAATCTGGACACACCGTTCTTTCAGCCTGTTATTACATTCCAAAAATTCTGAAAAAATGCAGGCTACCGTTCGAAATCTTCAACTTGGAATTTCAATTATAAAATTGTAGAAAAATAAATTTTTTCATTCATTTTTGATCAGCAAAAAAAAAACGACGAATTTTTATTTATCGTTTATTTATATATAAGAAAAAGATTATTGCAGATTTTTTGACGAGAATCTACAAGTTCGAGACGGAAAGTAATTTCAACGATGTTCGGGAGTTGAAATGAGAATTTATTCCAAATAATAATGTTGTCATTTTTCAAAATTTTACACTTTTCATGCAATTTGAAAGTTTATTATAACATTTTATTTATAATTATTTGAATCTCATTGGTCGCAGTCTCGAAAACTTATTCAATTCGAAGGAAAAAGCGATTTTTTGTTTCTATTGTCGATTCCAAATAAACGGTTAGAGTTGATTGATCATGTGGCTATATTTCGGAAGAATGATTCCGTGGTTAACGCACTCTAGGCTAATTTTATCTCCGGAGCGATGGATTTAAAGCGATAAATAACATTGTTACAGAACAAGACAAGGAGAACGATAGTAGAAATGCACAGGCAACACAGGCGGTAATACAGAGGAGACGACGACCCAAAAGAAGATCGACCGGTGTGGTACACGTCGACATGGACGTGAGTAACAAGAAATTCTGGCCTCGATTTCTCTCTTGAGTCTCGTACCTCGTAGCTTTCATCGCAAAACTAATATAACATTGGACCCACCGAAAATTCGACCTATTCCCTGACAAACGTGTATTTATACGCGGCCAATAAACGTATCTTCTTCGCAGCTTTTTCCTCTCTCACAAAAGATTTTCGAAAATTAAGCGTGGGTGGCAACCAAATAATCTATTTCACGTGACGTCACAGTCAATATTCTAATAATAAAAATTGGGTGTTCCATTTAATCCGGTCACGTTGAATTCCTCAAAATTCTGGACTTTAAATTTCTCAGTCTCGTGCCTATTGTACTTTTCCTCAATCCCCAAATTTCAATGATTCAAAATTTTCAATTTTAATTCCCTGACTTTTCACTATGTTACACAATTTTATGTTCCGGTTGCCAATATTTCGATCAATTTAGTCGTGACCAAAGTTACAAAAATATTCTTCCACCGTTCCCCCAAAAATGACATGCATACCTTACCTTGAATCTTTGTAAACATTTTTCAAGTCCACGGATAATTCTCAGGTTTCGAGTTTTACTCGATATTTATTCACAGATCTATGGATTGGATGAAATTATTACGAGCTTTTCGAATGAGACCCAGAGCCTTGAACTGTAAAATTTATTTTTATCAACTGGGAAAATTAACGATAAAATTATGGGAAATATTCATTGATATTTGCACGAACAAAAAATTCACAAGCAGATGCGATTTGCTAAAAAAAAATAAATGATTTCGTCTCATTCACAAGTTGCAATGAAAAATTGTTTTATTTTCTAACTCACAGACTCAATATTTCGTCGTGAAATGCTAAAAATTGAGGTCCCGTATATTCAGGCGAAATGGGCAGATTTTATGAAACTTATTTTTTCTTTTTTTTACAAATTTTTACCTTTGGCTTGATAAAAGAAGAGCTGGAGTATAAATTGTAAACGAAAAAATGTTTTGTTTGTACAGGAGATCGATCCGGAGAAGCAAGATGTCACCGCCGGTGGGGATTGCGACGAGAGCAAGGTCAATCACAACGAGGTTCGTTATAACCGCGTGTTAAGTCTTTGGAACATGGAGAATTGTTTATTTACGAGAATTTTCGCGAACTAGGCCAAGGTGGCCTGGTGTCACGCGTCTCTCCCTGTCTCTCTCGCTCTCCTTTCTCCCTCGTGCTTGCTCTTTTTTGGCCATTTGTAGCTGCGTGAGTTATTTTCGTGGGAAAAGCAACGCTTCTTGGGAATCCTCGAGAAATGAAAAATAAAGAGGAGTTTTTTTTTTTTTTAAGTTTGATGATGGCAGAGAGCGTGTCAGAGCCCCTAATAACTCTCGAGAAGCAGCCAAGTTATAATCCTTCGACTCTCGTATTGGCAGACACGGAGTCTACTTCCTTCGAGCTTTTGTATATAATTCTCCTTCACATACGTGCGTCTATGTATATATTTATCTGCGTGAAAATGCTCGCGATAATCACTACATAACATTCAATCTATTTTACGCCTTACCAGCACTGCGCGTTATTTCTGGGCCAGCTACGAGATAGATTAACCTCTATTCTTGCATACCCAGACCAAAATAATTCCACTATCTTCGAGCGTACCAACATTTTCTCTGGGAATCGTACAAAAATTCGTCATGCAAATCGCCATCTTTTGTTTATCTCCAGACCCTTTTCGTACCAGTTTCCGCAACAACTCCTTTGGAAAATTCCTCGTGGTGAAAAATCAATTCGGGGCGTTTTCGTTTTATACCTTTTAGTATTTGCTTGAATTATCGAGCCAGCTTCCTCGACGCTAGAACTTTTTTTTTGGGCACTCGCAGCTTCCGAGTTCATCAACGTTTCGACATTTCTTATGAAGTTTGAAAAGACAGCACTGATCCATAGCTTCGGACTGCGACTCGCTGCTGCAGCTTGATGATCGATCACCTGGAATTTTTTTTTTTTTAGACTACGAACATTCTGTCGTCGATCTAAATTTCCAATCCAAGTAAAAAGTTGTACAAAAAAATTTTGACAACTTTATAAGTCAGTTTGTGCTTTTTTTTTTTAATAATTCTCCACGAAAATTTCAGGAGGCCAGGAAATTATCGTTGTTTACCGGATGTGATTTCCCAGTTACCAAATCCCGTTACGTCGTCTTATTTTGAAATAACGTCCACGTGCTTTCGACTGCAATTCCGGAATAAAGAGTCAAAAATGTTGGCAAAATATGTTGAATTTTATGAGAGTAGGCAAAGTTTATTATTAGCTAGATGGATTTCCCCTCGAGCATCCATTTTCACCTTGAATCTCAATTTTAATGAAAGGGAAAAGTTGGCTTACTTCGGCAAAGTATTATATTTGTAAAATAATGTTATTTTTCCTTGACCGTAACTTTTGACATGGTCGACTTTCCTCATCAAAGTTACTCGCTGGAAGACGCGTGGTGGGAAACTCGGTGTGTCTCTCCACCTCTTGAATCTCTCACCCGTTGTATACATGAAATATTCTATACTTAGGTGCTCCCTACTAGTTTCGATATTTAAAGACCAGTCTCTCCGCTGACGTTTAAATATAATTGAGCTTGCCGACGCGGTGCCCTCGCGATATAAACGAAAACAAAAAATTTAAAGACAAGAAAAAAGTGAAATGTAAAACGAATAACAAATAAAATAGAGTCTGGGAAGAACAATGAACTCTTGGTTTTCCGTAGAAACATTTCCCGAAGTATAATCGTGCGCGAAGACGTTTACAAATCTCGTATCACGATCGGTGCCCATTGCCAAGTAATTATGCACAGAGCGACTGGACCGCGAATTCCGCATCGCTTCTTGCGACGCAGACCCATGGGAATGAAAAAGGTCCACGACGCGAAACGAAAACGGAACTGAAAATCAACGAGAATAAAAAATACGTTGAAAAAAGATAATACTGTACGCGTTCATGAACGTCCTGGGTGCTTCTATAAATAATAGAGTCAACCCATGCACGAACTCTGATCGTTTGACATTTCTTACCCTATGATACTCTGCTCTTTTATGATCCATCCATTTTATTCTTTACAAAACTTATTTTTTACTATTTATTACTCCATTTAATGAAAATCCAATTTACACGTCATTGTGCCAAACCATATATTCAGTTTATTAAGAAAAAATGTAATGTGAGATTGAAAATCTGTTTTTATTTTGAATTTAGAAAGTAAAGCTTTTTCGCTGGTTGATTTCATTGCATTGGGTATCCTGAGAATTCTTAAGAATTTTTTTAATCAACGACGGAATAATGGACAAAAATTAGAAAAAAGAAACTTCCGTTTCCCAATCCGAGTGTCCAATATCCCGAAACATTTTATTAAAGCTCATGAATTTAAAAAAATCAAAAAATGATATCAAAATAGTTTGATAGAAACTTTTTGACGATTAATTTTTTGAAGTCTGAATTTTGACCGTTCCACAATGATTATGGAGTCGAATTATTATTTACTCAAGTTCATGTGGCCTTGGTCGAGGGCATTCGGACACTAAAAAAAATATTAGGCATGTTCGATTCGTTTTGGTTATAACATTAATTACACGTCTTTGCCAAAGATTGAGAGTCGATGTATCATTCGTTACCGAGAATCATGTAATGCCTCAATATCTTTTTTATGTCTTAGTTTAGGCGATGTTTTTGTGGTTGCTATTTCGATCGATGGCTTGTTCCCCACCCGAGTTTTTGTCGCTGATTAGTTAAAAGCTCCTGTCCAATGGTAATCTCGAATAGTCGAGCTCTCGAAAGCATCGAAGATACTTGCACTCGCAGCGTCGTCGCACAACTCTGAATCGTGTGTTTTCGGTCCACGCGTGTGATCTCTATTAATAGAAACAGTCCGAGTCGAATAAGACAGGGTGAACTGGCTGTGATGACTGTGATTTTTCCTGCTCGCCCTTTCTCTCTCGATCTCTCTTCCTCTTCTTTATTCACTTCTCTCTCTTTTCTCGTCAGTCAAACGCTTCCTGTCAGTGGATCAAGACAAAGTTTTCCTCAAATTTGTCACTCCGGAGGTGTGCGGAATAAAAGAGTTTCACGTACATTTAAAAAACTTGAAAAAAATTTTCCATGGCGGACGAGATTCTCATTTTTTTCTTTTCAGCCCTAACGCGGTGCAACATTTAACATTGAACACCGCAGAGTTGGCAAATTTTTCAAAGATATATTTGAAGGAACTTGTGAGACAAATCAATTTGAATAATTTCTTGTTATATTGTGAGACTCTCCGTTTCTACAGTCACTTTTGACAGAAAAGTAATGGAAATATTCTGTCGTGACTTTGAAAAAAAAGACTAAAGCTACTTTTTTCTACTACCAATTGAATTTTCAATAAAACTTTGTGCGGCGATTAGACTGCCAACGACATCGGTTGCTCTGTTGGATTTATTTCGTTGCCATCTGTTTTGCTTTTGATTTTTATCGGACAGTATGTTATATCGCGAAGAATGTGAAACTTTGGGGCCCTGTTGTTAGAATCTCGTGGAAAAGGATTAGAAGCGAAGATTGTGTTGTGTTGGAAGAGGAAGCGAATGAAAAATAATTAAAGCCGCTGAAAGTGTTAAGAAAATGTCGTCTTATCGAAAAAGAACTCAAGCGAAGCCTACAACCGCTGCTGGCTTGCGGGCTCAAGCATCGGCGAACGGGAGTTCGATATTTGGAAATCGGCCGAGAAGTATCGCCGGATTATTTAGTCCAAATCAGAGCACATACTCGACTCTTCTTGGTATAAGTCCAACCAACTCGACATACACTCCATCAATATTATCCAAATCGAGCAAGACACCGAGCTCTTATTTGAAAAATTCATACTCCAATTCCGCGAATAATTTAAATTATCAAAATCCGTATACAACGTACGGTGGTACGGCATCTGGCTATGGTGGTTTAACTTTGCCCACTTCCCACTCTTCGGTCAGCTCACTCAGTATATCGATACCCTCGACAAGCTACAATTATCATAATCACACTAGCAACCACTCTAATACGAGTAACAATCGTTTGAGTGCTCAGAGAAACGACACTTTCAATCGTACAAAAACGAAACCCTCCTCCAGCTTTGGCTCCAGAAGCTCCAGTCTTCAGAGTTTAGCCGGATCTGAAGGATACATTGTAAGGAACTTACATTTCAATTCACACCTTTTTTCCTCCATTTTTCACCTTCCTTTTTTATGTTTTTTTCCTTTTTTAATTATTTTTTAATGGGAATCATTCCAAGAGTGTTAACGAAAGTTGATCTTTACCTTTTTTTTGACTTTTAGACATTGTCCACGGTCCATCGAGAGTGTTTTTGAAAAAATACTCAGACTGTATAATAATCGGTTGGTTTTGACTTTACAGAGTGGCAATGAGCGATCAGGAAGATCGAGTAGACTGGGTTCGGTGACCTCAATATCGTCGGACATTCCCTCCGTACCGGCGAGAACAAAATCGATCACTTCCGAGAACGGTGAACTCGACTACAAGAAACTTTGGGAAGAGTCCCAAGCCGAAAACGAGAGACTCAAGGATAAATTACGAAGGTCCGACGAGCAATTGAAAGAAGCGAGAAGCTCGTTGGACAAAGTTCAGATTCTTCAAAACAAATCGTCGCTCTCGGAAGCTGAAAAACGCGAAAGGAGGGCTATGGAGAGAAAACTCTCCGAAATGGAGGAAGAACTCAAGGTAACGAATTCAATAATACTTCAATCACGACAAAAGAAAATAATCTAAACAAATTCGTTTTGAGCGGGGCAAGAGAAGGAAAAACGAATTGATTTTCATCAGGGAATATGCGAGCCAGTCCGGTGCTATTTGTTCTAAATTTCTTTCTTACAGGATGACATCATTTTCTTTTTTCATTTTTCCTCATTCTAAATATGTCAATATTTATATATGAATCTTTTTTTTCTGCATAAATGGTAAACAAATGGTTACCACTAATCGGACATGAAACAACTCCGAGAGCCGCGTTAAATGTTCGTATCATTGTGCTATCTTGTTCGCAACGAATGCGTAATTATCGAAAAGTCTCGCTCTTTCTTTTTCATCGCCGTTGTCGTCGTTCAGTCAATGATTTTTCTATCTCTCTCCGTCTTTCTCTTTTTCTTTTATCTCATCTTTATCACTTCTTCCAATTTGAAACAGTCTCGCAATAAAAAATTAATGATTTTTCAACCTTTTTCGTTTCTGAAAAGAGATTCGCCAACTGAATTCAATTTTTCGAACTTTGTTTATCACATTCCTATCGATCTTTGAAACGGAAAGGAAAAAAAAAGCAAATACCCCATTTCTGCTTTATTAGCCAAAAAAAATTATCTTCAACGGTTAATCCTTTTTCTAATTACGAGGACCCTTAAATTGCGAACCCTTATTGCTGACCTTGTCGACTTTTTTCTTTCGAGGTAAAAAAATCGCTTTTTTTTTTTTTTACTACGAAACTGTTTCGAGTGGGAAGTAATATTTATAGTTTACTATCCACGTTGTTAGTTAGGTTGCACGTTCAAGTTTTTTTTGGAATTATGTTTTGACTGCTGCGATTGATTTGCAGTAAATGTTGCTCCACTTTTTATTCTCAAATCGTATTTGTCAATCATGTATCTTTTGCGCCATTCGCGAAGCCCGAACAACGTAAACGGCGGTCAATCCTGTCGTACGAAATGAATTTGGCGCGAAAATGATTTCTTACATCGTCGGAATCTTTGACCATCTATCGATTTTCGTACATTTATCATTCAATTTTTTACTCGCCATTATTCTTTTATTTCTGAGGGAAATGAGAAAAAAATTCGATGGAAGGTGAGAGGGTTTTTTTTTGGGCTAACCGTTTAACTGTTTACAGCAATTGCAAAAGCTCAAAGCCGAAAATGAGCGATTGAAAGCCGAAAATCGGGCACTTACCCGCGTCGTATCCAAACTCACCAATACTACTAAATAGGTAAAGGAAATAAAAAAAAAAAAACGAGAAAAAAAAAACAACAAATGAAAACAGAAAAGTCGTTAACAATACACATTTTTATACGAAATACATATAAAACAAATTAATCAAATCATTAATTACCACGATGACGTTTTCTTCTTTTGTTTCGTTAACTGTCTGAATTGAGCAATATTAAAAAATGGCATAAACATTATAACTTGTCGTATTAATATTTTATACATTTTTCATGTGTTATTCATGAGCTACTTTCACACTGACACACTACTAAGAACCGCAGTTAGTTTATACACGACTCTTTCTTTATGCTGAAAAATATTGAACAATCAATATTTTGATGCTTTTCTAAAATAAGATACACGCGCGTTACTTCCTCCAAAGTCGCATTTGCATTAGACATGTGAACGTACAACATGCTGTTGGCAAAACTAGAGCCACCGATATACTTTTACGCTCGATTCCGAGTCATAAGAAGAAAAAATGAAGAAAAAAAAAACCTCCCCACGAGGGCCTTGCGTAGCGAGCATGTGAATCAATCACCTTGAATTTTGATACGTTGCCAAACGCGACGCTCTTCTCCGTAACACTCCTCTCGACAGCATGTTTTATCTCGCCTCTTTCACCATCGACTTCCCCAACGAACGAAAAATACTCGACAATTTCTTTATTTTTCACTTTTTGAAACAGATGTCACTGTAAGCCTCACTCCCTTGTCTCCCTTGTAAGAAATTAATTCTGTACCTTTTCGCGTTTTAAGATGGATGTACACTTTGCGAAATTGTTGTCGAATTTAATGAAATTTTTAATGAAAGCTTCAATCGATAAATTCTGGAAGGGACCATTTTTCAACGAACTCTTTGTACTATGAAAGAATAATTTTAATCATAAATGAACTTTACTTTTCTTTTAAGCGGTGTCTCAACAATTTGACACTAGTTGGCATTGGTTTGGTTAGTTGAAAACTCTTTGAACACCCATTACACCAGTGCATATTGCTCCAAGCCGCCTTATCACCTCAAGACTCACATCATTTTTCGACTCTGTTTGTTTTCTAATCGCATGTGTGTTACGCTCGAGAATGTATAGGAGAAACATAAAAATAGCCTTTGATGTCTTTCGGACACGTGTACAAAACCAACTCCGGACTACACGTTGAAATTACGAAGTTACGAAGCTTTATTACAAGTCTCGAAAATTGAGGATTCTCTCAAGTTGACACATTTTTTTCATCATTTTTTCAAATTTATTCGAATCTTGTACAAAATTCGTCCGTTTGCATTAACGATTATTAACCATTCAGTTTAAATATTTCAGTTTTGGCGAATCGAATGGTTTGAAAAATTGTGATTCCATATCCTATACATTTTTGATTCTCTTTTGTACAATAATTATTATTTCTAGGCATGAAATTCTCACCGAGTTTGTTGCGTGTATTCATAATCCAAGGATTGACTTAGAGAGTCATACACCGTCCAATTTAATAGAATACGCCCCCACCTGCCCCCAAGCAATGAGGCGTGAGAATGAATTGTCACGATTACTGAATTTTCTTTGCGATCATGATACACCCCGAAAAATTGATTCGCTAATGAGCAAGCCCTAGAAATTGTTTTATTCTCTCGTCACATTAGCGAACCTCGTTGATAACGTGTCCGAAAAAAATATAGTCGTTGAGCACAGGACACGTGATGGATTTTAGAAAAAAAACATGTAAAAAATACTCTTTCTTTTTTCTAGATCATGGAACAATTGAAGTGCGAAAATCAGAGGCTAAAGGACGAGAACGGGGCCTTGATCAGAGTCATCAGCAAGCTGTCCAAATAAAAAACAAACCCACGCTTTCTTTATTTCGATTTATTTTCTCTCAATATATTTCCTCAGTTTCTTATTATTTTCTATCAACACCGAGCTGCTTAATCGTTTTTCTTTCTCTACGTTGTATTATTACAATATTACGTTTAATTTTAACTGCACAACATTATCATCGCTATGTTGACCATGTTAGATTTTTCTCGCTATGTTAGATTTTTAATTCATTGCTACGAATTCAGTTACTCATGTGGCTGTGCCAAACTTCAATGGTTGATTAAGCAAGACGACAGTTATCTGTACTATTTTAAAATGAAAGAAAAACGAACGAAGGAAAGAAACATCGCTGAAATATACTTGACCGCAAACGGGCCTAGATAATCTACAGCAGATTATTTTTTCGTCTAAATTCAAGAGACTCGATGTTTGGTCAATAACAGTTGAATTTTTTTTTTTTATTCAAAGTGATGTTGACTATTCCGTTGAAATCTCTCGAGATGGTCATGTGAGGCAAACGAGAGAACGAAACTCAACTTTTTTCTTCTTTCAAGGCTCGATTGTAATTATGTAGATAACGTATTTCATTCTTTCGTTGTTAACGTTTATTCATTGATCGCAGACGAGAGTTTGAGCAAAGCTTTGAAGAAACAAATATTTCTCGTTAATCGTGCAAATGATTAATTCAAATATCACATTACGATTTTTTTCCAACGATCAATGTCGATTGCAAACGCGTTAATATTGGCGTCTGAAATATTGTGATCTTTTATAATACAATTTATAGCTAGAGAATCGCGAGTGAAAGAAAACAAAAATTTATATATACACGCATATATATAATGTACATTTTTGAAAAATATATGCTACACTTAACGATCTAAAAAAAGAAGGAGAAAACAACAAGAAATTCGAGGAGTATGAGATTTGAAGAAAAAATCTCTACCGCTCAGGTGGCCTTTGCGAAAAAGACTGGCAATTCATAAATCACATCATAATCCATCAACGCCGTTTATCAAAAGCTTTCGCCAAGCGAAGTATAAAAACGCTATAAAATTTTCATGGTAACTAAAAAATTATATACACGAGACAATATGCATTTTTGTCGAGAAACTTTGACACGTCTTTTCAGCCCTCATTTCGCTGAAGCGCTTCGAGGTCCAAACGTTCAACAAATCAATTTTTAAACATTCATTTTCCTTTCCACTCTGTACGCTATTTATTTTTGTCACAATCCCTTTTTACGTGCAACACGCGTTGATGTGTGCTTCAAGGTTGAGAAAATCCAACGAAGGTACAATAATGACAGCGGAAAAGCTCATTGGCAACTCGAGTCTCATCTTGATATCGTTTACCTTATCAAGGACCCTTGAAGCATGGTCGGCCTGTGACAAGTTTACGTGTCTCTGTGTTTTTTTTTTAATTTTTTTTTAGTAATGTTGTAAACATCTGTAATAGAAGAGAAAAGAAACGTGAAAAAATAGAAAAAGGAAATAACGAAGTCGACATAGTTGTTTCGTAACGCAAAAAATTAGACTTTATACGATTTAACCGGATATAAAAATTGAAAAAAAAAATCAAACAAAAAAAAAACAAGAATGTAGTTAGGTAATTTCCATTGTATTGTATAATAGTGATATCCATGTGCTTATTGTATTATATAGTTTTTAAAAGTGTTCATGCGAAAAAGTATCGCTGCATTATACGATATACGTTACTGTACAGCTGTTATTTACGAAGAAATTTATCGACGAATAATATTAAAGTGTAACCACACGTAGGATTCGTGCAGGTCGATCTTAACTGAAAATAGGCGTCACATAATTTATTTACAAGGATATTAAAGAATTAGCAGAATGAAGTAACAAGACACAAGGCGAAGCCGAAATTAACAGAGGCACGAATGAGACGAGAGAAGAAAAGAATTTGTGAGTGAAAATTGCACGGAAGCAAGAAAGGAAGAAGGGAAAGAGGAATTTTTCAAGGCGATTGATTTTATGTAGTGCGATGTCGTATTTATTTTGAAACGCTCACGATTTCCTTTCGTTTCGTGAGCAATGGTTATTATTTTAATTGTTTTATTTTAACCTGATATACCGAAACTGTATCGTCGTGCTTGAATTAGCGATTATTTGTTAGAAATTGACAACACTCATTTCACGAACGATTGGCACATGTTAGAGCCTCGCCAAATTGCCTAACTACTATGCGCGAACCAAGATTGGCACGAGCTGATCGACGAACAAAGGAACAAACGAACAGATTAAAGAAATATACGGAAAGAAATAATAATCCTTCGCGTTCAACGGCTTACTACCCGTTGACCATTACCATTCTTCATTCTCTACTAGATGAAGTTTATAAGCTATATCGCGATAAAGAGAACATACTTGTTACGCAGGCGGGGACTGAAAAAAAAACTCTAGTCTCCGATTTCATTGTAATACAACAAATATTTATTTCCTACTTGATTTTGTACTTTTAACTGTAATCATAATGAAACAAACAAAACAAACAAACATACAAACGAATGAAAAACAAGAAAGAAAAAAAAACGAAACATGAAACTAATGCAAACTCAGAAATTTTCAAAATCTGTGTTTTATATTTCTCATGTTTTTAACATTGACATTTAAATATACTGAATTCTATAAGTTACAAATTCATTATTTATCGGCGTTTTTTCAATTCAATAATTTTTCCATTATTTCAGTCACTCGACTCATATCGGCACGTTGGTCCGTTATCCTTGCTACTTCCCCGAGCAACACTTTCAGCAATTTTCTCTTCCCACCTCTGTACTGCTTCACTATTTTTTCGTTACGGTCCATCACGCCCTGACATATTTCCGTCAATTTTTTCTCGTCGTGTATCAATCCCCAATTATTTTCCTCAACAATCTGTAAAAAAAAAAAAACAACAATAACAAATTATTACCGATCCGGAGTGTTATCAAAATATTCATTCTTGACGCGCAGTCTTCACCTCTGATGGCATTTTTCTAGGATTTTCCATCAAGTGCTCCAGGATTTTTTCACCGACATTCAAATTGATCTTTCTATTTTCTAGAAGATCGACCAGATCGCCAATCTGTTTGGCGTTGATCGTACTAAAAATAAAAAGTCTTTGTATCAATATTCGAATTATTAAACGAATTCTGAGCTGCACCATCAACCATGAATATAGTTTGTATATATTGTGATTTGACTCGTAAACGAAATTTATTTGCATAATGTTTATGTTCGATGAAAATATGAAATGATAATTTATTCATTCGGTTGATACTCGGTGGCAGGGCTTACCAATTCTCGAGTTTCGCGTTATGTTTGTTGAGCAAAGTCAACAGTTCCATTATGAGAATATTAGCAACGCGCTTGCTGCTTCTGTTAGGATTTTCGCGTAGCACGTCTTGGAATAACCTCAGAAGCTTATCTTCGTTCTGTAATGGAAACATAATCACAGTTGGATAATGAACTCACAAAAAATGGCGTTCTCGAGCGAAAAGTACTCACAACCAAAATGATGGAAGCTTGAGACGTAAGATTAAATTTTCCTTGTAATTTGGTTCTCGTTTCCTCAGGCATTTCGGGCAAAGTAGTTTTGAGGTAATTTACATCAACGAGATTTTCCGAATTTTCTTCATTTTCATTCGAGTGAAGATGAAGAGGTGGTAAATTTGGTTCTGGCATGAAACGATAATCTTGTTTCTCTTCCTTGTCCCTCATGGAAATCGTTTTTTGCGATTCAGAGTCCCAGGTCAATGTTTCGTTAGTGATTGTTCCACCTGTTTCTAATAATTCTATTTGGCGCTCAATTTCGTACTTAATAGCGGCAGCAACAGCTCTGACGCTTCCGATATTTTTCACTTCCGTTCGGACTCCCAGAGCCTCGCCAGGACGATTGACAGAAATGTTTGCGTCGACTCGTAAACCACCCTCTGTCGATACACGAACAAACCCATGCGAAAAGTTGCCAGGACGGAAATCATCGAAACTACATTGTTTTTTTATCCAATTTTCTCACCTTCCATTTTACAAGAACAAGTATTCAATCTTTGCAATATGAGCACAAGTTCCTTTACTAAAGCAGCAGCTTCGTCACCGTCCGAAAGATCCGGCTCAAATACCAATTCCATTAATGGTATGCCTGCTCTGTTGAGATCGATCAAGCTCCTGTGAAAGTAACGATCGAAAGATTGAAAAAAATAAGAAATACGTGAAACTTCGTTTCTTTCAAAAACGCTGTAATTATCGAGTTATTACAGAAACAATTTTCGAAAACAGTTGGAAACGAGCTCCTCGCTGTAAAGATTCGCTTTTAAGGAGGTTGGATCACGACGATACAATGTTGCCATGCTAAACCATGTTAAAAACATTAAAAAATTTAAAAAGATAAGAATTTAAGAAAATTTGGTAAATACACTCTCTGATAATCCATATGACAATACAATTTTTTGTAGATTTTTCCACCATGGCGTACTCGAGTAATTGAACACCAAAGTTCACGTGCATAAGCATAGAGTTTACATATGTACAGATATACATCTCGAGCATAAGAACGTCGATTTAACTCTCAATTATTCAATAGCCATGTGGTAAAAAATTTGGAAAAAAATTTGTTTCTATACTTGATGCCAAAAAGAATGTTATCACCAAATTTTATCAAATTCTGATGATTGTGATTTCGTGATCCGACCTCCTTTAATGTACTTGTCTCCGAGTCGATACCGTGACTAGATAAAAATATATTTTATCAAGTACAAATTGTTTTTTCATAATTGCTACATTATGCTCGATGTGGGCCTACATTCTGCAAAATTCATCTTTTCATTGCAACAACGAATCAACGATGAATTTAAAAAGTAAAATTCTATGATTGAAAGTTTCTTCATGCAGACTTTCCGTAGATTTATCAAAGATGTGCAGAGGAACATTCATTTTTTCTATCTTTGATATTTACAAGATTTTTAGTTGACATACTTTTTCAGTAAATCGTCGTGTAAGCTTTTTCCACTGTCTTGCTCCAACTGTATCTGCTTGATTCTCGATGACTTGACATAGGGTTCTTGGTGAACACCAGGTGTAAATACACGAAACTTTAAAGCACCATCCACAGCTAGTGGTTGTCTTTGCTGAGTTATCTGATAACCTGCCTGACAAGAAATGAGAAGAACTTTGAATGAAAAGCGAAAAAACTTCACAAAGTGGAATTCAATCGAACTATTTATTGGGAAATCATCAGAAAGCAGCTTCATAGATACGCTCAACAGTAATTTTGTCCGAGTTATAAAAATCCATTTTGCTCTGATTTTTGTTGCCAATTTGAAAAGTATATTTTAGAAAAAAACTGTTCCAAAGTTATTCATTTCTCGTTTTCTTAAAAATACTTTTAAACGTATTTTTTTTCAAAATTGAGATTGATGTGTACAAAATATTTGGAAAAAGACAACTGCAATTTGCTAATAGAAACAATAGTTGCTGCTAATTAGATTGCATTATTGGAAAATATTCCAAATTATTGGAATTAGGAATCAGTGAAAATTTGTCAGTTATTGCATTTCCATGGTTCAATTGTTTGTTTATAACTTACGGGTAAATCAGCATAGAAATAATGTTTCCGGTCAAAGAGCGAGACTCTGTTTACTCTGCAAGAAAGTGCCAGGGCCGTGAGAACTCCAGCCTCGACGCAGCGCCTATTCAAAACCTATAAATCTAAGTATATTAACGCAAAGACAAAAATTCAGCAACAAATACAAAAAAAAAAAAATAGTCGTTACCGGTAAAGTTCCTGGAGTTGCGCAGTCAAACAGTGAAACGCAAGAATTTATAGGCATTCCAAAACTTGTGCTTGCGCCGGAAAACAATTTCGATTCTGCGTTTATTTGAGCATGGATTTCCAGGCCGACTACGGAATTCCATTTATTACTGCAAATTGAAAGAATTGTCCTCACATTGGATGGTTTTCAGTAGTGAGTATTTTTCTGTTTCTTACGTTTTCTCTCGTGGTTTTGCTTTTGTGGCGTATGTTCGTAAATTCGTAGAACATCTCACGATTTTATTGTATTTTCGAAATCCTGTCATTTCCTAAGTCGGTGGCACTTTGGTGCTTTACAAATATATTGCAAGTTTTTGTTTAGCACACGGTTTGATGAATTATGAATTCTGTGGTGCGGTGTAATTTTAGGTTAAGTTACCGCTGCTCCTTCATCCGAACTGGTAGTCCGTATGAAGAAAATCTTTGATTTTCAACAGATATCAATACACAAGTTGTTAATATAAAATCAATATTCTATAAGTTTATACTATTATTATTAGTTTAAACTATTATTTCTTCAATATAAATAATAAAGACGGTGAACATTCAAATCCCCCGCAAAAAAATTTAAAAACACCACCGCGAAGTGCTGCCTTTTCGTTCAACGACGAAACAAAAGTCTCGTCAAGCGACGCCAGTGTTCCCAACCGTAACATAATGATAGTAGATATCACATAATTCGGTCATGCGTACTATGTAACATAGTGCTCGTACTATGTAATGTGAATCTACGATGATAATTTCGTCGAGAGCCGTTATGCGATTGAAAAAAATATGGAATTCGAAAAACAGCGCGAAACGCACGCTCGTCCTCCGTCACTTTCCGATTTGAGCGACTCTACTCACTCTAGTGAGCCTAGTGAGTAACGTTGTAAATATTTTGGCCAGTCGGTCGATTCATCCAATAAATTACAACTAAAATGTATCCCTAACGCCTAGATAAGAGTGCGGCAGCTCTCGCGCCACGCTTCCTTTTTAATACTTGGTGCCAAGCCGCCTGCCGTGTCTCTTGATTTGTTGGACAGTCTCTAAACATCCTACAAAGTGATCTCTTCGAACCAAGCAATCGGGACAATTTTTAAGTTTTTGTGATACTTGGTCACTTTTTTTGGTCTCCTGAGAGCTTCTTCGAGACTCATTAAAATTCTATTGAAGATTCGGTTTCTCACGACAATGTTTGTGTCTACTTTCAGGGGTTGTCAGCAAAACCCATCCATTAATTAAATTCATCATATTATCAGATTGGTTTTAAATAAAGGACATTTTACAACAAATGATCGCTCGTAGTATTGTGAAAAACTGATTACAGGAAAAAAAAAATTCGTTGACCCCGACGTGATTTGAACACGCAACCTTCTGATCTGGAGTCAGACGCGCTACCGTTGCGCCACGGAGTCTTCGATGAAAGAAGCTTCGAAATAGTACATTATGGACCGCGATGTGATGATATGCTAAAGTCTAAACAGATAACACTTCGAGAGCATACAAAATGTATGTGGAAGAGTTTTTCTGCGAAAGCTGTTGCTGTAAGCTTCACCCCGAGGATTGCAATATTTTATCTTTATTGAAAACGATTCAAATAAGAATAAAAAATAAGCACTCTGTTTTATCATCTCAGTCATAGAACAGGTAAAATTCTTTAACCCGTAACTTTATTTTGAGGAAAAATAATCAATTTTCACGCGAACATCAAACGGGAACCATGCGGCTTCGGCATCACAGGGCTGAAATTTTTTATTCATTTTTTTCCGAAAATGGTGGGTCAAAATTTTTCCAGAAACGCAAACGACTAGAACTCTTCACGAGGACACGCAGGGAGACTTTCTCCATCACCCAGAATCGCTAGATCTACGAAAACACGTCATGGAGCCTCGGCATCACAGGGTAAAAATTTTTATTTTATTTTTCTCTTCAAATGGTGATTTGGGCCACCATAAACCACTGAACGACGCCCAAAAGGTTTGTAAAAAAATATCTGATTTCGTCAACTTGACGGGGCTAACTCAGTGGAAGTTCAGTACCAAAACCCTTACAAGGAATATCAAGATTTTATGCGAGATTTCGAAAATAACCAAAAATCGCAATGATTGAGGTTAGGCGATTTCGGGCGCAGAATTTATCAATCCTCCAGATGAGAGTGACGAATATCACTTTCACTATTAAGTATTGTTAAATTTTATGATCACGAAGGCAGAAAATCTCGACAACTACCTGAAGAATATTTTGCCGTCGTAGGGACTGAAACAAGTAACGCGGTGCGTGCTCACATCCCGCATACGAGCTCCGACTTATCAGGAGAACATCGAACCATCCGGACAATTCTGTTTCTCCCTACGGTGTACAGAATTTCGCGCGGGTTGTCTCGCCGAGCCCCTCCTGATATCAGGAGTCCATAAATGAAAAGGTTTGAATTTCAGTTCCAACAGAAATTTATATATGATGATGAAGGCGTCATACCTTGACTTTCGCCCGTGAGGAATTTTTTCAACAGGGACGCATGCAGCCAGCAGTAAGTAATACCATGACGCCACCGGTAGAAGCGCTGATGTCAACGAACCCCGTGCTAGTGGGGATTTCACAAGGTAAAAACGTTCAGAAGTTCCCCCATTCAATCCCAACTCCATCAAGAATTTTAGGGGAAAACGTCAAAACGATCGATCACCGAAAGCCGCCATCTTCTATTGCATAACAATTCAGCTCGGTGAGAATTCCTCGATGCTATTCATAGTCGAATATCGCCGTTTATGCGGAATGCATTCTCCGTTGATAACATCACAACGACGTATGTGTGCATCAGAGTGTGCGGGAAGCGTGTTTCTCTGTCGGACGTCAATTTTCGGGGAAAACGATGTCACTGGCCGTTGATGTGCTTCTGCGCGTTCAGGATTGCGTGTCGGCGGTACCATCGAGAAAATCATAAAACGACGATAGGTCGAGCACGAGACAAATTTGGCTGCGTCTGCTGTATTGATACAAGGAGTGATTGGCCCCCTGAAACTGCCGAAATTTCTTCGCGAACCGGAGCAATGAACCAATGAACGATGGAAAGGGTCGGCCCAAGACCAATGAGGCGGCTACACGTCACAGAGGTGCTGAGGGCCCACGCGGCTGTTCCTCAAAATTGTGTCTTTCCGATCCACGGGTAACATCAGACTCGAGGAGCTCTCACGACAGAATACCAACCGACGTGTCATCCTACTCGTTCTCATGTTCTTCTGATACTAGGATGGTTAAATTGTTGATTATGTCCATTCCGATTTCTAACTGCGGATTACCAAACTTCGTAATATCGCATCACGGATTATGAGAAGAATACCAGACGTTCTTATTCGTTCGGTTTCTCTTTCATTTCAGCCTTTCGCCCGAAACTTCCCCGTCGTGAACCCGAAACCGTATACACATATCTATAGAAGACGTATATGTGTATCCATCGTTTGAACATAAGCATTTAGACTACAGTCTATAAATATTCGTAGTCGCTATGCCACGAAATTGTTTGGTGTTACTCGGTTGCATGCTTAGCAAACATGACTAGACATTCGATCACGATGATTAAACGTCGCAAGTTAGTCGAAATTCTGCCATTGTTGTTTATCAACTTTGGAAAAACAATTTTAATTAGAACGTAAATAATTCCGATAAAATTAAACTATCTTTTACTGAGCGTTGAATACTTCGATACGAGTTGTACAAGGTGACAATTGAACATTTAGATTGACGCATGGACCGTTAATATCAAAATTTTTAATATTTCATTTTTTATTGTTGCCGCCATTTTTGATACCTCGAAATAATCCCGAGCGTGGCGTGTTGGTTACCACCTCGGATGACTTCGACTCATACGTTTAGGTCGTTCAATGATTAAGAGTGAAAATCATTTAAACTCAATCAGTTGGTGCATAGTACCAGGGAAGTAGAAAGTCTTAGGAGCTTCGGAGTCCAAAGAAGTTCGGAAATAAGGTGGAGAGATTGGTACAAGTTTGTGAGCTTTCGAAAACTGACACTAAGCATTCGTCTCAGTGATTCGTAAGTTTCTCAAAATGAAAATTTTAGGAAACATTTTTTCGATTATTCGACATCATTACTGTCATAATTATTGATAAGAAATAGCGTTTTAATTGATAACTGGGAAAATGTCTAGCACCAGAGTGCAAGATCGAAAATACGATTCATTTAGGTCTGCGATTGAATTACCGTGAACTTTCTGTTCAATTGCATTCAAACGATATGAATGCTGAAAACTTTGAAACCTTCAATAATGATCAGACACATTTATGTATATATATAAACGAGACAACCATTATGGCGCCTCTACAGCCGGGATACGTACAAACTTCTTACCCATTTTCATTCATGTTTACCTGATGCGAGGAGGGGCTAAACGAGACAACCCGCGCGAATATCGCTCAACTGTACGAGAGAGGAGAAAGATTTCTCTTCCTGTTCACCTGATACCGCACGGTTCGCATGCGGGATGTGAGCACGCATCACAAGACTTCGACTCCAGATTTTTTATAGTTTACGATTGGAAAATTGTTGCAAATCTTTCCTGTTATTGAAGTTTCCAGATGAATTCTTCAATTTCATACTGGTAAAGATTTCCTCCGTCAATTTCGTAAATAATTTTTTAGACTCTTGCGAAAAACTCTGCAGAATTCCAGATGTCTTTTGCATTCGTTCGGAAACTTTTTGGGATTTCGTAATCACGTGATTGTTCAATTGTTCAATTTCAACGGATTGAAATTGAACAATTTTCAGTGGAGAAACAAGCATCACATAAAAATGTATACCCTTCTCAATATGAACAAATAACTTCTGAAGAACAATATTTAAGTCATACAATTTTTAAGCATTTGAAAACGATAAGAATAATCTGGAATCGTGGATAAATCAAGGATTGTTCACTAACAGAACACAGCAATTTTTTGCATTTTCATTTATTGTTAAAAATAAAATAGAACTCGGAGCAATAATCAAAAGTCAATTTATTGAGAAAAATAGTAAATTATGAATTAAGGGGAAAAAAAAATTTCATTGACCCCGACGTGATTTGAACACGCAACCTTCTGATCTGGAGTCAGACGCGCTACCGTTGCGCCACGGAGTCATATGGTAGAGAACGTTCAAATAAGTAATATAATGAAACGAAACAGAAAAGTCAAGGAAATATTAATTGTACACAAATACCATATAAGATTATAACAAATAGACAAAATTGAAATCTTGGATCTTTAGAAAAATTAACAAAATTCGACAATTTAAAATACTCATCATGGCCATGGGTGTTGGAGGAATCGGCTCAAAATATCCATGTGTGTGCAGGCTCGGGATTTCTTTACTCTTGCTGTATTGCTTATATAGATACACGTCCATTACATGCCTCAATAATTTATGTCACCTGACAGTCGTATGATCTAAAGAATCCTTTAGTGGCTTTCCACGTCAGGGGCGTGGTCCAGGGTGGCATCTTCCGAATGAAACTTCTACCAGGGCAACACGCAACTCTGGAGTCGATTCAGTTCTCCCGGCATTATTATTATACGCTCAACTTTCCCCTTCGTGGGTAATTTCAGAGTCGTTCGATAATTGGCCCTCCACCGTGAAATCGTTCGTATTGGCGAGCCCCTGACAACAACAAGTCCACCAGGTTTTCATCAGGATCGAGGAGCTCGTATACAATCGCTGTCCTGATCCCACGGGCATTCCTATCGACTCTCAACCTATTTTCACATGCACAAACTCTTGCTTTTTCGGAACTTGAAGGTGACGAAAATATTGAAGAAAAAACACATCAAAATTTTTACTATCGATGGTTAATTCGATGGTACTTTTTAGCTTATTCCGTTTGCTAGGTGATTCCTAATCGAGCTTTAATTATTTTTGAGTATCTACACTATTTTCCTGCCAAATTAAATATTCATTGATGCCAATGAAAAGCGGTAACATGTAAATTGTTGCACGCGTTTTCGTAAGCGTATATACAACATAGATTTTCCGAAAAACAAATGCAAGATTAACACAGTGGACTTGAAAACGATTTGAAGGTATTTCTATTATTGCGTTTGCCGTGTTGGCTGGACTGTTTTCAATCCTCTACAGTCGACTCCGACTTATTTTTTGATCAACCACATTTTTTTTCACAATAAGATTCAAAGATCGAACGCTATCAACACCAAATAATTATATGACTCAAAACTTGTTCTAGTACTTGCATTTTCACTAAGATGCAATCCTATTAGGCGTAAACCTAGGCGCGGCGTTCCGATCTTTTGATTTTCCCGAGACTCACTCGAGTATATTATCTCTGAATAAAGCAAAAATTCAGCGGTAGGGTTAAGCATTTTATTTAATTGTGGAGTCCAGGAGTAATGTCATGATCTGAAATTCAAACTGGAGACTAATTACGCAGTGCTCCGTCAATTGAGAAATAAATCAACCCGATTGATGCCGTAATTGCTGAGAGAAAACTTTTCATGGGCAAAGGTTATGCAAAAAGATCAGTGTGTATGCATACGACACAAAAAAGGTCTTGTGGTCCCATCGTGTTTTTGATTGGTCGCGACTGATGACATATGTGTATCATTGCGTTGTTTTCTAACTCCGTTCAAGAGAACTCCGAACCAAAAACTTCTCGTCGGCTCGATGCAGAAGAAAGCTTGTGTGCCGAGCGAGTTAGAAAACAATGCAAACGTTTGATTAACAAATGCACTTGTCCCGGTTTTTACCCCGTGAAGGGGATTTGTCATGACTTACAAATATCCGACAAACGTTTGAATTATGAAATTTTGATCCGACAAACGATTGCGCTTCTATTCGGTATTCGAAAATTCAAGATATGTTCAATTTTGAAAAAAGTTGGCCAACTATGCAGCAATTTTTATTTCTTTTTAGTTTTCTTCATCTAGAGACTTGGTAGAGTCTAGGGAAAAACACATTTGACGACTCTGCATGAACGAAGCAAATTCAGGGGTAGGGTTAAGCATTTAACTTAATTGCGAAGCTTTGTACAATTATCCAAAGGCGCTAACACATTGGAAGATTCAGTGTGATTGCATATGCGCGTAGAGAATGCAATTAAAGATCTTTTTTGATGCCCATCAAAATCCATTTCCACAAAGTCGGTCTCGGTTGGCAGCAGTGGCGAGTTTCTATTGATCACGAGTGACGTGTACGTACCAATCTGGCAGAAAGTTTTCGATTAGGTGACAGGTCGTCTTTCTTTTGAACGGGGCAAGAAAACAATGTAGACGTCCGATCAATTCGACAGTAAAAATTGGGGAACGATCACGATGACGAAGACGGCGAAGGGGACAATGTTTCTTGATTCAAAAAAATAATAATAACAGGATTGTTGAACAACGCAGCGATGTAAACAGCCACCATATATACAAAGAAGAAACTGAGAGTTCTTTCTCTGCATATAGGGTGACGTTTAAGATGATGGATCAATCACTGAACGTCACCTCGAATTTTCGAAATTCAAATTCCTCGATATCGTTTGACTAATCAAAAAAAAGGCTCTGTCAGCGTACGCAGGACGATGGCAAGAATCCGCTGGCAGGGGCTTTTTTTTTATTCGTGAAACCGTGGCGGAAAAATTCAATTTCGAAAATTGCAGCTATCTCTCTCGGACTCACAATGGCGTGATAGCGACTGCTGCATCATCTTAAGGGTTTTTGTTATAAGACCTTTCACAGTCTCGTCGAGTGAACCGTTCAGGCGTTTCTTCCTTTCGCATATACTAATAGATTACATAACCCGTGTCCAATTAAAATGAATGTAATAATCCGAAAATCAATGAAATATGAAATGATTATTCTTGTAATAGCTTATTCAAATGGAAACGGGAGTCAACAAATGTACTTGTCCAGGCTTTCCCCCCCCGGGGAGAGGATTTTATACAAGCTTCAAAATGATAATATAGCAGTCAATCTTACGAGTTTATTCCGCAAATTATATTCGAGATTTCAAAATTCATAACAGGGAGTTCACAGTCATTACCTCCAAAGTTTATCACTACGTTCTATCGAAATAGGGAAAAAAAATGGCAGCGGTGGGATTCGAACCCACGCCTCCGAAGAGACTGGTGCCTTAAACCAGCGCCTTAGACCGCTCGGCCACGCTACCGCGAAAGCGGAAATCGACTGGTGAGACTTCAGCGAGCGAATATCGCGCGCAGTTTCGGTGACAATAAAAGTGAAGAAAAAAGCATTAAAAAGGGATCAGACCGGGTCCGCGGTACTCTCACCTCAAGTCGAGAATGCAGAAGCGACCAAGGGAGGTGCAATCCTCGGATAAATTCACTCAAGCGGCATTGCGGAAAAAAGCGAGAGAAATTGATAGATTAACAGGTACGACAAGCATCGAAAGAATAGTTAACGCCAGACCAAAAATCGCCCCTAACCTCACAAAGGCGGATCTGCATCGTGTCAAGTGATATTTGAAATGTTTTTTCTTCTGAATATATGAGAAGTAAAGTAACACTTATTGATGAGAGCAGAGTGAAATTTCAGAGAGCTGCAAGAATTTGTATACCTCCTGGACGGAGAAAACGAATCCATTTCGTCAAGCAAAATGTTCTTTACGCAGAATATGCGAATATGTTGTTTCAGATAATATTTTACATTCGAAGATAATTTTTAATCTTATTTGTCGACATAGTTCTGTTTTCTCAGTATAGTAAACGCTTTTTCTAAATTTTTACATCTTGCCCAAGATGAGATGATGTTTTGATGAACAATTTTCCAATATTTATTGGAAATGGGTTGAGAAATGATGAAATATACGCAGTGTGGATTAAATTCACTTATTCACTTCATTATCTAATACGCACGGGAGGACCGTCTATAGTAGTGAATGATCAAGGAGACTGGAGTTGACTGAAGAAGCTCTTGTGACAAAAACCCTCAAAGAATAAGTGCGCCGTATGTAAATAAAGAAAGAACTCTCCGTTTCTTTCTCTGCATATGGTGCCTGTTTACATTGCGAGCCTACACGTTGATTTGTTTCGAATTGTAATCTTATATGTATATAAACAATTCTGATAGTTATATAAGAGACTCTATTATCCAATGTCACTTGATGGAATAAAACTGTTTTCTCCGGCAATTAAAACATCGATAGATGACTATTTCAAGAATTTCTCACCATTCGTTTGCCATGTGTGAAAATGAAATTTCATTTTAAAATTTGTATTTATACTTTACCGCGTCGAAAGGCACCTTCAATGATTTCTGCCGAGATCACTTCACGTTGTAAACACGATGACTGAGGGAAACTATTTTTGCATCATTTCCTTGCGTACTTGCCTCAAAATAACACGTAATTGTGACTTTTGCGAAATCCAACGATTTCTTCGAGACGCTCGATCGGTAAAGCTGGCTATCTGCGATTACGATCGCGAGCATATCGTATTAGAAGTGTCTTCGTGTGAGAATGTGGGTGAGAGAATGAGTAAGTGATCCATATATAGGAGCACGCCTACGCATTAACCAATACGAACGAATTCTTGTCACGGATATATACGCAGCACAGGGCGCCAGAGCACACTTTTTGTGCTTGCGCTACGCTCGTTCGATATCCCAGAGAACGTCTCTTATCTCCTTCACGGTTCAACCAATTTGTGATTCAAGAAAAAAACAATCCATTTTATCAGCTGAAAAATGCCCGGACGTCCGCTTTGGCAGGTAAGAAAGTAATTTAATGCCATCGATGAGGATATAAGCTTTTTTCTCGAAACCTTAACCAATCTTCCCTTTAATCCAGAAAGAATTTTTATTGATCATCGATTTCTCGAGTTTCCGCGACTCCTAGACTCTGGATTATTATTCAACCACCTGTTGTTGTTTTCGCGCGTCCGGTCAGCTGAGTTTGACACCCCGATAAATAGTTGTGTCGCGTGCAAAATTTATTTCACACCGGTTCGCGAGCTTACGATACGCTCTGTCGTCTCGGCACTACATTCACATCCTGCTCCTCATTCAATCTCTCCGAATGGATCCGCCTCGTTCGAGTAGTCTCGCTTCTCATCCGTCATTTTGAAGAACCGCTAAATAAACGATAATTCTTATGTTTTTTCCCGATATTGGTCACGATTGCACTCGCGCTGACTTATTAGCAAGCGCATTTACTCATTCTGGATGATAATCTTTTTAAAATCACTTGCTATCACTTTGTTAAAAATTATAAACAAATGAGAAAACAGTTTTTTTTTGGCGAAGCCTTCGCGCTTCACCATAACTTTTGTAAACACATAATCAACGATTCGATCGAATCGATGAATATATAACTCCTTGCCGAATATTTTTCGATACTGTGCTTGGAAAAATATAAAATAAGAATCAATAATTACGGAATTACGTTTCCGAAAATTAGAAATTCCAACGCACAAAAAAATGCTCTCATTTCGTGAAAAAATAGCCTGCGGCCTTAAAGTCTTGGAAGACTCGGTATTATTTTTATCGCGAGCTGACTCAGAGCTTTTCATCGTGTTGAGAGAGTGTTTTCACAAATTCTTTTGTTATAACCTCGGTACCTAATTCCGGAATGAGCTTTCCAGTCCGGCTCCAAGTTTTCAACGCAATATTTCTGATCAAAGCTACGAAACATATTATGTTTCGTGTTGTTGCTAATATATTTCTTTTCTTTCGTTTTTGCGTCGTTGATTCTGTTTCTGGCTATGGAACGGCATGACCGAACCGCCATATTAATTGCAAAAAGTAAACAGATAAATAAACAAATTTGAAATTATTTTCGAAAGGGAATTTTTTTCTGATGAATAATTTGTTGCAGAAGTTACACATTTTTTTTTTTACACTCGCATTTGTTGAGTCATACGTCTTGTCAGATTTTGTGAACGCTATCCGCAGAGGATGATGGAATCAAGAATATTTAGAGAAACAACAAAATAGTGGCGAAATGAAACCCACGATTTTCCGTTCGTTATAAAAACGAGGAAGATATTCGCGCCCTTGTGATTTTTTACATGAATGCGAAGCCATGACCCGGTCCAGCGTTTTCTCGGGCGTAAGGCGTGAGCGACTACGATCCAGGAATAACTTTCGTCGCGGCACTGAAACTTGTGCCAAGGAGAGCATAACATCAATTTAAATTTATCGTCTGTGACTCGAATGAACGTTATCACGAACATTTCCACCATTTCCTTTCCTTCCAATGGGAAATATAACATTTAACGACAAACTTTGTTACTAAATAATAAAAAGTCCAATAAATTGCATTGCAATTTTTAAAAATGATTTTGTTGTTGAATAATCAACGAAAACTCATTACGAAACGAGCGTTATGTCTCCAATCTTTGAAAAAGCGATCGGGTTTTGTAACTTTGACTTTTCAAAAAAAAAATTCAAGTTACCAAAATGGATTGTTTATTGAAAATTTGCTTAGAAGCTTTTTATCGTCAGATTAAGAATTTTCACAAATATTCAGAAAACGTCTCATTAATTTACAAAATTGTAGAAATTCGCTTTCATTTTCGATAAATATCGACGAATATTGAACAAAAATAAGCCGGAGTCGAAAAGAATTTTAATCTACTTTCCAACTAATCACAAAAATGCTGGATGTATTTACCATTGAATTTTATTTTCTTAGCAGAAAATCGCTTCATGGCTACTAATTATTCGAAACAAACAATGGAGTTTTAGAGATTCTTTCAATTCTTTCGCTCATCTCCACAATCTAGAACCTCGCAAAATGTTTGGCAGAAATTCGAGTGTTTCATGTGGTCTCCTCTCTCTCTCTCTCTCTCTCATTTTCTGTCCGATGACCCCTACAAGGGTTAAAACCTCATACAAAAGTTGTAGTCACCGTTTTTATCGAGTCTCTAGTGATTTCCTACGAATAAGAAAGCCAAGGAATGCCTAAAAATCTTCCAATTATAACAACGGTTCAAAATTATTCATATAGTCTGAACATAATGAATTCTGTTAGTCACCAGAATCAGTTTACATCAGAATCAATAATCATAATGATGGAATTAATGAAAAAATTCTCGATGACGTAGAAAACAGCAGAGTTGTTTTTATTTCGTAGCAAGGATACTCACATAGTATTCTCCATATGTGAAACTCTGGGAAAGAGGTGTGAAAATTTATAATTTATTCAAAAGACTGAAGGAACGTTGAAAAAAATAAAAACATTTCATAACGAATATCTTGGCATCTAGCAGTGTCGGTAAAATTTGTTGGGAAAATATTGAACGTTGTGTTTATAGGGAAAATGAAAGAGTTGTCATTGTCATTGGGATTCTAATTAATGTTGAATTTTCGAGAGAATGTCAATTTTCTTTCGGATATATGTACAGATATATAATATTTATATATATAATATACAAATGTTCATATGTGTTCACATGTGTCTGGTGTTTCCGAAACCACCGTGTCCCGATTGACTGGCTCCTTTATTGAAACCCATTTGCAAGTTGAGGTGACCCTCGCTGGCTCGAAGCTGATCCTCCGTGAAGGTTCTCTCGTTCTTGTCGGCCATTTTGGGTCCTAGAGTTGGTCCGTTGTACTCGGGATGCTTTTGTGTCTACAAAAATCAATGAAAAAGACAAAATTATATTTTTTTCTCGGGTTGAATATTTACCATCGTCGCGTTACCCAAAAAATGACCTTAACCCTCCGTAGACACACATGGGTCTTGGCTGTCCAGCCCATTGAGCGAATGGCGTGAATATCTCGTTTTTCGTATCGATTACCATAAAATAACAATAATGAAAAAGTATTTTAATCCATCACCCAGTGCAGGCTCTCTTTCTATAGATCCAGAACTATTTTCCTGAATTTTTTCAGATTTTTTAAACGAGCCCGAGTACAGTAAAAAACAGTAGGCCACCCCAGACCCATGTGTGTCTAGGGAGGTGCCCTATAATTGTAATGTGTCTATGGAGAGTTAATTATTATGAATTTTTCTTTGACGTTGAAAAGTGATATTCGATGCAAAATTGAGGAGCAGCAAGACGTCAAAAATTTAAAAAAATCAAAAATATGTAAATATAAAAAATTTTAAACGTGCGAATGCGCCAATTTTCATTTTTTTTTTCTTAACGATCATGAAAAAAATGCAATAATGCTGGAAGTTTGGACAGGAGCAAAAGGATCGCTCTCAAGACACGAAGAACTGCAGTAATCGGAGGATTTAAAACGAGCCTTAGTCCATTTGATTTATCAAACAAATTTCACGTAAACAGTTATTGACAAATAAAATAAATTTGGGAACTTGAGCCAGATTGAAAAATCTTGAAGGAAATTCTTTAATTTTTTTATGGGCGATAATATCGTTAAATTCTGTTGCGTAAACAACAGATGTACTCACGATCCTTCCAAGGGCGTAAAGGCAAAGGGTGACCTGAGGAATATTGCGTCTTTCGAACAGATCAGCCGTTTGGAAAATTTCTTCCTGCGGTACACCGTAGTTTTTGATAGCTGCTTGGAATCTAAAAATTCACAGAAAACTTTTAAAACTTATCCTCAACTCAGATGGAATAAATTTCGAGAGAGTTGGAATCGTACCTCTGGACATTTTCCATGAGCTGGAAGTTGGTACCCTTCGTTTGAATTTTCTTGACCGAACCAGGCGCCAGTTTGTTTATCAGCTGGCAGAGGACTACACCGTCCTTCAGAATGTCTTCGTAATTACCAGCTGGTAATTTTTCCCCGAGGACACCTTCGATCCAGGCCAGAACTTCGGCTTCCTGTTCCTTATTGCGGGGCTGCAAAAAAGCAGAAAAAAAATCATTCAACTTTGACCTCGAACGCTCTCGCAGCTTCGAAGTATGTTCGCGATTATTATAATAATCAAGAATTTTCAATCGTCTCTCGCATTCAAAGTTCCGATCGATGGATATCGTGGAACACACGATCAATTTTTCGACCATTCCCCGCCCACGTGTTTTGCTCGTTCGATAAAAACAAAAAATGAATTTCTATTTTATTCTCTCGATACATCGCTCGAAAATTTATCGTCGGTCTGTAAAGTTTTGAGCAGCACTCAAACTGACCGTACGAAAATATAGTTCGAAAGTTTAAAAATAAACCTGGAGAACGAGGTTGAATTTCGATAGGAAAAAAACTAACGTGTCAAAAATAAATAATTGCTGTCAGATTTACAGGCTTTTATAAGCCAGCCCGTGCAGCTGCCATTTATATCTCAACGCCCAAAAGTCTTTTTCGTTCAATAATACATCGGCCAATATGTTGTCAACAAATGTGTCAGTTTGTGCGTGTTGCTCGCCATTAAATTTAATAGCTTTCGACATTTACCCATCGATTATTTTTGGGGCACTAGGAATTTACTCGAAAATGAAGAAAACAAACGTGCCTGTTTTTTTTTTACTGCAATTTTGAACAAACTTTGCATTCTCGTGTTACGAAGAGTCTTAGAGAAATTCTGTACGTTGGATCGACGTGTCGAATCGATCCAATGGGCAGCCATAATCCGATGTATATTTATAAATTCATTTTAGAATCGATTTGAGAAACGAATTTTAACGAAGAATTAATCGCTCACGATTTACCACGATTTCGCGATGGGGAAACGTGCGAACGTTTCCTGCTGATGTTTATACCACATCGACTATGACGTAAAAGTAAAATCTGGCACATTTCTGCCCGACGATAAATAAGTATTTATAACACGATGCGATACCAAGAGACTCACTCCACTCGAACTTTATATTCGCAAGTGATCTCGTCTTTTGAATCTTTATAAATTATCGCTTACTCAGTCTCTTCAACGTTTCTTTTCATCCCCGCAGGTTGCGTTTGTTCATGCCGTGGTTTTCGTAAGAGAACAAGATTTCTCATTGCTCACTTGATAAAATGCAAAGAATCTCAATGTTGTAAATTTATTCATTTTAATTAATTCTTTCTCTAACAAACAAAGTTCTACATTTTATGGTTCAACAAAATTTCCGTTGAATGAACAAAACTTTTGTCAGTTTAACAAAGTCTGCGATCACTCATGCAATCGTTCTGTCGATTCGAACAAAAATTTGATGGTCCAATTAACTCAATTTATTGGCTGAAACGAATACCCCTTATTCCAACAGTAGAATTTTGCAATTCACAAATATCATTTTTCTACTCGTATTTCGTTGAGTCTAGAAATTTGGTTTTTCAGTCATTTGCAATAAATTTTCGAATTTTTGCGAAATGATTTTTCGTTATAACGTAAAACGTTCAAGTGTTTTCTAATTTTTTACCAAATCCGGATGCCGAATTTTTATTTTTTCCACTACTTCAATGTTGATAGTTCGAAATGAGAATAATAATAATAATTATAACAAAAAAATCATGATAATTGGGGTCGGAGATAATGATTATCATTGGTGGATAAAATTTTATTTTTGTCAAACGAAACCACAAGAAGAAAGTTGATAAATTAGTGAGGCAAATAACGATCCAGTACATTTAAATCGAGATTAATCGAATCCAGGTTGCACCCATTGAGTTTCGGTTTCTTGGCTCTCTTGAGAAAATTTGTCAAAGCTCTAGCCCAATTAGACTCAGGGTCGGAAAGCGAGACACGAGTGACGAGTTCGCGTGAGTGTGTTAGTCTCTGTGCATTCGATTATGCATGAATCGTGTATTTTACGAGTATGTATATATATTTTACTCGAATCAGGCGATTGTGGTCAAGGTTGCTTTTGGGTTTGTTTAAAAAGTACAGGAGTGCAAAACGATTCGCACGATCGGCAAAAAGACGAATTAAATAATTTTTACTACCCCGTCCATTGAGGAACGTCGTTCTAAACAAATTGTCGTAAAATTTCATAAAAACATCGATTTTTTTTTCAATTTCCTTTAATTTTTTATTATTTTTCTTCAAATTTTAATTTAATCCATTTAATTAAGTTTAATTAAAAAAAAAAATTTCAAATTTCATTCAACCAAAGAAATTTGGTTGAATGACTTTACATTTGATTAACAGAATTAACCATCGAGCGTCATTGATTAATATCGAAACTCGATCGATTTTCTCGCTTGTTTACTGAGCTCACAAGATCGAAAAAATTCAATTATTTATACAGCGATTGAGCACGTAATCGACATTCATTGTTTAGAAGATTCATTCTCAGGCGATTTTATTTGTTTTCTCGAAATATTGGAGACACACTATCTGGCGAAAAAAAAGCTTCGATCTATCTTGCGTAATGTAAGTCTCTCGTTGAGAACTATAAATATACCGGATGTTAGAGAAGACGTGACGTGATCTTTTCCGACGAGGGTTACATATAGACACACACGCAGAAATTGATACACAGAGTAAACGTAAAACATGTTTTATAAAAAGCGGATGTGTATGCATGGATAAAAGGGTTTAAAACGATTTGCAGGTTGAGCAAACATTCGATCGATTCGACAGAAAGTCATGTCTTGATTCATCCTTTTGGGATGATGCATTCTGTACAAAAAAAAAAAACACGCGGCTGTGCTTTAGGTCGGCAAGGCTTAAGTGCTTTTGGATTTACGAGCTTCGGACGGAAAAGGAAGGGAGAGAGAGAAGGAGAGAGTTACTTGCTCCGAAGGGCGAGAGAAAATTGGTGCTGATTGTTGATTCCTAATGTATCCAAATTTAGATGCTCTGCGAAGTCTTAAATACAGATTTTGAGGCTTCAGATGGCTTAGCAAAATGTAAAATTTAAAAAATGATGAAACGATCGAGTTTCAAGAGAAATTCAAAGCGTTGGCATTTCTTACAGGGGAGGATGGGAAAAAATGTAAGGACTCTGGAAAAAATTAGGATTTGAAGAAAGCGTTAAATATAGTTAAGCTTCAAGCAGTCTTTAGGGCAGCGAAAAACAAGTAAACTCTTCGTACGTGAATGCGGCAATAAAAAACGTACCGCCATTATTTCTTTGTTGTTTTATTTGTTTTCCGGTGAGTTCTCGATCGAAATTACAGAGAAAATCTCTTGAAAAGTGTGCGTGCTTGTGTGTGCGCGTGTGCGTGTGAAAAAAATGACGTTTCGTGCGGTGAGACGTGAGTTGCACGCGCAGAGTAGAAACTAAGTTGAAAACTGAGCGTCCCGACGCTATATGCCGTTATCCCCTCCGCTTTTACATCCTACACGGATGTCTTTCGTGGCTCTGATCTACCTACGGAAGCTTTTTTGGCACTCGGCCCATTGGGTATTCCCACACCCCCGCAGCAACGAGCTTCTCTCTCGAAGATTTCTGACACTGGGCTCGAAACTTCGGCGCTCCAACGACGCGATCGATTTACTATTATTTTTTTCTTCTTCTATTTTATTGCGCCAGAGTAGAAACAAAAAAATACGAAAATTCATCAAAAGATACAATTTTTTTTTTGGCTTTGTGTATTTTGAGTTGCCTCGTAGAAATTTTTCATTTTGAATCGTAACTTTGTGCTTTTTTTATCAAACTGAACAAAAACGACTCGAACTTTGTATATACGATCGAAGACTCTCGGTTGATGAATCGACCATTTAAATTTTGGCTGCTCGCAACTTAGTCGATTGAATGCATAGAGTTTATAAGATTTTTACAGTTTTACGATGTGAGGTTAAAATTAAATGTAAAATCACAACTTATTGAAGATTTTTGAGCATTTTTTTTTATCACGTTCTGTTAACACACTGGGTCATTTTGACCCAAATATATTTTCGAGAAGGGCCCAGTGTTTTTTGACCAGAATTGACTGGTGTTTTCATTTCGAACAAACGTCAAATTCACTTGTGCGATTTCTTTTCCTTTTTTTTTTTTTTTTGAGAATCTCGTCGTAAACTGCATTTTTTTTTTCGGGAAAATTGCATTTCTCTTGAGTACATTTTCGATTATTAAAATCGTGAATATAAAAGATTTAAAAAATTCGAATTTTTTGAGTAAAACGCTCACTTTCGTAAAAAACCAGTTTCAATCATCTTGTTCAATAATTAAATTTCATATTTTATGAATGTTTATTTGCCACGAATATTGAGGAATGTTTATAGTCTGCTTCTGATTTTTTTCAATGAAAATCGACCCAAGGGTTGCTGATGCAGGCGGATTACTACGCTCTGGGTCATACAGACCCGACGGTCAATGCCGTTACGAAATTTCAGTGTTTCCATGAAGGGGTAACTATCGATCATGACGTAAAACGATTAAAAAGAATTTTTAAACGAATTTTGTAGAATAATCTTTTTTTTGAACGAAGCCACAGCCACGTGGATCGTGTTGTTGTTGTTGTTGTTGATTTTTTTTTTTTCTAAATATTTAACGAGCCGAGAAAGGAAATACGAGAAGTAAGGAAAAAGAAAAGCCTCGTCGTGTTTGCAACAAAAATATATTAATGACCAACATATTTATGTTGGAAATTTAAATTTAAATCTCTTCACTGACGTTCAGCTGTTCGTTATTTATAATCTCAGTGGGGCCATGAAAGAAAGATGAAAAACTTCTGCCCAACGATAAAGGTCAATAACCGAGTGCAGAATTGTCAAAATGAGAAAAAAGCTGACGATTATTTTTCGAATAAAAAAATGGCTGGAGATCGAGTGTCAAACGAGTTTTTGGTCGGTGCGTTGTTGAAAAACGTCTTGTAAGTTGAAATCTCGTAATTTTCTGGAAGCTGGCCACGTTGACGTTGCTCTGAGGCCATCGCCGCGTTTAGATCTCATCAATCGACAGACTCAGAGCTTCGTCGGGGTAAACTGATTTTATCGTGCACTTTGAAATATACACAAAAACGCTCGAGAGTCGCCAAAATTTATCTTGTAAATCTAGAACGAACGAATTATCATCGTCACTTTTACTACAACTTATAATTCGCGTTATATCCAAATGCTTCTCTCGATTCCTTTGCGTTTTAAACGCGAAGACAAGCAGGAATAGCGAGTGGACTTGAGAAACATTTTTTACACGCTTCCATTTGTTGACAATTTTAATATTTCATTCATAACGTGGGTAAATATATATAATGTATAATTTTGAATAATAATTAAATTATTTTTTATTCATTTCAATTCTGCTCAGCAGTTTCCATTCAATTTTATACGTAAATAAATAAACGATTTACATTTTTGTTTCTGTTTTATCGAAAGATTTATTTGAACACTACGATTCGTACATTTCGTTATGAAAATTTACGTGGGTATGTTATTAACCTACAAGCACATTCCGTCAAAACATTATCGGAGTACAACATCGATTGGTGCAGAGGCAAAGCACGATGTCAAGCTGTACAGTGCACTGCAACGCCACAGTTCGCTCACTCGTCGCGTGGTGGCGTTTCGTCGCCCTGTTTCTCGCTCACGCAGTGCAGCTCAGACGTCGATATAACCTCGGCCTGCCACGATACTCGTTAGCTTTGCGCAGTGGCGATATCGTAACCAATGAGGTTCTACCGAGGTGCGATTATTGCTAGTTGAAAACTTTTACCAATACCCCGCCAAGACGATGTGAAATACCATCGGCTACGGCAATTTTTGAAAGTTTCTGCGGAAACTGATTATTGAATCCAAAAACAATTTGAACTAATTATTCATCGGAGAAAATGATACTTTTCCCATTACAATTATATTAATAACCAATTCCCATAATTTTGTAAATCGGTCAATTTAATTAACAGTATAAACTAATTATGTCTTAAAACTTTTGAGGCAACACTTTTATTTCATAAATTTTGATTAATCAGCTAACTTAACTGAAAAAAAAAACTTTGCTTCTTTCCTTCGTAGGAACGTCCACAACTCAGTGGTTAATTAGCTAATGAATTATTCTACGATAGATATTTCGATTCCGTCATTTAACGATATTTGTAAATTTCCTCAAGCTTCAAGATTAATCTATAAATGTCAATTATCATAAATTGAGAGTCTTCGAGGAATCGTAACGATGTTTTTTTTCTTGTTCACTGTGATTTTTCAAATCAACATTAAAATTATGCAAGTCTGCTGTATCTTAAGTTTGAATGACTCGAGTGTTTTTCAGGTTGCTGGAAAACGCGAGGCTGACCAGGAAGCCGCCGCTCAAGCATGGATTGAGACTGTCGTTGGTGAAAGATTTCCACCCGGTAAGTTTAAAATCATAAATTGCTTTTTGCGATGAACATGCACATAACTCGTGGAAAATCGCGATGTGTCGACACTGCCGACCGGATCGGAATCAGGAGATTATAACTTACTGAAAGTTATCTCGGCGATGTCGAGTGTCCATAGAGGATGTAGCGGATGTCTGGGCCCGGGAATTAATAATGGCTAATGAAAATATTAACGCTACAAGTGCATATTGGGTCAATCAGGCCCAAGGCGTTTATCAAATCATTGTATTCCGGTAAATATGCATGTTTTGTTTTTTTTTTTTTGTAGATACGTTTTTCGTAGTAAATTATCTATATTTTATGGCCGTGAATTTATTTTTTGACGAACACGAAAAATAAAATGTGAAAACATCGTTGGGGTCAAAACGACCCAGTATGCACTGGAAGGGTTAACAAAACATTCACTTTTACACTCAAGTCAATTGTGAGGTTGTAACTTCACAAATAAAAAAAATTGAAATTTCTTCGTAATTGCGTATTGATGAATTATTAACTTGAATGCCAAAAAAAAAATACATGGGATTTATTTTTCTGTATAGAAAAATTTCGATTTCAATGGCACGCGCATTCGTTCGAGACAAAGAGAAGGCGCGATGTCGATTGGTTTGCTCCCCTTCGCAGAGGGGGAGCAAACACACCCTGAAATTTCCCCGTCCATTGCCGACGTAAAAATCAATATCAATAGACTTGTTAACATGTGTGGGAGTGTTATATTTCTGTGCGGCCAACAAATTCGTTATGTGTCCCTGTTATTCGGAGGCGGTATGAGACTGAAAGCCGTGCTTGCTTATGATAACGTCAACGAGAAGAAAAGGCGAAGTCGTCAACTTTGTCGACGAAAGAATAAGACGCACGTATTTATTTTTTTCGTGGCTGTAAGAAAAGTTTGAAAAATTTTATTCTTCACCTTAGTTTCGGGCTTTTTCCTGTATCTTTCTGGAAAGCTTTAAAAACATTTTGATTCATTTCCTAACGAGACTCGATTGACGTGTTAAAACTTTCTTCTTTATCCAATTAAACGAAAAGGAAAAATTCGTACGTCCTTGATGTTCGACGCCGTTTCTATGGATTCCTGTTAATCGAAGGTGGCAAAAGTCTCCAAGCTTTTTTAAATCGCCGCCCCCAGATTCGTACTTTATTTTTCCGATAGTGACGAATCAATCGCCCACGAGGACCCTTTGGTTCACACCCCTTCGACTCGCTTCGCTGTACTCTCTCTTCGGTATTATCCCCTGGTAGCAATTTCAGGACGCGTGACGTCGCTAAGGTTAAGTTCGTGCGGTAGGTTAGTATTTGCTCAAATCGATACTATCGCATTCGTGCTTTTTCGTAACTAATCGTCTCAGGAGAATATCCGCAATTTTTTAGAAGTGACAACGAAGTTACGACGTACGAATCAACTCGTCACTCATTGAGAGGATCCATCACCTTAAGGCTCGTTTATTCATCGATTATTTTGTCATTATCATTCGTTTCCTTGGCTCAGAAACTTAATCATGAGATTCCAACCCGAAAAGACTTCGAATTCGTTTCAAGGTCAACGTGGATTTTTCTTCAATTATTATTCGCAATTAATTATATCAAAATTATTGACAATTAATTGGTCCTCTATAATTAAAATTCGCTGTAAAAATTGCTCGATATTGAACGATCGTCCATACAAAAAAATTACGATGATTATTATTATTTTAATTTTATTTTGTTCATTTTTTTAAGTCTGTAGCTCAAATTTCCTTTCCTCAGACAAAATAATAATTCGTTACTTTGGTGATGTGACAGGGCGAGTTGGATAAAAAGAGAAAAAATAAGTACCCTCGATCGTTAGGGTAGTTTCGATGCTCTTGTTCGTACTGCTCTCCCGATAAAGCGCGCGCTTCGTTACGTCATAGCAACCCACAGTTCGGATACGAAAACGACAGCAACAGCTGCGCGAGGGGTTGCTCTTTGGATCCTTTGCTACCCCGACGTCTCGCATGTTTCCCTGATTTGTCAAACACGCCAGGCGTCGACGCAATTCACACTCGACGTTATTGCGACGCACACGAGGTCTATTTTTCCAACGTAAAAAAAGAATTTTGATATGATTTTTAATCTGTACGAAAAATCTAACGAAAAATCGAATAAACATTTTCATTTTTTAATTCAGTTGCGATAATCGTTATGCAAATTTTTTTCGTTACGTCTGGCGAGAATTATATTTCAATTTTTATTTGTAATTTTTCATTGCAATAACTTCAGAGCTGTTGCGAAATAATTGAGAGGCTGGGATTTTTACAAAGCACTTATTTCCGCGGCAATCAGATTAAGAAAATCGACAAATCCAAATAGAATTTTTTTTCGTCAATAAATTTGATTTTTTCACGCAATCAAATTAATTAACAATTATTAAAATTAAAATTAAAATGATTTTCGATCTCATTGCAACGTGAAAAGTCTCGGCAAGGGAGACGAAATGTTGGAGAGTTGGAGTGAAATTATGGTCGACTGCAGAGCTTAGGTTCGTTGGCACACATATCAGTTTCAAGAATCTATCGAGCCTCCACCTTCGACTGGCATCCTGGTTGTCGGGAGAACTCGATGGAGGTGGCCGAATTACGAAACCATCCCCACTTGCAGTCTCCCACGTGTCATTTTGTCATCTGTACCATTTTCTCGCTACGGTCGTCAATAGAGGGACTCTCTCTTCTTCGTCTCGTAGGTGGCGGGACTGTTGGTGGTGGTTAGTCATGAAATTATGAAAAGCTTTATAGTCAACGAGTGTTCATACTTCGAAGCCCAAGCTACACGTCATTTTAACGTCTTCGTCACAACTTTCTCAGTTGCTTTGAAATAAAACAAGAAAAAAATCAAGAGACATCGAGGAAAACTCGAAAAAAGGAAATTTCCATTCGAATTCATATCTTCGGACTCAGCCAAAGAAATTAACGTTTCTGGATTATTGACCTTTGGAGTGCACGCCTCCTCTAAGTGCATATTGGGTCAATCTGACCCTAGGTATTTTTCAAACCGTAGTATTTCGATAAAAATGCATTTTTTGTTTTGTTTTTGTAGAGACGTTTTTTGGAGTGATCCACATTTTACGACGCTGAATTAATTTTTTTACGAAAACGAAAATTAAATGCCGAAACATCCGTTGCCATTAAATGCACAACAATCGGAGACGGAAAATTGTTTTCGTCAAAACGACCCAGTGTGCACTCGAAGGTCAAATTTCGTAATATCTGCACTGAAAAGAAAATTTTGTTGGAAAAGATCGATATTTTGTTGGATACGTTCGACTAAACGTTTTTTTGAAAAATCACAAAACTTTTGTCATTGCAGCAAAAAATATTCTAGAAAGTCACTTCGAGAATAAAATTTGTGTCATTCCAATCGTAAATTTTACTGACAGTTCCGTTAGAAATCAAAAATATTGTCAAAATTACGAAAATTTTGATATTATCCAAAAATATTTAGTTTACCGTGTTGAACAAAATATCGACGTTTTTTGACAAATTTTCATTTTCAGTGTGACATTTCTTATGGAAAAAGCTGATGAAGACGATTATGGGCCTGATAACGTGACCAGAGCTGATCATTTCACGAAGACAGGCTCCACACGTGCTCGTCAGCATAATTCATGAAAAAAAAGATTCCGATCGATTGTTATTTCCTTCAGGAGATAAAATTTTTATTTTTTACGTCTCAAGAGCGTTCGATTGACCAGTTTCGGTCACAAGTTTCCCAAGATCCAGGTGAGACTGTTATTAGGAGACAAGTTGTCGCGGTGAGGACAGGATGCAATGGCAAACTTGAGGCTGTTGGAAGTTTGAGCGGGTAAATGGGCACGAGCACATAGACCGCATTCCGCCATTCTGATCGCCTGGTCGCTTTGCTAGGATTTATCTAGGCAACTCGTCTAGTAATTGTCTAGAACTAAAACGCTGAGAAAGCATCGATTTCGGGCGAGTCGCAATAACGAAAAAGAGCGAGTGTCGAGTTGATTCGTTTAGCCAATTTTTGCGAGTAGGTTGTGTCAACGAAAACGCTTACGGACATGTCGAGAGCCTCGTGTCTACGGATGTCCCGCGTGTTGCTTCTTTTTCCGGATGTGAGCCGGATATCAGGGCCTTTTGATGTTACTGGTTCATCGAAAATGAAACGTTTGACCGCGTCGAAGTGAACACATTTAATTAACTCGTTAACGAGTTACTTGGTCAAACGGCGCGCAGTTACGAAGCCAGTGAAGCTTCAACGAGGTCGAAGCGAAGAGGCAACGCGACTTGTTTCACCCCGATGCAGCCCTGGTGAACGATCGATCGACATTTTCAGAGACATTTCATTATTTTCCCGCAGGATTTCGTCTCATCAACCAACCTGCAGGATGTGCGCCTGATCCTGGAAGCTCGCGAAGCATGCCGGCCACGATATTTTTGCCCGACGAACCGCTCGTTACGAATAAACTTTTCGCGCACTCTGAGAAACGCGCCTCATGAATATTATGTCCAGACATTTGGAAATCATGCCAAAGGGTTGGAAGCAACGAGTTCTCTTACTTTTTGCTTGCTCATAGGGGATCGAGCTATGTGACGTTGAACATTTTTTTTCCCCCAGTTTTAAATGTCAATGTGCTTAAGGACGTTGTATGGCGACATCCAAATCTAAATTTTTGTTTTCAGTTTTTCTTGCATACAAAATGGTTTGCGAGCCCAAGTTGATTAAAAAAAATTATTACAAATTGACTAAAGAACAACATACTCTAAATCCAAAATTGTCCGAGGTAATCTGTATTTGTTACATAATAAATAAAATTTCGAAAACTTTTTACGACTGATTTTTTCGAAAAACTAAATAAAGCTTCTTCGATGTTACATAAAAGTGTGTGCAAAGTTTCAAGAGGCTTCACCATTAAAAAATCGAAATACTTAATGTTGAAAATTGCAACTTTTAACACGCGCTCTTATGAGAAACTACTGAAAATTGTGATTTTTATAAATAAATATCTCGACTTCTACACGGTGAAAACTCGCAAAATTACGCGAGCAATTAGATATCACTATTCTCTTTGTGTGGTGCAAATTTGAAGGAATTCTATCGGTAGAAAATTTTGCAAACAACGTCCTTCAAATGTCCCAAAACGTCGAAAAATCATATATAGAAAAAATGTCCGGATGTGTGTGTGTGTGTGTGTTCTGGCATTGTAAAATTCAAACGTTTATAACTCGAGAACGGTTTGAGCTACAGGGCTCCCGTTTTGCACAGATGTTAATCTATACAAGCTCTTCATTCTCTGAGAATTTTGTTGGAATTGCTAGAACAATACGAATCCTAAGGCATTTTGAAATTTTCAAAAAAAGGGTTTCGACGCTCTAACTTCCACAAATTTCAAGAATTATTGCTAATTACTTTTTTATATATGGAGTATCGTAATAGGAAGGTTGGTATTGAATTTGGGAAATATCGATTGCACGGTTTAATTTTTATGATTTTTCGAATATTACGAAAATCTGAGTTTTTTGAAAAATGGTCCAACGGCTCTAATTTCTGCAATTTTTGCAAGATATTGTGTATGAGTCTGTACTTCCTCTTTTCTTTCTAGAAAAGTGGATTGCTTCCTCAAGATGCTCAAGATGCACGATGTTCAAAGCTCTATGAGGAAACCAAAATTAAAAATATAGTTCCTCATAGAGGAAGATTTTTGAGCATCGTGCATCTTGATGAGCATCTTGAGGACACGATTTGCAAATTTTTATTTGCAGCGGTTTTTCTTCTTCGATAAGATAATCGAATTTGTTTGGAATTGGTCGACGGAGCAGAGACTAGACGGCACGCAGACGTTATCGATTTGCCGTCAACCGTACATCATGTTACGTCGTAGGGACGCTAGTGTATCAGGGCGACATGGAGGGGTTCGTCGTCTAGTCCATTTTAGCTACTAACGCGTGTGATATATGCAGAGACTCTGAGTACCGGAGTTTCGGTCGCCGTTGCTCGCATCGCGAATCTTAAGCGCACGCGACTCTTGCGCGTAATCGAGTTTTGTTGTTGAACTGCGAGGGTCATCGAAACCGTAAATTCCCATCAAACAAAACACGAACGAAAAGTTCTGTTTCGTTTTTTGAGATTGTGCTCGATAATGTCTGAGGTTCCAAGTGACCGAAGACCGCGTTGATGTGTCAGTCATCCGTCCGTCACGACGGCGCAAGGCGTCCCATGGCACCAGGGGACCATCAGACGTTTGAGGGATTTATAGGGTTTGCCCGTCGACGTTGACGCGTCAGCGAGAATCGATTGGGGTCGCCGACAACCATCCAAGACGGAATCGTGCCTTTCCTATTTGCCGGAGATTCGCGTCGTCGCCCTCAATGGGGACTCTCGAGGATCGTCTGACCTCATGAACGACCTTGGCTAAATTCTAATATTTTTTAGACGCGTCCTGGATAAACGAACGAATGAAAATGTCGCTAGTGCGGAAATGATTCGCTCGCAAAGGACCGCAAAGCTTCTGACTCCTCTCGACCAAGTCCTTCCTTTACACTGACAGTCGTTCGTCAAGTGACGTCACCAACGCTCCGATATACTAGGGGAGTAACACCACGAAGTGGATAAATTTACGAGCCAGTGAGCGCCAAAACGCCTTGCGGTTTTCTGCAAGCTTCTCCCGCGCATTTGCCTGCATGCGCCATTCTCATTGGCTCGATGTATCAAGCCTGGTTATTGGTCATTGGCATCCATGCATCCTTCTTCTCCTCCGATATATCTTTCATCCCATGGCCAATCACACGAGCATGGCCTATTTCATCGGCGCAATTGTTCCTCGCGCAATATCCAGCCACGAATATACCAGCATCCAGTTCTGCTATTCTCTTCGCTCGGTCTTCACTCCCAACTACCATTCTCTCGGTCTCATCGTATCACAGCCCTAATCCTCATAGTCAGACACGAATAAGAGCCTCGAGCTTTCCTCATCGTCTCCCCGACCAACACGTCCAAATCTCTCTCCCTCTCTCTCTCTCTCTCTCTCTCTTTCTCTTTCTCTCACTCTCCATCAACTTCACATGGAGAATTCTGTTCGATGACTGACGTCCATGGCAAAAGGTTACTTGCTACCCTGAAGACGCCAGATGTCCGTCAAACCTTCGTCAATGACGTCATTTTGAGACGAGCCTACCAGGGTTACAGCCTCGGCATAGATTTACGAGCTTGAGCAACAGGTTGCCAGCCCGCCGCACTTTTCATTGCGCATGCCCTTAACCCACGTGTGCTATGGATATCAATTCCTCTTCCAAACGCGCTCACTGCTCGCCCGCACGCCTTTCATCAACTCCATAGAAAATTTCAACTTTTATCCCCATCACTGCATATGGCTCCTCCCAGAGGAGGGAGCTATTCCTATTTCCGCCAATTACCCGCTCACCTCGAATCTCCGATATTTCAGGCTTCCGAAATTCTTTCACCATTATGAAAATTAATACAAATTTTTATTTGGCCCAATAATCAATGTCTCAAGAAAGTTTCACCTGCTGAAAAATCGCAGGCTTGTGGGCTTGCTCCTCTACACCCAGAGTACAAATGCATTCGAGCATTTTCGACAGTGTAAAACATTAAAAAGTACAAAACGAAGAATCAGCTCGACGACGCGAGGAAAAAAAAATTGTTGAGCTAACAACAAATTTCATGCATTCCAGGTGACAAATTAATCGGTTGGGAAAATGCAATTTTCATTGAACCAACAGAATGTTTTGTTCACCGCCCGTGATTAAATATTCGAATTAAAATTTAAAGGATATTAATGAATATATGAAAAATGGAAATTATAATTAATGGAGATTGCTCATTCAGAACTTTCTGAGAAAAATATTGTCTTCGCGATTGAAAGATCGTCCCTGATAAAAATTAAAAAAACAACCAGAAATACATTTTCTATGATTCCTTCAATTTTCACAGTTTACATTACAATTCGTTCAGAAACGTAAACCAGAATTTCGCGCAGTGTGTGAAGGTATTCAAAATTCCCGCGCCCTGAGAAGCCAAATTTGAAGAGCCAACGAAATGTGACGAACGAAATTAAATTTGTTTATTCAACAATAATAACCTTTCGAGTGCACATAAGTGCATATTGGGTCAATCTGACCCAAGGCTTCTTTTGTAGTAAATAATCCATAATAATATTTTATGGCCCTAAATTTATTTTTTGAGGAAACCGAAAAAAAAAACAGAAAACCAAATGGCGACAGAAAATTGTTCGGGTCAAAACGACCCAGTGTGTACTCGAAGGGATAATTGTTCAAGTGAGCGAAATTTCCAGGGAGCAAAAAATGCCACAAAGATATATTCATTGAAACGAACACAACGATTTGGTCGGATTTTGTTGATCCGACCAAAGTTTCGTTAATTAAACGAAAATTAAATAAATCCAACAAATTCCGTTGTTTCCGTGCACTCGATCGATGCATTTTAGGAAATGAGGTTGTCTCCGCGCCCATAATTGTGGGATCTGAAGTTCCTCAGGCATTTCTCCTGGTCCACGTGGACCTGTTGCTGCGTGCAGAGTCGTAGATTCGTCCAGAGGATGGTGTCCTGATGGAAACCGTGTCTTTGACGTCTTTATGACGTGGCTCTGACATTTAATCGATAAGGGAGTTTGCGCAGGCGTGTTTTTCGTTTTCCTGGGAGCCGGTGAGTCGGTGGAGATTTCGATGTCAGACCGGAAGTCCGTGTGGTATTTATAAGCAACACGTTATATCATCCGGTTCCTCGCAAAAGCTAAATCGACGTTTGCCACGTCCTTTTTAGCGTAAAATTGTTGTTGTTGTTGTTCACAAGGAAAAGCAAATGGAGCAATTTGTCGAGGATTTGACAGGGAGAAAATAAATTAGAATTTATTACACAACGAATCATCGGAATCCATAACAGGAGGAGCATATTATCGCGTCAACACTGTGGCCCGAGGCGGTCGGTGCTGCAGGCATTCTACGAATGTTATAAAACGGAATTCAAGTTGCGCAGTATCTGAAAATGATCAGGGAATCATCAGTCGATCGCGTATACGCATTTGGAGCATCGAACTTGCTCGGCAAGGTCAACATCGCCGAATCTCATTTTCTCCGAGTCTCATAGGCAGACGGAATTATATCGAAGTCCAAAGTCCACAGTCGCGGTGCTCTATTGATTGTCCGTCACCTCCTCTCGATTAGACGATCTCAACGGGTTGCGCGATTATCAGGATCGTATGTCACGCGGTCGCGTCTATTCTCTCTGAGTTCCGAGAGTTTCGCTTCAGCGATTGATTCTCAATAGAAAACGAAAGAGCAATACGCGAAAAAAAAAAAAAAAAAAAAAAAACAGCAACTGGAACTCGAACTTTCGACAGAAAAACGCAGAGTGCATCGTTCTTTGGAGTAGAACGCGAAAAATAATAGAACGATCGGTTTTTACAATTGGACGAAATTCAAGGACGAAAAAAATCATTGCAGGAAAGTTACTCGGCCGATATATTCGCCTGATACTGTGACCAAACGCTATCCCAGATTCCAAGCGGCTCGCAAGCTTCTTTCAGCAACGTCTCGTGTGCCCCGATCGATTCGCTCCATTGCTTCATGCCGTCCTGTTATTTGGGGCGAATGGGGGAGTCCCCAGGGATCCAAAGCACGTCCCTTCGACAATAAAATCTCTCTTTATTCCTTCCTAAAAACATCCACACACGCTCCGTGCATTTATCGATTAATGAAAATCTATACGCCGTTGAACGAACGATCTTGTCTGCTGAGAATATGTTCCTGGTAGCAGGCCGTTATGGAACCGGAAATGGACGTTCTAAACGATAATGCAATCCTGATATTAACCAGCGCCGATTGGCTCAAGAGTGTTCGATTTTCTCTAACGTTATCGAATAACACGCCCCTCCCCCTTCCCCAGCTCATCCATCGCTCTTTTTCTCTTTTTCTCTTTCCCTCGCGATCGTACGATAAATTTTTCATCTTTCGCTGATCGATACGATCGAAAAAAAAATGGACGAGAGAATTTTCATTCAAGAATATCGAGGCAAAGGGGACGGAGATGAACGAAAGGAAAATAATGTTTTCGAGCCATTGGGTGTGATCGGCTGTCGATGTCTCGTCAATCGAGAACGCCGAAGGTCGACCAGTTTTGTATTAGGCAAACAGATTCGGGGGTAGGTTTGCTGGTGTGTTTGCGTAGTAGGCAAGAGCGCCCAAGAAGCGCCAACTGCTGCTCTCGCGGGTCAACGAAGTAAACACGCACTTCTGTTTTCAAGCCACCACCAGCAGGGAAAGACGTACCCGCGGTTACTGCGCAAGCGCACTCTATCATGTATTGCCAAACCACGTGATCAGACGTCCTTGCAGGATCAGGCAAGTAGTGCTGCGTAAAGCTGGGAAATCGTTTTCATTGCCAAAATCATACGTTGCTTTCGGTCACGTCGTTGCAGAGGTCATTCTCTCCTTTATTCTCGTCGTAGTTCTCCAGCGGTTCATTCACAAGTATTTTTAGATTTAAGCCTTCGAATGCACAACTCCTATAAGTCCATATTGGGTCAATCTGACCCAAGGCGTTTTTCAAATCGTTGGATTTCGATAAATATGCATTTTTTGGTTTTTTTTTTGCAGAGACATTTTTTGCAGTAATTCCATATTTTATGGCCCTAAATTTATTTTTTCACGAAACCGAAAATTAAGTGCCAAAAAATTCGTTGCCATTGAATGCTAAAGAATCGGCGATGGAAAATTGTTGGGGTTAGAATGACCCAGTGTGCACTCGCAGGGTTCATTGGTCTCGATGTATTCGTGGTTTACGGGAAGTAACGCATTCACGAACGAAGATAACGCGATACAGCCTCAACACGAGTGAGGCCGTTTACCGGAACAACTCTACTTTGAATCTATGCTCCTGTTAAGGTGAAGGAGCAGTCACCTCGAATTTTCGAAATGAAAATTCTCCGTTGTCGTTTGACTAATCAGAAAAAGGCTCTGTCAGCCGACGCGGGACGATGGCAAAAATACGCTGACAGGGGCTTTTTTTGATTAGTAGAACCGTATCGATAATATTGAATTTCGAAAATTGCAACTATCTCTCTCGCACTCACGTGGCGAGAAAGCAACTGCTCCATCACCTTAACAATCAACGAAACGTTGGCTACAAACGAAAAGTCTACGCAGCAGTTTGCGTCGTTCCGACGGTCTCGTCGGTAAACGAAGTCCCGACTTTTTTTTCTAAAGCAGTATTTCGTTCATAAACGACAAAATCCGAACATCGAGGTCGTTCGTGGAAAATATTTGTACCGTGAATTTAAAGCTCGGGGAACTCTTTAACGGTTTCGTAACACAATCTTGATTCCGTAATTCCGATCTTTCCGTAAATTTTTATCGCTATATTGATCGACAAATTTCGTTTTCAACAGAAATATCCTTGTAAATGATCCAAAGCAATTTTTCGTCGATTTTGTGGTCACTGAACGAACAAAAAAACAAAAACGTTGGATCCCGCGTTTACATCTATCTTTATGGGATTTTATTCAATTGACCGATTCTTTTATTTTTTATTTTCTAATTTATTAATCATTGATACAAAATGACCATTTTTATCACCTGATTCGGCCATCGAATTACTGGAAAAATTACAGAATCGATTCATCGAGAAAACGTGGTTCGAAGTTTGTTCGATTCGTGCAAACGAGTGTGAACTTTCTTGCGTGTTATTAGAACTTGACGAAGGATTGACAGATACGAGAATTGGTTACAAAATTTAGAAGAAAGAATAATGAAAATTTTATCAAAAGTATTTTTTCAGCAAATGTAATAATTTTGTATCGCTGCGTCGATAAGTTATTTTTCATTTTTTTTCAACGTTCCTCGATCGTAGTGACAATTTGTAGAAAACCTTGGTTGAATTGACGGCTCAGATGTGAATGAACTGAATCACTTGGATTTACTGGTTGCAACATGCTCCCTTAATAGCTGCGCAACTTTCATATTCATAGATGCTGCATATATTTCCATTCCCATTATTATAATATACAGCGGCGTGCTCCGATGATCATGTGGCTCTTACCTTTCTGCTCTGCTGCCCGAAATACATTCTCTATCTCGATTCGGCATCTCTAGCCTTGAAATATACTGCGAGCCTGTTACCGTCGAGTCCAAAACTTGTCGTGTTTACAAATCACACGCTTGTGAACCGGGAGCCCGACATGACCGCCTGGTTATACAGAATCATGTATCCATCGGCCATCGCGCATCGAAACGCTCTAATGCGCGGTTATACATTGAGATTGTCGCCTGCACATAAGAGCGTTGAGCGGTTCTCATTCTCGAGAAAATTCAAAGAGCCTGAACGAGCAAATCCACTGAGCTAATCCGATTTTTCTCGAATTCTCACTATTTCCATTGTCATTGTTCCTCATGTGCCACAAACGTGCTCAATATTTTATTCCGAACATAAAAACCGAAGAATAAGACTCAGAGGCTCGCGGGGATCACCGGAGAGTTAGGTTAGGTTCGCTCGACGCATCAGGCATCAGCTGTCACGCACCACTAGCAGGGCCAGAGACATTCTCGTTCTTACCGGTCCGGAAATTGAACTTCTCGCGTATAACTTGGTCCTCGATCTTTCGGTTATTACAGCAATTCCGTAACAGAAGGTTGCGCAGGTGTGCGAAACCGAAACGGTCAATATGATTAAAATGAAGAAAAAACACGCGCGGCGTTCGTCTAGCCTCTGAGACACTCATTCGTTGGGATCGAGACGTTCTCGCTCATTACAGAAAACTGTTCGATTAGAGAGTCCGCTGATCTCTGCTCTGTTTTAAATAGCTTTCGCGTTGTTCCATGCAGTGAATTCGCTGGCTTAAAAAAATGGGGCTCTCCGAGACACTGTCGCATAAATATATTCAGTATCCACGCCTTCCGGCGACTTGGAAAAATTAGGAAATTTGGTTTCCAGCGTATATTGAAACGCGATAAATGGATTGGGCGGTACGCTCGACTTTGAATCTCTCCGTGTATGAGAAATATTTTTCGTCATATGGAAAAGAAAAGATTCGAAAAATTGCCGCACACGATTTCATTCCGTAAACTCATAATCGGAAAAATCGACACGGTTGATTCTTCAATCGACAATTGCTCGAAATACGAATTTTTCTTCGAAAATTGTCGATGGAACCACGACGTTGAGAAATTTTCCATTTGTTCGTTGAGGGTTTTCCACGAATTAGTTTTTCAGAATCGCCTCTGCGTTGGTAAAAAAAAAGGAAAAATATTCATGAACACGAGCCTGCTTTTTGGATCGTAATATCTGATTGACTTGTCGAGGTTTGTGAACCTCGTAGTCAATATCGATATCGACAGTTCGCTTACGTTGTTACCGATCAGCGTACATGTATACGATTCCTGCAATAAGAAAGAATGCGAGCGAGCATGCTAGCATCAGGACCGCATAAAAATCGTGACGAAAAGGAAAGAATTTTTAATGTTTATTCACCGGAATGGGAAGGTCGCGAGTTGCCGCGTGTTTTGTGAGGCAAAGCGAGCACTGGAATGGCCGTACGAGGATGCAAAGATTTCGGTCAAAGTCGTACGACGAAATAGGCGGGAACGTATAACCTTGGAACTGTAAACCTCACGATTCGAGGCTACAATTGACATGTAATTAGCGTGCTGTTTATCAACAGTAAAAACATAGAACCCCGAGCTACAGAAGTAGAAGTGTACGAATCGACGCCATGTTTGGCGTCGACCTACGGCACTGCCCTCTGGCATTGATGATCGAACTCAGCCGCGATTGGTTGCCGCCCATGCATTCGCGTAACGTGTTCGTGCAACCTCTCCGACGTTAGGCGCCCCTGACACGAGGTCTCTTTTGTTTTCTCTCGGGTGTGTCGTAATATTTTTATTTTTTCGTTAGTCCGCGCTGTCGAAATGCAACATGAATGCGAACGCGACTTGCACACGAATATGTGAATATAAAAGTCCCGGAGAGCGGGAAAATAAAAAGGGAACAATAACACGGCGCTGAAAATATTGAGAACGAAACGGTGGGAAGAAGCATTTGCGACCAACGTTCCTTCATGGTGTCCCATTAAACCAAGAGGCTAGCCAAGGGGGCATGCCATTTTTTTCCTCCGAGCTCCCGAAGGAGCTCAACCGCGTTTCCAGGCATTCTCGTCTTCTCTCTACCCTTCGACGATGCCTTTTTGTTATTATATTTTGTCTTCATTCGTGGTGTTCGTATAACGTTATCCCACGGGATTCTCAATACGAAACGAACGTCAGCCACCAATGTCGAGGCATCTTGAACCTCGAATGCTAAGGTTCTTTGTCTTCACGACCGCCATTCGAAAGACGAAACGTATCTCGAATAGCCAGGAGTGCAGTTGACCGGTGGAGCTCGGATTCAACTCGCGCCATACAACTCCGCGATATACACATGCCTTCGCTCGTGTGAGTCTTTCTTTTTTTCCTTCCTTTTCGTGTGTCAGTGACGCGTATATCGTGCCAATGTGTATCGAACGTATATCGACGAGCGGCGTTGCTCCTGATGTCGACCCAATACGATCCGCGAGACGTGCCAAACTCGCGAGCATGCGCGTTTCCCAACTTTTTTTCACTCAGGCAATGCGGGTCACTTTTTATCGAACCAGCACTCGCTCTTGCCCGAAAAATATAGTTTTTTCATGCTTTTTCTAGAGAAAATTCGCAAATACAATTGTCACGACGACACGTATATGCTTCGACGTTATTAACCTCCAAACATTTATTCCTAATCGTCATTCACGAACGAAGCCAATTCTTCATGAACTATCAATAGGATTTTTTTTCACTATTTCACAAAATTGCAACTAGGATGAAGGTCATCAATTTTTTCGTCCTCAAACCCCTCAAAGCAGTGAATTATCGTTCCAATCGGTCCATGGAGCATCGTTGAGCTTCTCTTTCTAGTAACGAAAAGATGGATACACGAAAAGCATGAAAATCGGAAATCACCGTGACAGAATAGAATCGAAAATGAAAAAGAAAATTATGAAATCGAGAAGTTTATATTTTTTTCGTTTAACACTGAAAATTATTGAATGGGAAGATTTGCGCGTCGAATTCAAGGTCGTCCTCCGATTCAATTTTCTTCTAATTTCGATTTCAATTGTGAGGTATTTTCTCTCAAAAGTCTCAACATCTACCAAAAATATTGACAACGAATTAATTAATCAGAAAACTATTTTATGCTCGTTTTCACAGGCGTGGCCTACGAGGACGCCTTGAGGGACGGTGTTATATTTTGTAAATTGATGAACAAACTGAAACCTGGACTGATTCAGAAAATCAACATTTCCGGTGGCGACTACAAAATGATGGACAATCTTAATCAGTGAGTTTTAGTATTTTCTCATTTAACAACAATCAACTAAATCCATTTTTCTTTCTTGTTTTTTTTTTTTTTTTCCATTTTACGGAGTTCTGATTAACCCTTCGAGTTCATAATGGGTCGTTTTGACCCAAACAACTTTCCTCATCGATTCTTTGGCATTTGATATTCGTTTCCATTAAAAAATACATTTAGGGCCATAAAATATGAATAATTTACTACAAAAAACGTCTTTACAAAAAAAAACAAACAAAAAATGCATATTTACTGGAATACAACAATTCGAAAAACGCCTTGGGTCAGATTGACCCAATATATGCATTTATAGGAGGTGTGAACTCGAAGGATCAACACAACGATCTTTTTTTTTATTGAAACATTTTCGGGAAAATCGCTGAAAAAGTTGCGAAACTTTCGACACGTACACAAATTTTTTATGCTGTAGAGACAAGAATATAAAAACACTTGGGATTCAACAATTAATTACTCCATAACGCAGTTGGTGAATAGTTTGCCAACTTAATCTCGAACCGTTTAAATTTACGGAACATAATCGAGGGAAAATTAAGGTCCAAGTATTTTTGGTTGAAATAAAATAGTGGCGATTCCCTGACATTACGAAGATTCGAAAGTGCATTTTTTTAAAAAGATATTCACACGGTATAACGAATTTGACTTGATTCACAGTTTTTTCCGTACAGATTACCGGATGCCGCGGAAGTTGCATTGAAAATTTGCCCAAATTTGCATCCTCTTCCTTCAATTTTCCATTGCAAACCCTTTTTTTTGCATGTTCGATTTTTATATTATTTTTTATGGAACGAATATCGTGAAATATTCTGTTATATTTTTCGTTGACGCCATCGTCCAGGGTCTCGCTTGTAGGCGGCCCGTTCATAAAATCCTTATGATCTCGTGAGTGAGTGGGAGAAAGGAAAGGAGCGCGAGATTCGTGAAAGATTCAGCATCGCGTCTACCTCTTTGTTTCTCATGCTTTCCGAATCGTCAGTCGACTTTACGCAATCGACAGTGTTTTGTGTCGGACATCATTCTCGACTATTTCGTATCGACTAGTCCAAACGAACGTTAAAAGAATAATATCGAGCATTATAATATTATATCGTCCGGACGAGAGTAAACATCGGAAACGGCGAATGCACGTGTACGAAGTGTCGCTGATCTCTACCGAGTTCCCTTCTGACGGTCAAGTCCATTTTAACGCCTGGGCAAGACAAAAAAGCTGCCCCAGAATCGATAGGTCGATAGGAGGGGGAAAGCTGCTTCGTTTTCGTTCCACACAGAGACCAAATAACCCATGAAGTCTCTTACTAAGCCATGAATTCCTGTTCCGATACTACTGACAAAGTCTGAGGTCGGGATCGTCGCTTATTTATTACGACGTGAAATTTCGCTTCTTCGAGCGGAACTTGTATTAACATTTAATTAATTTAATAAATTATTCTTTTGACTCCTGGAATTATTTTTAATTGAACTTAATTGATAAATAACTATTTCATCTAAAATAGAAAATTAGCATAAAAATTAAATTTATTCGAAATAATTGTTTCCACCGAAATAAAAAGTTTACATTGAAAATTAAATTTATTCAACAAATTAATATTTCCGCTAAAATATAAAATTTAAATTACGTTCGAACGCTTTTTGCGGCGACTATGGATTATTTTGGGCTTAAAATTAATTCTACGTAATACTTTTGTATCCCTCGCATTTATCTTTTCACATTGCTGTGTGAATCCATCGCTTATGCAGTCCTGGTTGAATATTTTTTTCTTCAATTCCCAGTTTCATCGCTAAAAACGCTTTGGCAATGTTTATATTCCATTTTTTCTTTTTCTATGGTTATGGGCGCCCCGAAGGGGCGAGGGGAGGAAGACGAACTCGAGTTTTTCGACGACTTAAAATCGAAATCGTGAAGAAACTAATTTCTCTCATTATTATCGCGAATGAAAATTTCAGCAAACAGGTGCAATATTTTTTTCTTTTTTCTATGAAATCGACTCGATTTTGAGAAAAATGAAGTTCCCGTCGATCTTTTTTGCTTACGGTGAACAAGAATTAACATTTTTGGCTCGATTCAAAAATCTAAAAGGTCGTTGTCAAAAACTGGCGATGGGACAAGCTGGAATCATTGTCTTTGGATCATCGAGTGCAATGAAAAAACTCGTAACGATAAATTTTCCTGATCGAAAATAAAGTTTATTGATTTGATCGATTTTTTTGGTCCAATTTATTTAGTTTTTCTGTGAATGCTGTGTCTATATAAAATATTCATTCAGTAACGTTCCATTGATACGAAATTAGTAAAACCAAACACGTTTGTTTGGATACTGCGACAAATGTTTAAGCAACGACCACCAGTGAGAGGTTCAATCCGCTTTTAACGCTTTGCTGCCATCCTGATGAGTTATCTGCATGTGAGGAGGTGGCCGACGTTTCAAGTTTCGCGAGACGTTTGTTCACTCTCATTCTCTCAGTTTCTAAATATAACGAGGCGTTGTTATTTTTGCCTTTGGCTTACGAAACAGGTCCCCCGCAGAAGTTGCGATTATAAAAATCCATTAAATTCGCGATCGAAAGTTCGAAATCACTGGAAAAATAAATTTTCCAGCTCAATGCAACATTTTTTTTTTTCATCAATTCGCACTTGACGTTCTTTCGTTTTTCAAAATCTTGTTTCCATTCGAAAACTGGCTGACCAGAGAATTTTCACGAGGATCGAAATTTCACAACGATAAGTGCATTTGGGTCAATCTGACCCAAGGCGTTTTTCAAATCGTTGTATTCCGGTAAATATTCATTTTTTTATTTTTGTTTTTGTAGAGACGCTTTTTATAGTAAATTATCCATATTTCATGGCCCGGAATATATTTTTTGACGAAAACGATTTTCGTTGCCAGAAAATTGTTGGAGTCGAAACGACGACCCAGTGTGCACTCGAAGGGTTAAAAGTCAATCCAACGAAATTCGGTTGAGTTTCTTGGTCTGCGTCGAAAATTTGTGCATGACCTTGAGCCCAAGTTTCAATATAAACTACAAAGATTTTCAATTTATTTTTTCCATAAGGAAATTCAGTTCAATTGGGTTTGAGGTTGGACGCCATTGCGCATATATATATATATGCATGGATTCATAAACCCGCACGTCCATCGATGTATATATTTGTTTTCTTGTGAAGGGGGCATGCGTGCATCGCGTGTCGCGTGCATGCGCGCAAGTTACAGACTTCTTTGATATTTGTCGTTGTGTCTCGCCCTCTTTCTCTCTTTCGCACCGTCGTGGTTGAAAAACATTATTATCCAAGTAGTGGGGCGAATGATGCGCAGCGCGGCCACTCCGCATTACTCCCTTTCTACTCGAGTAACATGAAAGTTGAACAAGTGATTTGCTCTTCGCATGTCAATTGAGAAACCGCTGTCTCTTAACTACTACGCAACGTAGGTATAGATTTTTGTATATATGCGTTTCGAAAATTGTTAATTGGACCTTGGTTGATGTCGCGATAGAAATAATTCAATGCTTGGCAAATTGCTGGAAATGTATTTGATGGAAATCGAAATACATCGATTATCGATTTCGTAGCAACTATATAACGACACAGCAAGCCTTTGATCTGTAGTAATTGACGTAGGTATCGGAGAACATTGCAAAGCGTGCGGGTTGACAAATTTTAGAACAACACATTCGATTTTTCTGCTGAAAGGCTCACGACCAACGATGACTCATTTTTCCAGAATTTTTATTTCAATGTTATTGAACGTTGGGTTAACGGATCGATTCGAAGTAAAATTCGATTTGGATTAATACCGAATTATAAGCACGAAAATATTGTCGGTCATTTTCTCAAGGTCAAGAGAGGGGGAGTGAGAATAAAAAATTTTAAAATTCTCTCAGCTGACTTGCAACTTGAAATTTTCCTCACAATCGTTTTGATTTTTAAACTTCAATTCTCATTTTAAAAATTTTTTTCTATTTCTATTGGACTCGTGAGTAGCTAAATTGTGCCGATTATTCGCCGTTGGTTTTCCCCTCAAGACCCGACTTGTCATTTTCCCGTACGAGGAATAGAAAAGATTGAAATATTGAAATTTTGGCAAAGAATGCCTAAAGAGTTGGTCCGTTAACGTAAAAAGTAAACAGTTTAACCCAAGACGGTCACACCTCATGGAAATCCCGTGGTGGTCACATGGGGTGTGTCACACCCCCTGCACTTTGGAGCGCTGTAGCATTCCGTAAAATGGTTTTGAGGGCTCAAGAAAATTTGGGAACATATTTCGAACGTTTCTCTATTATCCTATCCAAGAAGGGAACGAAAATTTTAATTTGAAGTTTGTTAGAAAAATTATTGAAAAAAAAATTCGCGAAAAAGCCCTTTTTTTACAAAAAATGCTGTATTTTTTTTGTTTTTTGACATATCGACAAAAACCAAGCAGGGTCTGATTCGCAAATGCATTCCCTTTCTGGTGAGGATAATAGTTTTTGTGGGTTTTTTAAAAAGTATATTTATTCTACAGTATGAACATGCGGGTTGCAGCGGCAAAATGATGCACAAGATGTCGATGCTTTTTTATAATTTTTTTAATTCAAAAATAAAAAATTGATGTGAAAATGGTAATAACACAATGGAATAATATTGGACAAATAATTTCACTCAATCCCCAGTGCACATTCGGTGCACAGGTACGCCCGATGCTCGTCGCACATAGGGCGCTCACAAGAAGCACACACCCAATGGGTTTTTCTATCTTTTTTCCTGCTACACAAACCACATCTAGCCTGTTTGTCGAGTTTTTGTCGATCATGAGCAACCAGCGGGGCCTCAGGAGTTAAAATACTGCCGATTCCTTTTCTGAGGTCGTGGCGCAACGTCGGATTGGTGTATCTCTCGGTTAGATGATCCCGTACCAGATGAAAATAGAGGGTTTTCAAGCAATGTTCTGCCGTTACCACGGTTGAATCTCCGACATTGTAATGCTTGCATTTTAGCAAAATTCGAGCATTTACTGCTGCTTGGTCTAACATACCAAAAAACACCCGCAATGGCCACCTGTTTGTCTTTCTGCTAACGGTATGAGCATAGACCAATTTATCAAACACGTCCGTGCCCCCTTTCGTTGCGTTATAGTGCTGAATGATTTCTGGCTTACCATCCACCTCTTCAGTACTATTAGAAAAAGTTGATGCTACGAGTACGATTTTATTCTTCTTTGGCTGGTAAGATAGGAGTGTCAGGTCTTTTGCAAAGCAGTATTTTGCTGCAGGGATCTCTTTGGCTGCAACCTTCATCTCCTGGGGAATTTGCCGATTATTTTTTTTCAGCGTCCCCGTAAAAGTCAACTTATAAGGGTCTTCTATCATTTTTTGAAAATATGGGATAGCGGAAAACCAGTTATCGCACGTAACCGTACGCCTCGTGCCGTGAATGGGGGCAGTGACCTCGTGCAAAAAATATTCCGTCACGGGTTGATTTCGAGGAGTGCTGCTTTTTCCCAGATATGGAATGGCGTTGTACTAGCATAGAAAACGTGCAGTGTCAATTATTATTCTGAATATAAATAATTATTTATAGTAAATTGGGTAATTACCATGTAAGAGGTGACAGCGTCATTCAGCGAAACGATTTTTATGCCATACTTGTCGGGCTTGGATTTTATATACATTCTAAAAATGCATTTTCCCCAAAAGCCTAGAAGTTGTTCGTCCACAGTACACTTGTCGTGGGGGGTGTAGTATTTCTGACAGTTTGCGATGAATTTTTCCCATAATTCTCGAATCGGCGCGAACCTATCCGCCGCATTTCGCGTAGGTTTATTATCGAAACGCAGACAAGAGAATAAAAACGAGAAACGGGCTTTCGGCATCGTACATCTGTACACTGTCAACGAATTGATTTTGTCCCATAAAAAGTGGTAATTCACATCGCTCTGTTTCCACCAGCCACTGTAATACAAGAGACCGATGAGGGCTCTAAGTTCAACTTTGTCCGTGAGACCGTGATACGATTCCATGTTCTTATCCTCCGCCATCATCCTTGAGCAAACGTCTTCAATTTGGGTATTCGTGTGCTCAACAATCATGTCAATCATATCCGAATCAATTAACAAATCCCAGAATTCTTCGATAGTTGAGGCATTTGTGTTGGCTGGCCCAGGAATAAACACTGGCGGGAGCTCACTCCTGCGATCTACAATAACATGCGTCAGATTATTTTTCAAGGCAAAAGCGAATGTTTACATCGTTCACGTCAGTGATCTGTGTTTGTATACACACAGAAGAATCGATTACATACTTGATTGACGTGTTGGTTTCTTTGTTTCCCACTTGTAGCCATCAACGCCTCGTAGAATCGTTGCGGGACGGCCCCGAGCCCTCGACTGGACAAGTCTTTGATTTAGCGTAACGTTTTCCAAATCCGATTCATTTTCGTTGGTAGAAGAATCAGAAGATTCCGATTGTTCAGAAATATGGTCTTCAAAATCTGAACAATCATCACCAACGGGATCGTTGACTTCAACGTCCTCAAGTAACTGCTGCTGGAACGACCGTGGCCGCAGATTGTAGGGCATCTGATAATCACAATGAAATTTATAAAAAAAAATCTAGATGACTGAAATGAACATTTAAACTTACATTGTTGCAAAAAACCGTTGAAAACCGCAAAAAAAAAAAAACACGTTCGGCACAATTTTCTCACACTATGGTCACACGGGGTGTGGCGCACCCCAGAACTTCCGATCGTCCGCTTCGGGCGACTGCAGGCGCTAGACTAAAGCGCCAGAAACAGTCCCCACTACCTGAGCCTACAGAGGAAGGTTCGATCTAATTGTAGGGGGGGGGGTAAAAGTGTCGGATTTGGGCATTTTCCCCGTAAAATTTCAGCTCGAAAATGGCCTGGGGTGTGTCACACCCCATGTGGGCGTCTTGGGTTAAGCTCGCAGATTAGATTCGCAATAATTCGTCATTATTGTAGGAACCGTCAACTAGAATTTTCAAATTGGACGACAGCGGAAATGACTAATTTCCAGAGATTTAACAAAAAAAAAAAAAAGTAGGAACGACGTGCAGATCGATTCTCCGAGATCGAAACTTGACTCTCGACGTGGGTCACATATGTCGGAAAAATAGCCATTGCCGGTAAGGTGCTCATATGCAGCAGACGCGCCGTGTATCAGAAATTTATGCGAACGAGAAAGGCGAAAGAAATTTCTGTACGTTAGAGAATACGCGTGAGGCGCCTTGGAGAAGAAGAGTCCGTTGGTCGAACGAGGCGAGCGTCGTGCGCAGCACCTTCGCTTGGCGCGATGTTTTTCTTTCGATACTTGCTCTTGCTCACTTCTGTTATCCTGATGATCGGGGACACGAAACGCGTCATTTCTCTGAAAGGATACTCGCCATCAAGGTGTCACGACGTCTATACATCGGCCACAGCGTCGTTTGTAAAGACATCGCCGTCAGCTTCTACCCAACGATCAAGAAACACATCAGCCAGACTAATTAGTTCCTTGACGATAATTAGCGTCCAGACAATAGAAGCGCGTCACTAACTCAAACCTCCTCTCAGGCTAACATAATCACACAAGAGCTTCAAATATCCAGCTGTGTTTGCTTCCCTTTTGTTTCTGCCGTTGCGAATCTCCTCGAGTTTCTCCCTCGCCTGTCTCTCGATCCACACCATCACAACCAGTAGATACCAAAGGGCTTTTTTTTTTTTACAAAAACCTTTCCTTCGCCGGTACAAACTTTTCAGGGGTTACGTCTCTAACGCTCGTCGTACACTTTATCGACTTGAATTAATTACTTCACGGAGCTACGATCATTAATCATCAGCCCTGGTTACTTATAATCTTAATCTCGATTGTAAAAATAATCGAAGACGATTATTCGAAATCGAGTATTTGTTGGGTCAATATGTTGGGTCGTTCTGACCCGAGGCGTTTTGCAAATCGTTGTATTTCGGCAAATAAGCATTTTTAGTTTTTTTTTTATAGAGACGTTTTTTTGTAGTGATCCATATTTTATGGCCCTAAATTTATTTTTTGACGAAAACGAAAATTCAACGAAACATTCGTTATTATGCCAAACGATCGGCGACAGAAAATGTTTGGGGTCAAAACGACCCAGTATGCGCTCGAAGTCTTTAATATCGGCCTGCCTCATGCAAAAGATTGTCTCTCGTGTGATTTCAGATTCCAAAAAGCTTGTGTTAAGTACGGAGTACCAGACGTCGATTTGTTTCAAGCTGTCGATCTTATGGAACGTAAAAACATCGCTCAAGTGACTAATACCATTTTCGCTATTGGCCGCACTGTACGTATTTCATTGTTCGCAAATTTGAATAAAATTTTTATTTGTAATTTGATGTCATTGGCAAAATCTTTTATTCGATTGTTCATTAAATTGTTATTATCAGATGATTATGATTTTTGCAGACTTACAAACATCCAGAATGGCGAGGACCTTACCTCGGACCAAAGCCCGCGGAGGAGAACAAACGCTCGTTTACGGAGGAACAGTTGAGAGCTGGCGAAGGCTTGATAGGTCTTCAAGCGGGCCAAAACAAAGGCGCGACTCAGGCCGGTCAAAGTTTTGGCGCGACGAGAAAAATTTTACTCGGCAAATAATTTCGATTTGTCAACCGAAAATGTAGCATTGATTGCATCGGTTTCTCGTTTTTCGAGACCAATGTTTCCTTGATTCGAATCTCACTTTGTTTTTTAACCATTCATTTCGTTGGGATTTCTTCGCATAACCTAATTGAAAATTTCCTTCACATACGCTCGTGCTCGTAACTTCACTATAGAAACGAAATAAATAGAATTTTCACTATTCACTGCATTGTTAATGTTGAACACGGAACATCCTGGAGGTTAACCCTTCGAGTGCACACCTATAAGTGCCTATTGGGTCAATCCGACCCCAGGGGTTTTTCAGATCGTTGTATTCCGGTAAACATGCATTTTTTTGTTTCTTTTTTTTTTGTAGAGACGTTTTTCGTAGTAAATTATCCACATTTTATGGCCTTCAATTCATTTTTCGACGGAAACGAAAATTGAATGGCAAAACATTTGTTGCCATTAAATGCCAAAAAATCGCGGTGACAGAAAATAGTTGGAGTCAGAACGATCCAGTATGGACTCGAAGGGTTAAACACCTCGATGACCCGAAGACCGAAAATAAATAACGATTTTTGCATGCACCTCGCATTTTTTTTTTTCCAAAACCACTTTATTTGTACATGTGAAATATTCAGACGACGATTAAAAACGTAACGTAATGTTTTAGTGGCGAAAGGTTGCACGTCCAACACTCGCAGCTTGTGCCAGAAGCACAGCTTCGTAGTGATACACACATGTATCCGGTTTACTCGTGCTTCCTCGTGTTGTGTTTCATACACAAGGAGTACATCGGTAAGGAAACTCGTCCGTGACATTGATGAACAGTGGGCGTGAGGTGTATGTACACGCAAGTACACGCATTCCTTTAGCAAGTTCCTACACCGTAGTACACCAGAAGGATCAGGCTATCAGCATCCTGCTGTCGAGAATTGGCCTCGATTCTCCATCAAATCTTGACAGTGAAAGAGAGAGTGAGAGAGAGAGCGAGAGGGAGCGTGATGCGATCACGAACGTTGAACTAAATATCAACAAATACGTGAGCCACACTCTCGTATCTCATGAGACGCGAGAGTGTGGTCGAGACAAAACAAAACTCATCGTTTTTAAAGCATTTTCGGATTTATTCATGTCTTGAAAATCCATGAATAACGACGACCACGAATGAGGAGTATTTTTTCCCATTCGATCCTTTGAATTCCCTGAAATTTTAATTTCAATTTTTTATTTTGGTCAAAATAGTTATTTGTTGAATGAATTTAATTTAAATTTTCAATTTTGGTAAAAATACTGATTTGTTAAATAAATTTAATTTTTATATAAATTTTCTATTCTGGTGAAAATAATTATTTGTTACATGAATTAAATTTTAATTATAATTTTTTATTTTGGTGAAAATAGTAAAGAAATAATTGTTTGGAACTTGATATCAAAATTTTCCCGACCTGAGATGCAAAAGAGTTTGTAAATTTTGCTTAGTTCAGTCGCTATAGTGTGTGTGCGTGTGTAAAATGTTGGTTGGAAATTGGAAACAACGTCGAATGAATCGCGAAGCTTGTGTGTGCGGTACTGAAGGAAACCGCAAGGCGGGCGATGACATATGGCTGGCGACCGTGAGGCAGGCCAGTTCTTGGGGACCCCCGGAGACAGGAGTACATGATGAGAAAGAAGCTTCCAAGTGGTGAACATGACGGTGACGTAGAATTTTCCTTACTCCTTCGGTATCATAAACGCCTTGTGAAAGGGGAGCGCTGCGGAGTGGCCGCTCCGCGCATCAATGCGCCCCACTATTCAACAAACACTCGCATTATTTTACATCGCACACACTCACACGCGTATCATTCTCAATTACGAGGATCGGATTATTTTAGATCGAGATTTTGGCAACAAAACCGTTCGGAAGTTGCGGCGCTCGACGCTTCTAACGCCTCTGGTGGCGGAGGCTCGGAAAATTATAGTTGCACGGCGTGAAAACACGAGTTTCAAGTAAAAATGAAAAAAAATTAAAAAAAAACATAGGTATACTCTTAAGATTGCAGGCGATTCGGATTCAGGTTACGCACGAAAATAAGTGCATCGTTATGAGCGTGGCTCCAATGTACCGATGCGACTAATGTGTGAAATCTTTTAGGGGCGTTTGCAACTTGACGTTAATACATTATGACAAGACCTTTGGGCTTTTAAATTCAGATCCATATCCGTGCTCCGAATGCTTTGATATTTCAAAACGTTCATCCACCGGAAAGATCGCGATAAAAATACTACCAGAAAATCAGCAGAATCGTCAACCATCTCTCTGCTCACGCGCTACTATAAGGCGGTTCATTCCGTGGCGTGTGTGCGAGCGAGATAACCAACGAGCAGCCACACATTTTTCTCGGACATCCGCGATATTCCGAGAAAAATGAAAACTTTGTCTCTTTTTCTAGGTAAATACAAAACAACCTGTAGTTTTTTTTCATTCTTGAAAGAAAGAGAAATTTGAAGCCTATTGAGGTTATCGAATTGAACGATTTCGGAATGTTGTGTTTTGACGAAAAAAATTTCTCGTGGAGTTTTATAATTACACGCATTTTAGTTATAAGAAAAATTCTTCAATTTCGTACGTGGCAACCACAGAAATTCCCTTAAAATAATAAAAGGGACGGCCACGAGAATTTCTTCTTCGGAACGACAAAAAATTCATTTCAATTGATCGAACAGACAGCCATGCAATTATGTGTGAATATTCGTGATATACGCAATCAGCAGATTGAATCGACAATACGTTTTTCATTATTTTTGGTCTCAAAAGTTTGTAAGACAAAAACACATGGAGCGGGATCGATTTGCGTGTCGAAAATGTCGATATTTTAGGTTTGATTCGTCTCGATCTTGTTACTGACATTCTCGAGGGGACAATTATTTTTCACCAGATTGCAATGGTCGCACGAGGAATATTCATCGACTCCTAATGTCCCTGCAATCACGAGAGTGACGCTTTTGCACTTTATTTTTGAGGTAAACATGCTGCCACGTCTGTGTGTTGAGCGGAACTACAATGCGCGAGGATGCTTCTGTGACTTATGCTAGCCTATTCGTTCGGAGTTCATTGGTACGTTTCCACGATGCTCCGTGCTGTAGCACCGAGTTCAATTGAACCTGACTGACCCACAAACTTTCTCTCCCGTGTAGTACTTTCACTTGCTCGGCCGTTTTGCTGTCCTGATCATTTGTCGACTCTACTTGATCGACAAAAGTGTTTTGCGACGAATGGTTGGAAGCCCCATACGTCGACACATGTCTTGAAAAAATAATCGAACCCTAACATTAGAAGTCGTTCAGGAATACGCGAGAGAGTGGTCTTATTCACCCGCAAATACAATTCAACGCACAAATCAAATGACTGTACGTGTGAACTTTCGATTCACACGCTGCAGATGGATCAGGATAACATTAGCCGACCAACTCTTCCTCGTGTGTTCCTGCTCGCAGATTCGAGAGTTCTGAGCTTCGATCTCGATTACTCTCACTCTTCATTTTTTTCAATTTCACACTGCTGTTGGACGAACCGATATTCAGAAGTTTGCTAGCGCACGATAATGTGTTGTAAAGAAAAATCTCTGACAATTTGTCGAACGAAATGCGATAGTAAAGAAAGCGTTCTCCGTTCACCACTAATTTTAGCATAAAAGTTTCAATACACACCGATTGCCGGTAACTTACCGATTGCCGATCACTTACCAACGGTAGGTATTTATAAAATGTTTCGAGCTTACGGAATCAACTCTGTTTTATGTATAACGTTTTTTTATTATCACATCCACGTTTTCTATTTGGCGTTGATCCGTTTTCACCTTTCAATTTTCCTTTTCTCCACCGTACTGCGATCCTTGGAATATTTCCGAATATTCAATTCTGGACGAATAGCCTCGACCCTTATGTACGTCCGGATATTACCATCTGCAAATCATCTGTTGTCGAATAATCCTCGATCCTGTTTTCGTCCACATTCTACCACCTGACTCCTTCGCTCACGAAATGTTTTTTCTCGTGTAGCAACGTGTTTGCAGCCTTAACATATACTTTTCGGGCCATTTTATGCGCTAGCACCAAAATGAGTGATTGACAAAAATACTATAGTGCCGAAAACACCGAAGGATCAAGTTTTTATATTTTTTGAAAACGCGGAAAAGCTTCTGTTTCTTATGGAGCACTTATTTACAGACGGAACGTATAAGGGTTTGGTATTTTCAGAGCGAACAAAAGTCAAACTCAATTTCGTTTTCTTTATTTCGAGCAAAAGTACAAAAGATTTTTCGCAGTAACTAGTAGCGCGTTATATGAGTCTATTTATATATATATTCTTATGTACACTACAGGCCGTAAGTTTTTGGACGAACGTGCTGAAAATTCAGGAAGTATTTTCGGTGCCATTATTTCGCCGCTAGTGTGTCCGCACAAACCGGTTTATTGGACGGCATTTGAAAGGAGAGGAATCTATCGTGAATCTAGTTTTTTTTCTTCTTACTCGTCGACTATCCCTCAGACGCATAACAATTTGGAAAAAGTTCTTGGTGAATTTTATACGAAAATCGACATGACTTTTTATGCTTGTACAATTTTTTTTCGGGCGGAGGACAATCGTAAAAAACTATTCAAAAAAGAAAATTAAAGGTTTGACCTTGATTTAGATTTCGAGCGAATTGATCGTAAATTTTTTTTTTTCTTTTTTTTTTTTTTTACAAAATCCGGTCAATTCCGAATGGTAAACAGAAAGGAATAGGATTGCAAGTAAATTTTTATCTAGCGAAATGGCTCTGGACCGTTTTTTGCACTTTTGTCCAGAAACTTTTGGTCTGTCGTGTATGTCCGACGTTTTTCTTTTTTCATTTTATCGTTTTCACGTTGAAACTCGTAGTCATAGGAAATATTATAATTTAACAGGGTAATATTTTAATTAAGGCATTTTGTCAATACTTATTTGTGTTCAGATCATTTTTTGTCAAGTTGAAATATTTTGTACATACGCGGAGAGAATCAAAATTGAAAATATTCTCGTCCAAGAATAAAAACTCTGGACGATCATGCATTACGAACAATTTTAACTGCCTATGGAAATTTTTTCCGAAAATATAAAACATATTTCCGTCCAGATTCCAATCTTGATTTCATTCTCAGGAAAATTTCCATTCTGCACAGTTGGAATTGCCAAAAATTCAAAATGTCGTCTCTCTATTTTATTCCTCGACAGTAATTTATCGTTTTTTATTCTCTCCGCGTATTGGAAGTTACCGGATGATCCATTTTCAAGCTTCTCTTATTATCCAATTGTAAATTTCTAGAACTATCAGGGAATCTGATAAAAAATCTCGTTTCTGTACCGAAAAGTTGAAATCGAAGACTTTGGAGGAGGCACGAAAGATTTTGTCGATTTCAACGCTCGTTCGACGACAAATTCAGAGCACGGAAATGTTTTATTCAACAGCCTGAACAATCTTTGAATAATTTTTTACCGAAACAACATGTTGCGTTTTCAAAAAAAACTCAAAAGTGGATCACTCTCCTGGTTTACAATTTTTTACGTGGATAATTGTCACCCTCGGATGAACGTAATTGAAATCCAAAATCGGCAAATGGGGCACTTTGTAATTTAAAAAAAAAAAAACGCCTTTTATTCGATTTTTCTTGACCCGTAGACACCACACCACCTCTGGACTAACATGGGTGCAAATTTATACACCGAGTTTTCAAAACTCTCTGTCTCATCGACATTTGTACGGGTTGAAAACTCGTGGGGTACTTTTTAGGGGTAGCGAGTCCTGGGCTATCGATTGCAATAATAAGAAAATCAAAAAATACAAGATTTTTTACCAAAAAATGGACAAATTCACGAAATAAATTTTGAAAATCTGTTTTTTTTTTGTTTTAACGCCATTTCAATACTAATTAAGGTATCGACATTTAATTTGCGCGAAATTGAAGATAACGAGTCATATTTTAAGAAAAAAAATAATCTGGAATTATTGCGAGGAAAGCCGCTGGGCCACGCAGACAAAAGTTCTTGCCGCCTAAAGTTTTTGTAGTTGGGAATTTGCACCCATGTCGTGGCTACGGGTTGAATTTGAAAATCTCGTGGCCAATGCGGTATGAAAGAAGGTGATAATTATTTAAATTCTTTAATGAACGAGAGCAACGATTCTGTTTGGCAGACATAGGGAGATTTTTCGACTAGATTAGCGAGCATAATTTCGAGCCAGCCAAACGAGACAACTGTAACAAAGTTTATTTACAACGTTTACTGGAGTGTCGAAAATACAAGGCCTTCCTTATAACTTATCGTTAAAATAATTTAATAAATAAATCGGTCGATCGATAAACGATAATATACAAAAAAAAAAAAATATTCATTCGTCGTCTTCGTCTTCGCAGCTTCGACTATACAAACGACAACGAGTGTTCCCAGGCTCGTTCTCGCGATAGGAAATCTATCAAGCCCTCTTATCATTCATTAGTAAGCTCCCGTACGTTATGAAGCCTCTAAGGGATAAATACAAACTTGACAAAGTATCGAGGATCATTATTCTCAACCTCCTGCCACGAGCTTCGTTTCTGCATTGCAATTCCCTGCGATTTTTTCATTTTTTTTTTTTTTCAAAAATCTCTTCAACGGCTATTCATCGAAAACTATGAGCTGCCTATGGCTTCGAAAATCGGTGCAAATTTCCAGAGCGAAATTCCTTTTCTTCTCATTTTTCTGCGTACGCTCGTATTTTTTTTTTTTTTTTGAAAATTCGGCTTTTGCACGAAATTCGAGCTGGTTTTGCGCGACTAATTCGTATTCTTAATGAATATCGAAACGAATCTCGTTGGTGCGGAGGAAAAATCGTCAATTGTGCTGAACGATCACAGGGCAGTTTCGAGGGTAGGAGCGCTCGGACTTCGCGAAACCCCACGGGCATTCGAGGGCTGGGGTGATTCCGATCTCGCTCGAAAGCGTTTCTCAAAATAGGCACTCTGGCGTTGATTATTATTGCTACTGTTATTATTGACATTATTGTTGCTCGATGTTGGTAAAGCAGCTAAAAATTGGGCTCTTGCTAATTGATTATTGATCCTGCGAGTTTCGTACGACATGGTTGTTTGGTTCCCGGAGAAATGTTGGCCCGAGCCTTGATACGTTACGGCTGGGCCATTCGATTGTCGTAAATTAGAAACATTCGTAAAATTCTGTCCCTGAGTGACGACATTGGGACGTTGCTCGATCATGTCGTAACTTTTCAAAGTCTGTTGGTTGCCATGACTCTCGCCATTTTCCTTGTTTCTCGTCCTTTCTTCGTTGCTCCCGTTCCGAATGGAATTCTCAGGCATTTTCTCATCAAGATCGAGTTGTCTGCGTGAATTAAAACGGCAGGTCGTGGTGGGATTTTCAGGGGATGGTTTCATCGCTTTCTCCTCTGCCGCAGCGTCCTCGATAATCGTCGATGACAAAACGTCCGTTCGTGGTGTTTGGAATCTCCAAACAGATCGCGGACTCAACACTTTGGCTAACGATACTTGAGGCCCGTTTTGAGGATTCGACTGATGGTGATGATGATGATGATTGTAATGCTGTTGTTGTTGCTGATGATGATGATGATGATGTTGCGGCGTTTGCGGTGACTTTGGCTGGTGCTGCTGGTTGCTCTGCTGTTGACGTGAAAGTTTCAATTGCTCTGCTGCTGACAATCTCGTTGGCCCCATCTTCGCACTTTGTTGGAGCAACAAACGTTTGAAATCGAGACGAGATGTCGCTGAAGGCGATGCTATTGTCGCTGGAATCTGAAAATTATTTATTAGTTCTCGTGGAATCAGTTTGTTCGTATATTTCGAATAAAAATCTATACTGCAAATGAAATTTTCTTAAAAATCGTCGATATTTTGTTGAATACGGTAAACTAAATATTTTTGGATACTTTCAAAATTTTTGTTATTTTGGCAAGTTTCTAACGGAATTATCAGCGAAATTTGCAAGTGGAACGACAAAAATTTGTTTCCGAAGAGACTTTCTAAAATATTTCTTGTTGCAATGGCACAATTTTTGGGATTATTCAAAAAAACGTTTAGTCGAACGTATCGAACAAAATATCGATGTTTTTCAACAAAATTTCGTTTTCAGTGTAGACTTGACTTTTTGTAATAAGAACTTACTTCCGGTGTTTTGTGCGATTCCGGACTCCAACTGTGTCTCGTGCCTGCCGGAGCTTTGACCAGGGAACTTGTTGAGCTTGCAGGTGACAAACTATCCGCGTCCCCTTTGATGTTGAGCTTTCTTTTCGACTTGTATATCGCAGCGAATAATTCCTCGTTCGACATGGTGCTCCGCGTTGGTGAAATAATTGACAAGCTCGTCGGGGTGTTGCGACCGGAGGAGCTTTGAGTCGGTGTACTGCGTCCTGATGATCCGGGGATCGGTGATGGACAATTGTTACCGACGAGTGTCAATCGCTCCGCTACCGTTGGATTCGAACGCGCCGTCGGCGTCGATGATTTAAACGCGTTATTATCATTCGTCGTAGCGATCGGTGACAACGTTGTGTGTCGCAGGACTTCGCTCGATTTTTTCTCCGCTTCGTTCACTGGCGACGACGCGAAGAAACGATAACCGAGTGCAGAAATTCCAAGAGGTGCTACGAATCTGGTGGCCAATCAAAAAAAAAAAACACTCAATTCAAAGTTTCTACAACGATAAGAATGTAAGGATGCATATAGGACAAACGTCGAATAGAATTTCGTTTCGTTTTATTTTTAACCCTTTGAATGCACACCTCCCATAAGTGCATATTGGGTCAATCTGACCCGAGGCATTTTTCAAATCGCTGTATTCCGGTAAATATGAATTTTACGTTTTTTTTTGTAGAGACTTTTTTTCTAGTAAATTTTCCACATTTTACGGACACAAAACTATTTTTTTATGAAAATGAAAATGAAAAATTCGTTGCCATTAAATCCGAAACAATCGGAGATAGAAAATTTTGTTGGGGTCAAAACGACCCCGTGTGTATTCGAAGGGTTAATCAACTTCTTCAAATGTTTCTTTATAATAATTAGGGAAAAGTGGGAAAAAATCTTTACGAAAGTTGAGCAGATATTCCGTCGTCAAGTGTTAATTTTTTTACTGCTGCTTAAAACAACTTTCTACTGCTGGGTAAGACTTTCGAGATCCTTGATTGCCTTTATCTCGAATAGGGGATCGTGGATCATTCCGAAACACTGTGTCAAGTTCTACGAGAGTAATGGCCTGGATGGGCATTATGAGATTTGGGAAAATGGTAAAGGAATTGTTTAGAAAGAGGCTTTGGCGAGGCTACTACCTTAAATTTCTATAATCGAAATTCCTTACCTATTTTTAACCTCATGGCGGGGTTGTTGTGACTGTAAATTTTCCACGAGTCTCGGTCGTCCTTCCACTTGTTCCAGAGTATTCCGAGCATTCGGATCGACACTCATAGTCGCATTTCCGCTGGAGTATCCTCCGGTTGTTTTTCGTCCTTGTCGCGCAAGCATGTGCATAGCACTCAGAGGAGCTCTGGCTAAGCCTCTGGTAATGTCCGGGGTAACGCTTCTCGGTGGTTCGATATCTCTCGTCGCTTTTCTCGTTGGGAGGGTGAAAAATTGTTTATTGTTTGCGTCGATTCGGCCATCGGAAAATTCTTGATTTCTCGAATTTTCGGTTTTGACGATTTCCTGCGACCATACGTGACGCCGGTTGTCGTCGTAACGAGGTGGCTCGTAATAAGGCTGATAATTGGTACCGCCTTCGACAGTTCGTAAATTTCGACGAACATCCGCGGCACATATATTCGTGGGATAACTATTTTGTTGATGCAATTGTTGTTGACTGTTTGTATGATTGTCATCGTAAATGCGATAATCACGTTGATAGGAATCTTTGGAAATATTCTTTTGGTTATTTCCAGTTTTCTCCTCGTTCTTATCTTTTTGAACTTTTTGCCAGTCCCTTGGTTTTGGGGGACCCACGTAAGGCGGTGGTGCTTGTGACGTCACTTGGGACGGCCCAGTCTCCGCTGTAAATGGCAGCAACGCGTTGTCTGAAACATATTATTGTTTTTTTTTCTTTTTTATATTCACACGATTTGTTTCTCGCTAATTCACGCTTTTAATATTGTTATCATTTATTTTTATTCCTAATTGTCTTTTAAATACTAAAAAATCGAATCCTCCTCCGTTTAGTTGTCGAGATATTTTTTATGCATCCATCCTAACACCCGAGGAACCGATTATTGTTAGTTATTCATTACCATTCACGAATATCCCTCGTGATTATACGTACAAATAATAATTACATATAACTACAATATTCTCAACAAAGATTTTCATCGTTTATGGCTTTTTTTTGAGCGTTAGTAAATAAGCGAACAGCAAGCAAGCAGAATATACACGCAGCGTGAATTTTCTATGTGAACATGCGATCAACGAGACTGTGTTAATTTTTTTCTTTTTTTTTTCATTGTAAAAAACACACAGGAAACATTAATTAGAGAGAAAACAAAGTATAAAAATGATGTGAAGAAAAATGTACTCACCGCGCGTGATTATGGAACGTGTAAATGTTACCGTAGGACTTTCTATGCAAAATTATATGTTTATGTATATTATTTATGAATCATCCTTCATTCGTGTATGACAATTACCCTGTCCAGGATGCTGGATTAAGGGGACACGTATCTACACCAAGCAGCCTCTCGAAAACATTGAATTTAAGCCTAAGAACAGTTTCACTCTAGTCTAATGAGTACATAATCAATTTTTACACTATAGTTGTATGCGAATTTTAATGCGACCGTTTGATCAATTTTCTAGACACTCTGTATCGAAAAATCTTTGTAACCCTTCGAGTGCACACCTCCTATAAGTGGATCTTGGGTCAATCTGACCCAGGGCGTTTTTCAAATCGTTGTATTCCGCCAAATATCCATTGCTTGGTTTTTTTTGTAGAGACATTTTTTGTAGTAGATTATTCATATGTTATGGCCGTGAATTTATTTTTTGACGAAAAGGAAAATTTAATGCCAAAACATTCGTTGCCATTAAATGACAAACGATCGCCGCGGTGATTGAAAATTTTTAGGGTCAAAACGACCCAGTATGTACTCGAAGGGTTAATCTAAAAAAATATTAACAACGGTAGATTCGCAGAATCATAGACTGCACAAATGTTCACTATATACGAATTCATTTCAGCGATTTTTTATCGAGCCTCATCCTTATAATGTTGCAGTTAAAATTCTGTTTTTCCAAAATTAACGAGCTCATGAGAAAACCGATGGAACAAACTTCGTACACGATCTCTCGAAGTATAAAATAATTGGTGTCTGTTCACACATCAATTGGTTTCAATGTTCCATCGAAGTTTGCATACAACTATTGTCAAAATTCCAAACACTATTTGGGCTCGAACGTTTCAAATGCTTCAAGTGTTCAGCGTGTCAATGTGTCTTGTGAAAATTTTCCTAATTACCATTTTCATAGGTAGCTCTTCTATTTAATCCACAAATTCATGAAAGTCTCTCGAAATGTTGTTTTTTCACTGCGGAAAAGCTTCTCATGAATCCTCCGAAAGATTATCGCTAAAAAACCAGGTTCAACTGTTCTCCCTTAATATTTCAAGGTGCTCATACTCCCTGATAATAGTTGAAACTTATTGAATTGATTAAAAACATTCGAACAACTGATTAATTGACAATTGGCCATTGTAATTGATAGTGGAGACAATGCTGACGAATCTTTTCAAGAATTCTATTGAAATGTTTATGAAAAATCGATCTCGATATTTTGGAGCGAGTTTCTCCAGCTGATATTTTCCATTTTGTAAGAAATGAGAGTGTAATGATTGTGCAAAGTATTCTAGATCCATCTTGGCATTGGTACACTGAGAAAAAGACATTATTGATTCAACAATATAATTAATGTCACTGGAAGGATTCTTTTGATTCGAGCACAAGTTTCTCGTCCGCACGAATTGGCAGTTTGATCCAAAACTATGTTTTACAGCTCAACCCTTTGAGCCATTACGAGACTCGAGTCTTCCCACTTTCTTCTTTTACAATTTTTCGATTATTGAACTACTATTTTGACAGCAGGTTTTCCAATGGAGCATGATCCTTGGGACATCAACCCTTCGAGTGCATACTGGGTCGTTTTGACCCGAACAATTCTCTGTCACCCGTTTTTTGGCATTTATGCAATGTCAACGAATATTTTGGCACATAATTTTCATCTTCGAAAAAAAAAGTTGCGCGTCATAAAATATTCATAATTTACTACAAAAAACGCCTCTACGAAAAAAAAAAAATCATATTTACCGGAATACAACGATTTGAAAAATGCTTTGGGTCAGATTGACCCAATATGCACTTATAGGAGGTGTGCACTCGAAGGATTAATAAATGTCAGAAAAAAAGTATTACTTGCAAAAATGCAACATACAAAAAGTGAATCCAAATACTTTTCCACGAAAAATATAATTTTTCAAAAAACTACAACGATCAATTATTGAGTTACCAATTTTTTAACAAACTCAAGAGACTCTAAAGAAATATACAGAATTATTTCGTAATTTTTTCTTCATTACATTTTGTGTATAAAATAAAGAATCGCTTTTGAATTTTTTTAATTTAGTGTCCAGGCTCGAAATCCTAGACTCTGGAAAGCCGAGGCTTCAACATCTCTAATCAATTGTACGCAAGAAAGAATCTATGGCTCAGAGGGTTGATAATTTTGTATGTAGGCAACAGGCAGCACGTAAGGACATTCTATTGATACCCAAATGTTACATTTTTCTGAGTGTATCCACATAAACGTCAGTTAATATGAGTTTTTATAAATGGACACAAATACATATGTAATGAGTGGCAACTCACAGGTGAATGCGAAAACACGAGGATTGCATACATGAGAGAAAAAATGAACACACTATGCACACAGGCCATACTCGTGGAAGGTTTTTTCTTTCCTATTTACAGGTACGAAGAAGGGAGTGGATTGATTTAGGTTGTGAAATATCCTTAAGAGACGCTTTCGCAAATGCTTGCGATCGAAAATAGTGTACGTGACATATACAGAGAGGAGGTGATTAAGAAAGAGTGAACAGAAAGAAACAGGCAGTGAGAACGAAAGATAATGAAAAATAAAAAATGACAAAATGCAAACGCTGTTTCAGTAATAAACAAAATCATATCTATTAACATACAAATTAATGCAGTAAATAAATTTAACTAGAAAAACAAACGAACATTTACGAGTAACCTAACGGTAGATATATGATATGCACATGTGAATTGGAGAGATTAAAACAATCTTAAATATTGTTACGTTCTCATGAAATATTTGTTGCAATATTTGTGATTAATGTACATTATTTATAGCCATGTGTATATTCTTTCATTTCAAAAGAACTAGTTTAATCCTTCGAGTGCATACCGGGTCATTTGGACTCTAAAAATTTTCCGTCACCGATCGTTTGGCATTTAATGGCACCGAATATTTTTTTGGCATTAAATTTTCCTTTTCGTCAAGTAATAAATTCAGGGCCATGAAATATTGATTATTTACTACAAAAAACGTCTTTACATGAAAAAAAAAAAACAAAAAATTCATATTTGGCGGAATACAACGGTTTGAAAAACGCCTTGGGTCAGATTGACCCCAAGGTCCACTTATAAGAGGTATACACTCGAAGGGTTAATATACGATTGACCACAACTCTTTGTATTGTTTATGAATATAATTTACAACGTATATTTAACGTAAAAACTGCATGCCACCCCAGGTTGCAAGAGCGTCCGCGGGCTTTTATTAGTTGCAAGCGATTCATTAAACCTTTTTTCTCCGGCGACCAACAACCATGTTGGAGAATTTAGTTTTTTTTTCTGCTCTCCTCGTTAATTTATACCAGCAACATGGGTTTAGTTGTTTCTTTTTTTTATACATTATATTCGTGCCCAATAAAACTTGCGGAATATCATTCTTTGAATATCGTCAAGGAAATTTAAATGAATCGAGATTCCAAAGATTATTTCATGATTTTCTGGAAAATATTCTAAGCAAATGTCACAACTTCAATTATTTAGCATCAGAATTTATTGAAATGCTGTTTTTGGCAATTTGTAGACGTTTGCAATGAAAATAAGCGATTTTGTACACATATTAATTGTTATTTCAATAATTTTTAATTAATTCACATCGAAGTTAAATTAAAGTTGGGACAATTGAAAATATTCAATGAATGTTGATTCCAATCTGCACAGAAAATCGAATTCTCTCGCTCGAATAATGATCGTTTTATTTTCGTATCTGCAACATCGTTCGAAGTTAGTCAATCCATTTGTTAGTCACACTTCTACAGACGCTGTACTCACAACGCGAGGCGAACACGCTTTTTTTTCAAATTGGAGCTTTATATACATGCGGATTGTTTTTTTTTTCTTCTATTTTCTAACTATTTTTTGTTTGTTTTGAAATCGGGTGCATAACGAATAACTGGACAACAAGCATAATCTTGCTCACTTTTCGGTTCATATTTACAACAGTATTTTGATCAACAACAACCGAAACACTCTAGATTTATTATTACGATGGAATATTCGTAGATCTCGTGCATTTATCGAGCTCGATTAATTTTATTAACTAACTTTGATGGCTCAGAGAATCTTCAATCATCGAATCATGGGGAGGCCTTTTTTCTTATCCATTTTATTTATCATAGTACTAATAAAAATAATAATACATTTGTCATTTGGACGGATCGTTTTATACAACTTAACACTATTTTCGATAAATATCCTCGTTTTTTTTTTATCCATCGTTTTCCAGCGTCTGCCACAGACTCAACCATTTCGCTCAATTTTTTTTAGCTACTGAAAAATATAGTTCGTCTTGATAAAAAAACTTTTTTTCGGGCAACTTTATTGCAGTTTCTAAAGATTTCGAAATATTATTTTCGGAGTTAAGTATTCGGGGAATTCTATGTTGAGGTTAACTTTCAATTCTATATCCGGGGTCGCGAACCTATATTTGCGTTTCATGTTTTTTTGTTTAGTTTTTGTCTAACCATCGTTTTTATATTTTCCGTGAAGGAATAAAGTCTTTCATCTATTTTTCAAGATCTAGGCAGCGGACTTTTTTCTCTTGGTTCATGGTCGACGGAGCACTTTGCTATACAATTGACTACTCGATAGCTTCGTTAAGCAGAGATAACGATAAGTTTATTATTCTTTTTGTTTTGAATTTTATTCGGTGACAAAGGTTGATTGATTATTCTCTCAAACAGAGAGATGCATTATTACGACACGTGTTTTCCAATAAACTAATCGCTCTTTTCATTATGAAATTTGCATTCATAGGAATAAATATTTTAAAAAATTATTATTCCACAAGATCTTTCTAGCCTCATTGCTCTTCCCAAGTCAACACGATTTTTTCGTTATTCCCAAATCTCTCGACTCGTTTCTGTGTCTTTTCTTGTTTTTCATAGTAAATCTTTACCATTGCGAATATTTTCCCATTTTTATTCGAGTTATGATAAAAGTTCTGTGGGCAACTTTCCGATATTCGTGAGGAGGAAAGTAAAAAAAAAAAAAAGAAAAGATAAACGATAGCGCATTTCGATTGAAACAACAGAAGAAAATACGTTCGTCGGTAGAAATATTTTTAGTTAATAAAAGCGAGTCAGTTTTTCCTTTCGAAAGGAAAATATAACTGAAAATTTCATTCGATCTGATTGTCATGATAAATATGCATCAATTTTTTTTTGACGTTCATTATTTTTCAAGGAAAAAAATTGGCAACAGGATCCTTAACAAAGTCAATCACTTATTTCGGTTCTCAATTGCGGAAATCGCTGTTCACTTTTAATTTTTTTTTTTTTTCGCAAATTGATGCAAGTGTTTTTTTTTTCTTAAAGCGATTAATCGATTCTGCATTAAATTCAACTTACGAAGTCGTCGCGTTGCCAAAAAAAGGAGATGTCTTGCCAACATGTTGGAAACTGGGAGAAGAGTAAAGATAGTGAAAAAAAAAAACGTCAGACTGCGATAGTTTAACACGTCGTCCGGTGACGGATCGTGATGTGACCCGAGCCAAGAAGTTTCTGGGCGTTCATATCGGCGACTGACTGTCTAGCGCCAAGTATTGAATGTTCTTCCAACGATCCGAGAGAGCAGTCGCTGTATCTCGATTTTCTTATCGCTCCAAATAGGCAAGTGCACGAAAGCGTGATAATTCGTTTTTCATATTTTCGGCCGGCTCGGATTTAAAAAATAATCAAACCACAACACATTCCGATGACAAAAATAATAAAAACAGCTGTTTTCTTATTTTCATTGGTATTGTCAATCGTGTACGAGCAAAAGTTCAACTTTTATGTTTTCCGCGATTAATTCGTCAGATTTCATCGCTATTTTGGCGTAACTTTTTCGTTTCGTAATTCACTGGGTTTTTGACACCTCCTGACAAGATATTACAAAATTTATCGGTTATTCATATTCGAAGCTGCGAAAGTACTGGGTTTATGTGTTCTTGACCCTGACCCCCGAACAAATTATCACCGGAGCAAATTAATTTATAGTATTGTTTTTATATTCACACACGATTTATTATGTATTTCGTATATGACAGAAACGTTTCTCAATCGGGATCGCAATAATGGCAAAAGAAAGTATTGCTGGAATTTCAAGAATCGTGGAATTAAGTTGATGAAATAATCGTGAGAATATAAACAAACGACTTGCATGTAAAATCCGTACGTATTTTTGCACAAAATTCAATCTGTCAAACATGATGTCCACATACAAAATATTCTCCATATGTTCGAAAAATTCCACGTATTTTTCCAACTCAAAATTAACCCTTCGTGTGCACACTGGGTCTTTTTGACCCGAACAATTTTCTGTCACCAATTTTTTGGCAATTAATGGCAACGAACGTTTTGGCATTTAATTTTCGCTTTCGTTAAAATTTACGGCCATAAAACATGGATAATTTATTACAAAAAACGTCTCTACAAAAAAAAAAAAAAAACAAAAAAATGTATATTTATCGGTATGCAACGATTTAAGAAACGCCTTGGGTCATATTGACCCAATATGCCCTCATAGGCACTCGAAGGGTTAAATATTTTTTTTAAAATTAACTCTTCGTACGATACGTGGAACATTTTGAGAGCAAAAAATTCGAAAAAATTCAGACTGTTGATAGATTTGAGATTTTAGTTTGACGTCTCGTGGCTTTTTTTTTTTTCATTTTTACTTTTCAATATTTTTATAAATTGAACAAACAAAGCGCAGCTTCGAAGAAACGAAAATTTGTCTGGCTCCGAAATACGAGCCACCGAACCTTGACAATTCTATTTACGTGAACTTTTTAATATTTATGGAGAATTTCGTACGTGTGCTTCATATTTAACGGAAATTTTTTTGCATACTTACGGAATCTACTTTTTTAGTCGCACATTCCGACAAAGAAAAAGACACGACGAGCGATCCCGTTGCGATTGCAACCGGACCATCCACGCGACTGACTCTCGAAACCGAACGCATAATGTATTTCAATGCTATATAATAACGCCTCACTCGTTTCCTCCGTTTTGCTTTTGATCGACGTGCTTTGTTTCGTTTTTCTTTGATTTTGCTATCCTGATATTTCTCTCGCGCATTCCGGCTCACTCTTTCCTTCTTTTTCCATGGATTTGTGTAGAAAAATCGATGATTGCATTTTTAAGTTGATCATACGTTCGGGATAAACATCTCGGACTGATGCAACATTTTCTTATGTTGAGCCATGTTTGAACTTTCGATATGGGAATTAACTGATAAGGGATGGCGCGAAGAATGATCTTCGCGCTTGTTGCATCGGTCCAGTGGGGTCTTTATACATTTTTCCATATCTCGCTCTCCCTCGGAAAAGATACGACGACTTCTCTCACAAATCTCCCTTTCCCACTATTCTTCATTTATTTATTCTTTCATTTTCCATCGTTAGAAAAATTTGTAGAGCACTTATCTTCTTTTGTACGTTTCCTACTATTCTCTTATTTTGCTATAACCAACTCTCACTTACTCTCGTTTTTTCTTCCTGATTCATTCTTCTCATATTATCGAAACAAATATTTCCTCTAAACTTCAACCTCACGTGTCAATGGAATAACGTATGTCACGATAAGTTTTATTTGCTCACACCATTCCAAAAGTCTATGCTCGTCGATTTGGAAAATTTGTATTTTTTCGTTTAAAAATTCGTCGAAACCCGAATGGGCATTTCTGGAAAATTTCGTTTTATACTTTCTTCAAAGTTTTGAATTGTCCATTTCCCACGACAATGTACGTCGTATGGTCGTGCAAAAAAAAAAAAAAAATGTTGACCGGGTCGAAAAGAAACAATAATTTTCTAGTTTCGAGTTTATCACGAAACAAAAAAAACGTCAGAGATCAGTTGCACTAATTATTGGGACATACAAACAAAGTAACCTTGTTTATTCGTCAGCGTGGTCGTCAAGCTGTTATCATTTTTTTCTCTTATCGGGAGACCAACTGTTGAACCCACTGCGTGCACTATTATTCTATGGGCTGTGCAGTACTTGATCATCTCTTGCGACACTGAGAAAGAACGAGATCAAGGAACTAACGAACAAAGATGACGAGCAATTGTCGATTATCAACGGAAAGCTATTATCGCTTCCTCGAAGAGAAATTTCCGTCCATCTTTTACGTGTCGTATCTTTCGACATACCAAATCGCCTTCTTTTGTCAAACTTCCCGAATCGTGAGACGTCAACATTTTTATGAATTTCCGACGATTTTCAAAAGAAAAAGAAAATCATACGAGTCGAGAATTCAGTGGAGAATTCATTCTTCACCGAATAGTTTAATAAAATTAAATAATTCTAAAGTCCTTGAATTAACTAATTAATTAATTGATAATCAATAAATGCCAATTTCCAGATTACCATTTTTCCATCGATATTTTCAAAAGTTCTGGCTGTAATTTTTACACGATTTTTATCCTTCACCGCTTATTTTTTGTTTTACGAAAAATTCTCAACATGTTGTTCCACCCAAAAGTCTTGGAAGTCGTAGCACTCGATAGAAAAAATGTTTATTTTTTTTTTATTTTTGGTGACATCAAAAAAATGTTGATTCGTTCATTGGACTGCAAAAATATTTCGATCCTGTGAATTTTACACCGATAGTTTTTCCGATCTGGAGCCTAAAGCAGCCAATCGATAGTTTCGAAAACACGGAAAGACGCCAATAAATTTGAGAGCTTTCGATCGATGCAAAAACTTTAATCGTTGCTCTATAATCAGAAGGTTCAAGATTCCCTTTCAAGAATTTCACTCGATAAATTGACGTTTCATTCTGCGTTGGACGACCGTTACACTTAACTAAATATCTGACTTGCGCTACGATAAAATTTGTTTCATTTAAATCTCGTGGATTTCGTCTCATTGTTATGTGTGTCGGGCGAGAACGATGTGCACTATCTATATTCGTAAATTAATATATACCAGGACGGATATGTATTGTAATGACTGGCCGCGGCTATCTATTTGGAACGAAGCCGACGATACGGCTCGTTGAGTCTTGAAACCTTGAGTTACTAAGAAACAAGCATATGCCACCGCAGGGGATCTTTCGACACGTACAATAGACTTCTCGACAAGCTTGTCCACGTTATTGCTACGCAACTGCAAAACTCCTCCCACACCATGGACTCTGTAATTTATTTGTATACCTCGTTGAACATAACCCATGGAATCAGGAAAAGGAGAAAGAGAGAGAGAGAGAGAGAGCGAGAGAAAGAGATTTGAATCGCGATGTCTTTTTTAACCCTTCGTGTGTACACTGGGTCATTTTGACCCCAACGATTTTCTGTCACCGATTCTTTGGTATTTAATGGCAACGAATGTTTTGGCATTTAATTTTCGTTTTCGTCAAAAAATGAATTCAGGTCGATAAAATATTCATAATTTACTACAAAAAACGCCTCTACAAAAAAAAAAAATTCATATTTACCGGAATACAACGATTTGAAAAATGCTTTGGGTCACATTGACCCAATATGCACTTATAAGATGTGTGGACTCGAAGGGTTCCAACTGATACGACGACATTCTATTGATTTGGAATTCCTGTAGAAAATGGAAAACTAATAAAAAAAACAATGAATTTTATCAAAAATTTTTCCATCAAGTCTGGCAGATGGGAAAACGATCGGATGATTGAAAAAAAAGGCTACCAAATTTCTGTATCGTTGCCGGAGTACTTGAGTACTCTAGCTGGCTCTAGATCCAAAGCTCGAGGTCGTGGACTGGTTGGTATAATTGTCAAAGGCGACGAGTACCTCGAGTCACTGTCAAACTCGCATGTATTGTCAATTTGTGGTTCTGGGCTAGCAACCGTTTCTGGATAATTGATTCTCTCCTTTAACAAATCTTCACGCAACTCTTCGGAAGGCGTGCGGAAGATTTTCGAAGCTTTGTCGCTGTGGCCGGAAAACTTTTTGATAAACATTATTGGACTGTTAGCCATACGATAGCTCTCGCTACGTTTGACTTTTCGTTCTCCTGATTTAACGCTTTTCTCACACCGATCTTCCTGATCGATCGAGGATTTATCATCCTCGTCCGTGAGGCTGGATGGGAATTTGTCTATCTCTTGAATCTCATTGAGAACTAACATATTTCGGCGTGAAAAGTTGGGCGTATCGAAATCAGAAATCAACATTTTTCTATTTAACTTGGGGGTCGTGCCACTCGCTCGAAGACTCGGTGGACACAGTCCAGACTTTTCGAATGTCAAACGAGCGCTCAGGGCATTTTTGAGCTCCGTGGGCATAGTTTTTAGTTGCAGCGAGTCATCGAACGAAAGAGTATTGCCAGTTGAGGATTTAGTGATCTCGTCGCTGTCCAACTGTAGAGTAACGTCCACCTGACTCTCCGGTGGATGATTCTCATCGCCGATCCTAACTCTGTCCCTAAAATAAACATCCGCTTGGAGGACTCTCGTTACGCAATGATCCGTGATTGATGAAACTCTGGACTCGTGGCATTTGTTAATCGGAGCAAATGGAAGTGAATTTTTAACAGTGTTCATAGGACTCGGGTTTCTTGTTCTCAATCGCTGTTGTTGCTGCGGATGATGATTCTTTTGGCGTTGGTGACGCTGCTCCTTCGCGTTTGATGGCCGATGACCTTCTCCGGACGTCGGAGCTTCATTCTTATCTAATCTACCGGTGCTCTCAGTGCAATCGTGATCAGTGCCGTTGACGATGCCGCCTTGGGCTTTCTTACCTTCGTCGCTCTGCACGTTGACGTAAGCACCGCGCACTTGTCTGTGAGGGCTCGTCGGACTGCTCGGACCCACGACGGTCGATGGTGTCCTGACGTAGTCCGGACTTGGTGCACGATCGGGACTGGTTGCCGCTCGGATAATAACTTTTCCAAGCTGCGGTGAAGTTGGCGGAGTCGAGGTGGATTTTTCGGGAGCATCGGTCGTGTCCGATGTCTTGGTAACCGCCCGGATGTGCGTCGGAGCCCGATGCAAAAGTGGCGATGGGGAAGGCGAAAGACCTTCTTTCACGAATGGACCTGGAAGGCAAATTTTTTAGATTGCTTCGGAATTTCTTATACAATGATCGGGTTGAAGTAATTGATGATCAAAGTACCTGGATTGAAGGTCGTATGTGCGCCTTTTCTCCTCTTCAAGCTATCGGAGGAATAAACAACTTTTCCTTCGGAATCCAACGTGACCCGTGCTCCTTGTCGTCTCCTTTCCAAAGAGGAATCAGGCTTTTTCGGCAATTCGCTCAAGCTCACATATTCCGCGTCTCTTTTAAACAGATCCGAATTCGCGTAAGTTGCCTGTGAGCGTAACGAAGCCGTTGTTGTAGCGTTTGCTGTCTCCTGACGTTTGTCATTGTTGTTTCTCACGTCGGCTATGGTTACATAGTCGCCGGAGTCTCCTTTAGTGTGCGGTGCATCGTGTACCGCATGTTTTGACGGTTGCTTCCGCCCTGCCAATGGTAAGACACCTCGCAGCTTTCCCAACATACCGCTCAAAGGACTTGTTTTTATCATCGAGGATGAACCTGATTGGCTGTTGCTCTTGGATGGATTGTTAGGGTTAGCCAGAGTCGAAGGCACCACTGTTTGCACTGTTGCATAAAGATTCTTATCCTCTCCATTGAAAACTTCCATCTTAGAAGTCCCGACGGTCGCGGACATGAGAACCGAACCCGGCGTTCGCAAATCTCCGCTCTTGTTTCTTCTCGAATCTTGTTCCTCTCCGTCTTTGCCTTGTTCGTCGTCCGAACCAGGCGGCGTTATGACACACATCGATGGGATACGGCTCGTGTTTATTGCCGTTTTCGACCGAATCCTCTCGATTCTGTCGCAACCCTCCAAATCACTCGATTCGGAGTATTCGAACTCTGAACACGATCTACCGGTGCAGGCTGGGCTCGAAGCCGATTCCACAGGTGACGAAGACGTGTTGTGACCACTGTCTGGCGATTCCCCCCCATTCTGATTCTGGCCGTGTACCTGTGTACGTAGCAAATAATCGTAAACATTTCTTAACTTTCATTCGTCAAAATTCAATTAGGTAACGATTTGTGTTCCACGCAGTAGCTCAGACAATTGTTTATGTGTACGTAATCAAATTTTGCTACGGTATTGACGCACTGGGTCAACAAGACCCGGGTCGATTTGATAATGAATAAAAATTCATTTTACCAGCAAAGCGCGAACAGTTTTTCACGAGTGTACGGATAATTGCCGCGAATAAATGAGCTCGGGTCAAAATGACCCAGTGTATCAACGGAGGCATATTTTCGATTTTTTCTTTCAAAACCGTTGAAAATGAGAATTTACAAAAAATAGCCGCAAGTTTAATAACTAAGTAAACAATTATGAACGTACCATTGCAACTACGGTCAAGCTCGATTTTCTTTCAGGGGGTACCGGTGCGAGAAGAGCAGTACAAACGGTTCCCGCCGAGCTGGTCGTCGTCGATGTCGAGCCTCTACCAAAAAGTTCGTACTCATTCTCAACGATAGGGGACGTTGGGTCTGAGCTTATTTCGCTCGATTTGACGACTGGACTCTGGGGCGATAGTTCCTCCTCCCTCAAAGTTTTCAGGCCTGAATCCATGTGAAACGAAGTGTAGTAACCCTCCGTGTCGCACGAATAAACGGACGAGGTTTCACCGTCGTCTGAGAAAGGCACGACCGCGATATCCTGAATTATATCCGGAGTCAAGGTGCCCTCGGACGTGACCGACGACGAGGCTGAAGTGTCTCGACCTTTCAGACGACGGATGTGACACAAAGATGTCGATGATGTGCCTATCGAGGCCGTTGTCGTTGATCTGCACAAAGTTTCACATAAAGTCATGAAAATTTTCACACGATTCAATAAATTCAAGGAAATCTTGAATGAGGATGTCAGCGACGTGCTGCTATTAATTATTTGACAGTTTTTTAAAAAATTTTTACCTCGGTGGATGCGTCGTCGTGGTTGTTTCACTTCCTATACTGGCTCTTCCACTTTCTGAGGATGCGCTCCAATTTCCGGAGCTCGAGTGAGGGGCATCGTCTCTGTTGGTGCCCTTTCTTCGTTCTCTCCTCTGGGCCGCTGATTCTCGCAGTTTGACGCTCGACTGCCTTATCTCCATGTTTGGCATCATCACCGGTATGCTCGAAGTGCTTTTACCACTGGAGCTCGACGAGCTTGGTTTTCTTTCGTGCGACTTGTCCTTTCGTCGTTTCGTTGAAACGGTCTCGTAAATGTTGCTCTCTTCCGGCGTCTTTGATTCAACTTCGCTTCTTCTCTCCTCGTTCCTCTCATTCCCGACGTCCACGTTCAGATCTATCTGCTGACTCGACGATTGACTCGACCGTGGACTTATTAGTTTCAACCTCGACATTCCCCATGCCTTCAGCGTATTGAAGTGTGACTTTTTCTCTGACGGTGAGTCCTTCTTCGAGCCTAGTATGTCCGTGCTCGCCGATCTGTGGGCTCTCGGTGTCGTTCCAGACAAAATCTCTTCCGGCTCGTCTGGTGTTGTCTCACTATTGAATTTCACCAAAAAAACGATAAAATTTTATTCAGATTTCAAAATACTTTTTTAAAAACGAGCAAATTTTTACGATTAAAAATTATTCTATTATTTCAAGGTCAATCTATTTGAGTTGTTAGCTGTTTTTCCATCTGCCTGGGAATGAAATCTTGTTGAAAAACGTCGATTCATTGTTCAACGCGGTAGACTAAATATTTTTGGGTAATTTCAAAATTTTTGTCGTTTTTTTTTCAGTATATTTCGTGTCTATGGAAACTGTTAGCAAAATTTACGATTGGAATGACAAAAATTTGCTTTCCGAAAAGATTTTCTAGAGTATTTGTTGCTGCGATTACCACATTCTGGGGATTATTTGAAAAAAGCTTAGTTGAACGTTTCGTACAAAATATCGATCTTTTGCAACAAAATTTGTTGACTGCGTTTTTCGTTTTTTCCTTCTAATTATTTTCCGGTTAGACGGAAGCTTGAAAATTAGAAGTAGCTTTTGCGATATTGTGTGTAACTTTTTTCACGGGTATTAGCGAAGGACGTTACAGGAGAGAAAAACGGTTCGAACCGTTATAAAAAACGATGAAAAAAGTGAAATTTTTTTGTTTCAATAATTTTCGTTTACTTCGTTAAACTCGAAGGGTTCACGAGGCCGAAGAAAATCGTCGGCCGAAAGATGAGAAGCACAAAAATAGAGTACCCGTGAGGGCAATCAAAATTCTTCGTGGTTCGGTAACCGTTGGAGTTTATGGAGCGAAACGAATCGTTCGATTCGATCGCGGCTCGTAATGTCTTGACGCGTATTTTCGAGTCGCGAAGAGGCAATCGAGCTCGAAATGTCTCAGTGATTGGCACATGCGATGCATTACATGAAAAGAAACGGTCAAGCAGTGACGATCGCTGAAGAAAAATGATACGCCATGGCTATCGTTACGTCTGAACGATGATCAGAAAAATTTGTCGTTACCTCGCGAGTTTAAGTATTTTTTAAGAAATCAATATTTTGAACCAATCGATTGACCGAGATTTTTCTTTCTTTGTGACGTGGAAATACTGACCCTCCAACAGCCTGGCGAATCTCCTTTTGATCTGTACCGGCGATCGTATTTCGTCTCTTCCCACGTGGACGACGAGGGCGTGATCTTCTTTTCACGGCCGTTGAGTCCTGGCACTCTGGACCGGCCAGCAACGATCTTCTCCTCATCGACATTCTCTCGAAGCCTCGCCCACTCACATCCACCGCGACTATTTCCGCTGGAAATCTGTTCGCAAAATAAATCAAACAAATGATTAATGAGTGTTGCTTTGATGTATTTTAATTGGAAAACGGATGTGTCTCGATAATGGAGAAAATATGCGCGAGATTAACTATATGAGAGCAAAACGTACTTCAGAGCAACAGCCTGAACCTGTTCCTCGGGACTTGGCAATTTGTGATCGACCGCATCGTCCGTCGTCGTTTCACCGAGTATCCTGGACATGCAGTCCGGTGCCACCGTCACGTCTCCAAGTGCTTCACTCGACGTCCACCTTCTCAGATCATCCAGGGCTGCTGGCTGTAATTTTTCAAATAATCAAAATGTTGACTTCTCAATAAATTTCCACACTCGATTGGCATTCTATAGTAAAATAGTAAAATCAGTACCGAAAGAAAAATTTGCCTCATTATCTACAGATGGAAAATAATTACGCGCGGAATCAATGAATTTTTTTTTTTTTTCAACAGCACAACATCGAAATCTGGCTTCGGGTCAAAGTCATCGTGAATCTCGCTACAGTTTTCCTTTACGGAGGTTTGATATTGCAAGAGAAATATCAGCTGCTTAACGGTCTGATTAATTGATTTTCGAGGAATTCTCAAGTTTTCATCCATATTCGTGTGCACACATTATACAAGTGCATATTGGGTCAAGCTGACCCAAGGCCTTTTTCAAACCGTTGCATTCCAGTAAATATGCATTCCTTGTTTTTTTTTGTAGAGACGTTTTTTTTTTATTTTTCGTGGAAAACGAAAATTTAATGCCAAAACATTATAGTTTCCACTAAATGCCAAACAATCGCGGTGACAGAAAATGGCTGGGGTCAAAACGACCCAGTGTGCACACGTAGGGTTAATATAAAAATTCAAGAATTTGCTTGCCAAGAAAAATCATACTGATCAATAATTTAGGAAATTTATGTATCGGTCTACGTACAAGGCTCAGTCATAGAGACACATCATTGTCGATGGTATTATTATTATTATCGAAAGAGCTGATACTGTTGGTGGAATTAATTGTTCGTTGATGTTCCCGGAAAGAATTTAATAAGACGGCTGATTTGATTTGCGATTTAGGGAAGAAAATACATTTGAAAGAGCATTCCGGATAGAAAGTTATGGTCGTGTGCTGGGATCGTCGTAAATCTATTGACATTTATACTCCTCGGACTTGTGTATCGCGGTTTCGCATTGTCCAGGTTTATCGAGGGGGCTCATTCGTGTCTCCCGGATCGATAACGAAACATCAAAATCTCAACTGTCCTTCGTAAGGCAGCGAGTAGAGAATAGAGACTTTTGCGAATAATTCCGAGTCTCGTAACTTTCTATATATTTGTATATATACGTGTAGGTATATATACGGAAAGCGCATCGTACTAGATTTCACGGGCTGTATATTTCTTCACAGCGTGGACTTGAAAGTATTGGGTTACGAACTAGTTTCGTTCGGGTTAACGCGAAACTCCTCTCCTATCTTTCTGTCCGTCTCACTTTTTATTTCTCCTCACCGCATGCGGGCTCCCGTTAAGCTCCTCTCAGAGATATATCCAGAGAGAGGAACACTATACGCGATTCGAGAGAGATCCCAGCGGCAAGTGTTTGTTTCACGCTGTCAGGATCTTCACCAGAGAAAGAGAGGACTCTTCCGTGAGATACAAGCCCACAGAGATCTCAAGATCTTGGAGACGTTTATCGTTACTATATATATATGTCATACACGCTCTCAGTATAACCGAACACCACCAGAGGTCTATGGGCAAATCTTTGTCTATCTCTCTCTCTCTCTCTCTCTCTCTCTCTCTCTCTGGAGAGTATATAGTCAAGCTCTCTACGTCCCTCTTCTGTTGACCCTGTAAGTTTATATTACTCTGCTCTCTTGTGACTCTTATACGAACAAAACCATCGTAGTCAAGTGGACTTTCCCTGATATGGTTCATGCAAATGGGTGCTTGTCATTTACGAGAAAGATTTAACAACGATAAAATAAATTTACGACGTTCAAAAAGCTGGATCTTTTGAAAAGTCAACAGAATACTGAATAAAATGTTTTTTCATATTCCATTGATTTGCAATGTTTTTTATTCTTAAGAAATTAGATTTCTCCTTATGAGAATTAATATTTATTCCCAGGATTTGAAGAATTGGACCACGTCAGCTGGTCAAGTTTCCCGAAATTTAATGCTTCTGCTGTGATCCACTATATATTTATTGCCAGTACGAAGGAGATCCCTTTGCAGATGTTTCGTACACCCTACCCCGATCTGTTATACAGACAAAAATCATTGCTCCGAAAGCCACTACCCATTCTTACTAAACGATTAGACGTATTAGTGTTGCATTGTTGAGCTGCATCCAGGTGTTCAAAGTTGCCCATGAATTCTCGTAATCAAGTGATTCATTTTCGAGAACATATTCACTCCAATAATAAAGAGAATATATTAAATATATTTATCATTAAATTAATGAACATTATTAAAGTTCAACATTTTCTATTTTAGTATAATTTATAAATTTATTATTAAATCAATTTTTTTATTAGATATTATTTATTTATTTTATTTTTTTAATTTATTTAATTTATTTTATTTTTCAAAATTTGGAAAAAAAACGTTCATTGGCCAAGGGAAAGAGAGGGGGGAGGGAGGAAGTCCGAGAATTTGGCTCGTCGATGAAAATGAAGAAAAAAAGAAATCGAATGGAATCGAAGGGAAATCGCATAATATGCATAAATGGAAAATTGACATTGGCCTTCGATGGAACGCGCTGAGAGTTTGCGGGAACGAACATTTCAAGCTTATATAGTACAGTAAGCCCGCGCTCGCGGATAAACCGTCTTCTCGGGCTCCATTAGCGCCGCACAGCGGCAGGTAAAGTAGAAGGAAGAATACCAAGAGCAAAAGAAGGAATGGCAAACAAAAAAAAAGAAAAGAGCGAGATAAGAGAGAGAGAGAGAGAGAGAGAGAGAGAGAGAGAGAGAGAGAGAGAGAGAGAGAGAGAGAGAGAGAATGAGGAGAAAACCCGTTGGAGAATGAGCGTAGAGATGCGAAGAGGAAGAGGCAGGTAAGAATAAGATGAAGAAAAAAACGTAAGACGGTTGGGGAGATCGGTGAAGGGAAAAAAGGGAATAAGCATCGGGAGGGCCACACCGCCGCCGTCGCCACACCGCGGGAGTTCTTCTCTCCTCTCTCGCTCGGTGAAAAGATACGTAACCTGACGGCAACCTGCAGCCACGTCCTTGTCGAATAATCTCATGTACCGGGTGTGCCCCTTGAAAATTTTGCTTGCAAATTATTCGACCGAGGAATACCAAGCATAAAATTAAAAACTCCCCAGATTATGGCGTTTCTCAAGAATCCGAATATTTCGAATCTTAAGGCTTCTGGCGTCTCCATGTGCACGACGTAACAACGAAATTATTAAATTCGCTCGGCGCAGTTTCTCGGCTTGGACTCGGCTTTTCGTATTTTCACGAATTTTCAAAAAATCAGACCCTCCTATTGTTTTCATATGTTTCTCATGGTTCTTTTCATAAAGGTCATTAGATCCCGTTGCTGCCTCTTTGATCCACCCGTTAGAGTTTCCAAGTCCGTGTATATCCACGCCAATACACGTTGGGACTTCTTGTAGGCCCCGAGGAGAAACCCCACACAATGTTAAGTGTACCTATAAGAGCTGCTTATAGTGGGAGGAATTCCAACGTTGCCAGACCATCAACTACCTAGATCTGGCCAGGAAATATGTACGAAAAATTTGCTTGTTTGGGTTAGCTGTGTGACGATACGTAAGAGCGTATATATGGGGTTGATTTAAAAGAAATAAACACACTGTCTCTTCCTCGGGACAACGATGCAAACATTAGCGCGTAGTCTAAACTCGATTGATTTGTCAATATTTTAACTCTTCGAGTGCACACATCCTACAAGTGCATATTGGGCCAATCTGACCCAAGGCGTTTATCAAATCGTCGTATTCCGGTGAATATGCATTTTTTGTTTTTTTTTTTGTAGCGACGTTTTTCGTGGTGAATTATTCATATTTTATGGGCCTGAATTTATTTTTTGACGAAAACGAAAATTAAATGCCGAAACATTCGTTGCCAAATGCTAAACAATCGGCGACAGAAAATTATTGGGGTCAAAACGACCCAGTATGCACTCTAAGGGTTCATTTCTTTCCATTAATTTACTGCCCAAAACCGTGATTTTTCTATTTCGCTTCTCGGTGTCGCAGGCAAAGAACTCAGTCGAAATTATTTTTTCATGACGAATCAACGTTTTTCTCCACTACTCGCCGAGGATATTTTTCTCTTTTTTTTTTAACCCCAGGATATTTGCGTATGGATATGTCTATAGATCTGGAGGCAATATTTACTCAAAAAAATCAGGTTCTCAAGGAAGTGCACATAGTTTAATATTTTTCGAGGCATTTTTGTCATGATGAAAGGAAAGTCCATGGACCAAGAGCAAAAGAAGAAAACTCGTTTGAGGCCTCAACGTTCTGTATTTCTTTCACACACTTAAAATATTCTGAGTCACGTCTGTTTGTCAACAAAGCCACGAGTTCAACTTAAAATATGGAATAATTTTGTGTGGTTTCGTTAATTCATGAATATTCGGTTGGTTGATTAGGCGAATGAAGGAATCGAATCAACTTGCCATTACTGTTACGCGATATTAGTGTCTTCCTGGGGGACGTTTGAATAAAAAAATAAAATGGTAAGTACGCGATGAACAAGCCATTGAAATAGGTCGCCCGTTATGGGTTCTTATACCAAGGGTCCTTAATTATAATGGATCGTGTTCAAGAGTAATCGAGTCAGAATTTATCGTCGACCCTTTTTATATACAAATTTATATCGATTGAAAAAGCCCGAGGGATTCCAAAAGATCGACGAGCTACACAGACAACCGAACGTACAGTTAATTCAATTTTCAACTAATAAGAAAATAATGTCTTTGTTATAGAGACGAGCTTGATCGAGTAAAGCCTAATATGGCAAAATAAGTTGCTCCTACGTTTACACACTGGGTCGTTTGGACTCCAACGATTTTATGTCACCGATTGTTTGGCCTTTAATGGCAACGAATGATTTGATATTTCATTTTCGTTTTCGTCAAAAAATAAATTTAGGGCCAGAAAATTTGAATAATTCACTACAAAAATCGTCTCTACAAAAAAAAAACAAAAAATGCATATTTACCGGAATTCAACAATTTGAAAAACGCCTCGAGTCATGCAGATTGACTCAATATGTACTTACAGGAGCTGTACACTCGGAGTGTTAGGATATTTTTCACCTCTCCGATTCGGTTTAATCGATGCATCCAAAAAATTCAACCAAAAGTTAATAAATTGGCTCCTGCGGCTTCACACCCATTTTTCTCTAATCAATATTTATTACAGTCGACCTCTGGACCTCAAAATTTGCCTAAATAATTCCTATCATATTATTAAGGAAAAAGCTGAAATTGTGTGAAACACAAAATTCCGCAGATCCGAAGCAGCTGGTGTGTCAATTTTGTTCCTCGTGCTCGAAATTTTAATTTTTACGTTTTTGAGTTATCGGAAGGCAATCCACATGTAAATACTCTTGCTAGATTAAAAAATAATGTTTGAAATATATTTTTTGAATAAACATTCCCTTTGGAGAAGAGAAATTACAACATTTTAGGAATTCATAGTTCCGTGAACTTATACGGTAAGTAAACCAAGTGTTTATAATGATTGTCTATCATTAATTCTCACTTAGCTCCGTCCGTGTAAAGTCGCGCGCTTAAAGCAGTTGAGACTCATACACGTAACATGTTTCTTATGTAAAAATATACGTACGACTCTGGATTCGATGTCGAGACTCTTGTCGCGCCTTCTCTTTCCAAGGACGGGCGTGCACATGAACATGTCCATGGAGCTGCCAGCATTTCGATCTCGTCTCAGGGAGTCCAAACTTCTCACGGCCACGATCGCCGCGGCCTCGTACAGTTCCCTGAGGGCCTTGGGTCTACTGATCTCTGTGAAGAGGGACTTGTGCGGCTCGTTCGAAGACCGAAAATGCACGGTCCTCGCGGCGAATGTGCTTATGTCAGATTCGGCTATAAAAAAAAAACAAAAATAAATTCTTCATAACGTCAATTGCGAACACTGATTGCTAAATCAAGATAAAATGGGTAGGCGGATGAAAAATTATATTAATCCTGACCGGGGTACCTGAATATGGCTCGCATATTAATAAACATAACCGGACGTGATAATGACGAATTAGGGATTGAAATTTAGTCCGTATTTACCGCTTGACAGCGATCTCAAAATTTCGATCTGTTCTCTAGTCCCAGCAAATGAATTTTTCATAAATTTGAATAAAGAATATTCTCGATTCATTTTTTTTCCATCAACGATCAATGTCATTTTGAAAAAATTCACGTCACTGAAATTATTCAAATCTTTAAATCCTCGCAGAAAAAATATTTCGTATGTAAAGTTTTTTTTATTCATATACTCAGAGAGAATTAGAATCGAACCATTATCGTTGGAGCTGATTCTATTTTCAGGAAACTGGAAACATTGTGCCCAGTGACAATTGCCTTTTTCGATGATAATTCTTTGCGTGGAGCATTTGCGGATTCCTCGGCGTTCCTTTTACGGTAAGGAGCATGTGAAGTTTCCATTCGTTCCTCATTCCAAATAAAAGGGGGGAAGCATCGCCCTTTTATTGTTTTCATTGAACAATGAACAACTAGAACGATCTCTTAATTCACATTGTGTCTTGCGCCATTGTGTCATTTGGCGCGTACATTATATAATATCTATATATATGTGAATACGAACACACATGTGATGCGATTTAAATTTCCAACCTTTCTCCTGCTGAAACTATATAAACGTCGCGAACAAGCCGGAAACGCAACAATCGAATGTCTCTCGCGAATTAACGACGAATCAACAACACACACAGAGAGAGAGAGAGAGAGAGAGACATCCGTCGGCGATAATTTTGTTCTGACGATGCAATTGATCAGTATTTCTCGAGACGTTAATTTGTAGATCACACGTGTATAACGTCCATGTACGTCGAGACCTCGAGAGTCAGTTATGTTTTCTGCAGATACTGTTGCACGGGATTGCTCTTATTGCTGCTGCCGTTTTCTCCTGTGCCGATATCGCACGTTCGCCTCTGGCATTCCCAAACACACGTTTAATCCATACACACATTAATTCATGGCTCTATATATGTATTCATGTATAAACACGAAGAAGATACGGGAGGCCTGTCTTCTTCTCGGTCCGGACATGTTCTCTATGTAGCTCGCCCAAAGAGTTCATAGGCATGCAACTGCACTATGTACACTGCATTGCAATGCACCGGATTCCGAACCAGTCCAATTCGATCCTATCTCATATATACACCGTAGTACATAAATATATATACAAGTATTTGAAATATAAATAATTCTGAAAGTTGTGGAGAGGATTTCTTACGATCAGCGGAGTGTAACCGTGTGTGCATGCGGTTTAGCTTGCTCTTGCACTCGGCCGGCGTGTATTTCTCTTCTGAGCGCCCCCGCTAATACATAATCTTTATATATTATCCGACAGTGCACGATTACAGAAACAGCTTCTTGTGCGTGATAGATCTCGTATCGTGTGGTCCCTGCTCTGCTTGCTCTTCCTTACCCTGTGCACCTCGCTTTTTAGTAACCCAGATTAATCACGCGAAATCGAATCGTCTCGCATTAAACTACCGCGGCCATTTTTTTATTGCTTCTTTCATTTCTGTTTTGTATTATCTTGACCCGATGAATTATTCATTCGTTCAACCTTCCACTATATCTATTTATCATTTTGCATTCGCTCGAGATACGGGCACGAAATTGATATTATTTAATTTTGTTTTTTACTTGTGAATACACACACACGACAAATTTTGCACTGACGGAGTTCAACAATTTCCGTCATTGCAAAACAGGAACGGTTCGTGGTCTCAAATTTTAAAGAATTTTTCCACATTTGCATGGGGATTTACAAAGTTGTAGGTTCATTGATGAAAATTTTCGTTTCGCGCAAAACATCACACGAAATTCAAGATATTATCCCTTTTGCGTCTGTTGCTGCAACGATAATTTTTCGATTTTTGTTTCCTCCACGTGAAAAACCATCGTCCATTGTTCGATGCTTAGCAGGGTATCGATTTCGTATACTCTTCGTTGCCATAGAGTGTCGATAATGCAAATTCAACTCTTCGAGTGCTCTTCGAGTTTTGACCCTAACGATTTTCTGCCACCGATTCTTTGGCATTCAATGGCAACGAATCTTTTGGCATTTAATTCTCGTTTTCGTTAATAAATAAATTTAGGGCCATGAAATATAGATTATTTACTACAAAAAACTTCTCTAAAAAGAAACCAAAAAATCTATATTTACCGGAATACAACGATTTGAAAAACGCCTTGGGTCATATTGACCCAACATGCATTTATAGAAGGTGCGCACTCGAAGGGTTAAGAATTAACTCGTTCGGGACTCAAACTTTCAGCATCTGTAATTGATAAACGAGCCAAGAGCGGCATCAATTTAATTATAAGAAAAATTAACTGTTTAGCATCGAGTCAAGAAAGACTTTGACTGACACAGTTTTTCTTCCATCGAATTTGATTGAGCTCAAGCCATGAATCAAGGAAGAAAAATCCTGAAAAGGACAATATTCCGAAAGAAAATATAAATCGTATAAAAATAATAGAGAAAGGGAGGAAGATAGATGGCGATAGGTTTTATTCGCTGCTTGCATCCCTTGGGAGGTCTCCGAGAGCCCGTTCAGTGCATATGCTATGTAAAGTGCCCGCGAGCATATTCGCGCGGCCCTCTGTTCATTCTCGTCGCGAACGACCGGCATCGTCTTCACACAGAATGCCGACAAACTCTCAGCATCCGACGCTCTACCTCTGCGGTACCTATACCTTCTTCTCCAACGGCCTACACTTCAATACACACGTGTACGAAACGCTAGCTATAAGTACACCGCGAGAATATATACCCTGGCATAAATGTACATAGACATGTCTATGTACATTACGCAGAAAATTCTCCTTGTGATCCTTGAATCCCTGGCACGATATTCGCGAGATTCTTTGCACTATATGTCAGTCCAAAAACAAGCAACGACTTTATAGGCTCTTTATATATTCATACGTTTCCTCGCGGCTTCATTCGCAGTGACGAATATAATTTTTCGTTTTTCCTCTAAAATACTCCGAAAAAAAAATGCTTAACAAAAACTTTGCTATTCAAATTTTGGGACCACAGCTTCTCGTCGGCTTCGAATTCTTCAAGTTCGACAGGCGAGATGAATAAAGATCCGAATTAATTTGATTCTCTTTATAACTTCAAATTCCATCGAAATTTCATCCTCGAATGGCTTTCACCTTTGGGAATATGTTTGTTTTAATATAATTTCATCTTTCTGTTGGTCCATCGTTCAGGTGATGATACAGTGCAAAATTATTCAGTTTCCATCGAAAAATGACACAATATTGATTGTCTCTACTTTTTATACAAAAATGATTGCCATGGTGTTAATTTTTTTATTTTGATGTTTATTTCAACGGAATTGAATGAACGCTGTTGTTATTGGACAGATATGATCGTCTTTATTCAGATTTAATGACTCAGCACCGAAAATACATGACGAAGATTGAACACTTGAAAATATTTCAAGGAAACGTCAATCACGAGAAATTTCTTTATGGCTTCGAGACCAAGTTCTGGTTTGTGGAAGTATTTCATGACGTTTGTCCACTTCAGTAGAAAATGGACGAGCTAAATTGTACCACGGAAATAAAAAGATTCGATTAAAAATTGACATTGAGTAGAATATGAGAAAACGAAATCATGCGAATGTTCAGAGGTAGGAAACGTCGCGATAATAAAGAATGCGGTTACGGTAGATCGCGGATGAACGCACACTAGCCCCGGTTAAAAACTCAGGCTCGCCAAATGGGCCAACCAACAAAAAATAACAACGATATAAGCGAGAGGCTTCAAAGTCCAAAGAGAAGCCCGTCTCCGGTGTTTTCTCCGCGACTTGCCTCTTCCTCTTTTCTCTTGGTCTCTCAGCCGTGCGGACACAGCCTCACACACACACGTATGTATAGGAGTTGAATGCATAAGTATGAAGTATCCCATTCACTACACGAGAGTCTGACCATCGGCGCAGCGGCCCAATAAATATTGCGCGTCCTCTTTACAACACGATGCTCTGTTGAACGAAAACGAAATATTCATGTTTTTTTCTCATTGGAGATTCTCTCTCATCTCCCGCCGTGCGAATTCACGTGCGGGACGTTCAACCACAACGCCTTAACCGACAAATTAATTCACCCGATCTCACGCGATTCCCCGAGAGTCGCACTCACAAAATCACCTTTTTTTTTTATTATCTTTTTCCTACTGCTCGAACATTGACACGATGTGTTTTAGTGAATGAATTTTTTACGGTGTGAATTTCTTCGACGTTGAGAAGTCTGAAGTTTTTTCTTCCCGGATGGTCGTTACAAAATTACGTAACGACGTTTCAGATGTTTCGAAATGTTTCATGGTCCTTCTCCGAATAGATTTTCATGCCTCGAAAGCTTCAACATTTGTCGCGCATTACTTGATGCACATAGTTCGACGTTATAATGCTATAAATCATGCTGCTTCATTTATGCAATGATTTATTTAACTTGAGCACTTTTAAAGGCCAAGAGCTCGAACCTTTTTGAGTGTATTTGCTTGACGTTCAAAAAACATTAAAAAAACAAGCCTGGTACTTATATCGGACGTAATAAAAAGGAAACCCGAGTCAAACCGAGAGAAACGAGAAGTCTACGACAGAAATAGTTTTTTTTTTAAGGGGATGGAAAGGGAAAGAGTGTATATGAATGGATCGGGTGTAAAACTACTGAATGCAGGCATTATTGCGATGATGTAAACGTATGCGCAAACGCAAGGTACCTCGTTGAAGCGTGACTGAAATGTTCGCGTTTATGACCGGACCCCGAAGCAGGGGCACGTGAACCGAGGAAAAAAGAATTCATCATCTTTTTAATAACTCAGAAACGTTTCAAGGGCGTATTTTGCCTCATTTCTCAAAGGTTCAGGCTCCTGGACAACACTTTTTTAGGTTGTGGAGGTTCATTACGAATAAGTGATTAAAATTCACCGCACGAAATCATGAAATGCCATCGAGCTACTGGTCTTATTGTCACAGTGAGTTCTAGAAGTTGTATCATTTAATTCTTCTTCGATCCGCATTCAGTGCATATTGGGTCGATTTGACCCAAAAAGCGTTTTTCAAATTGTTGTATTCCGGAAAATGTTCATTTTTTTTTTTTTTAGAGAAGTTTTTTGTAGTAAACGAGCCATATTTTATGGGCCTAAATTGATTTTTCTGAAGAAAATGAAAATTAAATGTTAAAACATTGATTATTATTAAATGCGAAACAATCGGTGACAGAAAATTGTTGGGATCAAAACGACCGAGTATGCACTCGAAGGGTTAAAATTGAACGAAGTTTGTTTTGATCTTCCAATCACTTTGCAAGTATTTTATTAAACGTTCTCGTTGTCTCGTCAGCTCGACTTCCAGGTCTCTCGTTCCGCTCACTTCGTGATTCTGCTGTGGTATTTTTACGGTTTCTTTGTACAGGAGCTTGGCTTTTGTATCGGCGTTTTTTTTTTCCTTTTTTTTTTCACTTCTTCATTCAACTCGTCGCATTGCCTCGTTGCTCTTCATTTTCGTGTGGAATGCTTCAGATCTAAACGCACCTCAATATCAAACAGGCACGTGTCTCATTGTTTTACATTTCATGTTTATTTATCGAGGCGCCCCTGCTGCTGCTGCCTCAAAACTCCCGGCTATGGTTTCTGTCCGTTTCCAGCACCTGTAGGAGAACGTACGTCAGACATTATATAAAGTCCTATCAGATCGGCATACCAACGCAGTTCTGCTGACATGACTGTACAAAACAGAGCTTCGACGTTGCCTCGCTTCTTATTCATTTCTCCAATTGTATTATTATCAAAACAGTCAAACCGATATAGGAAAAACAAAAAACTCTACACCAGCGTGATTCTAAACGCATTTAGAATTCTTTGGAGTTGGTTTATTTTCCAAATCACTTTGAATTTTTATGTTTCATTTGTTCGAGGTGTTCCTGAATGATTCCATTTTGTTTCTTGGCATAAATAAATCGTTCTACAATTTATTTTTCAGTTTCTCACTGTCAAATCCGCTTCCAGGGTCATGGATCACCTCTGGCCTGAGTTTAAACGCTGACTAGGGGAATATTCCAGTTGAAATGGGCAGTTAGAACTTTCGTTCTCTTCGTTCTATCGTTTCTGTGAGAAAATATAAAAATAAACTAGTCTTAGCCGATCGATGGACTTGGTGTGAAATGTAACGCTCGTAAAAGGAAGCCTTCTCAGTTGCCCCTTCAAGACTGATGTTCATCGAAGCTAGTTGATGCCTATGAACGTGTAGATTTGTCTCGAAAGACTCTCGATGTAGTTTGCAAGCTTTGTAATTATTAATTCGAGTCTCAAATGTGTGTGGGACGAATTGAAACACAATCTAACGTGCACACACCTAAAGGCTTCACACTCGAATTTTACTTTGACTTTACTTTATAAACTTCACATTGATAAATTTTAATTTTTTTGTAATTTTGTCAATTTTGTAAAAACAAAAAACAAACAAAATACAAGAATAAAAAAAAAACAAACCAACAAACAGTTTAGACAGTCAAATGTTATGAGTGACCAGCTACGAAAAAAAAAATCTTTCGACTGATTAAAACGAATTGAACGAATTCGTTCATTATTTTAGCGTTTTGCGTAAAACGGAGAGAAAATCTTTTTCCTTATTATAGTCCATAAGGAATTGTTCCTCCGTTTGTTTCCATATAAAGAATTCAAATATATACAGCAACTTATTCGAATTCCAACTCGTTAAATTTTCATATTTTTCATGTTTTTATTTCATTCGATATGCCGAATGCCGCTTATTTGAGTTATTCGATTTCAGTTATCCGACGAGACAAAATGAATAGTAAGAATCAAGTACCCTCGAGAGCGGTAAGCACCGATCGCAGTTATTGATCGTTAGCGTCATCCGTGTGAAATCATTCAACTATCGCGGCTGATGCATCCAATCGAGACAAATTAGTGCCAACGGCAATTTCCATCCAGCCGGAGCGTTTCTCGTCATCTTCTCGATGTTAATGTGCTTTACTGACATAGTGAGCGTCCTCCTCTCTTGGCGGGTTTATCTTTCAAAGAGATTTTCTGAGTCTTCTTGTTATATAGGATTGAAATTAAAACCGGATTAATCTAATGGCGTACAGCGCGCTATTGAACTTTGCATGCTTATCTCTTCCATCGCCTTTACTATTCACATTCTCGAGACCCGCGTCCTAGGAAACCAAGTTTTACAGTTTTCAGGAACCTTAATTCCTCTCGATTTATCCTAAAGTTTCAATGCTAATAATGCAGCAGAAACCTCGTCAAATACTTGTCTCTCTCTGTTGCTATTTTTATTTCTAAATTTTTAAAATATTTTTCAATTTTTTTTTGAATTTTTAATATTTTTAATATTTTTTAAATATTTTTTTTGAATTCGTACTATTTTTAATATTTTTCATATCTTGCTATTTTTATTTCTTGCCCTATGGCCTGGCGGAGCATGCTAAATATCTCTCTCTCTCTCTCTCCTTCTCTTTACGGACTTATCGGTAATTTGTTCGATCACAGTTTTCTTTTCTCTGATCGTGTCAAAAGAAGGCAAGAAGGATTAACAATAAACGATCAAGTGGGAAAAAAAAACGATTCGGTAACACTGGATCGAATTAACTGCAGCCAAAGTTATTGGATAATACTTAATTAGGACGTCTGTGGAAAATGGAGCTCCGTTGGTCAGCCATTCAGCAGCAGGTTGTTGTTTTCACTGTTAGATCTACATAGTGCTGTCTCATTACTAATTGACGATAAGAGCTTGAGCGCGGTACCACCGGGACATGTAAAATGCAATTTCCGAGGTGAAATGGACGAGCGATAATCATGACAATGCTAATGAACGACAAGGCGGCCCACTTAACATCAGATTTCGAATCAATCTGTCTACCCTTTTAAATGCGTATTGTCAAATGTTCGTGTATAAGCAAATATACAGGCGGAATTATTGCGTATCATTGCGAGCCAGGTACTGCGTTTTTTATAAATCTATGTACAGATAATTTATACAGTAGCGACATTGGCTCGTGTTAAATGGTCAAATGGAGATTTTTTGTGGATATCCACACGTCTCATGGGCTTATCGCATTCTCGAGCTAATTGATAAATGGCCCCTTCGTTGCTGGCGTGCTTTCATAATTTTCGTAATCAGAAACATACACATGCGGGTGCGACGCAGCACGTTCGCAAAAACGATAACACTGTAATTGGCTTAATGAAGCAATGGACGGAATGTGACCTGGAATTATAAAAAGAAGACAAAAAAGTCGTGTCTGTTTTGTTTTTTGCAGAAGCCACTAGTTCGACAAGGCCGAGAGTCGATTAGCGAAATCTCTAAAGTTATGTCTTTTCCATTAAACTATTTTGTGATTTGTGCTTTTTCTTAGAAAGCTCATCAAGTCCGCAAACTATGAGTCTGATTCAAACGGTTTATCGGAAAATGATATTTTTTTCAAATCATTCCATCAGCCACTCGATGGAACAATAGAAAATGATTTTGCTTTTCATTCGACAATAAAATTTATATTTCGCAATGGCTATTTTATTTAATGATTGCTCAGGCGCGTGCACTCCTCAAATACTGTTATTTCGCGGTGATAGTTTATGAAGATATGGATATAGAGAGACTGGAGGAGCAGAGAGGAAATAATCGTCGATGCGGATTCGAAAGTTTACTGCACAAGACTGTGTCAGCCGCACACCGCGATGTCAAGAAATGAATATTAGATGAAAAATAAAGACTACTTGTGTATGTATATAGGCATATATAATATGAGAGCATGAGCCACGAGAGTTTGAGCACCAACAGCAGCCACAACGTCCCACACTCTCGGTGCAACGACCCTCGAGAAGCCCAGCTAGAATCTCTGTGTACTCGCCAGCCTCCTAACGTGTGCACCAAAGCTTGTATATAGTGGAAAACATATACTGAGAAAGAATAAGCCAGAGCGAGATGGCCAAAGGAAAAGATGAAGAATAAGGAACATGCAGAGAGAAAAAGAGAGAGAGAGAGAGAGAGAGGGAGAGAGAGAGAGAGAGAGAGAGAGAGAGAGATGCTAAATGAGCTCTGTCTCTATCGGCACTCAACAGCATCGTGTATTAAGTACGTGGAATTGAAAGTCCAGAACCCGCGCGACTCGTCGTTCTCTCTCTGGCGTTCTCTCTCATCGAGAGAACGGGTGGTCTCTCACTCGTATCCCCATCTCATATTCTTCTTTCTACTATCTTTCTTTCTTTTCTTCATTTAACGTCGTTCTCTCTGTCCCCTTACCCCAGTCGCAGATTATCGCGACTTTCCAAGAAAAACTTGCTTCATCTTCTCGCTCGAGTATATATATAGACAAATATCTGTCAATATGTATCTGCACATGCATGTGCGTTGCTGGAGACAGTCTCTGTATACACATGCACTCAAGAAAATACAGATTAACCCTTTGAGCTTCTCCGTTCACGCGAAAATCCTTTGAACTCAGATTCCTTCCTTCTTCCCTCCGTTCGATGATCGTATCGACCGAATTGCCATTTTTTTACCCTCAGCACAGATTCTGTGTTAATGTGAACTTGAACCTAACTTCAGGTTTTCTACTTGTGGATTCAATCCCGTTTCCAGGTGTGTGGTTTCTTGAGCGGAGAACCGAAAGGATGTAGTGATTATTTATTTGCATTAAGAATAAAAACGAGCGTTTTTTTTTCAATTATTTCGGTTGTCCGCAAAGCCGTAAAAAATGGCTCGTTATTTTACCGAAGGACGTGAAAATTCGGCTCATCCAAGTATGCTACATGCTCGTATGCCTTGAAACAAGGAAATTACGTAACCCACTTAGTAACTTCTCACACGTGCGCGATGTATAGATTCCCGGAGGAGATTAAGTTGCAAATTTCTCACCCGCGTCGACTTTTTTCCTTGACTCAGATCTCTCTCGGTTATGTATTCACTCGTTTTTTTTTGTGTGGGTGTTATTGGAAACAATGATATGCACACATGCATTACGCAACTGTACGAAATACAGGCAGCGGTCAAATGACCGAAGTTTTTGCATCACTCAAACGGATCGGGAACGAAAATTCTCTTGTCAAGTTTATCGTCTTTTCCTTATGCACAAGACAACTTGTTGTTTCCCCTCGAGTGCACACCTCCTATATACAATTGGGTCAATCTGACCCAAGGCGTTTTTCAAATCGTTGTATCCCGGTAAATGTGATTTTTTTGTTTTTTCTTTGTCAAATTTTATGGCCTCAAATTAATTATTTGTCCGCAATGAAAATTGAATGCCAAAACATTGCTAGCCATTAAATATGCCAAACAATCGGTAACAGAAAATTGTCGGGGTCAAAACGACCCAGTATGCACTCGAAGGGTTCATTTAATTACTTTTTTTTCGCTTCCATCTTGATCCCTTAAAGTTTCTATAAAGATGCTAATTTGCCAAAAAAATTTATCAGCATCCCAATAAACGATAATTTTTCATTGCGAAGCATAATATTCCTGCCACACTTTTTTGCAGCAGTCTTGATGCCAGCCCATCAATCCACAAGTGATAATCAATTTTGAAACGTCGTAGACAATCAGGTACAAATTTTTTTACACCTTCAGTGTCATGATTGAAAAAAAAAATGCAGCAAAGAGACAAATTCAATTTATTTCGAACGTTACGTGCCGTTTATTATTTCTAGTTTGGTTTCTTCTCGTATGCAGATGTTTGAGGACGTTAAATGGAGTCGGAAATTTCTGACAGAGACTAATAGAGACTTTATAACAGAATGCAATATACACAGAAACAAAGTCATGTAAAATAGCTGCAGTAAGTGCATCTATATACAGCGAAACACGCATTATTTGCATACTCGTTGAGTATAGTAGCGCGGGCTCTGAGCAGTAGCAAAACAGCCGAACGTTGAGAGAAAGAGCCGATGTAAATGGAACAGACTGATGAGAGTGTGAGGGGGAAAGAGATGCTACTCTTCCATTAAGAAATGTGTGTCGTGCGATGGAATATTCGCGATAGGCGAGAGGGAGATAAAAGAGGAGGACGGAAGGAGGAGCTCGAGGCGTGCGCGAGAGCGCCTCGCTGTAGCAATCGTGGAATCGCGATCGCATAATTTCCCGTGTTGCAGTTGTAAATTGCGAATCGTGACTCAAGATCGCCGAGCAAAGAACCGCGCGCGCGAGCGCAAGCAAAAGTGTGGCGACCGCCAAGTACTCTCATGGATTTATTAATTCCTTTCGACCGTTGGAAATTCTATCAACGTCACTGCACACTCCGAACTCTCGTACTATCCTTTCAGAATCCTAATTCATTAAGTTTTACACAATTTTAATAGCAGCTCGAAGAAGTATCAAAATGTCGATCTCTTTTTGACCGTCAGTAACGAACAAAAAAAATAATATTCATCCCAAGAATTCTCTACAAATGTAAAATGTGCGTATATATAAGCTCAGCGTGTAAATAAACGCGACTAATTGCGAATGTACGTTTTTTTCAACGTCATTTTTTCAATTCCGGACGAAATTACATTTCCACAATCTCGTTTGCAGAAACTTCCAACGTTTATACATAACTGCGTATTATTGAGCATTTAATACCTTCGTGTATGGTACGTGGCAGTCACGAGCCTCGTAGACCACATTTACCAAGCAAACATTATACCTACATGTCTTGATTGACAGATTTCAATAATTTTCCGCTTCGACGCGGTTTACCAGTAGTTGACAAAGTTCTTTTTTTTTTTTTTTATTGAATATTTTCTTTCATCCATGGCAATCAACTCTTTTGGATATTCGTTTCTGGCACGAGCTTATAGGCTCATAAGCCTCGGAGTTTTCAGTCTGTCTTCCTTTTATATCGTAAAACTTGCTATATTTAAATTGTCCCGAAGGAATTACGATTAATTGAGGATATTTAAGAATTTATGCTCTCGGACGATTTTTTTTACAGTGTACGTTCATGTGTGGTGTGAAAATATCGAAGAAACATTAACACGAAGGGCTTCGAGACTAATGAACCATTCGAGTAATTTTTTTAAAGACTTTTTCTTCGTATTAATTTCGTTCAATGACTCGCTCGAACGTATCGAAGTTTCTCACTTTTTCTCAATGCTTTTCGTGTTCTCTTTAACTTCTATGTTAAGCCTCCGTAAATGCTGGAGTGCAGAGAACACGCGATTATTTATCGTCACCGCCTCGCGATTTTATCGCGCTTCCATTCTGCACGAGCAAGTTGACCGAAAGATCGATCGTTCGTTCGTACGACTGATCGATTCGGATTATACTATACATTGCAGTCTACGGGTGCGTTCATATCGTTGAAAAACTCGGCATCATCGAACACGATTGCCTTATTTATTTATTTATTTTTTTTTCATGATTTTTACACAATTTTCATCATTTCCTTCAAGAATGTATTCTCGTCGTGGAATTTTCAATGGAAAGGGAAATACGATGCCATCACAAATATTCCCTCCTGCTATCTGGATGTTCCATTTTTTTGAAGGCTCAATTTGTCATTTTACAACAACAACTAGCTCGTCTACTTTAGTCGAGAAAAAAGTTGCACAAACTCGTTGAGTCTCTCGACCACACGATGCCCCCGTGGCTTGTGCCAAATTTTATTTAGTCTCCGACTGGTCATACGCGCGTATGGATCGGCGCATTGTGACCGACCATATTGAAGCCGTCCTCATAGCGAAGTAAATGAATACGAAACGAAAGATTGCATTTCGACGCGGTCTCGAGTCCGCAGTGAGCGCAAATGAGATTAGTTTATCAGCACCAATTGTCTCATGACAGTAGCAAATATATCCGAGAAGCCAGGATGACTTTAACAAATTGCGTCTTATGGCAAATAATAATTCAGCACAGATGCGAGTATGGTATTATTATTAATGCTCATTGTGGGATGTGACATGTCCAATATAGCGTGGATTAAGCTTCCATCCGGTTTAACCATTGTCACACTTTCTCATTATCTGGCTCATCCTCAACGCGATACCATCGGACCGAAAGAAAAAGCTTTCGCAATGACGTACGAGCTTTGGCTTCATACGCGAATTATTTTAATCCATTGCCAATAAAGTGTTGACACATTTTATACAAAAATATGTTCATTTTTTTTGTCTGTTCTTCGTATGTTAACCCTTGATACTGGGTCGTTTTGACCCTAACAATTTTCTGGTCACGGATTAATTGGCATTTAATGACAACCAAAGTTTATTTCGTTTTCGTCATAAAATAAATTTAGGGCCGTGACATATGGACAATTTACTGCAAAAAACGTCGTTACAAAAAAAAACATAAAAAAATGCATATTTACCGGAATACAGCGATTTAAAAAACGCCCCGGGTCAGATTGACCCAATATGCACTTATAGGAGGTGTGCACTCGAAGGGTTATATAAACTCTCGTGATTACTGGGTAAAATGATGAATTTAATGAGGACAGATGCAATCGAGACTTTCGTGACTAAATAATTATATGCGTGAGAAACATTTTTTTTTTACTATCTGTTTATTATCGTTTTTATGTCGGGCATTGAAGCGGTTTGTGTTTTTACTATAAAATTTAGATTTTTAAAAATAGCTTCTGGATGTGAGCGAAGAATTATGGCGACTAATATTCACACCTTTCGCAAAGCGTTTTTGGTCCTTGGAATTCGCGACGTCTTTTTCTCCTCCTATACTTCTGGAGGTTTGTGCTGACAGAGGAGCTTTATTCCATCGTAAGAGAGGGTGGGAGGCACGTCCCAGGTTTCTTTAGCAAAGGCTTTGAGAGTTCTGGTTCATGAAACATTGAGACTATTCCTTCGAGAAACAAAAACAGTCGTTGTTTTTATTAAACACTTTAAAGTTGTAAGCAAACATTTTAAGTGACTGTCACACAAATTTGACAAGATTTTTTGATTGTGCTGTTTGTTTCTTTAAAGCTCGAACGATATTCGGCTCAAAAAAATATATATTTCGATTCTCCGGTCCTTTCGACGTTCGGCAAAAAAATTAACTCTAATTTTTCAATCATCAATTTATTGATCGCAGCGCTAATTGATTCTGAAAAAAAAAAACTACAAAATTCTTTTGCCTATTAAAAACGAACGAGAACGATCGGAAAATACTTTTTCGCTTATTGTTTGGATAACATAGAAAAACTTTTAAAATATTTCCACTAATTGGAAGAGGTGGAGGTTTGGAAATGTTAGAAATTACGTGAAATTGTTTGCACGTACGTTCTCATTGACAGCAATAATGTAAACGCATGCATACACCTGTGTATGTGCGAATGTCAAAATGCAGTTTGACCAAGCAAGAGTGTCGAGTGAAATACACTAGTGAATTTATCTAATCGCGTCACGGTCCGTTGCAAGTTATATTCATCGGACGTCGCGGTGATCCTGCTGCTTCGTTGTCCGTTGAATAAACGCACACACACATTTCCACTGATTTTGTTGATTTCGACAACTGTAGCATAGGGCAATCTCCGCACGGGAAATCTTATATTCTTTTATCTATTTCATTGACAAATACAATCGGATTTGACATTTGATTGACAATATGGAAACGAAAACTTTATATAGAGACTTTGCATTCGTTTTTCAATTTATTTTTTTCAAATCAATTTCCGGTTTTTGACCCCAGAACTCCAACGCTGGGTCATTTATAGCTGAATTCTAAAGTGAGGAAGGCAAAAATGTAGACAATTTTTGCCTTGGAATTTCTTATATTTTTCCAACAGAAAATTTCCAGATCTTGTCAAATCAATGAGGATAAAATTTTTTTTCAAAATTCTTCAGTAACTAATAACTTATGTTTCCATCAAACGAATCATGCCCCGTAGTTTGGGTTTATCAGATATTGAAATAAAACGTTGGAGTTTTAGGTCAAAACCTCATCAATTATTTTAATTTCATTAAATTAATTTTATTGAGTTTATTTTTGTTTGTTTCGACTCAAAGTCCTTGAAAGTCGTCACTTCTATTTCTCATAATAAGCGTAAGGATAATAATGAACACAAGTATATCATAAAGTTTATGGTTTATGAAAAGATGTTGCTTATTAGACGTGCGCCCTTTTGTACACGTCGCAGAGAAAACTCTCATTAGCGATTCCCGAAGAAGCCTCATATTGACACACATTGTTTTCGCTAGGATTGGTCCCCACGTATATGTGAGTGGGCGCGTGTGTGTGTGCGCGATATCATGCGCTTTATATCGTATATGTGTGCATGGTCGATTTGCCGGCGGATAAGACACAGAGAGAGAGAGAGAGAGGGGGAGAGCGTCGAATGACGGAGTACATACTCACGAATGGACGGACAGACAGACAGAACGTCGCATGACAATTACAATGAATCATCCGAGATACGCGTCGCGAAATGTTCGTACACAACGGTATGAGATGTTACAGGGAGTTTCAGAAACGAGCTATATTAACCCTTCGAGTGGATAGTGGGTCGTTTTGACCCAAAAAATTTCACCAATTGTTTGGCATTTAATGGCAATGAATGGCATTTTCTTTTCTTTTCAGTCAGCAAATCCATTTAGGGCCATAAAATATGGATAAATTTCTACAAAAAACGTCTCTACAAAAAAAAAAAAAACAAAAAATGCATATTTACCGGAATACAACGATTTGAAAAACGTCTCGGGTCAGATTGACCCAAGATGAACTTATCGGAGGTGTGCACTCGAAAGGTTAAGATGTTGTGTAAATTTTTTCTTATTTCTTTAGACGTAACGGAGAATGTATCGATATTCGTTGTATCGATTTTTCTACACGTGTATGAAATTTTCATACGTTAGGAAATTTCAAGACATTTAGAATGGCCAGTAAGAAAATTTGATAATATTCAAATGGCAATTGCTCGATAATTTTGTTAATATTGTTATTTTAGAATTTGACAATATTTTTCGTCATTTCCGGAATAAGAGAGTAATAAGAATGGAGGATGACAGATGTCCTTGTTTTAAAAGAAACTGTAGCGTGTTTATAAGCTTACACATATGCGTGTACTGGAGATGGGCGAAAATACGCTTATGCCGTAAGCCGAACGTGCCCCGGTCTATCTGCCCCGTAAATCATCCCCCGCGCTTGCTTGCTCGCTCGCGCGCAATCCCCATCGTTCTCCGTGAATAAATGATAGTCTTTACGATCGCGCGGCTCGAAAGCGTACGAGGGCACAACTCTGCGGTGAACAGAACTCTCTCGCCCGTCGAAGCTAGATACCTTCACGAGGAAGGTACCCAAAGGCTTTCCATAAACCAGTCACGTCTCCTTCGAGAATCCGCAAGTCTCGGCACCGCCATTACGCACACATTTCTCTATGTAAATATTGGCTACGTATGTATAAATATGCAAGTTTGCTAGTCAAATCTTTAACTTCTCCAAATATTTCGAGCTATTCAATAGTTTGGGGTTGCTTTATGGAATGGCAACGAAAAGCCATGAAAATCATCGATTTCTTCATTTACGTCTTTTATATTTAATTTGCAGGTTAAAAACTGTTGAAATTTTGGTTCATTTAAATTCCAACAGAACCTCAAGTCCTTTCGCATTCGCCACTTGATTTATTTGCCCGAAATTTTTCGTCTGAAATTTTGTGCATGATTCTAGGCTGACTGTCTATAAATTTGTATGTACGAAAATACATCAAAATACTTGAGCAATAAGTGATTCAGAAAAAAATGGAAAAAGCGTGGGAGAGCACGAAAAATGGAATAAATTGCTTTCCTTTGAAATTCTACGATATTTTCGAGCCAATCGATTCAATGCTTTGTATAAAATCACACTATCGATAACTATACAAATCAGTCTTTTGGAGCAATAAATTATAATTATTAGTCCGCAGCACAATTTCGTTTTTCTCTTTTTTTCTCTCTCCCTCTATTCTTTTCTTTCTTTCTTCTCGTCTCATTTTAGAGAAAAACCACCGCATTTTGAGTGTGTTTATCTGTGGGGTGGCTTGATTTACTTTATGGAGATTCGTTGCGTGAGAATCGAGATTCGTTTAGAGTTTCTCATTTGACTTCTAAATACAGGCTGTAACAGTTAAAAACACACGGTGTTATGACAGAGAGCACCGGAGGGAGATGAGACGTGGGCACGCGTTTGGGATAGATTCTCATCTCCACAAAAGAGCCCGGAGAGTCCCATGACCCGTAAATACATAACATAATCTTTTCACAGCCTGCTATATATGGCACGGGAATATATATGTACAAAGGACAATAATGACGGCTATGGGAATTAGAGGTTTGAATTTTGTTCGATGGATAAAAATGTTACCGTCACTTCCGGTCATAGTTTCCGATTTGTTATTTATACGAATTTTTCGTAAATAATTGACGATTCGATCGTTAAGCGCATCGTCAAGTGTACGAAATTGAACTAACAATTTGTGCTCATTTTATTTAACCCTCCGAGTGCATCCTGGGTCGTTTTGACCCCAACAATTTTCTGTCACCGATTGTCTGGCATTTAATGGAAACGCATGTTTTATGGCATTCAATTTTCGTTTTCGTTAAAAAATAAATTCAGTGCGATAAAATGAGGACAACGTACTACAAAAAAAAAAAAAAAAATCAAAAAATGCATATTTACCGGACTACAGCGATTTGAAAAACGCCTTGGGTCAGATTGACCCAATAGACGGTCACAATAAAACGTTGATTCGCAACTTGCCAGTGCTTGTAAAATGAACGATAATGACGAAGCATATAGTTATTTTTGAAAATTTGATAAATATATTTTGACCCTCCGTAGACACACATGGGGTCAGGGGTGTCCAGCCCATTCAGCGAATAACGTGAATATCTCGTTTTTCGTATCGTTTATCAATAATTAACAATAACAAAAAATAATTTTTATTCATCACCCAGTGCAGGCTTAATATGACATTCAATGTGGCAGCTCCAACTGAAATGTCCGAATCGAGCTCTGACCCTATGAATCCTAAGGCTCCATTGAAGCGTTACTCCCTGCTCGTAATATTTGACTGAACATGAATTTTCTTGCCTCCTAGGTAAGCGGATCGAGATTGAAAAAAAAAAACATAAGATGTGATGAAAAAGACACAAATATGTCAGCGACGGAAATGATTAGATCCATCCGTGAATCTCCCTGGTTTTCTTTATAAGATTCTTTGAACGTCGCTTTACATGCCTTTTTTTTCTCAAGGCATAAACGTGTTTGTGTACGTTGTACGTATAGCTATATATATGCCTATGACTACCCATACGAAGAAGACCCGTTATTCGAGTCCGGTTTTCTGAGGAGAGCCGAGAACGATAACGAGAAAAGATCTTCTCGTTGTCTTTACCCTCGTCGTCACCAACAACGACGACGACGACGACGACGCGTAGTCGTTGTCTAGATATCTGTGGGCAACCATGAGACATAATATCATTCATAAGTCGGTCATTTATGAGAAAAGGAGAAAATTAAGAGGGAACATTAAATACGCGTATACGGAACACACTTGGAACACGTTAGACGTGTATTTGCTGCTTTCCAAACTGCCATTCTATGTCTATATCGATGTTTACCAACGTGACTGTGTATGGAGCTGCTGTGATTGTGAGAATCTGTGCGCGAGTTCCCTCGATACGTGCCGACACGTGGGCGCAGATCTGGCCCTCAGGCCTGTTTGCCCACACGCTTATAATTTTCCTGTATATCTATATATATTTCTTATAATACGTCCATCTAGGGAAAACGTGTAATGTTTGCTCTCGTGCCTAGCTGCGGAAGCTTCTCGACTTTGAAGCCTTATTCAATTTCTTCCCGACGGTCTGTATGCAAAATCGTCATTACTTGATATTAACATTATTTTGTGAATTCAGAGTGAGTGCTGTCAATATAACGACATTCCGGTGGATGAATATAGACACAAACGGCGATATAATTTTCAAACGAGGCTTTCGAGCCTCTCTGAACGTATTAGACAGAATTTATTAATGCGATGCACCCACGTCGCCTCTTCTCGTAGCGTCAACTCTGCACCGTTAGTCTTTGCTTTACTGCTTCGCTTCCAACGTTACTTGGCATGGTTGTCCCGAGGAAAATCTATTGAATTTCTCTGTAGGGTACACGAATAGTAGACATAATTCAACCAAGATTGAAGGAAACTCCTAGACTCGAGTTTAGCTGTATATGCAACACTCTCGTCGAACCTGCACGGATCCAGACTTCGAGTGAGGCGGCGTGGATTCACTGGGGAAACTCCAATCGCGCTTCTGTCGGTTTCCCATCCAAGTCTCGACTAGACATCAGCTGTCGATATAGAATAATCACATGCCCCTCGCCACACGCATATATAGAGATCTCGCAGTCAGGGCAAAATGGATCAAAGATGCGAACGACGAATATATATGATCCGAATTTTTGAGTAGACTAAAATCTTGGACAAAAAATAAATCTAAAAATGAATCTTTGGGGGATTTTTTTTCCTTCTCATACATCGTGATTTCAAGAAACTGCTATTTTATGGCGTTTTGGTCTGCGATAGGATACCGCTTGGTCCATTTCACCCCGAAGACTCCGCGTGTATGTCCTCACAGCAGGAGTCCCTCCCATTGATCCTTCCGATTTGGAGAACTCTCATGAATAGAGAATTTCAGAAAATTACTCGACACGAACATGCCCACAAAGCGAGTTGCTGCACAAGGGGCAGTTGTTTAATCAAATCTGTGCTCGGTGAATGAACGCGGTCTATCGACAGCTCGTCCGCGGGGACCACAGGAATTGCGATGTCGGTTGAATCGCGCGTCTATATTCGTAAATCACATTTTCTTCTCTAGTTTTTTCAAATTCATTTGTACGCGACAACGCTCAGGAACAAAGAAAACATAAATGCGTGCTTTACGTGATAGACTTTTGAGATCCAACGCGGAATTGGGTCTCAAAGGTGAAAGGAAGCGATTCCAAATATTCGTGGATGAAACTCAATTTATCTCGATATATAGTTTCATTTTTCCTGCGTAGGGAAAATTGAGCTTTATCGGAATGAGTTGATCGCAGATTATTTTTCTACGATTGGAGCCCTTCGAGTACATACTGGGTCGTTTTGACCCCAACGATTTTCTGTCACCGCGATTGTTTGGCATTTAATTTTTATTTCCGTCAGAAAATGAATGGATAATTTACTACAAAAAACGTCTATACAAAAAAATAAAACGAACAAATGCATATTTATCGGAATACAACGGTTTGTATAACGCCTGGGGTCAGATTGACCCAATATGCACTTCTAGGATGTGCGCACTCGAAGGGTTAACGTACCGGATAAATGTTGTCCCTAGTTTCTTGATAACTGTATCAAAATGGCACTAGGACCTCTGTTTTCGTAACACACCAGCAACCTAGCTCCGCACTAAACATCAGCGAAACGTAATTTTGTTTAAAAAAGTTGATATTTTATTGACTGCGGTCAACTCACTGATTTTTAATAATAACATTTTTATCCCATATCAACAGTTTTTTTTTCTTATATAGTGACGATTCGCAAAGTGTACGATTGAAATGGGAAAAAATTGATTTTTCTATCGAGACTGCAAACAGCTGTAGACAATTTTATTTTGTAATTTATTTGCACAATGTATAGGTCAGTTCCGTTTATGCAACAATATATGTTGTCCATTTTCGAAAAAATTCAGTCTTCTTTGGAAACGTCTGCGCTTGCCCAACGACAACACCGAATCGTTTTCATGACGAGAGAGCTTCTCTTTGCAAATCATCATTTTAACGAAAATAAGGAGATCGAGACAAAGAATGGAAGAGTGCGGAAGAGGATGCGTGCTGTTTGATTTCCCGTTTTCGTACGAATCTCTCGTTTCACGCTCTCTTCGTTCTCACACATCGAACCAGCACAGGAAAACGAAACATTTTTTTTTACCAATACGAAGGAGCGAAGTACAAAACACCTTTACGCATGTGCACGAGTGAAAAAAGTTACAAAACCCCGGCACACATTGTTCCGCATTGTCTAGCTCTGTGTACGCGTCGCATATGAAATCGTACAGAATAGGTGAATGAACAAAATAAAAAATAAAAAAATAGGAAAAAAAATACCACGGCGCAGTGAACTAAAGCGACGAACCGGAAGTCAGAACGCTTCGGCTTTTAACTAGTGTATTTCGCTGGGACCTTTTTTTACGCTCATCCGGTTTCTCTTTCTCTCGTGTGGGAGAACATCTCGTATCCACGGGCATGGATGAACCCTGTTTAGACATACACGGCGATCCCACACGGTATCGCAATATTTTTGTAACCATTTAACTGAACATGCACAGCAGAAAGTGATTCGACATTGAAAGATTTAGCCGTATCCTCGCACCCTGTCTTGACTGTCTTGAGAAAAAATAAAATGTCATCGTCGTCGTCGATAACGTGGGGAAAGCGATGATGAGAAAGACTGAATAAACGTCAGCGAGCATTCGATACATCGAAGCAACAAAGCACTCGCCTTAGCAAAAGATTATTTCGTTTCCTAGCAAAAAAGTCTCACTCCTGCGCATGCATCTTCATGTCTTGTTCAGTGACGAATATTATAATCCCGAAAAAAAAAATCGTACACGCCAGTAATTTGAGAATGGTTTCGTGACGGCTCCTTGCATTTCGTGCCGCAGCGAGCGAGACAGGGCGGCGGAGAAAAAGAGCTCGAAGGGGCGCGTCGTGGGTCTTTGAGAAAAATTCCTCCGGGACGTCCTCCGTGCATTTGCACACACGAAAATGTACTGCTCCAAGGAAGCCCCGCTTCCTTGTATCAAGAAACGAGCAACCCTTCGACACCAGATCTTTTCCTTGACTCCGAACCCTCATCGTCTGGTAAGGCTTCTTTGCACCAACTCTTCCTCTCCATTTCTCTCGCTGTCTTATTTGCCTCTTTCCTTTCCGATGAAGTAAATTTCGTCCGTCGCTTAGCAAAGCCAATCCTCGAGCAGCTTGAGAAACCAAAATTATTGAAATTCATTAAATAATAAACCATATCCCTGACGACGGCCGTTCGACTGAATGGCCGTCGTGATCGTGTTGATCCTGAATTTAATTTCGATCCCATACGTTTATGGGATATATCTGAATCCTGCGGATGTCGTTGCGTTCATACGTGCATGAGTTTATTTCGATCAGGACGAACAAATGCTCCCGACAATTATTTTAATGGTGACAGAGGAGCTGAGTTTTCTCGCTTCTCGTCTCTCGACTGACACCGAGCCTGACCCCCACGCTTACATTCTCAATTTCGAAACTTAACCTTTTTAACGAGGTCCCACGAGAGGCATTGCCACTTTGCCCAATCGTTTAATTAATTCTGTCGGTCTTGCATCCGCGTCACTTTCTCCCAATTAACTCAGATATCTAGATGTATACGATAGAGCCAATGTCTTTGCAGTTTTTGCGTTTCATGTAAATGACTAACTAAAACTAATTCCCTGCAAGTCGTAATTTATCGTTTTTTCTTGATATCCACAAATATATTCGAAATCTGGTTTCTTGCGATTTTCCACCTTTATTATTTTCCAACGAATAATTATCATTTTGAGACGATTAAAAAAGTATTTCAATAATTTTGAACGTCCTGGCGAGCGAGAGTTAAAGGATTTTCGGTGCGTAGTCAGTTCGTGGCAAAAATAAACGTATTTGAAACTAATCTCGCGATTTATCTCATGGACTTTGTATCGCTGTACCAAAAGCTCCGAACGATGGGGTCCATCGAAGTTATTTGGGCTTGCGTTTCCAAATGTACATATAACCGTGGTTATAGGAAAAGAAAAGCAGGTTTTCCTCCATTGCTTATAACGCTTTCGAATTAGCAACTTTGAAGAGGCTCGAAGGAGGAACGATTGCATCACCCAATTCGATTATCGAAGCTCGAACCAATTTCTTCTCCGTATTTTGTGAAACTCTGTATACACAAGTATACATAGCCAATCTTTCTCGTGTAACGAGGTCGAAAGTGGTATAGGAACGGATACGAGTGTCGCACGAAACAGCACTTACTATATGTACTTAATATGTACATGTATATATCTTACGTATAAGCCGCGGGGTGAATAGCCCATTGCCATCTCTCGTCGTGAATTTCCCTTTTCTCTCTCGCTGGAACCTTCTCGTAAAACTCAAGAATTTCACTCCAACCTCCTACCGCACGTACATACTCGTCTCCAAACGAATTCGATGTATAGACACGAGACTCTTCGAGTTTAATTCAAAACAGCCAATCCGCGATCTTTTTTTGCAACATTTTTGCATCCTAGAAATTTAGTGGCTCATCGTGCTCGTTGCCAGTTCGTTGATTTTTCTTCGAAACTTCCTTACCGATTTGTTGAGAAGCTGCAACACGATGGAGGAATGAGAAGTCATTTTCGCATTTTAACCCTTCGAGTGCACACTGGGTCATTATGACCCCGAATGCAAAGATTTGAAAAACGCTTTGGGTCAGATTGACCCAATGTACACTTAGAGGATGTGTGCACTCGAACAGTTATGGTATTTGCCAAGCCTTAAAATTTATCGACAATTGCGAAAATCGTGGAAAAAAAAACGAAACTTTTTCGTCGGTTTTTATAGAATTTCCTGTTTTTTTATTTTTATTTTTCATTTTACGGTATTTCTTCGTTTCGTTTTGGCAGAAGGGAAAAGAAGACACTCAAATGGAATTCTCCATACTCGAGAGTTCAGAGACTGCAGACCATCGCGAGACTCTTGAAACAGGGGAGCGCTCGAGCAGCAAAGAGACTGCATCATCAGCGAGACACACGTTAGACTTCTATCTTTGCCGGTATTTATATATCTATAGATATGTATATACATCGTAGGACGAAAATACACTGGAACGCCTTCTGTCATGGTCACAAACGGCAGAGTCACGGCCAGCTCGGCACACGAGATGCGCTTTTCGTGTACTAAATTCTTGCACATGCGTGTGTTAACCAAAATTCGTGGCTGCGATGAGTGCAGACTACTTGAAGCTAGAAATAGTTCATTGAAAGCAGAGAGCTGCGTGGAGCCTCATTTTGAACAGTGAACATTTAATGTAGACGTACACGTTCTAAAATCTTAATTCGAAAATATCAAACTTTCGAAATTGACCATTTTTTTCGGAATTTTTAAAAGAAAAATCAATCTGTCCTGTTATTTTTAATGACGCACATTTTTTTCACTTTAAAAGAAGAAATAAATTTGAGGCGGGACTAAAAAATATTCTCGAATTTGACATGAAACGCCTCGTAAGCGTTTCATTTATTTCGTGTGCTCATGAATGCTTAACGATCCGTGTACCTTAAACGTTCGATATTGAAATCAGAAGCGAGAGTAAGCCAATGATTTTCGTTCAGCCAATTTGTCGTGAAATTGAATTTTCTCCTCATGCCGAAAGACTTATTATTGGCTCGGGCTGCTGTGTCGCGCATTCGCGCGTGGAAGGCAAAAGTTTGCGAACGACGACGCGGAGTGAGCTTTTGCTATACGTGCCAAGAATTAGCATAACTCTCGAAGAATATACATTATAAAACTTGTATAAACGTATATTCGGAACATTTCCTTCGTTGGCTTCTCGTCGTTACGCTTTGCCAAAGGTTTAATACGATAAAAAAAAAAAAACAAAAAACTGCAGACGATTTTCGTCTATATTTAGGCTCCAAAGCGTTTTGCATAAATGCTAATTTAATTTTTCTTCCAAGTTTCCAATAAAACACTAATAAAACATCGGAGATGCGGCCGACTCGTTTTGTATTCATTTCCGCGGGTGCATTTTTCGTGGGAAATCAAAACTTTGATCAATTGAGTCGAGGGTTTTTTTTTTTTTTTTTTTTTTTTTTTCGACGAATCGTAGAGTCTCTCTCAGCTCGTCTGATATGCTGGTTGGTACTTACAAGGGTTCGAGTTTCAAGACACTGACTACTTTCCAAAAAAAAAACAGAAAATTCGAAAAGGAAATAAAGCAAGCGAGAGGGATAGGGAAAGAGAGAGAGAGAGAGAGCATCAAGGATGCGAGAGTCATAAAACTGTAGGGGTGGATCGTAAGTGCTTTCTCACTGCAGCAGAGACTTGACGATAAATTCATAGATAGTACACATGCATGTTTAACCACACAGTCGATATTGAGCGCCGTCATAAGAACGAGTATTCGCTTTGAGATTAAACACGTTGGCTCACGTGAATGCTCGCCTCTTTCTGAGTTGCTATAGAGTACATATTTCAGAAAAGGCGGCACCTGTTATCTTCGTCGATGGATATTTTAGAGTCTCGTATACACCCATTATCCCAAAGTTAATTTGATTAGTCGTGACGAGAACTCTGTCGATCCTCGTAACTCGTAAGTCCTGCAGTTGTAAAAATTAGGTTATACAATCTTTAGCAATAAAAATTATTATTATGGAAAGTTGTTGCAACAATAATTACTAACATAATATTTCATCCGGCCGGTCCGAGGGCGTCGGTCATAAGAAACGTTCCATTCATTTTATGCCCCAAGATATTTTCGTATTTTCCGACGAGTCATCAAGTTTCCTGTCATTTCTACGAAATGTATTCGAAGGCTGTCTCCGTTTTTTTTTCAGCATGCAAAAGTCCGGAACGCTGCGACCGATTTATCAGTTTCTTAATAGAAATTAGGCCTACGCACATCCATAGTTTTTTCCGTCACGCGACAGATTAGATTATAACGCTTAAATCCCATATACGGCGTGTTATCTAACGATTGATAAAAAAAAAAAAACGACGACCTCAGTTGCCGCTGGTGTGCCGCTCACCTTAATCCCGTTTGCTGGCTCGGGATCGTTCGAGTCGAAGAAAATATTCTTAGAATTATGAAAAAGAACGATTCGATTTTAAAAATGTACACTTTTGTTCGCGGCGAGAAGAAAAGTGGAGAAAATCGTTATAATAAAAGGTCGCTACGTATAACCAAAATGTTCGTACGATTTGACAAGTGAATGAGAGACAGACTCGATTTTATTTTTATCTCCGTCAAGTGCTGCCAATGCTGTGATCGCTGGTTTATCACACGCTGTTAATTCGACGCAACGAGATACAGCAGTCGCTTTAGCGTCAACACTTTTTATTGCATCGATATGTGCGTGCGTGGAAAAATGTTTAACAGAGATTTAAAAAAAACACTCTCTGTTTGGGACGTTTTCCAGAAGCTCATAAGCTTCTCAGCATCTCGACACAAATTTCGAACATTCTCTGGTTCCAACACTTGGAGATTTCTGAGAGGGACTCCTGTCGTACGAAACTCTGACTTACGAAACTCTAAAGTTTCATAAATATCAATTGGCTGCTCATCCTTTTCCTTGTCAAGGAGCAAAATATTTTTCAATATTTTTCTTGCTACTCAGTTTTCTCTTTTTCCATTTTTCGCTTCTATTCATTTATACGCGACATCGAGGGGGCGTTGTCGGTCGTCGGAACTTCTAGTTTTGCGATCTAAACTCGTTGCGCCCATGACGTACCTTTTGTAACGAGACACGTTATCGCGCGTCACTAAATTGTTAACTTACGGAGTCTCGTTAATCGTCTCCGATGAAACTTCAATAAAAGATCGTAATTTTATATAAAACTTGTTATTTCCAGCCGCAACGCCCATAAGATACCATACCAAAATGATAACATTCCAACCGCAATCCATTAATATTTCCCAAAACTTTAAATTGACAATTTTTGGAATCAATTTATGGAAAATTCAAGTTTTCGGGTTTTTTTCTGTCGTTGACCGAAGGTTTTTTATCTTTTGGTAATTTGAGCTATAACACTGCACAGAGCAGAGACTCTCAGTAAAATTGATTACGAGGAACTCAAAAAATAAAATGTTGCGAGCGAAATAACGTTTTTTTTTCCTGTTCGTTTCTTTTGCCTCCGTGAGAATTGCGGAAAATGGTGAACCTTTTTCCGAGCTGTTCGAACGGTGCCAACCCTTGGTTTTCTCAATGTCCCCGTTTGTCTCTCGTTTTGGTTATTTTTCTATTTGTTTCTTTTTCTCTATTGCTGTCTCTGCTCTCAAGAATTTCTTGGCACGCTGTCATAAGAGCTGTATTCTTTATTCTCAGGCGGTGTACTCTGGAAGTGCTACTACAAATTACGGGGCATAACGGTGTCGCTAATTAAAGCACCGTCGTGCAAATTGCTCAGTGCAAAATGCCAGGAGTGAGAGAGAAGGAAAAAGAACGATGGGACCAGGCTATGGAAGCGCGACTCGCGCTTTAAAGGAAATCTCTCCGCCAATGCTGCACTGATGGATTTTTCGTTGCTGCACATCGCTGAACGAAATGTTACTCTGCACTGTTGGAACATTTGCACACAACCGACTATAAATTCTTCACTCTCGCTCACACGGAGTTACTCGACTCGTAGAAACGGAACGATAGACAAAGACAGAAAAGCACGAGAAAGAGAGAAAGGCATGGAATTCTCCAAAGCCATGCAGTGGCTCGCGGCAATGCATCTCCCTGGACGTTACAAAAATACTGCTAGCAGCCAATGTCGAGGAATAAGCTGGAAAGCAAAGTCCTTCGCTCTCATAAGTTACGTAACGTTGGCCCGTGGTTTTTATGAGGAAATTAAAACTGAGCTTTTTAGCACGTCTCTCGAGCGGTGCACAAGCTTATCGAGTGCACCTTGAGCCACAGCCGCGTGAATCATTCGAAATTTGCTCATCTTCTGACGCAAAATTCATGTCTAAAAGGTGAACAAAGCTCGGAAATGGTCCATTAGAATTTAGTGGACGAAAACGTAAATCCTTGCATTTTTTTTTAAATAAAAAAATGAACATTCTAACTTTTTAAATAACGTTTTCAATGGTAGTGCTTTTCCAAAACGTTTTAAATAGCATTTGGTGTGACTTTTAAATTACGCAAGTTTCTGAATTCCGAGAGTCTGTTTAGTCTTGACAAAAGGACACACTTCTCGTATCTGTATGAGCCTGACCCAAATTTGAGACTCAAGTGGAGAAAGAGACACACACTAGGAGAGGCTGGTCCTTATAAAACTTTAAGTAAAATGAGACTTGACTAACTTTTCATCCTCCAAACTTTCTCTTCTTCTTATTCTTCGTTCCCAACCATGGTCATGGGCTACGTTGGTGGCCAATGGCCTTTATCTTTTTTTTTTTTTCAACGTTTACCACTACATGCGGACAAATACCAGAGCCCAGTTGTTTCGTTTGTCGCGACAGAGAGACGGACACTCGAACGGAAATACGAAAATTGAGCCTACCGGAGTTACGCAATAAAATAATGTTTTCGAAAAGTTCTCATCACGTGTGACTTTCCACTCACTAATTTCACGAGATAATGAAACTCGCAAATTTCTAACATCACAAGTCTTTGTTAATGACATTTTTTCAATGTCATTCCAACAGCTATGAAAAAATTCAAATTCAATTCCTGACCCATTTTGCAGCTGTGACTTCGAACTCATTTACAATTTATTTATAAGTTATTTATCATTTGTTTATTATTTATTTATCTTAATTTATTCAAAATTTGGTTGCTTTATTTTTAATGACTTTTTTTCATCACTATACGTATATACCGCATAATTAAAAAAAAATGACTGAATTTGAACGAAAAATGATTTGATTTGAAACCAAAATTAAAAAATTAATTTCTTCATCAGAAAAAATTAGTGAAACAGAATTCAGGTTCAATATGTTTATTTTCAGTTAATTGTTTGTCACGAAAATTGAAATGTCATGTAACTGTTCACTCGAATTGCATGAACATTCCATTTGTCGAGGTTTCACGAACATGATGAATATTTCGATTATTTAGTTGCGATGTTTACAAGGAATCCCCTATGTATGTTTTTGTGACAGGAAGTTGAAACGGTTGAACTGTATAACGACGATACAGTTTATCCATACGGGAGACTCCCTCACAATGGGATAGTAACATTCCTGTAGGACAATGAAAGGGACATGGAACGAGTCTTTAGAAATGGTGGCTATCGTTGACAATTCGTCTCTCGAGTAAAAAAACAAACCCGGGTCCATTCACACACGAATTAACGAACAAATTAGCTGTGTCGGTTTCTCGATTGAGATTTACGAGTCCCACACCTACATTGATGTCCAAGGTCATAAAAATATAGCACTGGATCACCGGATGACTTGTAAAAATAATTCTCTTACCAATTACGTGTACCACGAGCTTTTAGGCGAGCGGGTAAAAAGAGTAGAGACGAAATACGTACCTGAAACGAAAAAAATAAATAAATGTTAAGAACATTCGAGTATATGAACAATAAAATATCGTATTTTATACGTGAAAACTTCAATTAGTACCGACGCTAATCTGAACATCAGATCTTTGAAATTTCTCTCGAAACTTGTAGCAAAGTTAATAAAAATCGTAATTTAATTTTTTTCTTTTCTTTTAAATCTTGCTGCGTAGCCTTGCAAGATTTTACGAGCTCATGCCATCTTTCCCGTCTTCATTAAATTTTATGTTCGTGCGAGAGCCTCCCCGAGATTTGTAGGAGGCCCAAAGTAAATGGGAAAGCCCCGAGCGATCCAGGAACCTAATATTTTTTATTGTGTTCCAGTTGAGTAGCAACTTCAAAAATTGGAAAACACCGCTTTCTGCTGAGCGGTATTTTCAAGTATTGGCGTCACTCGAAATTTATCATTTTTTGGAGTCGCCAAAACTACGCGGTGATCGAACAGATTCCCATTATAAATTTAACCCTTCCAGTGCACACATCCTATAAGTACATATTGGGTCAATCTGACCCAAGGCGTTTTTCTTATCGTTGTATTCCGCTAAATATGTAATTTGTTGTTTTTTCTTAATGTAGAGACGTTTTTTGTAGTAAATTATTCATATTTTATGATCCTAAATTATTTTTTTTATTAAGAAAACGAAAATTGAATGCCAAAATATTCGTTTTGGCCCAGCAAAAAATTGCTGGGATCAAAACGACCCAGTATGCACTCGAAAGGTTAATAATTTCTCCACAAAATACAATTCTGTATCTTGATTTATTTTTTCTAGATTTACGTACGTTGCTGATGGATTTTCCCATGAGTCTCAATCACAGTTTATTTCATTTCTCAATATATATTTGTACGATGCGTATAGACCGTATTTGGTAAAGCTCCAAGTTTTAGCCTCGGGCTAGTGTTTCAAATAAACCTCCACTAAATTGTACCACCTTAATAAAATTTTCTACTAGCGCGAATGGAGTCATTTCCATGGGAAAAAGTCATGGATATTCGTATCGTATCGAGTGTAGCCGAATTTACGAATTCATTTCCGATAAGCACGATTGACGTGAGACTGTTGTGTTTGCATGTGGTCATTGAGACTTAATGAAAATATAAATGAAGTTGACAATGGTGAGTTAAGCAATTTGGAAGTGATCCAATATTCGGGAGGAACGATTGGAAACTATGTAAAAACGAGACATAAAATCGGTAGAAGCGGAAAGTAGTGAAATACAGAAATGAAGCAGGAGAGAGAAAAGACAAGTGCGGTGAACATGACGCACGGATCGTTACCAGCGTCGTGGGGTTTGGAAGCACACGCGTTTCGTATATAGAGCAACGAGTAAGAAGGCGTGCGGGAAGGGAAAAGAAAGAAATTTTTATTCCTCTCTCGCGCGAGCATTTCGGTCCGTACGGGGCCAAGTCACTTTGGCGGCTGGAATTACGCCAGTTTTACAAGCCCGGTGTTCACGATGCCTCCCCCGCAGACCGTACAAGCCGCACCTCCGTCTTTTCGGCCGACTTTACGTTTTTTTTTTGTTTTCATTCCGCCCTCACTTTTTCTTTTTTCTTAGTTTGTTCTCTGTTGGTCTGTCGACAAAACTGCTCCAACTTTTGGCCCGAGTTCACGACAAACTACTGAAGGACACGTACAAAAAATAACTGGACTCGTTCCGGCGAAAGAGCCTCCTGAATATAACGCCGTTAAAAAAAAAAAAAAAAATAACGGAAAGGGTAAAAGAAGCATAACTCTCGACGATCGAATCGCAACGTCTTCCGATATTTCAGGCCAATAATCCTTTTGGCCAAGACACTGGGCAAGCTTCTCCATATTATGGGAATCTTTCCAATGAACACACTGACGTAGTCCAAGTGGATGTAAAAAATTTTCAACTTCTTTCGCCCTTTTCGAGAGATTCGCGTTATCAATTCAGTCTCGAGAAGCTTCGACACAAAAATACATCAAATTATACCTGAAGAAAAATAAACAGTCGCTGATATCCTTGTAACCCGCGCGAACCACGCACTTTTACAGTTCTTTTAAATTGGCTCAGGAGATTTCGCTCTGCCCGTTGGAGCTTCGCCAATTTACAAGCGAAACTGCACCGCCCGAAAGATACATTTGGCGTCACCAAGCGGCATTCCTTAACGAGCCTTTTCGCTACCCACGAAGATACGCGCACGAGTTCGCATAATATAGTGATGCAAGGATCGACTAGAAAAATTGAATCAACGCATTTATGAATTACTCACTTTGTGAAATGTAATTGAAAAAGTTGGATCGCCGAATAAAAAACACATCTTGATTGGTATTCGATTCAGTTCTGGGTCACACTGACCCCGGACCCACTGAATGCAACAAAACGCAACTATTTTCTTCCAATACAGTTTCCTTTTGCTTCCCAACAAATCACCCTTCCGCATGGCCATGCACATATAAATATTCATGAAATTTACCGATACTCCCGTTCGATTCGTCATTTGCCGAACACCTTCGAAAAACAGTTTGGAACAAAGCCAGTGATATTTTTCTCCGGTACATATGAGTTCAGTCCCAACTGGGAATTTTCGACGTGCCAAGAAAGGACGGAGCCAGCGATTTTTCTCGGTGGTTCGCAACACACGAGAGACGAAATGTGCGCGCGGTGAATGTGTACGTGTCTCGCCACGTGCGTGTATGCGGTACAGATTTGCATCCCGTGGGAGTATTACAAATCGCATAATGACGTGACGAGGGATTTCACGACGGGTGATCCTCACTATTCCTTTCCGGTTTCTTTCCAGCGAGAAAGAACACAGTCGAGAAGTGAACGAGATAAATGGAAAACGAGGATTCGATTTGCAGTTCGGCGCAAAATAAAATGAGCAAAAATCGATTTTGTTAAAATGATGAACCCTTCGAGGGCACACCTTCCTATGAGTGCATCTTGGGTCAATCTGACGCAAGGCGTTTTTCAAATCGTTGTATTCCGGTAAATATGCATTTTTTGTTTTTTTTTTTTCCAGAGTCGTTTTTTGTAGTGAATTATCTACATTTTATGACAATTTATTTTTTAACGAAAACGAAAATTAAATGCTAAAGAATCGGTGACAAAAAATTTTTGGGGTCAAAACGACCCAGTATGCACTCGAACAGTTAATTTTTTAGTTTATTCTCGTTCAATTGAATTACACTAAAAAATTGTTGCGAGGTAATCGATTACTTTTTCGAATTTTTATTCCCTCGTTGATGATCAGAATTTGACGAAAATTTAGGCCACGATAAACATTTCGTCATGAATGAATTTTCAGACGTGGATCAGTATATACGATCAATCGAAAGCGCTGGAAATCGAACGGTATTCGATAGATACGAGGACAGGTTATCGCAGAAAGTCACTGCTGGTAAGACCATTTCGAGAAAGAAATGTCCATATAAGAGTAAAAAAAAAAAAAAATAAAGAAAAAATACGGCGTTCCAACTGGAAAACTGGTTCGCCCACCCCGGCCTAAGATGAGATGCATACATGTGTCTCAAGCTCGAGCCCTGGAAGCGCATCGCCTCTGCTGCGCACGAAGAACGTTCGAGCGACACAACGAGACGTAAGTATCCGAATTTTTGGAAAGCAATATGAGCCTCCATCGTAATGACAACGCTGATTCCTCGAGATACACGTTTTATCTTTTCTTCGAGAACAATGTTTGAATCATGCAATTCATCGCTAAACATTGCCCAAGGATCGAATTGCGCATCCGATGCCAAAATGCTCCGATTCCAGCACGAAATCCTATGCGTGAAAGGAAATCGATGATTCGAGGCGAAACAAGGTCCTGAGTTTTCAGAACTACGCAAGCTCTGGAGTGTGTCCTGGATTTCCTGAACTTGAGAAGAATTGAAAACGACCACCAATACGGAAGGCATCGTGGCCATTTTTTCTGCGTTTCTCGATAACCTCAATTATCTACGTGATGAAACATTCGCGTAGACCTACTTCTGAATTGCACTGAAAATTCCTGAGTGACGAGGTTACATAGATAGGAAGATATGAGGTCGGCGAACTCGGGAGTTCATCGGTCACCAGCACCGGCGCTTCCTTCGGTCGCGCACTTGTCCTCGGCTGGCCTCATCTTCCTTATATGGTGAGAGTATCTTCAGCTCTTCAACTCAGCTCTTATGTATATATGTACATAGACACACTATTATGTACAAAACGTGTATATACAGCAGACAAGATTCGCAAGAAGCTGAGTTGCGAGAAGAGGAGCGCCCTATGCGCGCTCTCATCGTATCCGAAGGAATCTTGCTCGAGGAACTCGTCCAAAAGATTTTGTGGGAGCTTCAGGCCATTGGGTTTCTCTGATCCGTAAATTGAGGCTTTTCGTAAAAAAGTCAAAGGAGTTTTTTTTTTCTGTATATTCGTTCAATCGCGTGAGAGAATATTCGTTAACCCTTCGAGTGCACACTGGGTCGTTTTGACCCGAGCTATTTTCTGTCACCGATTGTTTGGCATTTAATTGCAACGAATGTTTTGGCATTTAATTTTCATTTTCGTCAAACAATTAATTTAGGGCCATAAAATATGGATAATTCACTAATACAATGAAAATGAAATTTTGTCAAAAAACGTCGATATTTTGTTCAACACGGTAAACTAAATATTTTTGGATAATTTCAATATTTTCGTAATTTTGACTGTATTTTTTATTTCTAACGGAATTGTCAGCAAAATGTACGATTGGAATTACAAAAATTCGCTTTTCGAAGAGACTTTCTAGAATATTTCTTGCTGCAATAACATTTTTGTGATTCTTGAAAAAAAGTTTAGTTGAACGTATCCAACAAAATATCGATCTTTTCGAACAAAATTTTCTTTTGAGTGTACAAGAAAACGTCTCTACAAAAAAAAAAACATAAAAAATGCATATTTACCGGAACACATGGATTTGAAAAACGCCTTGGGTCAGATTGACCCAACATGTACCTATAGGGGTGTGCACTTTAAGTGTTAAAATCGATAAACTTTTCGACTTTGTCGACCGCATAAGTTGCGAATATTTCATTCGATCGAAACTGTACCGACACTCATTTTTTAATGACCCCTTCAACAATATCTGAAGCTGACGTAACTTCGAGACCTCGTTATAGCGACTCGAATGAATTTTTCGAGTTTTTATTTTGACAAAATTAGCGCTCGACGTTTTCGAAGTGCAGGAGATCCGTTTGAATAAATAAACTGAATACACTCAAACGTCGCAGTATCGAATTAATCGAACTGGCATGAAAAGTCCCTGATGTATAATTCAAAGCGTATTTTTTTTCTGACCTTTGGTCCAACGGGCGAATGGCGAATCCCGTATTTTAACACACCAACGGGTTATTTAATTAAAAGATCTGCCACGCCCGTATGTTCGTTCACCGATACATTCGAGGCAACATTTTCCCTTCGGTCAATTGATTCTGTGTGCGTTTAAATGAACGCATATCACAAACGCATCTGTGAACGTACGTGTATCGCTTGCTGTTGGTTCGAGAAAAAACGTGAACCGAACGATTTACAACGTACAATTATGCGAGTTATGCCCTTTCGTTTCTTAACCAACGCTTCAATATACACACGCGTGTGTGTGTTTGTTTACGCAGTACACGCACCCTGCTGCACACGGTTCATTACATTCAACAGAATAAATCGTTTCGGAATACCCGGAGAAGGGTAAAAACTGACACGAACGACGATTGAGCAAGAGTCTAATGTGGAGGGGAGGAATGTACGCATTCGCAATGACACGCGAGTATTCCTTGGAAAATGGGCGAATAAAAACTCGCTCGACTTTATTCGGAATCCTTGTAATCGTTCTTCTCCCCATGCACATTGTTCAATTTTTCAATTTCACTAAAAACAACAACGGAATATCAATGAAACATTTTCTTGAGCCAGAGGACGATTCGAACGTTTGAAAAAATTTGTAGAATTTTCCAATTAGAGTAAAAATAGTGTTTTTCATAATTAAAAAAAAAAAAAAAAAAAAAAACTGTATTAACGAGAAATAATCGCTGAGCATCAACCGGCAAAAGCAATCGGGCAACTCATGAACTTTCCTCAACGTTTACACACAGAAAAGGCAACACTGCTACTGCGCGGTAATACGACCAAGATCATTTCTTCGAATGGATCGTAAAATTACGGTCTAGTACATCGCTGCTGTGCACATAGTTTCGGATGGAAAAACGAGAGGGTGTAGTTGGTCGGCATCCTGAAAGGAACAAAAGATAACGCGATACAAAGAGGATGGCGTCTTGGTGGCGAAGGACCGAGAATTTCTCACCCTTATTCCGACTATTCTTTATAAGGATTCGTTCCGGAGAGCATAACAAAGTTTTCGGTGTATGAGATTGTGACAACGGATATCTTTCTTGGGAAGGGCAGGGCAAATAAGAATCATAAATTCTAAGGGATTTTCCACTGCTGTCAGAGAAAAAAAAACGTGTTATACTTAAAATTGTCCTTTATCTGACAATGAGAAAGACACGAGACAAAAATTTATACTCGAATGAAATACAATTTGATAAAAAGCAATCAAAACTAAAATTCAAGCCTTCGAGTACATACTGGGTCATTTTGACCCCAACAATTTTCTGTCCAAATGTTTTGGCATTTGATTTTCGTTTTCGTCAAAAAATAAATTTAGGCCCATAAAATATGAATAATTTACTATAAAAAAACGTCTCTACAAAAAAAAAACAACAAAAAACAATACAACGATTTGAAAAACGCCTCCGGGTCAGATTGACCCAATATGCACTTATAGGATATTTGCACTCGAAGGGTTACGAAAAAAAAATCGTATGAAGCTCATCACACAGACAATTTCGTGTGCACCGTATTCAAGGAGGCTCATGTAAGAAGAGCGATGCTCGACCGAACTGACAAATGTTATTTTAACCCTAAAGTTAAACCGGAATGGGGGTTAAAGTAGGACGATCAAGGGGGTTACGTTTTTTCGTCTGCTATACTAGAATTGAATCAAGAGAATAAGATAAACTGATATACAGAGAGGGAGACAGCAGAAGGGGCAGCTTTGAGGCAGCTGATGACCATGCATTATTCTTCACAAAAATCGCACGATATTCATGGGGGGTTGCAGCTTTTATCTCTTTTTTCATGAACAAGACCTGCTGCTGCCACTTTACTACCCATCACATCGAATTAAAAAAAAAAAAAACGCACACAAAATCAGCTCAACGATGATGAAAACCGGATGGCGCAGATGCTCCAGTTATTTTCGCTCTCCCAGGACGAGGGAATAATCATCAATGAAAAGCGCTACATATTGTCAAATTTATCTCCTGCATTTTATCGAGCATTCAATTGCGCCATTCCATTCTCACTATTATCTCGTATTCTTCTGTTTTACCATATATGCGGGCCCTATACATGATTTTTTTCTGTTTTTCGGCACATTCAAAAGAGAACGACGATGAACATTTACCGAAGAAAATTTTCCACGTAAACATTTTATTAGCAACATTGGAGGAAAAATCGACAAAGATTGAAGCGCAATATGGCGTTCGGTATAGTATTTACTAAAGGTCCTTTTGCGAAAAATTGTCGCAATTAATGCTAAATGGTTTGTGATTAATTTTAGGAAAGGGAAAGAAAAATGTTTTCTTATGGATAATAATGCTATAAAAAATAATTGGGAGCATTTTGCTTCCTCATAGAGAAAGCTATGTGACGGTGAATTTTTTTTTTTTGCAGTTTTCAATGTCAACACGCTTGAAATGTCCCAAAACATCGAAAATTCATATCTAGAAAAAATGTCCGGAGTGTGTGTGTGTATGTTATCGCACTGTAAAATTGAAACCTTCATAACTCGAGAACGGTTTGAGCTACAGGGTTCCCGTTTTGCACAAATCTTAATCTATACAAGCTCTTCATTCTCTCGGAATTTTGTTGGAATTGCTAGAAAAATACGAATTCTCCGGCATTTTGAAATTTTCAAAAAAAGGGTGTCGACGCTCTAACTTTCCCAAATTTGAAGATTTATTACTAATTTTGTTTTTATAAATAGAGTATCATAATTGGAAGGTTGGTATTGAATTTGGGGAATATCGGTTTTTATACCGATTATTCGAAATTCTGCCACGGATCGATTGGCCCATAAATTGCGAAGCATTTCGACCTTAATTTTCGACAGGATCACAATTATTTTCTAAACACATCGAAAAAGTTGACGAAAAACGATTTTTTCCACAAATTTCTTCGATCCTTCCGCACAACGTCGCAATGTTTTGGAAACTTTCTGCGTGAAGCAAAAGTCTCCCGATCTAAAATCAGGCCTCACGCGTATGTCATGGAAAAAAAAGTATGGCAAAAGTGCGCAATGCGCACCGCGCCTGGAGGCGTCGTACTTATTTGCAGACACTTTTATAGCAAAGCCTGTAAAAATATATACGGACATACGCACATATATGTCTGTATGCTTAAAGGTAAGGTAAAAGTAACGAGTATATAGTGTACCGAGAATCGCGTACATCGAGGACCCATATAAGGCCCGGGGACTCGAGGAGTGCGCGGCATTTAGTCTCGACACACAGACCGTCGGTCGAGCTCTGTACTGGCACCACTCGAACCTAACTCGACGTTCCATATACACATTATTGTTACATATTGTATACCTATATATCGATGAACCGAATATATATCAAGAGTTGCGCAATGTTTTTGCTCTGGCTCGTTGAGAATTCTCTCGTGCTCGTACGTACCTAATGCCAGTCAGGTTCAACGCGTTAAAGTCAGGATTAATAAGGCAATGCAAAGTCGATCACTACCACGTGATCGGCCCTTTAAGGAACTTTCGAATATGATACATGAGTTTTGTTGATTCACACGGGTCTCTATTTGGATTGGGCGAGTTGGAAAGCAGCTGAATTGAGGAATTAAAAGTTCAATGAATCTTGCAACGTTTATTCCTGGTTATTTGTTCTGCAGTTATCCGGACCAGCGAGCGTTATGGAAATGCAAAAGAAATCGGCGGATCGTTAATTGTCAAATCACATATGAAGATCTGAGCCATTGGAGTGTGTGGCGTTGTAAAAAGTGTATGAATCAATCATTATCCTCCGGATCGTTAATCACGATAAACTCGACATCTCCAAGTCTCGGAGAAGGATTATACGGCGATGAAAAAAAACGTAAATAATAAGAAATAATAAATACAATCGAGTATCGATTCCCACTATTGTCTGGGGAGATGCGGATAGCAGAAAAAAAAACACACTGGGCCAAGATCGGGACGAAGAATCGCAGAGGCGGAAAGACGATGTGAGGGAAAAGGACACTGCTCACAGAAGAGAGCTCACAGGTGTCCCGCCGTTGGCGGCTGCAACGACGCTATAGAGTATAAAACCCCGCAGAGATAACTTATATCTCTCTCGCAGTTTGTGTGTGTACTATTTGCTGGCGTGCCGGCCGTAAAAGACATCCTGTGTCTGGTATAGTTCTACGGCCGCAGAGATCGTTCCGTGGTCGCAATAGATCGTCGCACTTATGGATGTTCAAAATTTATCTATACTATTTATTCATAGACGTGTATAATAAGTACCAACTGCTCAAAGTCTTGAGGACATATCCCACGATATTTTGCATGCATATCAACTTGATGTTTACGGCTTTCGAATATTTTTCCAAATGTATGCCTCATCATCAATATTCAACATCCTCTTAAGAAATTCAAATATCGAAAGTTTACAATTATTCGCGAAGTTTTCGGCTCACAACCTTTGCTGCCCTTAACTCTTCGAGTGCACACATCCTATAAGTGCATATCGGGTCAATCTGACCCAGGGCGTTTTTCAAATCGCTGTATTCCGATAAATATGCATTTTTTGTTTCAAATGATGCATATTTTTTGGCCCTAAATTTATATTTCGACGAAAACGAAAATTTAACGCCAAAACATTCGTTGCCATTGAATGTCAAACAATCGGTGACAGAAAATTGTTGGGGTCAACATGACCCAGTGTGTACTTGAAGGGTTAAAAATCTTTCGGCACAAACTATGGCTGTGGAATATTTCATATTTCTAAATAATGGTCGTACGAAGTATGTACGACTTTCTCCATGATAATATACATCGGGAAGGACATATGAGCGTGGCGGGCGCCGCTGTTGCGGTTGGAACTGCTCAAAAGTTTTCCCTGGCACAAACACATTTTCCGAGATATATAGCAAGTCGTTCTCGGATCGAGCGCGAAGAGCAAACAAACCTTTGGCGCGCGCCCTCTTTAAATAAACTCAAGATTACAAAGGCCTCGACTTCGTTCTGCGAGAGGGTGACTCTGGGTTAATTATACCAGGGGCGACTGATGCTCGACATAGCGACCCTTTAACTTCCTGGTTTCTTGATGAAACTCCATACTCTGATGATTCACGAGTATATACTTGACACGAAGAAAGTGAAAAATTATATTCATCTTTTCGTGCATGAGCAAAAAAATAACAAAGAGGCATGACTAATTATGCGAGGTTGAAGTTTTCAACCAATTTCACGTACGACCAATTACCGAAGCTTGAGAATTTCTTTGCTATTTGACCTCCAGCCTCTGTGCCAATAAACAAAAACCATTCGTTCATCAATTTGATATTCGATCGCCAGCACGTTTTTTCTCTCCACTATCCTGTCGAGAGTCGCTTTATCTATGGCGCTAGGAAAACGCAGAAACGCGATCGTAAATAGTGGAAAAACAGAAAAAAGGAGATCGAGTTAATCGGATGGAAAGCGTAAAGTATCGTTTCACTGTATTCAAATCGAGAATGCATGCCCTCATCCCACGAAGGCTTGCTCTCCGCAGCCTCGGGCTGCACTCTTTCCTTCCTGGGAGACTGAGAAACTGATATTCCGACAAAGCTTCGAAAAATCACACATAAGCTTCTCGCGCGTTATGCAACGAGCAGAAAACTCGTGTACATTTGGTGTGCGGTGTGCCTCAAGAGAGTATGAGAGGAAGGACGCATCTGTGCACTAAACTAACTCGGAGAATTTGGGCTTTCGTTGTAAGCGGATTAAAAATTAAGGGAGTCCCGTCTGGCGCGGCTGAGGGTGAGATTATAGCCGGGTGTCCGTTTATTCCTTTTATCCCTCATCCGTTTTCCCATTCGCCCAGCACTCTCATGGTATCGCTATCAATAATAACAATAACAATAATAAAAATCTTTAACCATGTTTATGTATTTTCTATAAGCTCAATAGTTATCGCATTATCAATTATTCATAGATTACAATTTTTTTATCATCATTGCGGGGTTTTCGGAGCCTGCAGTATTTCTCGCACTTTTTTATTCCGAGTGAAAAAATAATGTTGGCGCTTCAACGAACTTCTCCTGCATTGACCCAATTTCATGTCAAAAATGAAAAGTGACTTTTGACAGCGAGTATAAAAATCTGCATAAAGAAAGTCAGAGAGTATTTATTTCGATGAATCCCTTTTTTGTTGATTTTAGCTTCATTTTTCTTCTCCTGTCATTTGTTATCGTATCAATCTGCCGTCACGAGCGACTGTAACAATAACTATTGATAAATTGACGTGGATAGCGATTCAAATATTCGCGAATGTCTCTTTCGCTCCCTGCTCTCTCTCGCTCTCGTACGAATCCAACATACAGCCAGCGATAAAAAGTCTTTGATGCTAACCCTTCGAGTGCACAGCTCCTATAAGTGCATATTGGGTCAATCCGACCCAAGACGTTTTTCAAATCGTTGTATTCCGGTAAATATGCAATTTTTGTTTTTTTTTTTTTATGTAGAGATGTTTTTTGTACTAAATTATGCATTTTTATGGGCCTAAATTTATTTTTTTGACGAAAACGAAAATCAAATGCCAAAACATTCGTTGCGATTAAATGCCAAACAATCGGTGACTCGAAGGAAGATGAGAATTTATAGAAAAAGAATTAGTGAAATAAAAACGAAAAGGTTAGCCAGATTCACACGACGATCGAGCAACATCAAGGGCTACTGAACTCGTCTCGTTGAAAACTCTTCGTATTTATATATACAGATAAATAAAGCTTGATGCTATCCGTGAGTTCTTTACGTACGACGAACCGGTAAGGTCGTCTCGTCTCGTTGCTCTCGCCACTGACGAGTCCAGCATCCATTAGATGTATATGGCGTTTCTGCACTAGTCGAGAGAGAGAGAGAGTCCTGCCAGTTCTTAAGAAATGTGCGCACACGTCTTTCACCATCGGTCGTTGTCGCGCAATCACGCGTTTCTCTCATCTCGAAGGAACAACAACGCTCCTCCTAGTGTGGAGAAAGAAAAAAAAACGAAATGTGCACAATGCACACGCAGAGCATGTCTCGAGAAAAACGACTCAACGGAGAGATCGTTTCGATCTCTTCCATCAATTCAATCCAATCCGATATTTCATGTGTCTAGAAAAATTAGCGATTCGTCGAACGAGATTTTTATTTCCTGCAATAAAAAACGTCAGAACGTGAGCGCATTTTGTCATCCTCATTTCAGAATCGCCGAATCTCATTCTTTTCTAAAAGAAAATGACAAAACTTATTCTTCAATCATTTGACACATTTTCACCGACGAAAAAATTTTTATTATCAAAACCGAACAAATTTACTCCTAGGAAACAGATTTTTTACCGCAAACGTTGATCTTCCGCAGATGAAATAAATCTTCTCAGATTTTCCACTGCGAAGCACATTTATCCAGATCGCCATTCAATGCACAGAGAATATCACTGCAGTTTCAATTTCTCAACTCTCGTACATTGACTCAAAGATACGTCACGGGTATAGCAGTCGACCTCGTGAAGAGAGTGCTGACGCTGGTGATGACTGTCTCGTCATTGGATTCGACGCCACGCACCGCTGCACCAAGATGCAGCAACAGCAGCAGCAGCAGCAGCAGCAGCAGGAGAAGCAGATCTTTGGAAGCATGCAGCCCTGATCACGGTCGTACGTGCCTTGTAATCGAGGCGACGTTCTCTGTATTAGCAATCTTGAAGCTCCCAACAAAAACACACACACACACACACACACACACACACACACACAAATAGCCTCTGGCTCTTTTTCCTGCTTTCTTGCTCACGCACTTTCTCACAATCTCTCATTTCGTCTCACTCGCTTTTCTTATGCCTATACACGATCCCTCGAGGGCACGTTTTGCCGGATGATTGTCCTGTACTTGATACATTACATATGCAGACATGTATTATGTATTATGTGCCTTTTTCCTACACACACACATACATACATATATTGTGCATATATCATACATAGATCGCATGCATCTTGTGGATTCACCAGGAGAAAGATCGATAGGCCGATCGATTGCACTTATTCATGTGTACGCAACAAGACGTATGAAGAGGAAGAACGACGATGGAAGACAGAGTGCGAGAAATTCAACGAGAATGTATTCTATGAGTGAGGAATGACAGACTGTGTGTAGTTTTTGTTATTTTGAAGAGTATACAGAGATAGATATATATATATGTTTTACTTTCTCAATTATTACTATTTACAAATTTGAGACTATAACGTTCGTAAATGATCATTCAGAAATATTGACTACATAATCGTTAAATTTATCTCTCAAACTTCAAACAACTTGAAATTTTCATTTTCACCATGATTTTTTAGCCAGAAATTGTAAAAAAAACTCACTTTTTTTGGTTTTTTCATTTTTGTTTTTTTTTTTTTAATGAATAAATCATCAACACTAGGCTATGGCTACAAAAATTCACAGAAATGACTCCGGGCGGGACATTAACCCTTCGAGTACACACTGGGTCGTTTTGACCCTAACAATTTTCTTTCACCAATTGTTTGGCATTCAATGGCGACGAATGTTTTGTCATTTAATTTCTGTTTCCGTCAAAAAATAGGCCACAAAATATGAATAATTTACTACAAAAAATGTCTCTACAAAAAAACAAAACGGTTTGTAAAGCGCCTTGGGTCAGATCGACCCAATATGCACTTGTAGGACGTGTGCACTCGAAGGGTTAAAAACACCAATTATATAGGATTAATGAAAATATTTGAACATCGCTGAACCGTTCGTTCGATCTTTCACTATGAAAGCTGTCGCCAAGCCTGATGGGTACTACGAAACGAACTCGAGCCAGTGAGCCTGGTATCTTATTATGCACAATTCTTTTATCCGGAAGCGGAAGCAGTTGAGGAGCTTCCCTCGAGCGTACGAAATACGACACCACCGAGTGGCTATTGAGTATTTCGTCTCGATGGTATGCAAGTGTCCTTATAATTTATATTTATTTCGGGGATACATATGCCTGCATGTTTTTAAAAATTGTGTGCATGAAAGGAAATTACCTGAAGATCCCGGCTCGGCCAACTATACACCGGTGGAATTTTTATCAGCATATCGTTTCTCCACGATTAACTAATTTCTACTTCCACCTGTCGAAGCCTTCACCTTGCCCTCTGTCACTTTATCGGCCTTTTTTTTTGGCCGGATTCCCCTACATAAGATTTTTATCAGAAAAGTTTAGTTGCGCTTTCTTAGTTGTGTTTTTTTCCCGATTTTTTTTACCGTTATGTTGCACAGTGTCGAAACGTCACGCGAAAACTTCGACCGTTACACGTGGACGTATAGACGTGGAAGAAGTTTTTATAATTGGGTTTACTTTATGTAATTATGAACGACCCTGGCCCCGAGTTCCCGACGGTTCAAAGTCACGCATCGTTGAAAATATTTATGAACGCACATAAATATATATATATAGTGGAAATAGTTGACCCAGAAATTCAAACTCGTGGCTATCGAGCATCTGTTTTGACTCACAACTATTAATCCTTTTTTGCGATTAACAAAATTTCTTGGGAACGGTTGTCAGAGCTCTGGCTTTTCCCGATAATGAACTTACCATGGCCTCGCGTGTTTTCTACCTAATAACTCGATATCATGGCCGATCATCACGCAAGCACAAGCCACGTGGTCTGATTGAACTTCGAAGAAAGAAAGAAAGGTGAGGAGACACAGTGATGAGCAAGAGGAAAAATAGTTTATCGCTTTCCATACATTTTTTCTTTCTCATGAACGAATTCTCTGCGGATCTTTATCGTTTTGGCGCTTCAGGACGTCTATTTATAATTTCAGACTCTTGAACCCCGGAGCCCAGGTAAACCCCCTGCTCAAGCCTATTTCCCATATCTCTATTCATAGTACCGCGGCCACGTTTAAACTTAAATCGACTCGACAACGCGATTGTAGGATGTATAAATACTAACGAATAGAAAAAAATTGATTCGCTCGAGAGCAGCGAATATTCAACGTTTTTCGAAAAAAAAAATCATTCCAGAATAAAATATATTTCAACACGATTTTGACGAGTGCGTATAACCAAAAATTCTTGTATCCCATTATTTATGTTCCAGTTATTTCGATATGAATCGGAATTCAAAAAGATTTTGAGATTTTGAAAAAATTGTTGAGCAATATCGGGCGGGTTTGGAATCAAACACTTCATCATATTAATTATTTCTTCTCGAGGCGTTTTTTCAAATCCGTGTATTCCGGTAAATATGCATTTTTATTTATTTTTTTGTAAAGACGAAAATAAAATGCCGAAACATTCGTTGCCATTGAATGCCAAACAATCGGTGACGGAAAATTGTTTGGGTCAGAAGGACCCAGTATGCAGTCGAAGGGTTAATTGACAGAGTACGAAGAAAACAGAATTTCTCAATATTTAACTCCCTGGTATGAAGAAGCCTCTTCGTGGACGGAACCGTACGAGGACAAATGACGATAATTTGGAGATTTTAATGTACAAATGAGCATATATGCAAATTTAGACAGTATGAATGAAAGTGCCCGATTAACTTCAGCTTTTTCGTTCATGCATTCTATCGGTTCTTCAAATCCGTGAGGATCTCGATTTCCCTAGAGGCAAATCCTGATTTATTATTCCGCGGGTTTTCGACGGAAATGTACCGTTCTTCTTGCATCTCTATTTATATACATATTTTGGGTGGATACAGGCATACATAGTGAGAAAGTCGAAAATCCATGCTCATATATGAAACAAGCCTAAATACAATGCCTGTCGAGCGTTATCGATTGGATTTTAAAGCTTCACACTGCATCTCATTTGTTCATTTCGATGAACACGACCACACGTCCATGTGTGTGCATGTGTGTGTTCACTCTTCCAACTAATAGAGATAGACATCTGTGGTGTGGGAAATATTTTGGAATGTACAAAATTGACCGATTATCCCCTGACCAGCATGGTGTTGGGATAAGCGACCGGTTTCATATCCGGAGTTTCGTGTCATCGAGACTCATGCAGTATCAGTTTATCGAGGACTCAGAAAATTCAATCTTTCTACGGCAAATTCCGATATTTGTTTTCTCCGCGATAAAGATTTTGGGAAATTGTTTACGTTCGAACAATGAGCATGTAACTTTTAAACAAGCTCGTCGTCTTTTGTCGTATAGATCTGTGGACGTGATAATAAAGAAAAAAAACGATGTTCATCGAATGGCGTTCGAATTCCGGCGTCGCTCCAAAAACTTTCTTCCATATGAAGTGCAACAAATTCCAAATAATTTTCTGTCACGACCAGATGAATTTCCACCCGAATAAAAAGACGCGGAATGCATGAAAAATCGATTATGCAATCGTACTGTTGGGTCCAATAATCTAACGAATTATGCGACACGGAAACAGATTGAGAGAGAAGGAGAGGAGAGAGAGAGAGAGAGAGACAGAGAGAGAGAGAGAGAGAGAGAGAGAGAGACATAAGCAGCAGGAGGAAGAATGAAGTCAATCCATAACTTTTGGCGCTCATTCATCGGCAATTTGGATCCATTCACTCGGTCGGGGTTCTCGAACCGCAACATCATTTTTGCAACGCCGAAATGGAATGAAGGAACAACAATAGAATCATGTGTATTGGAGTACCGGGGAGGGTGTTCCGGGCGTGCACGAAGCATATCGCGTTTTTGACGAACCCGAATATACCTAACATCTGTCCGTGTTTTTCATTCTACCTGGGCGGCAGACATCCTGGTTTTCCTTGTATATACATGTATATATAGCAAAGGCATAAAGACTATATACTCACAGGACTCTCTTATTTTCATTCGTGCACTAGATCTTCTCTCTCTCTCTCTCTCTCTCTCTCTCTCTCTCTTTCTCTTTTCTTCCGTCTGTCACTTTTTTCCTGCAGATCTCAAATCTCCATTATTCTCGAGTGCGACACGTACAATAAAATCCTGAGCCCTCTGTATATGATATGGAAGTATCCATCGCGTGCTCCTTAACATATTCATCATGTAGATGAACCAAAAAAAACACTCGATACATAACAATAACAACAACAATGCAGGACATCATTTCTCTCTTCCTACCCTTTTTCTGTGCTCGCGCCGGATGTTCAAAGGATATAGAGATGAACATGTGTACACTCACACATATATGTGCCTATTATATATATATAAATATATAAATGTATTTGAAGAATTGCGAGATCGAAGGTAAAACTTCCGTCACGTTCATAGTGCCGAATGACACATCGTTTTATCCTTGTCGCAGTTCCTTTTACATGCAACCGATGGAACCAAGCGGATACGTAGGGGTGTGAATACATCGATGTGGCGAGCTGTATTTTTGAGAAATTTGACGCAACTCCGATAAAGGTGAATGAACGATAAAATTTCCACCATATATTTCTAGAATAACAATGGAAACTTCACGTTCGTCGTGTATCGAATCTGTAAGAGTGGGAAATTCACCCTCCAGGCTGTGTACTTAATATTTTTCACTACATTGACCTACATTCAGACTTCACCCTTTTTTTTACGATTATATATACTTGATCCCAGGAAGAATGAGTCGGTTAAAGTGGCGAGAGGCTTCAGTGGACATCCCCGCACGATTGCCATCGCGTAGCTTGATGAGAGAGAATTCGAGTTGCGAACGAGGGTGGCAATAACCCCTGAATGGGACGCAAAGTGCGTGACACGTGCGTCCTCCAATTCTACGCAGTATTCTCTATAGACGAATACACTCACACTTAGCCACATATATACATATGTAAAGTGTATACTAAATTACTAACAGCCGGTGCATCGATTGCGGTCTGAAATAAAATAATATTGATGTCGTTGTAGGGTTTGATATACACGCGAAAGCCAGCAATAGCTTTCGGTATACGTTGAAACGCACTTTACTCTAGGACCTCGAGTCCTCTCAGCTTAATTTATCCAAACGAAACGAATTCTCATGCGACTAACTTGTTGAGTTTCAAATGATCATCGGGTTCAATTGCAAAATGCTCTCCAAACGTTCAGCTAAATAACCTTTGTGAATAATATTCGAACGTTGACGAAATTTGCATAGGAAATGAGATACTTTGACGTATTTCCATCAATTGAACCTTCTATTACGCAGACACACATGGGTCTGGGGCGTCCAGCCCATTCAACGAATCACGTGAATTTCTCGTTTTTCGTATCGATTACCATTAAGTGACAATAATAAAAAATAATTGTTATCCATCGTCCAGTGCAGGCTCTCTTTTTATAGATCCAGAACTACTTTCCTGAATTTTTTCAGATTTTTTAAACGAGTTCAAAACACGGTCAAAAACGGTAGGACACTCCAGACCCATGTGTGTCTATAGAGAGGTGCGTTAATTTTGTAGTCTGTCTACCGGGAGGGTTAAAAATTCTTAATTGATATTTTTCTTGATACAAGTCAAAATTTCATGTACCATTTCAAGAAGAATCAAGAGCTCGTGAGATTTTCGAGGCAATACGCAAATTGCGATGCCATGGGAAATCGATGACTATCGTAAAATCGAAGCAGTCAACCATGAAACCCACACGACATGTGTATTCTATGCATTGACGTATCCTTGAGGGCATAACGGTAAAGAGTTACGGTTCGTCAGTTTTCATATATCGAAGCAGGGTTGGCTTCCTCCCCTCAGCCTGCTGATCCCTTGAAAAACACGTCGAGTGTTCGACCCCCTAAGCGCCTAAAACCGGAAGCGCGAAGGTTCACGAGGGATGAAGGTGCCAGTTGGCAGTGTGAGAGATTTCGGTCACGTAGAGCCAGCGACCTCTTGAAATTCTCTTTCGCAAAGTCGACGGTGCACCCTCTCTCGATTCAACCCTCGGACCACACCAAAATCGCACGCTGAATATCGGATGGATACTTTGCCGAGCAACGAATTTATTGTTCACACCGTGTGCACTAACTCTATACCGACTTTTGCCTCAGTTCAACGACGAATACCCTCGCCACTTTGCCAAGGGTTGTTACCCTTCCAGATTTATTATATCTCCGAGCTTTCATCTACACCCCCAAATTCCCGTTATCACAACCGCACCACCTTGCTATGGAAGTGAAATTGCACCAAATTACGCGATCGCCATTCGGTCATTCCCAAATAACGAAATTTCCAGACAAACGAGCCGAAACGATTCTCCTGCAATCGTTCACGTCGTTTAATTGGAATCTCCAACCAGATCGGACAACTTTTTCAATATCTTTTATATACAGAAAATAAATCACTACGCGCTTAATGGATTAAATATCTGAAGAAAGTTTCTTGTTTTTTGCTCAATTTCGTAAATATTTCGTATTTGAATTTTAACATCGTGTCACCTTGGTAATTTGTCTTTCAATCGTTTGGATCGATCGAAGAAAATTTCGTTCGACCTGAAACCGTTTTTTAACCCTCAGTAGACACACATGGGTCTGGAGTGTCCAGCCCATTCAGCGAATGGCGTTAATTCCTCGTTTTTCGTATCGATTACCATTAAATAACAATAATAAAAAAGAATTTTCATCCATCACTCGGTGCAGGCTCTTTTTCTATAGATCCAAAACTACTTTCCTGAATTTTTTCAGATTTTTTTAACGAGTCCAAGTCCAGTAAAAAACGGTACGACGTCCCAGACCCATGTGTGTACAGGGAGGTGCGCTAATTGTAGTGTGTCCACGGAGGGTTAAACTTCGACAAAGTTATCCTCATCATATGGTTTTTATGATTCGATGAGCCTGCTTAATTAACGAGATAACCGAGTCAAGTCCACCGAAAGACAATTAAGAGGAAAATAGAATAAGAATCTTGTGTAATTTTCGAAATATTCGAGCGGAAGTAATTAGATTGATTGAATATTGTAAATGCATACATACGAAGGGCTTTTTCACCTCCGGGAATGCGCGTATCAGAACAAGGGACCTGGGTTTTTTTTTCCAACAAGCGTTTGTAAATTTTTTTCCGCGCATATTGTCGGACTCGTTCCATCTCTCTCGCGCCTACGTGCTCCGTCTTTCTCTGGCCGGTCGCGCGATGTCAATAACCTTGGCCGAGCTCGCGTCTTTCGCGTGGTTGGTTCCTCTTGTCCCTTGCTTCGTCGCTGTCCACGTTCGACCCCCGATGAACCATGATGGCTCTTGCAACCCTCCCCACGCTCTTGGCTCGTCTGACACTCTCGTTTAACCATCGTCCGATAGAACAAAGGAGAGGCAAAAAAATCGAAACACCAAAGCGGTAAAATGAACAAAAAATCCAGAAAAAGGTAACGAGAGTAAATTGAAAAAGAAGAAAAAACGGAGGTGTGAGTAAAACAACGCGATACACGACAAAGCTTGTGGTTTCTGAAAGGACGGACGGAACGCCGCTTCCACCTCGTCCAGCGCCAGTTGGAAACTCGCGCGAGTCCGCAACTCTCTCCGGACTGTCCAGTGTTTTACTCCAGCCTTTATATTCCGCGTCTACGAGTATAGAGCCGAGATCGACGTGTTCGGTGGCAAGGGTTGAGAAATGATGTTTGAGCGTGTAGGCATGAGTTTAAACAAAATTTCCGAGGCTCGGAGCGAGCCTGCCATGAAACAAATTTCCGATAGCGCCACGGTTCTCACTCTCTGCTCCTTTTCATCGTTCTCGCTCTCTTGAAGCTCTCACGGGAGCTCGTAAATTCAAGATTCATCCTTTTTGCTCTTTTCCAACCCCTTTGACTGTCGTTTACTGCATATTAGCGAACAACGTTTCGCCCACGTACGTTCTCCATGTTCCACTCTCTAGAGACCGACTGATGGCTGAAATTTTAAACGAGCACAAAAAATCGAATCCGATTATCTCAACGATGGACTCTAAAGATAAAACTTCAAACGACACAAATTCACTTGCTCCGAACGGACGAATCTAACAATCAGTTTAAACGAAATTACAAGAGTTCACATTGGTTTGAGGTTAATCGCTCGAAACAACAAATGAAACTTTGGGCCCTTCGTGATGAAGGTATTCGGCGTTAACCCTTCGAGTCCATACTGGGTCATTTTGACCCCAACAATTTTCTATCATCGATGGGTTGGCATTTAGTGGTTTTGGCATTTAATTTTCATTTTTGTCAAAAAAATAAATTTAGGGTCATAAAATATGGATAATTTGCTACAAAAAATGTCTCTACAAAAAAAAACGAAAAATGCATAATTAGCGGAATACGGCGATTTGAAAAACGCCTCGGGTCTGATTGACCCAATACGTTAATTGATAACCATAATAAAAAGTCTGATAAGATTTTTCTTAAACGTAATTAAAACGATTGGATCTTGAGACAATGGACGTTTTTATATTTTGGTTTTCGTCTGGGTGGTCTCGAGGCCTTGCTTCTCAAAGTTTTCATGTTTGCTAGATTTTGCTGTTATCTGTAACATTGTCGAGGCGTCTATAATGTCGAGTAGATAAGAACGACAATGAGGGAGAGACGTGCACACAACATCCACGCACGCATACGTTCAACATATTATCGTGGTTCCTTAGTCCCCCTCGTAAGTGTGTGGAAATGTCCGGTCTCTGTTGTCTTGGCTTGTGCATGAGCCACTCCGAGGCTATATACGTGTATGTACTTCGTTTTACTTTGTGTATTTTCGTACGTATTCGGTTGATACGCTTGCAACACTGGCAGAGCGAGTCCCGTGCCATAACCGCTCAACGCTGTGTACACCGAAGCTGTTCGACCTGCCATACAGGCAGGTGTTATCGCTTGGATTCTTAGTAGTGTGCGTGTGAGTGTGTTTGTATGAGAACTGTATATGCTCGACAGTTGCCAGAGGGCTCACACCTGATTACCATTGCCAGGGTGTAGGCACGCTTTCAACAGACAAATTTTACTCATTCACCTGCATTTTCAAAATTTCGTCTGTATGAACGATCAAATGAAAAAGTTTGATACATGAGACGTAAGAAATAAAGATTAGCTCTTCGAGTGCACACTGGGTCGTTCTGACCCCAACAATTTTCTGTCGACGATCGTTTGGAATTTAATGGCAACGAATGTTTTGGCATTCAATTTTTGTTTTCGTCAAAAAATTAATTTAGGGCCATAAAATATGGATAATGTTCTACAAAAAACATATCTACCATTAAAAAAAACAAAACGTGCATATTTACCGGAATATAACGATTTGAAAAACGCCTTGGGTCAGATTGACCCAAAATGCACTTATACGAGGTGATGCACTCGAAGGGTTGACATGATTATCATGTTGATTAACTGAACGCTGCATCGCAATATAATTGAGTGAAAAAAGCCGAGCATATACTTGAATGTTGTTTTGAAATTTATTTCAAAAAGTTTGCAGCGCCCATTCTGTGGCTTTTTGTTATTGAACAATGTGGACCCGGTCTTTGTTGAAATGAGACAAAGCCAGAGGAGCGAGGGGGGGTAAAAAAAAATAGTGCTTTATGTTAGAGGGTCACAAATTGACCTAATCCTGGCTCCGAGCACTCTCGTCCCTACACCCCGTCATCTTTTTGTGCTGGGCGGCAATTCACGGAAAGTTTTATGATTCTCTTAGCAGCAGTGGCGCCTCGCTTACTCGCAGTCTTCCTTCTTTGGCTCATATTGACACAAGAGCTGCTGCGTCCTTTTCTTTTTTCTATATCTCACTGTCCCATGTGCGAGTCGGAAAAATTCTCCGAAGAAACCCTCCACGATTTCAGCGACCAAGATCGAGAGAGTACGAAGCGTCTCTCGTCTTGTTTCCCTCTCGTGTGCTATATCGTTATTTTCTTTCTCCGTCGACTTGTCATCACGTTGACAAAAGAAAGGAAGGAATAAATTGGATCGAGACGACTTACAGGGGGGACATTTTTTCCCGATATTTAAGCAAAAAAATAAAAAATTAATTTTCCCGCCGCTTCCTCATCCGAGTAATGTGAAAAACTTCGATCCCCAAACGACGAAAAAGCAAAAAATCATGCCCGAAATAGACCAAACGCCTTCATCTCGTTCCTCAACATTCTCCCAGACCGGAACGACTCGGTATTGTGAGAACGACAAAAAAATCTCTAGTGCATCTCCCAGCTTTCTTCCTTTAAAAAGTAAGAGACGAAAATTCTCCCTCCACGAAACATACCCCACAGCATGTCACCAAAAGACACTAAGAAAAAAGAACACGCGGTACAAACGTGGTGTGCATAACCGAGACTGGCATTGCATTTATCCTTTTTTCATCTTTTGTCTCGAAGAATCCCTCTTCTCTTTTGCTTCAGCCTCCCCGTTGATATCTCGTTGAAACAAGCGCAAGTAGCCGTACGTGTTTGTTCTCAAATGAAATTCACGTCACGGTAACAATAAGCACCAAAATAACGTCCAAAATAAAATTGGGCCAGAGCCCAATTTAGGCTGCAACGGTCTTTGCATTTTCAAACTCAGCATTTTATCCCAAACTCTCTACATACCCCTGCATCCCTGTATACACTCGTTTTATAGACAATATACTTGGGCTAGTGTGTACAAAAATACACACACACACACCATGGGTATACCTATAAAATAGAATATTGTATACCAGACGACGAGTTTTATAGCTGTCGCTTTTTTCACCCCTCGATCTTGTGGTGCTCTCGCTCGAAAACTCGCTCTTTATTTTCTCACTCGTCGCCTCTGGCTTCTTTTGCCCACTTCCGTTAGCCAGCTGGTATACACACGCACGAATTTTTCTCTCTCGTCTTCGTCCCTGCACACACGTCTATAAGTGCGCATGTCGTGCGTATTTCTCAACATGTCCAAGGAGCAGGAAGGAATAAAACGACGTACAGCGTGCTTTTGTATGTTGGTGGGGAAAAAAAAAAAACAAAGCGAGAAGAACAGACCTCATGGACGCGTTCACTTTCGTGTGTGTATGTCAAGATGGAATGTGCTTGGAGGGTGGCTCGTCCTATAAGGAGGGTTGACCGGCTCCCTCTCGCTGCGTCGTTTAATTTTGGCCAGAGCCAAAGTGTAAGAGAGGTCGCAAGAAATACTGGGATGGCCTGTGGCACGTGCTCATTGGAAAAGCGTGCTACCTCCCTTCCTTTTCTTCAAGGCTAAGGAAATGCGTATCCTTCACACTGTACCTTCTCGCGAGGGATAACTACGTTGTAAAAAGGGGGAAGAGAATAATCACGAGTGTACGCGGAATCCAATGATAAATTATTTATTTGTGTCTGACTTTCGTAAAAAAAAGTCGTAAAAGCGGAAATTTCATAATTCGGGAAGAGGTCGCAATTTTTAGGAAAGTGTGGGCTCGCTCCTATGAAAAATTCACTGATACGCAGGGCGTGTCAATTAATAAAAGATTTCTCCATTTTTTTTTTCACCTAAAATTGCTTTTGTAATCTTATCGAAGATCGAGAGTGAAGATTTTTAATTCGAATGGCTTATGCTCCTTTTATTATGTACACCGTTGCTTACCTGCTGGGGGAAAATGTTTCGAAGGGAGGCTTAAAAAGAGAGTACTCGAGTATTACGGAATTGCTTAGTCCTCAGCCCTACATTCTTTATGTTCATGTATCTCCGAAGCTTCTTTTTTTAGAAGCTCTTGACAGATGCTTCGGATATTTTTGTCTCTGTTTCCGATCTGCCTCTTTCCATAGCCGTTTCCATATGAAAACCATGATTCATCGTTCTTTTTTCTTATTTCGTTTTTTTTTTTTTTTTTTTTTTTTTTTTTTTTTTTTTTTTTTTATATCGCCAGCCAACTAATTATTTCCGGCAAGAGGAACATGGAATTTTGTAAAATATTTAATTGATTTTGTGTTCCAATCGTAACTAACGTACGAAACATCGTACGAAAAAATTTATTCACATATTTTCTCGATTTTTACTAAATCTCCAAATTCTTTGGTCGCTCTTGAGGAACTCGTTTCGTCGACGACACTGAACAAATGGTAGTTATTGATCGGAACAGACATTGCGTGCGGAGAATCATTTCGGCAAAAGTAAAAATAGTTCCGTTCCTATGAATGGCTTCGATTTATCGTTGATAATTAATGCTCTACTGCTTTGGTGCGGATGTTTTCGTTGGCAGAAAATATCTAGGAAACTTATTCATAAAGTGATAGAAAAAAGAAAAAATGTGGAGCAGTCGTCGGTGTTAAGCTTAAGAGTTAGACTAATTCGAGTGGATCCCTCATCTCCTTCTTTTTTTGTGAGCCAATATATACAATATGGTTTTCAGGGAACTGTGGGGGCAACGAAATAGTAGTAATTACTGTACCAGTCGAAAGAGCCAAAGCAATAAAACTATATAGAGGTGGAAACGGCAATGCGAAGCTTTTTCTCGTGCTTAACACTCTTTTAAACACAAGCAAATGTCAGAGCCACCAGGAAACATTGATGGGGCTGCTGTTGACCACCCCCACGCTCGTGCAACTCAGCATATGTCTCGCTTTTGTGGTTGTACTACTGGTCGTGAAGCTTATTGCACTGGAAGCCATGAGGCTTTATGTCTGGCCTGGCCGAGCGTGCGAGCATTCCTGCAGCAATTCTTAACGGACATATATAGTCCTCCCAGCTTCGAAGAGCCGATCGAATAAATGCTCGACTGATGCTCCGATGTAATAAAAGTTGAGGGTATTTACAGGCCGGTTATAACGTGCGAAGCAGAATTGCCTTGTGTTGGATCAGTTATTTTGTGATAAATTTCTTGGGTTCATCAAATTTTGAAGAATGAGCAAAACTTTTTTTTGAGTATAACAAAATATTTGCACTCACAAAATCGTTTCGTTGATTCCAACAAAGATTCTAACCTTTGGAGTGCACACTGGGTCCTTTTGACCCCAACAATTCTCTGTCACCAAGATTGTTTGGCATTCAATGGCAACGAATGTTTTCTCATTCAATTTTCATTTTCGTCAAAAAATAAATTTAGGGCCATAAAACATGGATTATTTACTACAAAAAACAATACAAAAAATGTATATTCACCGGAATACAACGATTTGAAAAAAAGCCTTGGGTCAAATTGACCCAATGTGCACTTATAGGTTGTGTGCACTCGAAGGGTCAATGTTGCATTGGTTCCTCAGTGTATCCGGATGAACTTGATGAATTCATTTGATCGAAGGTTCTCTCTTCGAAGATTTTTCAATTCGGTTTCGTAATGGGATTGCTGTCCTCAATAGATAAATATTAAAATCTATTTATATTATTGTCCTATGTAATGCTAAAAGTTGCAAGATGCAAATATGAACAATACTATATGCGAATGAAGAAAAACTAGGAAAGGTATGACGGAGGCTGCGATATTGTGCTTCGTGTACATGCTCGAGCGCGGAAGCACGTTTATATACATGTTGAGGTACGAAGAGGGTATACGTAGGAGGAAAGGCGCGAGATAGCCAGACACATCGATGCAAGAAAGCCTATCATTGACTAATTAATCATGGGTTAAAGCGAGAGTCGAGCACCTGCCTGCACGTGTTACAAGTAAAGGCCTGTGATTAAGAACCATTATATATAAGAGAAGCCTTCCTTGTACTTAGGCTCATGTACAAGGAGCTGCCAAAGCGCGCGTTCTGACCTTCGACACGAGAATTACCCGGTAACGTTTGAAAAATAAATAATTTAAACGAGCAAACATTATACAAAAGAACGAGGCGAGAATTTTCTTGTTTGGTGTACTCCACGTATAAATAATTTCACGTACGAACGTGAATATTTGCATGTATATGCGAGAAGGAATTCGTAGATGATGAAAATGCTTCTCTCCCTCTCTCTCTCTCTGTCTCTTCTTTTCTCGCCTCTCCCCATCGTCTACAAAGAAAAACACTCTTCTAACTGTGCAAAGACTATTTGTTCTGAAGTGCTGAAGCGAAAAAAGTCCTTAAAGTCTCACGTGCGATTGCTTGGATTCCGTCCAATCCTTTTATCCTCGGTTCTATACAGTTTCACGTTTATACATTTGATCTTTGATTTATAATAACGTTCCTTCACTTCTTGCTATTCCTCGATCGCATTTATTTGCCAGACCAACTTTCCTCGAATGCTGTTATATTTTGGGTAACCATAATATTATATTTGCCCAATTTCAAGGGAATAGTGGTCACATCGTGATATCTCGCACGTGACGACGCGAGTACCCTCTCGCTTTTCAGTGTGCAACTTCCTCGAGAGACAAACCCTTGTTAACTCGCCATAGTTTGTTTTTTTTTCTTCGGGTCAACATACTCTCCGAGATCTCAACTTGATTAGGAACCGACGAGGTATCTGCGCGTGTTTGTGGATTTTCATTCAACCGACGACAGCGGGTGGTTGCCATCTTTTGGAGCAATCGGTCCCGATCTACCGAAATGAGACGCTGTAGAAATTCACAGCGACGTCGGACTGAGCTCATTTCGCAAATTGCCAATTATACATAAAAGAGATACAAACGTGTTCCGGGGGTAACCAGGACAAAACATTTGAGCTGCTACTAAAAAAAAACTGTTTATACACATGTATACGAATTGAATCGGTAACTGTGTGTAATCGTGGAGAAAGGAAAAGAGATTTTTATCGAACAACATTCATAGGGAAGTTTGCTGTGTCGATTGACAAGAAAAGGGGGTCGAAGGACCTGCAGGATGGATAGTCTCCAAGCTTTCCGAATAAACACAACTCCATTCCATTCAGAGCTGAGCTTGGCGATTCATCTTGAGAAAACGATTCCAACTTTCCTTTCCGACTCGAAATTCCATTTGTTGAAAAACATTTAAGGCCTCTGGAACGTTTCCATCGACGTTTCGAAAAGTTGCTACGTGCCTGATGGAGTCAGTGAAACCGAAGCTGCTCCTATCCAGCTAATCTATTTACAAATAGCCCACCTATCAGCTTTGCCATCGAGAAGATAACTGTATAGAAAAGACTCAGTGTATTAGTTAATGTTTCCTAATCTAAAAGTAACCATCAGATATCGTGATGTCTGTAGCTAATCCAAGACTAACTTAGGAATCAAGAGACTCGGCAGAGTCTCGGGTAAAATGATTCCGTGATATAATCACATAAAAATATATTTTTGCTGTTAGCTGTGCAGCCCAAATTATATTTGCCCACGTACTCATACACGCGTATATGAATAAAATGTTTCAAAATTACCCTGAGAAACCAAACTTGCAATGTGAACAAAATGGAATTTGTTAATTGAACAATAATGTTGTCGTATGGTGAATGACATTTGATTGCATTAGCAAATCGACTGAATGGAGCAGTCAAATCTTCATTGGAATTAACCCTTCGAGTGCACACCTCCTATAAAGTGCATATTGGGTCAATCTGACCCAAAGCGTTTTAAAAATCATTGTATTCCGGTAAATATGAATTTTTTTTTCTGTAGAGACGTTTTTTGTAGCAAATTATCCATATTTCATGGCTCTGGATTTATTTTTTGATGAAAACGAAAATTGAATGCCAAAACATTCGTTGCCATTAAATGCCAAACAATCGGCGACGAAAAATTGTTGGGGTCAAATTGACCCCGTATGCACTCGAAGGCATAATCGAATCACTTACTGCCTCCAGTTTTTCTCGATCCAACGAAAATCTCGTTCAATCAACAAAATGTAATTTGGTAATTTGACAATTTCAATTTATCCGTGTACATTTTCGAAACTTTACGCGTAAATCCTCGGCTTATTGATGGCCAATTACTGAACCAACAGACCGATACACGCATGTGTATGGATACGGACATACGTTTATTCGTATATATATACCTCCGCGGGTAAGTTCGTAGGAATGCGCGGTTCTTGTTAAAGCTTCTCTTCTTTACTCGCGATTCCAGCACGATTAACGATCGTCATTATACGTGCGGCTATACAAGAGCAAAACTATACATATATACATACATATACTACACGCGTATATAGATATATGCGGTAAAGACGATCGTATGATCTTGAAAGGAAGAAGAAAAGAAAACGACGTTGCGCGCGTCGATCGTCTCGGTATACATAAAGATCTGGAAAGAGTAAGAAAGAAAGAAAGAGTTTCGTGATGCCGAGTCTCACGGCGTGGGAAATCCAACGCCGATCGGGCGAAACTTGGTGTTTAATGATCGTAGTCACGTTCCCTTTCATCCTGTTCGACAGAACATTAGAAACCAATAAAAAAAATACATTGAATACGCGATACAGAGTTCTTCATTTGTTAGAACGTTTAATTCATCGAAGTCTACCGAACGAATTAATCGGATCGAGAAAGTTGTGCTTGTCATTTAAAAACAAAAGACTGTTCGTTTGAACAGAATTTACTCCAGACCGCTAGGAGCGGAGAAAATCAGCAAAAACTCATATACCGCGGTCACCCGTAACGATCATTAATTTTTTTGTTTTTGTTTACGCAGATTATAACGCGATCGGGTAAGAAATTGCCAAGATTTATACCGATCGTTGCCAGTATCACACGAAGGATTCCGCAGTTTGCTCTTTCATGTGACGAAGTTCTGTTTAATTTTTTTTTTCGATATCCTGTTTTCCGGTCGTTTTCATTCAAACAATGTATGTGGTGACGCGAAGTTCCTCCTTTCAAAAATCCATGGCCATGTTACTTACACTCAGGGATCCATGGGATAGCTCATCAATATAGCCTGGTATATCCCATGAAATTTGAAAAAAACTCATGAGCTTGTACTTGCGAGGAATATGTGTTGGTATATTTGAATTCCGGAGCAACGTCTTTTTCTCCCTCGTGCGTTGTTCGTGTTCCTTATCAAGATTACTATATTGTTTTTTACGGTACCCGTATTGTTCCCATTGTTCGTTTAAGCATGGTGTATAGGGGTCTAAGCATCCGCTGCGAGCGTAAAGTACGGTCGATCGAATGACTTTCAAGAATCGAAATCCAAACGAGCACCAGTGAGCAATCTACACACATATCCAGTTGGTTGCCGTGGTATATTTTCTGCGGGATTCGGTGCTGCACTCACACGCATTGGTAGAAGCTCATATAACATTTTCATGGAGTTTTGATGTAGTGAGTTCCGTTGGAGTCCCAGCGAGAACTCGGGGGGGGTTCCGATGGCGGGAATCAAATTCAAGAACGACAGGTGTCTCGAAACCGCTGACTCGTGATTAGTCCGACGTAATTCGACGTACATGCGTATACAGGGTGCTACGGAAATATGGCGATGCACCTCTCTGCACTTCTGTAATCATCGAAGGCCCAGGGCTATGTCGTCAAAGCGGCAGGTGTTTTCATCCTGTTGCCAAATAAATTAAATCTCTATAATTTAATCCTGCGTGCTCGGAATATCGGGGCTCGTGTACATTTTTTTATTTAAATATTCAGCCGCGATATTTTCTTTGAAATTCTCGCTGGACCGCGGCAGTTGACCCCCTTACATGCTGCAAGATATTCACATTCCAATAGTCGCCGGAATATTCTTGGCTCACTCTTCAAACAGTGAGTGTTTAAATCCACGCTGAACGCAGAACTGCTCGTCACGGTCTTGGTTACGCCCATGGCGTAATTATTGTTTGTCGATGGACCACGCAAGTGAGCTAGCCATGAGGGAAGGGAGAGAGAGAGAGAGAGAGAGGGAGGGAGGGAGGGGAAAACGAAAAGTGGTCGGTCCAGTGAGCCGAAGAAGGTAAGTTTTATTTCTCCCCTGCTATGAAAGTTGATCGGGCAGGAGAGTTCGTCTTTGCGATTCGAAACAATCCTTCCTTTTCTCTCTTCCATTCTCATTTTTATTTCTCTACGCTCTTCCTCTAGTTCAAGGGTAAAGGACTGTCGGCTCTAATAATCGAGCCGGAGATACCGGCAACCTTTTCACGCCACTGTGGCTCCTCCTTCACAGCCACAGAATGAACATCACAGTGATTGGCCATAGAAGAATTCGACAGAAATTAATAATTGTCAAATATTAATAACTCTAGAGTCTTCCCATGTTCAGTGGCCAACCAATGATCCGGTATTACTCTTGTGTGTGGGCCGATACCTGAGCCCGAACCTTTCCCCATTCCAAGCTCGTTCCATTCCTCAAAACCTTTCTCATTCCATTTCGCATTAGAAACTCAGTGTAATTCTTTTCCGAGTCTTTCGTAAGATTGTGCTGTAATGATCAAAATGATGTGGCACGCTGAAGATGAAGGATTAAATTGAACTCACTCCCTTGACCACTCGTTCAGCAACACACAACCAAGCTGAGCTACTAATTGAAAAGTCCACTTGGATTAATCCACAGTTGCCGCGATCCAAGGCCCTGGGACTATTAGATTCTTAACTGCGAACTTCGAGCAATCATTCCACAAATAACCGTGAAACGTTATTTGCCAACAAACTCAGAGAGGAAATAGAGTTCAGGTGTAAAATTCCACCGGCGTGTTCGAAAGGATTTTTCTTTGCGAATTCGAGTGAACACATCCTATGAGTGCATATTGGGTCAATCTGACCCAAGGCGTTTTTCAAACCGTTGTATTCAGGTAAATATGAATTTTTTATTTTTATTTTCTGTAGTAAATTATTCATATTTTATGGCCCTAAATTTATTTTTTGACGAAAGCGAAAATAAAATGCCAAAACACATAGTTGCCATTGAATGCCAAAAAATCAGTGACGGAAAATTGTTCGGGTCAAAATGACCCAGTGTGCACTCGAAGGGTTAAAAAAAAAAACTAAAATAACTGAAATATTTCCGCAAGAATGTAAAAACCTACACGGGTCGTCGTCTTTTTTACGTTGCGAACTTTTTTCTATTTTGCTAATCAAAATGAAAACTCGGAACAGCACGTTAAGTCAAACACACATAACGAACGTTAGTAATTACCGCGTATCCTGGTGTGTCCATGTATGGAATACGTGAAAACGTAGACAGTACATACAACTAACATTGATTTATTTGTTTGTGGATACACGATAAATATTATGCAAGCAACCTTTCTGTATAAAGTATAGATTGCCGCACAGGCGCACCAGGTATGTGCTCAAAGTGTTAACACTTAAAAAAAAACGGTTTGCCTTTATTTCATAGCATTTACTCGTTAAAAATATGGAATGTCTGCATGGGTGATTTATCGTGAAACGACCTTTGAAGGCGAACATGTAATTTCCGGTGGATTTTTTTCCTCCTATAGAAAGAGAAGGTTCCGAAAAAAAAAAATGGGAGAGAAAACTTGCTGCTGGAACGAATCAACGATCCATAGGATGAGGCTGCAAGACCTTGATCTCGTACATCGAGTGAGGAAGAGTCCGAGCATTTCTTTGCTTACCGGCTTAATAGTTTATACCTGTAGCTCGGACCCTAGTTGCTTCTTTTCCTGTTTTCTACACATTCCCTGCAGGAAAGCTTATCAACTACTGGGAGGCTGCTCGTTTAGCTGTTATACCCTCTAAAATGGATGAGAAATTCTCAAAGTCCTCCACGCCTGGTCTCTTCATTTTCCCAACGGAAACATCGAACGTTCTCTTCTACTTTGTGTGTTTGAAAATTCATGTCAAACCGACCAGAATATTTCTAAATTTCATTTTATTTCCATGCACAAAGATATGATCGTCTCTATCCGACTTGACACATTCAGGAATCATAGGATGCAATTAATTTTCTGGTCGAACGATGTTGCAGGGAATCGTAATTTGCGTGTATAGGCAAAACCTGAAATAATTTGCATCGTTTCGGTACCAAAATACAAGAAATTAATTGATATCTTAGAAGATTTGTTTTATTGCCTGCTGATTATAACTTATCGTCCCACAGTGGTAAGTCGCTGTTTTTCAAGCTTTTCTCTGCTTATTACTTCATTTTATGACTACGGTAGTAGTCTACCCTTTTGTCAAGTCATCTCGCCATTATCCTCACCCGTGAAATTTCCGTCGAACCGAACGGACGGATGAAACTCAATAGAGTCTACGGCAGATATGACCGTATCTTCATCTGGGTTTACTTCTCTCACACTCGGGCTCTCTCCCTTTCCGCCTTTTTCCTCAGCTCGGTTTCCTACCCTTCTCGCTTGGCTCTTGGTCTCGAGAACATCACCCTTCGAGGTCTAGAGAATTCCTGTGTGTCGGCAGGAGGGAAGCCGCTCAGCTGTTTGCCAATGGAAGCCATATAGGATGGTTTTACACATTGATGATGGCGTGCAGAAAGACAGACGGAATTCTATGCGTTCGGTATCATATGGAATAGGGTATTATACACATGGCCATTATAGGTGTATCTAAGTTTCTATATACTAGTACATATTTTCTATATATTTGTATTTACAGCGTGAAGGGACGAGCTACGATCCGTTTGAGAGCTGTGGGCCTATTTCCTTGACTGGACAATGAGTGGTCAGGGCGCCGTATGCTAATATTACGTTGATATGCTCGGACGGCCGTGCGGTAATATGCTAATACGCCAAGACGGACAGGCCCCCAGTTTCAATTGCATTCATACACGCCTCTTCTCTATCTTTTTCCGATTTACACATACACGCGCAGTTGAGGATGGTGTGCTGCTTCTTATGCTGCAGGGGTAACGAGAGTACACGCGGCTTGTCATCTATGACGTGAGCGTAAATATGAAAAGAAATAAAAATAAAAATAAATAGGAAAAAACAGCGAACTGAAGAAAATAGGGAGCACGAAGTTCTAGTCAGCGGCGTGCTCACCGTCCCTCCCGGTATGTGGATCGTGTTTCTTTTGCGCAAAGATGTGGAAGCAACCAAAAGAGACCGGGAGAGAGGAAGAAAGAGCCTCTTCCAATAACATTGCGAGAAAAAAAAGTGATCCGCATGGAAGATCCTTCGGTGAAACGAATCCGGCACGTGCTCATCCCGTATAGGCACTACGCTTCGGCTGGTACTCATATTGCTGCAAGCATGTACTTGCCCCTCAGTTCGCACTGTACATACATGAATGCTGTTACTCTAAGGAGTTAACATAATATACATGTCTTCTCGAGTGTTCACTGAAAACACGCGATAGAGGAATACATAAATAGGAAGCGACGAGTACCGACGGTGCGTCACTTGATCCATCAGCTCGTTTTCTTTCCTTTGTTACAACGTACGCAACAATGAACGTTGCGAATATTAACATTCATCATTTTCGATTAATATTTCAACAGCGATATCAAGTTTTTTCTAGTTCCGATTTTCGACGTTGTCCACTGTCGCCATAACATCGAAAAACTTCACTTGATAAACCAGTAGCTCGTCTTTTATCGAGAGTTTTCTTTCTCGGGATTCTCATGTTTTCCAAAACATTCATCAAATGTTCAGGACGCTGGATATTAACTCTTCGAGCGCATACTGGGTCGTTTCGAACAATTTTCCGTCGCCGATTGTTTGCCAATTAACGGCAACAAATGTTTTGGTATTTAATTTTTGTTTTCGTAAAAAAATAAATTTGGAATCATAAAATATGGACAATTTACTACAAAAACCGTTTCTACAAAAAAAAACAAAAAATGCATGTTCACCGGTATACAACGATTTGAAAAACGTCTTGGGTCAGATTGACCCAAGATGCACTTATCGAGGTATGCACTCGAAGGGTTAAGGCACATACTATATCTGAATACTCATTTAAAGAAAATTAGAGAAATCGGATGTCCAAGCATGAACGAGGACACAATAATGCACTTCACCTGCAACTGGTCAGTTATGCTTCGTACATTACCATGACGACAGCAGAATGCAAGAAACAGGTGTCTGTAGAAAGTACCCCATATGGATAAGGATGGAAAAAGCGCGAAGAATTGAGAAGAAAGAAATGTATCTTTGAGAATTGTGCGAGCGTTGAGACTTCCCTTGTTTCCCTCGCAACTATCCTCGATATACTTTTCGACCAGCTCGAACAAGAGAATCTTTGTTAGATCCGAGGTTGCTCTCGGACTCACAGTCCCTGCAGCTTTAATAATCCCATGAACGTGTACCATGGCTCTTTCCTTTTTTACTCCCCATCGGGAAGCGACGAGAAGAAGAGAGAAGTGGCCTTTAAGTCTGGGTTTTTCTGCCGATGCTCCTCTGACTGTTGCAGCAGCCCATGGGACCCTGGAGGCTTTGAGAAACGCGTGTTTCCCACGGTAGCAACACTCAGGTAACTTCAAGTGAAAGAGACCTAACCTCTCTTCGTTCACTCTCTACGAGCTCTCCGATTTCTGCCAGTGAGCCTTCGATACTATTCTCAGGAATCCACTTTTTCGAAATGTCTTCATATTTTTACGTGTTTTCGCGTTTTCGTTTAATTAAGTGAATACTTTACCATGAGATTCGCTCAAAAAAAATGTAGTATGCAATGCTTGTCTGCATTTTTTAAAACTAAATGTTAATTGCCTTGTGATTGGAATAATCAAGAGTTGCTCCCCTTTCCGAATTGTTTGGAGCAAATTTATTATTTAATCAGAATAATACTACTTACGGACTGGTATTTTCTTAGGATCGACGGTCGACAGTCTCTCCTCGATTTTATCGAGACGACGACGAAGAAGTCCACTCCGATCGGCGACCGAGGTTAGCTCGGCCGTTAGATCAGCAAATATGTCTTCGGCAGTGGTGAGAAGTGACGCAAGCTGCTTCAATGAAGCAGTGAGTGCACCATTCGCCACTGCCTCCATTTCGGCACCTACAGGCCAACAATCCGAAGCATTTCCACCTTGTGGCACGTGTCCGCGACACACGTAACGCGGCTCTATTTTTCGTATTACGAACGGCATTATTTCCGTTATTCGTCAAACCAACGAGACACATAACACTGACGATTTATTTATTTCCTAATTCCCTCTACCTCTTGTACCTTTCTACTCATCAACATTAATCACACTCCACTGATATAGCAATATTATTTTTTATTGCCCACTGCGCAAATCGCGAACGAACGGTCACCGGAACGCGATATTTCTTGCGCGAGCGTCGAACTCACCGTAAACTCGTATTCAAATTAGCTGCGGGTACATGCACGCGCAACTATTCGTAATCCACGTTTCGCAATTTCACTTGGAAGTTTCAATTTAATATCGATCATGGCGAAGACTTATCTGTCCCGATTAATCGATTGACAGTGTTTCGATCTCTTACCAACATAGCCCTAGACAATTAAACTCACGTCATTGAATATTTATTAATCTTTTCACTAAGAGTCACTGCATTTTCACCTTTCGATTGTACACTCAGTGAAATTCGTAGGTATTGATCAGATAAGTTGAAATTACACTTTTTTTTTTAAATATTAATGCTGTACAGACACTTGATTAGTACTTGATTGATATATTTCCGATAAATGAAGGCTCACTATTCGATTATATTTTAAATCGTAATCTTCCATACTCCATATTTGTAGTCGTTTTTGCATTGAGAAACTTTGTTCGTTGCGGAGGAACCCGAAGTTCCTCTCGCGAATTTCGGACGTCGCATTATCCCGGTCGCGATGTTTTTTCTTCTTTCTTAGCGAGCTCAATCCGTCGAAGGGTAACGAAAGATTCGGAAACACGCGCGCTCGTAGCGAGCGACACGACGGTCGTACGCGGAGTGCCGGCCGGTGGAGAAACCGGCTGGCCAACGGTTCTCCCATTCAATTCAACGAGACGAATCCGGAGCTAATGATGTCGGTGAAAAATAGTCAAAGCGACGCATAGCGAGGAATGTTTCAATGCGAAGCAAAACTGTAGTAACGATTGCAAGCAATTTATCGACTATCGGTACAATTACCGACGGCAGATCATTTACCGACTGAAGATAATCCGTTCCATTGTCGGACTAAAACGTTTGATACATTTGTAGAAAATCCCTGTTTCATCTTTGAGCGGCAAATGAACACTTGAGATAAAACGATCCAAACGGAATATCACATTTTTTATATATAGTTATCGCGGTTTGTCAGAGACGATAAAGCAATTCCGCATTGAACAAACCGACCGTCACTCCTTCGTACAATTAATACAAATAACTATTTCAATGCACGAACAGAGTAGCCAAGGGACACTCACAAGAATTCTCCAGAATTCCCTTCAGTGAGGAAGCTGAATTTCATTATACTACAAAATTTCTGGACTATGGTGAATATCGTGGTGTACACATTTGCAATTCTTTAAAGGCCATGTTCATCTCATTTCCATTTCAGATAATTTATTTCCGAGTATACATAGTGTCGGATTCCGGTCCTCGAAAATCTTCTTACACCGAATGAAATGTCTTCCACTGAGCAACCAGTTAAAGCACTAAAAGTGTTAAGCAAAATTATGACAACCGACCTGGTAGTAGAGGAAAAGGAGATAATATGAAATGACAATCTGGGGATCACTTCGTATTGCGAATGAGCCTGGTTTTCCTCAATCTGGCTAATGAGTTTTCAAGGTTCTGTTATTTAGGTCAATTTGGTACCATTCCAATCAAGAGTCGCGGTAGTGCGACGCTAAACTTTTATCAAATTGTTGTCAATCAAACTATTCCTTACTATACTTAAAAAATCTACTGCTTTAAAATCATGGAAAAGTTTGTTATAAGACGTTAGTCAGACAGTTTTGTCTTACATCTTCGTCTGGTTACTTTTATTTTTATCAGTTTGTGCTAATAAGCAAAGAATGGTCCAGACATAATATTAGAGGAATAACGAATTGAATTTCGTTTCTTTTTGGATATCCAATATCTTTCATGTGCGTGTATGAAAAGAAGACCAACGATGACCATCCTGATGACACGATCCTCTTGAGTGGCCACCAATTTGGGGGACGGACTTACCTGCACTTGGTATCGAATATCATAAAGGAGCACAGTTAGTTATGGTAATGTTTTTCTTTTAGTTTCGTTTTGTTTTTTTTTTTTTTTTAATTTTTTTATTAACAAAGCGTAACAGTCAATAAACGAGCGATGCCTCTTCCATAGTAACAAATATGAATGTCGAAGGAAATAAATGCGATACATTGAATTGTTATTGCAGCATACACTTTGTTTTGGTCAACATGATTTTGACTCACAGGCTAACGATACCTTTTTTCTCATCTTTTCTTCCGACTAAACGAAGAGTTTACCTAATATACACGTTACCATTTTGCTAATGACTATCGCTACATGCGTTTTTATTCTGTTATTCAAAAACCGATAACTTACGACAGCCAGAGTCTTGTCGCAATTCTTCAGACTTTTCGACCTTTTCTCTCCGCGAAGAGACTCTTCAGTTTTTCTGCTTGCCTTCATCCAGGCTGTCGTTTGTTTCAATAAATTTGTTTAGAAATACGTCACAAAAGACTCTCTAAGAGTCAACAAATTACACACAGTTAGAAATATAATCTGACAAATAACAACTACGATTATTCGTCTACGTAGTAACGAGTCTGCCAATAGGATGGGAACTCACATGGCACTGGTATTTAGATGTTTTCATTTAGCAAAAAGCGGCAGACTCCTCCAAATACTTCATAATGACGTTCAATATAACTGAGTAATCCGATTAATAGTGGAGGCGAACGAAATTGAACGTAAAATGGTGAATAGCCAACTTGCATCGTGTCTTGAACCTTTTCGCTTCGAGCGTTTTTATGAAATTAGAAAATATGTCACGTACATTTTGTTTACTATCAAGTTTTATATTTTTCAACCATTTTTCTATCTTGTTTTCGTATGATCTTTGGTAAAACAGCTCCATTCAATATAATGCATCTTCATATTACACGTAATTATTAAGTTATATGGAATAATATGTGAGAAGCGATGAAATGCTCAATTGGTATGACACTATATGATAATTCAATTTCACAACGACAGAGAAGACATAGATATGTGTGTTAAAACGTCACGAAAACGTTTTATCGATGACAATTGTTATTCAATTTTCGATTCGTTTACTAATAGCGTATGAGTGACTTTAGTAGATCTATACTTATCAACGATTATAGACAAATAGATTGGTCGAATTTTCATTCATTGATACATTCAGTTAAATCCACACGCTCGTGTACATGGTTAAACTTTTATTTACTTCTCTAACCAATCGGAGGCTTAGTTTTCTTTTCTTTTTTTCTCTTTCTCCAATTGTGCAAAATTTGTAGAAATCACAAAGCTGTTTCTTTCAAGTGTAAAGCATTTTCAATCCATCTGGACGCTCATTATTCAAAATCTGATCTGCCTACCCTCACAGAATTTCTTCAACCATAAAAAAGCCCATAATCCTCTCCTCAACCCACATTTAGGTATATATTTTCGACACTGACATTATACGTGTACGACGTGTTTTATTTCTGAATATTAATTATTTTCTATTCTCACTCTATCCAAACATTCGGAGAGATTTAAAAAAAAACGACGCTTTATTCTTAGAGCTCTACAATTAAATCATACAGTTTGGCTCCAACGCCTAACTATGCCCACTGAGGCAGAGTGAGAATGAAAATAATCGAATGTTGAACATGAAGGATCCTCATATTTATATCTACTTACGTAAATCCTTAAAATACGCACACACGTTACATATACAACGATTAATGTGAACCTTTTGTAGCTTTCGCACCCGCAGACACACGAGCACACATACACACACACACTGCAAAGACAGTGTGCGTTCTATTATGTTAAATATTTAATCAGGCCACGCATACGTATAAACTTCCCGAAATAATGTGTGTTTTTTTTTTTTTTTTTTTTTGGCACTGTCCTTTAGTTTCACGAAAAAAGGCGAGCGCGTTCGGCTACGATTATTCAATTCAAAGTCATTGCATCGATTATACAGATTGATCATTTTGCTAACGCTTCATTACTTATGCGCTGGCGTCAACGTTATCATTATCGTATTATCTTAAAAATATTATTTCATCAGGATCAATGTTTTACAATTGGTCTATGATAATTGTACGGGTTCACTTTTGCCTCTCGTTTATTTGAATTTATATAATCATTTTTAAATATTCTTTATTTAACTTTGCTGCGTAAATATACTCGACACTCGACGACCTTAAGTCGCGTCGACGATCCTCACCACATAATTATAGAAATTATTGCGTCAAGGGGTAGCTCACACATTGCGATTTTGATATGATTTTGATCTTTAGGATTCTAGTGAGATGACAGATTTCTTCGTTATAATATTTTTTTTTTTTTTCATAATGGACTGAAAATTATGCTCCCGGAAGTGATCCTAGAATAATGCATCGACGTTCTTAGGAACCTCTGCAAATTAAAAATTTGTGCTACCAGTTTTCTAATGAAATTCGTTCTAATTAGTGACAGAACAGTTGGAAAGGGAGCTTTTTTTTTTACTAACGATCATAAGTACTTCTAGGGTTTCTTCGATGACTCATCACATCGCTCTTTCTAGAGAAAACGTTTTTGCATCTGTTTTGCATTGTAGCTCTGGATGAGAATCTATCAGAGTATTTTTCTTCTATATCTAAACAACAAACACCGAGAAAACGTTTTTATTATCGATGCGATGTGATTTCTGTCGGAAAAATCAGGAGCGTTCTACGATAATTTAATGAAAATCTTATTATTTAATCGAAATTTAATTTATCAATTTTAATTAATATTTTATGAGATTTGTATTTTTCCATTGTTTTTGCATGTGGAATATGACTATAGAAATATAATTCATTTGACGCAACCTAAAATACGTATATAGGTCTCGATAATTATCGGCCTAACTCATAAAAATATCAATTAATATGATTAACCCGTGACAAGCTTGCAGGTCGTCCATCACCGCATTATATTCAACCAATTTTCCAATCACATAAGCACAAAAAAATCCAATGAATTCAATAACGAGAAAAAAATAACTGGCGACAAAAATATCCACTTTAACGATGACCAAATGGCAAGTAATTCTCCAACATTTATTTATCTTTGATCATAAACATCGAAAAGCAAATCTCGGTGCGAAATTTTCGATAATAACAAATCTTGAAGAAATTCTTGTAATTTCTATCAACATTTTTTTTATCAGTGTCTACAGAACCCAAAAATCCCGTCGTAATAATCCGACTAAATTATTTTATGGCTTCATTGAAATTGCATTTGTTTGTACGTTGGGTTGATGAACTCCTAATGAAATTTCTGTCATTTTTCCTCGTTTCTTTTTATCCTGGTAATTTCGAGTTGTGATTATTTTGGGTGCGAACTTGGTAATCATAAAATCGGTTGAATATTGCGGAAGCTTTTCGGTTCCCGTTCATTGGAGAGTCATTGATCCCATGAGATTCAAATTTTATCTGTTTGGATTGTGATTCTAGTTTGAAAGGTTGAAGTTATCATTTCGAAGTAGAATCGGGAACGATTTAGGATTCAAGCAATATATGTACTGTGTCAATTCTAAATATTTATAAAAATGAAATGGATTTTTGGTTGATTTGAATTTTTTTTGGAAATTTTCATTCAAATTTCAAATTTTCAAATTTTCAGTAAAAATTCAACATCGTCCGATTGTGAAGAATGCACGGACGTTTTCCGCTAACATTATCGTTCTCAGAATGGACCGAATCGATTTTGTTGCAACAAAAACAAATGGAGAGAGAAAAATGGAAAAAAATTCAATAGAAAAAAATAAATTTTCTGGTCCAGCCGTTTATCCACGAGAACGGTTCAAAGTCGCTGTGACGTCATAAAACCGACATATTCGCGTATATAAGAGTGCGCTAGGCCTCGTGCTACGCTTTTCTTTCAATACTTGGCGTCGAGTAACTACCGCGTCTCTTGATTTTTCGTTTATAATTGTTCCTGTGTGTCTGTCACGGGCTAAATATTTGATGAATTTTATTTATTATGATGTATGAATTTGTTGATTAGCTATTTGTGGCATGAATGCATTTTTGATTACATGAAACAATTATATATGTAGAAAGTTGAGAGAAGGTCATTTGATCCAATGGTCTGGTGAATGTTTGACAGACCATCGGGTTCCATGTGCCTTCCTTGTTCCTTTTTCAAACTTTGTATTTTGATTTCGGGCTGTCAGCCATTTAAATATATTTTGCATTAAATGTATTTGTATTTATTTAAATGTTACGTTATTTATATAATCGTGATTAGAAATGGTTTTTTTTTTTTTTTTTTTTTTTTTTAATCGTACAGAATTTAGTCCTTGTCTTTATCGAGCGATCTGCTGCATAAATATGAATTTCATTTAGTGACTAGTTGTCTTTGAATTACGAGCTCAAAAATATTTTCACTGATGCTTTTCTTCTGCTGATACGTTCCTTGATTACAAGTTCATTTTTTCCGACCACTATTCGCTCAGTCAAGGTTTGCGAAAGCACGTTTATTATTTTATTGGATAGATCGTCATTCATGCAATTAGCTTACTTTATTTTATAGTCTTCTTATACCGCACCAAATCATTGTAGTTACGTCTATTATATCGAACGTATAAATTATACGAATGTCACAATCGTTACGATATGTTCATTGTCACTGGGATAATAAACGTCCTACGTGAACTATGAATTTTTATGAATATACTAAAACTCGACAAGCGGTCATTCCGGGGAATGATCTTGGACCTTCCATTCAAGATCTGTAACCTCAAGATGCTTCACAAATTGCACGACGAATAAGTTTAATTTTTCATGTACTTCAACGCACATGCAGCGCAATTTTTTGTTTAGGGAACAGGAAAGTTTTTTCGACTATTCAACGAAGAAATCGTTTCAATTGATTCCTCATTAAACAAGCAATCTTAAAAATTATTAAATAAAATTTAAATCGTTGATTTTATTCATTCCTTGAGTAGCTAGTCGCGATTATTTCCAATTTTCGTTTTAGTTGGAAAGCATTTAATCGATTGGACCAATCAACCGAATTCGAATGTCAACGAACGCAAATTTTCATGAAATATTTCCAATGGATGACTCACAATTTTTCTCCAATAAAAATACGTAACTCGTTTGTACGAAACGATTATTTGTTTCGAGGATTTTCTAATTTCGAACTTGTCTATGGGGTCGACCTGAAAAACGTCGATTATAGTACCGTTTTATTTGACAACAATACTAAATTCATCACTCAGTTATACATACGTTTCAGCTAAAAAAGCTTTAACCTACGTTTGCTCGCCGTTCTCTATATTAGCATCAGCTATACTAATAACTGGCCTCTCGTTAAGTTTTTGTGTCTTGACGTGATAGCGGCTATTCCGATCGAAATCAGGAATAAAAATTCAACGTAAAAACGTTTATTTCCACTTTTTTCTCGTTTTCTTGAATTTATACGAAATAAATGTCTCGATGGATATTGAAGTGCTAACGAAGCTCTGCTGGCTTCGATTCTACAGAATGAAATCTTGACGTCCTCGCTACGTTTTAAAATTCCGAAATGTTCGCGTCTTGGAAATGAAAAAAAAAAAAACGTTCCTAACGTCCCCATGAACTTTTCAACCGTGGCAGTAATTGCTATTCAATTGAAACGGTGCGAGCTCAAACCGCTAATACAATTGCACTCATTAAGCTATGAAACGGAAGGAATTTGGCGATAAACTCCGAACCTCGATTATTAGAACAAGCGTAAAACTTCCTTAAGCACGCATACGAAAAAACTGCAACACCCCCTTCATCGATAACACCGCGTTTGATCCTCTTAGAGGGTCATTCGCGGCGAACGATGGAGGGGGTCCGGCCGCTATGATTGATCCACCTCGTGACAAACCTCCATGTAATCAGGGTTGTGCATTATATCCTTAATCATATCCTTGAGGATCGTGTATCGAGGAAACATTGGATAAACTTTCGAACTGTTGTATTCCACCTGACAAAAGACAAACAGAAGTTTCGGTATAAGTTGAAGTAACAGAATGTTAACCCGCACTAGACACACATGGGTCTGGGCTGTCCAGCCCATTCGGCGAATCACGAGTGAATTTCTCGTTTTTCGTATCGATTACCATTAAATAATAATAATAAAAAAGAATATTTATTCATCACTGAGTACAGACACTCTTTCTATAGATCCAAAACTACTTCCCTGAATTTTTTCAATTTTTTTAAACGAGTCCAAGTACAGGAAAAAACGGGGGACACCCCAGACCCATGTGTGTCTACGGAGGGTTAACTTTGAATATGAATATGACAGAGGTGAAAAATTAGTCAAACAATTGACAGACGTAATGATCGAATCACCTTAAGATCTTTGATGAGGTTCCTCAACCCAGTATACTTTTTAAGAAGTCTGTAGAGATCATTTATCATCTGTGTATTTTCTGCTTCAATTTGTGCGGTAATCATGTCTGAAAAGATTTTTTTTAAGAGATCCATTGATTAGATAATACTTTTCCATTTGCGATAGAATTGATTGGCTGTATAGATAGGTCGATGTGTTACAAAAGCAGGTTATAAATCGAGTTGTTATCGAGCCAATCGCCAGGGATGTCAATGTGTTTATCAATAAATTGAGACTCGTGATAAGTTCAAAGGTATCGCAATGATGATGCTAGAACATATTCAGAATATGGGTCAAGGGTCATCATTGGCTAAATGCATATCAACAAAAAGGATTCTTCGACGATATCCCACAGATCGGAAGAACAAAAATACACGCGAAGGAGAAAAGGACGATAGTCCTGATAGACTCTTGTAAGTGAAATACAAAAAGAAAAAGAGAGAGAGACGAACTTAAAGTTGGGAGATTGCTTGAGTTCTTTGCACAGGCAAGCGTGGCTATTCGAGATTATCGTTCGTCGACCTTCAAATTGTACGAATGTCATAGCAGCGTCTACAACGGGGGCCTGAGTCGATAAGGTCCACACGTACCGTTCCCTCAGGGATAATGAATAAGGTCTCATTCAGGACTGTATTCCCCGAGGAATTTTGAGAGAGACAATTAAACCTTTTTTCGATCGAGCTCGTCACACTTTTACGTATACGTTTATCGATTACCCTTTATTCATTTAATCTTTCATCACCCTTGAAGGTTTGTCAGAAAAAAAATCACGGACTGGTGGAAACGAATTCGAAGAAAATTCAAGTTTATAAAAAACCGAAATTAGCCAGTTTCGTAAATTGAGCTTTCACTAAAAATTCTATATAATTGTAGGGAACATAAATGAGACACTTATTAGGAATTTGAGATTGGAACAAGCAAGAAACATCGTTAGTGTGACTAGCACTTTTGAATTTTCTGCTAGCCATTGGCTAAAAGCTTCATAGTCCCTTTTTCTCAACCCCCTTCTCCCTTTTTCCTTCTCCCTTTTTCGAGATCTTGCCACACGTATTTGGCAGATGAATATATTAATATTCCTCAATGCGAATTTCTTTTTACATCTCGCAGAGTGGTTTTCATTCAGGCATTTTCTTCTACACGAACTCAAGGAGAATCGATAAGGTTCCACTCAAACTTCCCTTTTTTTTATGTATCCCTCTTTGCTGGAATTTCCTCCAGACCCGGAGAAAGAATCAAAAGAAATAATTTCCTTAGGTTTTTTCTTCGCTGGCTGTGCTCAACGCTGGCTCAAGCGAGAATCTTCTCGTCAAGTCGACGAGAAGAATTGAAGGTGCTATTACGAGAATCCATTAGTGTGCGGGCTGAGCGAAAACGTTAAATGGATTGGACTCGATAAGTGGCTACGATATTTTTTTCATGAGGGAGGCAAAAGTTTGACGAAATGTTGGGAGATGTGTCGAGTGATTAATCAAAAGTGTCAACTAAAAAAATTCTTCACTTCGTTTTACACTCACCTTCCAGTCGTTCGATGCGTTCTCTTTTGTTTTCCGCCTCCTCTGCCAATCTCGCTGATGTTTTTACGCCCTCACCGCTCTTGTGCGTCTTCTCCATAATCGTACAAGCTCGCAATACGAACGCCGGTACTGTTTCCTGCTTTTCCTGGCGTGGTATGTCAACCAGAGTCCAATATTGGGTCTCCAATTTGATCACGTCCTGTGTGTCACGAGAGAAGGGAGCAGACAAAATTGAAATTCGATATATCAACGTTAACGTGTCGATTCGATTGTCTCATCGCGAACGGGTGGATCTCGAATTATTTCAACACATCTCCAACTGAGAAGGCCCAAGAGAAACAGAATGACAATGTGAAGAGGGCTGTTCAACCACAAATTGAGAGAAAGAAAAACAAAGAAAGATTGAGAAGCGGGGCGAGAGAGACAGAGAGATAGCAAGAGTTTTCTGGTTAACAAGTGGTCGAAGCTGCAACTCGTTGCCAAAGAACTTTTCTCGACCACCGACTTCGGCTCACCAAAGAATTTTATTTTCCACATTTTTCATTTCTCAGGCAGTTAATATTTTTAACAAATTCACAAAGAAAAAAAATGTAGCTCCGTTTGCATTCACGGCTGTCATTCGTTAACTGATTGAGAGGAGCTCAAAATAAAAATGCAGCATTCGAACCTTTTACGCAATAACGTCCGTCAATTCATTTATTTTTCTTTTTTTATGTGAAAACAAAAAACATAAATCCTCAAATGTTTTGTTGGATTTAACTTTCCACGTTTCAATAATGGCTGGTCGATATTATCCGATTATTTCGATTACTCGTTTTACCTTTATCATGACTTTCAGCAAGTTGTAACGCTGGAAAACATTTCGGACTTGTTTGCTATCGGTGTATTTGCACATGAGCTCGACGAGAGCACGTTTCGCAGTGTCGTAACTTCCATCCAATCGTATCCTCACTGCCCTCAGCCGTTCATTCGTCTCTATCACCTCTTCCTTCGTTTGGCCACCTGTGCACGTTTGTCATTTAATCAATTCATCAGACATTCAAATACATACAGATAGATTAACAGAATCACCACGCCAGACAAACTTATTCCTTTTCGACTGTCCCATTAAGAAAATCACGCTAATAAATCCAGTTCGTGAAAACTAAAGATTAAGTATTCGTTAGGATCATGAGAAACACGCGATGTGGTAGTACACAACTTTACAAAAGGAGAAATCTCGTTCGAGACGCTGGAATGAGCCAATTTATTGGTTTTTTTTTTTTCAAACGAACGTTCAACACGTAAAAAATGCGAATAATTAATGGCGCATTTTTAGCAACAGTTGGAATTTTCAAAACTATCTTTTTGGCACGTACTGCCAATTTTTCACGAAAATAGAAAATTTCCAAAGTTTTTCAGCTTCCGAAGGTATTTTTGGTTAAGACACTCAGATTTCTAAAACTTTGTCTCCCTAAAGAAATCCATGACACAAAATGTGCAAGTACGAAAATTCATTGCTCATGGATTCACACAAATTATAAGTGATAGAAATTCAAGGTGGTGCTTGGAGGCCCACCTTCGATTCGTAGCTTATTTGATTAAATTCACTCGCACACGGAGCTTTCTACTTGCATTCAGTTCCATGTGCAACTGGAAAATATATACACGTCCTATACGAACCGTAACCTCTGTTCATTCAGTTTTGCTTATGCGCGGCACATCAGAGGTGTACATGCGTGTTTCGTCCCTCTTAATCCCTTAATGTGTGCGCCTCTGTAATTTGGTAATGCAACGGCAGACCTTCCAAGCGTGCCCGGAATAATGTAATTTTCTATGAGCGTGATCGCCAACCACGAAGCTCTCAATATTACATCCAACTTCATTCTTCGATTCTTATCTATTTCGTAAGAATGCTTTCTTGTTTAAATTCGTAACTGATTCACTTGGTCCACTGATCAGCCACCGTCAAAGTCTATTTTTAACCCTTCGAGTGCATACTGGGTCATTTTGACCCCGACTATTTTCTGTCACCGATTGATTGGTAGCGAATGTTTTGGCACTTAATTTTCGTTTTCGTCTGAAAATTAATTTAGGGCCAAAAAAAAAAAGCATATTTACCGGAATACAGCGATTTGAAAAACGTTTCGGGTCAGATTGACCCGATATGCACTTATAGGATGTGTGCACTCGAGGGGGTAAAAAAAGTTTTGCGATCGTACACCGTCAGTTAATTCCTATTAATCTGCAATCGAGCATGCTAGCGGTGTAACGATTCGATTCACGAGCTTCTATACATATGTATATTTAGATGCTCATGAAATCGATATGTGTATAAATAACAAAACCAGTGTTATTGTAATAACGAAAATTTCCCCTATCCCTTCGATTCAAATAAATCGAGTGGTCCGTGTATCAAAAAGATAAAGGGCGTAAACGAGGAAAACGATTCCCCCAGGAATTGGATTTATAAACATAGACCTGCAGGGCGTTCGATCTCAACTTTTTGCAGGAAAAAAGTTTCTGTCATTTTCAGCTGGGCTGTAAAGTAATCTATTGACTTTTTGCAAAAACGAGTTTACAGCTCTTTTTAAATTTATGTCTCTTTTTGATAAATAATGATAAAAAATGATTAATTGCTGTAAATCAGAATTAACATGACGTGGTTTAGATTCCCTAAATTCCTCATAAAATGATATTTTCTATTGTCTGAGAACGCGAAACGATTCCACACTCGATTTTGATGCAAAGCTTTGTTACTCGAATCTCCTCGATCGAAAATCGAGATCTCTGTACGATGGTCAGATATATGTAAACGCAGATCCAATTTGCTTCGTGTGTTGTGTTGTCTCGGGATCCAGCATTAAATGCTTCTGTGCAATTGGAACAGGAACTTGATCCCTGTTTGTAACAAAGCCCTTTATCCGCATGTCACGATCTCCGGTGATTTTAAGCGCACAAAGTAAGGATATTTGGTAAATATTTACGAATGGGGATGGCAAAGGAATTGAAATTTCTGTCAGATTTGTATCATTTTTTATTTTATTTTTTGACCTCGTTTCTTTCCTAAAATTTATGGTGGTATGAATTTTGATGAATAAAAATGCTTTTAAAAAAATTTCGGACCATTTTTCGCAAAAGGACCTTTTGTAAATATTTACCGAACATTTTCCATGTATCGCAAAATTCTGATAATCTCATGCTTTTGGATATTGAATTTTGGAAATCTATTCGTTTCTGATATCGGATTGGATAAAAATTGACACTAAAAACCTATCGGTGATTGAAACTTTAACCCTCTGTAGAGACACTACAATTAGCACACCTCCCTAGACACACATGGGTCTGGGACGTCGTACCGTTTTTTACTGGACTTGGACTCGTTAAAAAAATCTGAAAAAATTCAGAAAAGTAGTTTTGGATCGATAGAAAGAGAGCCTGTACCGAGTGATGGATAAAAATGATTTTTTATCAATGTTATTCAATGGTAATCGATACGAAAAAAGAAAAATTTACGCCATTCGCTGTACGGGCAGGATACCCCAGACCCATGTGTGTCTACTGAGGGTTAAATCGTTGTATCTAAAAACACTCGATTCAGATCGAAGTACGACAAAGCTCGCTATACTTTCTATACACGTATGGATGTGATCTATTGTCTGGAACAAAACGATTGCTTTTTATAAGTTGTCCCCGTCGCCGTTTTCTCATTTAATGTGAAAGATGCTCCGAAGAGACTCGACCAAACGATTATCCTCCGGGGAGTTTACACGATTTCACCTTAATGCTCTCTCAACGTACGCGGTATCCCAAAGTTAACAGAGTACCTTGGCTCGACGCCAAAGTCTGTATATCTAACCTTCGAGTTATACGTATAATAATACTTTTTTCCACTCACTTGCGGTACCCTCGTCCTTGACATCTTGCACGATTCTTCTCACACTCTGTGTGAATTTTCCCATGATATTCGTGCTCCCTGAAACAAAAAACATTGATATCTTGAGCGACTAATATTCCAAACGACAATTTTCTTTGCCCGGAGGGCATAATCACAGCGAATCAATTCGCTTCGAATTTTTCAAACTCGGAATCAAATAAATGCAGACGTGCGAAGAGAGTCGTAAGGAAAAAAAATTAAAAAATTGGTGAAATTGAGTAGAACGAGGTTATGGCTTGGAGGAGGATTAGAGCAATAAAAAAAATGTTGCTGCGGTCGTTACGTGAAATGTGCGAATGAAGAGTAAAATATAATTCTTAGAGGTTTTCGCTGAGGTCGACGGATCCGTTGGGAGAGGCGTGACCACTGGCAAGTAGTAGAGATCCGCGATCAGTCAGACCGCGACTGTTTACACGTTTAGACCTCGAAGAAAAGGTCGAGGGTGATGAATTATTTTGTTCCGCTGGAAAAGAGCTCTGTTGTTGCCAGTAAAGTAGATTTCAAGTGCTCTTCAACGATATAGTGGAAATAGCTGAAGCTGTTATGATGCAGATGGCAAATGAGAAAAAAATAGAATAAAATACGTCCCCACAACTTTCTCTTTGAATCTCGCGAGTTAGCATTTCTTTGAACTTCCACACGCCAACTTTTTCTTTTTCCACAGTGATGCAAGCAAGAATGTTGCATTCTAGTCATCTTTATATATCTGGCAAGTAAACGATTCAGGTTAAAGGATTCCTGCCTGCTAGAGAGATGCTACAAATTTTTCTCCACTCGCAGATATTCTCTACTTCAGCTACTCCGCACTTGTAATGTTGTCTCTCTCTCTCTCTGCTTTCCTCTCTTTAGCTCCAGTATCCTGTGAGAGATACCAAAAGTACCACTTGCCTCGTTTGCAAAGTGGAAGAGCAAAGTAAGAGAGCTCACTTTGATTCGCTTCAAGAACGGACCCTCGATACGGATATCGTTATAGATAGATAAAACGTAGATTTTCATCGAAGCTGTGAAAGAAAAAAGGATTGAAACGGAATCTCCAAATTTTTCCGTCTGTTTCAACCATCGGATGGTTGAAAGAAAGAATATTCTCTCTCACATTGATTTTTCGACTCGACATTACAAGTGAGTTTTGAGGGCAAACTTTTTCTAAGTTTTCTCAGTCAAGTTTCAATAATAATAAACGAATGTCTGTCGCGAACTTTAATCCCTCTTTAGTAATCCTCACCCTCTCGTTCCCCTGGAATTTCAATCTTACATACGGCTCCCACAATGTTTGATAATAATTTATACGAACAGAGTGCTCTGAACCATTAGAATTGGAAACGCCAGGGCTCTGTAAGTGTTTGAACGTGAGGAGCCATTTGCGCGAGGGAAACAATGTGTCGTTCGTTCGAATTGTCGTTACAGTCGCAAACACCTCTAGTCTGAACGCATACGCATTAGAGTTGAAACGTGCGGGCGTGTGTGTATGTATTTGCGTATAGGAAGGAGAGAAAGAGAAAGGGACAAAGAGGATTCATTGAATTCGTGGTCTTCAAGTATTTTCCAACAATGCTAATGCAATTTTGAAAACATACGTTTTGCACATAGTTGCCAAGTTGCCTCGGGTCAATCGAAACCCTAAATGTATGGAACCTCAGTAGTACCTACAATATGCTCGTGTTTTGCGTATATCTGATGGATGGTGAATCATAAACATGAAATAAACGTACAGAAACGTATTGAAATATTCCGTATATCGGTTTAGATTATCAAAACGCGTATGGAGTACAAAGTTCCTATAATATCCACAAACATGCATCATATTTATCGATCGCTCTGTTTAGTTTAGCAAGGTATACCCTGCCTTCATATAAAATAGCCAAAGTGGTCCAAATATTCATCGCCTTGTTCAAATGTGTATGAGTTTTGTGAATTCATTCGTGCACAGGGAAGAGTGGGAGTATATTATTGTGGGGTTATTCCGCAGGTAGTTGGCGCACTCTAGACTCTTGAGCATACAAAGATATATATGGATGCCCGTCCAGAGTGTGTATCCCTCTGACTACCCCCGGCTCTCAGCTCGAGAATTGGCTCGGTGCCAAAGAGAGTGTACGAAAAGCATAGTACGCGGAGCCACGCGAGAATGCAACATGCCGGATCATCCGGGCTGTGTTTTGGGATTAAGTCGCTCTCGACGTGGCTACCCTCGCGGGGGCATTTCCAAGAAGCCTCCTCGAGCAGAGAACGAGTGTCGGAGCGTAAAATGTTTGTCTACGCTCCATATTATTCCCGCTTTGCTGTCCTGTGCGCTTTTGTTCTCTCCATTTCTCTTTCATTTTTTTCATCTGTCGGGTCGAAAGGGCACGGAGTAATCTCGCCGGTCAAAGTCATTGAAAGATACAAAGTGATTCTCCGCATTGAAATTTATTTGAAAATTACATTTCTGCCTGCTTCATATTTTTATGAACCATACAGGATAAATAAATGAAGACCCGTGTTTCGTATTTGTATATACGCAGCTCGGGATGCCTATGGGACGTAAAAACCCACACGCAACGGAGAGCCTCCGCTCCGAGAGGTTTCTTCGCACGATTCTTCCAAAGGATAAATTTTCCCGTGACGGCGCTTCACCCCTTGAATCACTTTATCTTGTGTGTGTGTGCGCATGTGTTTTTTTATTTCCTGCTTTTTTCTTTGCTTAGAAAAAAGCTCCTTGAATACGTAACGGTTTCCGGACGACAATGCTTCTCCAGCAACACAGACAGATAAACAGCTCAGAATGAAAAATCAGTAAATCTCCGCAGTTTTCTTCAGATTGATACAGGGAGGTACATCGAGGCGAGTCGCTTCATAGTAAATTCACAAGGTTCTCATTGTCGAGCCTTCTACGCGGGAGAATATATCGCACCAGGTCGAGACGATCGGTCAGTCGTGAGTCTGAGCTTCCGGTGAGAAGCATCGCAAACACTCTTCGAAGTAACACACCGAGAGACAGTGAGCGAAAGAGAGAGAGAGAGAGAGAGACAGAGAGACAGAGACAGAGACCAATCCCAGGGAACATTTGCCGTACGACTTTGGAGTTTCGCGAACAGAAGCGACAGTAGAAATGGTTTTGTAGCCCCTAGGGGACGAGGAAACTTTGTCCTCGAGGGTGAACGTGATGGCCGGACACAGCAAAAATAAATCCTCCTTGCATATATGTACTTATCTCCCTATGTACATATATATACGTGTACATGAACATCTCAAAGTGAAGTGAACGTATCTCGTATCGCTTAACATGTACAACGATTTCGGACACGTCTTTCGGATTCTGCAATCCCTTCGTTTTATGCACAATGTGCGCTTCACTCTCATAATTCACCCGAATCACGTCTTTTACTAGACATTTGTGTAATAGCTCTTCGCTCTTATATCTCTAGCTTTATTTCGCGTATGAATATTCAAACATCTTACCATTGACCCACTATGCAATCTCCATGCGGAAAATACTGCGTTTATCATCCGAAAACTTTCAGTTTATAGTACCAAAAGGCTGGGTTGAGAAATACGTGATGGAGGGATCGCGGTCACATTTATACGAACGTTCATATTAAAAGGCAGAACAAAGTACTATTTCAAGCTATCATAACGAAGATTTTTAATTTCAGTTTCCCAGTAATTGGACTCTGTGGCGTTTTTATCGTCAAGTTTTTTGGTTGTTTTTTTTTTAGTTCGTTCTCTTAAATTTTGTACGATTAAAGGATCGATTAACAAACCAATGAAAAGAATGTCTTTCGCAGATTTACAAGAGAAATGTCAAGTTCGAAATAAATCTTCACTCAGCCAGACTCGCGAATCCGTTCAAAGGGAGATTTTTTTGAAGTAATAGAAAAAAAATGTAATTTTTACTTTCTCAAAAGTCGGGGACACCGCGCGGTGACCTGCATGTGATTCATGAATTCTTGGCAAGAGCTGTTGGCAAGAAGCACGTATTGAATCGGAATGAGACTGTCGCACTCGATTCCAGCATGCATCGACCGCCGGCGACGTTTCCATACCTGCAAATCGCAACTGTAAATTCCACCTTTTGGTCTACGTCAAGAATTTCCGTCAAACCACATACAGAAAAAATATGTTTTTCAAAAATTGCCAATCTCTCCGAAGTCTTCGAAAGTATGTAGACAATGAATAAATCAAATTTATTTAAATTCGAAGGAAATAATACAAAAACATTTGAAATGAAAACTTCAATTTTTCGAAGAAAAACTTCGTCGCCATTCTCTGGCTCACTTTTGTCAATACTTCTGTACTTCCCACTGTTATTCGAAGCTTCCGATCGCATTTCGTAAAGGTTATTGAAGATTGTAGAAAGACCAGATTCCTCGACTGTAATCGAACATAGCTATACGTATATACGGACATAAAATTGAAAGCGATAAAAGTGCAAAAGAAACCAGTGGAACACGAGAGAAGCGGACAAGGCAGATATTGGAAGGCACAAACGGAGAGCACTCAAAAAACACGGACAAAAGAGGCATATATGCAGACGAAGTATATTGCAACTTCGCGATCAGTGTCCACGAGAGCGAAAAAGGCACGAAACCTAAAAGAACCTGGTAAAAAAATGATGAAAAAAATGGTAAATAAGATGGTTACATAGGCAAAGAAAATATAGTTTTTTCAACGTCTGCTGGCACATTTTTCATCTTGAACTATTCTTCGTTTTGGACCCTCGAGAAATATTTTCTTCGTGGTAGACTATTCTAAAGAATTGCATTGTGAGGCTGTGTCGTTCTCGTTTTGTAAAAAGGCAGACTTGTCCGTACATATTTGTTGTAAATAGATCGTTTTGGCTGTTTTTTATCTGCCCATTTCACGACGATCAACTCTGTCCTCGAAAAGCTGATGAGTACTTTAAATTTTCTGGAGGTATTCTGTTCGTTTGCTTGTCGTCTTGTTACAACTTTTACCACCAACAGACACAAAGTTACAAAAACAGCTCGTAAAAACTTCGAAATGAAGTTGTGGAATAAACTTTCATGAGTGATATGAAAATTTGATGGTCAACGGTCGTCGGTCATATGATAACGAATTGTTGCTAACAGGCTATTTGCCCAATGAATTCTGCCTGGTCATCGTTCCACAGAGCATTGTGGGACTCCATGAAATTTTGAGTCGAGCCAATATTTCGAGAGCACGCCCACTATAAGGATGATAAATAAAATTATGATTCTAACCACCATCAGTGTTGCTCGCGTACTTGCAGAGTTTGTAGGCTAAAAGACGTCTGTGAAGTTAGCATCTCAAAAATAGTCTGGGGAGTCCTACCGTTTTTTACTGTACTTGGGTTAGTTTGAAAAATCTGAAAAAATCCAGGAAAGTAATTTGGGATCTCTAGAAAGAAAGACTGCACTGGGTGATGGATAAAAATGATTTTTTATTGTTGTTATTTAATCGTAATCGATACGAAACACGAGAAATTCATGCCATGAGCTGAATGGGGCTGGATACCCCGGACCCATGTGTGTCTACTGAGGGTTGAGATAAAGTCGCATCTAGCATAGTTCTACAGTTCTTGATAAGTTCTAACAATAGTACCGCGGCGATAAAACTATTAATATCGTGTTTTTAAAAAATGGGATACTGACTTCGCAAATACGTCGTAGCATCTCATCGAATTCCCCGAATAATAATTAATTAAATAATAAATAAAATAATTCCGCCAGTTGTGTCATCAAAATCACTATCTAAAAATATTAGAACCAAACTTCTCAAAAACTATTAAACATTTTATTGTGGACTGTGACGAGTTGAAGCTTTAATAAGAGAATGAAGCCTCTGAAAATTTCTAGATATTTTCGGCAAAACTGTACTATGTCGATGTTTGGCTAGCAATATGATTCGAAACGATGCTTATCATCAGCTCTTTTCGTTCAAATCAGAAAAGTCTAGCCTGTAGCACTTGAATTTTTCAAATACATTATTCTAGTGGAAAAATCTTGACTACAATGAGATGCTATCGTACGAGATGATGAAAATTCACAGACGTACCTGAAAGGTACGTAACACATTTTTTCAAAAACTGCCAACACTTGGTATCGTTTGCTGAAAAATATTGGCTCCTTCTGTTGCTGTTCATGTTGTGCAATGTTAAATCGTTGTGACAGCAGGCTTCCCTGTTCCATTGGCTTTTTCCACACGAGCTCAATATATCGGCATAGTGCACAATAATCGAGGTCTCGGTACGTTTTTTTGTTTTTGTTGTTCTTTCATTTTCACTCTGGCATAATTCTCACAAGCTTTGTCTCTCGTATCGATGTTGGAAGTGAGAAAAGCTTGTGGAACGCCGTTTCGTACAAAAGCCACATCGATTCACGATTGTCTTTCTCTCTCAGAGATATGAAGTGACAGTGAGAAAGAGGAGGAGGAGGAGGAGGAGGCGAGAGGTCGTCGAATATATCCACGCTTCACGAGTGGAGCAACCCAACCACCTACGGCCACAGACCAGATCAAACGTATCAGCCGTACGAGCTTTGTTGCTTTCAAACGATACTCTCGCGTTATCCCAACCTCGATAGATGCATGTCTGTACTGCAAATACGTACACGTTTTCTAATGCTTCAGGTACTCTGCTCGCGTACTTTCGAGACGCGAGAGATGTTCCTCAAGCTACCTATTCGGTATTCTACAATTTGCTCTGTATCAGCCTAAAGAACCGATTTCAATATGTAGCAGGCGTCTTTAGTGAAATGAGGCATCATTCAAAATTTGCAAAGCTCAATTTTTCATGATTATATTACAAAAAGAACTCTTGTTGAGAGTTGAAAGCGATGAAAGCTCATCAACGTATGAAGGTTGATTTTTCATTTGCATGGCCTTCGATAATTGAAGCAACAAAAAATTTGCCACAAACTGATGAGCATAGAAGCTGATGGGATGCATTCATTTTCATGTCAACGTCGACAAGTAGGATTTAACGATTTAAAATGATTTTTGTCGCAGCCCGTTGTTCGTTAACAAATACTACAGGGAATGACCTCAGAATTATTTATAACCATGTCTGCTTTTTCATGTATATATATATATTTACGTTAAAAATGCGCTGGTCACGAGCAGCTCACCAGTTGGTCGGTTGCGAACATTTGATGTATGCGTCGTATGAACCACGTAAAAAAAAAAAAAACAACATCACAACGGCTTTTCCGCTCGAAAACGTTGTGGAGAACACGCTTAAAAAATTGACATGAAACGGTAGCAACGAATGAAAGTTTCGTGTAGGGCAACATGGTGCTGGATGCAAATAATGAATACAAATAAAATTGAGAATATTATAGCGCAGGAAGAACAGCAGAATTTAGTCCGTTTCTTCTGTTTTCGTTGTGACAAAAATTGAGGAGAGATAGAGCACATTTTTCGATTAATTAATGTAAATGACTTTTTCGTGACATTAAACTTGGGCTGCTGTACGAGCTTTCGTTCCAGGGCGCTTCGCATCCATGTGTCGTTGAATTTTTCGAGAGAAGCCGGAAAAAACTACAACGGCGCGGTGGATCGTGGAAAATTCCGGGTCTGAGACTATTTCGTGAAACGTTAGTGAGCAAAAAAAAAAGAGAGAAAAACACAGAGAGAGAAGCACGTTGAAATATGTTACTGAAAGTTTCGTTGCCGCCTCTCGTGGAATTTAGTACCTCTAATTTACTGGACTCGTGCATGAGCTTATACTGCCGCCTACACTGGATTCCGGATAATCGTGACATTGACTGGCACAATCGAGCCTGGGGTATGAGTTGAGCTATATATTTGGACATTATTAGAACGAAGAGCATGCTTATTTTAGTTGAGGATTATATTTTTGTGGCTTTGAAAAATGTCAGTTTAAAAATTCGCGCGATTTTAGTACCAAGGAGATTTTCTCCTCAAAACGAGCATTTTTATTTTCGTCATGGAAATGATTTGCTCCAGATTTAAAAAATCATAAATCATTATGAAACTTCACCGCCAACATTAACCTTTCGAGTGCACACCTCCTGTAAGCGAATATATTGGGTCAATTTGACCCAAGCCGTTTTTCGAACCGTTGTATTCCGATAAATATGCATTTGTTATTGTTTTTTGTAGAGACGTTTTTTGTGGTAAATTCTCCATATTTTATGGCTCTTTATTTAATTTTTGACGAAAATTAAAATTAAATGCCAAAAAATTCGTTGCCCTTAAATATGCCGAGCAATCGGTAACAGAAATTTTTTGGGGTCCGAACGACCCGGCGTGCACTCAAAAAGGTAACTCAAACTACTTTTTTGTAAACCACCCATGATTCGATGTAATCGTTCGCGTACAACAGTTTTGAGGAATCACAATCTGTCGCGACTATCGATTTCCTTGAACCGATTTTTAACCCTTTCCTTCGCTTTTCCTTCTAGTCGTCAATCACTCTTCCGTTTTTGCTTAAAAATAATCGCAGGAGGTACAACGTTTTTGTCAACAAATATAAAGTCTTTTCTCAGTTCACGAGGACATATATACACAGGACAAACAGACAATGCATGCGCAGGTATAGTTTGAGTCTATGGACCGAACAAATTCTCCAGAGACCTACCGGGCCCTTCGTCTTCGTGAACTCGGGCTGTTAATCTCCTGGGGCACTGAGGGAGGTTTGTGCACGAGTTGTTATAACTCTAGAGAGCACTGACACTCATGGTTGCCACGTTGGGGTTATTCGTCGAGGTATAACTTTCACGCTCGGCTCGCTGCTCGTACGTATTCCTTTCAGAATTCGTTAAACGTGAAAGTACCAGAAAAATGTAAATGATAATAAATTAACTACCATTACCACAATTTAAAGTTCGTTTACGAATATGAAATATCACTAAATTATAGTCGTAAATGTCGCCACATTGAATAATTAGTAGACCTTTGTATATTTGCCTCAGAGTTCCAGTGTAAAAATTGCCTAACCCTCAGTAGACACACATGGGTCTGGAGTGTCCAGCCCATTCAGCGAATGGCGTAAATTTCTCATTTTTCATATTGATTATCATTAAACAACAATAATAAAAAAGAATTTTTATTTATCACCCAGTGCAGGCTCTCTTTCTAAAGATTCCAAACTACTTTCCTGAATTTTTTCAGATTTTTCAAATGAAGACATCCCAGACCCATGTGTGTCTGGAGGTGCGCTAATTGTAGTGTGTCTACGGAGAAAATGCATAAAAACAAGGGTATACGCAGAAGTGATAAAAAAAAAAAACAGTAAAAAGTTCTGAGTGTGAATGAAGGGATTCGAGGATGTTCACGACATCAATTTTACAATTTGCATATAAATTCACACAAATTTCCAATAGAAGAAACAAGTTGGAAAATTTCACGCTGGATTGTTTCAATCGTAGGTTTCTAGGAAAAACTCGTCGGTTTCAGTTTCGATTAGAATTAGTCGAGGTAAATGGACGAGGATTGCGCAGCTGTGGAATGAAGGAAGAAGTAAGAGGTGAGAGAATCTAAGATTAAATTGAAAACTTCGATAGATATTGGTTCGGTCGTCACGACGTTGGAAACGTTTAAAAGAGGATCGAGGGACTAGCGGCCACCATTTCCCGCGAGATGGTACCCGCTACAGTCACTCGTGTTAATTAACTTAAAGCTTCCGCGTGAAACTTATAAAAGAAGGCCACGAATTTAGGAAATTTCTGTGCGCTTTCTATATGCCTCGAGGAATTCTTTTGGCTCCCGGATTCTTCGTCATTCATATTTTGTAAAATTTATTCCATCACAAGTATTTTCGAGAGGCATGAGTACGAGATGTTTTGAAACGAATGAAAAAAAAAAACCTCCACGGTGGTGTATTAAATAGCAGTTAAAAATCGATGCTGCTCGGAAATAGTTGCGATAGTTTTATCTTTCAAGACTTTTCAACGTACCACGAAAAATGAGCGTGCAGTAGTTGCTGAGCGAATGCGAGAGATATGATGCAAAAACGATCGAATATAAGTTTTGCTGAGGCAAACTTCCAAAAGAGTAATGAGGAGTTGGCAGCTGCAATGGATCTTTCACTATCAACAGATAGTGGTGGATGGGGTGGTGAGGATGAAAGGATTGGTGAGTGTTAAGCAAAGTCTCTTAAACACCAAAGATAAAACAGGATGAAGAAGATTCTACCAAAGAGTCTTTCGGGCTAGAATCTTAACGACTTTGGAATGTCTTCGACATAACACTGCCTCGTGGTCCTCAGAACTTTCACCAAATAATCAGTCGTAAATATCTGCATCAACTCTTTTTATTAACTATATTCCATTCGTATATTTCATTGAAAACACATTTTTCTATGGCAGGCAAATATATTCCTGCTCAAAATAGGGTGTCAATTAAGCGACTAGTGTCACGTTAAATTTTCTAAAAATGTCTACTAAATATTTATACGTATACCCAGTAAAACGACAATGAAAAAACAAAAAAAATGATTCCTACTCATAGCTCCCCGTATTTTTATGAGCCTGCCCAACTTTCTTCACATCACTTTTCCTATGAGGGAACATTCCCTGGGGTCCTACTGTCTCGTATTTGTATATATACGAGAACCAATGAGATTTGTGATTAAAGAAATATTCGGAACTGAATTCAATCCCATAAGGATCCACCATCAGTATGTTAAGAAAAAAAACAGGCTGCCTTACAACTCAGTGTGAATATTCAAGCCAGTGCATGACTCAGCGGTCACCCAACCAAGTATTGACCTTGCCCGAGGCTTTCCCCCTCTTTGGTGATCGACGACGCCACTCACACACCGACACTCACTCCTATCGGTGTGCAGTAACATATAGAGACCCCTGCTTTGCATTACATGCATTTTTGGAATATTCCATGTCTGTGTGTCATCATAAATGGAGTTTGAAGTGAAAAGGTTCTCTTGGTAGAAACTCGAAGAGAAGTCGATAAACCTTACTTGTTATGTTGTCTCGATATACATATACGGTACGTAGGGCATGCAGGGGTATATAAGAATATATATACCAATGTTAGGTTCATACATAACTCCGAAAAATGTCGAAGATAAGAAAGGACTGGGCCGGTGTACCACGATAAAGCCTGCTCCGGTTCTCTTCTCACCTTCAACGTTCTCGGGCACTTGCTTCCGTCGACCCCTTCCCTTCCACCCTTTTTTGATACATTTTTTTCTCTTGCATCCGGACGCCAGAAAAGAGTGATAAACTAACCTCGTGAAAATACTAAACGAAAATTCGATTTTAAGGGGGATCACGCGAATCTGATGGTCAACGAAAATTCCAACTTTGGAAACAACATAGAAAAATATACCGTCCATCCATTCCAGCCCATGTCCATTCCAGCCAAAATATACCGCCCATCCGTCCAGCCCATTCAGCGACTGGCTTCAATTTCTCATTTTTCGTATGGATTATCATTAAACAACAATAATGAAAAAGAATTTTTATTCATCACCCAGTGCAGCCTCTCTTTCTATAAATCCAAAACTACTTTCCTCAATTTTTTCAGATTTTTTTAACGACTCCAAGTACAGCCAAAAACGGCAGGACGCCCCAGACCCATGTGTGTCTAGGAAGGGTTAAAAGTCACATTCTTTTGAGTCCTTATGAACAGGCTCTATTTTTGTACACATTTAACAATAATACATCATTTGCATTAGCGAATTAAAAGTCAAAGTATCTTCTCAGAGTAGTTTCTTACGTACCGAATAACTGCAAACGTTTCATCGCTTGAAAAATCGTTCATATCGTATTTGAAAGAGAATTTTTTTTTACACAAGTATTCGCACAAATTTTAACGAAGCCGAGACAACGGATTAAGAGAGACAGGAGCAAGTTGCTCGTGTAAATATTGCCTTATGTTAGCCTGAAAAGAGATGTGAAGGTGAGGATTATGACCCGTATTATATTATCACACAAGCATTAAATTATTCCCTCCTAGCTCTGTTCCCACGAGAGCTCGTCTTATCGCGTCAAAATTTAAGTGCGCGTTTTCATTACACGGAAAGTCTTTCTCCTTCTCTTTTCCCCTTTTATCTCTGTAAGCCTTTAGCTATCATAAATTATAATACTTTGTAGTTTCTCGATAAAGTAAATTTTCTCATCTCGACCCAACTGCATCGACTAATCCTTAAAGAATAAAAAAAAAAAAAACAAATTGCATTTTCTATCGGAAAGGATTTGCAAAGCTGCATTATTGGCTCACGTATTTTACACCTCTGAGATGTATTTTCTGAGCGAGAAAATTAGTCGCTCAAGTGAAAAGAAGTACGTATAAATATTCTGGTATAATGAAAGAATACAGTGGAGCAGGAAAAGCTTAACGATTCAATTACTTCGAACGTCCCACTTTATTAGGCTTTTCACTGGATTTATATCACTTCTCCTAGTTTTTCAAATCTTCATATTTTACTTCCTGTTCCCATAACTTTCTTCATTTTCAGCCAATAAGGTTTTTTCATAATAACTCACGAAAGCAATGATTGCTTTTTTTTTTTATCACTTACATGCACGTTTATCGGTGTAACACCGCGATATAAAATTAAAGTCGAGGAATGACTACAAAATAATGGAAATATTAGAAGAAGCAGATCTGTCGAATTTTTCTTTAGGAGCCTTTTACCCCGGCCGCTTGATGTTCCCCATGACCCTCAAGAAAAAAAATTCCATCTACGTGGTTGCGTAAATAGAAATTTATAACACGAGAACGCTGTTCGGTGCGAGAGCGAAAATGAGTATAAATCCTTGAATCCATAAGCCAACAACAGTGAAGGCTCGCGAATGGGATATCGGTCTGGTAACGCGTGCTGCAGAAATCCTGCGACTTCGCTGATCTAACTGTGTCCATTGTGAATGTGAACATTTACAAACGTAGACCAAAATGGCACTGGTATAATTAGAACTCTTCGAGGGGTTCGAATAATCGAAAAACGATTTTCCAATCGTTTTATTCCGGAAATATGCTTTTTTTTTGTAGAGATGTTTTTTTTTTTTTTAGTAAATTGTCCATGTTTCGTGGCCCTGAATTTATTTTTTAACGAAAACGAAAATTAAATGGTCAAATATTCGTTGCCAAACAATCGGTGACAGAAAATTGGTGGGGTCAAAACGACCCAGTATGCACTCGAAGGCTTAATTTGTTTTTACTTTTGCTTACTAATCTTCAAAGTGAATCGAATGACCAGCGATTTATAAATTAATATGAACCGGAAGCAGAATAATCTTCGATAACACGGATTTAATTAATAAGCCATGAATTGTCCTCCGAAGTAATATAATTAAGCGGCTAATACAGACCGCATAATACAGCTCGCGATAATTTAGTTTATCGATTCTCTGCCCAGTATAAATTACCACGAGAAGATACTCTGGTTGACCGTTGAATAATACTCTTGGCTTGTAAATAATAATGCAGATGGCTGAATGTTGGAGTTCCCTCTGCGCAATTTCGCGTTTCTCCCTTTCTTCATACCTTCTGTGACATGTAAAGTTGTTACCAACCGAACTGTTACGTCGTAGTAAATACACCCCAACTTTACCATACCAGCTCGAAAGGAATTACTCGGTTACTCGGGCAACCACCTCATGTTACCTGGACCGCCAATTGGAAGGCTTATTTGGAACTCATTTGAAACTTTGGTCCCTCGTCAAGCCTTTTACAAATAAATGTCCAAGTCACCGAATTTGGTGAATTTGGATTACTTTTTCGTTGTCCCGGTACGGGAGGGTTCCATATCTATGCAAAATTACGGATGATAGTTCAATTAAGAATGCGAGTCGATAATTTATTTTTAGTTGGAACTTTTGGAAAACGCCGGGAAGCCATATAGTCAATTTTATTAATATTTAGTACATTGGATATAAAAAAAAGCCATTTTCATGCGAGTTTCAAAGTAAAATTTGGATGATGTTGAAATTGCTTCGACTAGCACAAAAAAAAATAAATAATGATCCTAAATTTCTTTATCGTTCTCTGCTTTTTGTGTCCCTCGATACTTTCGGTATCGCTATTGAGCATTAGTCATTCGTGTATACGAGTATTCACACGATTGGCTCCACTCACCCGGAAAATTGAATAGCCATAAGCAGCAGTTGGGGTCCCCGCCAGCGCATTCGAAAGCCTCACGCGCACAAAAGCTTGCAAAGCTATTGTGAACCCATACATACATAAAATTTTCTCTATAATCGATGATGAAATAATAAAATGTTGGCTCACACGGCACCAGTGGCACGGTGTTCACGTTTCGAAAAGTTTGATTAGATAGATCCTTTATTCGCGTTTCGTTCGTCCTGTACCGTTAAGGCCGTTTGGTCATGGAGTCTCATCCCCAACTCCAAACACTGATGACATTCTCATTTCTCCGGCTACAAATTCGCAAATATAGGTAATTTGGTAATACGATTTTGGCGAAATTCCAGTAAACCCGATTGAGTATATAGCGTATACAGAGTAATACAGAAAATGGGATTACGGCCATGTGCGCAACGATTACATCGTGGTTGCCGGTCCAGTGCTCTCACAGGACAGCTTGCATGTTCATTAGATCGTCTCACGACCGCACGGAGGTCGTCGTGGCTCTGCCTGTTTATCGGATACTTAATTCAATGGTATTTTTCACGATGACGTAATATTTTATGATTAAGTGAAGCTCGCAGAGGATTGTTATAAGAATTCTTGAAAATTTCCTACACATACGGAAAGCGTTGAAGAAAATCGCGAGGCCTTCGCGCCGACTGTATGCAATCACGAAACTTGGAATTTATTAGAAAAATTATGTATACTTCGCGTGTAATTGCTCGCTTGGATTAAAAAGTGATTTCCTCGAGCTCACAGCGGCTGACTAATCACAGCCCGCTCATATACACATATCGTTCAGTTATTTCACCGTCTCATCAAATACTCTCTTCTTCTCAGTTCCTCCCTCGCATTGCACTGCCATTCTTCCCATGTGCCCGACTTCCCGAGGCTATTTACATGAATATTCATTTGTATACATGCATATTACGCTCCATCCGTAATATTTCGCAGGCTAGAGACTTTTACCCCCGAGAAAAAGAGAGACCGCTACGATATTACCGACTTTACTTCGTTTTAAATGGTTCCGTATAAACCGGATAGTGGGCCACGCTTCATCAGGAAGCTTCACGCCCTTATATTTAGGGATAAAGCGCATTCTATATGCTTATCATTGAGCCCTGCAATACGATTCAAAACGAACTTTATTGTCATTGGATCCTCGGCAGTCATAACGAAATCAAATTCGAGTAACAAAAGTCCATCTATAGTTCAGATTTCACCCAGACATTCCAGATTCCTTGCGCTATGTCATTTCCGAATATGAAAACTTCCTGTCTCCGAAAAATTTGGATATCACCAACTTCAGGCTTCCTGGTACTATCAGAGAAAAAAACGAATATTCTTACGGAAATTTTAATTAAAATAATGATAATAACTCTTTGAGTGCACACCTATAACTGCATAATGGGTCAATCTGACCCAAGGCGTTTTTCAAATGGTTTTATTCCGGTAGATATGCATTTTTTGTTTTTTTTTTTTTTCAGAAAATGGTGTGTCAAAATTTTTCCAGTAACGCAAACGACTAGAACTCTTCACGAGGACACGCAGGAACATTTTCTCCATCACTCAGAATTGCCAGATTTACGAAAACGCGTCATGGAGCCTCAGCTTCGGAATTGAAAATTTATTTATTTAGTTTTTTCCGAAAATGGTGGGTCAAAAATTTACCAGAAACGCAATCGACTAGAACTCTTCACGAGGACACGCAGGGAGACTTTCTTTATCACCCAGAATCGCTAGATTTACGAAAACGCGTCATAGGAACTCGGCATCATGGTGTTCAAACTTTTTATTTTATTTTTCCGGAAAATGGTGGGTCAAAATTTTTCCAGAAACGCGATCGACTAGAACTCTTCACGAGGACACGCAGGGAGACTTCCTTCATCACTCAGAATCGCCAGATCTACGAAAACGCGTCATGGAGCCTCAGCTTCGGGATTGAAAATTCATTTATTTATTTTTTTCCGAAAATAGTGTGTAAAAATTTTTCCAGAAACGCAATCGATGAGAACTCTTCACAAGGACCCGCAGGGAGACTTTCTTCATCATCCAGAATCGCCAGATCTACGAAAACGCGTCATGGAGCCTCAGCTTCGGGATTGAAACTTTTTTTATTTATTTTTTCCCGAATATGGTGGGTAAAAAATTTTCCAGAAACGCCATGGACTAGAACTCTTCACGAGGACACGCAGGGAGACTTTCTCCATCACCCAGAATCGCTAGATCTACGAAAACGCGTCATGGAGCTTCGGGATTGAAACTTTATTTATTTATTTTTTTCCGAAAATTGTGTTGAAAATTAAATTTAGCGCGCGTGATGGACCCTAGTCCTCTAATAAAAAGTTCATGGGCTCAAATGTATCGAATATATCAAAATATCGAATTTTTGAAGCCTCTTTATTCGTGCTGTGATTGGTTGCTTGGAAATCTCGAATTTGGAGTCCCGCTGTTCAGTTTGAAAGTTCCGGCTGTCGGTTTGACAGTTGCGTGTATACAGGTGCGGTTATATATTCCTATAGAACAAAACTTTTTTGTAAATAAATAATTTAAATAAAAATAATGCCTTCACACGAAGCTGAATTAGACATTATTTGGACCTCCATTCATCGTGAAATAATTTGTTTGTCTACTTAGACATGTTTTACGTATGTTTATAGTTTCTATGGAACTCGCGATTCTCATTAGTTTTCTAGAATTAAAACGTGCGAGGCTAGAGTCAAATTCATTATGCAACGCTTGAGCCCAACAAGATTTGCCCCGTATTACATACAGACACGTGTACACAAATACCTTTCATATATTTCACATTCATCTGAACTTTGCATTCAACTATCCTTCGTGCAATGTGTCTGTATGTTTTATTACTTCTACACTCTTGCTTCAATTCTGGATTTCAATAATCTCTCTTTGGAAATGTCGACTCTGCTTTACTCTGATATCCATGCAATTCCAGTCCCCATGCTGTGAATCAACCCGAATGACAATCAAGTATGTCACAGTTATAAAAGCATCATTCTTTCAAGCCTGAAACCATTGCAAAAAGACACAGAGTTCAAAGTTGAATTTTGTCGAAAAATTAACCCTTCGAGTACATACTGGGCCGTTTTGACCCCAAAAAATTTCTATTATCGATTGTTTGCCATTTAATGGCAACCGATGTTTTGGTATTCAATTTTCGTTTGCGTCAAAAAATAAATTTAGGGCCATAAAATATGGATAACTTGCTACAAAAAAACGTGTCTACAAAAAAAAAAACAAAAAATGCATATTTACCGGAATACAACGGTTTGAAAACGTTTTGGGTCAGATTGATCCAATATGCACTTATAGGATATGTGCACTCGAAGGGTTATGGCCGGATGCAGTAAGGGGCATTATTTATAAACAGCAATCGATTTATTTATGCCGCACTGATGCGCCATATCGATTCTTATGTCTCTTATGACAAACGCGAATCTGTGGCATAATTTATTTTTCTCAATAATTATACATGTCAATAGTGAGCTCAAGAAGAAGACTTTTATCCATTGATAAAAACAGCTGCAAAGTCCTCGCCTTGTCTTTTGGTCTTCCGAGAAAGTTTCTATCAAAAAGTTGTAATTATATTGCCAGCGTTCTCGATTGCTCCGCAACTTGTGAGAATATATACAAACTTCACAATAGGAATGTATACTGTAAAACGTACCAGTCCCATGGGTCGGAAGATTGTTTGTCGCTGGAACGTCTTTTGGAACACCTTTATAGAAGTTATTTGAATGCCTACTCCAGGCTATACATACCGAGCTGTGGCTCATAGAATGCACTTTCGCTTACTTCGTCTTTCGTTCCTTCAAGCACGAATGTCGTATTAATTTAACAATCAACAACTACTTGGATATATACTTCGCTAGACAACGCAAAATTCTGGAGTAAATTTGTTACTGAGTTCTTTGTTAAAAATTATGGCATATCGTGGAATTTAAAGATTTCCTTGCAGACCTCTGAAAATTCGCTTGAAATAAATAAAATTGTTCAATATTTATAATTCGTGAATAAACAAATTGAGCGGAGAATTTTCAACGAGTTATTTTTCTAAACGCTAACGCGAAGAATTGAGATGAGAAGATTTTTTACTCTAACGGATTTACGCGAATAGCGACATTAATCCTTCGAGTGCACACATGCTTTTTTTTTAAGAAACGTTTTTTGTAGTAAATCATCCAAATTTTATGGCCATAAATAAATTTTTTGACGAGGACGAAAATTAAGTGCCAAAATATTTGTTGCCATATTGAATGCCAAAGAATCTTGTTAATAGCGATTTCGGAAAACTGTTGCTTCTTGAAGTTTTCGAATGATTTTTCTAAATTCAAAAAGTCGTCAATAAATAAAATTGGCTTCGATATATTTGGCACATTCACGTAAACATGGACAGACAGAAGAATGATGGGCGTTGTCGTGAATAAAAATGGCGTGCATCATCGAACGTGCGTTCAAGCTTATTGAGCCGGCAAATGATGAAACCTCGTCATTAAACGATTCATTTTCATCGGAGCACGCGCATTTCCAGTAAATAAAACTCATTGCATCTTTGGCAATATCACTATTTTCACTACTGCATGCATAAACTCTGATGATGAACGAGCTGACGCGACGATTGTGTGCAAAAATCGTGTATATCACACTTCGGAATAACAAAATGCATTATTATATAGTCAAGGTTTCGATTGGCTGAATCACAGAGCATTGAGATATGAAATTTATAGCGACTGTGATATATAGAAAAGCATTTTCTATTCTACGTGAATAAGTAAATCGATGCAACTTTGTCCTGGTTTTAAATTCATGAATAAATGTACGAGGCTTTAAAGCACTCTTGCCAACATAGCCACGAGGAGGGTTGTGATACACTTTTTTCTTTCATTTGCCATAAAAATTGAATGGTTATTCGAACGAATATTTTTGCTCTGGAATCTCCAAATTTCACGACGTTTTGTTTTTCGCTTCCTTGCTTTTTATATGATGGCAAAATGAGACTCTGTATCGATTGTGTGTATGACAAAGTGTGTCTCTGAATACGTGATCCCCGCGGTATGATTAGTCATCATAATGATAATTTTTAAATTGCCAAGCGTGTCACGAAGCACTTATGAAAGTGACCCATACGATTTGGTATGTGTATCGAATGAATGCTTGAATAAAATCCACATTTCCATGAATTAGGACGTCGATGTGAAATTTAATTGATCAGAAGATTTGTTCAAGGCGAAAACAAGTCGTCGGGGCAAATCTGACGTATTTTAAGGCGTTACACCAAGAAAGATCTATCTCTCCACTTTGTAATTCACTCTATACACTCGACGTATTATCTTATTTGATCATCAGACCTTGTCTCCAGTCATTATGACTGCTCTCATGTTTAGATCGTAAATAAGTTCGTCTATGAGTATTTCACCGCATAGTATTTCTTGTCGCTTTACCCTATAAACTATGGTGTTTAATTAATTCTTATCATTATTTGACCTTCCGTAATAAGATCCCATGGTTTCCGAGCATAACCGTTTTTTTCAATCTGATAAAAAAATTTCTAAAAGTATTCCAAAACATAAATTTCAAGTTTTCAGTTTATGGTTTTTGAATATATACAGATTTTCTATTTCAACTATGGCGAAACAATTGTGGCAGCGAAATTTTTGCAAAATTCTTTTGGTTTCACTGTAATATAAAAACCGCCATAGACGTATGTAGAATTTTTCAAAAATATTTATTTCAGTCAAAATGACATACTGTTCGCGACGAAGAAAACAAATGGGATGTATGGTTGCAAGCTTACATGTCAGAATAAATCGAAGACAAAATAACACGAGAAAAGGACACGCGTCAGAATAACACGCGATAAAATAATACATGTTATTTTCTCGTGTGTTATTTTGTTTGGTGTTATTTTGACGTGACACCGTTTATAATGACAAATAACTCAGGAATGTATCTGTATATTTATGAATGGAATTTTCGAGCTTTCTAGAGATTTTTAGAGTATTCTAGAAAAATGCGGTATTTTTATTCACACGTAAGAATTACGTGAAGCTACAATTTCACCTTTTTTTTGTGCAGTTTACTAATAGTTCGTTGAGAAAAACTGGCAACAGAAATTCTACTCGTTTCATCATTTCCCTAGAAAGAAATGCATCAACGACGTCGATTTTTTTCTCTCTAGAGTGGCCTAGCCCCTTAAAATGAGCGATAACCTTGATGATGGATATAAAGAATCGTTGGATCGAGATCGAGTGAAGAGCCTCGTATAATGAATGAAGGACTGCGCTGGCAATTTGTCGTGGCACATTTAATCGTTATACTTTGACAATTAGAAAAAAAAAATTTCAATTCCTTTTTCATATACGCACGCATTCACGAACTTCGGAATTCTCCGACATTTCCCATGAGTTAGTCCAATCTAGCAAGACGACGATCGCAATTAAAGCTAAATCTATTATCGTAATTGAAATCAAAATGGGCGATGCGTGAAAGTGCATTCATACATCCGCAAAGTTAAAGGTATGTGTGTAAGTCTAGAGATTAATCGTGTTTCTGAAGTCGAGGACGCGTATCACACAGACATAGACACGATTTCTGTGAAATTAATATCGAGAGTTGAGCTGCAGGAATAATGTACTTCCATCGAAGATTCATCTCTCTGTATCGTTCTCCTTATCTTCTCAACTCTCGGCAAAAGACTCCGCGAACACTTTGATCGCGTTCAATTATTATCCTTCAATCTCTCTCGGTCTTCTACAGAAGAAACACGCAGGAATGCTTTTGACTTTTTCATCAACCGGAATCACACATCAAGCAGAATATCATAGACTTGAAACGGCGTGTATGTTTTCTTCTCAAACGAATAAACTGGAAATCACGAAAGGGACGAGTCGAGTTTTCAAGCAACATTTACTTTATTTTTATTCGCAATCTTATGGTCATTAAGATCGTGTGTCATGAATCTGCTTTTTTTCGCTCTATTTGCATAACTCATGAGTTTCATGGTCCTCTTCACAGAGCTACGCAGAAAAACCGGGTTATTCCAGTGATTCATCCAGTCAATATACAAAACGTACATCTTCTCGAACAGCATGATAAAGGATTTTGTAAATTCTGAGTGAAACACGCCACGGGAATGAAAGAAGGCACGTACGTCAGAGTGAGCATCAGGCGTCTGGGGAAATTTAGGGCTGAAGATAAATTGAACTAGTTAACAAGTATCCACGTGTACGTAGTTTTATTACGTCAGTGATTTATACCGTGATGTTACATTACCTGGTATTTCCATTTTCTTCAAAAATAAATAGGGAAGAGTGCAAAAAATTGTGTCGAGAAAAATCATCAGGAAACGTGTCAATCAGCAAGTGTTGCTTAAATATTAATAATTTTACGCGGCATCATCTATGCGTACGTACAGACAACCCACGTCCGTGAGCAAGTTCACCAGCGAAGTGAATTACTTGGTCCGGCTCTATTTTAACGATCCACAACTTTTCTAGTTACAGCGAAATATTGCTGTGGCTTTCAAACTGTGAAAATTCGCTGTGTCTTTCTTTCAAGTAAACCGTGTCCTTCTCTTCGAGTATCCGTTTTATTTTATCGACCGGTATTCATCCGTTGAGAACAGGTTCATTAAGGACCATGACTTTCCATAGAGTATGCAAAAACTTTACATTGATCGAATTATTTAAACACTCAGTAGACACACAAGTCACGAGTGTCATTACAAAATAATGAATTCGATGAAAATCTTGGCTAATATGAAAAGGTTGGATACTTTCCGTACCAACATTATTAGCTTCTGTTAGTTTTGGAAAAAATTGAATTGTTTGGTATTAACCCTCGGTAGACACACATGGGTCTGAGGTGTCCAGCCTATTCAGCGAATGGCTCGAATTTCTCGTTTTTCGTATCGATCACCATTAAATAACAATAATGAAAAATAATTTTGATCCATCACCCACTGCAGGCTCTCTTCCTATAAATCCAAAACTACTTTTCTGAATTTTTTCATATTTCCCCGACCCATGTGTGTCTAGGGAGGGTTAAAAGTCTTGGCAACCTTCACATCTTGCTGAAAAATATTATTATAATAATATAAATATAATATTATAATAATACATATAATGAGGTCTTGATAATTCATATTTTTCTTAAATACACCGAGAAATTCTGACCTCGGAATTTTTTCGTTTTGTATGTTTTTTCCCTGAATGATAAATTCCATAGAGGTCACCGTCTTCGTCCCACAATGATATTCAATCCGTACTGAAAATTTGATTTATGCGTAGGTCGTTGGTTTGTTTATCTATGTCCAGCCTGCTTTGCGCTTGAGCGATATAGTTCCAATTTGAGCAAGCGGTTAATTTCGGTAGCATTCGGTGAGAAACATCAAACTACTGGAGTGTTCTAGTTTATACTGAACTCCAAGAGCAAATCTCAATCCTCCGTCTCCCTCAGCCCTCTCTCCCTTGCTCTGCCATGCTAATGATCTTTCATCGCTATCTTTCCGCCCTTAAAGGTGACAGTCGCAAGGTAAGATGTTGGCAGACGATGTAAATAGTGAGTCACACATACGGAAGAATTACATTTCATTGAAGCAGCAAAAACCAACCGAAATTCTTAATATAAAATGGAGTGCTATAGAAATTTCTATTTTGCCTCATATGGGAATAAATTAGGCGAAGGAAAAAAAATACGAGCTTTCAAGAGTAAATCCGGATGAGGATTTCTCATGGCACCAAATTTGGTGTAATTTAACGAGAATTAATTAAATCGAACTGCAAAGACACAGAAATGTTGTTTTTTCACTCTTTGCAAAATAAAATGTTTGTCTATATGGCTCGACGCGAAATGGAATTAAAAAAAAGAAAATTTCGAGAAAGCTGACGCGAGCTAGAACGCTGTCACGTATTCGTACACCCCGGCATGTGGTTTTTCTGAGTATTTTCAAAATTTAAAGCGATCTTACTCCGGGATAAGTTTGAAAAAATGAAAATCTGACTGCGGTGTTTTGATGAAATGTTATTCCTCGCTTTCACTTCGTTTTAAAGGCATTGTGATCCGGCAGGACATTAGCCCATCGCCTGACGTTACATTCGATTGAGATTTTCCCTCATATCCTTCGAAAGTTTGAACCTCACCGAATGTTGACCCATTCATCAGACTCTGTAAAATTCCCAAACGAAAAATGAAAGGACATTTTATTCGACAGCCAATCAAAACTTTGACTTCTTGATTTACACCCACAGTTATATTTTTTTGGACTAGTTACGATCTCCGGGTTTTTCCCAGTTAATTTATTGTATTTTGTGACAGAATTCACACTCTGCTTTCAATATTATTATGGACGTTCATACTTTGTCATGTAAACAAAGGATTTTCATGTTACTACACAAAAACTTCGCATTTTTAAGGGAGTTAAAAAACGAGCGACATTTTCATAGATAAGCACAGTACCAATAATAATCTATCGTTTTATCCTGTAGAGGGCATTTTGTCGAAAGGTGGGCTAGAGGGCGATAGTCATACGAGAGAGCTTTAATTAAATTCCATGGATTGCTTCCGGGTTATACAAGGGAGAAAATGAAAGAGGGTGAATGGGTGAGGGAGAGAGAGAGAGAGCAGGTTTCGGGTCGATGTCCTGATAGCTAGAGCGGAGCAAGCGCGCGAGCTTTTCCCGCGTTTTACAAGGAAAACGCCCGTACAGTGTAGCCACCGGTATTTCATTAATCTTCAAATGAGCATACATTATTTTGACTTTTTTTTGTCATATGTGAGGATTTGTAATTCCCTTGAATTGAGTAGGGATCCCCATTAACGAATCCACGAAAAATGTCCGTTCGAATAGACCAATCGGACAGATCCCAGTAGACAATTCATTCCAGCAATTAAACATTGATCAGATAGCTTTCAGGCCATGCTTAGGAAATTGTATCATTGTGCGCTCGATTTTATAACCCCCTCCCCCGATATCGACTTTGTGTCAAGATCCGTAAAGGGATTCGAAAAATTACTCCTACTATATAGATTTTAACATCGTGTTCCTGGCACATGTTCCCCGCAAGCATTTGATTATCCTTGCATACCCGAGATTTCGTTTTCGTCAATCACGAAGATTTGATTAAATTTTGATCAGTTAACGAATTTCTCGTTTATACTTATTTCGTTCAAATTTTCTTATGGGCAAAATGATCGATGCTTTTTCATGTTTATGCAACAAAATTATCGAGTCCCAAAAAGTACAATTATTCCGAAACGTCTTGCTAAGTGACATTGGGAACTAAAAACATTTTTATAAACGCCACTGACCATATAAAATGTTGAACATGCAGAAATTCACTCGTTTGAGTTGACTCATCAATTATTTTTCCTACAAAGCAGAATTCCGTGAATATTTAATCGCTTAAAATAAGCTTGTTCTGTTTTCATAACACAACGGAAAGTTCTTATCATGTTCGATCAATTATTTCACAATAAAATTTCGCTAATTAATCTGTTATCTTTTATGGTTCTGCAGACTCTCTTTCACGGCGATATTTTTAGAGTAAATCCTTTGCATTCACACAGATAGGGCTGCTTCTTTTCCTCATGGTGATTATCCTTGATCCTCAAAGCATACCATTAGCTTGGTCGTGACTATGAAAGAAGTTGCCATGGAGACAAAAATCAAGAGGAACTTTCTCTACGGTAGGTTTTGGCCAATAAAAGAAACGACTATGGCTAAAGTCTCGAGAGTAACAGCCATGGAAACGGGACAATGAAACGTATTACGGATATTCACGCTATCCAGATGTTTCCTCCGGAGCTGTTGGGCGCGAGGGTGGCGACGAGTGTCATGCAGACAGCCTTATCCCGAGTGAGGTATTTTGGTGAAGCAGACGTCCGGTAGAGGGCCACGATCGAATAAGCGCTTTCGCGAAAACGAAGCATCGAGCTCGTACCAAAACGCTCAACCGGATGTACCAATGTCGAGAAACCAAAATCCTCATTTATCGAGAAGAAACAAGGCTTCGACATTCTAAACGAAATTTCCCCTTAGAAGTCAATCGATTTTTTGCACACTGGAAATGGAATTTTGTTGAAAAACGTCGATATTCTGTTGTCAACGTTAAACGAAATATTTTTTGCTAATTTCAAAATGTTCCTAATTTTTGCAGTATATTTGGTTTCTAACGGAACTGTCACCAAAATTTGCGATCGGAATGACCAAAATTTGCTTTCCGAAGAGACTTTCTAGTATATTAAAAAAAGTTCAGTTTAACGTATCCAATAAAATATCGATCTTTCCCAACAAAGTTTTCATTTCGAAGAACGACAAATTTGCTAGAGAGTTCTGATTCCAGTATCCATGTGTAAATTTTGAGTACGCAGCTCCGTGCTCGTGCACCATTGCCTCCAATGATCAGCACCCTGAGATCACGTTCCACATTTATTATCACATGTTCACAGAGATTCGCCATTTACACTCTGGAAATTCCTTTCCTTTGTTCGCAGATCCTGACGATTGCTATGCATGCGTTTTCGCATTAGCCATTTCCGACTCGTTTCACCGCCTTCTCTGTTTTTTTTTCTTTGTCTTCGAGTTCTAAATCATCGAAGAGAGATGCATATGCGTAACCACGTATACATAAGAGTTGGAAAAATAAATCTGGTCGTGCGGAGATTGGTGAAGCAACGAAGCCCAAAGAGCCTCTCTGGAGATGTTTCATTGATCCTTGAGCCGAATCGGGTGCTCAGCTCTGGCAATATGAAGAAGCAATATCTTAAGAAAACACGATGAATCTGCGCACTGGAATTTTTCTACAAGATCATACTAAATATTCAACAAATTCTTTCTCCACTGAAGTTCTTCATGGTATTCAAGTGAATACAACTTATATAATGTATATACGAATGCGAAAGAGTGTGTGTGTGGATATTTGTGAAGAACATTTAGATCTCTGTAGCGTTTGCAGATTCTTCGAATTGCCGGAGACAACGATTTAAAAAGTTTTATAACGATCAGTACGCTCCCACATGTCGTCTCCGAGAATGAGCGTGAAACTATGGCGAGGAAGTGCTTTTCCGAACGGTTGAAGAAAGAAAAAAATGTGAGAGGTAGACCAGACGCCTTGGGGTACTTTTCGAGCTTCTCTCTCGTGCACCTATTTCCGTTCTTCAATCTCTCTTATAGCAAAACCATACATGAGATATATACATGTGCTTATTCCGTCTGGAATAAACTTCAACCGACCGCGGGCGAATAGGAAAGGAGCATCAAACATGGAGGAAGCAAAGTTAGAGGCCCGAACAGAGGCAAAAGAGTAAGGTACGAGACAGACAATAGTTTCTGGATATGGATCGAGTTCCTCGAGTTGTTGAATCTAATCTCTGCTCTCTATACATCAGATCTGTCGCACTAAATATACGCTCTTTGCAGTAATGTAATGCCATGAGTATACATACACATACAAACCCAAGGTAATGGATAAGCCGATTTATGAACAGATGTGACTTGTAGGTCAAGAAATCACGAGACAACTCCGCGTGCCGGTGTTCTGGATCATATATACAGGGGTCTACAGGTCAAGACATCGTGCGACTCCATGCACGAGTCTTGATCCGGTACAACAACCTATACAGATATTTGTGTATACGTGTTGACTGCATAATAACTTTAACCGTACATGGAATTAAAATTCTTATCAAAATTATACAAAAATACGATATAACCATTTGCAACGACGAGCTAATGTCGAAAAATGTGAAAAATTCATTTCTTTTTTACTATGAAATAATTTTTCACTTTTTCTACATCCATTAATTCTAGAATTATTATAGTTCCACGTTTTGATAAAAACGCAGTAATTCTTCGTGTTACGACATTTTCAAATATAAAACACTGTTTCGACCCTTTGAGTGCATACTGGGTCTTTTTGACCCGAGAAATTTTCTGTCACCGATTCTTTGGCGATGGCAAGGAATGTTTTTGCATTGAATTTTCCTTTTTGTCGAAAAATAAATTCAGGGCTAGAAAATATGGAAAATTATTACTAATATAAACGTCCGTACAAAACAAAAACGCATATTTAGCGAAATACAAACATTTCAAAAACGCCTTGGGTCAGATTGACCCAAGGATGCACCTATAGGAGGTCTGCACTCGAAAGGTTAAATCGATGCTCGTGCCCAAGAAGCTCTCTCCTCGAACTCCTTCGAATTATTAATTATTATAATCAATGACAGCGGCTATTGATTTTCGTACATACGTTCCTCGTGTTTTATGAAACCATGGACTAACAGAGATCCACGAAATCTCTATCGTTTGTAGACATGTTTTGCTTGTTCTCTTCGTCAAACTCGCCTCTCATTGCCGACGGCATTCAGAGCATCGCTGCCGAATCATTTCCGACCTACACTCACCCATACAGACGCATGAATCTCGCTGATGAGCAGTTTCATGCCGAATACACGATCCAGAGTACTCGATGTTAGAAAAATAAGTTTCATGCATGTGAGCAATCTTTATTTTCCCCACCACAAATTTGCCAACAATTATTTCTGCATGGGGTATATGTAGGAACATTTATCCAGTACATAATTCCAGGCAACGATTTTTCTGATTGAATTATCGTTCTTTTCATCGTACTTTTCGAAGATTATTTGAAAATTACTCCAAAATTGAGCACCCGCACATTTTGTTTAATTGGAATAATTTTTCATACGAAAAAAAAATATTAACACTACGTCTGCAAACTTGGGTCATTCGGGTCCGGGCGAATCCGATGGATCGGTCCATTTATTGGATCAAACATGGATGAAAAAATTTATTTTCCTACAATTTTATAATTGGAATTTCAACTTGAAGTTTTCGAACAGTACACTGAAAAAAGAAATTTGTTGATTCAACAAAGCCAGGGCGAACGATAACCATTTTGTAAATTTGACAAAACATTTTTTTTATTTGACAAAACGGCAACATTGAAAAAAAAAAAGTAATGAGGCGGTGAGCGCATATGTAGTTGAGGTATTAACCTGTTTTGTCAAATGAACAAAATGGTTTTCGTTCGCCCTGTCTTTGTTGAATCAATAAATTTCTTTTCTCAGTGTAGTCTGCATTTTTTTAGAATTTTGGAAATGTAATAACAGACTGAAAGAATGGTGTGTCCAGATCGACAGACGGAACGTGAGGAAAAATGTTTACAGGCAAAGTGTTAAATGTTGATGAATCTCGAAAAAGATAATATACATAATAAGATGTGAAAATAGAAAATGGAAGTTTTAAAATTAATGTTTATCTTTATCTGTATGGATGAGTACGAAGGCTGTGAAATAATGTTGATTTTGTTCCTGTGTTCGAAATGATATGTTTGAATACCTTCTACAGAGTTGGATGATTCTGTGGCGGTGGTAATGACGCTCGTTTGTCAGAGCGAATGGTGGGGGGGCCGGCACGAAATAGCCGGGATTGACAGAGAAGACACGTACACACAATAGCAATATGGAAGGATGGAGGGAGAGAAAAAAATGATGAGAGCAGGCGGTGGGGCGGAAGAAACCGCTGATGCGGCACCCGCGAGAGCATTAAAACCGAGACGTACGTGCACTCGTCCGTCCGAGAGTTTATAAATCGCGAGGATGCTCACCGGCTACTATAAAGTCACACTTGTTTTATCGTCTTCTCCAGCTTATTTTCGTAATATCACATTGATTAAAGTTAACGAGCGATACTTTAAATCTCCGTGTGTGCTGCAACGCTCGTGTCATTTTGTCGATACGAGAAATCCATCAGGCTCTTATCCCCGAGCGTTTTCATCTCGGAACGAATATAATCGGATGCTGCAAGCTCCTTGAATTCTCTTTGAAGATAACAAAAAGTCTTTTCCTCGCGAATTGTTCGAGTCTTCGTGATCGCAGAAAAAAAACGCAATAATTAGAAAAGTTCATAGCGCAGTACACTTTTTGCTCAATTTCATCCGCGCCTCACCGGGCAACGGGGCTCGTTAAGCTCTTTATAAAGCGCAATCGCGAGTTCTCCCCCTCCAACTGGACCAATCGCGAGTGTATTTTTATACCTGGATGCCTTCTCCTGTGTGTGTACATCCGCGACGCGGTGAAACAAAAAGATAATAATACGAAAAGAATTGTCGGCACGTGGGAACAGCGACGCGCCGTGCTATTCCGCAACTTGAACAAAAGCTTCGGGGCGAACGGGGGAGAATAACTTTCCTCAATATTTGCTTCCTCGAAGGAATATTTCGAGTTTCAAACGTTGTATCGAAACGATAGACGTTTTTTCGGCTGCTGCAATCGAAATAAACAATTTTCGAAAAATCTACGACGACGCACCGATGCAGGTTTTTTTTTCTTAACAATATTGTTTATGCTGTTCTTGGGGAATATATCAACAGCAGCGAAAACAGCATCGTGCACTTTATGTGCATAGGATAAGTGTCGGAAAGCAATCACGAACATTTCCTTTTCCTATCGATACGTTTCTGTGTTTACTGATTTGTATGTAAATAACGACACAGGTATATAAAAATACTGTGAAGTTTACTAAACCGTACGGGTTCTGGGTGCACGAGAATAAAACAGAAAGAGAGAGCAAGCGATAGAAAAATATAGAAAGAAAGGCATTTCATCGATCGTCACAAATTGGATTCTGGAACTGAAACACGTCAGAGCATCGACGCGGTGAAACTCGAAAGCCGGCAGTCTTCGGTGCCCGGGCGTATTATCGTGACAACTCCTGGAGGTTCGTAGCTGAGACTTGCACGAAGAAAACCAGCAACGGAAACGTCCATTGGGAATTTGGTAAGAATTGTAATTTTGCACAATTCCTTTTGCATCATTTCGCATTCCAATTAATGAATTTTCTTCTGTTACAATTTTTCGTTTAGTTTCTAACTTTGCTTCTCAACATTTTCAACTTTTGGTACTTTTATAAATATTAAAATGTCAGGTGCATTATTTTTTGTCGAAAAATGGATTCGTTTGTACTTTCCCACGAGCCCAATCATTTGTACGTCATTGTTGGTTGAAAGAGTAACGAGAATATTTTTCAAACCCTCCAAGTTTTCAATCTCGATAAAACGAATGAATTACTCATAGTGACACAATCGAAAGGAATGATGAATTAGGAATGTTAATAGCAGCGTGGGATTTTTTTTCTTCGTGAAAAGCATTGAACGAGATCTGGGCTGAGGAATGTGTATCGGAATGTGGCACGTGTTTGAAGCAAGCCATGCGATCTCGATGGTGTAATAAATAAAGTTCAATTAACGGTCCAATTAACGAAGCTATTAACGGGTTTTACCGATGCCGGCCAGTAACTACATAACCTTCGCATTTATGTATTACTGTATTGGAATGTAGAACGAGAAACGTTTCGAACACGCGAGCCAGTCACCACAGAAGCGCAAATATCTTCGCGCGTGCAAAATCCCTACTGCAAGCATAAAAAACGCTCTCAAGTAAATTGAGGCCAAAAGAATTAGAACCGAAGCTATGGATTGACTCAAAGATTGTTAAAAAAAAAAACGTGCAAATAAAAATCTTGCATCTCGCCTAGAAAGCCTCGTACAAAGAACCGCAGACTGTCGCGGATATCCGCGAGCTATACGGGCATCCCAACAAAAAAATCTCTCACACATTGGCGGCACATGTGGAAAATATAATTCAAACAAGCGAGCAGGTGTCGTGATTGCACAATTTTGTCTCGTAGTCTCTTGTGGCCCAGCGGTCTAGCGAGACTATAATCAGTATACGATACAGCCTCAACTGGTGTTCGTGTTTTTTCTTCTCGCTCGTAAATAATTCACTCTTTTCACACACTGTTAAATTACAACGCTCTCAACGTCAAAAAAAAAAGTGTATTCTAATAACGAGTGATGATATTACTTCATAATCTTTGAACGCACACACTCGAAAAAGGAGAGATTTAATAAAATATATGAACGCCAGACGCCGATATACCGCACGTAGTTTTGACAAGAAGAATATGATAAAATCATGCAGGCGTATATTATTTATGAGGCGATTTATCCAACTGTAAAGTCTGTTAAATAATACACACAGGAATTGAATTTCTTTGAGCCAAATGCGACATTCCGCAGTGTTACGTTCTCGTACACACGTTACTAACGTCAAAAACGTAATATAATAATAATGAGCTGTGAACGCACACACGTGGACGAAGATATACGAGGGCGCGATGTACTCGTCGCTTCATCAAGTTATATTACACATTGTACATGCAAGGGGGACGAGGTTGATTCGGCTGATTTCTCTCGGTACAGTTTCGCAGATGAACACGATCCTCCTTCTCTCTCTGACTCTCTCGCTCACATTCTTTGCTGCTCTCTTGCTCGTAATTTCACTCTCTGTTGTGTCCGAACAATGCATCCATTTCGAACTAATTTATCATCAGGTGAAGGAGGAAAGACATATTAACTTGATGACTCAATTAAATTCAGAATTTATAAATGATTATTATTTTTGTACCTAGTGAGGTAATGGAAGTCCAAAGAGATTGACAATCCACTATAAAAGCACGGTAATTGCTATTCGCAGAGGCATTGTTCATTAATTTGCTTCGGCGATTGAAAAAATTGCAGAAATTATGTCGAATCATATATTTTGCTGTTTATATCGTATTTTCATTATTCTGACTGCGATATCAAATTTATTCGAAGCTTTTGCGAGTACATCGTGTTTCTCGTTTCCCTCTTTACTCCGTGTGTATATCTGTTGGCTGGTGCGATTGACGGGCGCCACGAATAATAATGCAGGAGGGTCACCGGCACTCCTGACATTCGCACGATCGCACATACACAAAGTCGCACTCTTTGGATATCGTCAATCGTGTAATTATAGATTTTACTCATGTACTCTTATTTGCCTCATTTCATTCTTTATGAAGTGCGCAGCATATGAGTTAAAAAAAAAAAAAAAAAAAACAACAACAAACAGAGAAGAGGAAAAGCACCGCAAGAATCTCGATATATTATTTTTATAGCACGGAACAAAATGTCCGAGATAACGACCCTCATCTTTGGAGGCAATGTCAATAAAGAAGCGTGAAAAAATTTGTCCGTATAATTGTCAGCTTCTCAATTTTTCGGAGCCATCGTCGCATTGACTCACGGTCCAAGAGAGTCGGTTGGCCACAAATCAACGTTTTCTAGGACCGATTAAAAAACATTTGTTAAGACGATGCGACCACTCTTTGTAGTGCCATTCGTTAACCCTTCGAGTGCATACTGGGTCGTTTTACCCCCAACAATTTTCCGTCACGAGTGCCTCACCCACATAAGGATATAGTCAAGTGCACCGAAACCTCCATAATAGCAATTTTGTCAACGGTTGCTTTCATTTTCACCTCGATCGTTTCCTCGACGTATATCTCACGCGAGTACTAAACATTGGAAAGTAACGTACTCGAGTTTGGCTGGGTCTGACATTTTGCAATGAAATTCTCAAAAGTCCTGGAATTTTCATCTGTTTCTTGTGTTCTTCTCGCAAGATTTCCAAATTTCTATTTTCAAGAAACGTTGACGTACGAAATTCCCAAAATTTATAATTTGGCGGAAACTTTTACGATTCAAAAATTCTTCCAAGTTTCTAGAATTTTTTATAAGACCGGAATATCGTCTTCGATTAATTTGGATGATCAGGTAGAAGCAGAGCGACCAACCACGAATACGACCGACCGCGAGCGCGCGTCATTTTTTGCGCTCGCTCGCTTTCGTCGAGTGCGTTATTCGTTCGCTAGCCTCCATCGCCTCATCCATTCATCTGCTCCGTAGACTAGCTCACTTTGTCCGTATCCGGCCTGCACGTGTCTAAATACGGGCGAGAAAGATCGAAGATAACGGACCAGTAATCTCTCTCTCTCTCTCTCTCTCTCTCTCTCTCTCTCTCTCTCTCACACACATACAGACACGTACAAATATGCGCAAGTCGAATCTCTTTCAACATTCGCCGTCTTCAGAGCAATTTTTTTTTGGCGATCTCCATCAGAAAATTCTGATTCACATCGTAGCAATAAAAATGTTATTAGAAGAAGAAAAAAAATTGATTGCGATGAAACCACGCATGGATCGAGAGAGTGACACAGAGGAGGTGCGTTCTGGATACAATCGGAAAGTGTCAGCACGATTTCTAGAATACCGATCGTAATTATGCAGGCGCACACAATGAAATGAGATTCTGTTTTGTCACCGCTACAGATGTGTTTTATTGAATAATGCGCAAATTGATCATGAAACTCTTACTGATACTTACGCTTAATTAAAAATACAATTTATTTTTGCGTCCCTTTATGAATTTTTTGTTTTTTTCTTTATTCTGAACCGATTTGCCAGGCTCCATCAATCATTGTAGAATTTATTTTTGCTTCCTCATTAAAGTTCACGATGCATGTTTGGAAAGATCATTTATTTCGCTGTTCAATCGTCCCCTTTTCGTTGTTTCACTCTCTCAACTCGTCCCTACATTAATCCTGTACAAGGTGAACTTCCATACTCGGTCGTAAATTTAAAGATACATATCTTTTGATCTTCAATGAGCTCTGCACGTCATCGCCTGTGTAAAACATATTGATGACATCGCACATGGACTCGAATAGCCCGTTTGTTCTAGTTAAGGCAACTGACTCAATCGTCCTCTTCCAAGATCAAGCTCGATACATCAATACCATGCAGACAAGAGCACACAGCTGGTGATGCGTTCGGGCAAAATATATTGCTGTATATTTACGACCTGATGACGTCATGATTTTTTTCAAAACCATTTGTGCGCAAATGCCTGTGAGATCATTCCATACTACATGGACATATTTCTGATGGTCGCGTTTTATTGCTGTGGAGAAGCGAATTTGCGACATTGCGTAATCCTCTGAAAAATTACGTGGCAATTTGATGAATGGACGAGCCACAATCTCTGCCGATTGAGCCAAACTTACATTTCGCTTATTGGAGCCATTTTCATCAACATTTTTCACAGCCTCAGTTTCGAGGATCAATTGATTTATAATCTTTCCCTTTGAGTGCATACCGGGTCATTTTGACCCGAACAATTTTCTGTCACCGATTGTTTGGCATTTAATGGCAACGATCGTTTTGGCATTTTATTTTCGTTTGCGTCAACAAATAAATTTAGCGCCATAACATATGGATAATTTACTACAAAAAACGTGTCGACAAAAAAAAAAACAAAAAATTCATATTTACCGGAATCAAACGGTTTGAAAAACGTCTTGGGTCAAATTGACCCAAAATGCATTTATAGGATGTGTGCTCTCAAAGAGTTAATTCGCTCGAGGGGCTCTTATTCAGTATTTTTTGTTTAAATAAAAATGATCACATTTTTCAAAACAAACAGTCTTTTGCTTTTTGTGAAAACATCCTAATTAATGGCCTTTCAGAGAAGAGATGAAAAAAATATCAGCACAGACCGAAGAGAAAGGAAAAATGTGGAATTGAGTGGAAAAGAAGCTTTTTCACGTAGCGGATGAAAGGAAAAAGTAATATACAAAATGAACGTTACACAACCGGAAGTTGCAACGATATAATCAACAAATATGTATACCCATACGGATGCGAAGCTTCGCTTTTTCCAAAGCTCTTTTTAGTGTTGAAACATAATGACCGTGTGAGTACGATAGAGTGTTGGTTATGTGGCATCGTAACGAGGCTGGACGGCGATAGGGGTGGAAAAGGGGTGGTTTGACCAGCGAAACGGACAGCGGCTAAATGGCACGAGAGGAGGAGGATTTCCGTATTAGCGTCAATCCGTATGGCATAAGGCTCCGTGTATTTTATTCTCTGTTTTTTTTTTTTTACTACACAGTAATGCAGGTGTCCACCGGTATTAGTGTCTGGCTTGGCCCGGTCGTCGGTCTTAATTTTGAGCTTATTTGTTTTTCTCCAAAATCTGAAAAATCATGTCCAGCAAAAAATTGCATTTTTGCAAGCTGCTGATCATAATCAGGCTCAAGAATTCTCTCGACTTCGGGTTATTTTCATTCATTAGGCTTTTCAGTAGCTCCAGCTAATCAAAAAGTTCTGGCCAGCAAATCTTTTCACTCCAACCGGGCACAATCCTACTTTTTGATGTCCGAACTTTAGTTGGTTATCAAAATTGCATTCTGAAAGCATTCTCCCACTATTGTTTTGCTTGAAACAAATATTGCTAATAATAATTAACGTAACTATACGGTGCGACTACGTTATACGGTTTAATGTGAAATGTTATGCACGTATTCGGAGCAGTAAAGATTCGCATTTCGTGACACACAGCAAGTCTTATGGAGTCTCGTTAAAAAGTTAACCCTTCGAGTGCATACTGGACCGTGTTGACCCAAACAATATTTTGTTATCGATTGTTTGGCATTTGATGGCAACGAATGTTTTTGAATTTAATTTTCTTCTTCGTCAAAAAAATCAATTTAGGGCCATAAAATATGGATAATTTACTTCCAAAAACGTCTCTACAAAAAAATAACAAAACATGCACATTCACCGGAATACAACGGTTTGAAATACGCCATGGGTCAGATTGACCCGATATGCAAATATTGGAAGTCTCCACTCGAAGGGTTAACTCTTTGTGTTGTATGTTATAGAAATGTAAAAAGATATTAACTTTGGGAAAAAGTATTTCGGATGAGGCCACGATTTTGAGAATCAACCACTTTTCCATAAAACGGGTTCATTATTTATGGTGTAGTATTTGTCAAACGGAACAGTCTGAAGTTTATTATTTATTTTCTTCCGACAAACATCTTTTCATGTTGCTGTGTAATTGAAAAAAAAAATTAGAAACAAATTTGTAAAAGGTTGTAGAGTTATTCCATGAAGTGTAATTTTTTCTAGTGCTGTGCGTAGAAACGCCATAAACGATGGTGAACCTTCGCGAAATGCTGCACACAGTTTTATCATTGTCCTGGCAATGTCTCAATCGCGAATGTCTGAAAATTGAGAAATTTGTTTTTAAAAGGTTTTTTCTTGTCAATTATCCAACTGGCAGCAACAGAGTGAAGCTTTCGAGTTCAGACAAAATCTACGCGTGGATGCCCAACCCGGTCCGTTGACCGGTTTTCGTCACACAAATAGGCAATTGAAAAAAAAAATGTATATCGAGCGGAAAATAGTGAAATTTTATCGTATTTTCCAAAGGAGAATGAACTGCACAAATTCTGTTATGCAGGGATTGCCAGTTCGAGAGTTTTCGAATAACGGACAAGTATTTCATTTACGTGGATAAAACGCGCGTTGTACAGGTATAGAACGCACATTTTTATGTTGCATAACGCAGGTTGAATAGAACACAAGGGACAAAAAAGCTCTCATGGTTGACAACTCACTGACCCTCTGGGCAAGGTTTTCCGGACAATGGGGAAAAAAATTTAAATGCTTTGTATAACCAAGCTGCAAAAAGTGGGTATGGTGAGAGCCAGAGAGAGCGAGAGAGATAGAGAGAGAGAGAGAGAGAGAGAGAGAGAGAGAGAGAGAGAGAGAGAGAGAGAGAGAGAGAGAATTTACACGGTCGACTTGTATCATTCATGGATTAATGTCCAACGAAAGCAGCTTTTGGGCAAAACCCTATCTTCAACTTTCTGGCTATTGCAAATGTATTCCCATGATTTCCTCATAATCGACGTCGATATAGTAGAGTTTTGACATTAGCTCCAAAAGTGCTGTGGGGGATGTTCGACAGAGATACTTTTTTATTCATTTTGTTTATTTGTAAGCTTCCCTCGTCGATCGACATACATGAATTCCACTATATGACTTAACCCTAGGACCCTACTCAGGAGTTCCCCAAACCCCTACAAAATAGTGAAAAATTCGAAGATTGTTTAAAATTTTTTTTTATTGCATTTTTCACCGTGAAAAATGAATATTACACTTTTTCTCAATCGTTCATTGTATTTTTCAGAATTCGAACGATCAAATTTAAAAAAAAGAAAGCTCTCTACGACAAATAGAGAGTCAATTGCATCGATTCAAAGTGCTGGGGTGCCCGTAACTCCAGTGTAGGGGATTTGTTTTAAAACACATAGTGTAGGGTCCTACAATTAAGCAGATACAAGTATGACAAACATAAAAATACATCGGTGCATGTTAACCTACCAAAAAAATCGTTCCTTGACAGAGCAAACAAATAATTGAGTTTGGAGCATGTGTGTGGGACAGTGAGTGAAAAATCGAATTCGTAAACGAGGAAGAGATACTATAGTGGAAAGCAACAGAGATATTATGTTGGCTTCCAGCAAATCATGCAAAAGTCACACAGCGATGCTCCAAAACTTTAAGTAACCATGTCTGGATGTCAACCATATTTTCATATGGTTTTCAGCTGGTATTTCACAATAAGGTTTCTCCGATCGCGTTGTTATCAAGCACAAACTTGAAGAGATTTTGCTTTCGTCGTGCGGTCGCTTTGAAAATTGTTTTCCGTCACCGACAGGAAGATTAATCATTTTTCCATTCGTCATTTCTTAGACGACCTTGGCGTTCTTACGATAAAAGTTGTTGAAATCTTGAAATCGATGAATTTGACAAAAACCGAACTGTGTGAGCCAAGAAATTGGTTGGAATAACGCTGAAGTTTAAGATTCAGTATTTTTTATTAATTACAACGCTTTTCCTGGACCAGAAAATCTCCATTTCACCAATTATGCAAAATCGTTCGTTTCCGCTTTCCGACGCAGTTTTTTTCGACGCCTTCAAGTCAAGTCCTTTTTTACTTTTCACGAGTTCAAAGACACGCCAGAGATAAGCACGCCAGTCCATTTTAAATAATTAACTTAGCACAGGAAAACTACCATCACCGGCAGTGGGAGACTGGAGACGAAAAAAAAAAGCAATGAAAAGGGGAACTTCCATCTGGCTTCTCAATACATTTGACAGAAATTTTTACAAAAAAAAAAAAAAGTGTAACTGCCGGAAACTGCCGATTCGAGATACTAGTTCACATCAGTGACGCTCTTGCCCTTAATAAGTTTTCACACACTGAGGAAATAAATTGGCTGGCTTGACTACATTTTCGTTCTAGCAACTCCTCCTGCCACTTCCTTACAACAATTTTTCAACAAGAACCAGGTGATCCCCTCAACTATTTTCTCCCTTATTTTTGCTCAACTGATAACTTTTATTTATTGTCAAACGGTTCACGGTTTTTCACACATTTATTGGCATAGACTGCTGAAAAGTTGGACACAAAGTAGAAAATATAATTCTATTGAACTTAACATTCCTTGTAAAAAAAAAGTCACTCACGTCATTGCTCCATCCTTAATGATGTAGTTATATGTAAGCTCTGCAAAAAATGACCTAGTTTCTAGGGTTATATTTGATCCATTATCAAGCCTAAACTACTCAGAGAAGAAAAGCTCTATTGATAGTTTAGCTTGCGGAAGAAATTTTATGCTCGGCTTGATTGCTTTTTTGCATTTTCATTTTTCCTCAAACGGTTTCGACAGTTTGAGGTCTATAATTACGGTTTGTGGACTGGGAAACAAAAACTCTTCGAATCAGAATTCAAAAGAACTGAACTTTTGGGCTGCCTTCTATATACGATTACAACTAAGGTTTTTTTCTCATCGATATGTTCTCGCATTGGAGGCAAATATTTTTCAAGCGAGAATGCAAACGGGGCGCCTGCTGTTATTTTCTTAGACTCTATTGTCGTTTCCACCTTATACATTTCCTCGAGTATGTGCAGAGCATAAACGTCACTTTACCGCGAACTTGAAAAGTCGTCAACCTAAATTTTTCGCACGTCTATTCATAGCTCGTGACTCGCTGTTCTTGAGTATTCATTCCTACAATTTTTTCCCGCCAAAATTCGAGCATCTGAGTCAACCAAGTCGGTCAGGTCAATCTGCGTTATTCAAATCACGACCCATATATGATAAATGACGAACGAACCAGCCTCTGCATTGATTACAAGCTCAGTAATCCACGGAGACCAAAATCAAAGGCAACAGCGAGTGACCAAAGTTTTGGAACTCTCGTTAGAGCTAAAACACGAGTCTCGAGCAGCGAACGATTTCCTTGGGGATGAGAACAGGACGACCTGGTAGGCAGGTCTACCGGCAGTCATAAAGATCAGCTGTCAAAAGAACGGCCACAGAAACAAACCTTTTTGCAAAAAGTTATAGTTGTTGCTTTGAATAACTTAAATAATTTATTAAATCGCAGACTTGACACGATTCGTAGTGCGAGAATCAATGTTTCTGTTGAGGCATTGCACGATCCTCTGGACACTGCAGTAACCAAGCGTCCCAATATCTTGATAATTTTGCTATTTTAATTAGAGGTGTTACAGGTTCGATATTTAGTGATAATAATTGACCCTTCGAGTGCATATTGAGTCGTTTTGACTCCAACAATTTTCTCTCACCGTTTGCTTGGCATTTAATGTCAACGAATGTTTTGGCACTTAATTTTTATTATCGATTTGTTATCGGATTGACCCAATATGAACTCATACGAGGTGTGCACTCGAACATTGTATTTTCAGGCCTTGCTGATGCTGAAAACAATACACGTTTCCATCAACAGTCCTCCCTAAAATCGTCCCATACCGAAAACGTGGATTCTATTCCTGGGCAAAGGCCTTGAGCGTCTTGATCCGAAAGCCAGGTCAACGCTGTGTGGTTCGCCCCCCAACTCCCGCGATCAGCTAATGGGGACGTAATACTTATTGCATTACGTAAGCACGTTTTGCAGCAGTGTTTACAAAAGATAAATGGTGAATAACGAAGCTGTACCGACACGGGAGGTTCAACATGAAGTTCCTCGTCACTTTTGCTTCGGTAGACCACGAAAAGCGTTCCTTCCCAAATTGTCCGACCAGAAACGTGCCCTATCTACTGCAAGGCTTCCTGAGATTGCTCATCCTGCATGTAACTGGCATGAGAAGTAGACACGACTACCTGGCTTGTGGGTTTCGAAACTTTGAGATGTTTCAGAGATTGGGGCTGGCAAAAGACGTTTCCATTTGTACAACTCGTTCTATATATGGACCTAGCGAGTCTAAATATATCCACGAACATAAATATTTACCATTCTAATGATTCCTGCGTCAAGATTCCGCCGTGGGTTCTGATAGTAAAACCACAATTTTCCGATGAATTCCCTCGTCTTCAAGAATCGAAAATCTTTCGTAATTGTCAAAGAAGCGCAGTTAGGAGCAACTCAAATTCAACCAATATTGCTTGTTTGGCATTTGATGAGAATCCGGTGTTGTATTAATGATGGAAGACTCATCCCAGACCCTGATAAACGCCTGTGTACGTACGAATCCACAGGACGGTACTCGCTGGTCCGTATAATCGGATTATTTTCCTGTTCTAGCCCATGCCAGTCGGCAAACCGAGCATTAGTACGCCGCCGCGAAATTCAACGCGGACGCGGCCCTCTGACCACTCGGTGTGACACTAGCATTTCCCGACCCGTTAGCTGCGTGTCTGTACGTGCATATATTGTTGGATAATTAGTCGAACCAACTCGAACCACGCTTCATTGCAGATTTATACGAAATTGGAATATATGTGGTCAATTTTCGGAGCTTCAGTCTTCTGGCCTGAGCCAAAAATTCCAATTCGCCGTTCCATCTTTTCGTTTTGTTTTTTGTATTAAAATGCAACGCACTCCGAGTCATTTCGGGAATTCATTCATAATTAATTTTATTTAATTTCTTTTACTAAATCGCGTTTTGATCATATCTTGTCGAAATGAAATAAAAATTGCGATGCCCAATACGTAAAATCGTACGAGTTTCGATGCAACATGCATGGATAGTAGATTAAAAATTAATTCTTCGTAAAAAAATAAAAGTTCGTGTCCTCGACTCCTTTGAACATGATTCACGTAACAATTTCCACAAATATTTCGAAATACAAAAAAAAAATATATGTCAACCAGAGCCTGCGCAGTTCAGGAAGAATTCCTTCCTTCTGTGGTCCCTCGCTTGGCTTATGAGAAATTTTCATTGTGCCATGAAAACTTTGTTTCGAGTGTGGCAGAGAAAAAAATGTCGTTTTTCAACGATCAACCTTGCTTGATGCAACGTTTTTTCAAGTTATGTACGAAATGCATTTTCTGTTTTACTAAAATTTGCTGGCAGAAATGGACACAAGGAAAAAACAGTATTACACTCATTTCCTACTTGGGCTTTTATGCACTTCTCTTATATTTTTAACATATCAGTGATGTAAGTCACATCGCTCGTCGCACAAAGAATAATATGTGGCTCTTCACTCATGCAAAATCCTACATTCCGTGACAAGTACACAGAAAAAGAAGAGGATGGCAACGATGCCGGCATTTACATGCACATACGTGCACATGTATTAGAAAAAAATTGAGAGAGTGATGCAGACTTGAGGGCATTTCTGGCGGAGAGAAAAACGAGAACCGAGGCAGATAGGAGGTGGATAATCACCAGCGAATTCAAAGAACATCACTGTTATGTCTTCGTGGATGACAAATTGCTCTAAGTCTCCTCGCAGTCCCCGCTCTCTCTTTCTCTCTTTCTCCTCCTCAACAACATAGTGTCTACAATTAAAAATCTACATTGCACTGTCTATCACAATTTTCTGTGAATATAAAACTTGCAAACCATGACGATTCTTTTGTGCATTTGTCTTAAGGAAGTATATTGTGTCCGCGGTGTGTATGTCGTTTTTTGCATGATGTATGTTGACTGCCACACACAGCGGAGAATCGATGTTTCTGTTTCTGAGAAATGTTCAGTGCATCGTACAAGGTATCGCACAACAAGAGATCATTGTTCATGGTGGAGGTATGGAGGCAAAGGGTTGATGGAGTAACCATCGACGATCGTCATCCGTCCTTCTCTGACTTCTATTCCATTTATCTAGTCGATGGTAAATGAGACCGAGAGCCACGAAGACGAGCGTGAGATAATTCTTTTCCGTCAAGCATTACCGTCCATTTTAATTAGAATCATGTTCTGGGCGTTTGAAACGATGTGAACAAAGTCCCCATTCTTTGCCTTTTTATTTTATTCCCAGTGTGCATAGCTTATTCAGAACGCCCGATGTTTTTCAACTGGTACGATTTTTTCCACGTATAACAGCGGCAACTGTTGCGATCTGCTCAGTCTCGCGATCCCTATTGACTGTATAGTTTTTTTTTTTTTGTTCAACTACAAAATCACGAGACTCTCGAACAGCGAATATGGTCAGAGGAAGAAGATTTTCTTTCACAAAAGTTTCAAATATTTCTATTTTCTATTGAAAATTCTGAAGATATGTTGACCCTCCGTAAAAAAATTCAGATAAGTCGTTTTGGATCTGTAGAAAGAGAACCTGCCCTGGATGATGGCTTAAAATTCTTTTTTTAATTATTATTATGCAATGGTAATCGCTACGAAAAACGAAAAATTCGCGCCATTCGCTGGATAGGCAGGACACTCCAGATCCATGTGTGTCTGTACTGAGGATTCATCGCTGGTCACGTATGTCTCGGTGCACCGACCTTCGCCTTTGCATTCAGAATTCAGAGCAAAGGAAACGTTCGCTGATGAACTACGCCGATGACTCAGACGTTTAGGCGTCGTTTTAAAAATCCGTTACAAGTCGGAATAAGTCGGAATGGCATGAATCTTGATAAAATACCAAAACAAGTCAATTACCTCCCATCCCCCCGGACTACAATTTTTTGCACTTTACGACAAAATTATCGAAAAAAAAAAACCCACAATCATCAATAAAACACACCGATCCAAATGGTCCACAAATTATTGTGTAAGAGAACGATCAAGCGAAAACAATGGCACGTCCAAACGCGTGGTCGAAGTCCACATACAACGTCACTACCGCGGTGACTCCTTGAAGTGGACGCACGTAATGGTTTATCGTTCAGTCGTGACTGGAAAAACTTGTCGACTTTGTGGAAAGCCCACGACGACGGTAATTTCGACGGTGTAAGAAAATGTCTTGGGAAAAACGTTGGAATGCTTGACCGTGCCGGATGGAAAAAAGGTATGTGATCGCGTCAATAAGAATTCTGTCAAGCACCTCTCATTCGCACCTTTTTCTATACTGAGCTCAAGCAGAAACTCCATTCCCTTGAGAACATCAATGAGCAAAGTTTTTCTCTTGTACTCATCGTTCTGTTAACTCGATGACGTTTTTAAGTGGCTAGAATTTCGGCACAACACTTTTTGGATTCATGTATACAAAAATATTTTTTGCGCTCGATAGAACAGGGAATCACGGAATAAATTCTTCACAAATTTCCAGCTCTCACGATCCAATTCTTGAGCCTTTCGATTCAATTTTCTACGATATTTTTTTTCACTATATACATAATTAGCATGTTCCATTAATGTCCTTTACCGCTGGAAGAGCATGAATTGCCCATCTCACGACATCGGAATAAAACTCCGGGTGTTCTATACAGTACATACTATTAAATCTCCATACTTTCTTCCATCCTTTTGTACGAGAATGGCACACAGAGCGAAATTCTCCCGGGTCTCCGAACTGCGTCTATATATCCATTCCACTGTCTCTTTATTCAATTCTTTTCACATTACCCGGACGTTGAGTGAATATGTCTCTGTGCTAGGCTACAAATGGCTCCTGCAAATTCAGTCGAGGGTCCTGTCACTTTGTTTTCAAAGTCTCTATACATCTTTCGCTCCGATACCACACATAGTGAATGATTGCATCGAATTTATGATGAAAACTAATTATGCATGTGATTATTAACCCTCCGTGGATCATATGGGTCTTTTTTACCCAAGCGACAACTTTTTTTCAAAATCTTGTTTTTTTTTTAAACGTTTTATTGAAAAATAAAAGAAATGCAACAACTTTGATGCCTTAAAGTAGGATCAATGGATTTGAGAATTTTCTCAGATTTTTTTCTTTCCAAATACGTGAGTGACAGGACGAAAAGGATCCTTATGAGTTTTGGGGAGGAATAAAATGAAACGAATCGACGCTACTTCTTCAGTGAAGTTGAAAAGAACTTTGCAATCAGGCGATTCTAATTATTCGGTGAAAAGGGTTAACAAAATATGTAGAACGTAGCATTACCATATTTGAGAAATCATCAATATTCTGCTTAACCCTCGATAGACACACATGGGTCTGGGGTGTCCTGCCCATTCAGCGAGTGGCTCGGATTTCTCGTTTTTTGTATCGATTACCATTAAGTAACAATAATAAAAAAGATTTTTTACCCAGGACCCAGTGCAGGCACTCTTTCTATAGATCCAAAACTATTTTTCTGAATTTTTTCAGATTTTTTCAATGAGTCCAAGGACAGTAAAAACCGGTAGGACCTCCCAGACCCATGTGTGTCTAGGGAGTGCGCTAATTGTAATGTGTCTACGGAAAGTTAATTCCACTGTCATTTGAATGGTCGATAAAAATGCTGCTACGCTCGTTAAATTTGGAAGTTTGATATGTTCTTTTTACGCGGGAGCATCGGTCGGACGCTCTTCCTTTTTTTCAAAGTGTCAAAAATGTTCAAGAAAAACATGTGTCTCAGTTTTTAAGCAATGAAAAATAATGAAGCTTCATAAACGTCACAGCTATTTTGAGACTGAATCTGTTTACACGAACGCCCGTTACATGTTCCATAGAAACGTTTATCGGTAACGAGCCTTCGCACACCTTCGCCCATACGTCTCGTGCCATTCTGTGATCCACATATTCACACCTTACCTAAACCCACTATAGTAACGCGTCGTTCGATCTCCGCCAGCATTTCCTTATCGCGCAATACCCTCTTGCAACAACGGAGTCCTATTCCCTCTCACCCTGGGCCCATCCAACCGTGTTGGCTTATTATTCGCGTGAATACAACGTCCGCATTCACCACCGTAAAATCGGATCTCTCTCCGGGAGCTGCAACGTCGTTTTCATTCACTCATACGGCATACGGCCATTTATGCTTCTCACGCTGTATGTATTTTCTTCCGCATATGTTATTATCGTACCGATATAGGCAGCAGTACTTATCGACATTAAATCGGAACCATTGCTCCACTGCACCGCTGAAGAAGCTTCACAAACATACATGGATCAAATATTTCATAAAAAAAAAACACGTGACGTGAATTCAAAATATACCAAATTTAATAATGACATGAAGAATGGATCGCAAACGATACACATAAACGTGGATCTCTTGAACAATCCGAAAATTTTTACTTTTCCATATTTCAATTCACGCATTTTTTTCGACTGATTGAAAAGTCAATTCGAACAATTCTTTGCAAATGTGTCGAAGAAATTCGCTAGTTGACTATTTTGAAAAAATGCTTTAATCCTTCGAGTGCACACATCCTACAAGTTGCTTATTGGATCAATCTGACCCGAGGCGTTTTTCGAACCGTTGTATTCCGGTTTTTTTTTTACGAAAAGAAAAATTAAATGACAAAACATTCGTTGCCATTAAATGCCAAACAATCGGTGACAGAAAATTGTTGGGGTCAAAACGACGCAGTATGCACTCGAAGAGTTAAATGTGGCATTTGACCTGGTTCTTTGGGTTTAATTCAGATTGCATGAAGAATGAAGAAATTATGTGTTCCTTAAAAATCCACTGTTTTTTAATGTTCATGCAATTTTAATTTTTCTTAAGAAAAGTTTTTATCAAATTGCGAAAGAAACTATCAATGACGAATGCAAATTACTGCAAACTCTAAGTCGAGACTTCGAGACATTGCTCAACTACTGATCGTTTTTTTCACCTTGAGCTCTAATTAGTTCTTTATGTGATGTGCATATATATTCGCTCGTCAACTATATAACAGTAAAACGCAATTCCATTACAATGGTGTTGGTCACGCGTGTGAACAATAGCCTCTATTCTACCTTCAATATATAACTGGACAGGTTTTCCAATTCCGAACTCCGGATGCAGCGATCGGACGCTCGCGCTACGAGAATTTGACGTTATCTCGTTATGTACCACTGCGATACGAGAGCACTTTTTCGTCTTCTCTATATAACTCTCTCGTCAATACCCAAACCAGAAGCCTGGAGAGAGCAATATTGTTCTAGGCCGTTATGGTCACAGTCACTCATAAAGTGTCTGATAAAATCATATTTTTATAGAATCGAGAAGGCTATCGATTCAGTCATAAGCCTGCAAGTGTAAAATGTTAATTCAATTAAAAAATCTTACGTTTTCAATAGTTATAGTCAGTTTGGAGGGTATCTGGAAATTTTGGGCTCAATAAGACCCAGCAATGTGCACAATTGTGCACTTATTAACCCTTCGATTGGATACGGGGTCATTTTGACCCAAACAATTTTCTGTAACCGATTGTTTGGCATTTAATGGCAACGAATGTTTTGTCATTTTATTTTCCTTTTCGTAAAAAAAAAAAAATATAATTAGGGCTATAAAATATGGATAATTTACTACAAAAAACGTTTCTACAAAAAATGCATATTTACTAGAATACAACGGTTCGAAAAACGCCTTGGGTCAGATTGACCCTATAAGCACTTATAGGATGTGTGCACTCGATGGGTTAATTGGCAAAATCTTTTCTTTGATATAAACTGGCGTGACATGCAAGAAATAAATTTTCGAATTTATTTATTCGTTTGATTAGCAAAGTCCGGGATGAAAAGTATCGTAGCCGTGTCAGATTTCGGCTATTGGCTTCAATTAGCACTAAGTATCGTATCGTTACTCGTGCTCGTACGTGCGCATCCAGGACTGTTGGAACGTCCCTCATACCCCTGCTGGCTCCAATTTCTCTCTTCTGATTTTTCCCAGTCTACTGTCTATTTTTTCCACTCGCTCGTCCGGAACGTGAGGGTAGTCACGAAAAGTCTCATCGAACGTGCTAGTTGGATTCACTGCTTATTACACGTATGTATATCCATCCAATACACATGAGCGATGGTTGCTGGAAAGCTGAACGATGAAGATCGCTCCGATGACCGAAACTTCTGCACAGTCTATTTCAGGCCAATCGTTCTGGTTACGATAAATGCCGTTCTAATTGATGCAAGCAGAATCGTGCGGAAATCACGAGACCGTTGAGTCGTCTTATGAAATTTCAGCGATTGGTGAAAACACAAAAAATACAGAAAAACCTGAAGAAGAAAGCATCTCGAAGGAGAAAGCAGCTTCCGTGTCATTGTCATCCGAGCATGTAGCGATTGCACTCTGCTCGATAGACTGCATTTCGCTCGATCGATTCCTCGCAAATTCCGTGTTATCGTGACCGTATGCGTCCCGGTCTAACATACAGAAAGCAAATAATCTCTCGTTCGTAATGGTCTGTGATGGTTACGGCAAGCCAAAGATCCGAGATAACACGAGCAGTCTGGAGATGAGCAAAGCCAGAACATATGGCTCGCAAAACGAGATACTAATAATAGGACATACGCAAATCCCACATAGACCATATCCATAACCATCATATCGAATAAATAGTTATTTCCGTTCAAATGAACTTGACCTGGAAAAAATTCAAAGCAGCCTATAAAAAAAGGCTCAAGATAAAGTTACGTGATGATCGCCCATCGAACAAGACACTTCGATCACAAATATCCATTGCAGGTTGATAACTATGCTGATTTTATGTAATCAACGTGCTCATTAAAAATTGATGTTCAAGATATTCGCAAAGAAATAACTCGTAATAAAAAATTCAAAAACGGACCGAGGCACCAGATAAACAGTTTTTTTTCCTTGTTTCTTATAAACCAAATGATACTTTTTACGAATAGCGTTTTTTGTCGTCAAAATAGTAGCTCATACGTTGCTCAGGTACTGCGAAAGCACACAACGATAAACATCCAGGTTGAAACGATAGATGCATGTACACACATCCGAGGATGACTAGATGCTCCAGTTAACATAACGATACTGGCGAAATGCCGAGGGAATGTTTATTTTGTGTGATGATACCGGGTGTGGCGAGCAGCCTTCAGACTTTAGAGATATTGCTTTACATTTGGTCAAATGGAATGTCTTCCTATGTAAATAGTAAATATTGAGTTAACTCAATGAGTCTGTAGTCAGTTCATTACTTAGTAATAATTTGAAGCAATATTTCGTCACTTTGTGATTAAATTAAAACTAAACAACAATTTTTTGGTTTTTTTTTCGTAAAAACGTTTTTTGTAATAAATTATTCATACTCAATGGCTCGAAATTTATTTTTTTCGAGGACGAAAAAATAAAATGCCAAAACAATCGGTGACAAAAAATTGTTGGGGTCAAAACGACCCAGTATGCACTCGAAAGGTTAATTACAGCATAAAATAATTAAACGGAATGATATTTTGGGTAAAACTCGAAACTTGCGGAGCATTCTAAAACATCTTCACACAATGTTCGCGAAAAATATTTTTACTGCCTCTGATTGTGCACTGTTCCATGTAAACATGAAGGATATCCTTTTGCATAATTCAAAGAAAGCATCTCGCCGTGGAATAGCATGAACCGTGGAATTTCGTGTGGTTACTCTGCGGTCAATCCTGTGGTTTATTCTCCCTCATCCCTGGACCAATCTCATCCTCTCTTTCTGTCTCTCTCCCCCCATCTCCCTCTCTTTAGCAAAACCTCTCATGGCGTAACTGACCAATATCGTCTACGAGGGCTGTATCGTCTTTGTCATGAATTTTCGTATTGATAAATCACACATATCTTCGAGGTATTTAATAACGAAAGAAAAAAGCAGTTATTTTAAGGGACTGAATTCCTCGGAAATCGTCTTTGCGATTTCGTTGTGTCACGTTTCACTTGAGCATGAAATTTATCAAGAGGCTATTACCATTTGTGGAAAATATTAATATTAAGAGTAGACGCGAATCGGTGTATCTGCACATCTGGTTCCTTTGTAATGAGTCACGAAGTTCTGCTTCACCACTTGTCCAGGATAATCGATTATCAATAATTGTCGTGCTCATCACCGGACAAGTATGCAACTCCGATAAATAATTTCTGATTCATGTCACGTCAACCCAAGCACAATAACACTCATCCCACGATTCACAACCGTAAATAGAATCTTCTTGAGTGCAATTCATTGCGCACTGCGGAAATGATAGAACCGAAGACGAATGAATATTTCTACAGCAATTAGGACGATATCGAAGAAAATCGAACTGCACCACATTCTTCTCATTTCACATTAACTCTCAAATATTAACGATGGAATTTTAATGAATCCGTGACTGAAATATTGAGAACCAGAACTTGATAATTTCGAGCAGTCTTCTGAAAAATAAGAAATTTAAAAAGTGGTGAATTGTCGTCAAGTTTTACTGCCTCGCCATCTTCATCCTTGATCTTTTTGATCCACTCTTGACATCATCGTCGCAGTCAGATCATAGTCGGATTTATGTTTTTTTTCTGATCTCACTCAAGTCTGTTCCAGCCGGTCCAATGAAGCCGAATTAGGGAACACGATAAATAACGTCAGTATGACAAAATATTAGTCTGTTATGGCGTTCTCCCTCGTGTACCAATTTATATAGTCTCTGTTGCTAACAAGCACTTTTCAAAAGCAAGAAAAAACCCCAATTCCAAGGACTCAATGCGACGTCTGTCATTCGTCAACGATCGCAGCGACGTATGTCTCTGTGAGGGAATTCCCAGAAGCTAGAGATCTCGCAATCGTCGTAATTAATTTTCACTGTTCGTCCTGCCAGTCACCGCACCTAATTGAGCAAACGAACGGTCTTAGAATATCACAAAGCTCATGGGATCGTACGAAACATTTTTATTGACCAGAGCGCTGCACGCGGTAGAAATTACATTGATACGAACTTCTCTCGGTCACGTCCAACATAGTCATACATATTGTTTGAAAAATAAACGATTCCACAAATGTTTCCTATGCGGCGATACTTCGTGATCTTTTCCAAGTGGCAATAAACAAAACGTGCAGTATAAATGATCGTTCCATTAACGCACTTGTAATAAAATCATGACACACGAAGCTGTGATCTGACTGCTCTTTCGTTTAACCCTTTGAGTGCATACTGGGTCGTTTTGACCCCAGCAATTTTCTGTCACCAATTGTTTGGCATTTAATATGGCAAAACGGATGTTTTGGTACTTAATTTTCGTTTTCGTCAAAAATCAATCTAGGGCCATAAAATAAAGTCTCTACAAAAAAAAGTGCATATTTACCAAAATACAACAATTTGAATGAAAAACGTCCTGGGTCAGACTGACCCAATATGCACTTATAAGATGTGTGCATTCGAAGGGTTAAGCTTTTCGTTCTTGATCGGATTTCGCATTTGGTGATACATCGAAAGAGTAACTGCCTCAAATGACCATGGAACTCTGTCCATGTCCAAGGTTTGCGAAAATAAGTTACTTTCGAAATCTAATCATTCATTTGTTATCTACGGTATTTGTTTAAATTGTAAGGTGAGTTGGGTCCTAAGAAAAATAAAGTTTTGTTGATCGTTTACACGGCCTTGAAGAAAATGGTGCGAACACTTTTTTGCGACTATACTGTTAGCCAATTATTTTTGGAGTAAATCGGTGCAAAAAGAATGCTGTTAGGGTTGAATATCACGTTTGTAAATGCATGATGCTCAAATATATTTGTATATGTCTACGTAGGGTTTCTCGTCATGATGATGGCCTGGGGGTCAATTCGTTGGTTCTGGCACGTCTCTTCTGTAAAAGGGTCACGAGAGAGCGTAATTGCAGATTGCCGAGGGGTGTTGTACGCTCGTAGTACATATAGCGACGATTGTGCTGTCGAAATTCGTTCCTATACCGACGATGAATTTTGTAGCCTCGAGTGGGGCGTTACAAGGCAAACGCGTACCTGTCCACGAGGTTATATTTGCAAATAAGTGTGTGTGTGTGTGCGTGTGTGAGAGTGCATACTGCATATATATAATGCGATGCATGTATATTACGTATACATACATTTGTTGTCGAAGCTTATACGGTTAAGGGGAAAATTCGTGTTGGACAAGAACGTCGGCTCTTCCACCACGGATACAGGCCTCGTCTCATTGTTTCAGTTTCGCTCTCTCGTTCAATCTCTGGCTCATCGCTCACACATACACACCCAACCGGATAGAGCCGTGCGAGCGGGTTCTAATTATTTTGCTCGCTGGCACGCGACTAACACGATAACGGCCAGGCATCTATCATGTATATAACAATTTGAACCGCTATTTTGGTGAAGGGGGTAGCGTGAGCGATTCACAGTGACAATTCACGTCGCTCAGGCCCTTTTTCTTCCAAGCGTTCCAATACCTAAATACCTAGGTACGGCTGGCGGATCAGCTGTTCTTACATAATGTACTCATTGTATATTTTGTTCACTGCCGTACAGTATTGCAGTGTTGGACAGAAAAAAAACAGGCATCATTTGTCGGTGCTTGTCCTAAAATTATTAGCATTTGTTTCGAATGTTTATTGCGATGAGGTAGTAGATCGAGGTTTATAATTTTTGAGCAATTTGATCAACACCTTGGATACTTGGACGATTTCGTCTTCTATAAACGACCACGAATAGTTGGTTAAATTTAAAAAAGGTGTTGGAAGATAAAATGGTCGAGAAAAGAACTGTACGAGAATCTTCCTTAATACCAACGTTCAGCTAATTTCACGCTACGCCGCATTTATTTCGACCAGTCCCGACATTCTTACCCTTTGCTGAAACAACACGCCAACTAAGTCTTCGTTTTTCTGTTAAAAAGTAGTTTACATATATCTTCTATATATGTCTTGGCAAACGAGAAAATAATTAATTGGATGGCCGCTGTAATTTCCTGCTGGAGGACGATAAAATCTCATTGGTACGATGCTCTCTCGACGCCTTAAAGAGAACCCTTATTTCTTGCTGATTCCCTCCCTCTCTCTCTCTCTCTCTCTCTCTCTCTCTCTCTCTCTATTTTTTCGTCTCTTTCCTTTTTCATTCTCTTCTGTCTTCGTGTCACGTTTTATAAGTTCCATTCTCACCCTCGGTCTTCTACTTTTTTCTTTACTGTCTTCCTCCCTTGCACTATTCATCCGTCTTTCCACTATCGCCCTATCTCGTAGCACACCTTGATAGATTGTTTCTGAAATTTCAATCGTGAGGTGATGCGAGCTAGAATTTCTACAATCATAGCCACACGTGTCAACTCAGGTTTTCTTTGCTATGGAGCAGAACTTTGATGGCTGAAACTACATCAGGAACATCAATAATTTCCCATTCTATCGAATTATCAAAGCTTCTCATCTCATGAACGTTCAACTGCATTTCAACGAAGCTTTCTGTTTACTAAACTTTCTATTCGCAATGATACAGGAGGATGGGAAATAGCTCGAGTGTTTAAGATTTGCGAATTGTAATGCGCTGCACTATATACGTAAAAATTCAATCTATCAGTGCAAACATTGGAGTAAAAATGGCGGAAATCGAAAAGTATATCGAGTTCAGCTATGTATCACGCCGTATGGTATATGCATGAGCTGTACTTGTATCTTGCAAGTGCCTGAACGAGAACGGACATTTCTACTAGCAAAGTTTCCGCAACATGGTTTGCCCACCGTATCAGAACGCTCTTTCTTCGTTCCTGCCTCTCGAGTCTCTCTCTCTCTCTCTCTCTCTCTCTCTCTCTCTCTCTCTGTCTCTATCTCTTCGTTCTCTCTTGTTCTTGTTCTGCGAGGCTTGCAAGAAAACGAAGCGAATCTTCTCCTCTTGAATTCTAGTCTCGCACGTTACCTTCGCACCATTCTCGAGGAAACTCCTCGGCGTACAATATATAACACGTCTATGCAAATTTGCCTCCCTTAACGGTATCGGTCCGTATTCGTAGTCGTTTCGCACACGTTGTTCGCGCAAAGGAAAGAACGGCCATGAAGCATGAGATCACGAAAGAGAGACCAGAGGTGGAAAAGCTCCCGCAGCATTTCCATCCTATCATTTTGCTTCTTTCTATTAAACTTTCCCTCTCTCTCTCTCTCTCTCTCTGTCTTTCCTTGCCTTTTTATCTTTCTCCTTTGCTCATTGTTACTTCGTATATTCGAAACATTTTACCGCAGTCTTGCACCTGATACTTTTCGATGGATTGGAATTGACCTCGAGAAACCCCAAAAAGAAATATTCGAGATTACGGCCACACCGAATACTCGCTATATCTGAAATTTCATTGCTCACGAATTATTCCTAAGATATTTTTGTCATTATGGAAGAAACTCCCGAATAAAAAGATGAAATATTTTTTCAACAATATCGCGAGATCTTCTCATTTCAAAAAATAAAAGGATTCCTATCGCACCGTCTCATATATTTTCCGTTAAAAATTGAGTGACGAAATAACTGGGAAATCAATTTTGAGACGAACCGACAGATTTTTTAATCGCAGTTTCTCTTATTTTTATAAGAACCAAGTATTTTTCTCATCATCACACGAAGCATCCCGCGGATCTCGTTTGTGACGTTCGACAAATATTGCATGGATAAAGGGATACACATACTCGGGACCGAATGGAATGAGGATTCGAAAGCTGTTCAATCGTATCTCATGATTAAGCTCTTGTACGAACAGGAAATAATTTACTGTTGGGAGATTTTCCGGCTATTCTGAAACACGTCAGTAGTTGAAAGTGGATTACAGAGGACGAGAGTATTCCTCAATCACACGTCTCAATAACTAGGCGTATGAGAGAAACGATAGTATTTCCGCAAGGTCAACTCGTACGTCGTTTCTGCACAAATTGCTGAATGATGAAGAAACGAAACTGCTGCGAGAATCGCTGGATCGATTTGAACGAAAATAAAGTTCAAATACTTCCACGGAGGAGAGTCAAAATTAGTTTAACGAGTGCACACATGGTATAAGTGCATATGGGTCAGTATGACCCAATGCGTTTTTCAAACCGTTGTGTTCCGGTAAATATCCATTTTTTCGTTTTCTCTGTACAGACATTTTTTGTACTAAATTATCCATATTTTATGACCTTTAATTTATTTTTTGACGAAAAAGAAAATTAAATACCGAACAATCGGTGACAGAAAATTGTTGGGATCGACACGACCCAGTATGCACTCGAAGGGTTAAAATCCTTGTTTTTTCTTGACAAGATAATTTCAAACTTTATGCACATGTAGCTCATGCTTCAGCGACGATGTTACGATTGCAAAAGATGCGAACGAAGGATTAGAGAGAAAAAAGAAAATATATAAACGTTCCAGGTGGCTCGTCAGTGCCGTTGGAAAAGTTTTTCCCTCACGAAAACTCCATGGTTTATCTCACCTTTTGTTTTGAAAGACGGCTCCGAGATGATTAATGCTTCTCTTTTCTGGCTGGGAACTTACGGTAGGGGATTGTCTGTTGGCAGATTCTGTTGGCTTCTATTTTCGGAGGTAGAAATAGGGCTCGAAGCTAACTCTACTTGTTGAGGGTAGCTGGACATTTATGACGTAGCCATGAAACATCATTGAGAACTTTCTCTCTCCTCCGTTCTCTTCTTTTTTCCTACTGCCTCTTTCTTAGTTTCTTGATCTTTGGAACCCTGGTGAAAATAAATTACCGAACAAAGAGATGAATTCCATCTCGTTATCGCTTTTGCAACGACTTTTGTCTATAGCGAAGTCGCGAGCGAGAGCAGGTACGAAGAGTAGCAGTTTGCTTGCTCGACGGAGAAGAACCGAGCGCCAAATAAGCAGGAGCAGGCTGCGAAGCATACGTGTCATCAGAACGAGACAGCCAAGTTATTCTGATGACAAAGGGCAAAGTACTGGGAGAGTTTGAAAATGTAGAGCTTATTAGGAGGAGGGAAAGGGGCAAGTAACCATGTGGGTTGAAAAACCAGATTGCCAAGGGTTGACGTCGGCAAAGTTTTATCTCTGCTTCCTCATCACATTCCACCCTCGTGCGTTTTGTCGCGTTAGGATATACTCGTCGACGGTGTACCGAAGTTTCAACCACTCTTAGAACGCCGACACTGGAGAGAACATATTTGAATAATGTTCATACTCAAATTGTGCTAAATTTACTGGAGGGAATCGCAATCTTCTTCGTAGTCGAGCAATATTTGACCGAAATAAAATGTGGCCCATGTGCTTACTCCAAAATTACGTGTGGTTCCACTCCATCAAGATTTTTTGCTTAAACAAACGTTTCCCACGAGCAAATACCCTTCCAGCAGATTTGGCTGCTTAAATTCTCTAACAAAAATCGTATTTTTGTCTGGCATTTTCTTAATTCTCCTCGTTATCTCTTTTTCTCTCAGGATGAGAAACAAGTAGTCCTGGCAAGATCTGTGTACACATGTAACTATGCCCAACGTCAGCAATTAATAATTTTGAAATAGGTCGAGCTGCGATATATATACAAATATATGTAACATATATTCATGTGGATATCAACTCGAGTTTCTCGCAAGCATTGGTCTCCATTTCGCGTTACTATAGCAGCAGAGGGAGCATGTCAGGTTAACTGCATCTCGGATACTTATGCATGTCTTCATGGCCCACGAAAATACGTGATTTGTTGGCATCGGGATGAATTAACCCTTCGAGTGCTGGGTCGTTTTGACCCCAAAAATTTTCTGTCACCGATTGTTAAGCATTTAGTGGCAACCGACGTTTTGGCATTCGATTTTCGTATTCTTCACGAAATAAATTAACGGGCATAAAATATGGATTATTTCCTACAAAAAACGTCTCTACAAAAAAAAAAACAAAAAATGCATATTTACTGGAATACGGCGGTTTGAAAAACGCCTTGGCTCAGATTGACCAAATATGCACTTATAGGTGGTGTGCACTCGCAGAGTTAATAAGAAGACAGAGCTTCAATAACTTGGAAAATCATAAATATATTTTTTGTTTGTTTAAGCGGATCATCTAAATTTAATGGTTTTGCTATCAGAACAATGCTTGCTTTTTTAGGGATGGTGGTTCGAGTGTTTATCCATTTTGTATGTCTATATGGATCGATACTACATGAAATTCTAATATATTAGAATAATATGTACATCAAATATCACATTTACGAGCCTAGTGGCGCTCATAAATTCAACTAACCACCGGGAACTGTTGGATGGTGGAAAATTGATGCGAATCGAAAGAAAAGCCGAGAAATGGTGAACACGCACCACGCGGCTGTATTGTCCGCGTTTTTATCATAAATTTACTCAGTCTTAAGGGGTGTGCGAGCTTCCCTTTGCTTTTTATATCTCTTTCCCTACTTGTATTTTCATCGCTTCCCCTGCTGCCGGTTGCACGTTTCTGTTGCGTATAAGAATGCTGACAATTATTTATATCGACGACGTTATTATTACTCTCGTTGTAATAAACTGGCTCATAAAAATGACGCAGCACTGAATGCAATTGATAATTATTGAAGCTGCCTTTGAATTACGACATTCGGTTAATCATCAGACTATTTCGCGATTCGGTAAATCAGAGCAGTGAACAAGCCAATCAGCGAAACGTCGCGGTAATTTCAATCGAACCACGAAATAGTCTGCATGTTCTGACATCATTAGGAAACGCACTGGACGATAAAGATTCAAAATGATGTCATAGCAATGATGCTGTGATAACTCGTTAAATCATAAAACGCAAAAAAAAAAAAAGTTCACACCATCGGAGCAAGATGTCGAGAAAAAAAAACGTTGACACTAAATTTGGACAAACACGTAAATGGTTTGATTTATATGTACGTGGACAGGGTTCCGCGGACAGAAAGTGAACATTGGAATTGCTCACAATTGGCGAAATAACTCAAAGCACACGCAATCCCACGGAGTATTACATTTAGAGAATGTAACGTGTTGACTGGATACATCGATCTTGTTGATGGTTGAAAAGAGCGTTGTAGCTGGAGTCACGACTCCCGGCTCAAGCGCAAGTTCAGGAGTCAAGTGACTCCGAGTCTTTCGAATCGTGGGTTCTGCTAAAGACACACAATATATAAGTGAGTGTAACAAGCTAGAGGCAAGGGTAAGACATTATATAAACGCACAGTACGTTTTAATTCGCGAAACGTACGTCCACGCGAGAAGAGAAACAAATACTTACGCGCCATTTTTATTCTTATATGCTCCCTATCGGCCAACTGAATACTCGGCTCTGGCTGACGAAATGCTTTAGAAACTATATGAACGATACGTGAGATCTCTGCGATGTATACCGAGTTATATATCCCGATCAAGTCATTGAGAAGCCGAGCAATGTGATGAGCAAGAGGAAGAGAGATAGAGATAGAAAAGGAGGGGACGAAAGTAAGCGACTCGCGCCATTTAGCCGAGTGACGTGCTCCTGGCATCGACAGTGTGTCAAGATCACTCGATCTCAGAGTGCAGTGTACGCGTGAGCTCGACTGTACCTATCGCCGGAGGCCTCATCTACTCCTCAATCTCGGTATTCTTCTCTCTCATCTATACATATATATATATATATAATATGCATATATGTAAACATATATATGTTATGATCAAAGATCTCTCAGGTTGTCTGGTGTATATCCACGTGAAGATGAGACTCCAAGCCCTTGCCACCCTTTCAACTGTAATATCTATCCGTAGTTCATATTTATAACCCTTCCACGACTGCTTGAACCTGCTAGCGTAACAACCTCAACCTCCTCCTTCAATCCCTCGAGTGTGACACGCTAAAGTTCGTGATACTTCGACCCTTCGACTTTATCTTTCTACCCTCTGCACGAGTCCTCAATTTCATGCCCTTTCCATCATTCCAAATCGGCTCCTCTCCAACCTCTCGAATCCCCTATTTTCTCGATGTCTCGACTTTCGAGCTTTCCCATCTATTCCAATGTCCTTCAAGCCCTTGACTTTGTCATCTCAAATGTGTATTCGTGATTAAATATTGTCTGCCGAATATTTTCGTTCTCCTGTCATTAGTCGTCGTCTCATTGTCTTTGCGTTCATCTACATCTTCAAGCACTTGAGAAATCTTGAACGTACTGTACTGCTGTGAAAAATACAGGTGATGCAATGATGTGCACAGAGAAGAAGGTCAAGATTGCGATGTTTATAGCTTTTTTCAATCGTCGAAACCTTGGCCAGCTGACATCGCGCCGTATTTCCGGAGTTAATAATAGAGTGCGACGATCGCGTTGATCAGAACACCACGTGGCCGTATGACGCTACAGACAAATGGGAATTTATACGATCAGATGCATTCTCGATCCGATAGAAATATTGTCATGGAAAAAGTTCAAGTGCCTAGTCAATCCAGGATGCTTCATATTAGTATCGTTATACTCATTAGAAACGAGACGATTGAATAACAATTTTCTTAAATAATGATGTTCTGATGGAATGAAAATATTTATCATTGCGTTTTTCATTTTCTAGTAACACCATGGGACCGGGCGGAATCACCGTGGTCCTGGCCATGTATTGGCTTAACGGTGGGGTAGAAGCGGTATCCCTCTCTCCCGGCGATCAATACTCCCCTTACCAGCCTCCATACAGAACCAATCTTGCCCAAGGACCTCTCAACTATCCCAACTGGTTGAAATACCAACAGGATCTAACCACAAGATTAGGTAATAATTAATATACGTAAGACTTCTAATGCGAACTACAAAAAATGCTTAATATTTGAGCTACGAGCTGTCGCAATGCTTAATTTAATTGAACCTTATTAGTGCTCTTTACCAGTTGCACTCTTAGCGACAAGATACTTATGAAATCGGTTTACAGAACCCCCAGATTATACTTCTGGGTCCAGAAAAGCTGATGTCAATTATGTTTCGAAGGATCGGGCAACACTAGAGGATTCGGTAATTCCTGATCTGGATATTTTGCCCTTTGTCTCTGGAGAGTGGAAAGTAACCGGTTTTGCTGATGTCAGGATAAATTCAAGTGAATCAGCAGCCAAGAATTTGAAAAATCTCAAACTTTCCAAGCGTGTTTCTATCTCGAATGATGATGACTTCTCAGAGGAAACTTTCCAGGACCAAGGACCAGGTTCCGTAGAGGTGTACAAACTCGATCTTCACCGCGAAAGCCCTTTGCTCGTGTCGCATGTGGAGAAGCAAGTAGGCAAAGGATCGCGGATGAAGAGTAAAATACCTAAGAAAGCTATGGCCGAGGAAATTCTGTGGAAACTGAAACCCATGGATGTCAACGAATCTCCACTACCAGCAATATTTCGTCAGCCTCCGCTGGTCATTAAGGATGCCAAACTGTTCCAAGAGTCTCGCAATAAGGTTAAGACTTACCACAACGACGAGGCGTTCGCGGTTGGAGGTGTGCCTGAATTACAAGTTGGTTGCGAAGGTCTCGAAACTGCCGAGAGAGAGAAACGCTCAAAAGGATCAGAAAATGACAAAATGGACAAGAGTAGCGACTGGAACAATGTAGGAAAGTACCAAGAACCGGTCTACAGAGAATCAACGGAACCCATACTATTTCGTGTAACTCCGATAGTCCTCAACAACGATGAAGAGGAGCCACCATCGGGTGAAGTTTATGAGGAAATGGATGCGCTCATGAAGCTCAAGAAGTCGGAAAGCACGAGTCCGAAAACGACAACAAGACGATGGAATCGAGCAGATATAGATCCGGCCCTTGAAATGGCCAAGTACCAAGAGAAACGTACGGAAGTTGAAACATTTCCGGAACGTGGGGACCTCGGACCTACGAGTAACAGCAGTGAAGTAGCAAAGTCCACTGACCCAGAAACATCGAACCAAAGAGAAGGCACGGGAAGATTCCGAAGGGACACTGTTCCAGTAGATTCAAGCGAATCATTTGTCTCCTCCTTCAAGGTCAAAGAGGACACCGCCCGCTCGTCATTAAATCAGATCAGGAATGCAAATCATCGGAGTGGACGTAAGATACTCTGGGTAGAATATTCGGATGGGCAAGGGCATGACAAGCCAGCTACAAGCTCAAGATACCATGAAGTTGACAATGAGCATGAGGAAGACGACTCAGATTTGTGGGGCTTTGGGGAGGAAGACGGAGCATTGTCCGACACCGAGGATGAACCTGATATGGCTAAGCTGCGAGAAGCCGAAATAGAGAAGAGACGACGTGAATACGAAAGGAGGAAACAAGAGGAATTGTACAGGAGACGCGAAGGGACGAAAGAGACTCATCAACCTCATCCTGGAAGTGATAATTCCAAGGCTAGAAACGTGAATATGGAGATTGAAAAAATTCGCAAAGACTACGAGAGGCAACTGGAAAAACAGCGAAGGGAACGGCAGAGAATGTCGGAAGAAAGGAGTGAGTGGGAACACACCCGTAGACAGGGAATCGAGCAACGTAGAGCAGAAGAGATGAGGCGTCAACAGGAACAGGAATCCAGGCGTAAGATGGAAGAAGAAGAAAGACGAAGAGATTGGAACAGAAGACGCGAAGAAGAAGAAAAACGAAGGAGACTCGGAAACCAGCAAAGTCATGAAGATCCGCCATCTCCCCTTGTACGAATACCATCCCCTAATAATCAGAACATGGCTAGAGGTCAGCAAGACAAAGATGATGAAGAACGCAAGCTTCAGGATTACATAAAAAGGAATCGTCCGATTGACCCGAAAAAAACTGGAGAGCCGCGAACACCCGATGAAAACGTAACCGACAATGACGGACGTAGAAGATATATGGAATACCAAGAAAGACGCCGTAATGAAGAAGAGCGTAGACGCCAACAAATGAGAGGGCATCAAAGGGGGCAAATTGAACCAAGTGAAAATAATAATCAGCAGCGAGTGGAGGAAGATCATGGAAGGGAACGGCAGCGAGATGGAATGGAGGAACATCGAAGGAGGCAGCATGAAAATGAAAGAAGAAAACAATTGGCAGAGCAGCAAAGACAACGAGAGAATGAGGAGAGAAGAAGGCAAATTGAGGAGCAAAGAAGAAGAGATCGTCCGGAGAATCGTATGATGGAAGAAGAAAGGCGTCGACGCCTCGAAGAAGAGAAGAAGCTTCAAGAGTACGTCCGAAGAAATCAGCCGGTGATAGTGCCGAAAAGAAACAACAGCCAAGCTTCCAACACCTCTCAAGGAACTAATTCAGAGGAACAGAGACGCACGATCGAGGCTGCAAGACAATGGGATCGTAGCAGGCGACCAAGTGTAAACCGCAATGACGGCAGAGTGCATGGTCCTTCAGCTCCGACAAATATTGGTCAGCGTCACCCACAAGACGATCAAGAAGACACACGACAACGACAAGAGAGAATCGAGAAGGAGCATCTTCGGGAATCTAATCGACGGAGGTTGGAAGAAGAGGAGCGAAGAAGAGAGGCAGAATATCGACGTGTCGAGTCCAGAAGGCGCGAAGAGGAGAGAAAACGTTTGGAGCAACTTAGAAGAACCGATGAAAATAGAAGAGCTCAATCAGCGGAACGGCGCAACCCTTGGCAAGGATACGGTTCTTCTCATCGTCAAGCTGGTCAAGTGCTCGATCGGGATGCTGAAGAGCTTCGGAGACGAGACCCAGCTGGAAGGACAACGGATAACGCAATGCGAAATCAAGAGGTTGAGTGGAGAAGGAGATCCGAAGAACGCGCCGCACAACAACTCGAACAGCAAAGGGAAAGGCAGAGATTGGAGAATGAGAGAAATTCCAGAAACAATCAACGTCGGCGACCGCACCACGAGGATAGCAGGTAAAGTATGCAAGCCAGTGTCATATGTACGTACATGTATGTACAGAATCTGTATATCTACAAGCTTCTCTTCTGTTCATTGTCTGAATTTTGTTGAAAAAAATGCAATGTTCTGGTGGCTGGGAACAAGGAGCGCCATTTGACAAAAGAAGTACTTTGGGAGGTTGCTCTTTGTGTGCAAATCAAGTGCATAAAAACATCTGCATTGGCTCGGGGCTAAAAATAAAAACACTTAGTTATTCCGCCATGACAGTTTTCTTAAATATTACGTGCCTGGGCATTGTCTCTTTCCGGTACTATCCTTCCCGAACACAAAGCGCGAACTATAATCGCAAAGTGGTGTCTACCTCACTCTACGAAGATGCTTGTTGCTCGAAGCCGTAATCGTTACCGCCATAACTCAACGCGTAAGGTTTCTACTTGCAAAATATACATATTGTCACTCTGCCGTACCGTTGCCGTAGGCCAAAGACGAGGCAACCAAGCGAAAGTGTCAGAGGTGGCTACAACGAAGCAGAGTGGAGAAGACGTGAACATGCCAGGCTCAACTCTCTTCCCGTCAGTGCCAGGATAATACTACGCTCCAATGGTCTTTCTGGAAAAGGTGGAAGAACGTCATCCGAAGCGACCCCATCAAGACCGCTACAACGTTTAGAACCTTGGATTGGCACCAGGGGTAGCTTTGACGACGACGTCGGTTCTCGGGTGAGCTTTTACCCTTGTCGTTTACATCACAATAGAAATGCTTACATTCTGTACATTATATCAGTCATAAATCACACATTGCGGTTTTCAATAACGCGACGCGTCAATGAAAAATAAAATTAGGTCGAAATAGGACGTTCGTACATTGATCGAATTTTCTATCAGGGAATTTGACGGTTTTTTTTTATCCTTCGGTTCTATTGGTTTAGCAGTTCCGCTCATTTTTCCTTTTCCAAGTCTCTGAGCAAGATACAAATAGCACTTTGAGAGGATTTTGCGATAGCGCGTAAGCTGCATTTCCGAATTCAAGTCGAAATATGATTAATCCTGGTTCGTTAAGATCGATACAGGTCGATAGGCGTTCAATAACCAAACTGTGCGCCTAACTTACGCCACTCACGGAGACTTACAAATTCCCAAGGCAAACTACGGAAGCCGGCAATTTCCTTAGTCCCGTACGTAGATGAACGGCATGGCGACGACGTCGAGTCTTTGCAATTGAAAATATTCCTAATCAAAAAAGAAAAGTAGCGCGAGTGCTGAAGCTACGATTGCGATCTAAACGCGAAAGTCCAAGTTGTTCGATCGAAAATATTTATTTAACCCTTCGTCGTCACACGTTCTAGTAATGACGCGCTGGTCACACGGGGTCGGAATGACCCCAGCCATCTTTAAACGCTTGCTGCGTTGCCGGGATCGTTCCGAACGACACATCAAAATTCAGGATATTAGTTTGAACCTTTCAGAACGAGGATATCATGCCAAAAAAATGTTTGTTCAATTTTCAAAATGACGAAAAAAATCAGCAAGAAGGCAATGTATAAAAAACAAATGTATGAATTGTTCGAACGAACACTCGAGTTCTTCTATTTTTTAAAATTCTTCAACGCCTTCCGGTCACTCTTTTAATTGAATTTGCGATGACGGGAACTTTGGATTGGTCCAGTTGAAAATTGCACGATCCAGCATGGAATGTCAAATATGAACATCCGGATGTACATGTGAAATACGATTTTGTACTCTGTCGATTCTCCCTAACGGTCTTCCAGAAGTGCCGAAGCAACAGAAATGCCCTCAATGGTGAGAGAAGCCGAGTTCACATTCAGTTGAGTTGAGAATGTTGAATTACAAGCGGTGGTTTCGACACTCATGGCTATACATAACTACCGGGGTATATACGGTTGGTCTAGTCGCTCGGTTTCCAGCTCTCCGTCGTCGCGTTTGGTTTAGAATGTCGAATTACCTCTTGTGGTTTAGTCTACTACTCCATGACGCACATAGCTTACGTGAAGGGGCCGCAGGAACACAACGCGGCTACAGTACACGGAACTAGTGTTGCAGTCATGAGCTGCTGATAATGCTATGCAAGATCGTAGTTCATGTAACCATGTACTGTCCAAACTTCCATATTGAGAGAGTCTGAGTTTCAGTTGACAATGTTCTGGACCTCAAGAACCTCGGAAAAGTCATTTCCATTTGCTTCAATGATTCCTTCGTTATTCCGGATGCCTGACATCCCTTTTTTTCATACTCGAATGAATTAAATCAAGAAAGTTTTCTTCTGAAAACGATTGGTCCAAAAATATATTTCCAGTGTTAACGAGTGGGCGTTTTTCATCTTGTATATTCGTGAGGTACGGTTGTTCAATTATCAGCAGATTTTTCTCATTTTCTTGGCATTGCTATTAGTAGGAAACTTTGACGTCATTCATTCGGTCGTATCTCATTGACGTTCTCGCCACCTTGCATTATTCTATCTTAATGACACAATCAAGAAGCTCTAAAGCCCATTCCAGAAAGTCCGGAGCTTTCGGTATTCCATGAGCGAAAAAACGTCTGAGAGTCTAGATGACAACCGCCACGGTGATAAATTGCTTGGTCTTTGTAATGTATAGATGTATATTCTCTAACAGCAGGGTCTATCTCCCAATCGGCCAGGGATTGAGGCAGTAGGATTTCGACTTCGATCAACATCGCGACCACCAGTGGAGAGTCCCGGTGCTTGCGTTTGGGCCATCGTTCAATGCTGTCCTTCAAACAAACGTCGAACGGCGTGCTTCGAATCAATGGGATGTCCCGGAGCCCACTGGGACCCTAATCCATGCAGTAGTTCATTGACTGATGCAGCTCGAGACGAAGTCGTCAAATTCTATGCAGCAGCTGACCAGAGAAATACCAGAAACTAAAGAATTTTCGTCTTACACGAGTAGAAAATTGTAATCTCAAATAAACAATACAACAATGTGCCACAATCACTCTAGCCGAACAGAACAAAACGATGAATTCGTGCACAATCGTAATGTTTACGAACCTAACACTGAATTATCATTTTTTACATTTTCAGTTAACTAAACATAACGATACTCGTAAAACTAAACGTCGCACTAACTTCTATCTGATTAACGTGTTAATTCCACTTGAACACTCTGCGTATGAGACACAACATTTACCAACAATGACGATCCTCCAGTCTCTGAACATAACTAAACTCGTAATTTCTTTTCTCCAAATTTTCGAGATATTTTTTCAAGTCAGTACGAGCTTTTGATCACAACCAGACTCCAATTAAATTTCTAATCAACTGTACGATGGACCAGTTGATTGCCCGTACCAAGCAAACGGAAGTGAACATTTGCCAGTATATCTTGATCAGTTTTTTCATTCGAATGCCCTGAACATTTGCATCCGTTTCCAAACACCGATTTCAATAGCCCTTTATCTTGTTACTAAGAGAATCATTTTATTTTTTTATTCAACAGTTTTCGGTATGACTTCGTCTTACCTTAGAAATGTGTAATAATATCGCGTGCAATAAGCATGAGGGAATCGAATGTAAGGAAATCGTAGAGAGTGTGTTGTCTAAAGCCTCGAATGCAATCGGACCAACGTCAGCATCAAAATTGTACCAAAAAAATGCGAAATCCGATCGCTGACTACACTGCAATGCCTGATAGCCACCGTGCAATTATTGTACGTGTGTATGTGTGTGTGTGCGTATGAATGTATGTCTTTTTTATTTTTAACAAAACGCGACGCTTGCTCTAATTTTGTTCGTAGTATAGATGAACTTTTGCCATGATGAGCGATGACAGGCAAAATGTATTATAGTAAAAGTATTTATCTCGAATGTAGACTTATGTATCTGAATAAAGCTGGAATCAATATTACGAGCGGGCATCACATTCGCACCCTCGAACTGCTGCTGGCTCATTGATAACGAGCTTTCACATTATATTTTTTCTTCTATACCTACTCCATGAATAAAATTATACTGTGGGATGTATTGGTTGATGATTAAATGGATATATTTATGATAAATATTATTTGCCGTTTAGCTCAACAGGCCTTCCGTTACAATAGCGTTGATTGCGCGAGAAACGTTCGCCATAGCTCTTAAACGCATTGAATGGCCTCGTTACTCATAAAAGCTTTCCTCTTTCCTCTGCTATCCACTCTCGATGCGGCAGACGAAAACTCAGATACCAAACTCCATCATTGTATACATGAAATCCCTGCGAGATTCACTGCATTCGAACTCGCTTTTGATCATCGCTGCTCTTCTCTTTCTAGAGATGCCAATCGACAAAGCCTCAACGAATTTTTACATCAACCAGAATTCGAACATCAGTTCTTGTGCTTCGAACAAAGCCAACTCAAGAGCGTCAACGGAATGGATTAAATCAGAGCGAGACTTTGAAGCTGTTCGATATTCACGCTTTTTTCAATCATCGCCGAAGTCTCGGGCCAAACTATTTGTGCCAGTTTATCGTGACAACGATGCGACGATCATTCTCTTCGAATGATGATTGTTGTTTCGTTCCAGCCATCAACTTTTTTTTGGCTCGAGAGACTGTTCAGCGAGGAAAAAATAGGAATCGATGGTTGCGATGTTCCTAAGAACATCCTTTGCGTCATGTACCAACTACTTTATGAAAAAGATAAGAAAAATCAATACGGAACTGTGTGGATCCAATTGCACTCACAACTTCGCAACCGGAAACTCGCGTACGTCTCGGCAAAGTTTCATCTCCGTAAACTACGCGACGCTTTTGTTAAACGTCACCTATTGTTCTCAATTCAAGTATAAAAGTTTCAATTCTCTGACGAAGCGTAGAAAGAATGAAAAAATATTTGCTCGAGCCGTGACTTAACTTTAACTACAAATGTCATAAAAAGTTATAAACCCGTAGTTCCTTCACGTGTGCGATTCTGCACCACCGAAATTGGATAAATTTCTGAAATTCTTTATTTTCATCGTGACGGATTCTGAAATATTATTTTTGTATTCGAATCTCCCACCGTATGATTTCTGGGGATTTTTCCTTTATGGAACTCTCATCATCAATTTCTTTTTTGTTTATACGAGAGTTTGACAATGTCAAAACCCACAGGGCACGCGATGGCGGTTGCTGTGGGTCCGCTCGATCGAATTGCTTACTGCGGAGGATTTTTCAACGCATATTTCGTGTACACCAAATCAACATGAAGGAAATCATACCAAAAATCGTATGAATGTTGATTTTATTCGATTTTTCTACAACTATTCCCGTTTGATAATTCCAACGAAATTATGAATGGATAACGTCTGCAAATCTGACAATGCGACGTTTTAGAAATTTTTGAAATCCGATGCCGTTGACCAAGTGGCAATTTTCAGATATTTTCTCATATAATAAAAATGCAAATAACATCATCATAGAATACTTGATAAAGAATACACAATCTTTGAGATACACGGTATCGGATAAATAGCCCTCCATAGACACACTACAATTATAGCGAACCTCCCTAGACACACATGGGTCTGGAATGTCCTACCGTTTTTCACTGTACTTGAACTCGTTAAAAAAATTTGAAAAAAATCAGGTAACTAGTTTTGGATCTATAAAAAGAGAGCCTGCACTGGGTGATGGATAGAAATTCGTTCTTATTATTGTTATTTAATGGTAATCGATACGAAAAACGAGAAATTCGAGCCATTCGCTGCACTGGGAATGAAATTTTGTTAAAAATCGTCGATATTTTGTTGAATACGGTAAACTAAATATTTTTTGAAAATTTCAAAATTTTTGTTACTTCGGCAGTATATTTGGTTTCTGAAGGAATTGACAGCGAAACTTACGAGTGGCACGACAAAAATTTGCTTCCAAAGAGACTGTCTGAAATATTTCTTGCTGCAATGACACCATTTTTGGGATTATTAAAAAAAAAGTTTAGTCGAACGTATCGAACAAAATGTCGATCTTTTTCAACAAAACTTTGTTTTCACTGTGAACACCTCAGACCCATGTGTGTCTACGGAGGGATCCAGAGACTCGTATGATCTTGGTTGAATAACAAAGAAATTTGAATGCTTGCTCTGGCAGCAAGAACGATACACAGGGTGAATCTCGAAAGTGTTGATCCGTCCGTCTATCCTTGATTGGCTTGTTTTTCCAACTCGCAAATTCAAACAAACGAATTCTCGAATGGATCGATCTTGCAGTGTAGGCAAATGAGCACAGAGCACAGTCTCGATGTACTCTCGTATGTTTGTATATACAGAGGCCTATATGCATTCGTTATTCTCTCTAAAGGAAATACAAAGTACATCGATATAGAAGCCATTGTGTAGATCGGACTAGGAACAGCGAAAGCCACTCTTTCAAAGCAGCTTTTCTTATTTCGCCTTCGAGTCCGATAAACTTCTCGTTTTTTTACCATTCGAGTTTCACTCCACTCAAGCCTCATTATGCTCGAATCCAACTGCAATGCTTCAACGTGATGAAGACGGATGGATGGCTTTAATTTAATTCGATCTGATTCATAAGCATGGGAAAAGTTTTACATTAAGGTACAAAAAATAATCCTTTCATTACGATTGAACATCGACATCAAGAAAATATATATCCGATGAAATAAAAATAAAATTATCAAATTTTTAGCCTTCGACACCCATTCCGCTCTCAGCTGCTCGACACTCCATATCAAAAATGGGAAAAGTCGTTTCAAGGCTACATTCGTCCATTAGACATGCAATAGTTAAATATTGAGTTCAACTCAACCGTATTCGTACAACTCGTACAGGAGCTAGTTATTTCCTTATCAAAGCGTCAAATTCGTGACTGCAAGGTGCGCACGTATGAGAGGTGAACAGATCGTTGCTCGTCGAGCTCGCTAGAAACGCAATAACCTCGGGATCGTCTTAATAAAAGAGATACGTGATAGCACGTATTTAAAGAGTGAGAGGAAAGCTTACGAAGAGAAACAGCGGCAAAGGAGTAAAGTTGTTGTGTCGTCACAAGATCTGTTTCTTCATCGGATATAATCAAAAGTTATATATATACTATAACAATTCTTGGCATACATAGATATTCATATTTCGATAATATCATACGCTATAATTCGGGAATACGTACACTTCCCGAGATGGAGTAATTTCGGATCAAAGCAGCCATAAAGACTCGTGCCAATTAAAGAGAAAGGCTAACGACTAAAGAATCACGTTTTGAAAGTTTCACAGAGTACGTGAATTTTCTCTTATCCCTTTCGAGTGCACACCTGTGCACTCCTATAGCTCCTATGGTCTCCTATAAGTGCATATTGGGTCAATCTGACCCGAAGCGTTTTTCAAATCGTTATATATCGGTAAATATGCGTTTTTTTGTTGTTGAAACGTTTTTTGTAGTAAATTATCCAAATTTTACGACCCTTAATTTATTTGTTGACAAAAATGAAAATTCAATGCCAGAACATTCGTTGCTAACAATTGGTGACAGAAAATTGTTGCGGTCGAAACGACCCAGTATGCACTGAAAGGGTTAAAAATATGAATACGTGGGAAAAGTATTTCCATATATTCGTATCGCCTATCGCGTTGGAAAATACGTCATTAGCCTCGTGTCCTAAATGGTACACGTGTCTGGTAGGGTTCCCTGTGGAATAACAGTGATGAACATTTGCCACCGAGTACGTACACTTGTCGTACGAAAACAAGAGTTTTAAGAGAACAAGTTAAGATTGTGATAAGATGATAGTGTAAAGATGCACGAAATTCACACATTTGCGGTGGAGACTTACCGCCATCGCTGCGCTGCGCGATACCTCGCTTATCGCCTTTTCCCATAATTTCCACGCCTCGTCCTTCTTCAGCTGTAGCTTAGGATGAGACGCTCTTCGTACCTAGCACTCTCCAGCCTGGAAAACGAAAACGGTATCATACTTCCTATGATCCCTGCGAGGGAACCAGCTACTGAATCTATGCGGGCCAGAACTATTTTTTTTCCACTCAAGATAAAGCTCTGATGATCGCGTTTTCTTTTATCCTGTTTATTTTGAATGAAAATCATCAACTCCTGTTGCGTTCTCGCACGTTTTTCGCAAACCCATGTGAATTTTTATGGAACATCCGTCACGCGCCTCATCTATTCCGGATATTGAAAAAAATTTATTCTGCGCTCCTATGTGCTTCACACGAATAGATAAGAAGGAGAAACGTAGATCGCCACATTTTTACTGATCTCACAAAGCAGTCATTTGTATGAGGATCGAGAGTAGAAAAAATTGACAAAATTCTGCGACTGGTTGTGATTCATTTATTTGAAAAATCGTTCGGATGATTTTCGTCCACTTTAGATGCTCCTTATTATGCGTAAGAAAACGGTAGTCATAATGGCAAAAAGGGTAAAAAAATATTTTTCAGTGAAATTGCATGGAAAATGCTTTATGCGGTGCCATTTTTATAGCCACTTATGGTGGATAGTGCGAAGTAATTTTCGCCAAAGCCCGATTAAACCTTTTCATCCGATCCATCGTTGTTTGCAGGAAGGAAATGAAGGTAAACAATTTCTTCCTGGTTGTTGCGGTTCAGTCAGGAACTTGAATTCGGAGTAAACGTAGTAATTGGAAAATACACTGACGCTCAAGAAAAACTGAGTGTCATTTCTAACCTATGAAACTCGAGCGCTCGAGCAGGAGCAATGAGAGCGAAACTCGGTGACGGAAACAGATGAATAAGAACGGTCGGAAATTGCGGGACTCTCGGTAGCGACTGCTACTATACAAGAAAAGGGTAGGATCTCAAAGAGTTTTGTGAGAGAAAGAAATAAATACACAAAAAAGTAAAGTAGACCCAAGTATCAATGGATCTCCGGTAGCTGCCTCGGTTTTTATATTGCTAAACCCTCCAGCCTTTCCGTTTCATGATTCCAGTTCATCGAGAGAGTGACTCCATCGCTTTTTTAATAAAAATATAGCTCATAAATATGATTAATACGAATCCTTGAATCTCTGTGAGGTGCCCAAGGGTCCTACTGATTACGTCCTCTTGTTCAACACATCTTATTCCATTGATCAAATTACATTCGATGCAGTCGACGAGTCGAGCTTCCATAATAAGACTTTTCCTTCCTCACGCGACTACTACACGTGAGATCAATACTCTCATTTAGCATCTCACTTATTCTGAGGATTTTTCGCTGAATAGGAGTATTAATGGCACAGATTTATTATGTGATACAAATTCTAGACGTGCGTTCTTCAGATTATTTAAAAAATTATTAAATAGCTCATCCTGACAGTGCTTATTCTTGGACCATATCATCGTTTATACAATTTTTATCTTCTTACGTTATTGTTCGAACGATACATGAAGAAATTACTTTCCATCAGGTGGAGATGATAGTCTGGGTCTCGGAGACCCCATCGTATGTAAAACATGCGAGGTTTCCGTGATTCTAACTTTTTGACGTGCTTATTTATGAAAAAAGGATTTTGAAGGATTTTCTCCATTTATTTCGAATCTTGAAAACTCAGGAGATTTCTACAGTTGGCGAACACTCCAGCTTTTTCTTATCAAGCAACAAAATGAAGACAAACCCGCAGAGGAAGATGTGTGCAGAAATACTGCGTATAAATTATGACGGCCCAACTCCATTAATCGCAAGGGAATAACAGGAGAGGAATGCAGTGAGAATTTACGCGATCTTATATACACATCTCTCTCCATTAAACACTGCCAGGTATGTGCGTTTCCGCTGGTATACACGTGCACGGTATTGAGTGTCCATATTTGTATATGAATATGCGTGTATGAACATATTGATCGAATACACATGTCACCGTCTTTTTTTCTCTCTCCTCGAGGCGAGAGAGATGAATATCGGTTACCGATGATTACCGACGCCACGACACGTTCTCGCGACCACTTGTTCGTCATTATCGCTTCAACAAACTTGTTCAATTATACATTCAAGGAATAAAAGGGGGTTTCCAATTTTTTATACTACAAATCATCATTTTCATTTGTTCGGAATCTGAAATCAAAATATTAAATGTGAGGAAACAAAAATTTCTTAATTGTTGCATACCGGGCACGGACATTCGCAGACCTTTTTACATCGTACGATTTTTTTCGGTCGTGATAGAGAGGTTCAGAGTATTCGTTTGAATGTAAAAAATATTTAACCCTCCGAAAGCACACTGGGTCATTTTGACCCCAACAATTTTCTGTCACGACGTTTTTGTCAAAAAATAAATTAAGGACCATAAAAAATTGATAACTTTGCTACAAAAAACGTCTCTAGAAAAAAAAAAAACAAAAAATGCATATTTACCGGAATATCGGTATGGAAAACGCCTTGGGTCAGAGTGACCCAATACGCACTTATAGGGTAGGATGCTTTCGAAGGGTTGAAAATCCATTATTTTGTAATGAAACACATAGAAAGCCGATTAATTCAGTTTCTACCTGCATATTTTATTAAAAATTCAGTAATCATTGAGTATCAACCGCGAATTTCCGCCCATCATTCTTTTCCGAGCATACTAAGGTTTTTACTACGCAGGAGCGCAGCTGAGAAAAATTAGAGAGTTCGGTACATTAATAAGTTTTGTAAAGCAATCTCGAATCGTACTTCAATACTTTCAACCTTTTTGTCACTCCTTCTCTTTGTCTCCTCGAAAACATACATGTATACAGATGAACCAGAGACGATAGATATTTATAACAAGATAAAAGGGTACTCTTCATCCCCTCTGGCATCGCTACCACGACCGCGAAAGAGTCAAGCTATTTCGGTGCCTTTGACAAATTTGTACGAGAAATTACGTCGGCTCACTTTGATGAAGCAGAGAGAGAGAGAGAGAGAGAGAGAGAGAGAGAGAGAGAGAGAGAGAGAGAGAGAGAGAGAGAGAGAGACTTGGAAAAGGAGAGGAAGAGATACGGGAAGCTTGATGAAGAAAATAAGAGATGGAGTGAGGGGTATCAAGTGGCAGCGTCTTGAGATTCTCTTACGAATAAATCTTTACCAAGTGCCGAGACTAATCATGCATATACTTCCAAGTACTTTCTATGCCTTTTTCCCTGTCTCTTTTTCTCTTCCATAGACGCGACAGCGCACAACTAAAGATTATATAACTTGTCGCAGTCGCTTCCTCAAGGGGGAAAACTATTTTGATGCAAGAGCGAATAACAGACATTGCTCTAACCGATCAAAACTTTGCAGTGGGCTGTGCTTCAGGTTGAGCAGCAAAGAAGAAAAAGACAGAGCGTAAATGAAGGACTATTTGGACCGTTCAATATAATCCTTTGGTGTTGATGAATAATCTACTGAACATTTTGAAACGTTGACAATAAATGGAATCAGCAGTTTTGCTTATTGTTGTTCGTAAAAATAGACAATGATGATACCGTGAGAAAAAAAATTGATACGGAGCCTGAATGGATCTCATTATTCTCCATAAAAATGGAAATTAACGTCAATGATGTATTATCGATGTAAAATGCGTAGCTTGACACATGCGTTGCAAAATGACTCAACGAATCTAAAATGGCCAAATTTTGTGCGTCAATGAAATAAATTTTGTGGCGTTTTAGTTGCGATAATAATGTTTCTAGGATATGCGATCTACGATAATGAAGGATTGCAGAAGGAGCCCCGGGGAAAGAGAACGAGAGAGAGAGAGAGAGAGAAAATAGGAGAGAGGGAGTGAAAGGAAGGTTTATTCCGGCGAGATAATTTGGTGGGACATTGGCGTAACGTAAGTCTAACATGCTGGAGCACGTAACAAACGGCCTCTCGGGAGTCAATTGATTAATGCGAAATGCTTGGTCGCTTCTCGGTCCTTCGCGTCAACCCTTCCGATGGGATTATATACACGTTTCGACTATATATAAATACAGCTATAGCTTGATAGATTATCCAAGAACGGATCGTACCCCACGCTCAACCGATTGATAAGATCCTAACAGGTAACTCACTACAATACGCACTTGATAAAACTATCACTATACGAAAGCAAACGACGTGAATATGTGCCAATATCCAGGTACTACTGGTACTAGTTAGTACCAGGCGCTTCGCACACGACACAAACGTTTCGCTATAACTATTTCCCTAGCTTTCAATGTGTAATCGAGTCAAACGTGTTTGGTCGATCAATAATTTGGCAAATGTATTCCCACATACTCGGATGATGCATGAGCATTCTCATTTCACGAAATACTGCCAAACGTATCGACTCTTTCAATTTGACTATAACTTCGTTAATTATTGCCATCCTCTGAACATCGAGCACACGCATGTCAACAAACTTCTCAAACCACAGTTCAACCGCAGGACTATTGAATTATTGACGTTTAGGAAATGTCCTTTCAAAAACCTTTTTCCAGCCAAATCCAGAAGAATGAAAATTCCTTCGGTCGAGATGTGTTCGCGTATGGAAAAGCCCATTATAAACTTGTAATTGCGAGCCATTTTACGTTATTTCGCTCGGACTCGGGACCTCGACCAATTTGTCACTTAGTCGTTGAGTTCTCGTTTGCACTAACGTATCCAACAAAATTAATATCGATACCAGTTCCAAAACTTATTTGTCATCCGATCATTAGTAATATCGAGGAAGCTGTCAATTCATTTATTATTTCAAACCACATTTTCATTCACTGAAAACAAAATCTTGTTAGAAAAGATCGATATTTTGTTCGATACGTTTAACTAAACTGTTTTTCAATAATCCCCAAAATGTTGTCATTGCAGCAACAAATATTCTAGAAAATCTTTTCGGAAAGAAAATTTTTGTCATTCCAATCGTAAATTTTGCTAACAGTTCCGTTAGAAACCAAATATACAGCAAAAATTACGGAAATTTTCAAATTATCCAAAAATATTTAATTTACCGCGTTCAACGAAATTCCGACGTTTTTCAACAAAATTTCATTTCCAGTGTTGAGAAAATTTTCAAGTATCAACATGAATTATATTTCTTGAGTTCGAAGTATAGAAACTATTTATTGCTAATGTAATTTCAATTTTGATGAAATATAATAGATCAGAACCTCCGGGAGAAAAAAGTTTTCTGTCGATCACGATGTTTTTCCTACGAATAACAATTTTTATCATTCTCTTTACTAGAAACTCATTCGAACATAATTAAGACTTTCATTCAATTAGGAGTTGCTAGACTTGTTATAACATTGATCGAAACTTCCATAGGATGAAACAAATTTGACAATGAAGTAAAACATTTCTTATAATCAAAACAAGCAACCTCAAAATGATTAAATTAACTCAACATTTCATAATTAAAACAACATTTCCAATTATTCCTACGAATGCTCCAATTAGGTTGAGTTTGAGGCGTTTTAACATTACAAAATTTAAAAAAATGGATTGTGGCTGATTGTGCCACTTGAAGGATTCAAAATAAAAATTTGATACTTGGTATGGATTATTTTTGTCATGGGATATTTTTTTTCGAAAATTGAGGAAAAATAGGAGAAAACTCACAGATCCGTGGAATATCCCATATTATCATTATACGTATTCCGCACTTTTCCGTTAAAAATGTTTCCCCACCCTTAATCGTAATGCTGGTTCGGTTCAATTAAATTCCTTTTGATTCTGCGACTCTTTTGTCTCCGTACGTGAAAGTACGCCGAAGAATGATTTCCTAGTCGAAGGGGCTGAGATACAAGCGTCGATCGATGTCTGGTCAAATAAAAGTCTTTAATGGCATCTTTAGCGGAAGGAAAAAATGCGGCGAATCCATTTTTCTCACAGCTGAGATAAATGCAATGAAATTGGCGCAAGCAACTATCGGTCGATTTATAATTTCGTAGTAAAACGCGTAACGACTTTGTGGAATTTTCTAGCTCCGAGTAAAAAATTGATCGTTCCAGCGGTCGTCACTAGTTGTGAGTAAATTTTTCGCATTAAATTCCTCGATTTCTTAAAACAATGGGACTTGACCTTCCGCGAAGAGGATCGGTGAACAAGAATATTCCATCGGCGATAAAATTTATAATTGAGTTGGCTTACCTGATTTCTCTCGGATCATCTGTGTTACGCTCTCTTTTACATCCTGCGATTTAAGTACGCGGCTGACGTCACGAAAACTGCGTACGCGTGAGTGCAAGTGTCGAGGATTGAGGACGACGTTTAGAAGCGAAGGTGGCAAAGGATTATAAAGAAGCTAGAGCAATGTGACGAAGTAGATGTGAGATCACAAAGGGAAGTATATTCGAAAAGAAGAAGAGCCCCTTAAACAAACTCCGGTCATGCCGAGCACGACGCAACCCTGTTGCTTATCTTTTCTGTAATGCTCTCTATGCTATTTCGTTGGGTTTCAATTATTTTTTTCTATTTTTGTGAGATGCCCTCCCCTATCAAATGTCCATATCTTTTACTGCCATCTCAGACTCTGTTTAAGGGTCCCTTAGGATCTGTAGACCCGTAAACGCGCGTGTTTCGAGACGAGCACCAACTAAACTCCTGCCAACTGGGCTACCCGCGAGGACAATAATCATCCCTCGATTGCTCAGGCGCACCCTTCTCAAAGGCTCAGCGCGCAAGTGAGCCATCCCTCGGGAATTCCGAGTCTTTTCGTCCTTCTGGACAATTTTTACCTCCTGTCGAGATTCCATTTTTCTAACAATCGGTGCAATGCTAAAACTTCTTCACTAACAATCGGCCATTCAAATTACCATCTGCGTTCGATCTTCGAGTTTTTTTCTCGGCTACCAACATTATTTACTGCGAAACACAGGGAATACAAACCACACGTAGTAACCACCAGTCGATAACGTGAGTTGCCGGCTAAAATTTATTGTAATTTGTGTTAATTGAATTAAAATAAATTACCAATTGATTTTACAGAAAAATAAAAATGCGGTCGATGTTACAACAATAAAAAGTCCCAAAAAATGATGAGTCTCATATTGTATTCTCATAACCGTCATGTTGGCCAGTGGCTAGAATTATTGAAAGAGAATTGAAGAAAATTCCATTCACTTGCAGAAACTATCGTTGTGCCAAATTTTGTACTTTACACGAAAAGTACTTACGTGCAGTGTGTGTGTGTGTGTGTGCCATATGAGATTCCTGCAAAACCAAATAGAAACGTAGCCACGAAAGAATTGGCGGTATCCGGAATATAAATTCTTCAACCTGAATCGAAAATATATAGTTGTAACTAAACTTAACTGGAGTGGGAAAACGCCCAAAGCGGACACCTCACATGTCCTAGTTTTTTAAAATTGCTCATTTTCCACTTTCGTCTCTTTCGCTGATATTAAAATAGGCTTCCTCCATTATGAGCGCTGATTATGGAGATAAGATCGATGCTAAAATAAACTGCAGAAACACAAGATCGCTTATGAATTAATTCGTTCGAGCGGGTATGCCAACATATGGACGCATCCGTCTTTTTTAATCGAGTATGAACGCTGTGAAGTATATCCAATCATTCACGTTTCGATGTTACTGCAATCTATGTGGAAGCGAATCATAAAATGTACACAGCATTAACTTTTGTATATTCATCTGTTATTATATTCCATTACAAATGAATAAACAGGGGTTACTGGATAGTTAATGCTCTGCGCAGAAGATTTTCCGGTAGAAAATTTGAAGGTAGAAAAATGAAAATATAATATTTGTCAACGTCTCCACAAATTACTGTTCAAAGGGTATAAATCGACAAATCTTCTTTTTCGTATTGTACAATTCAGTTAGAAAAAAACATCGATTTTTAGTAGTGGTAATTATGGAATCATGTTTAGTGAATAATTTTGTATCAATTTATACGATCCGATATTTTTCTAGTTCATTTCACATTTTTTTATTCTAGATTTTCTCAGAATTTGAACATTCCTTCGAAATTCCCGGAGTCTCCATATGGTCTGGCGATAAGTTTCCACGTCATGTCAAACAAATTACTAGAACGCACGACTCCAGAAATGACACCTGCAAAAAAAAGTGTCGAGAGTGATTGGAATAGGAAGCATAAGATTTTGGTGTGAAAGGTGATGATAATCTTGGAAGATCAAAGTCTTATCGATTTTCGCACGTTACGAAGAATCGTCTCACCATTTGTTAAACAATTTTTTTAATGTTTGACTAATATTTTTCTGTAAGAATTCCATGATTCGTCACATCAAAAAAATGGCCGAGTTTTTTTTAACTTATTCACGCACTGCTGATCATCAAAATTCGTATAAAATTAAACTGATGGTGCGTGAAATCTAGTTCTTCCTCAAATCCAGGTGTTGTACCATCTGGAAAGCAAAAACTTTCCATACTGTTCGTCCGATCGGAATAAAAAAATCTTTAGCCTGTTTGCCAATTTTTTTCTGAGCGCATCATTTTCTCATTCCTATCGCTTCCATATAATTGTGAATTTATTTTTCAGATAATTCAATACGATTCTAATTCACCGATTAACCAATCATTTCAATACATTTAAGTTTCGTCTTGTCCGTATTCAGCAGATTTCACTGACATCGAAAATATCCACGAGATATTTTAAATCGTGCGTGCCAACACGTTTTACATATACGCAGATCTTCACTCATTACTTTGCCGATGCATACCGAATTATTTATACCTCGCTAATATTTCTGTTAATTTTCTGTAAACATAAGGGGAATTGCTTCGCAATCCACGTGTGTTTGCTTTCGTTCAGGCTTTTCACCTATGAAGTATACCCGACTTTAGTGATACCAGACTTTTTGTAACTGTGGTAGTGCTTCAATTTTCTTATCAAACTTATTATTTCCAGAATTATAAAAAACGTAGGTATAAATACCTGTAGATTGTAGTTATATTCGTTATAAGTGGATTTTATTCACAATCGTAAGTCACCAATTCTGTGAGCTGCCACAGGCGACCGTGGTAAGTTACGGTACAGCGAAATATTAAATCTCAACTCGAAATCCTATTTTTTCTTCAATTAAGCACTAATGACGAGGAATAAGTAATAAGATTTGTAATGGTGAATTAAGGAGTCATGTATGAAACTAATAATTATTCTGTTCTAGAGGGAAAATGAGGTCATTAGTAATTATGAGACTCCTGCTTGTGTACTGGCTCACATGCTCAGTGACAGCGTCACAACTATCGTTCAAATATGCAGATCGTCATGCAGACGAATCACCCCTCCAAAAGTCTGATGCTCAACTAGATTCAATTGACTCGGATACTTCGGAATTTTGGTGGGATTTCCATCCGGAACAAGGTAAACGATTTTATAAAATGAATTGCATCTAATTACACTAACAAAGATGGAAATTCCTGTTTTCATCGACTGCAACATATCTCGTGGACGATGGTGGTACAGCAGTACTTAATCCTTTGAGCCATGTCAGGACTTGTGTGTCCTAATTTTCTTTCTGTACACTCATTGAATCATTTAACCACTAGATTATTAACTCGTACGGAGGCTTTCAAGTCTATGGGGTCAGTGGGACATTGAGGAATATAAAAAAATGAAGAATCATTTTGTGTTGATTGCGTATGTCAATGAATGGACATTTTTTAAAATAATTTGTGGAAGAAATCCTTACTTACTAAGTACTATTAAGTATACGAAAGAGGGACAAATTTTCTACAAGTCACCAGACGTCGACGAAATTTACAGAAGTTCGGGGGGAAAACTGTAAGGTAATTTTGGTTCGAAAATAAATAAAGAAGCTGATAATTTCGAATCTGCAAATTTCGAGAAGAAAAGTCGAGTCGATTGCACGTTAAAAGAGATATGGCTCACCATTACAAAGGTCTGAAAATATTTGCGATTTACGATGATTTTAGGACCACAGATGGTGACGCCTTCAACTACAAATACAGGAGGGTACCCACGTCCTGGATCAAGAGAAGTAGAAAAACCCAAAATAACCGTGAAAATCATTGAACCGAGAAGACCAATCTCAAGAGGTGCTGACGCCACCATTACCATTGTTCCCTTCCCGTCAACGACAAATAAAACAAGAGAAAAAACCGAGCCAAACCGAAATAGACAAGTGAAACAGAGGTTTCAGGAACCAGCGGAAAGTGATTGGAGAAATCCTGAAACACGATTTATAAACAATTCACCGGTGAGACCCCCATCAACTCTAGATTGGGACCCAAATGCCATTCTTCCACCCCCATCGCCAACAAAGGGTAAATTCGCTGAAATCAGGCCGAACAAAAATGGAGGAGGGTACACAAATCCTCAATCAAGAGAAATGAAAAAACCCCAAATATCCATCAGAATCATTGAACCAAGAAGACCAACCTCAAGGCGTCCTGACGCCACAATTAACATTGTTCCCTTCCCGTCAACGACAAATAGAACAAGAGAAAAAACCGACCCAAACCGAAATGGACAAGTGAACCAGAGGTTTGAACCAAGTGAATGGAGAAATCCTGAAACACGATTTATAAACAATTCACCGGTGAGACAACCATCAAATCCAGATTGGGACCCAAATGCCATTGTTCCACCCTCATCGCCAACAAAGGGTAAATTCGCTGAAATCAGGCCGAACAGAAATGGAGAAGGATACAAAAATCCTCACTTAGGTAATCCGGAAAAATCTGAAATTATCGTAGTAGTCCTTCCACCAAAAGAGCCAAGCTCAAGAGGTGCTGACGCCACCATTACCATTGTTCCCTTTCCGTCAACGACGAATAAAACAGGAGAAAAAACAGGGCCAGACGGAAGTGGGCAAGTACACCAGAGATATGAGCCAGGTGATTGGAGAAATCGTGAAACACGATTTATAAACAATTCACCGGTGAAACCACCATTAAGTCCGGATTGGGACCCAAATGCCATTGTTCCACCCCCATCGCAAGCAAAAGGTAAATTCGCGGAAATCAGGCCGAACAAAAATGGAGGAGGGTACATAAATCCTCAATCAAGAGAAATGAAAAAACCCCAAATATCCGTCAGAATCATAGAACCAAGAAGACCAACCTCAAGGCGTCCTGACGCCAGAATTAACATTGTTCCCTTCCCGTCAACGACAAATAGAACACGAGAAAAAATCGAGCCAAACCGAAATGGACAAGTGAACCAGAGGTTTGAACCAAGTGAATGGAGAAATTCTGAAACACGATTTATAAACAATTCACCGGTGAGACAACCATCAAATCCAGATTGGGACCCAAATGCCATTGTTCCACCCCCATCGCGAACAAGGGGTAAATTCGCTGAAATCCGGCCGAACAGAAACGGAGAAGGATACACAAATCCTCATTTAGGTAATCCGGAAAAATCTGAAATTGTCGTAGTAGTCCTTCCACCAAAAGAGCCAAGCTCAAGAGGTGCTGACGCCACAATTACCATCGTTCCCTTTCCGACAAAAACAAATAGTACAGAGGACAAAACCGAGGGATACAAAAATGGACAAGTATACCCAAGCCCTCAATCAGGTGAATTGGAAAAACCTCAAAGGACCGTAACAATCATTTCGCCAAAAAAATCAACCCCGCGACCTGTTCACGCTACAATTGGTATCGTTGAACCGGCATTATCGACGAATGGTACCAGATGAAATATAGAGCAACAATCATTCAGAGATGGATCTGAAATACGTACTATATCTCGTCGTGTAAACCGGAACCCACCTGCTCCCGTAGGTCAAAACAATATCGTAGATAACAATATCGAAGATTATTGGTAAGAATAAAAAAAAGCACAGGCAACGTTATTGACGAGGGATGCAAATAAAAAAGAAAAGAATCCAGAAAATGGCCAAGGAAATGTAAACCCTCAATCAATCGTCGAGAACCTTTTTAGACTCCACACACCAAATCATTCACACCTAAATGCATTTCCCCTACCTGCTGCTGCTGCAAAAAACGCCACGCGACCTTCATTACCATCCGATCACGTGATGAGATTAATTACGAGAAGAAAGAAGAATTATCCAAGAGAAAAATACAATATCGTCTCGTTCCGGTAAGAGTTACTATCGAGCGAAGCAGCCACGCGATTGCCAATCATTTCGAGTATCTGACGTTCAACAAAATTTCATCTTACAAAGAGATAAAGTGAATTCAATAAAGGAAACTGACTTGCTAACAATCCATAACGGAGTTCGATTCACGCGTCGGTATTTCATTGTAATAGCTATAAAGGTTTTTGATGAATTTCTCAAATGACCCAGCATCGATAACACAGATCCCTTATATAACATTTGCCGGTACAAAAGGTACTTTACGGGTTCATAGAAATCCAGAGCGATAAACGGTGACAACTATCCAGTTCGATCGAAAACTCTTATCTACAAAATTCTAACAAGCATGTCAATTTAAAAAGTTCCACGTGAAATTGTATAGAGGAATCTATTGGAAAATTGAAACTTAACACACGCGAATATGATGTTGTAACGAGATAAAACTTGAGGGAAAGATTAATTCGCTCATAAGACTTTTCTCATCGAACTCCAGCGCTCATCCGTTAATGCAGAATTCCTAAAAGCACAATAAATCGTAAAAAGTATTGATTGAAAAATGAAGTAATCGGAGACTTTCTATGGATTTTTGTTTTTTCTTCTAAAGTTCCCATAAAACTCACATTCGACCGAACTAACTATAGTGATGCAGAATTTCGGAGCAACTTTGAATTTCACCGGATGAAAATGAGAGAAGCGGACAAAAGTTGCGGTGTACAGAGCAATTCGAAAGGTTGTTAGTCCACGGATGCAGATTGAGAGATGTCTCGAAACTCAGTGGACAGTCTCGTTTTCGTCGGCGGTCTTATATTAGAAAGAATGAAACTAGGAAAATCTTGTGGCTTGGAGGCGAATGAAAAAACTCGTAAGGAGTTACCGTTTTTCGCGGGAAACTCTTATGGGCTTTCCGGACGGAAGCAGGCAACTAATAGAGCGACGAGTCAGACAAGGAGAAACTCCATTCCGAAGCTCGTTCGACGAAAAAAAAAGCGACGACGCTAGGCGAGCAGAGAGAATTTAATTAAGAATTTTCCACGGACGACGCAGTCGACGAGCGTCATGCCGCTGTGGCATATACGCGTCACAGCCTCGGAGTCCAATGTGCACACTATACATATATGTATCTGTAATACGCATGTATTTGGAGAAACGTGGAACCAAAACTCTCAAAGTTTTGGATGGTAAGCCGCCTAATTAAATTGAAAGAAATCTTTCTGCTGACTTTTCATCTTTCCTTTTTTCTCACATCTGACTCTCGGTCCTCCTGCCTTCGTTTCTTTGCTTCTAAATCCAGACGATTGAAAAAAGAAGCACTAGGCAATTTGTCTACGGATAAAATTTTCCGCAGACAACTGTCTTGCTTTCGGAATATAGCTCAAACGAAAAAGTCGATAAAAATTGGTAAAGTAATCTAACTTTTTATTGAAAACTCCAAACGTTCGCTGATTTATATATTTTTATATTTTACCCGATTCTATACACGTATTCTCATGAGAAGTGATATTCTTGACAAATAAATAATCAGAGGAACGACTAGATTGCCATTTTCCACGTACAAGCCATCTGGAAAAAACAAAATATCGAAACCCATTCGATCAATCAGTTTTGTGTTACTCAGCTACAAATTTCGCCACGCGGACACGGAAGCAAAAATCATTCCAGAATAACATCGTGGAAGGATGAATGAAACGATCCTCCTTTGATTCAAGAAACACACTAGGTTATAGTGAACAGCGCTCAATTTTATAGAACGAAGATACGAAATGGCATAGAGCTTTAAATTAAGACGGTTCCTGTCCCAACGATTTCCTCATCCTCTTTTCTGTATGCTGTGTGCATCAACCCTCGCGATAACGAGCCAACCTTGAACGCTCGTGTGTGGCTTGTCTTCACGTCTTACGTGGATGGTCCCTGCACAATGCTTCATTCTTCTTTTAGACGTTGATTAATGATCTACTGCACACCAAAAGCTTTGTTCATTACATATAGCACATTAGGTTTATCTATGTACAATATATAAACCTAATCTATATATATATATTATATATATATATATTTTATATATATATTACATTACGTTATTAATATATATTCATGTTAACAATACCAGTGTTTCCCTTCAACAATACTGCATCGGTTCATCGTTCCTCGATTGTGAACTCTCTAGGAGTAAAAAGAAGCTCTGCTCGAGGAGAAAGTTCGTACGGAAAAAAAGCGATCGAGCACAGACCGATTGCAAGAACAAAAGCTCTGCAGCATGCCATTCTTACGTCATCGAGAGTGCAATCTGAAAAATCGTGCACTTTGTCGTGCAAAACGGTGACTACGAAGGACACCCAAGCATGACGCTTAGGATTATATTTGGACTCGTATCCCAAACTGAACTGAAGGCGATTTTTGACTATAACGTGATAATCGCAATATCAAAAGTTCTGAATTTGCTAATTTTCGTTCTAATCCTACGATACTTACACGTAGGAACTGCTGGTGAAATTCGTCGGCGAATCTAAAATATTGCACTGAGACTCCAATTTTGGCAAAAAAAAAGGTCAATATTTTGTTAAAAATGTTTTAAGAAATATTTTTTCCCGATAGTAACAAAAATTTTGTCTTTTTGATGGTACAGTTAGCTGACGGGAATAATGAAATTTCTTTTTACAATTAGAAAAATTTTGTTACCATGAAAAAATATTCAGTTGACCGTATGAAACAGAATATAGACATTTTTTAATGAAATTGAGTTTTCAGTGTTTCATTGAGGGTGGGAACAGAGTAAATGAATATTTTATTAAAACGATATTTTCTTTTCTATACAACCCGTTTATTATAAGCTTGAATAATATATATTAAATAGTTTCTATGATGAATAGATAACTCAAGTTTGAAAGACAGTAGCTGCTGGCTACTTTATGTTCATTTTGTTTCAAACGTTAATATGCTTACATTTACATCCACTCTCGCCTGTGTGTTTATTTAGTTACGTTTTTATAAAATGCCTGTGTTGAAATTAGTGTTTTTCGTAGACATTTTTGGTTTAGGCATACATGATTGGACCGGCAGCCTGCGCATTGTATGCTTACATCAATTCTGAGTGGTTAAGATACAACGAAAATAATACACTATACAGCTAAAAATGAAAGATGATTATGTACCTCGATTCTCATCGTAAAAAATCGCAACAAATTATTCTACGTCTTGCCGTACAGCAGTTGTTTCGATTGTCGTGTAAAAAGTACGGGAAGCAGTGGGAATTTAATTGTGTTTATTTTTTACAGTGACATTGCGCGAACTTTTTTTTTCAGTGCAACTTACATACGAGGTTAAGAACCCTGTCAGTCGTCAGCTCAAAATTTTCAAATAATAGGTCTCGTTTGATTTACTTGTGCGATTGAGAATACGAGGAAGAAAACATTGTGGGATGAAAATTTCGACAGATTGGTCAGATATTTGGCTGTGGAAAAAGAGCGTAAATTTAGCCAATCGGAAAAAGAACAACTGAATTTTTTCACCTCGGGAGAAGAAAATATTAAGTCGAGAAAAATCTTGCACGTGATTCGAGAAAAAAAAAATTTTCGAACGAAAAAAAAAATTAGATAAAAAATTCCGAACTTCAATATCAAGCGTTGCAGAAGAGAAACGTTCTAGAAAAATATATATATATATATATACGTTATTGGAAACGACTTTTATGAAGTTCGGAAGGATTCTGAACTCTGTAAAACTCATTTCGCAGTTAGACATATCCAGTGGTTTCTCAAAGGGCTTGAAGGGTTTTAATCGACTTGAACGTTCTCCGGAAAAAATAAAAAGGCATAATTCGCATAAGATAATTGTATAACAAAAGAGAAAAAATGTCCCAGTGTTTGGCCAAAATAATGATAAAAAGTACGCAAAATTTTTGGCATGTCAAAGCGTACCCGTGTGGACCAAAACAAATCCTTTCAATCGATAACTAATTCACGACAAATGCGTCGACTTAAAAATCACTTTTCATGTACGGATGATGAGGTGTTTGCGACACTATTAAAGCGTCATCGACGACGAATTGGCGCCGTCAAAGAAGGAGCGAGAAAGAGAGCACGAAAATAAGAACGAAAGCGAAGCAAATTTTTCTAAAGCACCAACGACGCTTCAAACAGAAAAATCGCTCGACCTTTATTATTTTATTTCTCTTTATAATGAGATCGAAATCTTTCTATCTTCCGCCCATTAGAGTGCTCCGATTCCATAAATATCCTTTTGGACAACGTGAGAGTGAAAAGTCTCGAACTCTTTGCTCGTCATGCCCTTCTCACGTCGCATCAGTACTACTCATTTTTTCTCCCTTCATCCCCCGTCACAATTAGGCTATCCTTACAGTAATCTGCGGCAAGAGCATACCTACAGAATATTCTATCTAAATATTTTATATTTATATGTATATATATGCGTTATATATTATCCTAAATTACTTTACATTACCGTTACGTACATAATATAATATGGTAAATATTAACTATGCATCAATATAGTATCTTTTATCATCTACAATATTTATATATGTGTACATATATATATATATCTATATTTATGTGTTTGTGTATGCGTGTGAGCACATGTGAATATGTGCGCGAGTTTGTGTATGTTCACGTATTTCAATGTAAGCAGAAAATGCGCTATTTCTTCTACTCCACTTACGTAGTATAATATCCTTCGATATAACGGATTAACCAGTTCATTCGAAGGTTCATTAGCGTTGGCACGCGCGTACGTGCGTGCATCCGCGTTCACGTTTGCGCACGCGATCATGCGTGTGTCGTTTGTGCATGTGTGTGTGTGTGTGTGTGTGAGGCTTACGTTTTTTTTTTTTTTTACATATTCATCTTATTAGTTAATCCTCCATCGGCATCGGACACGTAATTGATTTTCTTGTCTGTACCTGAATTTACAGACGAATTGCGAACTTGACTCCAAGTTGACTTACATCTGTGAAAAATCCTCTAATATTTGGAGTTTGACGTTTTTTTTGGGAAGCATTCATTTCTTACGTGATTTTACAATTAGCGACGCGTTGTCGAAATTAAAATTCGTCAGAATGTAACGAATCTACTGGGAAAAAGTGAACAAATTTTGGGAAAAAGTTTTGAAAACAACGCGAAATTTTTGATGTTTATGCTTTGAAAGGTTTGAACAACATTTTTCATGAACTAGTTTGTATAGGAAAAATTTGAAAATGCATATTCCAAATTGGTGAAAAACGAAAATTTTTTTTATTGAGAAAAACGGGGTGTTTTGGAGAATGTGAGGAATCATTGATGGATTAGAAAGTTTGATTGAAAACTTTTAGACGAACATTAAAGGCTTGGAGAATTCGAATGCTCGAGAAAAATCGTCGTCCAAATTTCAGAGGCTGGAGGACTAGAAATAGGTCAGCTTTGGAGTGCCTCCCATACATTCATGGAGCATTTCCCCCATAAGGTCAGACGCTTTCTAATCAATGGAATTCTCAAGATCGTATTACTCTCGGACGTTGGATCGAAAGTAAATAAAAATTGTGGATAATGACGAGGTACCAAAGAGTTTGTACGTAATTTCGTTGAAAAGTGTAAAATATTATCGGACAATCCCTTTGATTAAATTTCGCCCAATATTGCGCAAAATGTCCCATAAATTTCATGTGCGAGGCTTCGTTCATTCAAATTATTTGTCCCCAATTCCTTTTTTTTCTGTTTTTCAAGATAATAAGATTAGTTTAGAACAGCGCTGGTTTGTGATCGTAAAATTCAGAGAACAGGAGCAACGGTCGAGATTCACTGTGCGTCCTCCTCACACTTTCTTTCTACTTAGGTCCTGCTCAACGTCTCTCATTCTCTTGTAAATTGAAAAAAATAAACGCAGCCGTCAACTCCACCATTTTGAGCATTGTAAATTTGCATGCATAATTCCTCCTTTTCCCATTTTTGTATATCTGTCTCTGTCTCTCGTTTTCCTACGACACTTAATTCCGCATTAAACTATTGTAATATATACATATTTGTATGTGCTTGTTTCGTTATAACACCCAAGGTCGGCATTGTTAATTGGTTGCATTGTTAATAAAGAGCGTGCTCGACTGCACACATTATCGCAACAAAGACTACCATAATTATTGGACATTTATTTGAACCTTTTCTTTTATTTAATAATATTTTTTTTCTTACTTTTCATTTTGACGTTTTTTTTAGATCCACCCTTACTTTATAAAAATTGACTTGAATCGTACCCGTACGTTCGCTGTAACGATGAGAAACAGAAGAGAAAAACAAACAAGAAGAATGAAGAAAAGTAACTATTGTCTCCCAACGTCGTTTGTTGCTTCTTATTAATTACGTTCTATGCAGAACAACTATCTCGTTGTTTTGATTATTCGGTGTCGCGTTTCTTTGAACTATGATATACTTGGATTTGTAGCATTTTCTTATCATCACGGCCGTTCAATATTGACTGACGTTTTTTTTTTTTTTTAGTAAATAAACTTTTTGTCACTATATACGCTTGAATATTTAAAGAGTTAGCCGAACAGTCAAATGAAATGGTTGCCTGAGAACCTAAATTTGAAAAAAAAAAAAAATTTCAAACTGTTGTTTTCCGTAGAGGCATCAATCATTCAATTCCCGCAAGACATACTTGTGCAGTGTACAAAAAAGTGTTCCACGACGTGAGCTACTAAGAACACATTTTCAAAGAGAAAATAATTGCACTTCCCTCTAATTCGTCGTTCTGATTATTATTTTTGTTTTGTTTTTTTGTTTTTTATCGATTTTTTGAGCAGAAAAATTGACTGACCGTTGCATTAACGTTGTTTTATGTTTTAGGCGAACTCTCTCCTTGACCCCGGCTTGCACCAAAAAAAAGTTTTATCGCATTAATGTAAACTGGCATCCTTGAAGTATGCACATCGACGTGTCCCAGCTTTATTATTTCTATGCCTTATCACACGTTTGCCCCAGTAATCATTGACTCCTCGATGATCTGAAACACATAAAAAAATATTCAATTAAACTAAAAAAATAATAATAAACAAGCTTCAATTAAATGTTTCTCGTGATTCGTTCTTTAACGAATTGTCCTGTTTACGCAATGTCTCCCTTTATGCGATTTTTCAATTCGAGTATCACCAGAAGAATAAAAATAAGAATGATGTACGAAAAAAATGGCTTGGGCCGTTTGAACAGATCCAATAACGGTAGGCAGAAAAATCTTCAGCAAATAGTCTCGTCGAGCTTTGTTTGAAAACCATAGTTTGTCGAGAAGAAGTAGCTTCGCTTTTATCCTAATCCTAACTTCTCAATTAATCAGTATTATAATTGTTAAAGTTTGTTCGCTCGTGACTTATACACATCGCGGTGTAGCTATATTGACACAAAATTTGACACGGCAAAATGTATACAAATACTTGGCAGAACGAAGGACGTGATTGGACGTTTATGTTTGGCTGTAATGATCAAGCAAGATGAACGTTTAGCGAGCATTTTATGTGACTAAGAGTGGAACAGTAGTTCGAGCTGCTTTAATGATGACTAGGAATGAGTAAGCTAAAGGAAAATAATGAAAAATGATCACCGTAGTAAAATGTAAAACGTCTGACCATACAGGCATTTTACTACTTGGGGGAGCTGCTAGAAGAGCCGTCTATTTGATCGTCGGCAGTAGTAACGACCCTTGCGAAGTCAGACGCGGTTTGACCGAAGTGCAAATGACGTTCCGGCTGGATTTGTCCATAGAATACGAAGCGACGAGTGCAATTTAGGGGAAAAACGAAGCCATAACCCTCTTTGCCTGAATCTGAGCGTCTCTTCCGTCGTTCTTTGGCAAAAGTTTTGCCCCATGCCCGAGTCACTCGGACCGCTTAATCCGTGCCGCGAATTTGCTAACCTCACCGAAATTTTTCGAGGTTACTTGCGCCAATGTATACACATAGAAAAGCAATATCTCCCCCACCTCTTATGCCCAAACGCGCATATCGCCTCGATCCGGCTCGTTTCGTCGCTCGACCGTTTCGATAAACGACCTCTTTGATTCTTCTCCTGGCGACACACACACACACACACACACACACACAAACGCACACGTGAAAGAGTACAGGAGAGGAAGAACGCGAAGGAGAGTGAGAGAGAAAGAGTCAGTGGCGACAACGTGGCCCTTTGACTCTTGTCGAACGCCGAAAAACGTTGAACCAATTCAAAGTCTCGAAAAAAGAGCAAACTAATAGTGGAAAAATCTTTCTTATCGGTCTCTTCGACTCTTTGCCTTGATCCTTCTTCAGTCGTACATCGATAACTTTTTCATTTTCAAAGTGAAGTCCGTCTATCGCGGCACACTTTTTAGTATTTTGCCAGAATGGCAAAGCGAGGAGCTAGGGAGAATAAAAAGTGGTGAAGAGATGGAAAATGTTGAACATCCGAGATGATAGTTTTAGTGTGACGTTTTTGTTTAGGAAAAGTCAAAGCGTATATCCAGCAGGCAAGAGAGGAAAATGGATTTTTGTGTAACGTCGAGGCGAAAAAGAACGGGCGGTCCTAGGTTAGAGCGAGACTTTTCGATCGAACGTTATCGCCCGGACAAATTTCGTGATTTATATAACAGTCGCAGAGTTGAAATGCCAGAAAGTGTGTCCGAAGCTCAAATTCGGTAAAACTAACGGCACATATATATATGCATTACTATATAGTTGTGCAATGTAACCGTGAAGTGCTTCATATATACGTTTACATAGGAGATAGTTTAGAGGAGCGAATTCCCGAAAAATTTCCACTGGCATGCGGCGGCCAGTCATTACTTTGTTTATGAGATAACGAACAAGCGTTGACAGTGGAAAGAAAGAGTGCTCCTGTTCGCGTCAGTGTATGCTATTCCCCATCCAACTCATATTTACAGTTACACACGATCGATAAAAAATTTTAACCTCGTTGCCAGCTTTTTTGTTTCTTTTTCATTTTAAAAAGTGAAGCACACTTTCGTTCGATCTACTTTTTCACACGATGGAGAGCACAAAAAAGTGAGAGAAACTTTCATTTTGGCAACCCCCGCTGAAACCCTACAACGCGCACTTTTTCGATATTTTATTTTCCAAACCTTCGAGTGCAACGTGACATGTCCCGTTCGCCACTACTCGGTTCCGTTCATCGATGATTTTTTTTTTTTTTTTCAAACAATACCGGCGAATTATTATTCGCTCTCGACGAATCATTGATATTGGCTGCGACAGTCGCAAAACCAAAGGTGAAAAAAATTACTGCTCGTAGCGCGGAAACCAGCGAAAAATCCCAACGGGACATAATTGATTTGGTCAAAATCTCGGCATTCGAACGTTCATTCTTCGGCACATTCGACTTGAGACACAATTCGAAGTGATTGAGATCACTAGCTAATTTAACACAGAATTTAGTAAATTCTTGGGACCCCTAATTACTGTGGTTGGTTAATTGCTAAGACAGTCATTGGCAGTCTTTTTAAAAAAATCCTTTAGGATAGAGAATAAGACGCAACTGTTTCAAGTACCATTTCCGTTTCCTGGAATAGTCAATAGCTTTACTCATTCTAACTCAATGTCCATTTTTCTCTGCTCTCGTTGCTCTTAGTCTGCCGTAACGACCTTACTCTTTTATCCGGAATCGCCATTCGTATATTCCCATTACGTTTCTCTGAATGCGTTGCGTCTTTGAAACCAAGACGAAGGCACATTTTCCAAGCAACCGGAGCGAATTAAAGCGTCAGAGAGCTTTTTTTTCTCCTTTTACCAACGAGCAAGGAAACGTATAAAGTAAGTCTAAGTGTCGATTGAAAGAAGTAAAGAAGTAAAAGATACGGAGTATCATTACAACGAATAGAAAGACAATCTACTCTTGAACGATTTAACAAGCAATTTACGACTGATGATACAAATTCTAGTAAACAAAAGTACAAGATCTATGTCATTGAAGATATTAAATCTTGTGGATTGCACTCTTTTCTTTATACTCATTCAGCCACAACTATTTCAATGTAGTTTGAATGAATGCTGAAGTCTCATAGTAAGTCTGTGCCAAGTTAAACGCACAGACTGCATGTGATGCATGTGAATTTGTATCACAGTACGTTTCATTAACTTAAAGAGAAACATTAACCCTTCGAGTGCCCAAATAAGTGCATATTGGGTCAATTTGACCCAAGACGTTTTTCAAATGGCTGTATTCCAGCAATTTTTGTTTTTTTTTTTAGAGACGTTTTTTTGTAGTAAATTATCCACATTGTATGACCCTAAATTCATTTTTTGATGAAAAAGAGAATTAAATGGCAAAACCTTCGCTGCCATTCAATGCCAAAAAATCGGTGACAGAACATTGTTGGGGTCAAAACGAAGCCATCAACTTGTCATATTGCGAACCGGTCCAAATAGCATTATGTGTAAAAGAGAAAGGCGTGAAACTTCTGGAATCGAGTGCAATTCTCTCCTACCCAGTCGTCTCCTTACTGAGTTTCTTTCCTTCACTGGCAGTCTAACCGATCGGGATGAAAAATCGAAATGGATGCAAACGAGGTGAACTCGTATAAATATACACGCGGCTTCGTCGATTAAATTGGCAGAAAAATCGAGGGATGCACGTACGTGTGATTGGGAGTGGACGATCAGAGTGCAGTCTACCGTCGAGTGGGAACCAACGTAAATAAAAAGTGCACGGGCATATCCGACTCCCACTATTCTATTTCATTTTTTTTTTTTTTATTTTTTTTTTAAGAGAAATAAAGTTTATCCATGTATCTGAGTGCCGAAAAAAACGCTGAAATCCGAATGGGAATGGACGATCACAGGCATTTAGTGCAAGAGTCGTCGATAAATCTGAGCTTCATGCTCGTTAATATAACCGGATCGGTTCGGTTCGCCAATCTCACGGTTTCCTTCATACTTCGCAATCGAGTTTTAGCTGCGCTTTATATATAAAAGCACACCGAGAGAATTCGTGGTAATGTAGAATATTTCGCGGGGGATAGAGCGGAGAAGAGGTACGATCGAGGGATGGATGCAAAGAGAAGGAAAGATGAAGAGGAAAGAAAATTTCACCGAGCATCGGAGCACTCCGCGTTCACCCCCTTGGGAGTAGGGGTCGGCTAGGCTTTATAGTGTGTGTGTGCGGCCTGGATGCTTTCTCGTCTCTTCGCCACTTTGCAAGCATCGGGGTTGAAAGATCGGTCGTCGATGGTAAAAAGCACAACGCCTCACCGCTACCGCACGATCTATGATCTCTCTATCTACGCTCGACCCAACTAATGGATTTAGTAACGTTCCCTTTCGCATTCTCTACGGACGAAACGAGTGCAAGTGTGTCCCGGTACTGTTGGGTAGCCAAAAAATCCAATAATAATGAATCGTAAAAACTTTTAATTCAATATAATTTCGCATAAAATCATCGACCGACGAAAAAAAAAACCAAAAAAAGATACAATTTTTTTTTCTCTCGGTATTATCAAAAGACAATATGATAAGAATTTAATAAAATTTGGTGATAACATTCTTTAGCATTAAATACGATGACACAATTTATTTCAAATTTTTCGTCTACATAGTTTTCGAATAATTCCAGTTTACAATATGCAAAAGACAAACTTATATATATTTGAATCCTATGCTTATGTGCGTAAACTCTAGTGTGCAATTACTCGAAAACTATGTAGAAGAAAAATCTTAAAAAATTAGTATATTAATATTTAATACTAAAGAATATACTCACAAAATTTCATTAAATTCTAATCATTTCGAATTTTCCTATGCTTTTAACATGGCAACATTGTTGTGTGTAGCCACCCTCCTTAATCACCCTCTGTTTTATAATTATATAAGTAAAATCTTGCGAAATTTCGATGCAATAAATATCGCCCTGCAAGAAACGACATTGTCCTTGAGCTACAGCGATTGATATCGTTACGCAGTGTGAGTGTTAATGACACAGAAAATTGGACAGAGATAGGGCTACGTATATAGACATCTCCAGACAGATGGACAGATAAAAAAGTCCGGGTTCGGTATATCGTTCGGTGAAAAGATACGCGCGGCAATTCGCATCGTGGACGTAGAGCTTAAGATAGTGATACGAGCTTGTCTGACTAGGCACGCGAGCGGGAGAGTTTGAAAACGTGTAGACTCTTTTACCTCTCGCTTGGCTATCAAGTCCGCGAACGTATTAGAGAGAAAGGAAAGGAGCCTGAAAGCTCACTGTATTTGGAAGTGTATACGTGTATTAAGAGGGTTATCCAGAAGTGGCGGCGAGGGTGGAATAAGAGGAAAAAGGAAGAGAGCAAAGTAGTCGTTGGGTGAGACGAAGGGGTGGCAAGGAAGGGCGAGAGAACTTCACTGGTGGGTGAGATTGCGCGGAAAGCCAGAGAAGAGGAGGAATTACGCGGAGTGGGGGGTGAGAAGGGGTGCGCATGGCCACGTGGCGCCGTGGCGCGTCTTTCCGGCGCCAACGAGCCACACGTACACACTCTTACCAAACTCTTGCTAGCTCTTTCTCTATCACCCTCTCTACTGGCTACGCAAAGTGAACAGAGTGAGCGAGCCTGTTCGACTTCGAGCATCTTCAACGCTATACAACTTGAGGATATCCACATAGCCCATGAGTACGCGTGTAAGATAGTCACCGAGTAAAGGAAACCGTCAAGATTCGCAATTGGTTAAAGCTACATGTGATTTCGTAGCTCACCCACCCGACAAACCTCTCTCGTCATGTCCCAATGTGCAATGTGCTCTTACAAAAAGCTGCCACCAATCCTCTAGTGTTACATAATTAGGTGCTCCTTACGAGACTGTTCTTCCTTCTATCTACATTTCTCATTGCCACAATAAGAACGTGTCACTCGCATGGAAATCATGGCAACGAATCAATTATTTTCCAATTATTTTTCAATTGTAAAAAAATCAGAAAAAAATCAACTTTATGTTTTATCGCCCCTATGTTCTCAAGAGGCAAATTGATGCCTCTGCAGACAAATGGAAAACTTGAATAACTTATTTAAAAATAATTTTGACCAAAACAAATATTCCAGCTTCTTTAGTGAATTTATCAAAAGTTTATATATATTTCGTCATTTTTGAAATTATTGAGTTTTAGACAATTAGTACATAGTCGATGACGATATCACAGTTTGGATTTGAGAACGACATTCTTAGCTGTCCGCGAAACTGCAGTGACAGCTTTTACGGTGGATATATATATGAATACAAAGAAAGTGGAAGGATGGAGGTTTGAAAATTAAATACAGACAATGAGTTAATCCGATAAATGGTCAACATGGACTCGAGTAATGCAAGATATGCATCACAGAGAGCGAAGGACACCCCGTGGCTTGACGATAGCGAATATATTCGCAATATATCTATAGGGATGTGAGTAAGAACTGGAGAAAAGAAAAGCAGACGTCTCAGAGCTATAGAGGAAGAGGAAAGAAGTGGCATGGTTGTGATATAGACGTGCAATGTCATTTTGGTATGAGGAAGCAGAATATGAGACAGAGCACCAAAGAGGAAGAAAAGAGAGAGAGAGAGAGAGAGAGAGAGAGAGAGAGAGAGAGAGAGAGAGAGAGAGAGAGAGAGGAATGTTGAAGCGAATAGAAGGACGAAGGGGCATAGGGGAGTGATAGAGAAAAAGAGATTTCTGGGAGACACGCGGGTGTATAAAGCCGCGAGGAATTCACCGGAGCGAACGAGGCGAAGAAGAACAAGCCACGAGGCGTCTTTTCGTAGTGGCATCTACGAATGTCTTTGCGTCTTTTTCATCCCCCTCTTATTCGTTCCAAAATCACCCCCAAGCCGTTCTCTTTGCTAACCCACTACTCCCCAAGAGTTTTGCTATCCCCTTGTCCTTTCTTTTTCTACTTTCCTGCGCGCTCTCTCTCTCTCTCTCTCTCTCTCTCTTTTCATCTCTTTCACTCACTCACTCCAACCATATTTATGGTTACGTCAGCATGTTTCAGTTTGCCCGAGTCTAAAAGTTTTGCGCTCTCTGGCGACAAGATATTTCAAGTGGTCGCTTTCTCGGTCCCTCGCTCCTCACTGTATGCCGCTCTTTCGCGGGCCACGGGAACACTGAGTACAACGGACCATCGTGTCTCTCTTTTCTCCTTGAAATATTGGACGGCTCTTTCTTGCAGCCCGCATATTCTTCCTTCTTTCTACTTCGCTTCCTCAGCGAACGCTCGCGCCCGATGCGTTTCCGTATCCCCTCTCACTTTCTCTCTTTTTCTTTTTCTTTCTCTTCCTGACAGTCCTACGTCGAATATTTCTGTATCTCAATCTTTCTTCCTCGAATATATTTCTCTTCTCTTCTCTCGATTCCCCGTCACACCCGAAAAGAGAGAAAGAGAGAGGGGGGGGGGGCGATGAGGGAAACCGATATACATGACACACGGGATTGCGTCGTCCATGAGAAAACTACAGGCATCGTCATCCCGCCCTTCACTATGAAAACCCCTTACATCCATCTCTCAGCTTTTACATTCTTTTTCTTGGACAGTTCGCCAAGAGACAAATTTGGATGAAATATTGTTGCCAGTAAGTATTCAATCTCTTCAATTAAGTACTCATTCAATCAGCGACAATCGGATTAATTAAGCAAAATCTTAATTCGAACAATTCTGCTCTTTGCCTCCTCGCCACTTTCTCATTTTCTTTTGGACCACTTTTTTCTCGTCTATAATCTGATGACATTCGGTATATACTTTGCCCCAGGTCCTTGAGCGACCGCACTCATCCTTCCGCTTCCTCCTTCTTTCTCAGCCCCAAGTAGAGACACAAGAACTTTAAAACTTATGACTCGAGAGTACGGTCGCGTATATTAAGCAAACTGTCACGCCGTCGTTAACTACCCATGAATGAGTTACGTCTTCTCCTTTTTGCCTTGCAAACCTCCCTACCTCCAGGGTCTCACAGGACTCACGCTAATTCGAAAATTGCCCCAAAGAAGATCTAAAGTGTCTATTAATCCCCCTGTTCTTTTTCTCTATCCATATCGTTGAAACACAGTCACGTCCAATTGAAATAAATCAATTGTATGTTTTCACGATCTTCGGGTCAAATAAACCGATTCACAAAAACAACGAAATCGTCATTTTTAGCTGCTTTTGTCACTTTCCAAATGAGCCTGATTTTAGCAGCAAACCCGATTTGACGGAGTCAAAATTTCCAGGAGCATAATGTCCATTTTGGCGTCAAGAACAAACAAAATTTGAAGAAAAAAAAAAACTTTTGAGGTGACTAAGCTAATCCTAAATGACTAAAATATCTGCTGGTCCAATCAGATCGAGAATTTGCTGCAACGTCACTGCGGAAATCGTAATAAAAAGAAATCTGAAAACTCGTTGCCATCTGAAGGAAGATAATGAATGATACTTACGAGAGAAATCAAGCTTCCAGCGCAGAGACGATAACTACCGGTTCAACGGAAATGGAAGTAGGAAAACCAAGTCAAAATTGAGCAAACGAGAAGCATCTCTTTCTCACACGAAAGAGAAAAAGAAAAAGATAGAGGAAAGAGTAAAGGAGGTCTTTTCTCGAAATTCCCTCCTCTTGATAAATTCAATTACATAATTATCCCGGAGGGAGAAGCCACTCCTAAAGTTTATGACCGTTCCCAGATCAAGCGGGGCGGTACGTCTTAATATAAAGTGAGTTGGCAAGTTTGCCGCTGCCTCGTGCACTCCAACAGGACCCTGCATAGCTGGCTAACTTATAATGCGATTTGTTTAATCGGCGCCAACTACTTTATCCCTCCACCCCTTTTCTTTGCGAATCTTAGTCCCCCGCACGCTCGATGACAGTCGAGGCGATATTAACGTATGTATCTACTACGTTATAAGAAAAAACGAGTCACAAGATCGAAGTGTGTAAGAGAAACGCGATAACCGAGCAACGGAGAAAAGTCGTAAAAGCAGCTTTATGGCTCGAACTCTCTGTATCCCTAACCGTCCTTGACAGCAACACACTACATTATTCAAAGTATGTGCACGATCGCGCTCCCTATACATAAGAAACAAAAAAACGGATGAAACAAGAAAAAAAATACTTTTCATTAATTTTTCATATTTAATTAAAAGGTTTTCCAGGTCGATAAGTTTGCGGCTCACAAAATAGATTAGATTTTGAAAAAAAACAAAATTAGAATAATTTTAAATATTTATCGTTGCACTGAAAAGTCAAAAACAGTCGAAACGATCAAATGAAATGATATTCTTTGTATACAGTAAAAACTGTGAATCCGTAGACTGATAAAGTTAAAATTTTGACGGATTGGTAACCGAAGAAGAAACGCCCCGTGGCAAAAATGTTACCAAAACTGGCAAAGAAAACAGAGCTGCCTGTGAATGACACTTAGGAAAAATCTAAAAAGTTTTCAAAGACGGAAAATCGCAATTTGATAATTTTCATAATTTTTCAAAAAATTACTTCATTATACTCAGTGGATTCCCGCAAAATTGTCGTAAAACTTAATACCCACGCACTTCTGATGTCTTGTCACCGGGCATGTTTGCATTTTCGCTGAACACGACAAGGAAAACTTTGACAAAGTCTCGCATCTAAAGATTCGTCTCGTCGAGAAGAAATCTGGTGGATCTCCTCGTTATTTCGATATTTCACATGTGTGGCGATAATGTAGAATTATGGATACATGTCAAATAATATAACAACGCAGTTGTATTGTGCTCAGCATGGAAAACACTCTTAAGACTAGAGATATAGACATTAGCGAAGAGAGAAGGGGTGGTAGGAGTTGTTTTACGAGATAACGAGAGGGACGTGACTGTTGGTTCACAAGTCGTCGGTGAAATGTGTCCCTTTCCATGCTTTTCTCTTGAGACAGCAAGACAGGGAAGCATATAGAAAGCAAAAGAGAAGGAAGGAAAGAGCAGACGAGCCGTTGAAGCGCTCGAGAAAATTTGAATATATCAAGCTCGAAATGGCGTAGAATTTTATTCTTTACGACAAACTTGGGGCTTTGAGTATATGTCGTGTGAGATCAGATTCGACTCTTCGATTCAGCCAAATTTCATGCTCTGATTCGTCAGTCATTGGAGTCATTTCAGAATTATGGCTGTTCGTAAGAATTCTCCAACAAATTCTTCAACCAATTTCATCGCAATATGCAAATGAGAGCTCCCAGTTTGTAAAAAAATAAAAAAATAAAAAAATAAATAGTTCATCGAATTATATAGAAGTTATTTTGAAGTTTGAACAAATAATCAATGTGATTTATTTGCTCCGACCGTTCACTGCTTCATTTTGTTTGTTTCTTTTTTTAATTATTTTATTCTGATTCGTGCCTACAGCCATCGATGGTTTTAGCCATAGCAGAACTTGCATTTGGATGAATTAATTGAATAAAAACAAAATAAGAAGCTCGAGTGAAAGGAAAAGTAATTCAGAAGCAGTTTATCACGTAGCGAGGAATAATAAACTGAAACTGAAGGGTTGGCAGATGAGTCCTTTCTTTTCATGACAAATATAAATCAGCGGAAATTTATACATTGGAAGAAATTCATGACTTTAATATTCCAATCACGATAATTCGTTGAGGATCTTAACGAAGGATGCAGCCTCAAAAATCCATGAAAGCAAGGAAACAACGAACACAATGCTGGACATAAAAATCGAGGACAATTATTTAGTGCTCGCTTACACAATTAAAGCTTCACGACATAATAAATTTGAAGAAGCTTGTTGTTGAAAATTTGGACACGAGGGAAAAGCAAAGCAGAGAGCAGGGAGCAGGGAGTCGTCGCTGGGACGCCGTTGCTGCTCTTCTATTCTTTCGTAACCGTACGAAATTTTTCTCCCTCGTGTCGATAAATCGAGCTTGTTCATCCTCTCTTTCTCTCCTAGCGACTGTACACCCACTAGTTCCAAATGGCAATGCACATACTCCGCAGATAGGAGAGAACGAAAGAGAGAAATAATGAGTTGAAGTACGGGAATTTCGGAATAACGGGAAAAAGAGAAAGAGAGACAAGGAGAGCGAGACACAAAGCGCAGAGCACGCAAATCACTTTATCGGGCGTCCGACTTCGAACGACCGTAACCACTAGCCGCGAGGGACACACCACCAAGAATTATACCGAACTCTTTCCTTCTCTCTCTCTCTCTCTCTCTCTCTCTCTCTCTCTCTCCTTCTCTTTTTCTCTCACCGCTCTCTCTCTCCCTCTTGTCTTCTGTACGGTGCCGGTCTACATATACACGTATAGTTTTTTCTTGCTACGAGTGTGCAGAACAATCGAACGGACGACCGAAGCCATTCTCTTCTGGCGTCTCCGCAAAGTATACCAAAAACCACCTCTACACCCCCGCTATTTATGACCAGCGACGAGATAAATTTTTGCTTTGGCCTTCTTTTGCCCAAAACTCTCGTAAAACTTGGCGAAAAAAAAATTTAAGTTAAACTATTTTGATACGAACCGGGCTTGACGCCGCTTCGGATAACTTCGTACATCGTTCACAAAAACGTAAGTTTTAAATTTCTCGACTTTATTTTCCTCTATAGACGTTTTAGAGCATTGAAAAATTCGTGATGCAAAAACTGTGAGAAAACCATGCGAAGCATTGAGAGCATTTCACAATCAATTAATCGTGACTTTATTTTGGAAATCCTGTTAATCATTCACTCTGAAGTTTCATATTAATTAAGAATTAAAAGCTCGATTTACGATTAATTAAATTCTCGCGAATTTTCAAGCACGAAATCAAGTCTCTCTTTCCTTATCTGACGTAGGGCTCGATCTAACACCGCAACGATTATTTCAGTCCCAACGAGCACCCTAAGAGCGATCAATAAAGGACGAAATAAAATGATGAGATGTAAGGAGAGAGAGAGAGAGAGAGAGAGAGAGAGAAGGGGGGGGGGGGGTGTATGGGAGGCTCACATTTCGTATCGGATCATGCTGCTTCGATGGATCTTGAGCAGGATTTCGTGGCTCTTGTTCAACGGGGCTAATCTCCGGATCCAGGGATTTTGGCGCGATAACCCGAACACGATATACTTAACGGGTTGTGTAAATACGGCATAGAGGATATAAGTAAGTGCACATGAAGATTGCTGCTCGTTCAGGCGTCGCGACGTCATCTGAGAGGCTAATCACGGCGTTGGTATTCGTATGACGACGTCTGTCTTTCGCCCATGACCGGAAAATTCGTAGTGACAGAATCAGGAAGTGCACAAGGTTGCGCATGCCTCTGAGGCGAATTTGGTAATATTCTTGTCAGAAATTCTCATTCTGCAAACTCCGTAGACACACTACAATTAGCGCAGCCCCTAGGCACACATGGGTCTGGGAGGTCCAACCGTTTTTAACGTGGACTCGTTTAAAAAATGTGAAAAAATGCAGAAAAGTAGTTTTGGATCTGCTATAGAAAGAGAGCCTGCACTGGGTGATGGATAAAAATTCTTTTTTTTTATTGTTTATTAATGGTAATCGATACGAAAAACGAAAAATTCGCGCCATTCGGTGAATCGACTGGACACCCCAGACCCATGTGTGTCTACTGACGGTCAATACATATAATATATAAATTTTAATCATCATCATAAAAAAAAAATCTCGAATGATTCCGACAATTTGACCGGTACGCTTTCCCCTATTTTTGGTTTTCCACTGGTTATTTGTTTGAAAATAGATTATTTAATTGACAGTCGAATAATATCATTGAATTATTTCTCGATTATTTTATCACAGGATATTCGAGCCCGGGAAGAGTCGAACGTCAACGATTTAACGTGCTTGTCAAGAGTGCCCTCAAAAATCATTTCGATAGGTTACATAACGTGTATTCGTGAGCGTTATTATGAATAAAAGAAAAACAAAAAACATGTCGAACATGACACGACGTGTGGAATAGGGGATCACCGGGCAGCAGAGCATCACCGCGATTTTTTTGGAAGAATGGGAAAAGATCGAAAGCTGCGATTGACGAGAGAGACGAGAAATGACAAACGGACCTGTGGGATAACGTATTTGAGGGGAAATAACGGGTATTTGCGAGTCCTGGTGAAGAATCGAGAGAGAAAAGTAAATCCCTCGTGAGTATCAACGATACAGTCCGTTATATACATCGCCCATATGTAGCTATTCATGTATTTTGCATAGTATATGTATCTCCATCACAAACTCTCAATTTGGCACATTCAACGATAGCTTGTTGCGTTCCCATTTATACGTCTCTTTTCTGCTGTTTCTTCCTGTCTCACTCGGACTTGCAGAGCGTTAAGCCAGAGTAAGAACGTCCCGTGGCCGGGACATAAAGTCCCGGTATATCCATTCGTCTACCGCCTCGCTGTACAACACGTATATAATGTACTTCGGAGTCTCTCGCTGGCACGAGAAACCCCAGAGAAAAGAAGGGAAGTGGAAAATGACCGGAACGTCCACAGCTTGCGGAATAATACACTTTGAAAGAACTCCGAGTGTATACAATGTTCAAGTAGATACGGACGTCAATGCTCAGACGGGGATAAAAAAAAAAAAAAAAAAAAACACAAGAGCTTTCCGAACTGGACTAAGTATGAAAAAGATGTAACAAAACACAGCGGCATTATCGGCATCGATAAAACCAGTCGATTGTATTATTATCGTAATCTTGGTAATTTGCCTTCCAGCAATGAAATTCTCACTGTGACGTGATAAAAGAAAAGAATAAATCAATTGACAACAATTTTCATGAAACTATTTCTCGCGGAAAGTGGAGATTGCCAAAAATATGGGAATCGGGTTGTTTTTGGGGAGAGCGTTAGCTGGTGAAAATTTAATTGACGCGCTAAAATACGACCCAGCACCTTTTATCAGTTCCCATAGGAATACGGAATAATGTAGAAATGAGGCACGACTGTTTTTCCACCAATTGGACAAACAGTGTAGAAAAACTTCATTTTATACATTCGAATATTTCGAGTTCAGTGAAAAATGCAAGGAAACAAGAATGTTTGAAATGCGGGGAAATTTTTTGTTTGTTTTCTCTGTTAATTGGTAAAATTCCCGAGGCAAATACAAAGAATTATAACCACGTGTTGCCTTCTTGGTTCGGAAGGGACAAATAAAAGTGTAAAAAAGCGAATAGTGAACGAGAAATACTTCAAGGCTCTCATGGTCCTTTGATCCACCTCTCTCTATCTCGCTCTTTCTCTGTCTCTCGTTCTTAGGGTCTATTCGCTTGTTTAGCGTGTAAACATGGCTGAGGTTTGCCAGGAAGAGCGAAAGCAGCGGGAGTCACAATGTAGTCGAGGAGGTGAAGCAACAAGTGCGCCCACATAGCATGCTAAAGTCTCGGAAGCTACAGCGATCTCCGCAATCTCTAGAGTGTCTCGCTTTACATCTTCACGCGATAGTACAAGCTATACAGCTATAGCCCATTTTTTTATCTTTTACATTTTGCAGTTCCTTCGTTTTTCTTTTTTTTTAACGGGTTGACCTGATTTCTGCATAAAGTGAGTCTTCATACAAGAAAAGGTTCGATCGCGTCGGGAGAAAATCGCTCATCACGCACCGAGAACATTTATTGTTATTGTTAATCAGAAGAAGAATGAGCAAGAAAAGGGAAAACAAAAGAGCAACGCTGGAGTTATCCGAGCATGCGGAAAGGGACTTTTCGTCGCCAAGCTGGTTTTGTTAATTCTGCAAAGTTTCTCCTTTATAAATAAATATAAAAATGAATAATTTGTATGGAGCATTCCAAAAAGTCTCGAGGAGTAGTGACAGTTTCCAAAAGCTTTTGAATAAAAGGGATTCTATGGATTTTATCATTTAAACATTTTTCAAGGAAAAAAAAAAATAGAAAGATTGCCATAAGATAAATTTACAATTGTTAATTGTAATGTAACATTTTCACATTTTGTTTCAACATTGTTGTCACTTCGTGTCAAATTCTATGGCGGCTGATTCGAATGTTGAAAAGAAATCGTATTTTGCACTTCAGGATTCAAAGTTTGTGTGTTTGTGTGTGTCGGGACATTTTCAGCGAAACCTTTCTTAGCGAAAAGCCTTTTCTTATCCGCTCGGGCTCATCGTTCGTTCGTACCAGGCAAACTCGAAAATTGGATTTTAATGAACAATAAAACGGGAATATTTGACTTTACGTACGTGTCAACGAATGACAATGAAAACCGAGTTCTCCATTACTAGACACAGGATTCGACAACTTTGTTCGAAAGGATTTTTTTTTTTAATTCCGGTTCGAGTTAAAAAATCAAAGAAAAAAATATTATGTTTCGAAAGAAGCTGTTAAAATGTTAATGTTATCGAAAAGATAGTTTTTAAATTCTTTGAATATCCAATGAGTGTTATGAAGCCTGCTTTGGATCCTCAAGTTCCTATAGATACATTTCGACAAAGTCGACCGCGCCTTTTGGTATTATTCCGGAACAGTTGACCCGATTAATAAATCATTGAATAACAAATAAGATTGTGCGACGTTATAATCTTGAACACATAGTGAATGGGGTAGATTAAAGGATAGCGGAGTTTTTGTCGAGGGTTATCATCGATCACTTTCTAAACGTCGATTCGAGTCAAGCTCTCGTAGCGCTTATCGCGTATCCCCTTGTCCGATTTCCCTTCTATCAAAAATTCCATGGTTAAAATAGAAAATGACGTCGAAAGATTGTCTATAATTCCTACATACGTGAGAAGGCACCAAGACGGAATGAAACTTTTTTCCTGATTGACGTTCAGTTATCGTCGCATTTGCATAACTCCGGTCTCCGTTGTGCGCCTGCTCCTTTACCGTTTCTCCACTCGCATCTCAATCGAACTTCAAACCCCTTGCCAACTTGCCAAGTAAAGTTCTGGCTGCCCTCATTCCTTGGCCTCTGGCTCGATCGTCAACGCGGCTTCTTTGCTTCCTTTTCCTTTCTTTTTTATTTCTTTCCTTCTCTCTCTCTGCAGCTCGCTGTTCCCAACGTCTCATGGACTCGCGCAAGGTGGGCAGATAAAGCGAAAAACGCCTCGACGAGAGAAGAAAATTAAAGAAAAAAAAAAAAAAAAAAAAAAGCATGGTTGAAGAACAGCGAGAGTTGCCACGAGGCAGCAACGTGTCAAATCGAATTTGCCTTATTTGGCCCTCTTCTCCCAAGTCGCCAAGACTTGCAACTCCGTGCGGAACAATGAAAGGGGAAAAGGGTAGGTGCAGGCAAGGGATGCTCCCGAAGAAAGTAAAGAAACGTGCGGGGCTGCTGGAGACGGAAGCGTACATGCTCACGAGAATCTATTAGAATAATTTTTATCAATCCAATTTTAAATTCCGGCTGAAAGAATCAAGTTACGTTACTGTCACGCTGTCAGTGGGTTCTTTATTAAGTGGCCTTTTCTCTCGCGGCCATTCTCTAGTTCTTCTTCCCTTGACGCGTCCTGCCTGTACGCCAGAGTAATCTACGCTCCACACCAAAAAGAAAAAGATGCGAGAAGGAGGAAGCAATATGCCTCTGATATAAAACTGTGCGAGGCGAAGCTCTCGCGGTTGAAAAAGATGAAACTTGCACTTATTGTATAATCTCGTGACGCGGAATAATTTGTCGGATAATCGGCCAAACGAGATTTTCTCACCAGACTCGCAAATTATGAACTTTTTCCGAGCGCTGAATTGCACTCAAAATTGGACGTACGAAAGGAACACGAGGACAGCATTTGACGAGATGAAAATTCCAGACACCGCGCAGGTTCATCACTAATTACGATTTGGACCGAAATACACGATTTCCGATGATACAACGAAAATTTTGTTTCGTAATCAAAATTTCTCCATGAAAACTTTGGAAATCTATGTCACTGTGCCAATTATCAACCTTGTCAAGCACGCAATTATATGACTGCAAAAAAAAAGCTCCGATACAGTCTGAAAATGGTCGATATCGCAAGAGCGTTTAATATAAAGATAAGATAAACTAGTTCATAATGCTAACGAGAAATAATCAGTGAGAGCACGCAGTTAATAATCTCAGGCGAGTGGAAAAGCGTGGTGTGGCCTATATACGAAGCTTCCCATCTATTTTAAAACGGCTGGTCGAGCCGGTCGAGAACCACGAGATCAACGTCAAAGCCATCAACGCGTAAACCTTTCCAATCTTATTTCTAATATTACAAAATCGGTTGCTTCACGATAATTCCAACCCACTCAACATTCGGCACACATTGTTCAGCGCCAGGCGAAAAAAAAACAAGAAAAAACATTCGGTTGGTCAATACGATTTGTTTTGTCATTTTCGTGCACGCAGGATCAAATATTTTTCACGAGATTAGAAAAAAAGAGAGCCTCGATCCTCGGCCAAACTGACGAGGCTGGAAGAGCAGCTCAATCGAATTTCTCAGCGCACAAATATTGCTCAACATATTATACACAAAAATAGCGCGTATAACGTGTGGGAGAAAAGAAATAGATGAAAAAAAGGAGATTGTCGAGTGCGTTCGACTGAGCTCGACGACAGAGTTGTGTCATAAATAAATGTGGGGTTCCGCTGTCGAAAGAGATTTAGCATTAATCTCTGAGCTGATCTCGCAAAGGGATCGAGAAATCAAAAATCATACGCGCAACACACGTCGCCGCACGTGGCCAAGTGTTAAAGTGTCGAGACGCGAATCATCGGCGTCTGGAGTTTATGGAAATTATTCATTTGTATACGTAATCAAAGAAATTCATGCACTACGACTCGAGTGCTTTAGATAGCTAACAAATTATAGAATCATTTGATCGTGAAAGCCGCAGATAACTCGATTTACTGATTCATGGTTCACTGCCGTTGCTACTGACACTTTGACGCGCCAATCAGTGCATGGAAAATCAAGTCTAAAGAATAAATCCGGAGTTGTTAATCGTCGAGGGTACAAATGAAAATATTGCCTCGAATATTAATAATTCGAAAACGAAAACCATAATTCGAACTAAAATGCCATTCCAAACCATGAAGCGATAGTTCATACAAACGGTACATTTTTTTTTTTTTGAATATGTTATTACAAAACGAAGACAGAAATGAGTTTTGCTATTTTTCACGCGATAACCACACAGAACTGAAATGGAGGAATTTCTCACAGGCTCATGAAGAATAGCGAATCGGAACGATTCCGATGAATTATTGTTTACGGAATTTGCAGGTCAAGTTGAATCACCGGATCAATATAATTCGAAAACAAAGAGTGCCTGAGGTTCCAAGTCTGAATAAAAAAAAAAGGTATTTTTGTGGATTCATGACAAATTTGAAATTTTTTTTTTTTTTTTAATACTTTCGCGAGCATATTTTTTTCGGAGTGTTTTAGAAGGAAAACTCAAGATGATTTAAATTTTCTTAGAATATGCGGTGAGAACCACAGGGGCAGTAAATATCATTGATTCATTAATTAATCAATAATCCACTGAATCTTCATCTTGACGTGTATGACGACAAAGGGGAAGGAGTTGAGCCATGCACAGATGAAGAATCGAACGAGGCAAAGACGAGAAAAGATAAATACAAGCCTTGGCTCGATTATATGAGAATGGACGTGTGTAACGGGAGAGATGAGCACGCTGCCAACGAGACGTTTCCGATCTTGAATAATTCATTGGCAAAGGCACGCTCGGTTAGACACACGAGAGAAAATCACGTTTCGCATTTTTCTCGTTTCAAATATTTTTCTATCGTCCTACTACCTATTCCTTCGCGAATTTCTTGGAGTAGACGTCCTCACCAAAGACATTATTTTTCTCTCCTAATTCTGGCTTGATTCCTTCGACAGATTCAATCGAATATGAATTTTTTCTCATTATTTTGGACGCTCGTTTCAGTTGTCCCGTTGAGTTTTATTTTTTCTCTACATTTGCTGACCCAGTTTATTTTTTATCAGAGCCTGATGCTGTTTCATTTTAAATTAATTTTTTTTAAAACTTCACTTTATTTGTTACGCTCGCTCGCCCGAAGCCATAAACATTTCCCATCATCCAGTCAGTCAATACATTTCCCTATCTGCCCGTATAAATTGTATGGAATAGTAGTAATTTTCGTTTTAATGCTAAACAGCAAAAACGTGCTGTCAGGATCGGGGATTTTTGGCGAAATCGCGAAACAACTGGGAGGCCTTATTAGTGGGTAAATAAACGTTGAAAAATTTCCATTTGAAGTTCGTAGTCAAGTGATTTTTCTGGACTAAGTAACGCTGATGAAATATTAATAAAAACTGGACAGTTCGCTGACAGGTTGATAATACATTTGAGTAAAAAAATATGTGAAAAAAGGTAAAAAGGATATGGAGGCGCAGAGAGATTCCATTTCATCCACTAGGTTCGCTACAAGGTACTTTGAGGTACTAGAAACAAAAGTATCGGAGAGAATGTAGAGACGACAAGTTGCAGCATAGAAGAGAAATTGATGCGTTGCTTAGTAACTGAAGGCTCCGGCAAGCTACTAAGAAATGCGGAAGAAGCACCGGAGATTTTTCCGAGGATTTTCCAAGGATCTTGCGAAATGATTGGCCATTACTTTCTATGTCTTCACACGCATTTCTTCTGCTCTTTCACTCTCGACCTCCCTCTGTGCTCCGATCGATTTTTTCCTATTCGACATCTATGAAACGGATTTCTTTGTAATTACTTGTTCCGATGGATCCAAAGACGGACTAAATATTTCCAGGCTCTTGTAATCAATGAATTATTCGAAGGACGTCCGGCTAAGTGAACTCTTCAGAGCATAGGACATGATTTATTAACCCTACGCAGACACACATGGGTCTGGAGTGTCCTAACGTTTTTTTACTGTACTTGGACTCGTTTAAAAAATCTGAAAAAAATCAGGAAAGTAGTTTTGGATCTATAGAAAGAGAGCCTGCACTGGGTGATGAATTAAAATTCTTTTTTTATTATTGTTATTTAATGTTAATCGATACGAAAAACGAGAAATTCACGCCGTTCGCTGAATGGGCTGAACACCCCAGACCCATGTGTGTCTACTGAGGGTTAACAAAGCGCCTTAGTAGCTTCGAGCCAACATCCGGATCTGAAACGTCCCGAATAATAACAAACAATAGTGTCGCGAGAGATTTCTTGTTTGTTTTCTGATCGACAAATGAAAGTCTGAGCTTTTTCCTACTCCTCCGGATTGTGGATAACGAAAACAAACGATTATTCTGAAGTTTCCACGTTTTTCCAAAAGCAAAATTCACGCATTGCGGTGGATAAAAAAAAAAAGCCGTTGGATTGATAAATTCGAACACATTCGTTGCCAATCGATATTTACGAATATCGAAGAAATATCTTCAGATATACTGCCCAGGAAAAAAATTCAGCATAAAGTTTTCAGTTTTTCTCATCAGTAGCGCCTCGCAAACGAATAAACGATGAATTTTTTCAGATTTTTCAAACGCGTCCAGGTACAGTAAAAAACGTAAGGGCACGCCAGACCCATGTGTGTCTAGGGAGGTGCGTTAATCGTACTGTGTCCACGGAGGGTTAATCGTACATCTGTCTGATCTTTACGACGACTGTACAAGCTGGCGAAAGGAAAAAAATGCGAAATACTCGTCGAAAACGTGATCCCTAGGCGTTAAAATAAATTTAACGAAATTTCACGAACGTTGGTTCTCGCAGCTTGTAACTCGGTGCTTTAATGTTGGTTCAAGTACCACCACGTGTGGGGCGACACTTGCCAAACGTTCTCGTGAATTTGCTAGGCGCACAAGATGCTCGAGCGAACTGTCGTTTTGGGAAAGGAGGGGATGCGCGCGGATGAGAGAAGAACAGGAAAAGACGGGAGAAAGCATGAAAAGGAGGAGGAGGAAGAGGAGGAGAAAGGATGAGACGAGCACAAGGGTACCACTTAGCCAAGCAACTGTGCAAAAGAGAGCGAGATAGATGGCGAGTCTGAAAGTCAGCAGCTATTCGGCAGACGTCACTGGCGCCAGTAGACTACCTTAACCCGTTGCTACCAAAGACGACGACGGCGTCGTCGTCTTGAAGGATCAAGGGTGTGTGAAAGAGAGAAATAAGAGACAGAGAGCGAAGAAGAGAGACGGACGTCGCCGCGGTGCCACCCTCGGGGCCAAGTTGCACGGGCCCATCCCCTGGAACACACCCTGATTCGAACCCCTCCTTTTCCAGCTTCGATCTCATTCCCCAAAAGCGTCGCAAGAATTATAAAGTTTGTGAAGAAAAAGGCGACTTTCTTCCCTCGCTACGACAGAATCCCGGTGTCTTTCTCTCATGCATCGCATATCCCCACGAGTCTTTTCTCTCATGCACATAGGAGCGCCTTTTCCAGCACGTTATTTTCTATCATCTCTTTCTTTTTACTTCGAAGCTTCTTCTTCCGTCACCTTTTTTTTACAATTTCAAAGTTTCCAGTGAAAGACACACGCGGCTGGCGATGCGGCGAGAAATTCTACACAGCTTTCCCCCGGCCTCACTTTTCTCTGGACGATACAAAATAAACCTAACACGTTGCACTGTGCCACGCGAATAAAGCAAATTTTCACGTTTCGCAACAATTTTAAAATTCGAATTGACCGAAAGATTCTTTCCATTTAGCTGAGCAAAATTCCAACCTGAATGACAAAATTTTATCAATTTCAACGATTCGCACATGTTTTTTTTTTTTTTTTTGCCCACAGGTAAATACTCACAAAAATTCATATGACTTGGATCATGGAAAGAACCGCTAGGATTTTTAAATGGATGAAATTAATCGAGACGATGAAATGGATACAAAAATGTTTCGTAATGATGAATAAAAAAGACTCACCATCGTGATGCCTGTTGGCGGCAGGATCGTTAATCGAGGATTCGTCAAGGTGGCAAGACATGGACGAGACAAGAGAGAACGATGAAGTCGAGGTGTTGGTATTGCTGATGGGAGGGCAATTGGTGGTTTGCGTCGCAAGGACACGAGTCCACTGGTGCTAGTGAACCCAGGAGGGTGGTACGGCAGGTGTCGCAGCGTTGTTGCTCGAGTAAACGCCGTTTTTGGCGTTACCGGAAACGGATACGGTACCAAGGCCACTATTTTGAACATTCGAGCCATCCTGGCCGATGCCAGCGTCGCTGACTTGTACGGCAGCGGAGCCCATGATTCCTTGCTGAAAATTGAAATCCAACGTGCCATCCATCGACAGCTCGTGCTTGATTACCTGATGAGCAAAAGAAAAAAAAACACGACAAGTTCAAAATTTTGATAAACTCTGATAAACCATGAAAAAAAAAAAAAATAACGAGAACAAGTAATGAGGGCGCTTTGGCTTATTTCTTGACATTTGCGTAAACGTTACCTCCTCAACGTTGCAGTCGAATCCACCGTGTAACGTTTCAATATTAATATTGAGATCATCAAGCAGCGTACTATTGTTTAGGGCTCCCATAAGCTGTCCCATCATCGTGCTCGGAATAGATGTGCACGAGGCTGGAGACTGAGGTGAACCGGGCCCACCAGGGCCTGACTGAGTTTGTCTTTGTTCTTCTTGCCGTTGATGCGAGTCTAAAAGGAACTGGAGGGACTGTTGATGTTGCTGTTGCTGCTGTTGCTGTTGCTGCTGTTGCTGTTGCTGCTGTTGCTGTTGCTGCTGCTGTTGTTGTTGTTGTTGTTGTTGTTGTTGTTGTTGTTGTTGCTGCTGCTGTTGTTGCTGTTGCTGAGACGCACTCATCGACGATGGACTTGGTTCTCGTTGCTGATAAGGAGGCGACATTCCCGACACGGGGGTAAGATTTTGCTCGAGAGAGCATTGCGACATGGAAGAGTGCAAAAAGGAATGATTCCTCTGTAACATGTCAGGCACAATGACGTCACTTTGTTCACCAATAATTTGACATGCGCAAGGCTGCAAACGATGTATCGGACATCTTTGTTGACTGGCCGATTGAGGGGTTGGCGGTAAACCGTACGGAGACGAAGCTGAACGCATCGAATTGCTACGTTGATACTGCGTCTCAAAGTACGAAGGTGGTTGACCAGTTTGTTGTTGTTGCGTCTGATGATAAGGCGGTGACGTTTGATAAATCTGGTGAGGCTCGAGTTTCATCGTTTTCGCTAGATTGCCAGCTTTAATCGGCCACAAACAAAAGTAGATACACGCTTAGTATACAGGCGGAATGCATAATTATTTAGTAAAGTATGTCTCTATGGTATCGTTGACATTTTATCGCTATCGATCACGGATGCCACAACGATAAGTTCGCGGAACAATGAGTGCTCGGAATTTTTCATTCGAGGTTACTACTTAGGCCCATCCGGCAGAGAAAAACCACTCCTGCGATCCGAAACGACGGAGAAATTAGATTTTCAATTCGATTGAATTATGTAAAAAGCTTTTTGCATTCGGGAGCGTTTTTTTTTTTTCTACTTGTCGATCTTTGACCCTCAGTAGACACACAAGGGTCTGGGGTGTCCAGCCCATTCAGCGAATGGCATGAATTTCTTGTTTTTCGTATCGATAACCATTAAATAACAATAATAAAAAAGAATTTTTATCCATCACCCAGTGCAGACTCTCTTTCTATAGATTCAAAACCTACTTTCCTGAATTTTTTCAGATTTTTTAAACGAGTCTAAGTACAGCAATAAACGATAGGACAGCCCAGACCCATGTGTGTCTAGGGGCTGCGCTAATTGGAGTGTGTGTACTGAGGGTTAATTGATGCGATTGAATTTTGACGATGATTTTGTCTATGAATCCGGGAGTCAAAGCGGTAAAAGCACGGAGTCTACAAACACGTTGAATATAAACTCGGATTCGGAAAAAGTATACTAACCAAGTGTGTCGGCAGTGAAGTTGGTGAGGTAGTTCGGTATCCATTCAGGTTCTGCCGCTAACGCCAGAATCGGACTCAACCTGCCGACCGAAGAAGCGCTGCTCGAGGCCCGGGGACTTGAGACAAGAAAAACACGAATTTAGAAATTATTTACAACTCGATCTTGTTTCCTTTAAGAATAACTCGGTTCTCAAGCGTACCGGAAGTCAGGGGAAAGCTGAAAACCGCCGCCCGTGTGGAGGGGACTGTCCGGAAAACGATCGAGGCCTTCGCTCACGCTGCTGCTTGGACTCGGCGTTGCATCTGCCTGTGATCCGTTCCGCAGAGCTTCGACCTTCTTCTTTACGCGACCACGACGTTTCTCGAATTTGCTCGTTTCCATTGACGCCGCCCTAATTCGTGCATCACACCTCCCCATTATTCTCTTCATCCCATTAATTCCTTGTAACTAAACAAGAGCTTGTTGATGAAAAAGAAAAACACTTACCGTCGACGCGCCGATTTTCCAGGCTTTGCATCGGGGTTGATCATCCACCAGGAACTTTTCCCTGTGCCCTCGTTCTGAACCCTCATGAATCTGTTGTGCAGCGACAGGTTATGCCTGATGGAATTCTGAAACACGTCAAATTGACAATATTTTTAATCAATGAAAACCTCAAAGTCAATTCTTTCCGCATTCAATATTTTTTAGCCTAAAAATCATGTTAAATTTTTTTTTGGCTGATGGCTAAATTTCATAATTTGTTTAATTAATAAATATTCGTACGTATACCGTAAATCATCAATAAAAACTCCCTTTTCCCAGTATCTCGATATCATAAAGAGATTTTACTTTTTCTTCGCTTTTTGGAAGAGAAAGAATTTTTTGTCAAACGGCAGGCGACGTCGAACGGATATGGAAAAATGTGCAACTTATTCGTGCACGATCGACGATCACCATAGGAACTTCGGTCTATGAAAGTCAGACGAAGAATTTTGAGTACGAGAAAATAAGAAAAACTTGCGCGGTATTATATTGAGAGAAGCAAGAGTTTACAGCCCCATCATAGCCCGCGACGCCTTTAACGGTATTCCGTGTGCTTTTCTTTTATACAGAGATTCGTGCATTCCCCCCCCAACAAAAGCGAATACTGGGCAAGATACTTTCGGCGCCAGAATCCTGAGAGAGCTTTTACGCAGCAATCCTCGACCCTCGAGTCCTTCTGGGAATGAGGTCGGATCGCGTGGGTGCGATTATCGGTGCGGCATTTGTCGTCGATATAAAACATACACATTTACGGTATAGTACCAATTCGCCCTCTTCCCAAGCAAACGAAAAAAAAAAAACTCTGTACGGAGAAGCGGAATGAAGAGTGGAAAAAAACGTCCATCCATATCGTTACGTATTCAGAAAAGAGGAAAAAAAATTCGTTAGCATCGGGACAAACAAAAATCACCATTTCTCGTCATTTTTTTCCTTCCTTTTTTTTACCGCAGTGATATTTCCAGTACGATCGAGCAACATACGCGATGATGCAATGAACGTTGAATTATAATCTGGACAAAATAATCGCAATCGCGTAAGCAGCTGTCGATAAGACTTTCGCTACGAGAGCAGAGGCCCGATGCAGCAGCGCGATACAGTGGCATCTTCTTGCAGAAGATTCATATATAATTGGAGACTCAACCACAGCAGCACCAGATACAGATGGGAAAACAATTCAATACACGGTCGCATCAGTATCTACAGAGCAACTCCTCAAAATCAGAAATCCTCGGGATAGTCTGTCGACGTGGATGCCACATGCAAACACTGACAAGCATTTCCGGAAGAAACTTGCAGCAATAATAATTGATATTAAATACTCGGGAGGTTCAGAATGAATGAATTTGTGGTAAAGCAATCGAAGGAACCTTTTGGAGGTCGAACACCTAGGAACTCACTAACCGACTACCCGCGTAGAAAGAAATAGTCTCGGCGAAACATCTCGCCGAGTCCCATATCCGAGATTGCATGTTTCGCAAGATTGATCAACCAGTCAAGAGTCTCGCCGAGACTTTTTTTTCAGCGCGATAGGGCTGTGAAGTACCCAATTAGACATTTCGACGGCGTGAAAGTAAACTTAACGTCTTCATGGAAGAATTATTCCTGAAAACGTAATATAGAGTGGAATATTCAACTGTCGGAGCCTTTGAAGAGGATCAATGGGATTTATACGACATGTTCTCGCATCAACAATGGAGATCGAGGTATGAGTTGTATGTGGAGATTAACAATACCCGAAGAAGACCTGCTCCGATCGTCTTCTTGCATTTAATGTTTACAAGTCGTCCGGCTGGTTGTTGAACAGAAAGGAGCATAAAACGACAGAGAAGAATTTAATGTGGGTCATCCTTCGTATTCGGACGAATCACCTCAATAAAATCAAACTTTTCCCGTTTTCCGTCTACGAGGATTATTATTACAAATTCGATGGATAATAAAATGGAACGCGGCTCTCAAAAGCGCAGACGTCTCTGTCGGACTAAATATCCGTCGTGATGAGCCGCAAAAGAGATGAGCTGTCAAAAATCGTATGCTCTGTCATGTCAGTTCAATAAGTTCCAGTGAAAAATGTACATAACGAAGGAGGGATCGAGGGTGGTGTTCATACGTTGATGAGCTTGGCATACGATTTATCGGAGCGGAGACGAGAATGTTGAAAAAATAGTAAGTCAGCAGTGAAGCTAGGAAAGCACGTCGATGTAGTTTGGAGCAAGTGAATTCTACGAGAGGCTGCTGGGAGCCTCGATTTTTCTCGGCGAAGCGATATGAAGCTCGACTGGGACAGTTGGGAGCTGCGGGGCGGTCAGGATGTAGGGGAGAATCGGGTCGAGATATTCAGGCAAACTTTTACTTTGATTGGTAACAAGAGGGTATACATCGTACACATGTATATGTATATAATATATATAGATATATGTAAATGTATATCCAGAACGATGAAACGATCAGGGTGAGAGCAGGGAGAAATGGGAGGCGACTTGTCGGAATAACTGTAGTTAAAACTTGTCGGTATGAGAACGAGTCACCGGCTAGTCGCCACACACCGGCTTTATTATTGCAGATATACCCGCGTAACCATGAAAGCTCTCTTATATATCGTTACCGCGCTCGGATTTTTAGAGCTCGTCCTGTCCGCGAGAACGGCCAGTGATGTAGAGAGATATAGAGAGATAAAGAGACTAACAGAAAGAGATAGAGAGAGAGAAAAGGAAGAAAAAAGAAAAGGGTGTACGAGGAATGAAGCGACGAAGGCGGATAAAAAGAAGAAGGGAAAACTGCCTGCGCTAAAAGCGAACCGGAACGAGCTCTCATCGACTGTCCCGAACCCTCTGCCCTCTTATATATTTACCCCCTTCCGTATAAGACACCGTGGTAAACCCCTCAAATCTTTATCACTTCTCCCCGTCCCGCGACATTCTTCATACGCATAACTCTCTTTCTCTCTCGCTCTCGTATTTTATGTACTTATTATATATGTATGTATAAGTCTATATATTTATAAACGTAACTTTCGTCCACCTCTCTCTCTCTCTCTCTCTCTCTCTCTCTCTCTCTCTCTCTCTCTCTCTCTCTCTCTCTCTCTCTCTCTTTCTCTCTCTCTCGTTTTCATCCGGAAAGTCTTTCTCGACGATGTCTACGTCGTTGTCGCCGACGTCTATATCGATAAAGGCGCTTTTCTCGTCAAAATCTCTCGCTGTAAACTTGGAATCGAAATGTCCACTACGTCGTACTTTTCTTTTATGCATGTGTAACGCTATACCGCCGAGTCAAACGATTTGCTTAAATCAAAGCTAAGCGAATTCAATTATGTATACTCGGTTAAATCCATTCGAATTAGGTCGCAAAAAAGCTGTATGTCCAGTTCCACGATCATCTATCGGTTCGTGTACCAAGGAACGTTTGTAGCTTTTTTCCCAGTTGACAACTTCTCTTTGATTAATTGTCAATAGGATTTGACTTCGACCGAATCGATTAGACGGTGCGTTGAAGAATTTCAAGCAAAGTTTTCAAGTCTCAGTTTTTACTAACCACAAATATTTATAATTCCGTACTAAGTTTGAAAATAACGGCAGCAGATGAAAAAAAAAAGCAATTCTCTAATTCCGAAAGACAAAAGCTGTTCTTTTTTATTCAGCAACCAAATGAGAAAATTGTCTAATATTTCTCGTCATTACGATAATAGATACGATAACCCTCAGTAGCCCATTCAGCGAATGGCGTGAATTTCTCGTTTTTCGTATCGATTACCATTCATTAATAATAATAAAAAAGAATTTTTATCCATCACCCAGTGCAGGCTCTCTTTCTATAGATTCCGAACTACTTTCCTGAATTTTTTCCGATTTTTTAAACGAGTCCAAGGACAGTAAAAAACGGTAGGACATCCCAGACCCATGTGTGTCTAGGGACTGCGCTAATTGTAGTGCGTCTACGGAAGGTTAAAAATTGGGATTTGCGGTCGCCAGTAGGTGCGACTGAACAATGTTTAGCTGATAAACACATTGCAACGTTTTTGAATGAATATTTTGAGCAAAGAAGAAACGTTCAGACGGTCAAGAAAAATTGAAGATGTGCGCGTGGTACTGCTGCTGCTGGTAGGAAAGGTTTCTGAGTAGCACTTGGGAAGGGAGCCATAAAAACGTGCTCGTGATAATCGAATCGATGTGAAATGATTGATGAGCACACAAAGCGCGCAACGGAAAAGAAGCTAAAAACAGATCAAGCTATTTCATCAGAGAGATTATGCATTTCCGGACAGAGCTCTACGACTTTTGTGAATCTTTCATGATTAAATGGACAAGCGAACATGCGAATGACGCGATCGAACGAAAGGCAACAGAACGATCGAGCGATTTTCCTAAAGCGGAACTGTGCTATATTTAACGATCCACCAAGACCATCCAAGCAGGATACACCAAAATGCCAGACTCATTGTATAATTATGAGAAGATCGATTGGAAAGCGCACGAGAAAAATGACGAAAAACGTGTTTGCAATAATTTAAGTAGAAGCTAGAATAGGATTGCATAAAGAAAAAGAAAAAAACGATCAAGAGTACGTAACGGTTTATTAAATGCGGCTATAAAATTGCACTTATCGAACGCGAACGATAAATGTGCGAAATGATGAATGAGGATCTGCTTTTTATTCCTGTTACGTGTAAAACGTAATAATCGAGTCGAGGGTCAACGAGTATTCTTATAATGGAACGCAGTCCCGGAAAACTCGTAGTAAGAAGAACACAAGCATAGAAAACGCAGAGTGAGAATAACTCTCGTGCAGCGACGCGATACCGCGCGGGACCCTGACACGCCTGCTCTGCTGCGTTTTCTTGTATATCATATAAGTCTATTCCGTATGTAGGTATGTGTGTTTGTCAGCAAGAGACACGTGCACCGTCAGGTGGAAAGTTACCGAAGATCGATTCAACGCGACAGCGACGGCTAAAGGACAACCGGAAGCCTGGAAGGTAAATTTGTATTGCACATATCAATACGTGTTTATTTTCAACACTCGCGGCCGAAGATCGAATCATTTTTAATACAAGCTGGACAAAAAATATCTCACTAGGCACCTTGTTTCGCAACACACGACACATCCTATACGAGTAATAAATCACACATCTGCAAAAATTCAAACATTTTTCATCAATAGTACGTAATCATTATGCGATCATCGTATGCATTGAAACTTATTAATATCTTGACTTCATTGACGTAATTAGTGACTTGGATTAACGAATCAGCATCGATAGAAAAATTGGATGAAAATGCACATTTGATTCTGTTGCTAAAGTGTCTCTATACGGACGAGATTATTGTCTTGTTACTAAAGAGATAAAAGACACTCGTATTATCGACGATACGCACACACGAATACTTGCCAGAGAAATATTTACATGCGGTTTTCGCCAGCAAAAGGATCTCGTGGTTACAGAAGCATAGGATGTTCTTATGTTGTGACGTTGTGAGCGCGGTCAACTGTGCGGACCGCGAGAAAAGGAAATTTTCAATGACATTGATAAGACAACGCTTTTTATTTTTAGCGGTTTAAAGAACATTCAGACAGATCACTTGAACATGAAAACTTTTTTTCATCAACCAATAAATCATCATCTTTAAACAAAGTGGCTTCCATCATGATGGAAACTTTGTTTGCAGTGTGACAAATCGATGGACATGGACAAGCAAGAGACTAGATAGGATAAATGACATGGTCCTAATTTTTATAAAAGTAGGGTCGACTTGTATTCTTTTTCTTTGGAAAAGGGAAGACGCAGACAGCAGGCTATGAGGTATAACATATGAAAATGGACTGTTCTCTCATCGAGGAGCCAACAGACCTATACGCCATTCTCCTCAGGGACGCTCGGAGAAAATGTAACAAGACCTACGCCCCAAATGTACACACGCGTGTTCCAAGAGCCACTTGCAATTCTCCAAAAGACAGCAGGCTAGGTGACATTGTACATGTCGTTCCATCATATAAAAATCAATTTAACAAAAAGCCTCCACCGAGAATGATTGACACTTCATCCAATGACACACTGCGATCATTTTCAAAAGTAAATTTCAGTCTCCATCGTCGACTTTCTATCAAATTACTCGTTTTTGGTTGCTCTTTAATGTTTCGCATCCTCTTTTTCAACCTTGTTCTAGTATCGGAGCAGCGTTTTGTTTTTCAACCTCGAAAAGCTGCCTTTTGTTTTCAGTTTTTACGTTCGTACGAAGAAAACGTCGCTGCTCATTCGAACGTTCATTTCTTTCTGCTGATTTCACTAAAATAGCAAACTTTCAAAGAAAAAAAGGAAAAATTTTGTATATTTTTGCAAATCTGTTAAGGGACGAGGAGACAATAACGCAATGAGTATTTACAATTGAATTTCATTTATTTACTACGATACCGATCCTTTGCCATTTAAAAAGCTTCAGTGGCTTTACCGGCAATTTGGTAGGCGCGATGAAAATTGCAAGGATTTATGAATCTGGACCAAGGAAGTTCGCGGGTAAATTTATGACACGACCGTGCGTCTTAATTAACTGCCGTGGGGTTGCCTCCATTCAATTTTTTCGGGAATGACAATTGGTGCACTGTTGCAAAATAGTGATTGAATCTTTTATGAGAAATATGAAAAAATTGGAAAATTTGTTTTTTTTTTTCTACGGAAAATGAAAGAGGTTACATGAAAAAGTGGAAATAGGATGTTGAAGGTTGAGCAGCTATCCAGCTCTTTTTGTAAATATCTAAAGGGCACATCATATACATATCGCTCGATTGTCAAGCATTCAAATCTCATCTCCTCAGGCTGTAAATATATGGAACATATACGATCGAGGATCAAGAGCTTGGGTCGTTGATGGATAATGAAAGAAAGAAGGAAAATCCACTGATTTACTAATAGGAAGAAAGACAAACGGATATGCTCGTAATATACGAAGACAAGGAGAAAGAAAAGAGTGGATTGAAGGGAAAAGAGACGCGAATGAGAATGAATAGAGACACACATATATAAGAGTAGGGCGATAGAGGGTCATTGTGAGATGGCAGAGAATGAGTCAATTCACTAATCCTGATTTCCGATCTCTCTGCCTTCCTCTCTTTCGCTCTTCATTTTTTGCTTCCTGCCTCGATGAGCTTCATTTTCTTTCCGTGCACATTTTCGTTAACGACTGAACCAATAGTTTTCCCTCCAATTGATTTTCGTCCTCAATAAGTTGATGCATGCATGCGATGTGAGATTCGTGCGGAGATGTTTGCTATAAGCAACGTTTTAAAATCTTTTGGAAACCGTTCGTTTTTCATCTCGTTGCTGCTAGATGAACGGAAATTTTTTCGTATCAACGGACTCGTTTCTTCTCAGAGTATATCATCCTTTTTATGGTAATCGCCGGGGACATATCAAATTACTTTGCTCCTGAAATTCATCGTGAAGAAACTATATTTCGAATGCGAATGTATTTCGTCGAGGGTAAAAGGGCTTGGCATTTATTTCGGCTCAACCCTCCGCGCGTACAGAAATACAAAATGGACACGAATGACGAACGATGCTTAATAAAAATTCATCATCGGATAAATATTTCCCTCTCTATGGAGAACACGAGGACTCATCAATAGAAATTTGTCAAATTCCTTCATTCATCGACAACTCGACCGCAAAGAGCATTTGAAAATTTGTCGATCTTCCGATTTTTTTTATTCACCACCCTCATAGATGTTCAGTGGATTAAAATAATCACAAAATAATCACATTATTCAATATAATCACATTAATCAATAAAAAAATAGTGCAACAAACTGACGCGGATGTGACGAAATGATAAGGGTTCCCATCAACTCTATAGGATCCGAAAAATAGGACACGGACACGTTACAAATGATTTATAAAATTCAACGAGCACATTCTGTATATTTTCGAAAGTAAAGTGAAAATACAAACGTATAATTTCCGATGCGGAGAGGGTGAAATGAAAAGAAATAAATCAGTCCTCGAGAGACAGAATGCGAATGGAAGGTGCACAATACAAATACATGTTGATATACATTTGTTGTATTATCGAAGGAAAAGCTGAATCTTTGGAAAAATCTTATAGAGTTCAGGATCGAATTAATAAGTGCACAAATCACACGAGAGAAAGATAGAAATGCCATTGAGATCAAGCGTTTAAAATATACAGCCCCGCACGGTCGTCGCGACGAGAACGAGAAAACGCGAAGATGTAAGGAAAGAAAAGAAGAAAAAAAGAAAGAAAAGTGGAAAGAGTGAGAGAAAGAGTTTCGTCGATTTTCATTCCCGGTTCCACGTACGCGCTGCTTTTGGAATAAATTCACGGGGGTTGTAAAGAATATTATCTATCCTCGCGAAAACTCGTCGGACAGGAGCCGACGATGCAACGCCATTCTATATACATACCAAGATAGTTCAAAACTCGAAGAATCGGATCCCGATTCTTTTGCCTTTCTAGAGTTGAATCGTTGTGGGGGGTCAAGATAGAAGAATCTGTATATCTGTCATCTACAGGACACTGTACGGGCTTTTCTATACTGACTCGATCAACATCCTGCTTCACAATTTGCCTGCATAAATATATTTCTTGTGTTATCAACTCGCCTTACAAGCACTTTCTCACGATACCATCCAAACTACACATCAATAATCACAACAACAAAAATTAGTCAATTCATTTTAATCCTCAGTAGACACACATGGGTCTAGGGTGTCCAGCCCATTCAGCGAATGGCGTGAATTTCTCGTTTTTCGTATCGATTACCATTTAATAACAATAATAGAAAAGAATTTTTATCCATCACCCAGTGCAGGCTCTTTTTCCATAGATCCGAAACTACTTTCCTGAATTTTTTCAGATTTTTTAATCGAGTCGAAGTGCGCTAATTGTAATGTGTCTGCGGAGGGTTAACAACAAGAGAATACACTTTTTTTTACTTCATTTTTTGAACGCTCTTCATATATATCGTAAAATTATCATAATTACCAATCGCAGGGGCAGATTTTTTGGCGATCTCGGGTGCAAAACGATCGGTTTAAAACCAGCAAAGTCGTTAACTCATTGAAAAATGTATCAGTTTCAGAACGAGCCTAGTTTCGTCGCGATCGTGTGCGAACCGACAGGCTGACGACGGAGTTTGTGAAAGTAAAAATTATAGTGACAAAAAGTTCCCCCAAAAATTTAGCAACTATCGCTATGTTTGTCATTTTCTATTGTGGATAAGTTGAAAATGTCTCAACGCAGCTATTATTACGGAAACATCAAGCTAAACAAAAAGTTCACGATTATTAAGAAGGAAAAAAAATGAACTCGCGAAATAATGGAATCAATAATGGCGTGAAAAATCGCAGTTTACATCAAATTGACATGGATGTTCCCATATGCACACACACGATAGTATAAAATCAAGATACTACGTAGAGGGTTGTTCGGAAGAAATCCGAAGCGCGCGCGACTTTTTCTCCCATGTTGTCATTTCTTTTTCTTTTTATTTGCGAAAGAGGCGAATCTTGCGGTAATAGATTCCTTTATCGTGCAGTAGAGCGCGCGGTCAGGTCGCGCCCGCGATCTTATACTCCTGTGCTGTCTTTATCGCGGTTGAAATATCGACGAAATGAAAGAGCGGTCCACAGCAGTAGAAAACGGTATCTCGAGATTGGTATACTCTATGCAGAAAAAGAGAGAGAGAGAGAGAGAGAGAGAGAGAGAGCGAGAAAGAGAGAGAGAAGGAGTTACAACATTAAGAAAAGACGAGAAGATATCCGTACAGGGGAAATCGCGAGAGCTGTCCTGGAGGAGTGCGGAAACTTTACCCGCACCGCAAAACCGTATATACAACTATTCGGTCATGTATCTATGATCGAAAGTTCTGGCCAATATCTTCGTCGGGCCCTTTATCTTTCCCTCTTTTTTATCATCTGTAAATCGATCAATATTACGGAGGAATAATATAATTCATCCATCGGTACGTTTATGCTGTGCGAATTGTTTTAAACCTCCGTTGACACACTACAATTAGCGCAGCCCCTAGACACACATGGGTCTGGGGTGTCCTACCGTTTTTAACGGTACTTGGACTCGTTTAAAAAATCAGAAAAAATTCAGGAAAGTGGGTTTTTGGATCTATAGAAAGAGAGGCTGCACTGGGTGATGGATAAATTTTTCTTTTTATTATTGTTATTTAATGGTAATCAATACGAAAAACGAGAAATTCGAACCATTCGCTAAATGGGCACCCCAGACCCATGTGTGTCTACTGAGGGTTAATTTTCTTCGCGTACGAAACTTTATAACCCGCAAAGATTCAGTCAGTTCGTAACTCAATAGCAATGAAACCGAACGATCTCAACTGATGCGTATTTCCATGCATCGAGAAAGAATCGGCAGGTTGCGGGAGCGGATTGAAGACATGAAATGTCAACTTTTATATAATTTCGCTCGTTTCGAATGGACGTGAATTAATCAATGCAAAATAACTGCAATTGCATTGGTGGAGATAAGCGAATGGAAAAAAACGATTTCATCGGTTGAAATTAGAGCCTGAGGGCGTATCGTACTTTTTACAAATCGACTGTCGTTTGACGTCGCGAAGGACGTCAAAGGGCAGTCGATTTTTGTAAAAAAAGTTGTCGAAAGAGTTTATTTTCACGATGGACAATTTCGATGGGGATTCTATGTGTGGACGATGAGAGAAGGATCGGCAAAAACTTGGAAAATAGAAACGCGATTGCGCTTTCAAATATACAAGGAAAGAACGTGTATAAGAACAAAGAGGATATATATGAATGGTTGATAGTATTTTTGCGCTATTTTTGTTAGTTTATGAGGAAATGCTTGCTGGAAGTTTCCCTCTTCATGGTGCTGGCAAAATATTGGTTGAAATATATTTTCTCTCTTTGTTACTCGGTATTTTCCCCTTTTTCATTGTCTCTTTGCTCAACTTTTTGCCTATTTTTTCTCGCTTTTGCTCATCATATATAGCGAGAAAAGAGCAATCCATACGGAGCTTTTCAACGTACTCCACAAACGTACTGTACGTCATTGTCATTGTATCCTTGCGATACGCCTGGTTAACCAGCTCTGTCGTTATGCTCTTTATATTATTTTTACTTATTTTTCTCTGCTCGTTTGGAGACTACCATTTATAAATGACACGTGTGCGAGAAGGATTCAATTTATAGCCATGCACCGCACTTCAAGACAAAAATGACTAATTACTATAAGTTAAAAGAATACAAACATTCAATCAGAATGATAACGCTAATTACCAATTGATTTATCGAAAGATTAGCATTTCATAGTTTCAAAAATATGAAAATCTTGTAATAACTTGGTCGATCGTGACAAACCAAGCCAAATACTGCCAAAAAAATGAACAAAAGTCTCTATCAGCTTGGTGGTGACAGTTGAAAACCGAACAGCAACGGTCCACATGCAATTCAGTTTAGTAAGTTTTGTTTTATATGAGCTGATTGGACCGACCGATTAAATGGATTACGAGATAAACACGAGTTGACAATAAGATGTGGAGAATTTAATTTTGGTGATTGTAAAGAAACTTGATTCGCTTAGCATTCGTTCAGAGTTAAACGACGTGTGGTTTTCGCAATGATCGACAAAGAAACGCGATCGTTTAAAGTGAATGTGCTTTGCCACGGTGCACCTAAAAAAGGCAAGACGGTTTACACACATGTATACATGTATATGCAGAATATATGCATGTTGAAAGAGAAGAAACTCGGGGCAGAGAAAGAGCGAAACGCGAGGAGAGCTCACGGAGCAGAACTCACCCCATTTACGTCTTCCGACTCCCTTAGGTTAAGCCCCGAACCACGGAAGGGGTTGGTGGTAATTCACACTGGTCCATGATGGATGTTCTCGACGCCCACGCGGCGTCGCGACGCCTGTGTATGCTCTTTCCCCGTTAGCCTTGTCTTTTGAATACTCGCTTTTACAATACACGGGATATTTCATGTTTAAAACTTGAATCTATACCCTCGATCGCTCGATAATTAAGAATTTCTATATCGACTTTGCTCATTGATCAACTGAGAAGAAAAATTGTTGGAAAATCAAGAGAATCGGAAAAATCATTTCGTTCAATACGTAAATTTGAATAACTTTCCGATCCATGAATAATAAGGTTAACGCCATTTTTTTTATAAAATCCGATGGATGTACGAATTGAAATTTGTACTAAAAAATGAATGAAATAATAACGTGTCAGCGTTACGATGATTATTGACACAGAAGATAAACTAACCGTTCGAGTGCACACATCTTATAAGTGCATATTGGGTCAATCTGACCCGAGGCGTTTTTCAAACCGTTGCATTCCGGTAAATATGCATTTTTTTTTTTTTTTTAGAGACGTTTTCTGTAGTAAATTATTTTCTGTATAAAATTATGCAAATTTTATGGTCCTAAATTTATTTTTTGGCGAAGAACGAAAATTAGATGCCAGAACGTTCGTTGCCATTAAATGCCAAATAATCAGTAGCAGAAAATTGTTGGGGTCAAAACACGATCCAGTATGGACTCGAAGGGGCTATCTGGATGTGCCATTTTGTTGATTCGGGAATAGCCACAAAATTCATTACTCTCGAAAAGTGCTCCAAAATAATTGTCGTCGTAACTCGCACAAAAAAAAAAGATTTTTGTCCAACGGACGAATGAGAACTTGTCTATGTTCTGCATGGTGTAAAAACCATAAATGCAGAAATAATTCTTACTTATGAAACTCAAGTTTTCCGTTGCTTAATTCCTCTCAACGTTAGCAGTCTGCATATATATATACCGAGTCAATTATACGACAGAATTTCAAGGATAAAACGAGCATATACTATTGCTATAATGATACCATGTGTACTTGATGCTTCTCTTATCGGCGTTATCACGTCGGAAGATCTAATCTCCTGCTTGACACATAACAATGAAAAAAGTATATTACCGTACGTACGAGCACTGATTGATCGACTTGCACTCGACGTAATATAACATTTCAGTAATTACTTTGATGAAACCCAATAACGCGATGTTGATCGAACTTTTTTTTTCCATCGAATCAACAAGAAATTATTAACTTTAAATTCGAAACATGTTTTCGCGCACTCACGCGCACCGGAGCCACCATTTTTTAGCTCTGAGTCTCAAATTTCATTTTCGCTGGTGAAATTCGTGTTTGCCCATCAAGAGATTCGATTAATAACCAAGTGGACTTAATAATAACCCAGAATTATTAAATTTGATTAATGTGCATTAAAAGTTTTGGCTTTATGTCCAGCCGAATGAAGATCGTGAAAACGGCTCGTCCAAGATTATGTTCCGCGTGGAAAATGCATCGAGGTGCAAGAAATATGAAAAATGAACAACAAGATTGATTAATTTAATAAAAGCTGCTTAAGCGTTATTTATCAATTATATAAATATATACATATATATAGTATTGACACCGGAGAAGCAACGAAGGTGTATTGCACATTGATATCACGGGATACAATCGCGAAAACGGCAACGAGTGGTGACATAAGCCTTGGCGATTCAACTATCAAATTATCGTTGTTGGAGCACGTTGTAATTTTACCGAGTACGCGTGTGTCTCTCTCCCTGGCAATATGTCCGTACATAACAGCGCTACAGCAAAAAAAAATATTGACCAAGTAACGAATAATCGTAATGAATAATAAGTAATAATTGATTAAACGTTGATTTTTCAACGTTTCACAACAATTTTTGTTTGTCATGCTCATAATATTTGAAGCATTTTCCTTACGTCCACAGTTTTTGTGTTGCTCCCTAAACGCGACGCTTCTTTCATGCGTTAGGAATAAAATTCATTTATCGCGAATGTGAAAAAATTATTTTTACAAAGTTGTTCCGAAGCCCTTCCGCAAAGCTCCGCATCTATAAATATTTACAAAGTTCAGACGATAATATAATAATGAAAATAATCGCTTTAATGAAAGTCTTCCAATAATATTGTGCGTCGAAGTTTTAAAATTTTGACTTTCAATGAATTTAATCATTTTAAAACATACTGATTATTTATAATTAACTTCAACGTACGGTTCTCATTGATACTTTGAAAAAGTGAAGAAACAGCTGAATGAGGCATACATGGTAAAAGAGCTCCAGACCCTGGCATCGTTGATAACGATTCGGAACTGCGTACGTATTTTTAAATGTATTGACTGATTTGTATAGCTCGCTGATAAATGTCTGATTTTTAAACGATATAATCGTTTCGATCAATCGGAATTGCTGATGCAATACGACGATTATACAAAAGCTAATAAGCGAAAAACTGATTGGAGTTAAGGAAAATGTGTACATGTTGAATCCAAGAATCTAAAAGTACTTACTCCATTTCTAACGTACACACATCTTTGATTGTGGCCATTACTTTTTCAATTAGATCAAGGAACAATCGTCCGAACGAGGAGGACGTGAATAAAAATAATTAACCCTTAGAGTGCATAATGGGTCGTTTTGACCCCAACAATTTTCCGTCACCGATTATTTGGCATTTAATGGCAACCAATGTTTTGGCATTTGATTTTCATTTTCGTAAAAAAAAAAATTTAGGGCCATAAAATATGGATTATTCACTAAAAAAAAAAAACGTCTTTACAAAAAAAAAAGTAAGACTTTCTAAGAAATTTTCAAAGATTTCGTGGTTACGCGGTCCATCGGAGCATTAATCGGTCTGATGAAAATATTTGTTGATCAGCATAAAACAATGCAGTTGATAATGAGCATACATTCCATCCTGCGTGACTAACATTACGGCGAGTTCAAAGTGAGGCAAGTGAACGGGTGTTGGTGGATGTTGAAAAAAAATTCTTAAGCAGCTTCTTCCGGGCTCAAGCGTCTGCATGTTCTTGTTGGCAAGCTTTCAGTGGGTTCCACCCCCAAAAACCACAAAAAGAGGGAGAAACGAGGGTACGCGGACTGAGGAAGAAAGAGAGAACGAGCAACGGGTGGTGCGCCACCGACGAGATCCTCTCTCGCCTTCTCTCCATCGCTTTTCTTCTTCATTGTTTCAGTTGCCTCTGGGCTGAAGCCATTAATTTCGCCCACCTAGCGATCGCTAATTGAACGATCAAGCGTTCCTAACTGACGCTGCAAAAAAAAACGGATCCTGGGTGACGAGTTTATTTTATTTCATACCCGCCTTTACACTCTCGCATAGACAGAATTTCGACACATCTGACTCGTATAATGGATTAAAAATCAAAAAATTATCACATCTGTTGATCATAAGAATTAAATAACAAAACACAAAAAAAAAGAATTTCGCTTGCAGCTTGAGCAAAATAGAGAAAGAAGGAGAAAAAATGGAGCGAAAAGAGGCGAAGCGAACCCGCGGAATGAGTGAGCCAGTCGAATTCCACTCGCCTCTGGCATTTGCATAATAATTGCTTCACGCAGTTCCGGATAGAGTGTGCACGCATATATAAGCGTGTGCATGGAGACGTATGCGTGTGTATAGCAGAGTCGCTGTGGTTCCCTCACGGTCGTTCCATATCTTCCAACCCCTAGACGAGCTTCACTTTCCCAGATTTTTTTTTTTTCGCCTCGCATGGCGAGCCTCCGTTGGCATTGTCCATCCCTCCCCGATATTCACCCTCCATTTGTATTTCTAGTTCCAATCGTAGTTGTGGGATCGTGTCGAAATAAAAAAATTCGCAAAATTTGTAACAATTACGCTACGAAGGGAGTAAGAAAATAGTACAAAAAAGTAAATGGTAATTACTGCAAGTGATGTCGATTCGTGAGGGAAACGATTCAAAAAGAAAAACCGTTTAATAAATTTTCGTAAACGTTATGGAGATAAGAAATGGGAGCGGGGGATCAGGAGTCGAGATACAAAACGGGAGAGCGTGAAGGTGGTTGAATCTTGAAAAGTTTACCGGAAAAGAAAGAGAGGAGGCGGGCGAAGCAAAATAGCAAAAGGAATATCCCACACGAATCTTATTCTCTTTCACCTATCGTTTTTGTCTTTTTCTTTCCTCTTCTCTTTCTCACTTTCTTTCCTTCTTCTTTACTTTATATAGTGCATGAATGTACCTCCCTCACTCGGACGACTTTCGACTAGAGTCGAGGGAAGAAAAATGATCCATTAATCTGAAACCCAAAGTCTGGCGGCGCCGGGCGTCGCGGCGGCGGCGGCAGCGGCAGCAGCAGCAGCAGCAGCAGCAGCAGCCCCCTTGCGAGGGTAAAAGAGAGAAAGATAGAGGAAGAGAACACCCCCGCTTTCACTCTTGATACCACACATAATCCAAAGTTTCTCTCTCGCACACACCGATGTGCAGAACGCACATCGGAGTGTGCTCGCGTGTGGATGCTAGTGTCTGTGGAAGCAGAACGTCTTCCTGTACCAGCAGTCTCACCGTCGAGAGCCAGGCGCTTACACCCCGTATATGCGGAAACGGAGGATGATGTGTCACGCGAGAAGTGAAACGAAGGCTACGAGTCTACCGAAAAATCGAAAGGAAAATTTCGAAAAAAAAAAAACATCAGCTGAATCTGGATGAAAACGATGAACATTCGTGACGGTATCAGACACTGATGACACGTCATGTTGAAGTTTATCTTTTTCGCAAATTGTCCTCATTGCAAAAAATATTCAAACAATAAAAATTAATTGTTTAGAGTTTTTATGCTTTGGTATTGTAAAAGGACTAACGAAAAATATTTCGAATTCTTGAATTTTGAATATTTTGAATATTTTGAAGTTGCTTGATCTGGAATTGCAAATGTCTGCTGAGTCTGACTTAAACTGTCATTATCTTAAACAGAATTTCATCGAATGTAATTTTCAAAGAAATGGAAAAAAATCGCAATCACAAGATCTGGAAGGCGAATAGCTCGTTTTTATGGTGTTCAATTATTTTAACTTAGAAGGATTCAAAATCTACGAACGGGAGAAATGGGAAGAAACCAGACAGTCCCATGATGAGATGTAAATTTCTAAAAGGGAGAAAGCACGAGAGGACCAACCGGGGCCTTTTTCTTCCTCTGAGCATCGACTCACTATACGAGCAAGTCAATATCAGTAAAAAGCACATAGTACGAGTAACGGTTCTGAGAGAAATCGAAGGCCGATCGTTATATATTTTAACGTATGCACGTAACTAGCGGGATTCTCCTTCGAATCCTTACGAATTTCCAGCAATTGTGCGGTTTTCATAACCCAGAACTTTAACATTTACACGATAAATTGAAATCCGCGAGAAAACATAAAAAGTACGATACGTAGTGGAAAATGTGGAAGGATAAACCCGCCCGGATGTGCGGAAAGCGAAATGTTCAGATGTTCAGAAATGAATAGATTATTTTCATAAATAGAATGGAAAATTTCGTGTGATTTTCCTTTCCATTGCGCTTAGAAAAGAAATTTATTGATTCAACAAAGACAGGGCGAACGAAATCCATTTTGTTCATTTGACAAAACAAGTACATATGCGCTCACCGCCTCATTACTTTTTTTTCAATGTGGCGGTTTTGTCAAATAAACAAAATGTTTTGTCAAATTTAAAAAATGGATTTTGTTCGCCCTGGCTTTGTTGAATCAACAAATTTCTTTTCTCAGTGTGCATATCTTGTTTTTTTTTCTTCCAACAGATATTAGGCTCGAGACAGTGAATTTGTATTCATGATTTTGACTCAATGGAAACTCCAGCGATGAGCTTTAACTGTCATTACGTTTTTGTATCCAATGCCGGGTCGTTCTATCATGAATGCCCGCGCGCAAGCAAAAAAACGTGAATTGTTCGGAAATATCCTTGCAACGATAACCACGGATCGAAGCAGTAGAAAAAAAGAGTGCAAGTGAGAGAAAAGTAAGAAGAAGGAAGGGAAGTCAAGAATAAAGGGAGAGGTGGTTACGAGAATTCACAAAGTCCGATAAATATTGGTTGGAAAAATAAATTTTCATATAAATATACATTCAGCCAAGTTGCTTTGGTTTCCTTAGAACCAAAGGAAGAGAAAGTACCAAGGAACAAGGGAGAGAGCGCAAGAAAGAGAAAGAGAAAGGAACTAGTGGGAGAGTTAAGTTCACCGACAAGTTTTACCGAAGCAGGCGAGTAAAAGTTGAGGTGAACGCGCGATGTCGAGGGTTTTGGTGCAGTCTTCAATAAAGAATTCTATTTCACGAACGTGGATTTGTAAAGGGGGTGCAGAGTAAAAAAAAATAATAGAAAGAACTTAACCCTCCGTATACACACATGGGTCTGTAGTGCCCATTCAGCGAATGTCGTGAATTTCTTGTTTTTCGTATCGATTGCCATGAAGCATCAATAATAAAAAAGAATTTTCATCCATCGCCGAATGCAGACGATTTTTCTATAGCAGATCCAAAACTACTTTGCTGAATTTTTTTCGATTTTTTAAACGAATCCAAGTACATGTAAAAAAAAACGGTAGGACGCCCCAGACCCATGTGTGTCTAGGGAGACTTAAAATGAATGAGAAGCGAATAAATGCAAAGGGAAAAGAGATTGAAAAAAGGGAAAGAAAATGACACTCGCAATGGTCAGTATATCGTTTAGTTACAAATCCGTATACTCAATAGAAATACTTGTCACAATATACACAAATGCTGTATGCACATAAATGCTGTCCCTGACGTCCGGATAAAAAGGAAACTGGGTCATCGACGTTGATACGTCCTCTGCGTCTCGTGCATATGCACTGCGAAAGAGCAACGAGATAGAAACCAGATTAAACTTTGTTTCGTGCAACGTGCATCATCAGGGCTTATCAATGACACCACGATCATTCATATATACAATATATACGAAGATCACAAAAAATATACGACGAAATATTTGGTTAAAAAACGAGTTACCAATTATTTATAGAAAAACCGCATGAAATATTCGTGAGACACTCGACGAAACTAGAAAATAATATTTCGAATCATTCAAGCTCTAATACCTAAGTCCCTAGAAATCACATGAAAGAAATAAACTTGTGAATAGATAAAATTTTAATTCACCTGCATTCATACTTGTTAAGCTTGCGAAACAAATATCTCCCACATGCGAATTTGTTCAGCGATGCTTGACACGCTTATGGGTATGTGTATGAATTAACTCATTTATATATACAGCCATAATCACTTGAAACGCACTGCAGTATTTTCCTGGATCTCGAACGTAACCTGATCGATTGCCGTAACGTCACGAGATCATAAAAAAATGGATATTTCAAAAAAGGAGGCATGCTGCGGAAAAACTATCATAAAAGGTTTATGTTTCGTCATTGAAAAAATAAATCTCATTGCCTACTTATTTCAGTATATACGACAATCACGACGTACGTTACACTCCCCGTAAAGTGTGCGAATGATTTTTGGACAATATCTCGGTACTCAATGATTCGATTTCTGCCGACAAGACGAAACTTCCGTCTTCTGATATGAGCTTCTGATATGAATGAGAACTCGGAGCCCCCTAAGTGCATACGAGCGTGTTCAGATTTTCCAATAAATCTGATCGAATTGAAATCTGCAGTCTGCCGGAATATGTTGGGGATAGGTGAACGAAGAACCCACCCTGGCAGAGCTAGAAAACGCAAGGGATAATCGGTTGATTGTTGGAGAACGTAACGACGACGCGGTTGCGATTTCTCTCACCGAAATAAATGTCGAAAAAAGTGTTTCTCATTTCATCGAGAGATACAATTGAGCCTTGAATAGTCTGACAAAAAAATCGGGGGAGTTTCACGAGGAAAGATACCCTTGGACTACAAACATCTCGTTAAGATGATGGAGCAGTCGCTGTCTCGTCACTGTGAGTGCGAGAGAGATATAGTTGCAATTTTCGAAATTGAATATTTCCGACACGATTTCACCAATAAAAAAAAAGCCCCTGCGTACGCTGACAGGGCCTTTTTTTGATGAGTCAAACGATATCGAAGAATTTTCATTTCGAAAATTCGAGGTGATGAGGTTCAGTGACTGATGCATCATCTTAAGGGTGTCTAATGCCACTTTCGATCAAGTATAACACTTCCGATTGAAATGGAGCCAAGCGCTTTCGAAAGCTGATGAAATTCGCTGGGAATTTCACCTCAGCTGTTATGAAATCAATAAATTTGCGTGCAAGATCGATCGAAAGATAAAGCGTTGCATTTCAAGTGAGCAGGACTGTATATGCATATGGAATAAGTGATCGGTAATTTCCAATCGTGTATCTCACACGTAAGATAATAATAATTCATTCAGCAACGGCAAGAGTGGCGAGAGTAACATGATAAAAATGGAAGGCCGATCTCCTCGTCAGAGGCGCCTCGCAGAATAAGGCTGAGATACAAAGTCATCGTAAATGTAAATGCCGACGTATTCTCATGCCTCCAGCAGGGTCGCAGGATGCCAATTGATCTTTAATTTTTCCTACTTACGATGGATGACCCAACGTGCTTGTCCGAGATGTTATAAAGTTGTATAACTAAAACAATAGACACAGCCTACAAAATCCAAAAACCGTATATGAAGTTAAGGTTTGTATTGCCGGAATGCAACGAAATATCTTCTTTTTTTTTTTGTGTGTTTTCTACGATAGCTGGAAAACTTTCTCGTGCGATACAAAAACAAAATCTTGGAAAAGAATTAATGTCACTTCAAAACGGCTCCAAACTTCGTCCAATGTGCACGGGACGGTCTAAAGAAAACTGTTAAATATTCATTTTTCATGAAAACTCATTCAGAATTGTGTAATGATTACGACTCAAGTGTATTGGGAGATGAAAAAGAGAAAGCTGCCCTGTAAATTTTCATTGTCGTCATAAGTGATGATCAAATTTCTCCTGCTAACGTTTCGTTTTTTTTTTGTTTGTAAATAGAAAAAAGGATAAAGAATCGTTTTTCTCGAAAACGTGATAAATATTAATAGCCGTCAATATGAAGTATTGCTGGCGGAAGATCATTGGTCGTTTTGACCTGGAAGGTCTCGATATAAACGAGCGATAAGCGAACGAAACGGTACCTACGTTGAGTTACTCGTGCATTGGATGCCACAAGCGACGCATACATAATGTAATGTATACGATGAGAGATGAAATATATATTTATACGTGGGTACGTGTATGTGAGAATGTAGCTACTATCTTTCTCTTACAATGGAATCGTCGCCGTAGAGCGTGTGGTGGGGCTTAAGTTGGTAGTAGACTGAGTTGACCCTGGCTGAGTCGCAATTGATCTCAATTAGATTTCTCCGTCCCTCCCGCTGTCTCTCCCTGTCTCTCTCTCTCATTCTCTCTGGAGAGATATATCACAGACAGAAGCAAGATGCGCACAGCCTCCATTTTCCGATCTGATATCTTGGTCCTCGGCGTCCTGCTACTAAATCACTCGTGGTGGCGCCCTCTTCTAGCTATAACTTGCTTTTTCGAGTAGAAATTTTTCCTTCGATCAAAAAATCATCGATCTTTCATTTCAGTTTGTAAAAGCTGCGTTTATATTGAATTCCATTTTTTATTCGTTTCTACATTTTTTTCGATCGTTTTTCGCTTTTCATTAGTTCTCTTTCGGATCTATTTTCTCCATTACAACAGACTTCGTTACTGTCCTTCTATCAATACCTTAACGAGCATTTGAGAAGCGAGAGCTTATTCTCCATAAATAATTCTTTCACTAAAAACAAAATTTTGTTGAAAAAGATCGATATTTTTTGGGATACGTTCAAAGGAAACATTTTTTGAATAATCCGAAAAATGTTGTCATTGCAAGAATAAATATTCTATAAAATCTCTCAAAAAATCTCTAAAAAATGACAAAAATTTTGAAATTATCCAAAAATATTCAGTTTACCGTGTTCAACAAAATATCGACGTTTTTTAAGAAAATTTCATTTCGCAGTGTTTAAAGTTTCGCAGTGTCATTGGTTGTCACATCTCTCTGAAAAAAAGATTCTTTCATCGGCATACGTGCTCTATCTTTTAGTTTCTCGAGTGGTCATAGTTTCGGGTAGCGGCTTTGGTATCATATTTATGGATGATAATTTCAGAATGACAATTGTAAACTACGTCGCATCATCAACTGCGGTAGAATAGACTCAATTTTGTAAATTAATCAAAATAAATGCCTGTATCTAGGAGCTCTAGGAAGTGTCAATATTTGCATGTGAGGACATTACTTCGAGCAGTGTGTGAAAGGTAGTCAACTGGTAGAGGAAGGGAGATTTGGAGACACGAAGGAATAAAGAATTTTAAGCGTAACAGTTATCTCTTTATTGACCCCGCGCTAGCAGGTTCGAGTCTCCGCCCACCTGTTGAGTCCAAGTGTATGTATATGCCTTCGCTGTGGGCCTGCAAGCCTATGTCTAATGAAGGATTTCAAGAGCAGCGGGAGTAGTTCGTAAATCCTACGAGAACAACGATATCGGATTCAGCCACAACTTTTCTTCGTATCGGAGCTTTTCTTTATTCGATGCATTTTCATAAACTACGTAAGGATGGGAAATTGAAAAACTTGTCAAAAAAAAAAAAATGGTCGTTTAATTATCGTTGCATATCGCAGAACGTGAAAAAATCATTTGAATGTTTCCCTCGTAATCAGTACGATTAGAGCACCTCTCTAGACACACATGGGTCTGGGGTGTCCTACTGTTTTTTACTGTACTTGGACTCGTTTGAAAAATCGGAAAAAAATCAGGAAAGTAGTTTTGGTTTCTATAGAAAGAGAGGCTGCACTCGGTAATGGATAAAAATTCTTTTTTATTCTTGTTATTTTATGGTAATCGATAGGAAAAACGAGAAATTCACGCGATTCGCTGAATGGGCTGGACACCCCAGACCCATGTGTGTCTGCTGGGGGTTAAACTTTTCTGGAGAAAATGTAACAAAAGGTTCGCAAGTTCGAGGTCGAAGTTTCCATATCCGATGCATTCGCTGATGATCGGAATTCGCCCGATAGAAGATAGTCAAGCGTAAAAATCGCTAAAAACGAAGTTACTACTCGTTTGAATGGAAATACTGACCGATAGGCAAATTGATAACGAAATAATCCGATGAAGCGAAACTTGTGATTAATTGGCGAAAAAGCTTCGGAGATTAGCTCGGACGAATCGAGGAACAAGGGATTTCTTGCTCATCGTACCGATGCGTATATACCTACATATATAATCAAGAAGCACGCAAGCTTCATGCCGACGTCCACAGGGATTTTCAGAAGATATTAATGGCGGGGCGATGATTAAATCTGAAAAAGTGAAAAGTTAACGAAGAAAAGCCTGAAAATTCAGTCTGAAGCAAAAAGAAAATCGTTTACACGTACACATCAATAATAGTCTCGTTACTAGAACATTTAATTAGCAACCAACGCTCGGAACAGCCTGAATTTATTTTCGCAGCATCATTCTAAAATGCGATTAATTACATTGCATGAATTTTTATTTCGTCATGCTGGATAAATCCAACCTTTTTTCGATAAACCACGAGTTCACATAATTTCTTTTCAATTATAAGTTGCTCGTGATGAATTAATCGAAAGCGAAATGGATCTTCGTGTTGAGTATTCTCGACGAACCGATTTTCCGCATGCAACGAAAAATTCACATCTAAATAAGCTGACACTACGAGAATGGCTCTATAAACGAGGATTTTTTTTCTCTTCTATTTAGAAGCTCTTCCACGTGCCATGGACAAATGGATCAACTTGAATAGTCGATTGAATCAATCGAATTAAATCACAGCCCATAGGGTATTAGGCGACAAGATAACCGTTGGATCTCATCTTGGCAGAGCTCCCATCGGCAAATGAGAGTTGATTAATTTTACGAGTACCATCTGCTCCAACGAATTCGCGAGACACCTCTGGCCCATTATCTGCAAACGGCAGGTATACAATTTCCTTTTATTAACTATATATGAATCTATATATATATATATATACACACAGCCACCATTCACTAGCGCACAAAATAATCTGCCAAATTGTGCGTGGATTGAATCGCCATCTTAGCTCTTTCTCTCTTGTAATTCATTCGATGAGAATTTCAATTGCCAAGGCCAATCCAAGATTGGAAATAGATTCATTTACTAAATGGACTGTTTAAAAAAAAAAAAAAGAATTTTTCTGTATACATTTCCCATTTCTATTTACTATAAGGGGTTGAACAAATATAATCCTCGAATGTCGCAAGCAGCTTCCGTCAAACAGATACTTGAGTGGGCAACAACTTGGACAATAACTTGGTAGCCAAGGTAACCAATGGCTATATATACCAAGTTTATCTTCAGATGGAGGGAACTTTTTTCAAGTCTCAATAAAAAGATATTTCATCGGAACAGGTTTCCATAGTTACTTTGGGCCCTCGAGCAGACGCGATTACAAGATATTACGTTCCGAAAAAATGAAAATAAAAATACGTTCGATCTCAAGGATATTATTGGTCAATTTTTTCCCAATCAATTCGTCATCGGAATTCCTTTTTTCGTCTGAAAATCATTTTTCATTACAAAAACGAATTTTTGACAATGGCAAGAAAATGTTTGCATGGATATGCCAACTCTTATGCCTTGGGTATGAATAAATAGAATATGCATTGAGTACGAATATATAGAATAAAATTATACTCGAAAAACAAAAAGCCGCGTCCTTGCGTTTAGATCATCTTTTGCTGCGACTGACAAATTGTTTTCTTCTTCTTCTTGACTTTATAGTTAACTGACCATTATTCCTGTGTAGCGAATTCACAATGAGAACGATAATCATGCGGAAAGGTTTGAAGCTCTCTTGCTCAACACATTTCCCATGCAGGCTCTGTTGTTCCTGTATAATGAATTCAAACAAAACACGTTCGAGAATGAACGAGCAGTCGAATATTCTATGGTATTTGGATTTCAGCGGAGAAATTCGTCAGAAACTACAAAGCCGTATATATAGAGTTTGAAAAAACAAAGGAAAGATTTGAAGTGCACAGAGTCAAGCTTTAGCCTAAAAAATTAATGAAAAAAGATTGACGAGCTAATTAATTTGCAATCAGATATTCGCGTATGGCAAAATTTGGCAATAACTTGAAGTGACGATTAATCAGAAGTATTTCGTTTGAAAACGTCAAAAGGTTTTGGTGGGGCTAAAAGAGACACGGAAAGGAGAATTTATCAAGAGATAAACCGAGGAGAGAGCAACAAGTGCTACAACTTTTCCAGCATCGCGGCCGTACACACCTTCGAGGAAAAGTCGCCCCTCGCAAACCAATTCCCATCGCAAAAAGGCCAAAACCTTTACATCAGCATCATAGGTACTGGATTTCCAAAAGTAATCAGAATTCTACCAAAAACATCGGATTTCATGTGAGAACAATTAAAAGTAACAATTAATTACTCCGTTATCGACAAGTTTTATAAAAGGTTGATTAGATTCTTTACATTTTTGAGAATATTCGCCTAAACACTTTGATGTGTTCTTTTAACGTATTCCAGATTGTCATTAAGTATTTCAAATCAAAAGGTGATTTGTTCCTTTTCAGGTTCGAGTAATAACGGTCAGGCTTTTATGTCTTGAATGTCAACATATACAAGAATTCGTATCTTACGTAATAATAATAAGTTCGATACGTAATGTTGAAATATTAATGCATGTTTTTTTTTTTTCGTAGCAAAATGAGCGCAGAATTCTAGGAGATACTTCTGAAAAGTCTCGGGAGTCATCTCAGCAGGATTCTGCGAGAGCCTCTCTGAAAATCTGAATATTTATCTCGGCGAGATTCTGTGAAACCCCTCTGGAAAGTCTCGGGAATAGCTTGGTAAAATTCAAGAATAAGAAACTTTAGAAGATCGAGTTGTGGCGAGATTCCAATTCAGATATTCGATTGCTTTGTATTTATTACATTTCTATTTGATTGAAACTGCTTGTGTCCCGTTATTTGAATCTCATACTTGGAATTAATCCCTGCGAGATCCCAACAGCAGAGACTTTTGAAAAGTCTCGGAAATGATTTCTGCGAGATTTTAGCAGAGACTTTTGAAAAACCTTGGAAATTATCGGTGCGAGATTTCCGGAGAGACTTTTAAGAGTCCTCGGAAATAGTCTTGGAAATATTCTACAGAGACTTTCGAAAATTTTGCGAAATAATCTCTGCGAGATTCTAACAGAGACTTTCGAAAAAGTCTCGGAAACGGAACTATGCGAGACTTTTTCGAGACTAAGGAACAGCTCGGTGAGATAGCCGGGCGAGACATCTCGCCGAGCAGATCAATTTTTTCTACGCGGCAACGGATTTACAGGCGTTAAGGGGTTGTTATTGCGAATCGTCACAGGGTTGAAAAGAAGAGGGAATGTCAAGGCTCGGCGAGAGAGGAGAGGGTTCGTTGTCAGGAAAACGATACCCAGGACGACAAGGTTTTCATGGTATACAGAAGAGAGAAAGATGGGAAGAAAGGAGAGTGGAAGAGGGAGATCGCGAATGAAAGAAAGCAGGACAAAGTTAGCCGCACGAGAGGGAGATGGGGCTGTTCCGGGGATGAAATGAGGAGGAGGGTTAAAGTTGCGAAGACACCAGTTGCTAGGCAGCGCCTCTCAATATCGTCGTCGCTTTATACAGTCGCATATATACAAAGCCCGCGGCCTTGCTCCTGATCACCATCAGAGCAAAGGTGAAATATGAAGAAAACGACAAAAATATACGAGCAATTTCACGACAAACATATTCCAGTTGCCCCCTGACTAGACACAAATGTTGCGTAATTATCAATACAAAAATATCTTAAGAAAAGAATCATCAGTGAGTCGTGAAAATCATGCAACATGTGGATCGATTCAGCACCGATGAAGAGACGAATAATTCGATACAAGGGCATCGATAATTCCCTTCAAACTCGAGCCATGAACGTTGAATCGAAAAAAAAAAAAAACAAACAAACGGTCAAAATTATAAACATGAAAAATGATGATCGAAATTATTTCATTCTTTCAATACCGAGTCACGTTAACAGTTGAAAATTTCATTCTTTTAATTCTAAAGCAAAAGTGACCCCAATCCGGTGATTGAACAATTAGCTTTTTTTTTTGTTCGTAGGGTTTTTTTCAGCTAACCTCAAGTTTTAATTAAACTGGTAATGGAGAAGTCATTGTTTTTATGGGAAAATCTGTAGAGAGCAGCCGAATCATGAACGAAAGAAAAAAAAAGATTTCCGATGAATTTCACGATCGCCAAAGTGCATAGAAAAATGAATATCAGACCGAACGAAGGATACAAAAGAATAATGTGATCGATACGTTAAAAGCGGGTTCGAGTTAAGAAAACTGAGAATACGAAATGAAATAAAATTGAGGATGCCATAAAATATCGAATATTCGAATATTTATAGGCTCTCGTGATTGGAATTCTCCTTTAGGAAAGGAAAGTTTCATGATTATTGAAGAAAATGTGTAGAAGAAATTTTAACACGAGATAAATTTTTTCTTTCCGAATGACCGAATTGTCACAGTGCAGAGTTTGAGCGTCGCTGATATGGTACGAATGTTCCCTAGCGACTACAATGTATACACGTGTAAAAGCGTATAGACATGAAAATGTAACGAGGACGCCTACAGAGTGGCATACATAAAGAGTTGGCCGGTAATCCTCGAAACAGGGGTTGAGGGCTGATGGTAACTAGAAAGAAAAAAAGCAGAGCCGTGGATCCCACGTAATGTCGAGCAAATTAGCATCAGACCTCTCACCGAGTGACTTTCTCTCTACTCCTCTCGTCTGAGCCTCCAGTCGTCGCTGGAGGACATTCGGTTGTCAACGTTCTACACTCCTTTTCAAATTAACTTCTTGGTAATGCAAAAAATCATTTCATTCAAATTTTTGTGCCAAATTCAAATAAGAATCCACGTGAAGGAGAATCGAAAATTAAACCATCTCAAAAAAATATATAAAATGTTTATTCTTGCATTGACAAGTTCACGGAGCTGATTGAATTATATTTCCACCTATTTCGACAGTAGAAATGTTTCGAAACCTCACGTCAGATTCTTGTTTACCTCCAAAACATTAAAAATCGTCTTTACAGGAACAATTCTAAGGTTACCCATGAATTTTATCACATTTCTAATAAAGAAAAGAATTTTATGAGGGAGACTTTATTCAATGGAAAACGCTGGTGTTTTTACAAAACCGACAACAACTTGTATTCTTTTTGAAAATTTACTAAACATAGGATTTCAATGTTCCGCAATAAAACAGTGTTTTCGGAGTTTTTAACTGGAATATGCCGTAGCAACGAATTTTGAAAAGCCTTTTTTTTTATCGCCCACACAAGTATTGTCGAGAGTGAAAAATATATCGACAACGAAACGGAATAAGAGTGACGACTTGGCATTGAATGCTTTGAGTTGTCTTGGCTTTTTTCAACCCTTCTCCTTGCCTGAACCCCGTTTTTTTTTTTTTTTTTTCACGTTATTGTAAATGCATTTCTTTCTTTTCACCTGTTTTACACGAACCAGCAGAATATCACGGTGCAGAAAGCTGCTGTGTACTATTTTCCGCGTCAATTTTCCTCCCGCTTGCTTGTTGGCACACGCGAACACAACAGTATCAAATTATTTTGCCCTGCTCGTGGTCCTTTGGAAAGAATGACGTGGAGCAGAACGAGATGAAGATAAAAACAAGGCTTACAAAAAAAATGCGATCCTTGTGAGGCTCACAAATCCTAAGCGCCATAAACATGCGGAACATGTGATAACGTGTGTGTTCTTTTAATTTCTCTGAGATTAAAGTTATGATTGTTCGTGTATGCGACGATGACATTCTTAACCAAATGGAGAGTAAGAATTTTTTTGCACAATGGTTTTTGTACTGCCTCAAAATTTTCTTTTTCTTTTACTCACGGAGAAGAAAGAACGGAGGCTGCATTATTTCTCCAATTAATCAAGCGTCTATTATAAAAAGTACCAATGCCGTAAAAACGCTGATTCATCGTGAATATTTTTTCTTCTCGTTCCAATATGTTGGAGACATCCGAGTTACAAAATTCCAGCAAGAAAATGATGCAACGTTCAACTGGAGCTGCGAGATATTTCTCTGGAATGATAATCCGGTTTTTGTGGAACGAATCCCGGAAAACTGATGAGTGCTCTCGCCCAGCGGAACAAAAAAATGTTCTCAACATGCTGAACCGTTGGACTGCAGATGGAGCTCCGCCGGCAAGACTCTACCTGTGAATATTCCTGGGGGATTTGATTTTTCCGGAAATTGAGTTCAGAAACTGGTGTCGATAATTTCAATCTCGAGGGACGCAAGTAAAAGTCACAAAAATTGGAATGATCGAAAAATCAAATATTCTTGATGCGATATTGAAAAACAAGAAATAATAACCGCAATGAAAAAAATACTGATTAAGTATTTTCTTTCTGAAAATTTTTCGCAAATTTCGATTGTTAAATGAAAAGACGCGATAGCTTGTGCGATAATCGATCGATATGTGGGAATCCACATGCGAAGAAAAGGCATAGACTCCGCGATGAAGCATGGATGGAAACTGTTTTCCCGTAATCACACAACGATTCATCATCCTTATCGTTGAAAATCGTCAATTCAGAAAAAAAAAAATCAAGCCATACTGCGAGTAAAGAGTTGAAACGTTAGAGTCAGCTATTAGCGTTTATTTTTCTCTCTCCCTTTCTCTCGCAATCGCCATGTGCATACATGCGAATTTACAAGCACAGTAATCGTCAATCAACTCTCGAGTAAATATCACTGCGTGTAACGGACCAGGGTGCATACAAATAAGTGTCGTTCTTTGTTTCATCGGGCTCGAAGGTTTCCTCAGCAGCTCCCTATATGTGGTCAACCCTGGCAGGGTACTCACTGTGTAGCCTTTTCCACGTGCACTTCAATAACTAATTGCACACCCTTAATAATTCAGGTTTGCGAGAAGCGCTCGTAAAGTTAAAATTACTATTCGTTCAACGAATTGACCGAATGAAAGATATGACACGAAGGTGTTCGCGATGTAGATGTGAGCATCCCGATACTGCGACGTCATCTACGAATCAACAAGATACATATTCATGTGTGGACAAAAGAGAAATACACCGATGAACACACACACACACGTGACAATTTGAATCCGTTCTATGCAGGAATGCATGAAATATAATGAATGTGTCAAATAATAAGAAAGACGTTTGAGAAGCTCTGATTACAAACGACAATTTTGTTGGAAACGTTCAACTAAACTTTTGTTTTTAATAATCCTGAAAATGTTGTCATTGCAGCAACAAATATTCTATAAAATCTCTTCGGTAACCAAGATTTTGTCATTTCGATCGTGAACTTTGCTGACAGTTCCATTAAAAAGCAAATGTACTGAAAAAATTACGAAAATTTTGAAAATACCCAAAAATATTTAGTTTACCGTGTTCAACAAAATATCGACGTTTTTCAACAGAATTTCATTTCCAGTGAAGATCAAGATCATCTTCGTGTCTGAATTTCGCCAAAAGACACACCGAATTTTCGGGCGCGACAAAGCTTTTGACGAACGATATGAATTTTCTTGATAAATTTCTCGATAAATGTTAACATTTACTTTATAAAATCAGACTGTTTGACGCCGACGAGTTCAAGCTGCTGCACACACTGTGTCATGCACGAGATTCGAATCCTTGATTTAGAAACGAGCGAGCAAGCATCGACAATTAAGTATAAATGTGAAACGAGAATATTTTCTCGGCATCGACTCACATATTCACGAATATGACACTAATGGTCACCTTTGTCGACACAATAGCACATCCTCGTTGCTCTTATCAATAAAAAAAACAAAAGCTTCAATCGGGGGGATAACTAATAAGTTGCTCTCTGCGACTGATGCTTGAAAATGCAAATGATAGCTATAATTTTGCATGCAACGAAAAAAAACAGTCAACCGTAAAATAAATACTAGTTTTAAAATTTTTTTCTACGTATTTTCCTCCGTGTCTTTATTGTTTATTATTAAAGCCTAGACTAAAAAATAACTATCAACGCGATGACCTTGAGTGTGTGGATAATAACATGGAGTGGTATTTTCCCTTGTGAGTCGTCACGAATTGATCTCGTTGATATTCTTACGCGTTGATCAATCATTGAGCCTCGCGTACGGTGGTGCAGTATGTTCGCTCACGTCTTGCATATCGCTGAGTTTCGAATTAATTGGTTTCGATAGTTCTGCTTTTTCTGGAGGAGCTCGCACGGGGTTGATATTGAATTTTTGTTCTCACCTGCATATGCGCATTTATTACCATGAAGAGACGCTACGTATATACTGCGTTTTAAAAATTTCAGCATCGTTATTATTTTTTTTTTTTTACTTATTCCGGTAATCGGGGGTGATAAATGACTCCAATTTTGAAAAATTCATATCTCCGGTAAAATTTAACGAAAAGGGTTCAACTTGGGCTCATTCTTTTCGTTTTTTGATGCAGGATCACGCGAGCCGGGGCAATTTAGCTTGAAGTGAAAAAATTAGTAAAAAAAATCGGTAAAACGATAAAAAAACGGGAGAACGAAGGAAAGGGCGCGGGATTTAAAGTCGTCTGGGGTCGTTTGTGACCCCAGTTTACCGTTCTAGGGTTAAATCGCGAAAGGGAAAGTCATTTCTGTTTTCGTGTATGTAAAAAGGCGTAAGGAAATTTGTTTGAGCTCGTTCTAGTATTATCTTTGTCGATTATTCCGTGTATCTGGTGGCCAAACATATTTGCATATAAACAGCAGCACCCATGCACGTATGAAAATTACATAGCGTACGATGCAAATATTATTAACGACGATCGATGCAAGAAAAAATCTACGTGTAAAAAAGCGTGTTTTTTTTCGGAGATTCCTCATGCACAAGCGGACGAAAGTATGAAAAAATTTGGGATTTTTTAACGTTCCGATAGCGTGCCTTGGCGGATAGGAATTTTTTTATAATAATCGAACAGAAAATTCGTCAACTATATGAAACGAAAAACCGATATGATGGAATCCGTTTTTTTTTTTTTTTCAATTTGTCCAATTGATAATTTCGAGCAGCCTCAGAATTTTGTTTCGGCTCAAAAGTTGCACGTGTATTTTTAATTTTTCTTTTCACTGGCAATCGGTCAGTTTCACGTGAATGGATAAAGTGTGGAATAACCGCGAGTAAACTCTCTATATATCAATATTTCTGCGGATTATTTTCCCTCAATTTTCCGTCAAGCTCATCGTAGATTTTTACTGCGTCGCAGTATGATGCGCGCGCTAAGCAACATATACAACTTTGATTTCGCGTTTAAAGGATAAATGTTGGATGTAAATATGCAATTGATCGCAACCTCTGCTCATTCGAGGGTTATCGCGGTTGAACTCTCTCAAACGCTCAAATCTGCGAGCGGCGTTATTTTTTATATTTCTTTATCAAGTATGCCAAACAACGATTCATTCCCCGCTGGTATCTCTCACTTGGAACTTACTTTCCGAATGACCAAATGTCGAATTTATCAAATTCCTCATTCGAACGAATCTCGAGTTCATTCCAAAAGCATGGAAATTTCGATCACTCATGGAAAAATTGTACAAAAAGTTGCAACATCATCGAAAGGGCTAAAATCTTTGATTGATCAGCGAGCTAGTTTCCATGTTATAAATAACAACTTGAATTAATGTATAAATTAATAATTCCCGCATTGAAATGTTGCAGCATCTGCAGCAATGGATTGAGAATGACCATGTGAAACGTCACGAAACCCTTCCAGACTCCTGTCAAGCGTAATAAATCCAAAAAGCACCCTCTCACGTGTCCTCTGCTGTCATCGTAGAAATTTGGCGACGCATCTGCCGAATCACACATGCAATAACGATTACAACAGTCCCTGCATACATATGAAATGACCATGCGCCCACGCATTGTAACATTATATAACGAATGTGTGTGTGTGTAGCTTGGGCCAGGACATTTCATTGAAAAGAGTGATGGAAAAAGGGTCTAGATTCATTTATAATATTCCGGCAAGAATAACGCTCAACCCTTTCACCATTTCCTCGATTTCGATTTCCCCAATCGCGATGCGTGTCTTTTGGATGTGAAAAGAAACTCACAATACGAGATCGTCGAGGTAAACCGACGCATTGGAAAAATGATCAATAGGCAAATGATGCTGGCACTCTGCGATTATATCCTACGCTTGTGCAGCTGTGTAGCCACGCACTGACGATCAAAGACCAATCGTTTGCCCAGATATATTCAATAAATTTTGTGCCTGTATCCTCTGCTTCGAATTTTGTACACGATCGTTTGAATCCCCAGGATTGAAATGGGGAAAAAAATGCGCAAGAATCATTGAGTCAGCATTTTTTGTATTTTCGCGATCGTGATATAGATTCGTCGTTACGATTGATTCATTTAACGCTCACTAGACGCACATGGGTCTGGGGTTCCCGTTCAGCGAATGGCGTGAATTTTTCGTTTTTCGTATCGATTACCATTAAATAAAAATAATAAAAAAAAATTTTTATCCAGCACCCAACACCGGCTCTCTTTCTATAGATCCAAAACTACTTTCCTGAATTTTTTCAGATTTTTTAAACGAGTCCAAGTACAGTAAAAAACGGAGGACATCTCAGACCCATGTGTGTCTAGGGAAGTGCGCTAATGGTAGCGTCTCTACGGAGGGTTATGATTGCTCCATCATCGATGAGTTCCAGTCAACGGATCTTAATACATAAGTTATTCAGCACGAGTGACTAAGGTTAACGAATGAAAATGCAGTTTTGTTATAATTTTTCGGCGACTCTGCGATTGGTTCGCAATGACTCGGCACACGTAACAGGCGTCGCGTGTCACTGTCACACAGAGCGTGGGTCAATGGAAAATTCGATAATAGCTCAAACGTCGTTTTGTTGAGGCGCCAACGGCGGCGAGAAAGTGTTGAAGAATAATTCGAGAATGAGTTCGAAAAAGGCAAATTTGATATTCGATTTGAAAAAATGTTAGTTAAGCCGTTTGAATGCTGAGCTACCGAATTCATACCTGAAAAAACATTGTGCAGACATATATATGGAGCAGATGTCGAAACGGTATCGTGACATCTCCGACTCCCACGCATCCAGCATACGAGAGAACCCTTTCGTCGAATCCTATAAACCGGAGCTAGAGACGGAGAAGACAAAGGGAAAAGGAACGAGGGAGACTCGATCGTTCCCTCTGCCTCATTCTCTCCCGGTCTCGACAAGGGAAAAAAAATAGCAGAAGGAACTGGCGGAAGGGAAGGAAGGGATGAGAGAAGAAAAAAGGAACCCACCGGAGAACATCGGTGAAGCAGCGATTCGAGCTCGCATTCCAGCGAGACAAGTTCGAGGCGTACGGTTATGGCGAAAAAAGTGTAGAGATAAAAGAAGAGGGCGAAGCGAAGAAGGGTGAGACGCCGAGAATCATGAATGGAGAGGCGAGATCTATATATACTACAAGGGCAGAACGGATTGTTCAAATGCGTGTGTATAGGTATATCCGATCATGCCTACTTCCGGTCAAATGAGAAAAGGCCATAACGGATCACCTTCCTCCAGGGCTTGAAAGCATATTCGATGCTATACATATATATGCGAGTTCAAAGGACATGATTATACGAGCCATTATTATGTGTACCTTGAGAGTCTTTTCAGTCCTCGAGCTTTCTCATGACCATCAACAAGTCCATAGCCGTAACTTTAATACGAAAAGATCGTGAAAAGATAATTGATTTGTATTGATTTGTATTAACTAGTCGCAATTTCATCAGAACATTAGAATCCTCGATGAAATCGAGAAATATTTTCAAAACACGATATGCGGACCAACTTCTGTTGCCAGTGCAAGAATTTTTTTGACGCGGGCACCAATCGTGCGTTGCGATGTTTCTTGACGGCATTAACAAACCTCCCAGCATAATTAATTAGCGTGTTGCAACTTCGCACAGCCAGAGTGCTCTCTACAGGAATCTGACGTGTTACGGGAGCCGGAAACTACGAGACCCCATACGAAAATGTAGCAATATTTTAATTAAGTTTACAAGAGCCTCGAGGCATTTCAAACCAGGATCGTCCGAACGTTAAATTTTATCAGTGTCAACTTTTCAAAAACTCCAAATGACGATGCTTCTTTCTCCCATCACGACCGTCCCCGTGAAAATGTTTCATCAGTCACTTATTCTATGGATTTTACAAGATGAAGAGAAACATCGAGTTAGAAAAATATTTGTTGAAAGTACGAGAAAGAGAGAGAGACTTCATTTTTTGATCCACGACGTAACGAACGAAAAATCACTTCGACAACGTAACGAAGGAAAAATGATAATAAACTTTATAATTTCAATAGAACTGAAACTCTTCATTTTTTTTAACACAAAAATTGGAAATAACTTTCAAATTCGAACTGCTGACAAATAGTACCTGAAACTTGCATGCCTCGATGACCTTTTATCAGACATTTTCGCAAGTGTCTATATACACATTTATTTACAGAGTTTAGCGACAGTGATCGAGTATTTAAGAAATGCTTCTGATGGAGGAATCACGTACGACCTTGCAGAGAACGAGAAAGTACCGTCAACACAATCCATATTTTGTTTGATCTTCAGCAGTGTAAATAGTATTGATTTTGCATATTGCATTTTTATGTGTACGATATACGCGTTTCATTCGAGGAAACAGTCTAGACGTCTAGCTGAAGAAAAAAAAACACACAAACGAAAAAAAATATTCACATATAACGGAGATTCCGAAACAATTTGCAGCTATGAGAGATCTGCTCACTTTCCGAATCAATAAAAAACATTACTTTATGATTGCAATTCAGTTTTTTTCTTCACTCCATCCAATTGATTTCGCTAAATTGTTAACCGTTCGAGTGCACACCTCCTACAAGTGCATACTGGGTCAATCTGACCCAAGGCTTTTTTAAAATTGTTGTATTCCGGTAATTATGCATTTGTTCTTTTTTCTTTTTTTGCAGAGACTTTTTTTTTTATGGAAAATTATCCATATTTTATGGCCTTAAATTAATTTTTTGGTGAAAACGAAAATTAAATGTCAAAACATTCGTTGCCATCAAAAGGCGAATCGATCGGTGACGGAAAATTGTTGAGGTCAAAACGACCCAGTATGCACGCGAAGAGTTAAAAAAAAAAAAAAGAAAAAATAAAGAGTTCGCGTGTTCCTAGAGGAGGAACGACATGTTTGGATGAATTTAGCATTCCTTGAAACGTCGATGGGAAAGCAGGAAGAAATAATCATTGATAAAGCATTGGAGCATTCTTTGCAACCGGAAGAAATTTTTGATAGTATGCGCGATCGTTCCGGCACTCTATTTTTTCCTATCAACAACGAAAACCTTATTTTACTTAATAACGGCGTTAGCTAGATTGATGGAAAAGCGAATTCATCTATTTTGACGATAATTTATTAACACGCGATGAAAATATGCAACGCCTTTCACCGTGCGTGAACATTTTGGGATGCAAAGCCAACATTTACGCCGTTAACGGGTTAACACAGCGTCCGGGCAATTCGCTTGCAGGCCAAGTGGCATTTTCTTTGCCATAAGTAAGGATAAGGACTGCGAGCTATAAAATCCCAGCAATACTCCCGTTGCTCTTGGCTCGTAAATGCGGGTGCCATTTAATGTGTAATTCCCGGGCACAGCGATCTCAAGCGACAAGAACAAGCTTTGCGAATTTGTTGACGAGAGAGTGCGTGGGCATATATGTGGATGTGTGTAAGAGAGGCTTGCTATTGGGGAAAGCCAGTTAGAATACGTTGTCTACATAGAAAACTTACAACCTGCTATTTGGTCTTATTAATTCAGTACGAACTGCTGTAACAGGTCTCGTATGTCTGAAGGGCCCCTTTGCTTTCACAGTTTATCTTTTAATGTATACATGTATAACTAAAGACTTATAAACCCAACTACGAAACGATATAAATACCAGGAGTGCCTGCAGCAAAAAAAAAACATTTTTTTTTTCAATCTACCAATCATATGAACCCTCTGTCAGAATTTCTTAATCATCTTAACTCTCTGTTATTCTGATAACGCGGACACAATCAAAATTGATAAGCTTCGTCTTGTTCTACAGGTTTGTTCATTAATTTTTATCATTTTTTAAGCGCACCTCCCTAGACACACATGGGTCTGGGATGTCCTACCGTTTTTTACTGTCCTTTGGACTCGTTTAAAAAATCTGAAAAAATTCAGGAAAGTAGTTTTGGATCTATAGAAATAGATCCTGCACTGGGCGATGGATAAAAATTCTTTTTTATTATTGTTATTTAATCGTAACCGATAGAAAACACGGGAGAAATTCACGTCATTCGCTGAATGGCTCGCGTTCACCCCAGACCCATGTGTACCTACTGAGGGTTAATACCAAACAATTCAAATTTTTCCAAAACTAACAGAAGCTAATAATGTTCGTACGAAAAGTATCTCCAACTTTTTCATATTAGCCAAGACTTGCATTGAATCCATTATTTTGTAACGGACACAAATTAAAATAACTGATTCCCAGTCGTGACTTTTGTACATTTCGTTTTGATCCTCGTAATTTTTTCATATCGATGATCAATATTTAAGGATCTTTTTGCTATATAGACTTTTTAAACAATTGCATTTATATTCTTCATCTCGCTCCGTGTATATCGTTGAGGCGTACACACCTGCTCGTGTCTGCTCCCACTCCTCGAATTCCTCTTTCTCTCGAGCTCACGTATATTACGTAAAGCGATCGTGTTACTATTGTAATAGAATAAATGCAAGCTCATTGCGAACTAAACGAGAGTCTCGAGGCTCCAAGCCATACACCCAGGTAGACCACCGACTTGCTTGATATATTACGTGCTATATCATAGATATATGCAGACTGTCGTACACAGCTATGCATACGGATCATTCGATGTTCGTTTTCATGTACGTAAGCCTGCACGTGTGCGTCTGCGTGTGGAACGCGTCTACGATGTGCCTACGGAATTCTCACATCTTTCAATTGATGAAAAAAAAATTGAAGACGGGTGAGCTCGATTCAGTTGATGATAAGAAATCATTCAACATTTTCCAAAAATTCCTAAATATCAATGGAGCTCGTATAAATGCCAAGATAAATGATCTCTCCATTGAGAGGAGATTCCATTAACCCTCCGTAGACACAGTGTACGATAGGCGCACCTCTCTAGACACACATGGGTCCGGGGCGTCCTACCGTTTTTAATGTATACTTGAATTCGTTTAAAAAATCCGAAAAAATTCAGGAAAGTAATTTTGGATCTATAGAAAAAAATTCTGCACTGGGTGATGGATAAAAATTCTTTTTTATTATTGTTATTTAATGGTAATCGATACGAAAAACGAGATATTCACGGCATTCGTCGAATGGGCTCGACACCTCAGACTCATGTGTGTCTACGGAGTATTTTTATTACGAAGTGTATTTATTATTATTAGCTGTTTTGTCAATGATATTTAGTGAGCTTCGAGAAAATGTTTGATTTTTCTATGAGGTTCTAAGCTTTAGGAAATATAGTTGATGAATTTATAATACAAATGAAGGTGGCATCGATGTTATGGATTGGTGAGTCAGGGATTATTGACGTGACGGAAATATTTGAGCATCGCTATTTGCACACTTGAAATTTCGAGTGGATCTGCCAGACTTTGGCCAATTGGCTTCTTCTCTGTGCTCAAACAAAGATAGGACGTAAGAACGAAGAGCTGCAAGAGAGCAGGGAGGGAGAGACAAGAGAGGGAAAGAAAAGTCGAAAAGAGCTGGTGAGGAAAGACAGCGTGAAAAGGTGAGACGGAGAGAATCTCACGTAGGATTCTCTTCAACAGGCTGGAAGTTGGCTTGATGACGTAAGAGCCAACCTTGAGCATCGCGACCTCGAAAAACGGGCAAGATTAAGTGTGCTTGTACAGATGTCTGCGTATATATACATGAGCAGCGTACATATCTTTGCCGTTCGGGAGAAACATGACAAGTTATATGCATTTCCTATATTTACACTGCGCGTTTCTCCCAAACAGCACAGATCCAATTGCGCAGGTGGCACTGAGTTTTCTCTGCACGAGACTTCTTCTTCTTCATCGCGATTCAGCTTAAAGATACGAGCATATGAGCATGGATTTACCGCACAGCGTTAAGACGATGAATCAGTCGACTCGAATTTTCGAAATTTCAATTTTCGACATTATAGTTTGACTGATTAGAAAAGTCGAAAAGTTTTCATGTCGAAAATTCCATCCATATCTCTCTCGCACCCACAGTGGCCGGATACCGAATGATTCATCATCTTAATCTACATCATTGCTGGGGTGGGCGATCCGAGATTTTAAAATTTTTAGCATTTCTTCATTCGTTTCGTTCTGGTTCGTTGTGACCCCAAAAATGTTGGTCAAAAAATAAATTTAGAGCCATAAAATGTGGATCATTTACTACGAACACGGTCTCTACAAAAAAAAAAAACAAAAAAATGCATATTTAGCGGAATACAACGATTTGAAAAACGTCTTGGGTCAGATTGACCCAGTATGCACTTATAGGCGCTCGATGGATTAATTTGACTTGTTCTTGCGGAGAAAAAAAACTGATTCGCGAATCCGAGAAGACTGGAAATGCATGCAAGTCTGTAAGACCCGAAATATGTTTATTGGTGAATTGTAATTAAATATAAAATGCGATAAGGGCAATCTTGTAAATGGGCGATTATTGAGATTCGTTGAAACCTCGTCCGTTGGCTATCATTTGGAGAAGCGATGAATTCAGTGGCAAAAATCAGAGCAAACATCAGTTAATGCGGGTTGACAGAGAGAATAAAAAATGTTTTTGCATATCGTCATTAACCGTCTGGGTATACGAGGTTTTTATATTCCGTAATAAATATTGTGGCAGCTTTGCGACAAGGAATTCGGCAATGGTAACTGATCAGCGTGGACCAGTAAAAAATTCTCCAATTATTTAATCCTCGACTACACACGAAAATGTCCATATTTGTACGTGACGAAACGATAGAGCACGAGTTTAATCGTGCGCGCGAATGCAACATGAAAGTTGTATACAAACGGGTGCTGGCCAGAGCGTGCATCGTGCACACGTCGTAACGAAAATTCGTGGATGATGTATAGCTCACAAGCAAAAAGCCGTTCAACGGGTTAATATAAACGTCAACATGGTAAGCGCGACGTCTCTTAAACTCTCAACAATCGATGTACTCGCGTAGGCGTTGATGCATATGAACGACGTAACGTGAGTCCCAAGAGCAGAACTCAAAAAAAAAGCACCTTTGTGGCTGTACGTCGTGTGTGGAGAAACGAGGAAGGGGACAGCAGACGATACGTGGATTGCCAAGGATACTCGATACGAATAAAAATAAAACATTGGCGGAGAAAAAAAAACGCCTAAAAAAGACAAAAGTTCGAGTATAGTCGCGTATTTATATTTGAAATTATACGAGCGCGGAGTGATGTCACAAGTGCAATTAGAATTTTAATTCTCTTCGGGTCTGGACTTTGACGTTTCAACTGTCGAACTTTTAATACGGCAAATTCTTCGGGCACGGAGACAATCCTTCCCAGCCATTTTCCATACACAAAAAAAGTCTTGGACATTATATAATTAAGTTTATTAAGATGCATGGCCAAGTTTAGCGATTATTGGGAATTTAATTGGCAATTTATCAATGTGATGAATCAATGGCGAGCGTTGAATGATTCTCAAATCGATAACGCTATACTCTGCGCTGAAATATTTAATCTTTACAGATATACCGATCGAGAACTTGAACTCCCCCACCCTAACGGAAACGAGGGACACTCGAAAGAAAAGATAAAATCTTCCATGGCTCAACTGCATCGTCTAGACCAAAAAAAAATTACTTTTTGAATTTGGTTGTCCTTCGAATTGGCTTTTTGTTGTTTTATTTGTAAAGGTGAGCCAACGATATTTAAATACGAAGGGGGGGGGGGGGGGTGGAAGATGCAGCGATCGCGTACTCGCTTATTCACAAATCTCTCGTATGGCCCTGACTCGATAATTCCGAGATATTAGAGTTCGTAAAAGAGAGCGAGAGATAAATTGAAGGTGGGCCGAGAGTAGATTGAAAGAAATATATTCGCAGCAGCACCCGATTAGCTCTCTTGGCATCTCCGCCTGCTCGAAATGTGGGAAGAGACAAAACGCGCGAGAAGTATACCGAAGAAAAAGAATAAGAACAAGAAGAATAAGAAAAGGAGGAACAAGATTCGAAAAAAAGCGCCGCAGATTCGCCGTGCAGGGTAATAAAAATGATATCTTTGGAAAGGTTAGCCGCGTGAGGAAGGACGTTACGTTTGTCCGCGAGACTCGAGTCAGCGGGCATTCGCCGATTGCTAAAAGTTGCGGATGGTCCGGACTTGTGAAATTTGGAACGTCTGCGATCTGCTGCTGCTGCCGCCTTTTTTTTCTCTTTCTCTCACTCTTGAAAAATGACGATGATTATCCCGCGCGAGAACGTTGCGTCAGCACCATTCAACACATGGTAATATAAATATTTCCTATACGTCGGCAGAATTTTAATTACAAAGACTCTATCAAAACAAAGCCATACAGACAAACCGATATCCAATTTTATTATAAACTTATTTCCGGGTAGGATAAAAAAACTACTTTTACGTTCGACCAACATTCGTTCATTGTGATCTGCTATTGTTTCGGTAATTGAACAGGCAAATTTACCACCGGAAACGCGGAAAGCAATTCTCTAACGCCATTAAAGTTCGGATCGTTGAGGAGAAAGAAAAATATTTCTTCATTCATAATTTAATCACATTTTCCAATTGTCAATTGGATTATTTGTACATAATCATCGTATCCAAAGACTACATGCCAATCTGGACACTTGGAAAGAAATAAGAAAAAATTCGTAACATTCCAAGGATGAAAGCTTCATCGTGTCATGTGCTTGAAATGTGAAAAACTCATGACGATCGAGTTCACGTAACAGAGGCCAAAATTCATCTGCGATTGGTTTATTCGATAATGAGATTAAATTTACGAGTGAAATCAGAAAAATAATAAAAACAACAAAAAAAATCATCTCCCATTTTTCTTTATATAATCTCTAAATCTTTTTTTTATTATTCCAAAACTCTAATTTAATATTTTTTCAAAACTACCAAAATTTCGAGTTATATTAGAGGTCAAAAAATCGCAGGACCGCCCATAGAGCGAAGTCAGTCATGCAGTCTAAAACTCTCGGCGTAACCTTGACTCAAGTTTTTCGAGACACAATTTTTTTCCAAACGCCAGCAGCAGAGATCATCCGGTATAGAAAGATGGACCACTCAGACGCGAGGCTACGCGAAGGGGCATCATCGATGATGCGATCAAGTTGCACATCTCCCAGTCTGCCGAACCGCGAGGCAAAGTATCGTGATATAAAATGAAAAAGGAACGAACAAAAAAAATGTAAAAAAAAAAGTTCTGTTTCGGCTCGGGTGTACAAAGGAGACAGAAATAAAAATCCGACCTTTTTTCACAAATTTCACATTGTTTTCTTTTTTTTTTTTTTTTTTAAATACAAAAAAAAATGCAGGACTTTACGAGAATTCGAATTATAAATATCCGAAAAAATCATGAATGATCGAGAAGGTTTGATAAATCCAAAACAGGTAAAAAAACCTTTAAATTGTGTCGCGAAGCTGCTTTACGAGATGTTTACGAATCGAGCGAAGAAACGAGTAAACAAACGTAACAAAACAGAAAAACTTGAATTTTCCTGCTGTGTGTTATAGCTCCGCGATAAAACGTCGACGAGAATAAAAAACTTTGTCGCGGAATTAAACGAACGACGCATATGGACAATTGTCAAACGTGAGAAAAAGAATTCATGTCGTTTTTTCCTCGCGACAGCCGCGGGATCGGTTGGACATGGCAATTGTCTGTATAGAGCATTGCGTACGCTCGGTTTTTTCGGGTATGTGTATCTTCCGTGAGGAGCGAGTCAGTCCGAGAGCTTTTGCTCCCATTCAGCAAATTATAAACCGATCGATATTACGCTCATAGAATTTGCAATATCGGAGTTCTGTTGGTCTTAATCGGTCAATGAGTTCTTTTCCTCATCGACCGATCACTCGAGAATATTTCGCAACGCGATTAAAATTTAATAGCAAATAATGAAAAAAAAAAGAAGTTTAACCATAAAATGGCAACAGCTGATGCTCGAGATAGTGTCGTGATGAAAACTGAGAGTATATCAACAAAGCGGAGAACCACTGAGGAAACGTTCTAATCGTGAGATGATATCATCGCAGCAGGCTGCTGGCGATTCGGTGTCTCTTTGGCTGGTTCTTCTCTCTCCTCATTCTACTATAGCCTCGTCGAGTGACAACGAGTAGTTATGGCATATACGAATAGAATCGTGTGTGTCACAGAAAGCAGGCCCAATTAAATAATTTCGTGCTCAAAAACTCACGTGAAATTAGTGAATCGTTGAATTATTCAAAAGAAATAAAAGATCTTTACTACGCGTCAAGATGACTCTTGACTCTTTGCCAGGAGGTAACGAAAAAAAAATAAATAAAAAGCCCAAAACGGTATCTGCTGCTCTACAGAAAATGGATCATTCACAATAAGAAATAAAGTTCGATCTCGAGTGGAAAACAAAATTTCCAGCAACTCAACTTTTCGAGAAAGCACAATTTTTTTTTTTTTTTTTTTTTTTTTAAGGTCATGATGAAATTCGTGGTTGACGATATATAGCAACTTTTCGTAAGATATTTCGGCACGTGGTACTCTTTGAATAAAAGGTATAATGGCCCAGAGAGTCCAGTGGCTACATAACCAACCGCGATTCTCGTGCCTCAGAGAGTCTGGCAGTGTTATAGACACGTTGGTAATTCCTCTCGTGTATACGGTTCAAGTATTCATACGAGTTGGTCGTTCTATTAGCCGGGAGAGTCGTACGTGCGCACTCGATCGTAAATTCTCGTTCAACACGGCGCATTTGTGCGCGCGAGTGAGTGCGGCTTGCACGTATTCACGAACGCGCGCGCGCGCGCGCACAAAAATACACAGACAGACGCGGGCGCGAGCGGTATTTACTCATACAGCTGACCGTCACGTTTGTATTGAGTCTGCACGTGTGCGGATCAAGGATCGAGACTCGCGCGCGCGGTACTCCCGCATACTTGCTCACCTACGTTGGACGCAAATAAACGGATGTACGAATGTACAAGCGTTCACAGTGTGACGAGTGAACCCCTGTTTCAAGAGTTCGTTTGGCTCATTGGGATACAAATTTGCCAGCATTGAGTACGAACGATCCACATAAATATTAACTGCTCTGTGCTTTCAATGTGAAAATACGATTTTTCAAGGTAGTCACACAAATTGCCATTATTTGCTTAATAGCGCCGGTATCCGAATAAATTGCATGGTCCATATTATTAAAATAAATGTTATTTTGATGAAATAAATTTTTTAATTGTGCATCAATGGTCGTTGCTAATTTTTTAATAGATGCGGAAAAGTATTTGTTTGGAGTTTGTAACACGAGACTCGAATTTGGAGCAGGAGAAAATTTCGAAATTTCTTTGAAAAGAAAAATATTGCATGGGAGTGAGAAAATGATAAGAATGGAAAAGCACGAATGGCCTCGCCTGCGCTCATCATCACAGGGGCGCTCCCTGCTCGTCTCTTAATCGCTCGCTCTCTTTTCAACCGCGCGCGGACGCATTATGTATATAAATATCCGGGTGATTCGTATATATTTAGAAAAGTTCTGCGCGGGGCTACGACCAAGACGACGACGAAATCTTTGTCGCATGGCTTTTCCACACACGCGAAAAAAGTCGCACGACCTTCTGATGATTCCGGCGACACGACTCACCAAGCTTGCGCGCGCGATGCGTAAAAGCAACGCACCCGCTTTTAACGATCTATATATTACCCCACAAACTTCACTTCATCTCTCATTTTATTTTGGCTATTGACTTCAACGTGAAACCAAGAAACAAAAATTTTGCACCGAATATTTCTTAACCCTCCGTAGACACACATGGGTCTGGGGTGTCCTACCGTTTTTCACCGTACTTGGACGCGTTTAAAAAGTGTAAAAAAATTCAGGAAGTAGTTTTGGTTTCTATAGAAAGAGAGGCTGCACCGGGTGATGGATAAAAATTCTTTTTTATTATTGTTATTCAATGGTAATCGATATGAAAAACAAGAAATTCACGCCGTTCGTTGAATGGTCTGGACAGCCCAGACCCATGTGTTTCTATACGGAGGGTTAAATAATTTCTCCCATTTTCTTGAAAAATGCAACTTTTTCCAAGCCATTGATTCTTCCCAATTGACACATCAGACTTACAAAATGATTGAAATTAATGAACAAGCCTGTAGAATAAATCGAAGCTTATCAATTTTGATTATGTCCGTGTTATCAGAATAACGGAGAGTTAAGATGTTTAAGAAATATTCTGTTATGCAACATAATGGCGAGATTCATTTCTTCACCTTACTCGACAATCACGAGACGTAATATACGTCATGACGAATATTATTATGACAACGTGTGCAAACAGATTTTCAAATATTGGTTCGTGATATTGTCGAGACTGTGCCGGCGGGGTAGCCGCATCTTCGCGACTCAACAGATCGAATATCAAGTTTGCCCTCGTTGATGTCGCAGTTTGGAGCGGTATATTGGGAACAGCAAAGAGGGAGGAGCAGCGCAGCCACTATGAAGAGTTTAAGGTGAACGTGTTTGTTTAGTCATTTGTGGAGCCAACGTGGCGCATAATTCGTACGCGATAACCCGGCCCAGAAAATTGCCACGTCATCATCGATAAGTGTCACTTTAATAACTTAAAACAAAAAAAAAAAATTTCTTTCCGTCTTTTCCGTTCTGCTCAATTCTGTTCTCACATATTCATGAATAAAGTGTTACTTTAAAGTTTTATTCATTGAAAAGGAAAAATTGGAGAAATCTAAAGATGGTTAATTTGGCCCGGAATGCTCGATGCAATAATTTTTATGTATTTGCGCACGCACAACTGTACAAACAGAGTGACGTAGTTGAATGAAAGCGCCGAAACTCCGATCAACTTGTGAATAAGACATTTCGAGCCAAAGAATCTACCGTCAACGACGATATCTGCTCGAATAGCCATTTTTTGTAAACCTCGTTTAACAAACGATTCATCTTTCATGACACAAGACAGTACGAGTGAGGCTGAGCTCATTTGAGATTAGAATTTTTGAATTTTTCATTGGATTCTGCAATTCTTTTGATTGAATCGAAATGGTGAGATTTTTGGATCATCGTGATTGCCCTTGATTCCTTATTCTCTTCGAATCCAAATGAAATCGTTGAACGAACGATTTTTCTTCGTTCACGCAACATTCAACCTCGCCAACGAATCCTATTAACTGCCTCAATTCAATTAAACGTTGATGTTATTGAAATTGTAATTGAGGGAGATTGAAACTTGAATATAAATCGATGAAACGGAGCAGACGATTTTGGAGCATTAAATCTTTTTCTTTCTTCTTAACCCTCAGTAACACACATGCACTGAGAAAAAAAATTTGTAGATTCAACGAAGCCAGGGCGAAGGAAATCCCTTTTGTAAATTTGACAATAATAAAAATAATAAAAAAGAAATTTTATTCATCACCCAGCGCAGGCTCTCTTCCTATAGATCCAAAACGACTTTCCTGAATTTTTTCAGATTTTTTAAACGAGTAAGTTTTTCAAACAAGGACAGTAAAAAAAAACGATAAAACATCCCAGACCCATGTGTGTCTAGGGAGGTGCGCTAATTGTAGTGTGTCTATGCGGAGGGTTAAGAATAGAAAGGGCGAATGGCAGTAATAGCAAGAGAAAAAAATGGAAACAGAGAAAAGAAAGATGGGAATGTTGCCAGTCGAAGTGACCGCGTGAACGCGTGATGAAGTATATTTAATATTCAAATTCGATATGGTGCGTAATAAGAGAAATAAATGATCGATTAAGAGCGAGCGAGCGCGAAACAGGAAAATCTTGAAAGAGAAAATACGACGTTAATCGGAGGTTAATTTTCTTTAGCTAATATATCCGTATAGAAGCAGACGAGAGAACTTGACTCGAGTAAGGAGACGCACTTGGAGTCGTCCCAACTGGCCGCGAGCGTTGGGCATCCCGTTGGCGCGGAAGCCAGCAGAAGAGCGAAGCAAACACATTGGAAGCAGCAATTTCTAGTATACCCAATTCTCCAAGGAGCAAGAAATCTTTTATTTTTTTCCGCCACCTAGATTAAGGCCTTTTTATCTCGAATCACAATCTTATTTACAATAGTCTCTAGCAAATAAGCCAAAAGTATATGAGCCCAAATTTCAATCTAATCTTATTGAAGCATCGTTCAATTATTCTATTTATAGACTTTCTTATGATTTCATCCAACATCAATATTTATATCGGAAATATACCATCAAACCCAATAAAACAGATCAATTTCATTTTATTCCATATTCACACGCGAATATCCGCATTTTTTATTTTTATTTCATTTTATTTTTCATTACGATTTTTTGCACTCGATTTATTCGATCCAGCAGCTAATGAGTTAAATTCGTATCCACGCTTTTCATTTGTCTTTACATAATCGCTCGTAAACGCGAGTGTGAAGCTCAAAAAAAACAAATAGTAAGCGATGTATTGCTACTGTATACACTATATATATTCAGTGGGCACGTGGTCCGCGTATCAATAGACCCTACGAATGGCAAGAGCCACAGAGAGAGCCTCGATGAGGGGCGAAGCTCCGAGCAACAAGTTGCCCATTCGCGGTGTTTCGCACTCTCGCATGTAGCGGGTCTCTCTTGTTTCTGTACTCTAAGCTCTCTTTCCTCTCGGCACGTATGCGATCTTTATTGCACTCACACTTGATACTTCCGGGTGTGTCAAAAAATGTTAGGAAAAAGCAATTTTCCAAGTTGAACCTTAGACAAAAAGACGCTATTCGAATGCATGTTGTGTAGTGCTATAAATAAATAATCAAACTGATGAAAATAAAAATAAACGACGATAGTCAATGAATGAATATAAGGAAACTGTAGAATCCGCGTCTTTCGAGCTCCAACAGAATTGTATTCTCATCGTTAACGGAATCACACGAAAGAATACTTTGTTTTTCAATAAATAATATTACAAAAGTTATTAAACAAGAACGTACAGCAAAATTTCCCAATCGCGCCGCTGACCGAACGACGTGGAAGTTCAACATGAACCTAAAAAATCGGTTCTATCCGAAAGTTTGATATTTTGACTAGAATCGAAATGAAAAACGTTGAGGAAAGGAAAAATTATATTAACCCTTCGAGTGCACGCATCCTATAACTGCATATTGGGTCAATTTGACCCAAGGAGTTTTTCAAATCGTTGTATTCTGGTAAAAATGCATTTCATCATTTTTTTTTTTTTAGAGACGCTCTTTGTAGCAAATTATCCATATTTCATGGCTCTAAATTTATTTTTTTACGAAAACGAAAATTAAATGTCAAAAGATTTGTTGCCATTAATGGCCAAACAATTAATCAGAAAATATGACAGAAAATTGTTGGGGTCGAAACGACCCAGTAGCCACTGAAAGGGTTAATTTTTTAATTGAAGTATTTAAAGTATCAAATGGTTTGACTGCATATGCAGTGAGTAGAATTTGGATGTTTGCTCGATGTAATTCTTGGGAACATGCAGGTTTCAACGTTTGAATTGCAAGATAAAATTTGTGATTTTCAAACTCATCAACCACAAATATCTTGTTCCGAGGTTTCCGCTTTGTATTATGTGCTCATAATGAAAAAAAAAAAAAATGTATGTAAAAAGGAGGTTCACCGCAAGACGATAAAAGTCCAAAGACAGTGCGAGACGTTCACTTCCGGACGAGTTCAATATGCGCTTTATCAAACGGCAGAACACACTATGTATAAATATATTTTCACGCATCAAGACTAAAGACTTTCGGTTAAAGATATTTGTAGGTTGCTTCCTTCGCCGCAGAACCGCAATACTTCCTCGAAGCCCCCGCGATAGCATCGAGATAACAATTTTTCCTAAACATTCCCCTCGCTGCACGGAGAAACCGCGATCAACAACAAAATCATTTGCATAGGAGATCATTATTATTCTTTTTATAAAAACCTACTCCTATAAAATCAAGTAATCAAATAATCAAGTTCGTTGTTCATCAATTAGAAACTCGCTGATCCCAAAAATTAAAAATTGAACGTTTGTGAGTGATTTTTTTCCGGCAATTTTTAATCTAAAAAATCTTAAAACCGTTTTTATTCTATCCACAGATTGTGGCAAACAAATCGATATTTTTTTTTTTTTCAATTAAAAATTTTTTTATCCCATTTTACGAATGACGATTTCGAGATCGATGTAATGTGTAACTTTGGTAAGTTTTCAGCGAAACAGAATGGAATGGAATAGACCCATGGGAAAATGGTTTTTACGAAGCTGTCTAATCTGCAGTTGCACCGCGTTATCAGCCAAGCTCACGATAATGGTATTAGGACGATAATAATAATATGATCAAGTATAAGAAGGAGAATGCGTCGAGATAAGTATTTGGAAAAATATTCGATAAGTTTGTGATACCGAGGCGTTATAATGCTGTGCTTTAACTCTCCGTAGACACACGCAGGTCTGGGCTGTCCAGCCCATATTCAGCGAATGTTTAAATTAAATAAAAATTATTAGTAATTTAAAAAAAAAACAAAATTATTAGTTATTAATTATTAACATTAAATAAAAATGATATTTAAAAGGAAAAAAAACGGTTTCCGTGGGTTAGAAGAAAAAACAAAAATCGTCCTTGAATGATAAATTCCAAGATTTGAACTTGAAAAAGCGATAGTTACGCAGAAACACACGAAAATTCATCAATTCGTTAATCCAATAAAATGGCCAACTGCTTGCGTTCAAGATCGAAAAAAATTCAACTGTAGCCTTCCAAGTGAGCACGTCTCAATGTATGCGTAGTGCACCCCATCGGTAAATACAAGAGAAACGCATTTAAAGAAGAAGAAGAGAAAAACAACGTTACATAATGAGGACTAAAGAAATTAGTGTAAAAAGTGGCATGTATTCGTATTAGAGCTTATGAAGGACGTGGAATGCAAGCGAGTGGTCCGTAACGATAACCCCTGCAAAGTCTCGAGCGCGTTTTGATAACGTATGAATATTTATCAATATATTGAGATTTTTCCCAAGCTCGGTCGTTAGGCAAGCATGTAGATTTCATGAGCGAGAGCGTGAAATGTTTTTCCCTTCATTGAAGTGAAAAGCATGCAAAAAAATTAGAGTCACTGAAAGAAAATTCAAGGGGACTCGTGAAGAAAACGAGACAAACAAAATTTCAAGCACACCCTGTTGCCTTTCTGTAAAGTTGGAAGCGAGATCTTTCGTACCGTTGACAGCTAGAATATCAAAACTTTCCAAAAATAGTTAATCAATGATAATAAAGCAAGTAGTTCCTGGCACACCATCCAAATGTCATGGGGGAAACGGAGGAGTATATATATATATATATATATATATTCTCATTATTTCGGGAGCCGACTCGAAGGTCTCGGAGAAATTCCGTAACGCTACGAAAACACGCGGTCAAATTGCGTGATCACATAACGTTCATAAGCAAGGTCGAAAATTGTTCAAACAAGAGGAGCAGCAGGTTGAAATGACACTATAGTAGCGAGGCTTGCGACTTTGGCCCTTCTTCGCAGCTTTTTCCAAAAAGCTACTGTGAGTGTAAACTCGTCGAAACTGTTTCTCAGCTCCCTCATTTGCCTCCATACAATGAGTCAGTATTGCAAGGCCCGTAAAAGGAATATTAATAAAAATCAATCAAAATACTAACTCAAAAATTGAAAAAATGTCCAGTTGCCCCAAATGAGAAGCCTCATTCGAATCAATTGAAAAATCATTTTCGCTGCATTTTTCTTTTTAATTTTCACTCACATAATCCCTTGCTGATGGAATGCAAATAACATAATTGCAAAAAATAATCAACTGATAAAAAAGACTTGCGATAAGCCAGGTGAACGCGATTATCAACCGCGAGAAGGAGGAACGATTCTCCTCGAATAACGTGGGTATTGAAGAATTTTATCAAAATCTCTTACCAATCAACCATATGAAAAATAATCTTCGTTGTACAGGACGAGATGAGCAAAAATAAATACATGTGTAGATGTGAGAAAAGATAAGAGATACTGAAATTCAACTAATTTCTTCATCAACGAACGATTCAAAAGATTTCCACATTTACGCGATCGTCTTGTTTTTTCCGTAGCAGTTTCGGAATAGATAAAACTTTTTGGTGGAAATAATCATACCGAGGATAAGTTATCATAGTTTTGCTAACCACAAACTCGATGGGTTTGGGAATAAACAACGTCAAATTTCTCGTGTCCACTCTTACGATATAAATAAATAAATAAAATGATAAATTAATAATAATAATAATAATAATAATAAACTCACAGGGATCGCAATAAATAATCTGGCGATAAAAAATCACGTCCATTGCACCGGTGTTGCAAAATAATTCGAATACGGCTACTGCGATCATTGCAGCAGAGTTTACGCACCGATTGTTGGCTCAAAATAATAAAACAAAAATGAAATGTTCCGATGATTCGAATAAGCGGTGCGGGATATTTCAAAAATAGCACAATTGAGTGTATTTGTCGAAGCTAATAATGAACGATAAGAAAGCCTGTATTAAAAGGAAATAAATTGCTATGGCGGGTGTGCGACGGAATAAGGCGGAGATCGAGATCGATGGGAAATCATCGATATAGAATAAATATCAATATAGTTTTTACAAAACAACAAACTACAAAATTAGCGCACCTTCCTAGACACACATGGGTCTGTGGCGTCCTACCGTTTTTTTTATTGTACTCGAACTCGTTTAAAAAATCTGAAGAAATTCAGAAAAGTAGGTTTGAATCTATAGAAAGAGAGCCTGCACTGAGTGATGGATAAAAATTCATTTTTATTATTGTTATTTAATGGTAATTGTAACGGAAAACGAAAAATTCACGCCATTCGCTGAATGGGCACCCATGTGTGTCTATTGAGGGTTAAGGAAATTGAGTTTTCGGTAAATATAGGCTCGTTGCATTGGATGTCCCGAAATTCATGATGGATTCGTGTCCATACTCTATGTAGACGGTGCGCACAGAGGAAGGCAATGCGTCCCACATGCCGCAAGAAAACAGAGACATTGCTGTGACATATGAAACGATATCCCGGATGTATAGAACATTTTTTTGTCTTATAAATGTAGAAGCGAGTATTTCTATGTAGATCGTGCAGAGTAAAAAGAGGAATACGTCAACTTTTGTATATACGATAGAAAATTTCATTTGCTTCGTCGCGTTTTTTTTTTTTTTTTTTCGTCATCTCTGCCTCGAATCTCAGCGGATAGGCCTATGCGGAAAAAAAATTGTCCAATAAACTATCTATGGTTATGTAGAATGAGGCCTGAGCAAGAATATATTTTCAGGCACAATTTTCCCGCATGACAAATAAAAATAACAAACAAAAAACGTTTCGGTATTTTATTGAATAATTTATATTCGCTCGATACATTTACGTGATACTTATTTGGCTAGATAAGCGCTCAGTGATTTCAATGACTTTCGTGAAATGCAAGAAAATAGTAAACTCAGATATGAAAATTTTTTCAATTCGATCAATCTTTGGATTTTTCCAAATTTTTCCGACCCTGCTTCTGCACAATCTGAAAGAAACTTCAACAGAAATAACGAATACAATTTTCAATGGGTTCTCGGAGTATGTTTCGGGATAAAACGATTGGCCGAGACTTGACAAACTTCTTTTTTTTTTCTTACATTGCAAATTGAACTCCTTATTTTGCGAATTTTGACAGGAATTGAGTAGAAATCAATCCTCGTCTGTAATGAAAAAAAAAAACTCAAAAAATTGCAATTCCCATGATAATCGAAATGAAAATAAATGGAATGAGAAAATTTTGAAACACAGTTCCGCTCTTGTTTCATGTAAAAAACATATTTAAAAAAAAAAAACAGTTGGTACACTGGCAAGAGTACCGAGAGATTTGTAAACGTGATTTCTACACGAAAGTCCTCGTGGTCTCGCTCTCATGTTTATAACATTTCTCGTTTTCTCGAATCTTATCGCTCAGTTCTTTTATAATTTCCTCTCGAGGGAACGCGATCATTCTCCAGGTCGATCGTTCGATTAAAATTCCATTAAGTGTCGATCTTACGAACTAGTAGTAACGAAAAAAAAGTTCCAAAGAGAAAGAGCAAAATGAGGTTTGTATCGATTCTGTATCGAGACAGAAACGAGTACATCGAAAAAAGCAGCGCAGGGCCAAAAAGTGTAACGAAAACCAATATAAACAATGAATTCTTCGGGTCGCATGCAGTCTGCTCGAGCTTTTCCTGAAACCCACAAAAGAAACAACAAACAGTGTGCATTACGAAGCGAAAAACAAACATTGTCAAGTTGCGTCACTATAATCGAATAAATAGAGTTGATGGGAAGAACGAAAAAATAAATAAAATCAAGTGCAGAGAATGCTTCTGCAAAGTAACGATAGGTGGAGGAGATATATACGTTCTGTTAACGTATATGAGACGCAATTGCGCAACATGTGCTATCAGAGCAGAGAGAGGACAAATGCAACAACGACACACCACGATAATTCGCAATTACGCATGCAACGACCGACTGTGCAGCTAAAACGCGTCGCTTTCAGAGTCTCCTCGAAAATTCTCCCGCGCAAATAAGAAGTATCGCCATTTATACACAGCATTAACATACACACACACACACACACAAACGTTTACGCGTATCTCATGTTGATATGGAAATATATGTAATTGCTGCTGGCCATGACCATATACGAAAGGCGAATCCTATGTAAAATAAAAATACAATATATACATGCATATAGAAGCATGTACATGCAGGATGGATCATAGGTCGTGTGACGCGATTATTGCATTGACTTAGAGCATTAGTAAGACGTAGTGTTATGATGTATAGTCGATTGCAATCGATGGATCAGTTGATCGTGTGCATACGTATTGATATTTATGTGACATGTACACACACTAGATACATTTTTTATGAATATGTGCATATTTACTGGCGATTGATCGCGAGAATTTTCCCATTTCCGCGCTATAACTATATATCCGTATTATGTACGTGAATATTTGTGGTGATACCCAGAGAACTTTATAGATCTTAAATCTTCCAGCAAATAGATTCGTCTTCTCGACCAATCGTTTGCATTTGTTTAATTAAAATCGCGTTGCTGCAAACAACAAATCGTCATGTAGACGTCTTCGCAATGCTTTTTTCCAAACTCGTGCCCATTTTATCAGTTAATCAATCAGACGTTATTTTCTCCATGTCAAATAAAAAACATTTCTTAACAGTTGATAAAATTTTTATAAGTGAGAAAATCATTAAAGATTTGCCGTTCTAATTCTGTTTTGATGCAGATTTCAATGAGGTCCCTCGGTAGACACACATGGGTCTGGGGTGTCCAGCCAATTCAGTGAATGGGTCGAATTCGTCGTTTTTCGTATCGATTATCATTACATAACAATAATAAAAAAGAATTTTTATCCATCACCCAGTGCAGATTCTCTTTCTATAGATCCAAAACTACTTTCCTGAATTTTTTCAGATTTTTTAAACGAATCCCAGTCGAAAACGTCAGAACACCCCAGACCCATGTGTGTCAAGGGAGGTGCTCTAATTGTGATGTGTCTACGGAGGGTTAACCAGGAAGAATTCGTTCGTGTGTTCCACATGATCATAACTGCGAATGAAATTTACTAAAAAATTCTTCTGTGGTCGATGTGGCGAATGAATTTGGCAAATGTGCAATATGCGTAGAAACGGATAGTGACGTCAATCCCGATGCGTATACATTTGAACTGGAGTCCGAGCACGGCGCGAGCATAAATAAGCGCGAATTCCGAGGGTGCGCGACCTCGTGGATCTCTGGTGGACGATCGTAAACGCGATATCGAAGGCTACGACGTCGAGGGCTCGCCTCACACACGTCACAAACATAACGTCTAGTCAAGCCGTTATGCAACTTTTTAATACTCAATATACCTCAACGGTCGGGGACCGATACATATTCATTTTCCATTGAAATAATCACGGGGATTATTAAAATGTGAAAATCACCGTATACGGAGTAGAATCACGGGGTATGACCTTGAGTTATAAATAATTTCCACCGTGCAAAAATATAAATTCCCATGAAAATAAAATCAATTATTGTTCAAGTATTCGAAATTTTATTTTATTCTCTTGAAAATTTACATCCATGAACGTACAAAAAATTGGCAAAAATTCAAGGTCACTAATTCATCGTTTTTCATTCTCCCCGCGTAATATTTGGCTCTCAATAATTTACAGAAATGAAAAAAAAAAAAAAAAAAAATGTAATGCTCGAAAATTTTTGTTCCCGTATTTGCAGAACTTTTTGCTGTCGCGTTCGCGGTAAAATAAATAAAAAAGCAGAAGAGCTGAAGCGTTATTCTCAAAGACATACTGACCTAATGAATATTTATCATCAGAGGCGCGTTAAATAAATAATCTATGAAAACTCCTTAAACCCGGAATTAAATTAACTTTTGTTAATAATTATGCAAAGGGGACTAAAAGTATAATTCGCGAAACAAATATAATTTCAATGATTTTCAAGTTCGTCTGATGATAAAACGTTGAAAAATTAGGTATGTGCATATATTTATGTAAATAAACGAAGGCCAATTGATAAAGAATTCATAAATAATGGTGTCTGTACACGAATAAGTAAGTAAACGCGTTCGCGTATCACGAGTTCCTTCCGGAAGCTGAAAATGTTCAAATTTAAGCGGGACATTTAAAACGAATATGTGTTTGGCGAATGCGGTATTCACACCGCAACGGTAGACATGCACTCAGCCGAGAATAGTATGCAACGCGATCAAAACGTGCGAGGAGAGGGACTTGATGAGCGGGGTGTGGGCATTGAAGGGGCGGATCGTGTCGTCGCGAGTACGTCGTGGAAAATTCGCCAGGGAGGGCAACAACGGAGAGGGAGAATCACTGAGAATCAAGGTGGGGATAATCGCTATTGGAAAGAGACGCGCAATTGCACTCGACTGTATACACTCTGCACACACATATGCGGTCCAGAGTTGGTCACAATTTGGACTACCAGAACCTTCTTCTTTTTCTCCTTCAAAAAAAAAAAAAAAAAAAAACATGAAAAAGTTGAAGAAAAAACGTAAGAAAATGTAAAAAGTGAAAAAATAAAAACGATGCACATCTGTTTTGTTCGAGAAAGAAAAAACGTTGCAAATTTCATCCTCATATTATTTTGGCAATTTGAAAAACCATTCAAAATCGAAAATTTTCACTGCGCGAGCAACTATGTAATGAGTCATAATGAATTTTCTCTATTTCCAACAAAATCGATCACGATTATCGATATGAATGCGAAAGTTATAAAGCCCAAAATATTAAAGACATAATCAAGGTTCCTCAAACATCACCTCAAATGGCTGATGTCGATATGTGCCCGAGCGGAGATCTCGCAAAAGTTAAGAAGCCTCGGGAGAGGTCAATAAACGGTTGAGTGACCGCTGCTAGCCATGCACCGATTCGCGTATCAATTTCGGGGGTTTAGAACGAATAGGCTGCCAATTTGCGAAGTGGAGTTCACATGATGAGAACGTCCTGTAAAAACTCACGAGGATATACACGCAGAAGCAATAAAAAAAATAAAAAAGTAATCCCTACAACCAGTTGCCGATATTTCTCGACATAAAAATTGATTTTTTTATATCTTAGGCAAGTACCCGTATAAAATGTAAACGAAAGATACATATGCATTGGGAGTAAGCCACAGTCAGTTCGAACCTGAAGTAGATAAGTTTGAATGTATATAGAGTAGCTGCGGAGTGTGATGTGAAAAGAAAAAGGGATGAGAGCGTCTGACAAGTGACTCAAGTGCCGTTTATGGCCGCACTCGTTAATAGATAAGAGCGTGAAGACAAGAGCCTGATGCGTATACGAATCACAATAGAGCGATCCATGTCTTGCGTGAAATATATAAGTGTCGCTTCGCTCTGTGTGAGTTATTTATTATTACCGGAATCATTGGCAAGATCGTGTTGAAGTTTTAAATTCGCTTATGTATTTTAAAATATCAAGCAAAAACGAATGAATTCCATTTTGATATGAAAACACAGTTAACCCTCGGTAGACACACACGGGTCTGGGGTGTCCTGCCCATTCAGCGAATGGCGTGAATTTTTCGTTTTTCGTATCGATTACCGTTAAATAACAATAATAAAAAAGAATTTTTATCAATCACTCAGGGCAGGCTCTCTTTCTATAGATTCGAAACTACTTTCCTGAATTTTTTCAAATTTTTTAAACGAGTCCAAAGACAGTAAAAAAACGGTAGGACATCCCAGACCCATGTGTGTATAGGGGGCTGCTCTATAAAATTGTAGTGTGTCTACGGAGGGTTAATAAATTTCAACATTTTTGAACAATCCACTCTACCGCATTTTCCACGAGAAATTTCAAAGTTCATTCCACAATCATGTCCTTAATGTCGATAAATACGTCGCTATGAATATACTCATTAAAATTTTTCAAACTTCATGAGCATACGCTATACACTAAGGATGCATTTTTAAATATTATTTCATGTTCAATGCCGATTCATGTTTTTTTTTTCTTTTTTATATGATAGAGGGGACAAGAAAGGAGAAGAAGGAGATCACATCTGAAGTTCATCCATGATAAAAGTCGACCCGCATAATTATCACGGGTTCTCTCACGGACTGCTCAACGTTTCACGATTTCACCGGTTAAGTGGGACAAGCGATCGCATAGCCCGGTGGGCGTACGGTTCTCGTTTTATTTTCTGTTTTTTTTTTTCCTTTCTTTTTCCTTAAACTCTCGCTCTCTCTCTCTCTCTCTCTCGTGTTCCATCGCTCCTCTTGGCTCCTCTTGGTCCCACTGGTATTTTGCTGTTCTTTAAGGCACCAGAGTGTTTTCTTCAACGACGAGTTTTATGGGGCCAAACATGAGCCCATGACCTATATTTTATCAGCAGGGCGCAAGCTAGGGAGACCCGCGGCATCACGTGCATAATTTAAACTGCATGATTGATCATTTTGTTTCTTCACAGTTTATTCGACACGACCCTTTTCTCAAGACAGAAAAACAGATTTGTAATGAACTTTCCAACGGAAATATGAACCTCCGAATTAAAAATAGCAACGGGGCTGAGCAATTCCAACGTTTCAATTCGCATAGTGCACGACTGCATATGCAGAATGCAATAAATTGTAAAGGCTCGAACGAGTATAGTGAACGTGTCGCGCTCCTCTGTATCATCCTTACAATTCTATAATACTCGGAGGCGAGCTACTGCACTTATTGCTTTGGACGGGCCCCTCCGGTTGCACGCGAGGATTGGTCGACGGCAAGCACGCATGAGGAAAAAATAATTCACAGCTCCAACTCTTCGGCTTCGTTATGTACAATAAATAATGGACCAGGAATTCGATCAACGAGCGATTGTCTCGGTGGACAATCGCAATTGCATAGTTTTCAACCGAATCGATCTACCGAAGAAAGACTCAAAATCTATAATCTAAATCAAAAGACTATATATAAATAATAAAAATTCGAAACCAAACATTTTTTCGCTTATCCGGAAATTTCCATCGCTTTCAATGATTGATAAATCGATTTGAATGAAAGATCTCCATGAATCCCGAGTGGATATCAACTTTATTGAGTCTTTCGTAGTCACTGAAAACCAAATTTTGTTGGAAAAGATCGATATTTTGTAGGATACGTTAAACTAAACTTTTTTGAGTAATCCCAAAAATGTTGTCATTGTAGGAAAAAATATTCAATAAAATCTCTGCAGAAAGCAAATTTTTCATCATTCCGATGCTAAATTTTGCTGATAGTGAATACGAAAATTTTGAAACAATGCAAAAATATTTACCATCTTCAACAAAATATGGACGTTTTTTAATAAAATTTCATTTCCAGTGTATTCGGTTCCACGTGTTCGTGGTTTATTTCTGTTTCAACAACTTATTCGCAAATTCAAAGCAAACAGACGTGTGAGCTAGAAATAGAGAGACAGCGAGAGGAGGGGGGGGGGGGGGGGGAGCGCAAAAGAGATAAGCAGATTTTCGCTCAGGTGAACGAGCGTTTTGGATGAAAAAAGCTCGCCATCACGTGACAATTGAAAACTGTAAAAACAAATTTATTATGATGGTCCGAATGGCGAGGCATTCGATATATATAGATCGCGTTTCTGCTTCTCGTAATTTATTCTGTTTGTCCCGTATAGATATTAATCGTCATTGATAAATACATGTGATTATGGTTTTATATATTTTGTACCTCGATAGCCAGGAAAGCAGTTGCAATTGTAGCGAGTGTTTGTACATTCGAGAAAAGATTGCGAATGATCGCAATCGTAATGAAGGATCGTAGCAAAACCAACCGTACGAGTAGCGATAATCGTATAACAATAATAATGATAAAAACAGTAATGACTAGAAGAAAAGAGAGTTGGTTTAAATCTCCGTAGTGAACTCGCGCGAAGGATTCATCGAGATATATATTCCTAGCAAGTTCAATCGTTAACTATATACCAGCGAAGTTTGTTTAACCCAGATCGTTTTGTTTGCTCACTCGTTACGAAAGCTCGGACTCTCGGGGGTGTATATACAATGCAAAAGTGTAACTCTAATACTGATCGCTCGTGGGAGGCACTGCTTTAGCATCGTAGGAAATAAAATATTGCATAACCTCAGAGGGTTCGCCCTTTAAATGTGCCAATCCCAAAAATCGAAAAATTCACAAAATTCTATTAATTAATTCCTCGAGTACAGTCGGCAATTCTATTGCAAAAGAAAAAATAAAGCTGAAAAAGGGAATTTTTATGCAGCCTTGAATTTGGCATTTCCGAATAAAAAACAATTATCGTCAACGTCATGAATTGTTCGTATTCAATTTGTATAATGATTCAAGCATCCGGCTGACTGCTTGTTACGAAACATGAGGCACAAGACGAATTGTGTGACGTCCTAAAAGTGTAGTAGAGTAAAAAGGGTGAAGCAGGGGTCGTGGCAAAACGCTAACCTGTTGCGTCTAAAGACAATATACACGTTGACGTTCTGAATACACAAAATTCTTGAAATATATTTTAAGACATAAAAGCAAGTATATACTCGTCTATGAAAATTTCTTCTACAAATCATGGCTGCTGAACGAATTATCTCAATAATTCATAAACGATGTTGAAACATAGAGGAAACATAGAAATCAAACGGACGAGCATAGTAAACTTGGTTTTAATAATAATTATAGTCAAAAATATAAAATTAATCAGAATTGTGATGATAACGTTATTTCATAGAAACCGTATTCTTCGCCGTGCTCAAAAAGTTGAAAATATTATAAAACATGAAAACTCGGTCAAAAACAACGAAAGAAGTTGCCATGTAGACGAAAAAAAAAAAATTATCAACAGTGAGACTTTTTTTTGCCATTCAACAAAAACCATGTTCCCAGTAGCTCGATGCAGTCTTTTCATAGCGATTATTAACTCCCGTACAGATTCGAGACTCACTAAAGTGCCTTATGCTCGTAATTATTCACGACAAATGGAAACGATTTTTATTTTGCACCACGCAGCGCTGTTTTAAAGTTAACTCTCCGTAAACACGCTGCAATTAACGCACCTCCCCTAGACACACATGGGTCTGGGGTGTCCTACCGTTTTTTACTGAACTTGGACTCGTTTAAAAAATCTGAAAAAATTGAGGAAAGTAGTTTTGGATCTATAGAAAGAGATCCTGCACTGGGTGATGGATAAAAATTATTTTTTATTATTGTTATTCAATGGTAATCGATACGAAAAACGGGAAATTCACGCCATTCTCACAAGCATGTCCAATTCTCGTGTGAAATAAATCTCGAGGCTGTTTTACTAGAATCATAGGCAAGAGATTTTTCCTCCAGGAATTATTTATAGGCGAGTGCAAAAAAGCTAATTGCTCACGATCAAATGAGTTCGTTCTCCCAGCTTCGTTTGCACTTTTAACTCTCCCTAGATACACATGGGTCTGGGGCGTCCTACGGTTTTTTTTCTGTACTTGGACGATTTTAAAAAATCTGAAAAAAAGAAAAATTCAGGAAAGTAGTTTTGGATCTATAGAAAGAGAGGCTGCACTGGGTGATGGATAAAAATTATTTTTTATTATTGTTATTCAATGGTAATCGATACGAAAAACAATAAATTCACGCCATTCGCTGAATAGGCTGGACACCCCAGACCCATGTGTGTCTACGGAGGGTTAAGCTGATCACCCCGTAGCTACGAATGCCCAGTAACCAGTAAACGAGTTGGTAGTAGCGAGTAATCCGAGTCTGTAGAGTATAGAAACACTGGCGCAATCACTTTTGCCAGCATTTAGTTTCGATTATCAAGAAAACAGCTGTTAAGCAGCGTGTTCCAAAATAATGAGCTCCCTCTCAATGTTTTGCGCAGTTTGGAGTATGATTTCCATTGAACAAACCATGCTGATGAGCGTCAAGAAATTCGTAAGTACGAAAGCTGTTCGATATCGACCGAGAGAAAAAAATAAGTAAATTGAGGCCGAGAAAAAAAAATGTCTTTTTTAGCTAGCAAATCGCAGCTGGTTTTTCGAAACGATCGACCTGAGTTGAAAATAATTTCATATTAATTAAATTCCTGAAAATCGAATTGATTGAATAAACGCTATTTCGACATAAGGAAATTCTACTTTCTAGGCCGTTCCTAGAATTTTACATTACCAATGTCGTTGCCGCGCGCGTGTAAATAAGCAGAAAAGTTATCATCAGATTTTGAAGAGTATACTTATTATTACTACATCGACGAACGAGTCTCTTCGATAGTGGAAAGATCGAGAGTTCGACCATGCGACATATCATAATGACTTTTGTTAGTAATGGATATTGACGTATTTTTTAAAACGTCATTGTTGTAATTAACATTCGCACTTAATGAAGACAACGACCGAAACTCCCATAAACTCCCATTAAAGGTGAAGGTTGATAGAAAAATTCGAAAAGAACGATTAAGAGGGTGACTCGGTAGAAAAATGAGTAAAAAATATCGATCCGAATATCCATTTCTCCGCAATTACGTTCATGTCTCGAGTTAACTCAATTATTCCATTCGTAGAAATGAAAAATTGCAAACTATTCGATTAAAGAGTTAAAGTCGAAATAAAATAAATTGTATACGCGGAATGTAAACAAACGTTGGCGAGCGATATGGAAGGATCTCTGAGAATTCCTGGATTGAATAATGGCCTTGGCGGAGGAATTGATTGAATTTCGATCAATCGAAAATGTTGCGACGGTGATTAAGTGGGCGAAGAAAGAATTTTCTTGACGGGGTCGAGTCAGTGATTGCGATGTACCTCCGAATCGTGGTGACGCAGTTACTAAACGAGATATTTACTGCGGTGCCTCTTCTCTCGGGTACTCAACAAAGGCTCTTGCCTTCCGTTGCCGCGACTGGGAGGAGATGCGGAGAGACGTAGGAGGAGGGGAAGGAGAGTGAAAAAGCTGTTGTGGGAGCAGAGTGGGGACGGGGCTTTGGGGGAGCCAGAAGAAAAGAGAGATCAGAAACGTTTCTGTTCGAGTCTTTCCGTCTCGCCGTACGAGATAGACTGAGAGGTAAATACAAACACAACGACCACGTGACTCAAAGTTTGGTGTGTGATAGTAGAAGAGTACAAAGTATAAATAACGATTGCAAGAGCAATTGGAAGACGAGGCGGTTGATGTGAAGAGGGACGAAGAATATGCAGAGAGGCAAAGAAAGAATTGAGACGATAGACTAGAGAAAATAAGAGGGAGAGAAAGAAACCCATGAACCGAGAAGGCAAGGCTGAATTTTGTCGCGGTTGAAAAGCAGCCTCTGGTGCATCGGAAGCTGCGCGCCATGATTACTGTGTCAAGAACGAATGTTTCTCTACTCTCTTGTTCATCGAGTGCAATGGCGAGTATGATGCACTTATTTGAACGCAAAATAAACTATTTTAAACGTTCGACGTCCTCGAGAAGCTGAAAATATTTTGTCTTCGAAAAATAACATGAGAAGCCTCAAAAAACTCGCGTATCGAATAATCACAACTATTTTTCTTTTTTTAGAATGCAATTCAATGAATTTGTGAAAATTTGAAGCGACGACGAACGAAATGAAGAAACCGAATAAGTGTAACGACGGCAGAGGGCAGAGGGGAGAGTAAAAGACGCTGCATCATGCCATAAAGGAGAGAAAGAGAAAAGTGACGGGATAAATGGCACGCGAGGTCATTGCTTCGTGAATCTGTGGATCGGATTTGATCGGAATCGATCGTAAGTCGAGACACGACACAAGAGAAGAACGAGAACCAACTATGTGGCTACGACAAGAGATTTTTTTTCTCGCGACTTCATGGGGAAAACGTGGGGGGAAATTCGTTTTTCTGAATTATTTCATGCATCCCTTTTTTTTCCTCAGACAACTTAGTAAAATGTTGGAGTAAAAAAAATTGTGCAGTCAAAATCGAGGTCAAAAATGTTTCACAGAAATATTTGTCGCGAATAAATTTCGTGACGGCTCAACTTGAATCATTTTTTTTTTTCGGAAAAGTGCAAAAGTGATGAGAAACGCGTTTAATATATTTCGACGAAGAAAAATGTATTAATCAGCCATTTATTTTTTTTACAACATGAAACTTCGAGTGATATAATAAATTGAATTTTTCAATTCAAGTTTTTTTCTCGATCTCGGTCGCTCTCTTTTCCTTTCGGTGTTTCTCGCTCACTGTCTTCCCATAGTTTTCCTCATGCCGCTAAAAATAAAATGCAGCATCTTTTCCCTGGATCGAGCAATATCCAAGAATACCAATAATTCGTCGCGATATCAGCTCGTAAAATGTCCTGATCGCACGCACGATAAATATCGAAGAAACAAGAATGTCTCATCTCAAGAATCCATTCATTTTTTCTAGTACAGCACGAGATTTGAGCCAAGTTTCTTCGTAACGAGAAAAAAAAAACAAACAGCAACAAGTGCATCGTCGAGTCAACAATCGAAAAAAGAGTAATCATCGTAATTGCGTGAATATAAAAAATCAAGAAAACCATTCACAACGAAATCGTTCGAAATCGTTCGAAATGACATTTTAGAATCTTCTCGTAAATCTTCCAAATGTTTTTCTTTAAAAAAATCGCTTGAATTTTGAGTGTAAAATGCATAAATTTCACGCACTTTACATCGGACCCGATGCCTAAACGAATTTTCATATTTCAATGGAGAAAATATCCATAATAAGCGATAATTTTCTGTCACCGATTATTTGGCATTTAATGGCAACGAATATCGTGGCATTTAATTTGCGATTTCGTCAAAAAATAAATTTAGGTCCATAAAATATGGATAACTAACTACAAAGAACGTTCGTAAAAAAAAAATGCTTATTTCAAGAGATGCGACAGCGGCTCGACGCCAAGCATTTAAAAAAAAGCATAGCGCGGGCCCGCCGCACTCTTGTATACAGTAAAATAGCCGTTTTATGACGTCACAGAAACTTCAAATCGTTTTTACGGGAAAACGGGGCGACAGAAAAATTTCATATTATATTTGAATTTTCTACTATTTTGTATCTTTCGAATGGTCCTTGGTGGAACAAAATCCGTTCAGCCAATCCAAAGAAATCTAACATTAAAGATTTTGGTCTCGCGTTTCGGGACGCTCTGTGTTTCTCAGAGTTTCTTGAAGTCGGAAGGGCGTAAGTCGCGCTTGTTACGAAAATACAACGGTTTAAAAAACGCCTTTGGTCAAATTGACCCAATATGCACTTATAGGATGTGTGCACTCGAAGGGTTGAAAAGTCCGCAACGTTGGGAAGCGACCAAAGTTCGTTATTTTCCAGGATTCCTTAATCATAATCAGACGGTCATTAAAAAACGGAATCTGCTCCCAAAATGATCGGGATGAGTGAATAATCGAAAAAAAAAAAAAAAATCCGTGTTATTTCAACGATACGAACTCCAGTACCATTTTTTAAATCTTTTTCAAAGCCTATAATGAATAAGACATCACACTCAATTGAATCTATAATTTCAAGTAATCCAGACACATTACAACGAAGATAGAGTAGCACATTACATGCATCATGCAACTAACGCGCCATGAAAGACTCGTTAGAAGAGTCAAGGGTAAGTTACGTGCGGATGAGGCGTGACGTTTTGCATTATATTATATACCGCGCATGTACTACCTGGTATGCTCTCGAACGCTCTCGAATCACGTGGACGAGCACGTACAAGCGCCTGTTGCACGTCCATGATTATTTCTCTTTCATTCGCCGAGTGCCATTGCGTCACAGCGAGTAGAAGCAACGATGCAACTAATGTACTATATTCAATACACGTGTAGGGACTCAATTATAATTTGATATACACAAGTTCGCATATTTGGAGCCCGACGAAAAATATTTCATCGACTAACCATATTTTTAGATTATCGGAATTGCTTTAATTTTTTCAAAGTTTTTGCCTATTTTTCGAACTTTGTAGACTACGGAACGGAAGGAGAAAAACATGAGGAGCAGCCGATTGGGCTCTGCAAAGTCTGGTGAGGTCTGTTGAGAATACGTCGCGAATAAATTTGGACGTAAGCCACCATGGAAAATGCGTCGGCCCTACACTGGGAATGAAATTTAGTTAAAAATGGTGGATATTTTGTTAAATACGGTAAACTAAATATTTTGTGATAATTTCAAAATTTTCGTTATTTTGACAGTATATTTGGTTTCTAGCAGAATTGTGAGTGAAATTTACGAGTGAAACGACAAAAATTTGCTTCCGAAGAGTCTTTCTAAAATATTTCTTGCTGCATTGACACAATTTTTGTGATTATTCAAAAAAACGTTTAGTCGATCGTATCGAACAAAATTTTCGGCTTTTTCAACAAAATTTTGTTTTCAGAGTAACTCGGAATTCAAGAAATTGTCGATCAGGTAAAGAGAGGCGATGTGAATGAAAGAAAGATAAAAAATTTATAAAGGTATTATCGGTTCTCAGAAAAGACAACTTTACATCGTTTACAACAGACTTGCTTTCGATAGGATGGATGTTTGGGCAAAGAAACAACGAAGAATACAATAAAATCTAACGATTGAATAGCTAGTCCGGAACAAGCACGTGCTTTTCGCGTGGAAAGCGGCTGAACAGATGTTTGCACAAGACATACAAATGCCACGATTATTCCGTCTTGTGGATTCACGTAATTGGTGAGAGGGGAGGAGGCCCCTCTCACCCTTTCTCACCGTTTTAACTCGGAATTCCTTCTAATTCGCTTGTCATCGAAATGAAGAAAAAAAAAAAAAAAAATTGGTACTACATGAGAAAGCGAGTGGCAGATTGCAGTTAAGAAATGGCGAAACGGCCTTGCTCCGGGCAAGGTGTGAGTGATATAGGAAACCTAATATGCGATGTGACTTGGCGCCGGCGAGCTTGCCCCCCACCACGCCAAAGTGTCTTTCTCGAACGAAGGTAAAACCCAGCAGATAGCGAAACGTGTGAACAACGATCAAACGGTTTTGCGGCTGAGGAACATATTGCGCTCGATTGGCGCATCGATATTTTCTTTCGTAATTTTTATATTCTCAGATTCTCTTTCACGATCTACCGAAAAATAAAAGAAAGAGACGTGTTCATTTCGTAAATGAAAGGAAATCGAGAATGTTAACTCGTTATGAATCGATGACGTCAACATTTTTGGCCAGACCAGAACGTCGGTTTTCATATTCGTTCAAATTTCGATTGCCTTCTTCATTTTCATTGGTCGGTTATAATCGCAGAATACAAAGAGCAGCCAAATCCTTAATCCTCCGAGCCCACACCTCCCATGAGTGCATATTGGGTTTTCAAATTGTTGTATTCCCGTAAATATGCATTTTTCGTTCTTTTAATTAAATGTGGAACCATTTTTTATCGATAATTTATTATTTAAAAAAATGTAGACCGCTTTTTGGCAAAAGTGGTGATCGTAAATATTTACCGTTCTTTTTTGTAGTTAATTAAACGAAAAACGAAAACGAAAATGAAATGCCATAACATTCGTCGCCATGAAACTCCAAACAATCAGTGACAGAAAATTGTTGGGATGACCCTGAAGTTCACAACGTTGGGCCCCCACGAAAAATACGTTTTTCTATAAATTGTTTGTTCTATTTAAAAAATCAGGACTATTTTCGTACCGATTTTGTCTTTGGACCCTAAAAAAAGATCGTTTCATTGTCCTGACCAAATATTTGATGAGAATCTGGAGATTTGCCCAAGAAAAAAGGGAATTTCGTTGCATTCCAACGATGGAAACTTCAACATCGTATTGTTGGAGTCAAAACGACTCAGTATGCACTCGAAGGGTTAAGAGGCGATACGTGAAACGATTTGAAAGAATGACTTCGCTGAGATTTCGTCTTGACTTTTCTTAAGAAATCCAACTGATGTGAAGGAGTTTCGAATTAACAAATTTCTAAAAAAACACCCTGTACAAATAAAAGATTTAACGATGAATGGTTCAGGACAAACCGTCCGGGCAAGGTGTCGACCCCAAAAACTGGTCGAATGTTTATTGGAATAGATACGACAATTTCTCTCGATGCTAAAAAAGAAAATCACTGGCTGAGTGATTTTCTGAAAGACGAACGTGGCAGCTCAATCGCTCATTCCACTGAAAAGTTCGTAACCGAAAAATAACGATGAACGTTATTTGACGATTTTTTCTTTCGAAACTCGAAACAGTGACGACGAGTTGGTATCTGGATGGAATCGAAGATAAGGAAGAAATGGCGCGAAAGCCTGATTAGAGGTTCAACGATATAACGAGCGAGTGGAGTGAAACTAGAAATTAAGCAATATATCCGAAGCGGCCAGAGCTCGGAAAATTCTCAAAAAGCTGACTAAAGAGCTCGTTAGAGTGTCGTGCGCCTAATGGCTCTAGGAACAGGTTACCTTGACGAGCGGCGAGAGAAGCATTGCTGAGAAAACGTTGAAAAATTCGATGCTTTCGAAGCCAACGAGTTTCGAATCGTCGTCCACATCATTTTGTGAATGTATCCCCACTTTTTCGTTCAACCTTTTTGAAAGGGAAATGAGATTTGGTCAGGTATATGGGACCAAACGGTGAAAAGTGGGATAATATACCAGCACGTCATTCGCAACGCTAAGAGAAGATCGTCCGGACTAGAATTCTATACCTGAGCATGTGTCAAGTCCCGAACAGATTAAATTAAGCCGGAGAAGACAATGTTGCTGATCGGGTCTGTGCCAGCAGGACGGAATCGAGATTGTCTAAGAAAGAATTTATTCGAGTCGTATAGCAAGATTTGACTGAGCGAGATTCATTAAGAATTAAGACAGAAATACCGGAAAAGAAATATATCAAAGTTTAGGAAGGTTGGTCGGCGATGAGGATTTATCCAAACCCAGACTCCCGTGTCCTGTGACGAGAAATATTCAAGAATGGAAAAGTTTACCTGCTACAAAAATTTCAAACAGGTTTCAACGAAACGATCTTGATAGCAATCGGATAAGACAATTTTTACCAGAATCAGAAGTGCATGTGGGAAACGTTACAATCCTACGCGCTTCCTGATAACTTGAGAATAACGAGGACCTTGTTTGCGCACTTGAGGGAGTCCTCAACGGGTCCTAGTCTCGTCCTGATATTAATTTACAGTCCGGGGTATAGTGTGTGTATATAGGCTTGGAAACCACGCAAGACTAAATTGCTGCACTGAAAAGAAAATTTTGTTGGATCCGTTCGACAAAACTTTATTTGAAAAAACACAAAAATGTTGTCATTCCAGCAAGAAATATTCTAGAAAGTCTCTTCGAAAAGCAAATTTTTGTCATTCCAATCGTAAATTTCGGTGAGAGCTCTGTAAGAAATAAAAAATATTGTCAAAATAACGAAAGTTTTGAAAATATCCGAAAATATTTAGTTTACCGTGCTGAACAAAATATCGACGTTTTTTGACAAAATTTCATTTTCAGTGTAGAATATTTCTTGCTGCAATACCAAAATTTTTGGGATTTAAAAAAAAACGTTTAGTCGAACGTAACCAACAAAATTTTCTCTTTAGCTTGGGATATCCTAAGAATTGCTCGGTTTCGCACAGCATTCCCTTGTTTCCTACCTCCCGCCTCGCCCTCTCGCTCTCTCTCTCTCTCTCTATCGAAAGATACCGAACATCTCGAACGCAGTACCGTAAAAATGAGCAATGCAGAAAGAGAATGTGAGAGATGCGGCAACAACACCCATGGACCCACGCATGAACGATTTTTCTCCACCAGTCAGTCTCTTTTTTTTTTTATAAATATTGTAAGCCAGTGACAATTAAAATTCTGCATTATGCAACTTTTGTTTTCATGCGGGATGACGTAATCCTTCGATTTTAATATTTATTCAGCCTTTATTGTATTTTTGTGCATTTCTTTTTGCTTCACTATTTCTTGTTAATTTTTTTTCTTCGAAATATCGGAACCAACTGCAGCCGTTAGTTCTTGAGTCCCGTAGGATTTCCCAAATCGCCCGTAAAATTAAAGGTCGTCATACGACTTAGGGACAATTGAAAACGAGTCAATTTGTATGATTCAAAAGAAAACCGTTCATTAAAGAGAGTCGAATGCGAATTTTGAGTAAAAACATGACGTCCGTGTCTTTTGTAGGCGAAATAATGATTGTAATCTTTTGAGAGGTAAAATTGAATCGAGGCGGACCCTAAATTGTAAACTCCAGGAGGTAAAAGCCGTGAAAGAACTATTTTGCCATTAGAACGAATGAAGACAAATTTGAAGAATTTGTGATTGTCTTTATGGAGCTACCACAGCGGCAAATCTTTATTGTTGTCAATAGAAAAAGGGCGAGACTATGGGAACGCAGACAATGAAAGTATAATGAAGGCAAAGTCGTCGCATGGGTGAGACACAAAAAGATCCAAGCAGTGTCCACCTTGAAAATGATTTCGAAACGAAAAACTAAATGTCAAAGAAAAATTAAGGCGATTCCAAAAATTTAATTAATGGCGAATGGATTAAGTATTCTTCGTTGGATTCCAACGATGCGAACTTCAATGTATCGTACGCGACAGACTTGGAGGTATAGCATTGCCAGTTCGATTCAGTGGATTGCTGTAAAGTTTCCTAATGCTCGTACGATCCTCCCGAAATTTGTAACCTTTGAAAATAGCTCAGTCGTCGGATCTGTCCACTGAAGAAAAACTAATGGTAATTGAGGCTAATATCGCCCTAATAAACGCCTCGAACGTTTCTTCCAGAGTCTTCAATCTCTCAATAAAGACAGCCGTTTACTGTGTGAAATATATATGTTGTACGATATTGCCCAGTTCATAGTTTCACAAGCCTTCAGTATTCCGAGTATTTTTATAAGTCTTTATGGATACAACTCGCTGCCAAATTCATTCATCATTCATAAACATGTACCGATCAACGGACTTGAAATTCAACCCACACGTTGCTCGGAATTTTCTTTCTTTAACCCTCCTTATTAACCAAATTTACTGCCAAAATTACGAAAATTTTGTAATTATTCTGAAATATTTAGTTTACCGTGTCCAACAAAATATCGACTTTTTTCAACAAAATTTCATTTTCAGTGTTCGTACACCCATTACAATTAACGCACCTCCCTAGACACACATGGGTCTGGGGTGTCCTACCGTTTTCGACTGTACTTGGACTCGTTTAAAAAATTGAAAAAAATTCAGAAAAGTAATTTTGGATCTATAGAAAGAGAAGCTACACTGGGTGATGGATAAAAATTCTTTTTTATTATTGTTATTCAATGGTAATCGATAGAAAAAAAAAACGAAAAATTCGTGTCATTCGCTGAATGGGCTGGAGACCCTAGAGACCCATGTGTGTCTACTAAGGGTTAAATTTCCATCTTTGCAAGCTTCAAACCATTGGATCATCAGGAGATTTGATTTCGTTGATCGCGCGCGGGCAGTAATTCAAAAAGGCCCTTATAAATGACTAGCCCAATAGCGAGAAATCTATCACTTCATATGAGAGACTCGATTATTGTCATTTATACACGCACGCACCAAAAAATACACACACACATACCTCTAACAATATCGACATAAATATCTACCGATATACAGATGCCGCTTTTAACGCGTATCATTCGAGGAGTCGTCAAACTCCTCCATTCTTTATCACACGCGTCGTCCGACCTCCCTGCCCCTGTTTATCCCCTCTCCCAAGACATGTCTCTTCGGGAAAACTGGCACGTGCGATTTGTTCGCCGCGAGTTAACGGAAAGTTACGCAGCTTTCGACGAAGAATAACGCAACGAACACGATGTATATTTTTATATACATCACATACATATACCACCGTATACATATGTACACGTATATTTATAAGCTGTATTCGTTTATGTGTGTGCGGCATATTTTAACATGTATAGAAACTTCTCAGGAATGCAGATATGCGATCGGTATATAGTCGAGTTCGCGCGCGCGGCCTTCGCGAGACAACTCGCGTCTTTTTTTACGCGGTATCGCGTTTTCTTTCTCCCCTCCTCCTCCATGAGCCGCGAGAGAGAGAGAGAGAGAGAGGAACTCTTTTCCCTTTTCGTCTGACAATTTCTCTCCCCCGCTAGCGAATGGCTCGCGAAACGATAACAGAGACTGAGACATCGCATATCGGCTTTGACTTTTCTGGCGGAAAATCCAAAAAGCCATGAAATATTGACGGCTATGAAAATTGATGCTATTAACGATATACGTGAAATTTCGCCCGAGAGATTATTCAGTTTCCTTCGCGATTGCGCTTTCTCTCCGGTCTTGTTCGATATCAGGAGAAAAATTTATACACCAAACGTTTATCCGTCCTATCGAGGGACGAATTAAAAAATCTCTTCCGCCAAACGGATCATCGTACTTGTGCTTAAATCGTTTTGGTCGGCTTGGGAGATAAATATTTTTCCTGCGATTAACAGATTCGCCTTCTGGCTGTCAAAACTTTCATTTTCCGATGTTATCATTGTAATTCTCCCCATAACCCACATCCATTTCCAATAAAAACAATTGAATGTAAAATCAAAAACTTCATTTACGTATTTTCGAAATTTTTATTTTCGGAGCCCACAGTGTTAAAAAATTAATTTTCATCGTTAAAAAAAAAAAAAAACGTTAAATTGTGTTTTGACACAAACATGAAATAAATAAAAACACAAAATTGACGTTGCAGATTGTCGCAACAGCGTGAACCCGGAGGCTCGATTTTAAAACAGATTTCCACGTTCCCCACGAAAACTTTTCCAACCAAAATATCGACTGGATTATTATGAGCGAAAAAGAGCTTGACACACGACGATTCTCATCTTTCCAGTTTATTTCCATCGAGTTATTTTCTTTGGATGAAGGAAGCTTTCCCGCGTCGATGAACTATCGACACGTGGACGAGTTTCAAAATATAGAATATACTTTTTTAACTCCCAGTCGACACACATGGGTCTGGGCTGTTTAGTCCATTCAGCGAATGGCGCAAATTTTTCATTTTTTGTATCGATTACCATCGAATAACAATAATAACAAAAGAATTTTTTTTCCATCGCCCAGTGCAGCCTCTCGTTCTGTAGATCCAAAAATACTTTTCTGAATTTTTTCAGATTTTTTTAACGAGTCAAAATACAGTAAAAAAACGGTAGGACGCCCCAGACCCATGTGTGTCTAGGGAGGTGCGTGAATTGTAGTGAGTGTACGGACACTGAAAATGAAATTTTGTTAAAAAAAAGTCGATATTTTGTTGGATACGATAAGCTAAATATTTTTGAATAATTTCAAAATTTTCAGAATTTTAGCAGTAAATTTGGTTGCTAACGGACTCGTCAGCGAAATTTTCTATTGGAATGACCAAAATTTGCTTCCAGAGAGACTCGCTGGAATATTTCTTGCTGCAATGACAAAATTTTTAGGATTTTTTAAAAAAACGTTTGGTCGAACGTGTATCCAACAAAATATCGATCTTTTCCAACAAAATTTTTTTTCAGTCAAGGGTTCAAGAAATCACGAGACCATAACGACAATAAAAAATGGGTGTGTCATCGAACGTAAACGTCTAGATCGTAGACCCAAAATATTCGGATCGCAGCCCGAAGATGCCTGAAGAGAAAAAAAGGAGGAAAAGTAAATTGTAATATCGCGTCAGGCAATAAGCAACTTTTTCTTAACCTTCACAGAGTCGCGTATGACATCGACGCAGACAGAATTTGTAGGAGCATTAAAAAAAAGGTATAAAAATGTTTCAATTGAAAACGCGATGTCATCAAAATTTCATCAAATCCGATTTAATCTCGAAAGAAACTTGAAAAATCAATAAATTTCATGGAGCCGAATAACCAGGTTAATTCATGATTTCCCATCAACTTTTAAGTCCCCATAACTTCTGATGTCAATACGAAATTAAAAAAAAAAAAACGATAAAGCGAAGAAGAAATCGTGACTCGACAAAATTTGTAATAGACGAGACACGTGAGTGATAACGGTAAATAAAAAATGTCTACGCGAAGAAGAAAGAACATAAATTTTCGATTCCCAAAAAAAAAAAGGAAATGCTGTATTTCGGCATAATTTATATGAGGGCCCATAAATAATCGATATAAAGAAGTGTTAACAACTTGGGACTTTGGATTTAAAAAAAAATAGTATCGTGCGGAGGATCGTTGATCCATGGTTGCCCGGAGTGCTGGAAATATTTCGCGGTTACCAAAGTGCAAAAAGTGCGTCATAGTTTCAAAAATGCCATCCGCATTTTGTCGAATCTCAATTTTTCAGAAAAAGATCGATATTTCGTTGAACACACCACCGAAACATTTTTTTTTCGGAAAACAACGAAATTATTGGCTTTTCAAAAATAATTACTCGACTCTGTGTGATAGAAGAAATTAAATATACTGTTGAAACGTCAAAAATTTGGTCCGTTTTGAAAAATATTGAGTTAACCGTACTCAACGAAGTATTGACCTTTCCAAACAAACTTGGGCTGTGATGATACGTTTGAATTATTAACTCCACAACGATCTAGTTGATTCAGCTGTAATAAAATTCGCTCGTCGATCCTTTTTAGTAAATGCAACCTTATGGCGTGCGATTCCGGGCGCGAGTTTTGTTAACCCTCCGTAGAGACACGACAATTACCGCACCTCCCTAGACACATATGGGTCTGGGGCGTCCTACCGTTTTTTACTGTCCTCGGACTCGTTTAAAAAATGGGAAAAAATTCAGGAAAGTAGTTTTGGATCTATAGAAAAAGAGCCTGCCCTGAGTGATGGATAAAAATTCTTTTTTATTATTGTTATTTAATAATAATCCATACGAAAAATGAGAAATTCACGCCATTCACTGAATGCGCAGGACACCCCAGACCCATGTGTATCTACTGAGGGTTAAAAACTGCTAAAAAAGCTTCAATTCACCGATCGAAGAATAATACGATGTGCACGAACGACACATCAAAGTGACAGAAGCAATTGCAATTGGTCGATAAACTCCAACGAAATCTCATAAGACACGAATATGCGGTTGATTATTATGATTATAACGAAAATAATGATAAGAGCATGATTAATCCGTTGAAATCGTGCTAAATATGTGCAAACTCGTGTGTCTTGTCTATTCGATATTTCGATGTATAGACGTCTATCGAGACATAACAGTCGTAACGTAATAAATCCCCGTTACGGTATCGCGATTAGTTATCGCGATTGCATTAGGAGCATTGGAACTCGGTATGTTCGAGCTCGAGTGGGTATCGGTAACGAAAAACTCTCATAACGGCTGTAATAACGGTGTAAATAATCATATTACGAGTCAACGCGTACATAGTATTGAAAAAAATGTGTGAATAACTTATTCATCGTTATTCCCAACGTTGGAATCTCCGCTTATGTCCGACACACGAATTTCTCGATAAATTCGATGGAGAATGTGTAATTTTTAAGGTTTCTGCATTCTTCGCGATTACAGCATCGAAAAAATTCGCTGGGAATGAAATTTGATTGACAAACGTCGATATTGTGTTGAACGCCCGGTAAACTAAATATTTTTGGGTGATTTCAAAATTTTCGTAATTTTTTCAGTTAATTTCGTTTCTAACGGCACTATCAGCCAAATTAACGATTGGAAGGACAAAAATTTGCTTTCCGCAATGATTTTCTAGAATATTTGTTGCTGCATAATGACAACATTTTGGGGATCATTCAAAAAAACGTTTGGTCGAACGTATCAAAGAATACATCGATAATTTCCGACAAAATTTTGTGGTCGGTGTGAGGAAACTGCGTTTCCAACAGAAAAACCCATCGTGCATAATAAAGAATTTCTTGATATTTTGATAACGAAGAAAGTGTGAATGAGCTCGATGAGAAAAAATATGGTTTTGTTTCTTGGAAACTCACCTTCCAGCCTGCACTGCTATTGCTGTCGCCCTTGTCCTTGAAGTAGGGAACATTTTGTACCATCCAATCGTAGATTTGTGAGAGGGTTAAACGTTTTTCGGGAGCGCTGGTGATAGCCTGGGTAATGAGATCAGCGTAGCTCAAGTTTCCCCAGGCGTTTCTTCGCGAGGAGCTTTTTTTAACGAGTAGCAAACCGCCGCTAGTACCGAGAGTCCCTTGTTGCTGTGTCCCACCGTCCTCAGAGCCATCTTTACCAATATTGATCAATCCACCGGTAGCGTTGGTATCAACGTAACCCTCGGGTCTGGGCAAAGGCCAAGTGTTGGAGCGAGCTCTCGTTTGTGGTTCGAATCCACTCTCGAGATCGAATGGCAAGACTTGCTGAACGGACACGGGAATTGGGATGCTCTCGGTTACAGCCACCGAATCCATCATACTGGGCTCGTCCATCTTATTTTTTATTCTCTATTTCTCCCCGGAAGTTCGATTCAATTTAAAAATAAAAATAATAAATTTCCCGACGATTGTTTTTCTTCGTGTTATTTCCAACAAATTCGTGATCCGTTCGACTTTGCAAAAACCTTTTTTTCCAGTCTGTCTAAAATTGTACAACGCACTTCAAACGTGGAAATCACTCGGATCGACCGTTTGCTTTATTCACTGATTTGTCAATGAGTTATTTGTCACTGGGTTTCATGAAACTCTTTACTCTATCCTTGTTCATGAATAACGACGATGCACATTGATCCAAAATTTTGAAACTTTTTAATCTTCTGTATCATTCCTTCGGCTCTACAATGAGTTATTGAAAAAAAAATGGAAAATTAGGTTTTTTTTTTCATGAAATGCATCCCCAGGAAAGGAAAAAAAATAAAAACTAAAAACGAGGAAGAAGAAAAAAGTCAACTGGCTCTGCGAATTTCGTGAATCGAAAATAAAAAATGGCCAGGACGAGTGAAAATTTCTCGTGAAAAAAAAAACAAATGCATGGGAAAAGTGTGTTGACGCTTTTGTGAATGTCGACGAGTCAAGAGCCGGGGCACACATCAGAGAACGCGAAGCAGCGCGAGCCCGAAAGTGTGGACGACGGCGACGAGGGAGCAGGGACCGGAGAGGGGGAAAAGAAAAGAGAGACGAAGACGCGGTAGTGGATGTAAACACGTGGTTGAGCTCGATGTGTTTACGATGTTGAGGCTGATGGCGCTCTTTGACTTTCTTACTACACGCCGTGCGTGGCTCACGTGAACATGTTTTCATGCTTTCTCACTCTTTCTATCTCCGTCTCTATCCTCCTGCGCGACAAGTGTATTTATCAACTATTTTTTCTCTCAGTCTTTCTCGCTCTCTACGCGTCTTTTTCATTTCTAAACAAATCTCCGAAAACAAAACCCTCTCGATTCAAATTCATTTCGAGCGCGAATACTTTTTTTTCACCCGAGGGGTCGTTACGTAATTCACGATATTATTTTTCGCTCGCGTACACGCGCCGTACTATTTTACTTGCACACGCGGATAAATTCATTGTCCCCGATCGTTCGAGATTAAATATGCCCGCGCGAGACCATGCTACCGGAATTTTGTAAATAAATACATGTTCCGAGCGAGTCATTGATTCTTTAACGATAACATTTTAAAAACTACGCGACATACTTGATTTTTTATACACGCGTTAACTCGATATCATGGAGACCTATAACCAGGACCCGATCGTATAAATGTGTGTGTGTACGTGTTCACGAAGTTACTCGGCTCTCTTTCGCTCCACCTAACCTTCCGACTCTTTTCTTAATCCATCTTTTTAATACACCAATACACGTTGACAGCGAGAGACACGAAAAGGTGTGCGTATAACCGCGCGCGGTTTCACTTTCGTGTGTATATAGAAAAAAAATGACGAAACGCTCGAGCACGAGTACGCGCTTCTGACGAACACGCTCACGTCGTTGACTTTTTTTTTTATATGACTCGACACTAGCACGTATGTGGGTTTTTCGATGTTTTAGACTTTTTTCCGTTTTTAATAGATAGAACGTTTGGGAACTCGTCCTGTTCGCACGTATAGCGCCGACATTGCCCGATATTTCAGTTAGTTTTCACGCAACGCCAAAATTTTTCAACAATTCCGATGTGGCGAATTGAATTTTGATTTTTTTCAAATTTGGCTCATTGAGTGGAGAGAACGTTTGAAATTATTGATTTTCTCTAAATAACCTTGATACTGATTATTTTTATTTTTATTTTTATTTTTTTCATTGTTTATCCCTTTTTAATGATTTTTATTTTTTATAATAAAATTTAGTTTCCACTGAAAAGACGAAAAAAAATACGGAATGAATTTCGAAAAAATAATTTTTTTTTAGAGACATGAATGGGGGAAAATGAAAAGTGGGGGGGCCGAGATGAAATCCGAGATGAGGAAATGAAAAAGTCTCAATATCTTAGATACTTTGATCGACCTTGTCAGGAAGTTTTATCTGGATAGAGCGAGCAAATACCGTTGGCCGCGGCGTTTGGCTACAACGTTCGATATCCGTGCGCGCCAAGTGGTGAGGCGCGTGTTTGAAAATTCAAGCGAGGAAGAATCTCAAGGTCGTGGTGCGAGCTCGCGAGCTCGCGCGCGCGTGAGTTGAAAACACACCAAAACGTTAAGACGCGCACGCGCGATTATTATTATTTTTGTTTTATTCACCGCGCAGACGCGCCCGGTTATGGTAGTACATAGGTCGGTAACGTATGAAAAAAACGATCCTAGTTGTGAAAGAATTTGAACGATTAATCTGTCCGAAATACCTCGAATTATGTATATTTTTAATGAATCAATTGAATTAGTGAAGGAGAGGAATTACTGGTAAAAGCGCCGGACGAGAATAAATGGCGAGGGGAAAGGAGAAGAAATTTAACGGTAAAGATGGAAGCGAAAAATCTCGCGCGGTAGGTATCGCGCGGGCCGTACACACACCCGTTCGAAGAATTCCACAGAGCGTATGTGTGTGAGCTTGGCTTACGATTAAACGTGCCAGAGTATCGAGAGACCGAGAGAGAGAAAGAAGAAGAGTGGGGGGAGAGAGAGAGAGAGAGAGAGAGAGAGAGAGAGAGAGAAAGAGTCGAAGGTCTGAGAGGAGGGGGAGAAATTTTTTTATTCCTGTACTAAAGGTCTTTATCTCTGGCTGTCTCGCTCTCTGGCTGTCTCTGGCTGTATCACTCGCGCGAGCGCGACGTCACGTTGAACTCTCCTCGCGAGGTCGTCGGTACGAAAGGCGAGAGCGCGCGGTTACGGACTCGCGAACGAGACGAAGAGAGCAAAAGATGAAGAGGTGGCGGGGGGAGTGGAGAGACGGAAGGAATGAGGAAAAAGAGACACGAGAAAATCGCTCTCTGTTACGCTCTCGCTTCATGGAATATAAGATGGAAGAGGAGAAGGAGGAGGTAAGGAGAAAAGGCGTCGAGCGAGCGAGCTCTCCACTCTCTCGATTTATTTCTCCCGTTGCTCCCACGAGATCCGCCAAAGAATCTAGACTCTGCTTCTCAACGAATAACGCAACCAGCTGCGAGATCTTTTCTTCGATCCCTCTTTTCATTCTTTTTCCATCACATGAACAATATTTTTTTCGTTGGCTTTTCTTGATTCAAAGTTTGCCGGGTGAACGATATGAAATTGTTTGGCAAAAGCTAATTCTGCTTCATTTTTCCCCCCATTATACGAGCCATGGTATCAAAGGAAGGGAGAAGCAACCACGTGCTCCGTACAATGTTTTGAAATTTAGCGCGATTATTTTTCTCCATCCCCTTCCCCTACATTTTCATTCCGATTATTTTCTTTACATTTTTTACTGAACCATTCCCTCTGAGAAAAAGAATTTTTTCGCCGGGGATTCAGTATCTCCGAAAACAAGCCTTTCCTGCATTGACGAAACTTTGCAATAGAAAAAATTTCTATTTTTTACCACTCGGATCTTCAGGCGATTTATAATCCTCGGAAACTGTCTTGCCCGTTGCCTTTTTAACGATATTATTTTCACATTGTTTTTTTTTCGCTCATCCCGATAGTATTGTGAAGCTCAAATAATACGACGATAAGACACACTCACGTCTTATTACGACGAATATCGGGTATGGCTCACGGATACGTCGTAATCGACCAATATCTTCGCAACAAAACAACACGCGGTTTGTCACTCTTCGTTCGAAACACTTTCAAGATCGTAAATAAAAACGTATTACAATAAAACGAAATTTGGTCGTCCAATACTCGAGCGACGAGAAGAGAAAATATAATGAATTTACTAAAACTCAAACACGTTGCGCTGTTTATTCGCGTAACCGGAGCAACGACCAACGGAGCGACATAGACGTACTCCAAAACCTGCCGGCGAGACGGCGCGCGGCGTACTAACTGAAAGTATCGCGCGCTCAGACATTCGAGTACCCTACTAGCTTCGCCACCACGATACAGAGTGGAGGGGAGGAGCCACCGACGCGAACGACGAGCATCGAACGATAGCTAGTGTCCCGTCGAGTCTCTGGCGAGAACCGATCGAGAAGTCGAAGTTGTGGCGCCTCCTCCTTCGGCTCTTATTCTTCTCCTTTGTATCCTCTTTCTGCTGCTTCTTCTTCGTATTCTCTTTTCGCTCCTTCTGTCTCGATTTGTGTGTGTTTTTTTTTTTCAATTCTGTCCACGCTTTTTCGAGCACGGAAGATCATCGCGCGTTTCTCGTATATAATAACCTGCGATTTTGGTGTGGGAGTATGAAAACGAGCGGGCTGCGGAGGCACTCGATTAGGAAAAGAGACAGAAACGAAGTGAGGAGCAAAGAGAACGGGATAAGCAAGGGAAATGCGTACGAAGAGAGAAAAGAACAATTTTCGAAGGAAAATATGAGAAATACGCTGGGACTGCGAAGAAAGGTCAACTTGACTCACGAGGAATTCTCAAACGATTCCAGCGATCATCGAAGAAGAAGCCGAGGCATTTTCTTGGAATCTCCAGAAAAAACGTTGAGTTGACTCTAAGAAAAGAGCGCCTGGCTAGGTATAGTTTTTTTCACGGGAAATTTTTACATGTCTGTCTTTATGTTTCCGTAATAATTGGTTCGAAACGACGTTGAAATATAAAATGTAATTCATAAGATTATTTGCGTGAAATTATCCACATAGTACTAAAAAAATTTCACTGTAACATACAGTTTGAAAGAATTAATTTTATTAGGACTAACCACTAAACCTTCGATGGCCATTGAGTTTATCGTGTGAACTCGGCCATGCGCCATCGAATTACGAGGGGCAAAAAATGGCTGCTTTATATGTGGGTTGTATAATGGGCATTTCAGGCCAAATCGACATATCCATGACCTTCGACCTCGGACATCGACTCGACAATCTTTTTCGTTGTTAAAGCTCCAAATTTTGGGGCTTAACCCAACTTTTTGATCCACGCAAAAAAAAAAACCTATTTTCTAATCGACTTTTTTATTCAACATAGTTTTCCACAAAAGTTGATCTCCGTTTATTTTTGTTTCGCCTATTTCCCATGTTCAATTTATTTCAGCGCATTTCTCCAAAAACAGCAAAAATCGGTGAAAAAAAAATTGTACAATGAGAAGATATTTTTTCCAGAAAATCCAAAATTTTGAACGGGCTGTACTCAAAATCATCGAATCAAGTAACCCATTTTTAAAAAATATCACTTCGTCTGTAAACGTTTTTTCCGCACCTTTCGTCTGTAAACCTGGACACACCGTTCTTTCAGCCTGTTATTACATTCCAAAAATTCTGTAAAAATGCAGGCTACTGTTCGAAATCTTCAACTTGGAATTTCAATTATAAAATTGTAGAAAAATAAATTTTTTCATCCATTTTTGATCCAATAAATGAACCGATTCGTCGTATTTGCTGGGACACGAATGACCCAGGTTTACAGAAGAAGTGATGTAATCATATCTTCGAAAAACATCTCATTCATGCGCTACCTCATGAAGATGCCCCACCGCTACTCAAAAATCGGATGACAACTCTATTCCTCGATTAAAAATAACTCGATGCCTGTTTGCAATTTGTATGTTTTTGGAGAATTTTTAAAAGTTTTTATCAATGGTTTGATGTAATTTATTAATGCAACATAGCGATGGACACATTTGGTTTACAATTTGTTAAAAAGACGAAAACTTGGTTCATTTTTTTAAGGGGACGCGGGGACCTTCGACTTTAACATATTCTGGGAATGTTCAATACCTGCGAAACGAATACGCCGTTATATTTTGATTTTCTTCACCATTATAATGATTTTCCGAAAAAAATGTCGCCGCACCACATATATTATGTCTGCTCGAAGGCCATCGAAGTGGAACTTCTGGAAAAAGGAACTTCCGCGGACAAAGAAAATTAAGACTGTAACGTCTATTGGTTAGCGACTGCACTAGAAATAAGTTCTAGATATCTAATAATAACATTCTGATGCTTTGTGGCTTATGGGATGCCACAAAGGACGCTGCATAGGTAGCATTCTCGCAACTTTCTGCAAGTGGACGACCTGGAAAAATGTTTGAATATTTGGTTCGAAAAAACATATCAAAAGCCGACAGCGACCTGTCTCGATTGGACGAGATACAAAACTATCATGACGGGGTTTCCACTCGCAAGGTAGGAAACAGATAATCGAAACGAATACCGACAGTGGTGGCGCTACCGACAGGCTGCGTGTGGGGGAGTATCTCGGTGTCTACTATTTTAAGTTATCAAACTTAACTTTATTAATAATACATTATGATCAGAAACAATAAATTTAACATTAGAACGAGGTTCAGACACGTGTCTGTTTTTGTCGTTTGTCCGAAACACTCTGCATGGTCATTCTTTTCATAAATCTTTACGAAATGTTCTTTCCTCGGCCTCTCGCTCGGCCTCTTCGCCTATTGGTTGATGGTCTGAAGGTGTGAGTGTGTGATCGCATCAAAGGCCACATGCTTATAGCGCCAAATGAACAACTGTCAAATTATCGAACTAAAGGAATCATCGTGACTGCTTTATCGACCGAACAGTGCGGAGGAGCATATGCAGAAACCAGAATCAAACGCCAAGAGCGCTAAGAGCAACCAAACATGGTAGACATCGCTATATTATATTTCATGGTTCATTGCAAACAGTCGCCCGGGCCGAATTGTACACACATGTCACACATGTTCTGAAAATAAAAGTACACATTTGTTGAAATAAACTGTGCAACATATTCATTTTTTAATATTCCGTAAACATGGCGGAATTCGTAGAAAAAAGATGCGAGGATATGATCCCCGAACTCGAGCAAATGGAGCGCATAAAGCTATTCGATAAAAATGAAATCCGGTAGGTCATAGGTTAACTACAAGTTGTTTAAGCTCGCCTCATTTTCCACAACACCTTTTTAACCTCACCAACTTCAATTAATTCCGCAATCAACAGAAATACTTTGACAAAACTTTCAAGCTCCATTTACGAGCATCCCATTACGAGAACTCTTGGTACAATCTGGTACAAAAATCATCTCCGTGCTTAACGCATGTTAATTTCATTTTTAAAGAATACAAAAACTGAAGGCAAAGAGATTGACAATTTTCAAAATTTATGTGAGAATTTTTCCATTTTCTTTCTCTTCCTGTGGCAAATTTTACTGCAGAATATTTGACAAAAAGTAATTCAAGTCCAGAAATGCAAATTCATCAAAAATGCGAGTGAAAATTGTATACAATCTGGCACTTAATTCCATAATTAGAAGTTGACGAAAATTATGTGATTCAGATTTTCGAATCGCTATTTTTATGCCCGTCAATATTTAATACGAAATCTTCTGGTTTTCTAACTTCAAAATCGAGTTATAAAAGCCGTAAATTTCAGAGGTATAGCCAAAAAACGCAAAGAGTACGAATACAAACTGCAGAGACACACAAAATGCAAGGAGGATTATCTCAGGTACATACAGTACGAAATGGACCTCTTGAAACTGGTTAAACAAAGACGGGAGGTAAAAATTAACCGTTTTTATTTTTTTTTTATTTGAAAAAAAAACGCGTTCATTTGAGAATTCTATTGTTGAAATTTTTCACAGAAATTTGGCATCACCCAGAAGAAATCAGACATCGATTATACAATAGCCAACAAAGTAAATAAATTGTACAAGCAGGCAATAGCGAGATTCCAGGATGACATAAGATTCTGGATTTCCTACATGAAGTTTTGCAAACACGTTGTAAGTCGCACGTAACATTGAGCACGAATTTAATCGTATAGTTTTTATTCGTCTACAATTTTGTTGGGGCTTAACGATTTTTAGAAATTCCATGGGTGCGTCAGCAGAATGATAGGAAAAATGCTTCAAGTCCATCAAAACAAACCAAAGTGTTGGCACATAACTGCCCGCTGGGAAATAGAGGAGAGTAAAAACATCCAGAATGCTCGTCAATTTTTATTGCGAGGATTGCATCACCATCCGGATTCCCAATTGCTCCTGATGGATGCTTTCAAATTGGAACTCGACGAAGCTGATAAAAAAAGCAGCGAAAGCGACAAGAACGAGAAGGAGGTGGCTGCACCGGCTGCGGACAATGATGGCGAAATGTCAATTGGTCACAAACGAGCCTGTGTCATTTATAAGCAAGCGTTCAAAAGAGTCAAGGACGTCAAATTCATTGTAGAACTGCTGAATGTTGCCAAAGGATATGACAATACCGAAAAACTTCAGAATGTCATTGTTAGGTAAGGATTCAAGGTTATCAAAGCGATGGACCTGAAACGCGTTTAAATGAACCGAGAGAATAAAAATTGGAAAATCGTTGTTAGAGAATAGGAAATGTATATAAAAAAAAATTTATTGAATTTCCATGAAAGTTAACCCTTCGAGTGCATACTGGGTCGTTTTGACCCCAACACTCGGTTTGCATTTAATTTTCAATTCCGTCAAAAAATTAATTAAGGGTCATAAAATATGAATAATTTGCTACAAAAAACGTCTCTACAAAAAAAAAACAATAAAAAATGCCAATTTACCGCAATACGACGACTTGAAACATGCCTTGGGTCAGATTGACCCAATATGCACTTGTGCACTCGAAGGGTTAACAATTTGCGCAGTGAAAATTACTCCATTTTCAAGGTCGACCCATTTTTATTCTCTTCGCGTAGTTTTTCGGTTAAAAACAAAAATTCTGTTTACGGATTTCGATTTAATTCGTGTTGGATCAAAATCACGAACGATATTTACGGCTGCCATAATAATTCGGCTGATTATTGGCAGCGACATGATCGAAGAGTATTCGAACAAACCTTTGATGTGGGACACTATGGCTCGACGAGAATTGGAAGGTTTGCCACAACCAACCGACGGGAAAACTCCAATGGAAATCGATAACGAACCGAGCTCGCTGAGAGATCGTATAAGCGCATGCAACGAAGTTTATCTCGCAGCTGTAAAGAGAATCAGGACCGAAGAAATGTGGTCCTTTTACATAGATTGTTTAATGGAAATTAATCAGGATTCAACTTCGTTGCCGAATTACAAAAAAAAATTACTCAAAAACGCTCTAGTTCAGGCTCATCAGGCAAAAAAATTGCGCGAAAAATATTACATTCACTGGGTGAGTCGATTTTATAATAATCTTCTTTTTTTTTCCTTTCCTTTCAATATTCCACGTGAATTTCGAGCGAGACATATTGAAAAATTATAAAAACGAAATATCAAACTAAAACGTGAGAATTTTCGTTGGGAAAAAAATAAAAAGTTTGTAACGAATCTATTTTTTGCAGATCGAAATGTTGAATAAGGACAAGAAAGATGACAGCTCGCAAAAAAGATTGTACGATGTTTTGAATTGGGCGACCGAAGCCTCCCCAACGAGTGTTAATCTCTGGCACTCCAAGCTCAGATATTTGCTAACATCCGGACGCGACGCTGAGGCGATCGCGGCATTCGCAAAGGCATCCGAAATTCTTGGAGGGAAATCGTTGCCTCTTTGGCGCATGAGGCTCATGGACGCCCAGGCAAAACACCCGGAAAAGGTCGAAGCTGTGTTTCTCGCTTCCTTAAAAGTTGAACCGAGTATCGCTAAGGAAATGAAACCTTCCTACATCGAGTGGATCGTTCTTACCAAAGGTTTGCATAATTCAATCGAAACTAATCGTTCAATCATTTTGCCATCGATAAGCGCAAGTAGAGTCGAGTTTAGCGAGTCTTCACAAGTTCGTCACAAGGTCTTTTTGACCCGAGCAACAACTGTTTTCAGAAATCTTGTTTTTTGAAACGTTTTATTTAGAAATGAACCTGCTGGGCCCGCCAAGTGATGGTTCGTCCAATAAAAAAAAGTTTTCAACCCTCAGTGGACCATATGGGTCTGTTTGACCCGAGCGACAACGTTTTTTTTTTTCAAAAATCTTGTTTTTTAATATGTTTTATTGAATTTTTATTTCATTTTTATTTTATTCACTCTCGTAACCACTTGCACATTTTTTTCGCCGATTCCAAAGGATCTGACGAAGAAAAAATTAACGCAAATTTCATCTTTTTCCATGATAGGGATCGAGGCTGCCCGGCAGGTCTACAACGACCTCTGTTTGCAGCCACCAATTTGTCTGGAGCTGCACAAAAAAATGGCAGCTTTAGAGTTGCTGCAGCCAGAAATTTCTCTGAGGCACGCGAGACGACCGCACGAAATGTCGACCTTACAATTCGGCACGGACAACACCGACGTCTGGATCGATTATATAACTTTCGAGATCAAACACGGCGAGTCCCAAAAAGTTGCCGACCTCCATAGACGCGCAATCAAGACACTCCAACCGGCCTTATCGGACATGTTCATCTCCGAGTACAGTCTTTTGAAAGCAAATCCCGAATCTATCGAAACGATTACATGAAAATTTGTGTAACCCAGTTCCTGAGCAGCGGGCATTTAACATTCAGAGCTACACTCATTTTCTATGGCAAATATATGAATTCTCAACCATCAAGATACTGAAGTTTTCATGTTTCGAAAACAACGAACAAAGATATTTTTATTCATTATTTTGAGTTTGTTTTCGAGTGGGAAAGGAGATTGTCCCATTATCGTTGACAAATACTGTATGAAAATTTAGCGCTTTCCTATTGAAAATAATCAATTTTCGTTGCATTCCATCGATGCCAATTTCGACATAGTAGAACATTCTCTTCTCCGCTTTTCCCAAGTTTCTCCGAAACGCTTCCGATCGATCTGCCAAAAAATTCTAAATTAACCGGTGCACTCTACATCGCCCGTACAAAATTGTGAGGTTCCAGATTTTTTTTTTTACCCAATAGCGACAAAAAAAAATCAATTTCTTCATCAGATCGATTTAATCGACGGTAAGAAAAAATTGATTTCAAATCCTTCCGCAACGGGTGCGATAGTACGATTGTAATTTTGTTCACGTCGCCGAGGAAAACGAAACATTTGCACGGTAGGAACGATGAATCTCATTCACTGATGAATCGATTCCAAAAAATCAAAAAGATAAAAGGGAGCCAACTGTTTATTACGGGACAAATTTGCCAAACACTCGAAATCCGCTATGAATTTTTTTATGTTCAAGAAAAAAATTTCAACGAGGTCTGGGAAACGTTCGAGGAAACGATTTCAGAGATCCGACAAAAACGCAATTAAATAGTCAAGTCGAGTAACATCTTCAAGGAAAATTTGTAACTGGCTTATGAACGAAATGTTTTTTTTTTTTTTTTTTTCATGCTCGCGAAGTCTGGACGTGATTAATCGATTCGAATCGATTGATTTTTAACCCTCAATTCGTGAACCGGGCTCTTCGCCCAATTATGAATGAAAAAATCGGAAAAAATTCATGGTCAATCTTCAGATTGTTCTTTTGCAGCAAAAAATAAATTTTTTTTTTTCTTTTTTTCTTATCAAATATCCGAGAACGTGCCAAAAAGGCTGGACGGAAACGAGCCTGGTTGACAGGTTGAGGATTAATAAAAAATGCGCCAAAACTGGAAATGCAATTTTGTTGAAAAACGTTGATATTTTGTTCAACGCGATGAACTAAATATTTTTGGGTAATTTTTTCAGTCAATTTCATTTCTAACGGCACTGTCATCAAAATTTACGATTGGAATGACAAAAATTTGCTTTCCGAAAAGATTTTCTAGAATATTTGTAGCTGCAATGACAACATTTTGGGGATTATTCAAAAAAAAACGTTTAGTTTAACGTATCGAACAAAATATCGATCTTTTCCAACAAAATTTTGTTTTCAGTGAAGTTTAAATATCCAATTCATACTCTTCAGTAAAATGATTTCAAGCGATGGTTCAAGAGAATATATATTGATCGACGATACAAAAAATTGACAAGCAACAAGCCACGATCGGTAGAAAAATCGCGTTTACAATAATAAATAAAAATTTCTGTATAAAATATTGCCGCAAAAAGTCATCGAGTTAGTTTATTATTTTATCATGTTCGCGTATGAAACGCTGGGCTACTCTAAAGATAAAGCAGAAAAGCTAATTAATTATGAGCACAGGAATTTCGTCAACGTTTGTTTCCTCTCAGTCTACGGTTCCGGTGGTATTTCCTGTTCCATTCTCGTGAGTATGATATTGCGATCAGTCTCGTTTGGTAATTTGGCACGATCACCGGTTTTCAAAGCAGATCTCATGTCGAGACATTTTATATCAGTCATGAGCGAGTGTTCCTTGTCCTCCAAGTTGCGATCGATACGAATCAATAGTGTTTCCAGATCGTTGTACGCAGCTCTTTAATAAAAGTTGCAAATATTAATCCTCAGTAGACACACATGGGTCTGGGGTGTCCAGTCCATTCAGCGAATGGCGTGAATTTCTCGTATTTCGTATCGATTACCATTAAATAACAATAATAAAAAATAAATGTTTATCCATCACCGAGTGCAGCCTCTCTTTCTATAGAAACCAAAACTACTTTCTGAATTTTGTACGATTTTTTAAACGAGTCCAAATACAGTAAAAAAATGGTAGGACGCCCCAGACCCATGTGTGTCTAGTTTGCAGACACGATTGGCTCGATAAAATGAGTTTCAAGCTTTTCGAGTTGTTCGTTTCCAACTTATTGGTTATTAATCGGCCAATCGCGTAATGATGCAGGAATTGATTGATTGTACCTTGTGGAATTGATTTTAGCCTTCAAATCTTCTTGAGTCTGTCGCAATTGGAGAACTTCGTCTTTCAATCCGAACTCGATTTCGTCTCGGCAAAGTTCGAATCCTGGCCGATACGTCCGATTTTCCAATCTTGTTTCGACGCACTTGATCGCGTTTGTTTTATCCCTGAGAGCGTCCTCCAGTCTCGGAAACTCTTTTTTTAGTAACTCCATCTCATTTTGTATCTATTGACATATGAGCGATAAATTATATTCGTGCAATCAAAAAGTTTCGTTAGAAAAATTTTTCATTCCAATAGATTTTTCTTAGCGATCCTTGCCGTCAAACTTTTTCTCATATTTTTCTTCTAATTCAATAAAAAAAATATTAATATGTCGAAAATTTTGGTGCATTCGCTGCTACATATTTAATTTTATTCGCCATTCAAGCATTAACCCTTCGAGTACATACTGGGTCGTTGTGACCCCAAGAATTTTCTGATGCCGATTGTTTGGCATTTAATGGCAACGAATGTTTTGGCATTTGATTTTCGTTTTCGTCGAAAAATCAATTTAGAGCCATAAAATGTTGATATTTTACTACAAAAAACAATTCTACAAAAAAAAAACGTAAAATGTACATTTACCGGTGTACAACGATCTGAAAAACGCCTTGGGTCAAATTGACCCAAGATGCACTGCTTACAAGAGGTGTGCACTCGAAGGGTTAACGCAATCCAGGCCCCGCTGCGTAGTGAGTTTTCGAGTCCTAAATTTCTCAAGGAACTCTCAAGGGTTTAATTTGCAGCAGTCGGAAAGAAATAATTGTCCTTATATATTTGACCTTGAGCTTTTGCCATGCGAGCTCGTTTCTCGCTTTCTGCGTTTGATAAATTCTTTTCCTCAGTGTATAATCGGTAAAGTCTTGCTGGGCTTTTATGTCATTGCTTGCTCTCTCTCGTGTCACGTGCATAGACTCCCGAAAATTGTACGTATCGCTGAGCTCGTTGTCCGCCAATAATCTCGTGTATCGACAGTGTTCCAGCCAAGTTTCGTAAGGAGTACAACTGCAAAACCACATTTTTGCTAATTTCATTTGTCCCTTATGCAAAAAGGCATTACGCATGAGATTTTTGTAAAAACTTGACCCTCGGTAGACACACATGGGTCTGGGGTGTCCATATTCAGCGAATGGCGTGAATTTCTCGTTTCTCCTCTATCGATTACCATCAAATAACAATAATAAAAAAGAATTTCTATTCATCACTCAGTGCAGGCTTTCTTTCCAAAACTACTTTCCTGAATTTTTTTTTCAGATTTTTTTAAATCGTCCAAGTACAGAAAAAAAAACGTAGGACGCCCCAGACCCATGTGTGTCTAGGAAGGGTTAATAGTGCAAATGAAGCTGGGAGAACGAACTTATTTGATCGTGAGCAATTTGCTTTTTTGCACTCGCCTATAAATAATTTCTAGAGGAAAAATCTCTGACCTATGATTCTAGTATAAAGCAGCCTCGAGATTTATTTCACACGAGAATTGGACATGCTTGGGAGAATATAATTCGAACGTTGGGATTCTTACTTCTTGACGACTCTCAGAGCATCGGGCTTGTAACTGATGCTGGCTGAGTTACGACTCAGTTGTAAATTCTCTTTTTCAATCTCGATAGATTCGACTTTATCCTCCAAGTCGAGATTAACTTTGAAGCGCACTTCTTCCAATCGATTTAATTTTTGCCAGGCAGCCTGGACACTGATTAAAAATTTTTTCCATCAGTTATCGATGTTTTTTATTTCGGGATAAGGAATTTTCAAAATTGCACCTGTCGGTGATTAGTTTTTTCACACTCTCAATGACGCAGAGCTCCTTTTTCAGTTCCTTGTCCGGTTCGTCGTAAGTCAGTTCGGTGCCCCTTCGACAATCTCTCATCGAAATACATTGGGCGGTTATCTGCAAGGGGATATTAAGATCTTCGAGGTCCTTCTCCGCATCTGCTTTCTCGTCTCGTAAAATTCCCGTTTCCGAAGCAATTCGATTCAGTAAACTCTCCAGAATAGCATTCCATCTCGATATTTCCGTTATTCTACAAATATCATTTGCACAATTCATTTTAACCCTTCGAGTACACACTGGGTCGTTTTGACCCCAAAAATTTTCTGTCACCGAAGGTTTGGCATTTAATTCTCGTTTTCGTCAAAAAATAAATGTTGGCCCATAAAATGGGGATAATTTACCACAAAAACTCTACAAAAAAAAAAACAACAAAAAATGAATATTGAAAAATGAAAAACGATGTGAAAAACGCCTTGGGTCAGATTGACCCAATATGCACTTTTAGGAGGTGAATTTTCTGTATTTTCAATGAAAAAAAAAAAAACTCCCATAGAGGTTCGAGGTCAACGTGTTGAAAATTTGGAAAAATGATTTCTTCGAGAATGATAAGAACGTTACGCCAAAAATCTAAATATTTTCCATTTTTTTCAATTACGATAATTAATTATGCTAGCCAATGATCACATTCGCAGGAATATAAAATTTATATAAGAAATAAAATAATAGCCAACCGCGGTTATCGATCATTCGTATTAACCAAATGAGCCTTTTGTTTAGCGATGACAATTAATTTACTCGCCTGTCCGCAAGCCTCGCATTATTCATGTACGTGTCCCATTCGGTCCTGATTTTCGTTTCGTCGCGAATTACCCGCGCGCACTGTCGTAAATCGAAGGCATCCGATCGCCTCACATCGGCAGCTTTCTGGAGCTCCCATTGCTTCGCGTACCAATCGGGCAGACCTTTAGTTCCACGAGTTCAACGTTTGTTAGTCATCATGGAAATTCTTGTGACGTGCGTTTATTTCAAACCCTCGAGAATGTTGGAAAAAATGCAATTTAGAATTTCTTCAAATTTGCACCATACAAAGATAAAATCGTCATGTTTAATAGCTCGCGCAATTTTAAGGGGTTTCACCATGTAGAAGTCGAGATATTTATTTATAAAAATCACTATTTTCAGTAGTTTCTCAAAAGAGCGTGTGTTAAAAGTTGCAATTTTCAACATTAAATATTTCGATTTCTAAATGGTGAAGTCTCTTAAAACTTTGCATACACCTTTATGTAACATCGAAGAAGCTTTATTTAATTTTTCAAAATCATCGGTCGTAAAATTTTTTCGAAATTTTGTTTATTATATAACAATTACCTCGGACAATTTTGAATTTAGAGTATGTTGTTCTTTAGTCAAATTGTAACAACTTTTTTCAATGAACTTGGGCTCGCAAACCATTTTTTATGTAAGAAAAACTAAAAACTAAAATTTAGATTTGACCGTCGCCATACAACGTCCTTAACTTTCATGACAATCGTTTTCCCAATTTAATCATTTTTTCTAACGAAAGGACAAAGTAAATAAACAAAGAGATTCGCATGACGAAGAGTCTCTTATTTTTTGTCGCTATCAAAACGTCGTTACGTCCCAATGTGTCCAACGTTGAAGATTCAAGAAAGCTTGAACAAGATAACTCAGCAAATCCGAACACCGAAGCTTCGGTGCCTTAATTTTTTTATACAGGCTCGCACGACACTGAAAAAATTGTCAATCTACGTTTTTTTTTTTTTTTTTAATCGGTAAACGCCAAATATCGCATCAGCAAAAGCCTCGGCATTCCGAACCTCGAGTGATGGAGAAAAAGCTTAAGAAAAGCTTGCAACAAGCCAAACGTTGGGCGGGGATTGTGATAAAGCGAAGAAGACTATTCAGCGGTTGAAAAAAAAAATAGCAAAATCAATTTGGTTATGGTTCGTGTATTATTGAGCAACATTTACTTGCCTAAATGGGCTGTAGGTTTTTCAAACACAGGAACGGATTTAGCCATGATTTTGTAATGGAAACGCTGTTTTTTCGATGGACAATAAAATATTAATTATCCAGAATTCCGAAAATAATGTTAAAAACGTTTCGACAGACTCTGGACTCTATTAATCCTCCAAACAAGTCTCGTTGCCGCGGTGACGGAAAGGAACTCACACGGTCTTTATTCTTTGTGTCATCACTAGGACGTTTCAAGCTGTTGAGCGATGCCAGTTAGTTTTTTTAATTAAACAAAACCTGTGCCAAGTGCACTTATCGATGTTGAGAATTTCCGAGACATTTACATTTTCAATACAGATTCCGAAAATCGAGTTTGCCCCGAATCTAAATTTCACCTGAACATATTTTGTCTCATACACGAAAAATCAGGTTGCATCACTGAAAAGAAAATTTTGTTGGAAAAGATCGATATATTTTTAGATTACGTTCCATTGAATTTTTTTTTAATAATCCCAAAAATTTTGTCATTTCAGCAAGGAAGTCTCTTCGGAAAGCAAATTTTTTTTATTCCAATCATAAATTTTGATGACAGCTCCGCTGTATAAACCAAACATACAGCCAAAATTACAAAAGTTTTGAAATAATCAAAAAAATATTCAGTTTACCGTGTTCAACAAAATTTCATTTCCAGTGAGGGGACGGAGTGACGTCCAAGTTTGACGAAAATTTCCATTTTGAATTACTTGACGGTTTTATGCATGAGCAGCGATTCGTGCAAGTGAGAAATCGATACACTTTACGAAATTTTCAAAAGTTGACAGACTCATAAATTTCATGTTTCGTGAACGAAAATTTCTCTGGTTATCCGCTCTCTAAGAATTATGCAAACCATCAAAATTGTGCGAAAATTTGGTGCGAAGAATCGACGAGTCAAAATTTTGGAGCGAAATGCAATTTTTCAAGCCAACTTTCGTAAAGATAAAAAAGTAACCAATGAAAAAAAAAATTTTTAATATTTTTTTCCCTCTTCGTACGTGAAATTTGCAATCAAACGAATTCTCTGAGGGAAGTTCGATTGAACTTTTTGCTAGCACAGAAATGGAACATTCAAGGCTATCATGTCGGAGGCTTTTTTCAATATTCCTTTTTTTACGTTCATCTTATCGAACAAATGTTTCACGTGATATTTTTGTCACCTCTGAACGATTTTTAATTCATTGGATCGTAATCTTTGTATAAAAGTTGAAAAAAAAAACAAATTTATGCATTTTTTCCAACATGTGATCAGCGACGTACGAGGAAAGCGATATAGAGGAGAAGCGGGCAAAGTAGGACGTGGGGAAAACCGGAACATCCCCCAAGAAAAACTGAAATTGCTGTTTTCTCGAATCTCAAAAATTCGATGAAATTTTAATTAAAGAAATCTCGAATTAAAAAAATAAAAATAAAATGATAATTCCACGTTTTTTTCCCTGATGTTCCGTTTTGTCCCACGTCCCATTTTCCCGCCTCGCCCCTGTGTACATCCAAATAGTACGAACGCACCTCGTTATACGAATAATCGGATTAGCACAAGACTCGACGTTCGAAACTTTTGTTTGGACTCTCGAAAATGAGTTGCAGTAATGTTGGGTCTTTTGTACCCCGTGCACAAAGTAACACTGAGCCTGGCCGTCTGCTTGGTCATAAGCCATCAATGTAATAACATGAACAGCGGGTCATAAACACCTCAGTGACCGATGCCGGGCGCCGAAAGTCATTTAGTTCACAAAAATCCCCAAAGAGGCACCATTTGGTGGTTTACGTGAACTATTTCGCAGCAATCTGTGAACTGTATGTATACAAATGCGTTTAGGACGAAATTATGTTCTGCAAGCGAATACCTGCGAGGACAAAGAGGAAAAGTGTTTCATAGCCACGAAGCAATTAGTATTTAGAGGGACGCCCCGAAGTCTGGCTACACACTGAAAAGAAAAGTACCAACGACACCAATAAAATGTCGTGCTGCATAATTATGGAAAACGCGGACAATTCCGAAAAAAATCTAATTGCAAAGGGAGTGTCTCTACCATAAGAGCCTGTGTATAAGGATTAAAAAAAATGTAACTTTTATATATCGGTCTCTTGACAACTAGACGGTGAATCAAAAAATAATTCCAGTCAAATATACACGGTATATTTTTCCACGTTATTTCCAAATTTCAAGCCTCAAAGTTGAAATTTTCGTTAGCATCAGACACGCGTGAACGTCAAAAAAAAAAAGTATCTGAAAAATGGAAATCCAAGTTCGAAAAATCGACGTGAGCGAACGAAAAGTGTTTCAGAAGGGAAGTGGAAAAATTTTCAAAAATTTTTGAAAATTCGATGTAAATTTCGAGATGAGGAAATCATCTCGGAACTGCATTTTTTGTTTTCCGAGAAGATTGAAACATCTGGACTATGGTTACCGCAGAGAATTTCAAATTTTTAACACTGCAAAAATTAACTAATTCTACAAATATCATTACCATTGGAAAGCTCGAAAACATCGACATTTACAATAATTATTATAAACATTGAAAGTGGACAAATTCATCAACGAAATTTTTCAACGTGATGAGTAAATGAAATATAAATTTCAGTAGGAAGGGAAAGGGTAGAAAGTAAAGAGAGGATTTTATGGGATTGTGGGGCTTTCCGAAAAAAAATGACCGGTCTTCGCGGGGGAGAATTCGTTGATACCTCCAATGACGAGGCAGAACTATGGAGCAGGGGTAATGCGCGATCGGGACAGGTCAAGTAGGTGAGTGTGATTGGCGCTGATTTTCCCACCCTCACCATCAACAGGTCGTTTCAAGTTTATATGTGGAACTGCCGTCCTAAGGAGACATCAGTTCGTTCAGTGAGTTGCAAGTGTTCACACTATTACAATTAGCCGAACGTCATCAAGTCGATATTTTCGAATTGCCTTCGCAAGGAGACGTCAGTTCGTTCAGTGAGTTGCAAGTGTTCACACTCTTACAATTAGCCGAATGTCATCGAGTCGATATTTTCGAATTGTCTTCGCAAGGAGACGTCAGTTCGTTCAGTGAGTTGCAAGTGTTCACACTCTTACAATTAGCCGAACGTCTTCGAGCTGATATTTTCGAACTGCCTTCGCAAGGAGAAGTGAGTTTGTTCAGTTAGTTGCAAGTGTTACGAAGAAAAGGATTTCGAGACAATTGTGAGTGAAAGAAATTCGTTTTGGTTCATCAAGTTCGTCAGGTTCATCGATCGTCATGAAGGCACCTGTGAGTACTGAATATCGATATTTTTATTTTTTAAATAAAACACGAATCTCGATTTTATAGAGTTTCTTTGCAGGGATTCAAAATTAATAAGAATAATTAACTCGAGCCGAATTATTTAGGAATTTGATTAATTCATTTTGAAAATGATCTAAATTCGAGGATAAATCTCAAGCAAAAAAAAAAGACGTTCCGACGTCACCGAGTTTCACGAAGCGTAACCAAATTATGGACTATTTTCCGATTTTCATTGAATTATCAAGTTTTTAATGTCTCATCCACGTTGAAAAATTTAGTCAGCCATGAAAAGCGCGCCAAAATACGGCGAAAGTGTCCATTGAGTGACGCGCGTGAGTAGCGCCAAGTTTGAGGCGAGCGACACGCCGCCTGTGCCTGTAATTGGAAGCTTTGACAAAGCAAGCGCCCAAGGAAAAGCGTCGGATCTCATTCGAAACGTTCATAAGTCTCTGCACGATTACATGCTGGGTTGTCGCGTTCGTGTTAGATTTTGGAGCATATTATTGTGCAACGAGCGTTCGTATTGGTGAAAAAAAGGAAGATCCAACGGATAATGGAAACGCAGTGACGAATCGCGCGTGTCGTTTCAAAGCCCCGAGCAATACCGTTAGGAGCGTCACGAACAAAGTTGTAATTTGCGACGCCATTTTGCGTCTGATATCTCCCGTTCTCGCGTAAGCAGTCTAACTGCGTGTGTGATTTCGCGAACAGTGCACAGTTTTTTTTCCCTTCATCCAACAGGATAAGTAAAACGTTTCTCAAGATGCTTCGTTAAGGTAAATAATAAATTGGAAATACGGTGAAAAGTAAAAAAAACATCGCGTTATTTTCGGTGAAAACGTGTAAAGGGGGGCTCCGCCGGGAGAGGGCCGAGGAAACGTTTGAGAAAAAATTCGATAAAATAGCACGGGCGTTTGATAAATCCACAGCTGCCCGAGTTTTCTCCATGGTTACATCTAATGTATCGCGGTCAATCGTTTACACAAAAACGTGTGCCTCATCCAACTTTTTATGACTCTTGGTTTTGTTACTCTCAAGGTCTTATTCCGCCTCGTATTTCACAATATCGCAACATTCGTGTTTTTCCTTCAAGTGTCTTCAGCGTCTTTATCTTATTACTGTATATTCTTCCGTGATCCAAACATTAATCGAATTGTCGGCTTTCAACGAATCGACGCGTCCGGTTTGTTATTCCACAATTGTTTGACAAATTCGTCGCGTATTCCGGCAACTCTGGCTACGAAATTTTTGCAGATGCGTCGTCACGTACCCAACTTTTTTTTTTATTGGCACTGTTGCTGCTATTTGCCAGGTCAACGAGCTTATCCCTTCGTCTTTTTCATGTCGATTTGCCACTCGTACTTGAGACTGAACAAACAATAACCTTCTATCAAACGATTATCACCCATTCCACGTCCACCCCATGTTCTTAATTCCGATATTTTCTCCTTTTCGGACTCGTGCTCAAATTTGCATATTCTTACATTAGAAAATTATCATTATCAACCGCAAATGAACGAAACGTTTCGCCAATTGATGGATAAATTATATTTCCGTCGTAAATTTTCAAAAAGCTCAAATTTTCCATACAACTGTGGACAATCCCGTGAATTATTCAAGTAGCAAAAATCATTTTGCAAAAGTTAGAATCGGCAGCAAACCATGAAACAACTATCCGAACAATTTCAGAAAAATTTCTATCAATTTGAAAAGAATTTTCAAAAGAAAAATAATTTCGTAAACTTTGATAATATTTTAGCGTAGCCAAGCAAAGCGTAGCATTCGGAGACCCTGCAAATTTTAAAATTTGTTCCTGGATCTAGAGAACAAGAAGTATGTTGGTTGTTATTTTTGTTGTTGTAGCGTGTGCGCTCGGCGAAGCAGGTTTTGTACAAGTCGAAGGTCGACTGTACAGAGCGACAGAGAGGAAGGGAGCGAAGCAAGGAAAAACTGGCAAAAGGAGCAAAAGTCGGCAAGATGACTTCGACCAAGTCGCAGGAGATAGCCGACGAATACATATCGTCGCTCTCCGACCTGACGATAAACAGCAAGCCGCTAATAAATATGCTCACCATGCTGGCAGAGGACAACGTCGAGCACGCGCCGGCAATCGTCCAAGCAGTCGAGAATCACTTGCAAAAGGTTATTTATCCTTCGTAGTAATATACTTCAGAGAAAAAAGGCGAAAAGAAAAAATATTGATATTATTAAAAATCAAAAAGACTGAGAAAACTGTGATTCACTTATTTTTCCAATAATTAAATGAAACAAAATGTGTAATCGAAGGGTTTTTTGCAAAAACGAATTCCAGAGATCTTTGATTAACTCGTATCCTTCTGTACACTTTTATAAAAGATTTAGCGCTCAACTTACAACTGCAACGAGTTTAAATTATTCTCAAAATAAATGAACAAATATAAAATAGCTTGTTGCATAGTTATGAAAGTAAGACTCGGATAAGTCTTGATTCTGGACAAATCCCTGTCTCTTGTGCAATCAACCTTTGAGCAATCAAGATTCATTTCTCAAGCAAAATGTGGTAATATGTCGCGAACGAACCGCACGAAAATTCACCCTTAGCTATCTTCCATAAGCGTATTAATAATAATTATTATTAATTATTATTTTAACAAGAATAAATAATAAATATATCAGACGTATATGGTCGTTCTTTGGTCACAAACCCCTCTTGAAGCTTTTCTTGCAATTTCACTTGGCATGTTTTCCCTCGACTAAAATCAAACTCGAATTCCTCACACGGATATTTCCAATCGGGTTTCTCCAACGGAACAAACGATCCTCGTTATCGATCAAAGATTTTACAAACAAACAAACAAACAAAGAATTCGAGTCAGTGAGGAAAAAAAAATTAATATGCGTGAACTGATGGAAAATCATATGTACCAAAAAAATTGAGCGCTCCGGCTCAATGTGTGTCTGCGAACCGAAAATAAAATACGGCATCAGTGCACAATATTTCAAAAGAAAACCTTACACCTAAATCAGCGCAATTTTTATTTCTCAGCACAATCCATATTCATTTTTTTTTCTCTCGTTCTCGAAATACTTGTTACTCTCATATAAATGCAATTCAAAATCAACACATGAATATATCGATTATGTGCAGATGCAACAAAAATAAATAAACAAGAATTGAAAAGATAACTTTTCACAACCGAACTCGACACTGCAATCGTTTGTTTCTTAAGGTTCTTTCTTTTTCACTATCGTTTGCCTTTTTTTTTTTTTCTTTGTATTCTCTGCGTTATCCAAGTGATATGATTTTTTTATTACCTTAATTTCCATTTATCTCGGTAAAGTGCGCGTGGATTTTTCTTCCCCGAAGAGACTCGATAGTTTCGATCATGCTCGTCCGCAATGTTTTCTATGCACGTGATAATTAGAGAAGAAGAGGAAAGAAAAACGTAAACGCGGCCGAGCGATCTTTCACAATCGCACGTGGAAAAAATATGGGGATGTTGTGACTCTTTTGATCTGCTACTGGGCACTGTAGAATATTTGGTGATGGCAATTCGTCCAGCCTGAGAGTTCGAAAGATACATTTCGTAATGTGTATTTTTCATACTCGGATCTTAATAAAATACCTAAAGATGGTGATTTGTCAATTTCGGAGTATCGTATATAGTTGTTTATTTGAAATCCTTCAAAAATTGAAAATCAATGCACGTTATTGAGTAGCATCGAACCTAAAAACAATCCGTAAATTTCGTTGTGCATTTCTCTCGCTACGAAACATCAACATCCTACAACGAATACACGCAAAGTTCGGGATGAAAATAAAATGAACAAAAGTTGACAGAGGTGCGCTCGAAGATGGTGGTGGTTCCTGAACGGTGGTATCTTCCGAGAACAACAAATGAAATATTTGATAAATAGAAAGCGTGAGAAAGAGCCAACCGGCTGTATTGGACGTATCGATCAGTGTGGGAATCGTTGTTGTATGTTTTAATAGGTGAGAAGCGAGATCAAACTGCCCGTCCTGTATCTCATCGATTCCATCGTCAAGAACGTTAGCGGAGCTTATCTTAGCCTCTTCACGCAAAACATCGTTAATACCTTTTGCTGTGTTTTCGACAAGGTAATTATAACAAAACAAAAAAGTATTTTCATAAATTTCACCGTAGCGAAATATTTTATTCGATCGAACCTCCTCCATGTTGACTCTGCCCGGTAAAACGTTATTAACGTTTTTCTTTCAGTAATTTCGAAATCAAATCAAATTCTCTCTATAAAAAACTTGGGTTTTACAATGAAAATAAAAATTGGTGATTGTGTTGACAACGATATCGTACGAAAGACTCGTACGTGGGTACAGTTTCTTATTCGCAACGAGATCCAAGTCTTTTATGGCTTTGCTGATCTACTGAATATTCCATCGGGAAGTAAGATAATAGTTTGGTCGATACAGGTCCGTGACCCTCGCGCTGCTATTCATCCCGAAGAATGTCTTTTCGAAATATCGATCGAATAAAAATTCTCTCGTTGAAGGAACGAATGATTGAGGAATTGAAATTTGTACCGACGAGTAACGAGCAATGTGAAATTATTGGGAACTAATAATTTGGCTCTAATTGAACGCAGGTGGACGAAAGTACGCGTTCGAGCATGTGGAAGTTGAGGCAAACGTGGAACGAAGTATTTCCAGCCAAGAAATTGTATTCCCTCGACGTGAGAGTTCAAAGCATCGATCCAGCATGGCCGATCACGACGCCACCGCCGCAAATATCATCCGGCTCTATACACGTAAACCCACGATTTTTAGTGGTGAGAATCTCACCCGTATTTTTCAATGCGATATCGTGAGACGACACACTTGTCGAATCAGCTCGATCGAGATTAATAACGTTTTGTTTTTTCTCTTTCTGTTCAACAGTCGAGTCCTACTACGCCAACCCCACCGGTCGTGCCACCCGCGAGCGTTCCGGTACCGAGCAATGACTCGACATCGATGAGCGAAGCCGTGATGAGGGAACAATTGCTCAAGAAAAAACGCGAGCTCTTGGAACTGCAGAAGCGTAAGCTCGATCTCGAGCTGCTGCAGGCTGAGACGAGCCTGGAGCAACAACGTCGACAATTGGACAAACAGGTGGCCGGCGCATCGAGCGTGGTACGATTTATTTTTCTTCCTACTATTTATTAGCCATTAATTTCCCGTTGCCTGTTTGTAAAATGCGATTTTTATCGATTGATTGAAATTTTGGAATTCTCGTTTTTTAAGGTTGTGCCCACGGCTCACGTGATACCGACGACGGATGCTTCGCAGCCGAAACCTGTCGCACCTGTGGTGCCTAGTCAAGCCACCAAACTAGTGGCCAAGCAGGTAAATATCTCACTGAACAATTTCTCTATGTCGTTCGTCAATTTCTCGATAAAATTCTCTGGCCCAGTAGTCTTTATCGAATATTTTTCCTGTGCAATCTTTTTCGAATTAAAAGTTTTTTCGAGTCCAAACTCTACTCGTCGTCTCTAACGTTTCTTATGTTTTTTTTTTGATCCCCCAAAAAATGTGTAGTTTCCGGCAGCGGCTGCATCTCTGTTGAAAAACGCAGCGAGCGCTAACGGTCCGCGAATAGCGCCGGCGAGCAGCATTGCCGTTGCATCAGCTCGACCGGTCTCGCGCGATCCGCGATTAAAGCCATTGCCATCGATCGGTGATCAGGGAAGCGGTTCGATAACGGATCCTCGTTTGCGTCCGATATCGGCCGGTCTGACGAGGGATAATCAGACGGTAGATGCGCATCAAAAAGTTCAACAACAAGCAGCAGCAGCGGGAGGAGGAGGAGGAAGTGGCGGCGGAGGAGGAGGAGGAGGAGGATCAGGATGTGGAGCCACAGCAGCAACAACAGCAGCAGCAGCATTAGCGTTAGCGTCAGCAACGGCAGCGAGCATAAGCACTGTACTTTCAGACAAATTAAAACAGCAGTTGATAACGAAACAGGCAGTGACTAGCGCAATGAGCAAGCCTTTGTCGAATAATGCCGGGTCAGATATCGCGTCGACGTTTTTGAACGCTAGTAATAACGATAATCCTATTTCGACACACGAAAATGCCAACAACAACAACAACAACAACAACAACAACAACAATAAAACGTTAAGTGGTATAACGAATAAAGAGGGTGTAACGCATCGTGCGAGCCAAAAGAAAGAACCCAGAACGTCTAGTAATAATAGCGCTAACAATAATAGTTCAAAAAACATTCAGTCGCAATCACAAACGGCGGGTTTATTGGCATTAGCAGCTGGTAGCGCTGGTGGTAGCTCTACTTGTTTAACGAGCATGAATTCTTCACCGTCGATTACGAGTCCGCGAGGAGGTGGAGGTGGAATCGGTAACGATTCAAAGTCGCGAGAATCGACCAAGAGCACCAGCAGCCGTAGCAGCGGTGGTAGCTCTTCGTCCTTGTCATCCTCAACGATCGATAAATCTTCCGCTTCCTCAAAGTCCTCGCATAGAAAATTAGGGAGTAAAACTCGTTCGAAACAACCCCAAGCATCTCCGAACAAAGTATCTAAAATCGATCGTGAATCGAGCCCCGCCACCAGCACCAGCGGCAGTCCCGTTAGATCCAAATCTCGCGAAAACGATAACAATAATCCAGTCGAGCCTAATAACGCCGCTCCCTCCGTCACCAATCGTACATCGCCACTATTGTCCTCATCATCTTCATCCTCGTCGTCACCCTCCTTCCAATCTTCCTCCAAGAGTCGTAATAAAAAGAGCAATTTCAAATCGCGAAAACGAAGCCCGAGTCCAGCTTACAGAATACCTCGTCGCAATAACGATAACAACAAATCGTCCAACAATAATTCCGCCGTCGGTCTTACCGAGGAGGAACAGTCCGGTTCCTTGATCGTGTCGCCTCCGCATCCTCCCCCTACTTTCAAAGATATACGCGCCAATACGAGACTGAGAAATTACGTCAGGCGAAACAAGGACGATGACAGCAACGATGCCAATCACGACGATCAGGCCATTTCCGATTCAGCCGCTCCGAGTTCCGCTTCGCCACAAGCCAAAAACGATGTTTCTTTAATCGATTCTACGAGTAAAGATGAGGATCTTAGGTCGTCTGTCAATCTCGCCAATTTGCCCGTTACAACCGTCGCACCATCCGAAAAGAGTAAGTTCCAAATTTCACTATATTTTTACTTTTTTTTTTTTTTTTTTTTCGTCTTCGTATTATTCCGATACGTCCGCTGAAAACTGAAATATTTTCTAAATACTCTTTCTCTTCTTTGTAGTCAAAGACTTGGATCTACGAATTCTACCTCCGGTCAGTTCCAAGCGACACAGCTCCGAACTTAATGAGCCCATCGTTACTAAAAAATCTAAAGCTGAGAAATTCGATGCGTAAGTTTTGCGGAATTTATTCTTTTTCATTATATTTTTTTTTCCATCTTTCTTCCGCCAAAGGGAGGAAAATTCAAGGAGTCTGGTTCTTTCCCATTTTACGAGGAGAAAAAAACCTTGTTTTTTTGTATCCCTTATCTTCGTGGAAGAGAGGACAGTGAATTTACGATTTTATAGATTTTTTTCTATATATTCCCGGCGAGTACAATTTTTCATGAAAATTTGTACTCGCCTGCAAGTTGAAAAAAATTTGAAACACTGCTACGAATCCTTGTCTAGAAACGTTCCATTGTTTTCATCTCAATGTCATACGAGTCATCAAAAATGTTTCCATTTTTCTTTCATATTTGAATTGAAAAAAGAAAAAAAAACCATACAGTTTTTACATTTGTTTGTGCGAAAGAATTTTTGTCTCGAACCCGTAAAAAATTGGTCGAAAAAATAAATTCGTATGGTTTGTTTGAAAATACGAGTGTTTAGCAAATTCCGGTGAAATTTAATGAAAACAAAAAAAAATTGAAAAAATTGCAGTTTGTTTGGAAATGAAGACGTGGATTTGAGAACGTTGACGCATCCAAAAGCGGGTCGCCCTCCGACGCCACCACCGCCAGTGATATCGGGTGAGGATGGTAAGGATAGTTGGGCGAAATTAAAGACGCCGAGCAAAGGTGATCGAGAGAAACAGGCGGGTGGCGGTGGAACCAACGAGGATAAACGGGAGCGCGATCGTAACAAGGATCGTTTGGGACGGCCAAGACTGTACAACAAGTTACCGGACGATCCAAAGGAACGGAGGAGAACGTTGTCGTCGGAGGAGCCGGAAGTACGTCCGAGTCGTCGTGGTTCGCGTGGTGGCTCTGACAATGACAAATCGGAACGGAACAGCGATCGGAATTTCGAAATAATAATGAAACAAGCGGCGGAACAATTGAAGCAAGGTTGCATATCGAGCAGCGATTACAACACTGTGATCCAGGAGGTGTTGCATATGAGCGAGGACCAAAAATTAAGAGCGGCTCAACGGAAGGAAAAGGAGACGGTTGTCTGGGAATCGGGAATAAATTTGGAGTTGAATCGTATGGGTGGCGAGCGTCCAGGTTCGGCCTTCAGCCCCTCGATGGACGGAGGAGATTTGCCGCGTGGCAAGGATCATGGACATCCGCGAAATCGGAATGGTCCACGCTGGCAACAGCAGCAAAATCATCAACCGTGGCAACAACCGCCAGCTCCGTGGGCACATCCACCCGGGCCTGCTTTTCCACCTGCACCACCACCTCAAGGACACTTTAACAACGATTATCGACCTGTGGGACCCTGGCAGAATCCCCGCGCATTTGGCCCCATCAGACCCGACTACGGCCCATATCATCGCGGTTTCAACGCCAACATGCCGCCCAATCCGCGCATGGGCATCATGTCCGGAATGGGTGTTCCTAACGGGCCCATTCTCAACATGATGCAAAATGGACCCCTCGGCGGACCTATGGGACTCTCCACCCCGCCACCGCCGCTTCAGTTGCCCTCCATAAACGGACCCAGTCCAATTATCATCAACAACGTACCTCTTCAGTCCGGACAAATAACCAACATGATCGGCAACTCGAATCTACCGCCCATCACGCCCGTCGTGGCCGTCACTTCCGCCAACACCACCGCTGCCGTTCGCAAATTGATTTCCGACTCGTCAATCGCCTCGAACTGTGACCTCGACGACAGCCAAGATTCTCCGAATCATCTCAGACAGAACAGTCGCGAATTACCTTTGCCCGATCCGAAACAGCTCGAGGCTATCGCCAATGACCGCATGAAGTCGATCGAGATCGATGGCGAGCCCAGAGAAATTCGATACTACGGACAAACCGGCATCGTACTCATGAAAGACGACGATCCTAGAGAAATTGGCTTCCAAGATGGCGTTCGACGAGTTCTTATCGACGACAAAGAAACCATTCTATGCGCCTTGAATGAACCGTACAAAGAATTTATGTACGAGGGCCAAGTGCACAGGTAAAAATACAACTTCCACACGATTTACCTTTTCTTTTCAAATCCTTCAATTCAGTCAACACGATCATGCTAAATGTTGCTTTTTTCTTGTTAGAATTCGATTGGGCGGACCTTCGAGAGAACTGTACATAGACGATCGATGGTACGAGTGCTATTTCGGTGGTTTACCAATTAAAGTAGAACTTGGTAATAAAAAAGTGAGTGTCAAGTTGGAGGGTCCACCGCCCCAGGTCAAAATCGGAAGTATTATGCGGAGGGATCTCGTCGTTGGCAAAGTTAATTTGATTTTGGACGGGAGGGAATTGGTGCCTGTATTCGTCGACTCGAAACCACAAATGTAAGTAATGCTCATTAGATTCGATTTGCCTTAATAATTTCGTGCGTTTCATTCGATATCGATGAAGGAAAATATCTTATTGACGTATTTTATTTTGTTCGTTTTTTTTAAATTTATTCGAAATCTTTTTAAAGCTTTGAAATCGACGGAAAGCCACAAATTTTGGAATTCATCGATTGTCTCGAGAGAGTTTTGCTCAATGGCAGGCCATTCAAAGTCGTTTTCGGTGGCTTACCAACGACGATTATCGTGCGCGGAAAGAAACACTCTTTCCGATTCACTGTGTTGCCGCCTGGCATACGTCCCGGATATGTGAAAATGCTTGGTATGCGAGGAGAACCGCCCAAAGAGTATCCTCAGGAAATGATGCAAGAAATATCGAGTACGAAGACCATTTCTAGCATTCAAAACTCCGAGCACGATACGGCCTCGCAGGACAGTTCCGAATTGGCCACGTCTGCCATGAATTCTGGTAATTATCGAGACGATAATATTTTCAGTGAAACTTATCCGTTTCGTCAGATTCGAAAAATAAATCTTTTCATTTTTCAGATTTACAAGTCAACACTATGCCCTCGACGCTTGCAGCTCCGATTGTTTCTCCGATCTCGAGCGTGCCTTACAAGACAGAAATAAACGAAATGACGACGACACAAGCCCCTCCGGCGCTAACTTTACCGGTTATGGAGCTCTTCCAGAGACTCGTGGAAACTGGAATCGTTCCGAATATCACAATACCAAAGAAACAAGACGAGGAGGAGAAAAAAGAACCGGCTATACTTCCTGTTTCGTTCGATAAACCAGAAACCCTCAAAGTGTAAGTTTCAACGAAGAATTTTCATTTTGACCCATTTTTCAAAAGTGCATCTTTCAAAGACACGAGTAAAACCTATTGAATTTTTCTTAATTTACAGTAAACAGCCGGCAATCGCGTCGGCGCTGTATAGCGGGATACAATGCAGTTCTTGCGGTGCTCGGTTCGCGCCTGAACTGGCCACGCGTTACAGTCATCATCTCGATTGGCATTTCCGGCAAAACAGACGGGAAAGAGATTCTGCGAGAAAAGCGCACTCGAGACCGTGGTATTACGATGTCAGTGATTGGATTCAGTTCGAAGAGATTGAAGATCTTGAGGACAGAGGTGAGTCATTTGATTTTTAACATTAAAATCAACAAGAGTGCGCGCCTCTGATATTTCCTTTTGCGGAGAAAGTTGCCGTAATATTGTAACTAAACATCAATGTGTTTGTTCAGCTCAAAGTTGGTTCGAAACGGAGAAACAGACGGCAGAGACGGAGGGAACCGCAACGGAAGACTCGCCCCAAGAAACGAGCCAGCCCAGCGTTCCAACGGGCTCTGACGAAGATTCCCGCTGTCAAGTCTGCCACGACGCTTTCGAACAATTTTACAACGAGGAGAAGGAAGAATGGCATTTGAGGCCCACGGTCACGCACGAAGAAAAGAATTATCATCCCATGTGCTTGGAAGATCACAAGGTAAACCCGCAACCCCATCACAATAATATTGTCGGATATGGTTTTTTTTTCTCGCAACTGTCCCCGTCCTCCTGTCTGCTCTTACGAATAATTGCTTGTACATTATTTATTAACGATGTGTTCCTTTTTCTTTCTTTCACATTAACGCAAAAAAAAAATCTATATCTATAGGAGAAATGTTTGTTGGTACGTGCTTATTTATAAGTAAACAATCTTTGATAGAGAATAAAATCGCAGCGTAGATGACGTTTTTTTTTTCCAAGCATTATTATTTGCCTTGGCGTAGAAGAAAATAGAGCAATTGGCGATACTCGAAAATACCGATAGGAAAATTCAAGCTCTAAATTATGTGTTTATTTTGCAGCGATCCCTCGAAAAGTCAGCTCTCGCGCTTCTCGAAGAGGAGAAAAAAGAAGCTACGGATGAATCGGCCGCTATAGCCGAAGAGTCGAAAGTCCTTGAGAGCGAAACCGAGAAGGAAGAGACTCCTGAGGAAACGCCTGATGAAAAAATACTCGAGGAAAAGAGCTCCGTCGATCAAAGCCTCGTCGATAATAATACGAGCGACGAAAACTTGCTCTCCAAAAATGAAGGCGAACAGGAAAAAATGGAATTAGAAAAACCTGCCGGAGAGGCCGACAAAGTCGAAAGCGAGGACAAGGATATCGAGGAGGAGGACAAAGTCGAACCTGATGGCGAAGGAATTGTTAACAATCTCGAAAATATTAAAATCAAAGAGGAACCGATCGATCCGGTCGAGTGTGAAGATATCCAGGAAGGTGAGAATGGCTTCCAGTTTGGCAACGTCGAGATTAAACAAGAACCTACTGATCCTGAACCTGGTGAGGTTTTCTATTATTATTATTTTATTACTTGTATTATTTATCCGATATTTATTTCAAAAATCATTATTTTCAACCTATTCTTACTTTTTACTCCGGTCCAGTCACAGTAAAGTTGATAAATTTCCATTATTTTTTATCTCCAAATTTATAACTTGCTTGATAAAGAATTTCGACAAGTCTCATTTTTTATTCCGAAAAAAAAGTTACGTCAAGTTGACTTTGTATAAAAAAACGGTCAAAATTTTCTCAATTGGGGTAACAATATTTTTTATTTGTTTTTTTTTTTAATACTTTTTACAAGGGAAAGCAGAAAATCGTTGTACCAACATTTTTCTACTTATAATCATAGTATCATTTTTTATAAATCGACAAGAATGGATTCACAGCCAACGAGGTTCTGGCGTTCTCCCAAGTTGCCCACCAGCCTCGGGCAAGCCCGGTATTTGGCTGGGTGACCGCTGAACCAGCGGTTCTAAGTTTCCAACTAAAACGCCAAGCAAAACAAAACATGACAGATTTATAAAAAGAAACAAAAAAAATGTAAATCAGAGTTGAAAATTTCTAATATGAAAAAAATACTTTGACAGATCACGAGGAGAGTATGTTGGCAGAGTCTGCGGTCGTGGACACAACTCACACGGCTGTAAAAAGTTCAATCGACGGTAACGTCGAGTTGGAGTCAACGACAACGACCATTCCGCAAGCCCCGTCGAAAATCAAAATCAACATAACGAAGCCGTTGAGTACGAAAGAGCCGGACGAATCGAAGGACAAGTCGAAAGAAAAATCGATTACGGAAAATGCGCCGGAAGAAAATACGACGCCGCTGACTGCGGCCGCGTTGAAGCCCTTGCTCCAAGGTAGGAAGTTATCGACTTTGCCAACCCTCGAAAAAGGACACGAGCTTTCGGGGCTGTGTTCAATAATGTAAATACTTAAATTAAGAAAATTTGAACGTGCGACGAAAAGAAAATGCCACGAACTAGAGACAAAAAGCAACCAACTGCCGTGATCTAAATGAGGATGCACCCGGAGTATTTTAGAGCGTGATTGACGATCGGCTCTGGTTTGTCCCGCAATTATGCAAACTTACAGGCTTTCAATTCACGTGACTAAAGTTATAATCAAATAAATCGAATAAAAGGCCGGATTTAGGTGTACCTAAATGTAAAGCTCGTACGGCATGATGCAAAAAAAGTAAAAACATATTATGTGATTGTAGCCCCGTCACTAGACTATATTTATATCACGGGTTGAACTTTGTAACTTAATCGTTTGGACTTTTACGCTTAACGCGAAATAATAGAGAAGAAAAAAGAATTGTAACGAATCCGGTTAAACTTTCTTTTGTAAAGAAAGTCTTCGAAGAAATCGTGCTCATTTCTAAGTCACACTCAAACTTTTGACCAGATCATTTTCATCACGTCGTACAAGCTACAAATATTTTCTTTCATTTTATTATGTATTTTGCCTCCGGCTCTTTATTTTCTTGTACAGTCTATTTTGGAAAAACGAAACGTTTGCCAGCGCGCGCGCGAATTGTGCATGAGTGCGAAGGAGTAAACGGGGACACGGGAACCGATCGAAATGTCGAAACTGTAAATATTTAGGTTTAATCTTATCGACGTTATTTCTGAGTTGAGAAAAATATGTAAACACGCTGAATACCATTCCTCGTAGCATTGCGCGCAACTCCAGGAGAAATATTAATCCGGGAAGGCCGCAATTCTTACATGCACAAACAATTTGTGAACGAATGAAAGAGAGAAAAAAAAGAGGACATTTCTTACCATTTGTACTTTGTAAGCGGTATGAAGAAAAAAAAAGAAAAAAGTGTATCGTATGCTTTTTTTTTTTTTAGTTTTTACACGGGTTTTCCTTTGTTTGCCGCGGGTGTGTGAATTTGAACGATAAAAAGCGTTATTACGAAGTGCGAACGGAATTTGATTTTTTTTTTCATTCCGTCGTTGAATATGTACAAAATGTGTGATATACGATTATCGATTGTATTGTACATAAAACTAATTATCGTGCGCGATAATTTCAAGTGGAAAACGAAACGTTTGAGCGATTCAAACTTTTCGTCAACGAATTCAATGCGATAAAAGATTATTTTGTTGTATGAAAAGAAGAAAAAAAAGAAGAAAAGAAAAATTGTTGATCACTCGCGTGTTTTTGGCTTTCGTCTGTTTATCAAACCCAATATATTCGCTAACCTTTCTACGTATAATTAAGAAACCCGTATCAGTTTTAATGAAGCAAATATATTAACCAACATTGCAACAAACTGGGATGCACACAAAGTGAGGACCGGCAGGCTCGACATCTCGTCCAGGATACGATTGGATTATTATTCGAATTAAATATCACGGTAATTAATGGCCAAGGAGAGTTCATCCAAGTAGTTTAGTTTGAAACTTCGTATCAATTACGCAAATAAACAAAATTATTAAAATAATTCTGGAACGAGTGTTTCTTTTCCTTTCCTCATTCCTTGCAAACTTGAGCTCCCAATCTCTTTGAGATTTTGAACGGATAGCAGAATTATTCGAATAACTCATCTCGTCGAGCTCAAAGAATGAAAGACGATAAGAAGTTTGACGTTGGTTCACATCGGGAATTCAGCTTCTCCTCGACAACCTGTAAAAGCATCGTTTTTCTTTTGTTTTCGTTTGGCCTACTGCGTTCCACATTTCGCACGTAGAAACTTTCAGAGCGAAATGACGAGACGAGCTCTCATTCTTGTTTATTGTCGTGTCGAGCAGTTCCGCAGGTCGTGATTTCATTTTGTTGTTTTTGTTTCTTTTTTTTTCGTTTTTTTTTCTTTTCGCTCGGCTGTCAAGCCAAAAGGGTAAATCACAACACAAAGACCTGAAAAGTTTATTCATAGACTGCAATTGTGCGGCCATCGGGGAAAAGGTACGACATCTTTGATGTTTGGTGTTGCCAGCACGCATTGCAAAAATCTTTCAAAACCCATTCCGAAACCGCCAGTCGGTACGTTTCCGAATTTACGAAGCTCCAGATACCAGTTGAGATTCAAGCCAGAAGGAACATTTGCCTTCAAAACATCGTAATCGTCCTCCCTCAGACTACCTCCGAAGAGTTCACCGACCTCCGGCACCAAAAGATCCATCGCGGAGACCTTGAATAACATTTTCTCTCAACACACATGGCATAAATCTCTGTCGGTAAGAAAAACTCTCGGAAAAAACGCGACTTTGAAAGAGACAATCTTAATTTTTTTCGAGTTACGATGCAAAAAAATTATTAAAATTCATAAACGCTTTCTGCCGAAATAATGAAATGAATCTGACATGACGATGTAATCACCTTGGACGAATCATTCGGACAAGTTTTCATATAAAACGGTTTCAATTCCTTCGGCCAATTAATGACGAAAATAGGAATGCCATTGTTATGTTTAACGAGAAAAAGTTCGTGTTCTTTGGAAAGACCTTCTTCCGAGCGAACCGGAACGGTCAAACGATCCGAATGTTTCTCGAGTATCGCAATAGCCTCGTTGTAATCAATGACACCGAATTTTGACTCGAGCCACGATGGCACTGGAGCACCGATCGAACGCATATCCTCTTCGCCTTTGTCGAGCAAATATCTCGTCATCGATTTCACCAGCAACTCGGCTTCGAGCATAATCTCTTCGATATCTCGCACGAAAGCCACTTCTGCTTCCAACATGTAAAACTCACTCAGATGCAATCGTGATTTCGAGTTTTCGGCTCGGAATGTCGGACCAAATGCATAAACTTTCGAGAGAGCTCTAAAGACAAGAAAAAAACAAAACATATCAAAATACGAGAAAAAATAAAAGAGTTTGAGGCAAAAAAAATTACTTTTGTCACTGGACCCACTTAATTTCTTTCCAGTGTCAAATTATTGGTGGTAATGAAGGTGATTCACAAAGTTGTCATTTCATAGAATAAATATTAACTCTCCATAGACACACATGGGTCTGGGGTGTCCTACCGTTTTTTACTGTACTTTGGCTCATCTAAAAAATCTGAAAATATTCAGGAAAGTAGTTTTGGATCTATAGAAAAAGAGCCTGCACTGGGGGATGGATAAAAATTCTTTTATTATTGTTATTTAATAGTAATCGATAGAAAATGGGAGAAATTCGAGCCATTCGCTGAATGGGCTGGACACCCCAGACCCATGTGTGTCTACTGAGGTTTAATCCAATTGACCTTTGTTCTTGGTTACTAAAAGTTCCTTGTTTTGAATAAACACAATTGAGTGAAAAAAAAAAATGTCGTTTACACCAGGGTCAGATTCACCTTGCCATGGCTTCCAAGTGGAGCTGCGCAGAAACTGTGAGAAAGACTTTACCATTGAAATAAGCATCTTCCAGCTTGGTATTCTCCTTGCACATTTTTTGCAGCAATTCGTTGGATTCTGCTCTGACGTTAAAAACCTCGCCAGCCCCTTCGCAATCGTTTGAGGTCAAAATAGGTGTGTGAATATTGATAAAATTTCGCGATCTCATGTGTTCTCCTATGGAAGTAGTTGCCAAATCTCTGAGACGCATTACACTGGAAAAATATCGTGTTCTTGCTCTTAGATGCAAGTATTGACGTACATAGTCAATGGAATACTTGATTCTTGGAGCGAAAGGATAGCCCTCGTCCAAAATGCATTTGCCCAGAAGCTGGACATTTTCCGTGTGCAATTCGGCTCGGCCGTTGGGCGCAAACGTTAATTCTCCCTCGACACTGATGCTGCTTCCAAAACTTAGATCATTCGGTTTATCTTCTTTTTTTATAACAATTTGTAAATGCTGGGGTGAGGAACCGTCGTCGAGATCGAGGAAAATATTGTCTTTCATTTTTCTTATCGCTCGTACCCATCCCTGTCGAAAATAACCGAAAATTTAGCGAATTCATTAAAATCCGACGATAATGCCAAATAACCTCGTACACAGATTCATCCAAATGTCTCCGAGATTTTTAATCGAGAATCTTTTCTTTCTCCATCCCATACACACATATATGAAGCGTTAACAGAGCATGCTTCGCCATTTGTCTTAATCCTGTGGAATACTAATTGTAGTGTCGCAAGAAAAGCTCTTTCTAACCTGTACTTTAGCCCGTTTCCCTTGGGATTCTCTCGCCCCCGCTTCCGCTATTCGGCAATAATTCTGAGAAAATTCACAACTACCGGCGCACTTGGTATTTCTCTTTGGCAAAATAAATCTACTTATGTATCGACTTATCATTGTCAATTACTCTGTTAACTTGTAGCCTTTTGATTAATTGATAGCCGTTCACAGGCGCCGCGTCTAAATCTCTGCAACGGCGACGAGACGAGAGTCGAGAGGTTCAAGAGCTCTGCAAGGTCCCCCTTGAAGGGTGGCGTCAGCAGACCCACGAGTTTGACGATGAAACCAGAACCACCAGCCACGAATATCGATGACCGATGTCATCCAATAGGCATTTGGAATACCCTAGACCTCCACTTACCCGTTTGTTGCCAGAGGGACTTGCTGGACGTTTCCGTGTGGCGGTCTCGTCCTATTAGAGCCAACTATTTCAAATTTCGCTACGCAGAAAAGAAGAGTCTCTTGTAACGTATCGCCAATCGCTATTGACAAGAAACCTCCTCAATATTCGCAAATCTATCGACCTAATTATTTTTATATGATAAAAAGCCATTTTCATTAGTTTGTCTTCCACTTGTGTCCCCATCCGAGATCCTTGGGACCCAACATCCGTAAAAACATCAACGTCGCCTTCATCGCCTCGTGAGTTGAGATTCGCGCGACTGTTCTCGTTTTTCGTATCGATTACCATTAAAGAAAAAATAATAAAAAAGAATTTTTATCCATCACCCAGTGCAGGTTCTCTTTTTATGAATCCCGAACTACTTTCCTGAATTTTTTCAGATTTTTTAAACGCATTCAAGTACAGTAAAAAACAGTGGGACACCCCAGACCCATGTGTGTCTAAGGAGGTGCGCTAATTCTAGTGTATCTACAAAGAATTAATCCGATTTTCGAAAATTGCCAAGGCGAGCCTTAGATCTTTACCGATCGAGTCCACTTCAGATGCTAATTCCACATTCTCCCGCTCGGAGCGTTACAGTTTTCTACGTGTGCGACGTCTTATCTCTGACGGCGGTCTACGCCGCATTCGGACAGCTGATTCATAAATCGTATAGACGGGCTAATGCCAAAGAGCACAAAAAAGAATAACACACGAAAATGAATATCTGTTATTTGACAAGTTGAAAATTCAATCTTATCCCCTCGGTTCTCACCGTCATCTCGGAGACTCGATCTGATTATTAATCGTTCTCATCGGAAATATGGGCTGCTGCTACAGTTTTTGCAAAGAAGACAGCGGACCTCAGGTTTTGTACAATCAGCAAACTATTATTATACCCTGCATCATCCTTCACTCTCCCTGCTCATAAGTACTTTTTGACCGAGATTATCTGCGAGCCGAGAGAGTTGTCCATGCAAAGCACATTGTTCGCGTTACGCCCAACTTTGAGCTCGAATATAACCAAATCTGTTCCATTTCGTCTTTTGTTCGTTCCTTCAGAAAATGTGTGTCAACAATGAATTTCCGTACACGATTTTACGATTCTCAAAGCTCGCGTATACTTTTTCTTCCTCTTTTGTGCTCGCAATCAAATAATTGGACTCGACTTCCGATACAAAATAAAAATCGATCGAAAAAATAAACCAAAGAGTCGAAATGAAAAAAAAATAATTTATCGCATCAATTAATCAAATTCCAGGGTGGAGAGGCTAACGAAAGGACTCACTTATTAGTCGACCCCGTCAGTAACAATACAAATATCCCACGAGTTCACAGGTAAGTTCATTCAACATGACTGTTGAAAAATAGAGCACAATAAAAAATGGCAAGGAAGAAGAACCAATGATTTATTTCTTTCAATCGAATAAAACAATTTATAATTTTCATTTTTATTTATTTCTCTTTGTTTTCCTAGCGACGATTATGTTAATCAATACGCAAGTTCAGTGCCAAAGAAGACGGACGAACAGAGCGCTCTTAACAGAATACTGCACGAGACAGCGGCGTGAGTCAATGATGGAACAAACCTTTTATTTATTGCTTGATTTTTAGTTACCTTTTTCAACTCCCGCAATTTCTCAATGTCCAACACTTTTTTCTCGCTCAACATTAACCCTCAGTAGACACACATGGGGACACATGGGTCTGGAGTGTCCAGCTCATTCAGCGAATGGCTTGAATTTTTCGTTTTTCGTAACGATTACCATTAAATAACAATAATGAAAAATAATTTTTATCCGTCACCCAGTGCAGGATCTCTTTCTATAGATCCAAAATTACTTTCCTGAATTTATTCAGATTTTTTAAACGAGTCCAAGTACAGTAAAAAACGGTAGAACGCCTCAGACCCATGTGTGTCTAGGGAGGTGCGCTAATTGTAGTTTGTCAACAGAGGCTCAATTGTAGAATTTGTTGTAGAAACGTCATCGATGTGGGAGCTTTGGATTCTCACAACTTGGAGCAGCACGAATACATGGATAGATCGAGAGCTTATTCCAAGCGAATAGAGTCTTGCGGCGTTAAAGTTCCAGTGGGTAAATCTTGCCTCCTCAAGGACATACCTGCCCCGGAAAGAATTCTCGCTGCTGAACCTCTTGCTCAGGAAGATCATGATTTGGTGAGAAAAATCATTGATGAACAATGAAAACATACAATAGTCAGATTATTGGAAAGGCAGAATTTAATTTATTATGCCGATTGCGACAGATAAGGAATATGGTGAAAGAAGCGGTATTGGCTCTGGGTGAGGTGAGGGTCGAGCACAAAGAGGATTTGGTTGTACCGTTCCTCTCGTGATCGTTCGTATCCAAGCGGATCGAGACAACGAGACCCGAATACCCCGCTGCGGATGTAGCACACGAACGCGCATTTTTATCTGCTGGAATGAGTGAGAATCCGTTCGTAATCGATAAGACGAACCAATGAAAGAGTCAAAAACAAAAGAAAAAGAAAAAAACGATTGATGATCGATAAGGAAGCGGAGTTCCTCGCCATTCGATCTATCATTGCGAATCAGTCACCGCATTATTTCGCTAAACACGCTGAAAGACAGAACTGATACTAATAACCAAAAGACTCGATACGTTTTTTAAATATGCGTCAAATTTGCCGAGGGTGTCATATGCGAGGAAAATCATTCGAACAAGTGATACAAATGATTATTAACCCAAACGTATAAATATGTTAAGATCATTACTGCGATCCGGTCGAATTTAATGAGCACTCATTTTTTGCCACTATTTTATTATCAATTATTAACGAAAAGTCAATCAACGACCAGATTATCACTGATGTACAAAAATAATCCTCGACACGGTTCTTATAATCGGGTACTCGATCGAACCATTCAAAAAAGTTTATTCCGCCAGAAATTAATAACCATTATTGTCTGTTTTGATTTTCTATTTTCTTCGACAAATTTCCTAGTCCGCTATTTGCCATCGGTTAAAATTTGTAAATGTTCCATAAACCCTTTTTTTAAATCGCACACATTTTTTCGCCCTCCTGGATCGCATTAATTGTGTTGAGTAATGGATAATTAAGTATAATGAGCCATTAATGACTTTTGAGTCCATGGAAAAGTGAAGTAACCGTTTCACCACGGGTTAATCATTTTTTTTTCTTCTCTTCAAAATCCTCGCGCGAAATGATCGCGCGGCTTATAATTTCAATAATAAATATCACAGTCGGAGAAGAATCGATAAAAGAGCCACTCATTTTTAGCGAGTCAAATATTTAAGCATATATCTATATGAATTTTGCAATTTATTATCAATTGAATTGTATGAGAGTATGAAGTATAAAGGGGAAATGTGGAGAGAGCCAGAATAATAATACAAAATAATTGTAATATACGAAAAAACATTTGACTTTTTTTTTTAATACAACGCGACGTCGAAAATAAACTGATTGTCAACGGTCCTTTCTGTCCTGCCTCAGTCCTTACAAAGTTCGAGAGCCATTAGATATTTTTTCCACATCACTTGACTATAAATGGTAAATTTTCAATCACGCGCGTATAAAAAGCTGAAATATAAAGCATATTTGGGGGCAGGGGGCAGTAAATACCAAAAAAAAAAGAATACTGAAACGTTCATGGAGCAACAATGCTGCAGTCTTTTTATTTGAAGTCATTTGATCTGAGTATTTAAAATATTTAGAAAAAAATTGTGATGTTTACTTGACATTAAATGTCCATCCGAATTGAATTTCTTATAAAGCTTGTTCTTTTTTTGATATTTCACAACCCGCCAATCACACTCAATGTTATTTTGTTGATTGTCTATTTGTGAAGGAACAAAAATTCGGGAAAGTTTCGAAATTAGCGGTTTTTGGAGGGAAAAAAATCGTTTGAACATTTTCGTTATGTTTGTATTGTGATTATTTTGTGCGACCCCAAGAGCACCCCTGCATATCGCCTTTACCTAAAATAATATATTGCATCCCCGTAACGAAAACGCACAGCCGTGTGTTGTGACGTCGAGAATGTTCTGGATGGTAGAAGAAATCGCAGCTGATGAAGGTTCTGGTTCTAGCAGCAAGTTCACCACGATAGCTCGAGACTCGGCACACTTCAGTCAGTGGTTTCAGCCGCTTGAGCGCAGCAACCTCGATCAGTCGATCCATCCTTGATCTAAACAGTATATACATTGAGTTGAGAGCCAGTAATCGCAGTGTTGTGTGCCATCAGTGCGGTGCCGTCCGGTGTTGTTGTTTTTCTACTCGATCGAGAAAAGTGATATCAAGGATTTCAAGATTCAACTCAAGTTCGAACATCAGGAACAAACGGCGTTGACAAATATTACTCATTATATCATTGTTAGGGACCAAGCGAACTGTGGACATTTCATGAGAGAAATTATATCTATATGCATAAATATCTCGTACAATAACAGCAGTGGCGACATATCTATAACGAGGACAAAACCGTCGAACGGAAGGTTAGCGTCTGGTAAGTCAACTTTTCTTTCATTTGTCTAAATTAAAGCAGCAAAGTTTCCAATTGCTGGCAACCTTTCGAAAATCGATTATACGTAAATATATCATTGTATTGGACTCTTTTCGGTAAAATTTGAAAAAAAAAACGGAAAATTCCGAGATATACTGCGACGACAAATCTGTGAAAGTTTCGTCGTCTGGTCCGAACTTTTGCTTCACTTTTCTCCTCGTTGCGCAGAGACCAAGAGTTGTAAAAACTTTTCGTAACAATCGACTCCATTTGTTGTCGTGTTAGAATGGCAGTTCCGACGCAGTACCAAATAATTCATCCTCCGGCCCAGAATGCAATGGGCGGTGCTCATTTACACACGCCACAATCTATTTTCCAACATATGATGGGACAACAAAATCCTCAGCATCAAAACAGCCCGTGGCCACAAATGCCGCAAGTTCCCCCCATGATGATGCCATGGAGCATTCCCAGCCTCCAACAGTCTCAGCTCGTTCGTTTTACCGGCGAAAGACCGCAGTCTCCCCCTCGGAATTTCCTCCACATCAAGAGGAAATTTGAGATCAACGAGCCTGCTGAAACGTAAGTTTATTTTTCCTTGCTACTCGAACCAAGACTAAATGACTGAAAAAATGATTCACTTGCCAAGTATTTTTTTTTTAAATTTCAATATGCTATAAAAAAAAAGTGTTTTTAACCCTTCGAGTACACACCGGGTCAATTTGACCCAACCAATTTTCTGTCACCAACCATTTGGCATTTACTGACAACAAATGTGTTGGCATTTAATTTTCGTTTTTGTCAAAAAATAAATTTAGGAGCATTAAATTTGGATAATTTACTATAAAAAATGTCTCCACAAATAAAAAAAACAAAAATGCATATTTACCGGAATACAACGATTCGAAAAACGCCTCTGGTCAGATAGACCCAAGATGTACTTATTGGAGGTGCCCGCTCTAAGGGTTTAACAGCAATGACAGAAGTGTGTTGGCATGACACAATGCCAAAAATGATTGTGAATATAAAAGACAAAGAAATATTTGATTTTGCAGACTTCGTGCGAAACAATTCATAACGGAGGAAAAGATGGCGGCTCATTTTCAAGACATGCATATAAGCAGCAATTACAGTGGAAACGAGGCTGGGACAAGCTCAGAATTGAGCGAACCTCAACCTTGTTGCAGTACGAGCAACGACGATATTCCAATAGACCTCGATATAGAGAATGATCCGTCCGGACTTCAGACTACTAAAAGCCAACATCCGAGACTCATCATCTCCGAGGAGCTCAAAAGACTTCAGCAGGAACCTCTATTGCCCAGTAGTTTGCTTGCCAAATTGTAAGAATTGTGATTTATTTAATTCTTTCTTATCATCAACAACGTTGACCCTGTTTAAAACTTTTTGAGAGAGTTCTAAGAGCAAAATCTTAATCTCATTCTCCACCGTTTAATTCTGGCTTTTCCTTTTTTTTTTGTAGTTGGTCAAATAATTAAAGGAATATTGTACATGATAAATTTGTAAATTTCAGAGAAAGCCGACCTTCCATGGCTCTCGTGCTCTGGGAACCACCGAGCAAGCATCTGAGGATGTTATCGAATCGTCAAAATGTTCATCAATTTCCCAATGGAACCAACACCAATAATAACAATAACAACAATAGCGGTGATAATGAGAACAGTGAGAATCGTGTGCTGAGAAACAATGAATCGGGCAACAACAATCACGAAAATATTCCAGATATGAATCAATCAAGTATGGACGACCAAATTAATCTCGATCTCGAACCCATGGATCTTTGAAAGCATAATGCATTTTCACTCATTTTTCATACCCTAGAAAAATAGCGTAATATTTTAAAGAACAGACGCATCTCCAAGTCTCAACCATCATTTCACTTCTATTTCGTTTTATTTTCTCTATAGCATTAGTCTCAAGATTATCCGATCTGTTTAAACGAGCGAATAATTTCGCCAATTTTGGTTCGATCCGACTTTTATAATTCTCGAAAGGCTATAATTAATTGTACGTTGCAAGATTCACTGTTCATTTGATCTCTAATGTTTTTCGTTTATTTTAATTTAGTCCAGTGATTGTTCCTGTTCATTCGCGTTAAAATTTTGTTTTCGCTCGTAAAGTTCTTATTATCGAGAAGTTTTGAAAGGGCTCTAATGTAGCAAGAGTGTCGTAACCGAAGCGAAGCTTTTACCGAGATTGCGTCCGAGTGAATGTCGATGTTTTAAAAACGTGTGTTTCTTTTTCATTGGAAATGTGGGGTAGAGTGGGGAAACAGAATAAAAATAGCACGAGTATGTTTGATGATTTAATCGTAATGAGGCCGCCATCCATCGTGTATATATTTCGGAGGTTTGCATATGAAAATTGTACGAATGAGAGAAAATGAATTAGAGAAAATAAGAAACAATAAATCTCGCAGTTAATTGTCCGTTCATTTTGTTTGTACACACAGCGAAATACAAGCGCGAAAATGTCGCAGCAATTTTATCTTAATCTACGATGTTTCATTTTTCATTAAGGGATGCACGGATATCATGATAAACTACGTTTATGTTGCTGTTGTCAGCGGGCGTATGCGTCGACAGCGGATAATCCAACCGTCCTGCTTTGTTGCAGCTTGAACCAGAAAGATGAACAAATCCCAATCTCGTGAGATTTTCTATCTTTGTTCCGCTCTCTCTTAAGATCTCCAATGTTCCGGATCTGTGATCGGCGCCAAAATCTTGCCGTCTTCCATTATACTCGCTTTGAAAGCGTCCGCATCTTCCAATGGTTCGCCGTTTATGGCCGCCGCAATTTTCGGATTGTCTAATATCGAAACGTGATTTCCGTCGACCGTGAAAACTTCCACCTTTTCTCTGGTCACCTGAAAATTTATCGTTTCTTTTTTCATAAAGCATGTTCCGAACTGAGAAATTGAATATTTTTACTATTCAAAATCGTGTTGCTCGAATGATGGCAAATATTTTTAGAGTTAACCCTCAGTAGATACACATGGGTCTGGTGTGTCCAGACCATTCGGCGAATGGCGTGAATTTCTCGCGTTAAGTAACAATAATAAAAAAGAATCTTTATCCATCACCCAGTGCAGACTCTCTTTCTATAGATCCAAAACTACTTTCCTGAATTTTTTCAGATTTTTTAAACGAGTCCGAGTACAGTAAAAACGGTAGGACATCCAAGACCCATGTGTGTCTAGGGAGGTGCGCTAATTGTAGTTTGTCTATGGAGGGTTAATAATGAAAATACCGTGCTCAGGCCGTAGTCCAGGCTCATAGTCTTTAGTGTCGGGCAGGTCGGTTTGAGCAGGATGATCGAAGATCTCAGTGGCGGAAGATGGCTATGTTCGTATTTTTCTAGTGCCAACAGACGGTTCAAAATACCGGTGCAAACGTTTCTCTGTTCCTCGGGAGATATTTTGGTGTCCTTCGTCGGTGCCCTCGAAATGAAAGCGTCCAATTTTTCCGTCCACGTTTTACATTTTTCCAGTGCAACGACGAGCTGAAAAACAAAATCAATTATTTTACAAAGTTCGCCACATTGGGAACCATCGAAAAATACTTTTTGTACAAGAAAAAACAGAATTTCTTGCAGTCGTTCAAATCAACTGTTTCCGCCGTGCCCGACGTTTATCTTACCTCGGGACTTGTCACAGGCGAAAGTATGTCCATAATACCAAGAAGAATATTGCTCTGAAGCTCTTCCTCGTTGCTCGATGCTAGTTGTTGATTTTTGATGGATTTCATGAGATCGGGTGATCCATCGATCAGTACCAATCTACCAGTCAAACCCTCTGCCTCGAGTTTTCTCGCCAATTCAATAGCCACGAGAGAACCGAACGAGTAACCGGCTATCACGAAATCTCTGCGGCTCTTGTTCCTTTCGAGTACGTGCTATAATTCGAAAACAAAATAAAAATAAAAATAAATGAATGAATACGTTGTGAGCAATTGACGACATCAGAACTGATAAAAAGAGCAAACCAAAAAAAAATCAAAAACACCTCATTTTTAAGGAGGATAATCAAAAATTCCAACTTCAAGGCTTGAAATTTTGAAATAATGTAAAAAAATATACCGCGCATCTACTACTGGAATTATTTTTCAATCCACCGTCTAGTTGTTGAGAGACCGATATGTAAAAGTCACATTTTTTGAATCCTTGTACACAGGCTCTTATGGTAGACAAACTCCCTTTGCAACAATTTGTATTTTTTGAAGATTGATCTTTCCAACTTTAGCAAATTAAAAACGAACATGAGAAAATATTATTTTCATAGAAATCTACGCTGTCGTTAAAAATGCTTGTTACGGTTGAAGCTAACCTGGGAATTGAAATTCAAGCAAAGTTATTTCAGGCTGACGAGTAATAGCGACATAAACAATCGAAGGTTTGACAACGCTGCTTGCACCAGCTGGTTGAAAATAACATTTTGTGAAGATTGGTATTATGTTAAAAGACAATTGAGCCCAAAAAATAAGTCACATAAATTCAATAACGAAAAAAAGAATTTGTGATCATATCTTTGATGACCAAAAAGCAAAAAAGTTGGGTTGTTTCTTTGACTCACAAGTGCTCCTCATTAATTGAATATTAAAACGAGCGACTAACCGGTAAGAATTGTTGAGCGATATCGGAAATAGTTGAGGGTGTTTGGTTGCCTGTCTCGATGAGTTGCAAGCATGTAGCGGGGGATCGAATTTTGGAAGCGAGATTTTGGAAAACGATGCCGTAGCCTTCGATACCAGGAACGAGAAAAACTTCGTCTCGTCCGACTTCTTCTTTGGTGATGATTTTGAGACAGGGATCCTGTGCCAATTCCTGGTCGCCCAAAACTTGTACAAACAGTTTCATTCCCATGAGTGGTTCGTCGAGGCCCTTATTTCTATCGTTGTGTTTATTTTCCTCGGCCTGTTTGGCCGACATGTCGATAAGCTTTGCGAAATTCAAGCCACGAATGTCTTGTGCGTTTAGATATATTTCGAATTCACGCTCAAGGGTTTGTTTTATTTCTACGGCCATCATCGAGTCCATTCCAAGTTCAGCGAGGGACGTGTGCGTGCTAACGGTTTTGAGATCTTTCAGGGCCATTATGTTGAGGACGGTATCGACAATGTTCAACGAGCCCGCGCCTCCGGCTCGTTTTTCGGCTACGACCATCGAGCCGACGATAGGAGAATTTTGTGTGAGGAATTTGTCGAGCTCGGCAAGACAGGATGCGATTCCTTGTTGGAGAGTTCCGGCGATAACGAGTTCTTTGTGTTCCTCGTACATGTCCGCGACGAGGCCAACGTCACCGACGGCTCCCCATTGAATCGCCAGACCAGGAAGACCCTCCTCGACTCTTTTTTCACAAATCCTTTCCATCACCGAATTAGCCATACTGTAATTTGTCTGGCCGGCGTTTCCACGTCCGCACGAGACCGAGGAAAAGACGACGAAGTGCTCCAATTCGGGACACATTTTCCGGGACAATTCGTCCAACAATTGGGTGCTCCACGCCTTTGCACGGAAAGATTCCTCAAAGGTTGCTTCTGTCTGATTTTCCAGCAAGAGATCCTTTATGACCACCGCGAGATTGAATATCGCAGCGAGGGGCGCGAGCTTCGAAGAAGCCCTCAGAATATCTTGGCAGTCCTGACGATTGGCAGCGTCCTTACCGGCGATAACGAGAACCTCGACTCCGTAACTCTTCCACAGCTCGACGCGTTTTAGTTGATAACCATTTTTAATACCGCTCCTGGAAGTGAGAACGATATATTTAGCGCCACGAAGAACAAGCCAATCGGCGAGTTCGAGGCCAAATCCACCGAGTCCACCGTGGATGAGGTAGCTTCTGTTCCGATGGCAATGGAAACGTGCAAACGCTTTTACAGGCGCTTCGAGCTTCTCCTTTTCCGGATGAATTTTAATAAGGACTTTTCCAATGTGTTTACCAGCTGCCATATGACGAAAAGCAGTCTCCAGTTGTTCTTTCGGGAAGACGATGCGAGTGAGAGGTTTCACAGCTCCGGAATCGAGTCCAGCCTGAAGGAGTTTTTGGAGCTGAGCCTTTCTTGCGGGCGGCGCTACCAATAGATTGTCCAACATGACACCGTAAAAACTAATTTCTTTGAGAAAAGCTTCCATGCCCAGTGGGTTATTGGCGGCGAGATCGAACTTGCCAATTTCGAGGAATCTCCCACCGGTCGCTAAACAACGTACGGACGCTTGGAGTTTCTCTTCGGCCAATGAATTGAGCACGATATCGACACCGCGTCCTTTTGTTTGTCTCGTGATCATTTGCTCGAAACTCGTGTTCCTCGAGTTGCCGATATGATCCTCCGGAATCTGGGGGAAACGTTCTCGGATGAAGCGCCGTTTCTCGGGGGTCCCGACTGTTGTGAAAACCTCGCAGCCCTCATTCAGAGCCAGGGTGATGGCCGCCTGTCCGACTCCACCGGAACCTGCGTGAATTAAAACTTTATCGCCTCGTTGCATCTTGCCGTTGTAATAAAGAGCGTAGTAGCAGGTTGCATAGACGCAGGGTACGGTCGCAGCGTCCTCGAGGGACCAACTGTCCGGTATTTTCCACGACAAGTATCGGTCGACCTCCACGATGTTGGTAAAACCTCGAGACTCGACGAGTCCCATTATCCGAAGCCCCGAAGTATCGATCGCCGAATACTCGAGTCCGAATGGACATTCCTGAAGAAAACGATTCTTCGCAACCACCTCGATCGCCAATTTACCGGTCGCGAGCATCACGTCACGGAAGTTAATCGAGGAATAAACTACGCGCGCGAGGTTCTCGTGATTGCTCGTCTTCACGATCGGCCCTTCGAGCCAGCGCAACGAGCTAAGGTCACCACGTACCGTTTCATTTGCCCAGCCGTGGTAGACCGGCTTTTCCAACACTTGGCCCAACTTCAAGTGTCTATAAGTTCCCCATACCCCACCAGGACGCAGGACGTTCACTCCGAGATCGAGCTCGAGCTGTTTCGCGTACAAGGGGTTTGCCTCCGAGAAATCCGGGGCATCCTCGTCCTGGATTACGTATCCTCGGACTACCTCACCTCCTGGCTCCTTTCTCAACGAATTCACCAGACCGTAGAGCCCGCTCTTGAAGTTTTTATCGCTCACGAGAATTATTCTTCCAGTCGCACCTGCGGTCGATTCCAATTCCGCTTTCACGGCCTCTTTCAAGCCTTCCAACCAGTCGAACACGTTGCTCCGCACCTCTATTACACTCGTTTTTTTCGAGAGCTTTCCACGTTTACGTAACAGCAACAAAGATTGGCCGTTCGGTCCGCGCTTTTCTAAAATCACGTTCAGTCCACGAATCGCTGCGAAATCATCAATTCCGCTCGGACTGACTGTTTCTCGTGTCAACAAAAATCCACCGTCTTTAAGCGCCATTAAGACTTGGCGCAGGCTCTCCTTTTTCGCGCCGTCAAGCAAATCTCGTCCACAAACTATCAAAGCTCCCGTTTCCGCCGTCAGCTTTTTCAACTCAACAAAATTCATTGCCTGGGGCAATTTCCCTTCTTCGAACGGATTCGAGGCTCCAGCGAGGCTTACTTCTGCCTGTACCAAAGGAAGATCTCCCAATGCCTCCATCAAATGCGTCGACGTCAAATCTTCCAATGCACTTTTCTCCTCGATCACTTCGACCGTTTTGAATTTAATCACTTGCATATTTTCCAGCACGAGGTTACCGGACAAACGCACAAAATCAGAGAGCGACGTTTCTGCTTTGTCACGATGCGCCACGAATCCATACGTCTCCAAAATCGGCTCACCCGCTGGCTTTCTTCGCGATATCGCACTCGCTTTCAAACCTCGAATCTCCACGCCACCCGATACTATTGCGTCGTACTCCTTGTACACCCTCACCGGCAATTCTAGAGGCAAATAGAAAATGCAATTAGAAGAAAAAAAAAATATTTCAAATTTTCTGAACAGCGTCGAGAACACATTGATCATAAAATGGAAACCTTTTTCCTCGCTCATTATTTCCCGAATTATGTTGAGATGAGTTTTCGTGTCAATCGTCAGCTTTTGAATTCCCGTTGGGACAAACAAGCCTCTCGTGTCGGAGCCCACGATCTGCATCTGCAGCATATTGTCCATGAAAGCGACCCAATTATTCAACCAAGTGATTTTTCCTTTTCGACCGTCGATCGAACAACTTTTCACACTTCGGAACAACCCGCTGTAATGATACCCCCGGAGTTTCAATTCTTTGTAAAAATCTCGTGATGACATTGCTTCCTCTATTTCGTCGTCATCGTTGGATGCTGTCAAACCCATCATTTCCGCCGATGCTCTTGCCGTTGGATGAATTTTTCCCGTCACAACCGCCGCACCACCTTCGACCACTTCGAATCTTCCGGTTCCTGCAACACATTGTTTTTTTTTCCTTTTTTACAATAAACCACGCATTTATTTATCATTCGATTAACTTTCACGATGGTCCCCTTTTTGGATGGAAATGATAAACTTTTCTCCAGGTAAGAATTGCCCGAAATGCTCACCTTTTTGAACCATGAGTGTTAATTCGACGGTTCCTTCTTTGGGTATGGTAGTGGCTCGTAAAAATTTAACGTCTTCGAAGACAACGGAAACCTCGGTATAGAGTTCACCGCTCATCATTCCGATGGTTTCCCAAACGAGAGCGAGATAACCCGTAGCTGGAAGCAGATTTCTTCCGTCGATTACATGACCAGCCATGTACTCGTAGTCCTCGTCGGAAAGAACAACTTCGACGGTTCTCTCGCCGGATGTTATTTTTTCTTGCATTCTATAGGACGTGACGTACCTAATGAAAGATTTGACGAAAAAAATTATTTCTCATGTCAAATATGTCAACGATACTCTTTAGAGAGTCGAAAAAAACAATAATAAATTACCAATCATCGCCGTGTTCCCATTTGATAAGCGGCGAAATCATGGGCGTGCCACGACTAACGGGATACTCGACATCAGGAAATAGTTTTGATATTTGTGGCTGAAGACCAACGTTGAATAATTTTCCAATAGCTTGGAGGACAACTTCGACGTTGTCGCGATGTCCTCGCTGCGTAAGCGCGACGTTCGTCACTCCAGGGTTAAGGGAACGTCGTAATATCGCTTGTAACAAACCGTGAGGCGCGATCTCAATTGTCACCGCGTCTTTTGGGATGAACGTAGAGGTTTCTTCGAACAAAACTGCGCTCAAGAGATTGTTCGTGTGGTATTCCGCGGAGGATAAACGCGCCTGAGCCATTCCCCATTCGCTTCGACGCACCGAAGTGCTCATCCATTTTGGACTACGAGGCTTTGGTTCCGGAATAACTTCTTGCAGATAGGCCAACAATTTCGGTCCCGCTGCTGCGATATAGCGACTGTGATACGCGATGTTGCTGCACGGAACTTCACGCGCGAAGATTTTGTTCGCCTGAAAATCATTTTCCATGCGACGTTTTTTATTTTTTCGTTTTTAAATCGAAATTCAATGAATTTAGTTATTTTTTTTTTGTATTGACAAAATGTGCAAAATTATTCAGTGTCGTCTCACTTGAAGCTTGTCGACGAAAACTTTCATGGACTCGGCTGGTCCACTGATCGTAGAACTTCCGGGTCCGTTGTGACAGGCGACCTCGATATCCGGCGGACAAAGGCCCTTAATGTCTTCGTATCCAAGTCCAACGGCTGCCATCGAACCTCTAATCGTCTCCGTCTCAATGGAAGCCAATCCTCGAGAGTAGGCTGCAAGAACCATTTGCTCGGGTGTAAAGCAGCCATCGGCATAGGCGCAGCCGAGTTCTCCAACCGAATGACCAATTATTTTGTCCGGTACTATTCCAATGTGTGTGAGAAGATCGACGAGACCAATCTTGACAGATGAGGAATGAACAAAAATTGGTAAAATTGAAAATTTTTTGAATTATTTTGAAATCTGAAGAAAATAATACCTGAACAGCGGCAATGCCGACGAACGAATTGAGAATATTATCAAAGGTTGATTTGTCGGTGTTTGTCAAAATATCGTAAATGTCAACACCGCGTGGCTTGAGAACAGCATCGCATTTCTGAATAGCTGCGGCGAATACGGGGAAACGTAAAAGCGCGGTCCCCATGCCGGGCCATTGGGAGCCCATGCCCGAAAAAACGAACCATATGGGACGTTTCGCCCCCGGATAATGGTCAATCTCTCGCAATGGTTTTTCACTCGTTGCGCTCCCCCCAACGATCGTGTATCCTCGATACATGTGGCCGGGTATATCTTCGATGTGAATGTCATGGAGAAGCTTCACGTATTCCACATCCACTGAACGACTCTCTACCTGAAAATCAACGAAAGCTTTTTATAGTTCAATTTTTCGAACGTATGATGAGCGCGAGAGCAAAAATTTTCCAGATTCATTTAAAATATAAATTGTACAGTTTTCTTATTTTGATTTTTGCATTAATTGGTCCTTACGTCCTTTAATATGGAATCAGCAGCCTCTTCCGTACGCCCCGAGGTTACAACGAGTCGCGGCAAATCATCGTTAGGCGCACCGTTGTTTATTTTCTCCTTCGTATTCGATTTCACCAAAATATGGGCGTTCGCACCCCCGAAACCAAATGAATTGATACCGACGTAGCCACCTTCCCAGGGCTCTGGGTCACAGATTACTCGGATTCTTCCATCCTCCAGGGCTTTCACACCCTCCCTCGGACGTTTATAATGAAGATTCGGCGGTATCTTGCCGGTCTCCATAGCAATTACGACCTATTGAAAGATCCAAAAGTATCACACGGGTTATAAAATGCAAAAAATGTTTTCCTACATAAAGGTGTAAACGATTTTGCGATTCTCTGTACTTTGGCGACGGAGCAAATTCCACTGGCGGGTTCAGCGTGTCCAAGATTCGATTTGATTGAGCCGATTCTCAAAGGCGTGCTTCTGCCCGTGCAGAAAACACGATCAAGGGCATTAACTTCCTCGGGATCCCCGACTTTGGTGCCAGTTCCATGAGCCTCGATATAGGCGAGGCTCGTTGGCGGTACGCCGCATTCCTCGTAGAATTCTTTCAAAAGTGCGCTCTGCATTACGCTCGAGGGAAAAGTAATTCCCTGCTCCTTGAACCCGTCGCAATTGGTTTTTCCGTGAACATAAGTCGCGTAAATACGTTTCGCGTTTTTAGCTTTTTGGAGGAAAACCAGTCCAATTGATTCGCTTCGAGTGTAACCATTCGCATCGGCATCGAACGATTTACACCGTCCATCCGGAGACAAAACCCCTGGAATCAAAAAAATCAACAAAATCGTTTTACACTCAATAGTAATATTTATTGTTCCACGTTTTTGTTGGCATGAAAAATAAACGAAGGAAATAAAGATCAATAATTAATGAAATTATTACCAAGTCGAGAAAACTGAAGAGATACGTAAGGATGCAAACAGAGATTAGCTCCACCAACGAGAGCAGCGTCGCATTGTCCGCTGCGAATAGCTCTGTAAGCGTGTTCCATTGCGAACAAGCTCGAGCTGCAGGCCGAATCGACCGTATAACTTGGTCCATTCACACCCAACCAATAAGATATTCGATTAGCCAACATGGCTCGGCTGCATCCGGTAATACCGAAACCATTGACCTGTATTGTGATTTTAAAAAATGTGATGAAGAAGCCACAATTGATCATTTTTATTTCTGAAACATTTCCTCTAAAAATTCTATTCGAAAATTGAAATGACAAGAATAAAACTGCAGCGATTCCTCATAAAGTTATCTTTCATATAATTTTGTTTGTGATGGATTTGATTCAATCGATAAATGGATTTTAAACTGACTGGAAAGTGGAAAGGCTCGAACCTGAAGTTTTTCGTAGAACCAAGTTTTTTCGGACTCGGAGAAGCAAGCGCCGATGAAAACTCCAGTTTTGGTACCGCGCAATTGACGCGGATTAATTCCAGCGTCGACGATAGCCTCGTAAGCATGTTCGAGGAGCATTCGACACATTGGATCCATCGTGTGTGCCTGTTTGAAATGAACACCGAAAAAGAGAGAATCGAACTTTCCAACATTGTTTATTTTTCCTGTACGTTGAGGAATTTCTGGATGATCTGGAAAAAAAATGGTGAATTTTCGTTTTATAAATGCAACGACGTTTTTTTCCACGCCATAAACAAACTCTGCGCAGTAGTTAGGTATTTAGCAAAACAATAAAACAGAATAAAACGTCACATTAAATCGACACGTTTTTCATCGAATCTACACGCTCGTATTTTCTTCTTGCATTTTCATGACTTTTAACTGCTTTGTTTAACGTTCACTATGTACGCATGGGAGCACAAAAAGAAAACTAGCATTTAGTCGTGATTTCAAGAAACTCATGAATTGCAAAAATCGTGGGATATTGACTCGATCGATTGATCGAGGCAGAATGAGGCATTGCAAATTTTGACGTTTCGAAGATTTTACAGTGGTGGCGGATTTTTATAAATTTACCCAATTTCCAACGTCGGTCATCGCCGGTAACAAGATCGACCTTATTGAAAAGATTCTCTTGAAAGTGTCGCATGTTGTCCGAGTCCGGAAATCTTCCTGCAATACCCGAAATAACGATGTCATCCTCGTCGAAATAATCCGACGACGTCTTGATGTTCCCGCCTCTAGTGCTCTCGTTGTTCTCCCCCTTGTGCTCCATCCTTGGTTCGCACTTTTCTCAAATTCAACCAATTCTTTGAAGCACACAACTTAATCACCACGATATCTCCTGTTTTTTTTTTTCGCTTGTTTATTTCACTTTCAATCACATGGAAATTATTATCGATGAAAACGAGATGGAAAAAAAAGTAGAGAATTGATGATTCGAGGTCAATTCTCTCGTGACAGAAACGAGCACAGATTCGATGACAATGGAGAAGCCTACGATTGAACTTCACTTTTTATAACATCTCCTCATCCCTACCACTTTATATTTTACAGGTCAAACGACTAAGCCCACTCACACCATTTCACTCAACTTACTTTCATGCAAATAAATTCATTAAATTTCAAATTAAAACACCCGCTCAAATTTACCTTCCGCCAAGTTTTCCTTCTCTGCCCATTTTTTCATTCCGAATTTCAACATTTCTCCGGACACAACTCCTCACGACCGAATAGACCGAATCCCTTATCCATAATTTTCTCATTTCGATGTAGACCATGTTTTCCAGACCACTTTTCCTGGGATTCGAGCCCAAATTTATGCCCCGAACGCTTATTCTTTCGTGCAGTTTCCCTCAGAGGCGCACCAAACGATTCGGTGGCTGAAAGATAAACATTTATTGCTCATTATTCTCGGAGTAATTAATTAATTCAGGATTAATCGATAAATGTTGATGTTTGTAACAATTTTAACAACTCACATCTCCGAGGTGGTAGAAAAATGGTTCGCTTTCATTTTATTGCTCAATTCCTAAACTCTTTCGACATCAATAATTGCTTCCATTTTCATCGAACCTTTCACGTTGTCGTTAATTCTTCCAATAACTTCTCTGTGAGCAAATAATTTGCTGAATAATCAGCAAATTTTGTAAAGCTTCGTGGAGAAAATTTCCTCGTAGACGTCTCCAAAGTAAATAAACAAATAGTAGTGCTCTAAGTAGTATCGGTGATGTCGCAATGCGAGGAAAAATGTAATTTTCAAGTGTAAATGAACCAGACTAAATCTTTCGGGCGTTGAACTTGAAAGAAAAATTACGTTTTCAATAGTATAGCCTCGTGGGTTCTCCTGAATGGGCATGGTTTCAATAAAAGAGGCCTCTTTGGTCGATGAATATTCGAAGACACGGTCAGTGTCAGGGGTTGCCGGATGTCGCATCACTTTGCATATATAATCGGCCGTTTAGGGTCAATCTCTTCTATTTCGTTTCGGTCTTTTTTTTTACTTTTTTCCTTTCCGGCGATTGCACTCGCCCTAACTGCTCATAAGCCAAAAACAATTGGTGCCTCGTTAATTTCTGATACTATTTTCATTCCAGTTATTTATACTCCTCTTTTTAATTTCTTCTATTTCTCAGCTCGTCCCATATATTCTTCCACTTCCTTTTTTCACGGGCTCCAATTTTGCGTTCCTGTTTAATTATCGATTTTCAAGTTTTTCTCACGAGATGTATTGAAAACTATACTCGAAGCAAAGAGTCTTCCTTTTCCTTGAGCCACGAATCTTCATGCAGAATATAATTCGAACAGTGACCTCGATAAGTGGATTGTTAGCTTTAGAAGAATTCAATCGGACGTTCTATTATAGACCTCTTAAATTTTTCATCAGACCAAATGAAGGGCGGAAGTTGAAACGCGAACTTTCCATTAATTATGTATTCAGACAATGGGAAAAGTATTTTGAAACGTATTACGTTTCTTATAGGTGATGACAAATATAAAAAAAACTGTATGGAAATGGGAGAATAAAATAGAATCATTCGTGCTACGAGTGCCATAAAAAGTGATCGATTGCATTGTGCAAATTGGAGTGGAAGAAAAAACGCTCAAAATAGCTATCGCGGTGAGGGATCAGTCGGTATCTCGCGACTGTGAGTGCGAGAGAGAAAGCTGAAAATTTTGGAATTGAAAATTTCTCACACGGTCAAATCGATTACAAAAAGCTTTTGGCAGCGCATTTTTGCCATCGTCCTGCGTACGCTGACAGTGCCTTTTTGTGAGGAGTTTTACGAAGAATTTCAATTTTGAAATTTCGAAGGTTCGGAGCCTCATTCATCGTTTTAGAAGGATTTAACGAAAATTTTGGACAGGCGTTCTAAATGAAATTGGCCACACGAGCTAAATTTGTGATTTTTTTAATTAGAAGTTTTATTTTATTGAGAAATGTTTATTAGAAGGAGACTACGGGGTCAAGACGCGAGTACGTCACGCACAGCTTGAACGTTATAATACAAATCTTTATTTATTAAATGTCTCGTCCCCTCTCGTCTTTCCTTGAGCTTCAATTTCACTTGTATAGAAAGAGTACAAAATTACAGGGACTTTGCCGACGTACAAAGGTCGAAAAATATATTATTATATTCAAATTATATTGGTAATGCGCAATCCGTCAAAGTGCGACTTTCATCAAATTAATTAATGGCTTTGTGTACAGCTAATAAGATCATTTAAGTACGCCTATTTTGTTCGTCCATTACAAACAGCAAATTCTCGACGATACTCTACGAGCTTTTCAAACAAATCTTGATTGGTCCAGAAATGACAAAATCTGATGAAGGAAGCGAGGCTACGATTTTAAATAAAAATATAATGCTATTATGCTATAAACTCGATTACAGTGGTAATACTAAATGGCGGGCCTCTGTGGACTACGTAAATAAATGAGTAGGAAGCAGAAAAACAAATCTGAGATCCATCGACCGACGACTTGGCCCATTCCCTCATTTCTTTCGGTTCAATTAATACGGATCGATTTAATTAAACTTGGCCAAAAAGGTCGTAGAGTTTACATTGTACTTAAGCTTTTACTAGACTATTATCTCTCCTCTCCTGCCCGCAACACACTCCAGGCAGAGGCCAATATTCGCAAAGGAATCTTGTCCTCTGGAATTGCGAGAATATCGTTTAATTAGAAAATTGTTACTTTGTTGTTTGTGAGCTGAAAGTTACGTCGAAATCCGTCAGTGATTGGAGACGTTTGCGAAATGGACCCGTTTCCCTTGACCGTCGAGAGCTTCCATCAGACTCGAGGTGAAACTAAATTCGGAACTGCTGTCATCCTCTTGGGCCCTAAAATTCCATTGACAAATCTTTGGATCAGCAATTCTCCGTTTATCACTTTTATCATTTTACATGATTTCGTCAAGCTCAATGTACCAGGCGGTCCCATTTATTTATCGAGAGACGCGGTAGCGGCTGGACGCCAAGTATTTAGAAAAAAAGCGTAGCGCGAACCCTGTATATACAGTAAAATGGGCGTCTTATCACGTCACAGAACTTTTAAATCGTTTTTACGGGAAATCGAAAATTACGGCGAATCCGAGAGAATTTTTTGAATAACGTCTCGAGGCTAGGGTTGTCTCAATTGAGACTGACATTTGTGCCGTTTTCTCGAATCAGTGTCGACGAAATCCTGTTTTTGTATTTTACTTTAATTTCCATAATTTCGATTATTTTATCAACTGTCATGAATGACGGTTTTCGGGACACGTACCGCGGTTTCAAAATTGCTGGATTGATTCCTAAAATATTCTCTGGAATCTAGGGTTTTGCAATTTATATCGTTTTGTTAGGCTGTGACGAAATCGTGTTGTTTTTCTATTTCATAATATTTACGTCGTTTTAATTGATTCTTTTAAAATTTTGCCAGAATACTGTTGCATAGAAAAGTGACGAAAATGTATTCATTTTGTTACCGCGAGAAATATCGTTTCGATCTGTCCTTTTGTCATATGCACAGAGACAAAAATACGAACAAACGTAGAGACACAGCTGCAGTTGCTTAAATTGCGATTATACGCAATATTATATTCCTAGGAGAAATATTTATTGGGAAGCCTTGGGGACCAGTGGTTGGAACAAGTTTGACGTAAATATGAATTTTGGGACAGCATGTTTTTCGACTTACAGTGTTTCCAAGCTGGTTAAACTTCCGTTGCTTTGCGATGTCGATGTCGGTCCGTCGATTCTCAAAATTTCTAAAGCCGCATTGACCGCTGACACGTATATTCCTCGTGAATCGGCGTTTCCCAAGTATCGCGGATTGCTCAGTTCGATAACGGTTCTTTCTGGACTTTTTGACAAAGATCGAAAAGCATCGCCGCTGAGTTTTATCACTTCCACGGATGAGAAATGAATGGTGAAAAGGTAAGGCTTACGAAAAGCTGCAAAAACAACGAAACCGAAGAATTTCAATATCATGTAAAAAAAAAAAAAAAAAAAATGCATGGATTTCGCAGGATTTTCCATATTTAAAAAAATTCCACAATGACACTTTAGTGAGTGTCTATGGATCGAGCCAACGAATTAAGTGGAAAGAAAAATGAAATTCCCGTTCGAATGAACAGAATATGATTTGATGACCGCAATTTTTATTGATCCAATAAATCTGCTTTCTCCACGTAGACAAATTTCCACTGCGAGCAAAGGAATCTTTGCAAACAGGAAGCTATTTAAAAAATTGCGGAAATTGAAGCAAAAAAAAAAAACTTACCGAATGCGAAAGGCAAGTGGCTCCATGTGGGATCGACAGCACGAGTTCTTTGACCGTACTCATTGACAAAGACCCCGAACTCATTGTAACACAAAAGAAGTTCGACGGATTGCGAAGAGGTCGAGACATTGAGTACAGAAACAGGGAAAATACCGAGTCTAGCGATTCCGGACAATGCAGCTTTTACTGAACTGTCGTCTTCTTCCGGGAATTCTAATAAATTTCAAGCCAAGCAATATTTTCAATATACTGTGTTACAATGTAGACAAATTCGTTTCAAATCTTTATATAAATTTCAAATTATTAGCATAAAATGTTGGTGGCTATTTCTGGTAGTTTCTTACCGTCGATCCCATAATTCTCCAATTCAATTTGGAAAAACTTGTGACACCCAACGACGAGAACATTTTCGGTAAAGATTGCACAGCTGCATGGTTCTTGAGTCTCGAGTTCTCGAACTGCTATGAATTCTCCGGAATCTTGACTCGTCGTCCATTTGAGAAGTCTGCAAAAAAAATAGCAGTTTGTTTCCTCATTTTTGTATCGATGAAAAAAAAAAAAAAGTCAATTGTTTACTGAGACAATCCTGAAGATTATCTCCATTCGTTGCACGATGACCAAAAAGAAAAATACTTACACGACGTGGGTAGCTGTTGCGGCGCACAAAATGTCGCCCTGAATTTGGTACAGATGACAACTTTCGCATCCAGTCAAAATGCTCTTTGTACTTATCGCCGGTCTTGAACACTCGGCAGCGAGAGCGTTGCTGCGCAATTGGCGAAGGTCACAGGACACCAATTGTCTGTCCTCGCCAGCAATCATCAGAGCCAGACCCAGATGAGGATGCAGCGACAATTGATGGACTCTTTTCACGCCACGAATCTTTGTCAGGACCTGCGATTGTCCGGGACGATACGAAAACAATCCCTCCTGAGCACCCAACAATAAAACCTTTTCGTCCTCCAATTCTAAAATGCAATTTAGATCCAACTGCAAAGAAAAAGTTGAAACGTTAAAAACACGAAACAAAAAAAAACATTGAATGTTATTGTCATTGATGAAGAAGAAATTTGAGAAGCTCGCCAGAATAAACGTACCCGATTTTTCTCGAGTCTCATAATTGTTCGAAATTTATCGGTTTTCGTTGTTCTTCCGGGTCCATTGTCACTGGCAACGCTTTTGAGTGCTTTCAGCCAATTCCTTTTGTCAATTTGGCTCAAAGTCATAACGTCGAATCTCGAAGAAGGCCAGCAGGTCGTAGAGGAGTTGGCTTCGACGCGAAAAACGAATGGGAGGTCGGATTTGGCAGTGCTCGCGACTTCGGCCTGTTGCACGTTTTCACTAATCGTAAAGCCGTGTTCACCGTCGAGTTCCAGACGGCTAACTGCAACCATACCAGGACTCGGTTGATGCTCGTAAAGACCAAGACACGTTCCTTCCAGTCTCAAATATTTTCTGTCCCACGAAACTTTCGCTCGGCCGGGGACCTTCACCCAGCCTTCCATATGGACCGTCGTGTCGCCTTTTTGCGGAGCCCTTGCTTCCTGTTATAAACAATATTTCGTAATCGAATTTTTTGCAAGAGATTTTCCCATCGTTTTCAGTTGAATTGTTCAATAATGAGAAAGAAGAAAGATTGTGAAAATGAATGTCAACAGAATTTAAAGAAAAATACGATTAACCCTCTGTATACACACATGGGTCTGAGGTATCCAGCCCATTCAGCGAATGGCGTGAATTTCTCGTTTTTCGTATCGATTACCATTAAATAACAATAATGAAAAAGATTTTTTATCCAACACCCAGTGCAAGCTCTTTTTCTATACATCCGAAACTACTTTCCTGAATTTTTTCAGATTTTTTAAACGAGTCCAAGTACAGGAAAAAACGGTAAGACACCCCAGACCCATGTGTGTCTAGGGAGGTCCGCTAATTGTAGTGTGTCTACGGGGAGTTAATCGAGAATGTTGTATTTACCGTCTCAACGCTGTCAGGTTCGTCGAGAGCGAGTGTCTGAACACTGCCACCCAAATTGGAGATGCTGGAGTCGCTGGATTTCCAAGATTGATTGCTCATGTGTTTGGCAAAATCACCGGGTAGTCCACAGTTGGGTGGTACGAGGAGCGAGCATTTGAGGTGAGTGATAATGTGGCATTCGTTACAAATAGCTGCACGTTTGCCAAATTGAATGGTATCGAGGCAAGCAGCGCATTTGCCGCTTCTCATGGTCAATTCGATGTTGAATCTGTGTGGGATATTGTGTCGCATTCTCTGGACGGAAGCTTGTCTGGTTAGAGCGAGGGCTTCTTGGCCAATTTCAGGGGGAATTCCGAGGGCTTTTTTCGATTCAGGGGAAAGAGGCGAGGGCGTGATTGGATTGGAGGCTTGATCGGCTTTTATTGCCAATAACTGTTCGGTCAGAGCTTTGACCTTGGCTCTCTCGCTGGCCAATTGATTCTCTAATTCGCGATAACCAACGGGCATCCCCGTACCGGTGGGTGGTACATTTTCTTTTTGTTTTCCAGTGCCGAAAATCTTGTCGCAAACGGTTTTCTTTCGCTTGGCAGCTTCCTCCAGTTTAAGAGTCAAATAATCGATCAGTTTGGTCTGTTGATATCGCGTACCCTCAGCCTTGACCTCGCGTTCCTGATAAAATTGTCTGATGTCGTCCAGAACCGATTCGAGCTCAGCAATACGAATACGAAGCTCTTGTCCCTGATCCACGTTCGCCTGCAAATCCTCCATCAAGCACGTATTAGCCTCTTTCAGCTCGTGCATTCGAGTCAAATGTTGGCTGCACTCTTCTTTAACGACTCTGGATTCACCCCTGGCCGTTTCCAGGGCTCTTCTTACCTCGCCCAAACTGCACTCCAAATCGGCACATTTCTCACTTAATGCAGCAACCTGTTTCGTCAAATCTTGGGCTAATTTTTTGTACTGATCTCGCTGACTCGATAAATTATTTCTTTCTGTTTCAATGTCGCTCGTCTCCGACTCCAGCCGCTCGATCGCTCGCTCTGCCACCAGACGACGGGTTTTTTCCTCGTTCTGACCAATTTTCGCCTCTCGCAGTTTTTGCTCAACCAGCTCGAGCTCTTTTTGCAATTTCATGCGGTCTTGGATCAAAGTATTCTCCCGCGTCTCGTGATCGCTCGTTAGTCTCTCATAGTCGGTCAATTGTTCCTCGAGAACGGTACAAGTTTCTTTCAGAAGGTCTATGTTGACCTGATGCGATTTGACCTCTTGTTCGTACTGCTGGAGCTTCGATTCCAACTCATTTCGCTCTTCGTTGTGCTTATTGATTTTCGTTGTTAGACGCTTGTTCTCAGCGATTAACTTATCGACGCGATCCTCGTCATCTCGCATCTGCTTTCTTGTGGCATCCAATTCTCGACGTAACGCAGCGCTCGAGGATTGCAGTTCTTCGATCTGTTTGTTCGCTTGGGTCAAAGCTTTTTGCGCCGATTCCGCTTGTAATTTGTTTCTGGTCGCTTCTCTCGTTATCTCGGTCAAAGAAGATTTTGCGCTTTCCAATTCTTTCAAGAGCTTCTTCGATTTCTCTTCCTCCTCTTTGAACTTGGCATTCAGCTGTTGACTCAACTTTAGCTTGTCTTCTTGCAACATCTTGACCCGCTCCTCCGCAGTCTTAGCCTCCCTTGTCGCGATCCGTTTGTCAAGATTGGCGTCTGATAATTCCTTCTCCTTTTTCCAGAGACTCGTCTGCGCCTGCTTGGCGATTTGTCTCTCCGAAGCAACTTTGTCTCGAGATGCTTGCAGCTGTTGTTCCAATTTTTCAACCTGACGCTCGAGGAAAGCTGTTTTTTGTTCAACCTCCTTCTGATTATTGATCGTCAAGCTAGTACGTGGCTTGACTTGTTCCGAACGCTTGAGACTCGCGTTCTCAGCCTCGAGCTTGGTCACACTGTGCTCGAGGCGCCTCAAGAGTTCCTCGAGATCGCCCACCTTCCGCAATTGCTCCTCCTCCTTGGCTAACGAGTGCTGGAGTCTCTGTTGAAGCGTCTCTTTGTCCTGGTCCATTTTCTCCATTGTCAGAGCCTCTTTCCGCTCGAGAGTCATCAGAGTTTCGTTCAAATCGGATTTAGCCATTTCCAATTGACTCGTCAATCGCTCGTTCTCCATGCGCATCTTCTCCAACTGATCCTGCAAGCTCGCGATCGTTTGCTCCGCCATCGGTATGTTTTCAAGCTGCTTGCTTCTTTCTTTCAATTGATTCCTCAGCGTCTCGATTTCGGTGTCACGCGCCGGAATCATCGCTTTGGTGCTTCTCAATTCTTCCTGACAATCTTTCAACTCTGACTGCGCCAACTCAAGAGCAACGTTCAGCCTCGACTGACGACAGTGATTGGAATCTTCCTCGTGACGCAGTTTTGCCTCGAGCTCCGTGCTCTTGGCTATTTCCATTTCCAGCTTGAGTCTTATCTCCGCCAACTGATTGTGGGTTCTGTTGGCGATTTCCTCCAGTTTGTTCTCCACTCCCTGAGCGCTCTGACGATTCAACTCTCGAGTTTTTGCCAACGACTCTTTGTACTGTATCTGGAAAACTTTGAGCTTGTGGAGTTCCGCGGTGGTAGTCTCCAGCTCGCACTGAGTTCTCTGCAGCTTGGAGCTCATCTCGTTGTTACTCGTGCACAATTCTGTTATGCGGATAGTCTGAGTCTCTATGTGCTTGTTCAGTCGGTCAATCTTTTCCTTTTCGGCTACTTCCCACTTGCGCTTTGCCCGTTTTATCAAATCCAATGCCCTCGTCTCCAGATCTTTTCTTTCTTGTCGCTCCAGGTCCAAAGTTCTTTTCACCGACATTATGTCCGATCTGCAATTCATCAATTCTCTCTCCAGTTTGTCTCTTTCCTTACTCGCGACTTCTAGTTTTTTCTTTTTTTCTTCCAACTGCGATTCCAGAGAAGAAACGGCATCCGATGTTGCCTTGTCCTGCAACTCCAAAAGCTTCCTGTGCCGATCCTGATACTCTCTCTTTTTGTATTCCATTTCTGAACTCAACTCCAGCATCTCTTTGGAAAATTTCTCCGTTTGATCCGCTGCTTCCTTCAGTATATTTCTCTCTGCTATTTCTCTGCTCGAAAGGAGAAGAGCTCGACTCGGAGAGAGCGCCTTGTTATCCGTATCCTTAACCATCGCTACTGACTTTCCTCTCTGTCTCGTTACCATCGATACTTTTTTCCTTCTTTTCTATATTATCCTTGCCTTACACTTTTCTCACTAATTACTGAAAACAAGAGAAAACTACTCGGTTATTTTATTTTTCCTCAACGCCTCAAACACGAAAATGCGACTTTCTTTGAATTAAATTTTTTTTTTTATCATCTTGAATTTTAATAATTGCCACGGAAATCGATATTCGTGCTCGTTATCTCGTGCGCGAAATGAGTTTTTTCTCATCGAGACAACGGCGTAATCTGCAAGGAAGCGAGTTGTAACCTCGAAAAAAATTACTGTACTTATAAAAGCCGAATTACAACATTTTTTTCTCGGTCGTAGGAACTTTTGGAATGGCAAGTTTGAGGAATTCGATATTTTAATTTATAACGAATACTTGCTTTTTCCGGGGATCGCACTCGTGACATATTCTGATCCCTGCTGTCGAATTGATATTGTCCCGTTATGTCAAATTAGTCGGCTACATTGGTGTGAATAAAACTGTAAAGATGCAAAAAAAAACTGATCAAAGATGATGTACAAAATAATTATCAAGAGTTTCGTGTCGTTTGGGCGCAATTCGAGGGAAAAATATTCTGTCGGCTCGATTGGATTTCATACGAAACACTGCGCTTTCAACGCTACACAAAACAATTCACACTCGATTTTTTCTTTGTTTTTCGGAACGAACATTTAAAAATTTCGAGCGCACAATCGAAAGTATATAATACTCATTTACAATGTTTACGTTGTTACTTGACGCGCGCTTACCCGACTCGACTCTTGTAACGGTCGCCGATCGCGACATTCGAAACTCCATTTTGTAATTTGAATTGAAGCAAATGCAAGCCGATGCGCCAGATGCGCGAGACTTTAGCGCTGCTCATCGAAAAAGCGAACTATACACGTTTCGCCGACTCTTGTAGAGAATAAGGAAATTGCTTTATCGACGTATGACATATATATAGAGATATGTATATCGGTGCATGATACATCGTCTGCTCCGCTGATTTCTAAATTTAACTGACGTAGAAATATTGTAATGGTCCGACAAAATATTTGATAAAGTCATGATGAATCCTATTAGAATATATCTTCGTAACATCCGGAAGAACGGAATTTCCAGAGCATCCACAGGTGGGTGAAGCTGAAAGAGTCGACACTCTTTCTCCGAAGTGACAGTTTGAGGTAACCTCAAAATATTTCAATAAATCGAAAATCCATTCTGAACATAAGTTGAACAAAAAAGATGAATTAAGGCGATGAATATTTGTTATGAAGATAATAAAATATCAAAATGGATATACCGTGAAAAACGATTGATTCAGGGCCGTCTCGGGATCACTCGAGTTCGGCGTTTGTGCCAAAATGTCAGCCGGCGAAGGAAGAGGAGTTGCATTTGTTAAAAAAATTTCTGCAGGACGAAGGGAGATTGTGCGTGCTCACCGGAGCCGGAATATCCACAGAAAGTGGAATTCCGGACTACAGATCCAAGGATGTGGGATTATACGCAACCAGCGACAAACGGCCTGTACTTTACAAAGACTTTGTACAAAAAGATCATGTGAGACGAAGATATTGGGCGAGAAATTATGTCGGCTGGCCAAGGTTCTCATCTTTTGAGCCCAATGTCACTCACAAAGCCTTGAGACATTTGGAAATAGAGGGTCTTGTACAGTGCGTAGTAACACAAAACGTTGACAGGCTTCACACCAAAGCAGGTAGTCGCAACGTCATTGAACTCCATGGCACTGCTTACGTCGTTGTCTGCCTTGGCTGCAGAGAGAAAATCAGTCGATTCGATTTCCAGGACACCTTGAGACAACTCAATCCAACAATGATCGCTCGTACTCGTGAAATCAGACCGGACGGAGATGTTGAATTGACTCAGGTGCGCTCCCCTTCCTCCGTGCACGCAGTTCTTATCTTAAAGAGAGAGAGATTAATTGATCTATTGATATATTTATTATGCCAAGGCCATATGGCAACAAAGGAAAATAACAATATATAAATAAATTTAAAATATTTGAAAACATGAAAAAGTATAAAAAAAGAGGGGGAGAGAGGCAGAGAGATCTGCATGAGAAATAGTTTGCAATTAGAGGGAAAATCCGATAAGTAGTACATCAAGAGGTGCGGTAGCGTCTCCACGCCAAGTTAAAAAAAAAAAGCGTAGCGCGAACCCTACTGCACTCTTATATACAGTAAAATAGGCGTTTTATGACGTCACAGAAACTTCAAATCGTCCTCACGGAGAAACGGATTGAAGGAAAAATCTCACATTAGATTTGAATTTTCTACGATTTTTGATCTTTCGAATGGTTTCTTTTTCTAAAAGATTTGTTTGAAAAGTTTCATAGTATTATTTATAATTTGAGGATAGATGCAAACCACTTCCATTGAAAAATCAATTTATTCTATGCAGAAGCGATCTCCTTTTTTTATGAGTATGTTTTGGCTCAACTTGTTGAATATCCCTTTTCCCGAAATGTTGAACAACTCGACTAAAATAACTGAATGTTGTTTAGTTTATTTGCATAGATGCAAAAAGTCATACTATATTGCGATTGAAAACAAAGTGTTTTTCGTTTTTTCTGCAGGAGCAAGTTGACGACTTCGTAATTCCACCTTGTGAAAATTGTGGCGGTATATTGAAGCCGGATATAGTGTTTTTTGGTGACAATGTGCCACGAACGGTAGTGGAAAGCGTTCGTGGAAACGTCGACAGGTCCGACGCTCTTTTAGTTCTGGGAAGTTCGATCACGACGTTCTCAGGTTACAGAATTGTTTTACAAGCTGTCGAGGCGAAAAAGCCTATCGCAGTCATTAATATCGGCGAGTCTCGGGCCGATAAACATGCCACGGTTAAAGTCTCCAGTCGCTGTGGTGAAGTACTCTCAAAATTGTTTGGAAAGCACGACGAAACGAGGAAAAATTAGTGAGAATTCAATCGTTCGGACCCGTGAAAACGTTTTCTTGACCTGACACAATCCCTTCAATTAATTTAATTTACTTGCCTGCAATGTAAATCCGATATTTAGAAATTTATTCATCTAATTGTAAATAAAGTATTGCTTTATTTTTCATAGATTCTTCGGAATTTTTATCAAAACACAATTATTCAATGATTGTGTACAAAAATGAGAATTCTTTGTCGTTCTTTGCCGAACAGTCGAAAGTTTTCATCATGGACAAAGTAACAGATTGCTCCTGAGAAATTGACTGTTAAAGTTAATTCGCTGTTAAATTAATTTGACGACTCTATTTAGTCGAAGTCGTAGAAAAGAAAATTCGAACAATACCTGAAAAGTGAAAATGGATGAAATTAAAAAAAAAAAAAGAAAGGATGATATACTCACAAAGGACCGAAGTTTTTGAATATTCAGAATTTATTGTTCAATATTGACTGAAACAAAAAACAAAAACGAATACAACTATTCGTTGTTGGGCGATCAACATGCAGTGGTCCGCTCGCACCTTTATTCATAACATCCTAATCAGATAAACTATGGAAACATGAAGAAATCTCTTTGTGGCATTATTGCGGACGTTAATGCGAGAATCGACAATAACATTAATCGTTGCATCGTTATAATTTCTTTACTCCGTATTAACGGGAAAAATTATTAGAAAACTAAAATTAATCTCACAGTTACATCTCAGCACAAATACGAATCGGAGTTGTGAAAATTTTTCCAGAGAAGCAACTCCAACTGTATCGTACCTAGTATCATTTTTTCGTGTCTTTTGTGCGGACAATCGTATCAACAAGTGGCATTCAATGAAAATTTCACAGCAACTACTCCTTGGTGAAAAAATTCGGTACCAAGTTGTCTCTTCTTGTTTCTCTCAGAAATTCAAGTGCGGATAATGAGCACTTGAAATATGCGGTCGTTGCAATTTTCCACAAAAAGTTGATTGGCTTTTTCTCACGAGACAATCGATACAGTAAAAATAGTTTAGAAAGGAATATGCAGAGATTTAATAAGTAAATTTCCGCCTAAACTTCCTCCCAATAATGAGCTCCTGGCCCATCCATTGCATTATTAGAACTTTTTTATTTTCCTGCAATTTTCGTTTGAATATTCATCGAACACGACTTTTGCTTCGATTATTTGCTTAGAAGACTCCTTAATAATTATAGTCTACAATATCCCGTTAATACAATAATTAGAAATCGGTATATCACATGTTTTATTTCTTAACTCTACCAACAGAGGCAAGCACAACAAATAAACATTAATTAACTCTCAAATCGTTGTACTTGGGAAACAAACGTTTCCACAGTACATACAAATTGGTAAAACACACTGTTTATTTATCGTGCTTCTCCGTTGACACGCGACGCAAATTCGAACCACGTAAAGTTCCAAACGAGAATTTTTGACAAAGAGAGAAAGACGAGACTTGGAATTCTGCACAGAGGACTGTACAGATTGAGAATTTTTTTTTTTTTCAACTTTATTGCGTTCTCTCAATGGGACTTGATTCACGATGAATAATAAACGAAAAGCATTTGGTCGCTTTTCTTGCTAAGTCCTAAGGAGGTATATAAGTTTCGTGTAATATATCATGTGTATCGAAAAAGGACATCAAGAAGGCCACAGGTTTTTTGTGATAAGATTCCATTGGTTGTTCAGAGAAGGATTAATGGTGTCTGTGAATCTTGATATGTTTTTCGAAGCTTATTCGTAAAGAGTTGATCGCTGCTGATCAATTACATCATGATTTTTGTTGCTCACGTTAAAATCCGAATAATTTTCTTTTCCAATAAAATTCCGTACGAAATAGAATCAATGTAGAAATCGCAGTTTTCCTTGCGATGAGAAAGCAAGGGTTTATTTAAATTTTGAATGTACGAGGACGATCTTTAATATTCGAGCTTCGACCATCGATCATCAAGGATCGAGGGGAAACGCAATCGATTTTAAAAAATGTGATTCAATTTTGGTTACCGGAATGTAAAAGAAAATATGCCCAATACGTTTGAAAATCAATGCCATTATTCCGATATGGAAATTCGTAGAAATACTTTGTTTTTTTTTTTTTTTTCAACGCATCGCCACCTCGTACTGGAGCTTCCACTGAATGAATTCAGCGATTCCCGGGCTCCGATTTCTGCTGCTTTCGAATTCATATGTTCATATTGAGCGGCATTAACGGCACGTATTTGTCACTAGGACGGAATTTGTACTGAGAACAAAGACGATTTGACTCTGCTTCGCCGTAGCCGTTCCTGAAAAAAAAAAAACACGGTTCTATTAGAATCTGGAAAACAATATTTTTTCTGTTCTATTCAATAGATTTATCCCTTTGAGTGCATATTGCAAGACGTCTGTCGAATCCTTGTATTCCAAGAAATATGCATTTATGGCCCTTCATTTATTTTTTTATGAAAGCCGAAAGATTCGTTGCCATTGAATGCCAGACAATCGGTGACAGATAATTGTTGGGGTCAAAACGACCCAGTATGTACTCGAAGGGTTAAAAAAACGTGAAAATGAAAAATAATGTTGATTAGAGTAAAATGGAGTGAGAACAATTGATTGCTGGTATTAATTCAGATTATAATTCGAGGGAACCACCACCTAAAATATATTTGAAAAATCTCATCGTACTGCGTGTCAATGAATTCAGCAAAATTTCGTGAAAGTCGAAAGAAAAGAATCCTTCGTCACGATTCCCCGTCAGAATTTCGAAGCTCCCGTCTCCGAGCTCTGACGCCGTCCGCAACAACGTTTAAAAGTGTGTTTAGCAGAGTATTCATTCTTCCGATCATCCCACTGTGTTTAATTTCTGGCGGATAGTACATCGGTGAATGCTTCCACCGTATTTCGTCGCTAAAATTAGCAGACACAGATCCGCACGAGCTGCTGCAACGAAATATTCCGCGATTCTACGGATTTAACAATCTCTTGTTCCTGTCGTGGGATAAATTATAGAAAAAAGAGGATTACGGTGATTCAAAAATCCACATAGATATGTGGAAAAATGTAGCACTAACTTTTTCGTAACTCGTCGACGGTCGCGCTGCGTAACAAACTTTTCAAATGTTGACACCGCAGTAAACGGGAACTTGAGAATAATATCGTTACAGTATTTCTGGCTATAAAATTTTATTCACTTAGAACCAAGAAGAAAAAAATAAAAATAGTTTCAACTATTTTGTGACAGAAAGGAATTTAGTAAAAATAGAAAAAAAATTGAAATGCTTGAAATGAAAACGAGAAGTTTCATAGCAAAATATTCGCGATGTCTCTATGAAAATATTATTTTTCTCTCAGCTGTACCTAGAAAAACAAATTTTCAACATTCTCTTTGATATTAATGAGGCGAACATGAGGTCCGATATTCAAAGCAAGTCTACCGCTGATTTGTAAAGAAGCAGCGCGTCTCATGGACCTAGAAAAATATTCATAACGTTCAATTGATAATTTTTAAACAATATTCATATCCCACCACTCATTTTTCTCCTCGAGACATTATCAACAAATTCACTACGTCGATTTTTTCGCTCGTCAATTTTCAAAGAATTTGTTTAATTAACAAATTTTTTGCCCTCGCAACATTTGTCTGCAGCATTCCAAAGATCTCGATGAAAAGAAAATCGACGTGGCTAATTCGTGGCGAATCTTTGGAGGAGAAATATAAGCAGTGAGATCGATCGGAATTGCCAAAAAATTGATAATCGATTGCATTAATTGGGTGATGATTAGAATTATGATCAGAATTATGATCGTTATTGATATTTTTCTCGATTATAACGAGGCACGCTGCAATACGAACCTGGCACACGACTATTGTGAAAATTGAAGAGTTATTCGACTAACGTGCAACAACTACTTAATCTTAATAGGAAAAAAAAAATTAGGAAATAGGAGCAGCTTGATTACCTTTGCCATTGGGAGCACGGACGTCGTTCCTTGAAGCAGGTGACCTGCACGACATTGAAAAAGAGGGCTCCCAGAGTATTGGCAACCTCGGTGTTCAAATTTTGAAGACAACGTCGAAATTTGGCATCGCAGTCGCAATGGGAACGAGTGAATGGAGAAGTGTTGCAAATACCATGAATACAAGAACGTGGTAATATTATGACGGGGCAATGATCATGCTCGCGACAACAAGCATCCTCGTTCGCGTGGTGACCCAAATCGTCGTAGGAAGCGGCGATGCTTCCTGGACCACACCACTTCGTTCCTGGATAAATCAATCCTCCACCTGGTGGTTGATTCTGAAACGTTCATTCGTGCCAATCAATTTTTCGCAATATTCGAGAATTATTTAGGAGGATCACGCGTATCTAATGACAAATAAAAATTCCAACTTTGAGGCTTAAAATTTGGAAATAACATAGAAAAATATAACGTGCATCTGTGACTGGAATTATTTTTCAATCTATCGTCTAGTTGTCAAAAAAACGGTATATAAAGTCACATTTTTTGAATCCTTATACACAGGCTCTTATGGTAGACAAACTCCCTTTGCAACAATTTGTATTTTTTGAAGATTGATCTTTCCAACGTTAGCAAATCAAAAACGAAAATGAGAAAATATCATTTTCATAGAAATCAACGCTGTCGTTGAAAATGCTTGTTACGGTTGAAGCTAACCTGGGAATTGAAATTCAAGCAAAGTTATTTCAGGCTGACGAGTAATAGCGCCATAAACAATCGATGGTTTGACAACGCTGCTTGCACCAGCTGGTTGAAAATAATATTTTGTGAAGATTATTGAGAATTAAGCCCAACAAGTAAATTACACATAATTTCAATAATGAAAAAAATAAATTGTAATGATTTCTATAATGTTGAACAAAGCAAAAAATTCTGTTGCTATTTTGAATCAGGACAATTTTTTTTTTTTCATCAAATAACAATTTTCGATTGGAGTTTAGTTTTGGAAACTGATTTTTCCAAACATGGGAATAAAAAGTGAGTTGCGGTATTGCAACGAAATGCGTTCTCACTTTTCCCTTGTTTCTCGACTCCTTGCAGGTCTCCTCGAGGTCATCAATCAGATTGCTCGACATTTGACGAACTTTTTTTGGATCGGCACCGAGAATCATCTGCTGAATTATTCCACGATCGTGATAAAGGGCGCAGAATGGAGCACCCGCGTTGAGCTCGACCATCCTCGACATTGTCATGTCCGCGACGAGTACACTCGATCGAACCTCGACCGCCCAGAGAACTACCGAGACGATCCAAGCTAAGCCAATCATCTGCAACCATTCGTATAAATAAGAAACAAATTCAAATATTTCATAAAGCAGCTTGATAATGAATTAAAAATTTTTGCTGTTTCATGAATTTGTTAATGTTGTCGTTGTTCTTATTTTTTTTTTCCTTCGACTGGTACAAACGTCTGAAGGCCTTTGCTTCTTTCATCAAAAACGAGATATGCCGGATTTCTTTTCAGGGTTAATGATCTACCATAAGTTTTAGTCGTTAACTGCAACGAAAGCAAACGATCGACTACATTAAATGTTTTTTGAAGGTCTAAACCCAGCTGAGATTCTTTGACCAGATCGATGATAATATCCTCGGAACAAGTGCTTCAATCGGACTTGTTTATTCATTATTATTCTCCTTTTTTATTTCTTTTGAAATGTCTAGCACCGTCTCAAGGGTACGTTGCCACACTTTTTCCGAATCGTTTAGATTTGTATTATCATTGAAAATCCATGAAGGTCGATATTCATTTTGGGGACCATTTTATCAGGCCACAGATCTATGACTCATTTCTCAGGATATTTGACAGTGTACATAGAAAAGTTAACTACTTTTTTCTTTCAGCAAGTTTTTTAAGTATTCAACAAAATTTTCTGCTCCAATTGATTGTTCACAATGTTGGATACAAATTTTTTTAATCCATCTTGTAAAGTAACGTTTTCTAAGCAAATGCACGAGTGCTGATTTTTTTCGGTAATCTTTCAAGGTTATGGAATTTTCTCGGATAATTTTCAAATTGACTCGTTATCCTCGAAAATGAAATCTTATCTTTTTTCTTTTTTTTTTTTTGAGAATCTTCGACTCGGCACTGTAATTAAAAAAAATGTAAACTTGATAAATGGCAGACACACAATGTCGATATTTATGGAGTTGTAAAAAGTTGGAGAAATTCAAGGAACAGTAGTGTTTTTCGGACATATCGAAGAATTAAAATTGCTCATTCAATATCGTGTATGTATTGGGTCAAAGTAAATATTTGTGTGAGTAATTGCCAAATAAATGACGGTGTCGTCGAATAACGAGAACTGTGAAGCGTGACCTTCACAAATGGTCCGTGTCGTAAGATCGTCTAAATGATTGAACCCTGAAATTCTCATCTGGAATTTTGTTCGTTGGCTCACAAATTGAGAAAGAGGCTGGAATAAATTATTCCGGTTAGAAATTTGATTGAATCGGCGGAAAAAAACGGTCGTATCGTGTGCTCGAGCGATGTCCCTATTTTATCATTACGATTTTTCATCTTTCATTGTCCAAATCCCCGAAAAAAAAAAAAAATGTTGAAGAGGTTTGTATTTTTTGGTTTTTTCATTATTTTCCTAGTGCCCGGTTACAAAACAGCCTTGAAAATCATTGGGAAACGATGAATAATTGACATACTTTTGGATGCAAAAAGTGAATAATTATAAATGAAAAGGCACCGAGGGTAATAATTAGTACATAAATGACCGAGATCGCTGCGTCATAATTGACGTCCCGACGATTAATTATTTTACACAATGTAACGACGCTCACAGGCATTCTAAGACCGCGATGTTAAAAAACGTCCAAACATCGAAATTTCATGAGTAATTGTGATTTTTATGAAAGTCCAATACGGGCTAGAAGATGACGAAATAAAAATTGAGTAAACGTGAAAGAAGAAAGAATGGATTGTCTCAATTGCGTAAATGAAAATTAAAATTCTGTTCCGCTTACTCGAGCTTATTCGAGACGGAAGCATTCGAAAGGTTCGACGCCTGCTGCATAAACTTCAGCAGAAAAGTGACCCTTTCAATTCCCTTCTCTGGCTTTTTGTTCAGATGTTATCGTCATCAAAATTTAAGGACATCACCACAATTTTTCATAATCCAATAGAACTTTTTTTTCAGTTGCTCGAGTTTTTGTTTATTCATAAAAACGGATGAGTATCGCGAATATAAGTGCTCAAAGTGGCCACTTTGGAAGGGATCCCGTGTCTGTTTGGTGTGTGCATTACAGTCGAACTTAAAAAAAAAACATATTGTTAATGGCACGTCGTTACGTGCACGTGTCTATCGAGTTTGGAGTCACACAGAAAGAGAGATGTGTTGGACGATTCGTGCTATTTAGCTTTTAGTCAGCAGGACCCCCATTCTCATAATTAATATATATACATGTCCTGTCAATGGAAACCGTTGATCGGGGAACACCCAATCAGTGTAATGGGGCTCGTTAAAAAAATCTGCGACGAAGTTCGGACCGGAAAATGTGAGCTATACCGTGTGATTGGATGATTTTATATTAAATCTTGAACATTCATTCCTTCCAACGAATACTATGGGACTTTGAATAACTCGAGAAAAATACTTGAAAATTTGTTCGCGTTTATTTTTTCATTAGAGTCTTTCTGGATTAAATGAGAGTTAAATTTCCAAGATTTTTCATTTCTCGAATTTTTAAACAGCTGTCGCAAACATACAAATATTTGAGAAAATAACGAGAAATTTTCATACTTTTGCATTATTCGGCAAAACCGCTCGCGGAAAAAACATTATTTTTTATGGTGTGGACCAAATTTCGATAAAATTTTGAAAATAATTGATTTGGAGACTGCGAGTGATTGTATCAAAATCAAGTAGACTTTTTTTAAATCCAAATATCTCAGCAGTTTCTATGAAAACTCAAATTGAAGATAAAACTTATTTCGATTCGGTGCTGGTACCAACGCTAGAAAAGAGTCTGAGAAAGATCTGTACGAAATTATAATTCGAGCAACCAACTAATTATTGAGACGAATCGTGATCGCCAAATGGATAAAAAAGTAAATTTTCGGAAAGAAACTTTTCGAAAGCTAATTATCATTTCCCCTGGTTCTCGGAAAAATTTATACGCGTCGTCGATGAACCAATAAAGTTGAGGAATAAATAAATATCGTGCAAAATTTTGTTGAAAAATAGCAACGTTGTCTTGGGATGGAGAAATTAGTCGGAACAAAATTTGCCAGAAAATATATACAGAAATAAAAATCAGTATGGAGCGTGTGTTCTAATTCCAGAATTGACACGACAATTGTTAGATCAAAATTGCAATAGTACACATCGACACGAAGGTCATTGAGAGATCGAGCCAAGAAGATCAAATGAGATGATCTTTGCAAGTTGAACAAAAAAAAAATAAAACCAACTGCGCAATGACACAATGACGAGTATTTGTGATTGTAAAATGAAGGAGGCAAAGATAGTCGCTGAATCGATGGCTCATTTCCAGCAGCGTGGCCGCGAAATACAAAAAAAAAGTTTTTTAAAGTATAGAACCGATTTGGACGAGCCTGCAAGTTTTTTGGCTGATAGAAATTGCAAATTTATGTTAAGTCTCGATAAAAAGTATTGTTTATTGTATTAGAAAAAAAAGCAGAAACCGGTAACGAATCAATTATTAAAAAATAGGCAACATTTTCGTGCACTCACCCCTGATTTTGTTTTCTCGTTAAGCTTTTGAAAAATGGTCCCACGGGTGTAAAATATTGGCACTGTGTTTGTCGAAGCGAAAAGGGTGAAAAACGCACGAGACTGATAGCGAGAACGTCCGAGCACGATACTGCGGCTAAAATAACAAAATAAACGATACAAGGGTTGAGAATTTCATTTGACCCACACAGGCGCGGGCGAGCACACAAAAAATCTTGGTAATACCGAGTTAAATGTGTGTGTTTGTATGCAATTTATGTGAGAAGATTTGGTGACCGAGCGAGGGTTGGCGATTGCGCAGTATCTCGCAGCTGGAGGGGGCAAGGAGGCTCTTCGGTCTCGCTGGTCAAAATCGTAAAATAAAAGTAGAAAAGGAAAAAGGTTGACGCAGTGCGCACAAAATTCTTCCTTCGTAAAGGATCGTTGCGTCAAATTCGTGCGTCAACGCCAAGCAGGAAAATTGTTTCAAAAATCAAGAAACCAAAAGTTCTTGTCGAAAAATTAATCAAACAAGTTGCGTCAAAAATTACTGCTCCGCCATTATTTGAACATTTTTACACGAGGCTAATTAAATAAAGTCATCAACGTCGTCATTCTGGCGATAATTAATCGTGATTAATTTTCAAGAAATTATTATCAATTTGAAAAAAAAATTGAAAAAGATTTAGACGTTAAATACATGGCATGAAATTAAAGTGGCGAGGGTGTCCAACCGGAAACGATCGATTTGTGGTACCAAAAAAAAAAAAACAAGAATGATATGTGGACCATTGTTTCTGGGTCAGTGTTGCGTCTGGAGCTTCGGACTCTGCGGAGGTGTGTGTTCGGAATAGAGATCAATGCAGATTAATTACGTATACGTCAAAGGGAGAGGATGAACAATTCGTCAAAAGGGGATTCCCCCTTGCCGCGACCTCGTTACAGTTTGTATAAAGGACAATTATATTCTTCCACTCTCTCCACTCCCTTTATTTTCGCGGCAAATTTTAACAAGAAAATTTTTTAAAAATTTTTACCAATTTTTACGAATATTTTTTTCTCATCGATATTCGATCGACAGGGAACAGAGAATCGAAAAACTATTCAACTCGAAATCATGATATTTGTTTAATCCCTGCCCAAATTCCGCGCAACAAATTATTTTTCGAAATTATCGAAAGAAACATTTCTATGTATTTTCATATTTTGTTGAGCATTGAGTAAAATTTATATTTTGATGGACAATTTACAGAGAAAATTGGTCGTATCGATTGAAAAGAAAAAAATTGATCAACGGAATTTGTGATTTCAAACTAGATCCATTTTTTTTTTACGAAAAATGTACATATTGTAAATATAATTATTAAAATATAATTTACAAATTATTTATTTGTAAATTATCTTTTAATATTATTGAAATATAATTTGAAAATTTTGCGTGCAAGTTTGTGTGAATTAGTAAAATGTTGTTTACCGTTGTTTATGTTGCTTCGTGTTTCAGCAGGGATCGAAAATTAGACCAAGTTGTATCGAACGTAGAAAATTGATGCTTTTCCGTCTATTCTCAATTCAGTGTGATTCGGTGGACCGTCGAATATTGTTGTTGTCACTCTGCCACGGTCACTGTCGAACTGGTCGTTTGAATGGAACGTCAGGACGCTATAATATCTTGGTCCCGTCACACGCGAACTAAAATGAAAAATAGCCGACAATAGAGATCGTTTACACCGAGGGAATCGTATATCTTGATCATGTGATTTGGGCTATTGTTTTTTTTCGATCAGCCCTTTATTATCTCAACTTCGACATTCGTAATATACGAACGAATTATTGATTATTCCAAAATGCCATTATATGGTTACTAGTTTTGGGATTTTCCAAAATCTATAGTAGCTTACGAAAATTGCTAAAAGTTTTGTTTATATGAAAATCCAAGGCCCAGCCACCACTAATTTTTCTCTTTTCTCATTGTTAAATTTTTTTTAATGGCGAGAAGATGAAAATTTAGAATTTTTCATTGGCTCTTTGTGAAAAATCAAATTGATAGGAATTTTATAAAAAGATGAATCGATATCCATCGCATTTCCTTGTTTTTGAGCTCAGTTTTTCGAAGTATCAACGTTCTATTGCTGGACGAAACGAAAATGGCCAGAAATTTCCAGAGACTCTCTAAATGATGTAAAAAAATAATTGAGAGAGAAATAAACTGAATTTTTCTTCGCGTGGAAAAAAAAGTTTTGTTTTATTTAGAAAATAAAGAAAGCTCGGAGTTGGAGTTGGAAGTTTATAGTTGGACACAACGAGCCAACGTTGTGAACGCACGCATTCGTTCCATTAAGTTGAAATGACAATTTGCTCGAATCGATAACCTCATGACCTTGTAACAGTTTCAACCAAGGAGAGCGTTTGTTTGGATTTTTTTCCGGTGTTTCATCGAAATAAAAAATCTATTCCTCGAAAACGATACGTTAATCGAGGAATTTGCATACTAGCTCGATCTCCGAGCTGCTCTTTCGAAAGCCAAGGTTACGAGAATCGCTGGAATCGCGTTTGGGTGGGAGTTGTAATCGTGCGTTGCTCATCTTCGTGATATTTTTGTTTTTTTTTTTTTTTTTCTTAAGCAAATCTCTTTATTTCGAAGCTCCAATTTTTGTTCAGTTGAGTATTTTAATGCTAAAAATGCTCAGTCATTTTGATTAAAAAAAAAAAATTCTTTCACTTGTTCGCCATTTTTTTTTATCTAGGAACTTTCAACACTCTTATAGTCCGTGTACAAACTTAGTTAAAATCTTGACGTTAAATATATAGAACGCCAACTTTCTTCGCGATTTTTTTTGTAACTTGAAAGAAATAGAAATTGGCCGTAACGTTTGGTTAAAAAAGTAGAAAGGGCTGAGGCATAATTTTGATGAAAAATGGGTATAGATTTAGGGTATCCATTCGACATCATTGGTCTCGATTTTTGCGACGTTCGAGAGATTCGGAGGTTGAACGGTGGTTCTGGGGGTTGCTGGTTTGGAGGATTCCTCAGTGCCGGTTATTTTGTGATAAACTTTGCTTCCTGCGTTGGCAACCCATTCAACACCGTCGCCAATTTTCTCGCCGGCTTTGCGCACAAAACCACCGATGCTTTCCGAGCTGAAGGTGTTTGGATCGATGTTTATATTTACGGGATTATCGCTGTTTTGACATCCAGTTTGTGGCACGATGCTCAGCTCGTACGGATCGACTCCGAAATTACTGAGTGCTCGTCTTATCGAATCAATCTTTGATTTTTCGAGCTCCCGACGGCGCGACAATATCGTAGCGCTCTGCCGATGCGCGAATGCTAATTTTTGACACGTAAATATCGCTCCGTAATTGTCGTAATCCGTCGCGAATACGACATGCGATGCGCTCCCGGCTACACCTGGAAAAAATATTTCCACATTGTTTCAAGCTTTTTTTTCAATAAAGATATATTTTCAAATTCTCCTTCATCGTTATTGGTTGCGTTTTTATGCAATTCTCAAAATTGTCGTTAATTTTGTTCAACATTCGCGACAAATCTTTCCTGCAACATCCTCAAATGTTTTTCCCTTTCCCCAAATGTTTTCCAACTCGTTTTTCGATCCATTTTCAATTGATTTTCATTCGGACATGCGACTCTTGAGTTGGAAACGTCGATTGTCCACGGTAATTAAAAATATTAATTTAAAAAATTAATACTCACTGAGAGGAAAACGAACTTGCATACGACCCGGTGTACTCGGTTCCGGTACACTGAGTTCTCCGGTGTAATGATATTCGTGATCCAAAGGTGTCAGTCCTGAAAACAAAATAATATTTTGAAACTAAATGAAAATATCGAGTTCGAACCGAATCAGCCTTGACTCGATTTTTTTCGCTAACTTCGTAAACGTTTTGCTTGGACATGTTTGATATTTCAAGAAAAATATCGGGCTCTAATGAAATGGTAGAACTTTTCTTCTCCCGAAAACATCGACAATGCCAGAGAAAAACTCGGACTGAGACAATTGATGATCTCCTTAAATTGCTTTTTGCACAGTTTTCAGTATCTTGTCATCGAAAATTGGACGAACAAAAAATCGTAAATAGTCCTCTCATGCTCGATATTCGTACCAACTTTTCTCGCAACGATTTCAAACAATGACGAAATCTCCAACTTTTGGGACTTCCTTCTCGAATTGTATTCAAACTCAAAATTTTGTATTGGATCAAAATTGACATTTTTTTCTAAATTTTCTAATCTTTTCTAATTTTCGATCTAAATTTTAATTCCCATTTTCGAGCTTCGTGTGAAAAGCAACCGAGCATATTTTTCGAGTGACAATTCATGTTTGTAGCGATTTTTGTTTTTCAATGTTCTTATTTGTTTGACGTATAATTTAAGAAACATCGTAGAAAAAAATCGTAAATAATTATAATCTAGTTTGGGATTTTCTAAGTCAACACGTGTCTCCGTGAGAGCAGTTTGAAAAAAAAAATTGCGAAACTCGTCATTTCGGAGCATATAAGAGTGCGGCCGAGCTCGCGCAGGCTTTTGTTTTTTATACTTGGCGTCGAGCCTTCACCGCACCTCTTGATATACGATTTCTATGTTGTTCGTATGAAATGTTTAACGGTAGTGCGAAGTTGTGCACGTACGTGTGTACGTTTATGCACGTAATTCTGTGCTGCTATCATTGGATACAATACAAGCCACTTAATGCTCATGGACATTTATTCCATTGAGAAGAGGCTTTTATGAGACTTGATGACATGCATATAGACAGAGATACTCCTTTTTCATCAGGCGAGATAAAACTATATGTGTATATATATTGAAACAGGTTTGACGAACAAAGGGTGGAGAATACATAAAGGCATGCAAGGCAGTTTGGTGGATGACGCATAATTGTTAAAGACCTTTAACCGTCCCTCTGGTCTCGGTCATGTAGTGGACTTGCCTGTTTTTCGATTAGTCATCTGACACGATGTCAGCATTATTTTCCATAAAAGAAATAATAAAAAATACAAGACGAATTGTTTCTTTAGCCATTGCTCCGTTTTTTAAATCATTCAATTACTTTTTGTCTGGTTAAAAATGTCTTTGGGAATGATTTGAATTTTAGAAATATAGCATTTGTTTCTTACCCAAAACTGGATGGTTCGATACTTGCGAGATCAAAAATTCACCAGGTTCCTCACCACGAGTATAATTATAACCAATGCATTTGCTTGCCGTCGAAGTCTTTTGAATCACGTACCAGGGCCCCAGAAACTGAAATTTTCAATATAATTATTACTGCTTTTTCGAGCCTTTCCTTTCGGACTGAGCGATAGGATATTGAAATGAAGATTTTCAGGAGAATATCAATTGAGAAAATGACTTACTCTGCTCATTTGAAAACCCTGCATGGGTTCGACGATGGGACAAGCGCCCATGTGATACGAGTGAGCATTCGCCATGGCCAAGCAGCTGGCCAAAAGGACACAAAATACCAGCAACTTCATCTGCAAACAAAAATAAGCGATTACTATTTCATGGGAATTTTTCGCATGATCTCTTTGCATTCTCATTCTCGAGAAGGATTGTCGGTGTCGTGTTAAACGAGTGGAAGCTCAAACCGGCTGGTCTATGATTAATTGAACTTGGACACGCTCGTCCAGAGGCCAAAGACCTCGAAAAATCAACCAACGAATCACAAGACCGTAAGAGAAATATTTTTCATCCTTCGAGGAGATACATTATGTACAAATTGTTTGTGTAGTCAATGAGAATGCGGGCCCGGTTGTTGTTAGTCATTTACGTTGTCTCTCGTTCGTACGGAATGAGATAGATTTCTCTCGTGTCCTTCGTCGAACGCGTTATCGAGAAACGGAGCAAAGACCTTTGGTCAGAGAAAACTTAATGCTCGAGATTCTCGCCAGTGAATTAACTGTCGTCACACAAATTTCCGGAAATTCCAATTTTTTTTTTTTTCAAAGTAACGAGAGACGCATTGCGATTACAATTGACTTCGATGACCTCGGGGCTCCAAATGGAAGATCGAAAATCAGTTTGAGTGGCTAGCGTTTATGAAAACTCAATACATCGTCGAAGAGAAGAAATTCCCAATGACGAATGATTCAAAGTTAAACGAGTGAAAATCCAACTGATTATTTGTTACGTGAATCTATAAATCACTGCAATTCCAACATTCTCATATTCTTCGCTGCAGCGGCGATAGCAAGTTTTCTTAATTCGTCTCGATTGATAAACGTTGCGTTATCGTTGCCGTAATTTATGATATTTTCGTGATAACTTACGTTTCGTAACGCCTTGAATATCTTTCGTTAGTTTCGGTCACTCTTCCTACGATCAACTGATGTGTAGAGCAAGCTCCGTCCGGTTAAATATACCGCCGGGTTTCCCCCCACTTTTAACCTGTAGATCACAATTATCCGATTCATGTTCTCGTGCACTAACGTGCATTTTACAAGTCTGATAAATAACTGACGTTTCAATCTTGAAATTTATCCTCACGATGTTTTTCCCCAACTATCGTTATCGTTTTTTTTTTTTTATTCATAAACGTCTCGGAGGATTCTTTTTGGACGAGTACACAAGACACTTTCGCAATAGTATTTTCAAGTCATTCCGAAACAATTCTCAAATTATTTGTGCAAAAATTAATTTTGTCTCATTTTTCTCTTCTTCAGTTTTTTTTTTTGCTTTAAATTGTTCTCTCGAAAATTGAGTGTTTCTGAGAAACTTGACAATTTTCGTATCGGAAATTGATTCAACCTGGAGGAAAAATGTTATTCAGCTATTTATAAAGTGAGTAGAATTGTTTAAATCTATCGATTGAATATTTCGACTTGAATAAGTTACGCGTGTTTGCGTGTCAAATACTCGAGAGATTTAAATTGTCTCGATAAGAACGATTGGAGGCTCAGTGACGAGAGAACTCCTACGTCGATGAAAAATGACGTGGCGCAAGAAAAGTTCTCGTAAGGCCCTGAATCCCTCGGTTGAACTTTCCTTCATCGTCGTATCTCGACAAGGAAGGCGTAAAAGTGTGGGATTAGCAAAAATTGGATCTTTTTCTTGCTCGAAAACAGCAAAGTGTTGACTGAAAAGCTTGAAAAAAAAGATTAACGATGGTGAAGGAAGAAAAGAAAAAGCGAGATGCGTGTTAAAATTGGATTTCATTAATCAATTGATTTATTGTATAATTATCAATAAAGAAATATCGAACTAGAATAATTGGATATAAAAGCTCGAAGCTTACAACGACGTGGATTCGACCAAGACGCAAAAAAGGAACAAAAATCATAAAGAAAATGAAAAGAACAAAAAACGATCAAGGATGCGAGAAAGATATATGGAGGAGTATCAGAGTGTCGCGGGGCTCAATAGTACGACGATAATGGTAAAAACTACGAGAATCATTAGATCCTTTCCTAACGCTATATACAAGATTACGCAACGGTGGCGCAATTTTTTTCTTTTTCCTTTTAATGTCTTTTCATTCGCACCACCAGTTCTTCGTAGAAGAAAAGCACAATGAAAAAAATGAGCCGTGAGAAAATTGAAATCTCTCATGTCAACAGTCAAACGGTCAAACTTTGGGAAGGAAATTATCCGCGAGAATCTCTAATCGGGTTCGATCAACGAAGTAACATGGGAAAACATTCTACGCCTGAAAAATGTCAGTTTTTAAGGAGAAAACGGTACAAGAGAAAAATAAACGAGCGGCTTAGAATAGAGTTAAATAGTGGAACGTATAAATAGCTCAGATTCGTGAGCGTCATTGCGATCAGATATAGGGGGAAAAAGGGGAGGGGGGGGGGGGGAGAAAACCTACGAATGACTTGTGATTGAAAAACACGTGATAAAAAATCATGAACGACTCTGGATCGATGGATACGAGGGAGCTAATCAGATGTAGCGAACGTTGATCGAAAAATAACGGAATAAGAAAAGCGCACGATCTCACGTGGGCGGCAATTTCTTCAAATCGAGATCGTCGAAATAGGGATGTTGAAGAGCCGCTCGGGCTGATATCCTTTTCTCAGGGTTGTAGATGAGCATCGCTTGCAAAAGATCGAGACCAGACTTGTCCAACGTCTTAACCTGGTTCGCTAAATTGTTCGTTGTCCAATTTGGGAAGGTGGCTTTGTAATCGGAGAGTTGAGTTACGCCGGGCCATATTTCATCGGTCGGCGTTCTCAAGACACTGAAACAACAAAAACGTAGGTTCATTTTCAATGGATTCAAACGATTTTTCATCGATCGTGCCTAGACAGATGGTAATTTTTTTCAAGTTCTTCAACGTTTGGCAATGATGAAACTGATTTTACTTACTCAAACATTTCTATCTTTGCAAATATGATTTTTAGGGCCAAATTTAATGAAATTTTAATTTTATTAATTAGATCAGCTGGAGAAAGCATTGACGAGCGTAGAAATAGTCTCGAGGGATCAGGAAGATGGAGTTTTACCGAAATATTCTGAAAAGCTGATCAATCTCGCTGTCGCCCTGGAAAAGGGGCTTTTTCGTGGCCATCTCGGCGAAAATACAGCCGATGCTCCAGACGTCGATAGCGCAGGAATATCGGTTGGAGCCGAGAAGAATTTCCGGTGCTCTGTACCAAAGCGTCACAACCTCATGCGTATAAACTCGCACAGGAATCCCAAAAGCTCGTCCCAGACCAAAATCCGCGACTTTTATGCCGCCCCGTTTGTCGATCAGCAAGTTTTGTGGCTTCAAATCTCGATGCAGGACTCTCCGCTTGTGGCAAAACAGAACTGCTCTCGTGATCTGCAAAACAATCGAATATTTATTATTCATTCACGATTATATTCTCAACTATCCTTCCATTTTATTGCCCACTCTATTTTAACCCTTCGAGTGCACACCCAAAGTGCATATTGGGTCAATCTGACCCAAGGCGTTTTGCAAATCGTTGTATTCTGGTAAATATGCATTTTGTGTTTTTTGTGTACAGACGTTTTTTGTAGTAAATTATCCATATTTTGTGGCCCTAAATTTATGTTTTAACGGAAACAAAAATTGAATGCCAAACAATCGGTGACAGATAATTTTCAGGGTCAAAACGACCCAGTATGCACTCAAAGGGTTAAAATTCTCGTTCGTATGTACCAAGTATCGACAAGAGCCTGTTCTATTCCCTTTTCCACGTTTATATCACAGTCTCTTTTTTTTTCCCATATTTTACTCTTTTCTACTTATTCCATCGTTTTTTTCAATCACTGTTCCCCGATGCTGTTTCAAAATTTTCCAAAACACATCATCGATGCATTCGATTGTTACTTATGAACAAAATTCTGTACATTTTTCACAGGCTTTTGTGAAACTGATTCAGATTTTTCCTTCGCATTGATGTTTTTCTCAAAGTTGTTTCATTTTCAAATTAGATAGAAATAATTATCCTGTATTTTTTGGAGAATATTTCCAATGTCCATTCACGGTATTTGTATATTTTTGTTTTTATTTTTTTTTTACCTGACAAAGATAAGATTTGACGGTTTCAGGCTCCATGAGTTTTCCACTGCCCAGGCTGTCCATGTATTTTTTCAAGTCCATAGTTAGATACTCGAAGATGAGATAGAGACGAGACTCTTCCATGAGGACGTCGGAAAGGCCGACGATGTTGGGGTGTTTGAGTTCTTTGAGGAGGGATATCTCCCTGATGGCCGTCGAGGGAATGCCTTCGTCGTCGCTCTCCAGTCTGATTTTTTTCATTGCAACAATTTCCCCAGTTTTCTTGTGTCTGCCTTTGTACACGACGCCGTACGTTCCTGGGAAATGTTATAAATGAAATATATCGCGTTCGAATGGAAATTCGGGCGTCGATCGAGTGCAACAAGAATGATGTAATTTTTTTAATTCTCGACAGGTGCAAATTTTCAAGTGGCGGGGGCGATTTTTCCTCGTCACTTTCAACGAGGAAATCAACCGGTTTCGCTGCCTTTCGGTTTTCAAGAGATCGAACAATTGCATTTGTTGCTGGATAAAACGTCTACGATTTTTTCATTGAATCGGAAAATTTGGGTGTTATCGGAAGAAAAGGTATTTGGAAATGGAATGAACGGCAGGGCGGACCTGTGTATGCACCAGCGAGAGAGACAGCGACAACTTCGTAACAACTTACCCTCGCCAATTTTCTCGATCTTGACGAAATTCTCCATCTCCTCGCTGGATCAGTGATTTCTTCACTTAATGAGTTCAACGATCTTCACTCGCAACGAACAACCGATAACTATTCAACTTGTAGTTTCTCTTTCATTTACAAAATGACTAAAGTTCCTGCCGGACGCCACTTTTGTGCCGGAACGTTGGTCTCTGCTTGCCTGGCCCTCATGTAACGCTCAAATTCAAACGCTCACACGCCATATTGATAAACACGTTTGAAAAGTGAAGGTCGGCTCAGTTCGGTCGGACTCGGTTTTTTACGATCGTTATGCCGTCGCCTGATTGACATTTTTTTCAACTAATTTTTTTTACCAACGGTCGGTAATGAAGAATTTACACATCTGCAATGCGTCAACATGAGAAAAAAACGTCAAATTTGTCAATCGAAAGATCCGGAAATGAAAGAAAGCGCAAATTATTCAAAAATGATTTATTCTCAAGGATTATTTTGTCCTTATATAATACAAGTTCCTAATATCGTTCAATTTTCGATACTTTCGTCTTATTTCTTCACACTCCTGTCATTGACACGTCAAGCGTGTCCTCGACATTGGCTGCTTATTGCTCGTATATTCGAAATACTGCGAGCCAACCCGAACGAGACTTTCCGACTTCTTTCCACTCGTTACTTTTTCGTATCATTGAAAATATGCGGATAAAATTTTAATTCGTCGAAAAAAAAATGACAATGCTTTTCCGAAGCAAGGATCAAACCAAAATAATGAAAAAAGCGCGATCGGATTGGTCGAAGAACTTTCCTCATTCGTAATGACGGAATAAAAACTATGAAGGTTGCGACAAGAACGCGTAGGCGCAAAAGCTATGAGAGCGATGAAGAAAAAACTTGGGCATTTGGGAACCGCGTCGATTTATCGACTTGACGAATCGACCGAAGAGCAAAAAATAATCCAACTTTTTGAACGAGATTCATTTTTGTTATTTGTGTGTTTTTGGTGTTGCGAATGTAGTGCGCAATACTGTGAGGGAAATTGAACTATTTTTGGGCCGACTCGTTAACAACGCGTTTCGCGAATTGTCACTTATGTCACTTTTTTTTTGTTTCGTTTATATACATTCGTATATAGAACAAGAATATTCAATGTTCATGAATTAGAGAAAATTCGGAGAATAATTTTATCGTGGAAATTGATATCCTCCACTCGCATAGCCTAAACCAACACCTCGTTGGGTGTGAGTCGTCGCTCTCGCCACTTCGTATTGTTGTTCCATATTGTTGAACATTTCTTCCTGCTTCTTCAGTATATCCGGCTTATTTCCAGATGGTTGAGGAACGACCGGCGTATCGTCCTTAATCCCCATGAGTCTTTTGAACTTTGCCGTAACCTTGCCGTCTTGATCGTGAGTAAAGGTCGTCCCCATCCACGTATTGGCGGTTGACGCTGTCGTTGCCGCTTTACCTTCCTCCTGTTTAGACTGAGATTTCCCAACGCGGAGACCATTAATATAACGCGTATGTGCGATTTGAAACTAAATACCCTCAAATATTAAGCAAGTTGTCAAAAATCCATCGTTCGCTCGTTGTAATCCGAGGAAATATTTAGGCCAAGAGAATCCGGTTAGGAATTCATAAGCATTCCATAATTAACAAATAGGCCACATACAGTTGAATGGAAAGCGATAAAAAATGATGACGCTACTTAAATCAATGCTCAGCTTTTACACCGAATTCGTATTACGTTATTCTTGTTACGTAAACAAAATATTATTGACAATGAATTGTAAAAGCATCGACTGATAAAACCAAATTTTCCGATGGCATCTTATTCTGTTTTCTCAGGGATGATCTACAATTTTTTTAAAACTCGAACTTTGCGGTCTATCATCGTTGGAATTTTTTTACGTTGATTAGACTTGGGCGGCTACATAAATTCATCCTTACGATGTTTAAATTTTGAATTAAAATTGGTAGGAAATCATTGTGAAAAGTTTTTCTAGTTGGGCGGAATAAGTTGTTGAACCATCGGATGGGTTATTGAACGGAAAAGTTCGGTCGATATTTGGCTACTAAAAAGGTGAAAAGAAAGCTCACCTTATTGGCCCAAAGAAGTTTCCTCTTTTGTATCTGTTCAGCGTATTTGCCTTGAGTAGCAGTTGCGAGCGGGTTGTAATAATTAGGTTCACCGACGATTGCAGGGAGAACGGGTTCGCCAACGGGAGGTTTGAGCTCGATGCCCAATTTCTCGAGTTGTGCTAATTTATTCCGACCCATAGCGGCTCTGAAGGAAGATTGCATCGTCGACGAGCGTTCTTTCGATCTCGATCGCGATCGAGTTTTTTCCTTCTTCTCGCGGGAGGATCTATCCTCCCGGTGACGTAATTCTTTGGTTCTGTCGTCGCGCGACTGACGTCGGTTTCGATCTCGGTCTCGTCGATAACTCCGCTCGGAACGATCTCGTTCGCGATCCCTTCGATCCTCCCTATGATCGTTCTTATCGCGATCCTCATACCGATTATCTTCCCTGCACGAGCTCGAAGACTTTCGATCCCGTCGACGTTCGTCGAGCTCCCGCGACGACCTTCTCCCATCGTCGCGAGATTTCCTCGATTCACGCGATTCTCCGCGAGCATGCTCACTCCGATAACGTCTCTCCTCGTAAGACGAACGTCCCGATCTGCTGCTGCCTTCTCGGGAACGATGCCTCTCGCTGCTTTTCTCACCCCGGCCCCGATGATGATGATGATGATCCTCCCGCGAACTCGACGGATTGGTCTCATGGTCCGAACGCCTGTAAAACGATTACGTTCTGCAGGGGTATACCACACAGATTCGTATTATTATTCCAATCCGACCCAACGAACCTAACCAATTACAATTATCCTTACAAATTTTTCTCGTATTCCCCGAAATTCAATTTATTCTTCCGTACTATGCTGTACCAACGAAATTTCTCAATTTTATGGCGTCCACAACATTAATATGCACTTGTACAATTATTTTTGACAACGAATTCAAATTTTAACCCTTCGAGTGCACACCTCCTATGAGTGCATATTGGGTCAATCTGACCCGATGGGTTTTTCAAATCATTGTATTCCGGTAAATATGAATTTTCTGTTTTTTGTTGTTGTAGAAACATTTTTTGTAGTTGATTATCCATATTGTATAGCCAGAAGTTGATTTTTTCACGAAAACGAAAATTGAATGCCAAAACGTTCGTTGCCATTAAATGCGGAACAATCGGTGACAGAAAATTGTTGGGATCCAAACGACCCAGTATGCACTCGAAGGGTTGAAAAAACCTCTCTACGATGCAAACTTCAACGGCGTTTTTACAGCACATCCAGAAAAAAAATGGCTGTGGACGACGGTTCACTTGTTACCTGGCTCAGTCATCCGACAACATTGTAAAACGCGACTGAAGAAAACTTCACAATGTTTTTTCGATGTATTGCAATAAAGTGAATGTACTCTCGATGAATTAGTATTTTTTTCTTATATCTGGGAGGACAAAAAAAAACGTAGAAACGTGGAAAGAACCAAACCAGCCTACCTCTGGTCTGTGGGCGAAGTTCTCTGCCTCGAGGATTCCTTTCTCGAGGCGGAGTTACGATGTTCATGAGCAGGACTGTGGTTCCCCGAATCCTCGGATGAATTGTTGTTGTTGCTTTCCTGGAGATACGAAAAAAAAAGAAAAAAAAATTTATATTTGTCTTAATTTATTTACAACACTCGTTTCAACATCGACTTCGACGGGATGAAAACGAACGAAAATAAAAATAAAGAAAATCTATCATTGTACAGAGGCATCGAAAAAAAAAAAACAACTGATGACGCCTCTACGGTAGTGTTGTTGTCTCATTAAAGAATACAAATGTGCAGAGAGAAAAAGGCGCTTCGTCCCAAGATTTGTTCATGTGTTAGTCGGGTTTTCCAATTTGGCAATTTCTAGATTTTTTATGAGGCCGTTCCAGCCAAGGAGACAAAGATTTGAGAATACGTATTTTTCGTTCTGTTCTGTTTTTTAGTGTTTTGCTTCTCATTACTTTTCCAAAATGTTTCATACGCTTAGCTGACTGCAAGTTTTTTTGCGTTTTTTTTTCAATGTTTGCCATTTGAATAAATATTTGTTGTTTCACGTTCTGTGTTCTGAGAGTGTTACCTTCTTTCAGCTTCCTCTACTCACCTATTTCTTCGGTATAGGACTTGGGGGTAGACTTGCAAGACCCTCGCACAGCATTGACCTTGCCGAGGTGCGTAGATATTGTATCATGTATTACCAACAGAGCTACGTGTTAATATTCTCTCACGAAATGGCATAATTTACCATTTTACTTATCAATTAAGAGCTTCTAATGACTTTTTTATTGTTTTCTTGACTTTCTCAACAATTTTTTCAATCCTACACCGATTCTTTTTCTCCCATGAATAATCAAGCTAAATTTTGTTGCTGAAGCAGCCAAAACTGCTCTTTCAGAGAGAAAACAACACAAGAGAAAAAATTGGAAAGCACGACCTTGCATATCATTTTTTTTTCACAACAAAATCAGCGCCCGCGCTCGTGCCTTCTTTTTTTTTCAATTTTTTTTTCACGATTTTTACACGAGCCATTTACCCAAAAAGAAATCATCGTTTTGCAATCATTTTTTGTACCTCACTCATGTCCATTTGTACTGGGTCGTAATTGGCGTCGCTGGATCTTCTCTCTAGGCTTGCCGAGCCTTTCGAACAAGGCATCTTGAAAAAGAAAAACAGTTCCAAATTGTCATTGATTACATTTAAACAAAGATTCATCGTCGAATCGATTTTGAAGAAGAAAGAAACGAGCAGTCCGAAATCATTGCGATCGATCAATTTTTCCGACATTTTTCGAAATATGCGCGACAAATATTGGAAGAAAAGTACAGCGAATTTCGGAAAGTGTTGCACTGTGGGAACAATTTTCGCGTGGAATAGTTTACGTGCGATTTTTGTTCGTATTCGTCAAGATTTTTCATACTTTTTAACCAAGAAAGCACAATTTTTTCGCTAGCCAAAGATCTGATGAGAGTTATAGAATTCGTATTTAGTGATTAACTAATTTAGTAAGGCCAACGGGAAGAACACTTGGCGGAAACAGGTGAACGGCCAAATTAAAAAAAAACTTCAACAACCGGAGTGGAAAGCCAACAAACATTGTCGCAATAAGTTCCGCATTATGAAAATAAAAAAAAATGGTGTCTCAGATGCTAATGAACACTCCCGTTCTTACCTTCGTGTCTTCTGAATTATTGCTGTTGTCACCATCGCTTCCGTAATTCGCCAATGAATCCATTATTCCGTGATTAAAATCCGGATGGAAAGGAGGAACAAGACCCCGAATTATTGTTGGATCCAACTGTGCGTTGTTGCTTGTGCGAGCAAGGAAAAAACGAATAAACCACTCAGTTCCCCCTCAAAGCGTACTGATCATTGATTATGCGCTAGAGGTTGTGTAGCTGCTTTCGGAAGTGCGTATGTCTGCCATTTGCGCCAGCGCCGAGCGCGATGCATCGTGTGCATGTATTTTTGGGGGTAGGACTGCTCCCCTCTCCAAGTTTGACCAATCGCTGAGTACGGAAATCCCCAGAAACCCCAAAACGCAGGAAGCCGCTAGAGAGCACTCGCCACTCGGGCTGCTGGCACGAAATAAAAAATTGCTTATTATGAAAAATCGAACACAAATACTACAAATTGCAAATAATGCTTTCGCCTAAACTATGCACTGCCAGAAACAAGGTCATTTTGCAGACTCAAAGCAATATTTTGAATATTTGGGATCTACAAGGTCATTCTACCTCTATATCATCACATAAAATGCTTTCGATTCTGGAGTGAGTCTACTTTCCAGAACATGAAAAAAATGTAACGAACTTTAGCCAAAAAATGAAATCGTTTTTACGTAAAAGCTTGCGACTCTCAAATTAAAAAAATAGATTGGGTCCGCAACAAAAACCTAATGATTTCTAGTCCATGGGAATAGGGGCGAGATCCGAATTTCGTACTGTTATATCCACACGCCCATGCAACAGACTTCAATTAATTATTAACAAACTATCATTCGTAAACTATAAAGGTATTAATTTGCCTAAACATTGCCCAAGTAATAGCAATAATAAAAAATAATGATCATTAATTTTCGCTGGCCAAGGTAACAAGCAAAGAACGAGGTGGGCAGAAGCAGCCAAAACAGCTGTTCCCTACAATTGTGTTGATGAAATATTGACAAGATTGACACAAGTCATAACCTAACTTTTCTGTCTCACAAATAAAACAATATTAGTTAATGAAATAAATAAGATTGTGAGAAAAATGTCGTTCCTCCGAGGATCGGCGAACTATGTGTGGTGTACGACAAGTGTTTTGGGTAAAGGTGCGACAGGAGCAGTGTTCCAGGGAGTGAATAAAAACAACGGTGAGCCAGTAGCGGTAAAAACGTTTAATCAATTAAGTCAAATGCGTCCGTTAGATGTGCAGATGCGAGAATTCCAAGTGTTGAAGAAAGTAAAGCACGAAAACATTGTCAAATTGTTGGCGATCGAAGAGGAGCAAGATGGTCGTGGCAAGGTGATAGTTATGGAACTATGTACCGGCGGTAGTTTGTTCAATATCCTCGACGATCCCGAGAACACGTACGGCTTGGCAGAAAGAGAATTTCTCCTTGTCTTGCGTCATCTTTCCGCTGGAATGAAACATCTCCGTGACAATAATCTTGTCCACCGAGACTTGAAGCCAGGCAACATAATGAAATTCGTAGAAGAGGATGGTAGTACGGTTTACAAGCTAACGGACTTTGGCGCCGCTCGTGAGTTGCACGAAGATCAACAATTCGTGTCCCTTTATGGCACAGAGGAATATTTGCATCCGGACATGTACGAACGAGCTGTTTTGAGGAAACCAGTCGGCAAGAGTTTCGGAGCCACCGTAGATTTATGGTCGATAGGTGTAACGCTGTACCACGTAGCAACGGGGAATTTACCATTCAGGCCATTCGGGGGACGTAGAAATAAGGAGACCATGTTTTACATAACGACGAAAAAAGCTTCTGGTGTCATATCTGGTACCCAATTGTCGGATAACGGACCCATAGAATGGAGCAGTGATTTGCCTGACAATTGTAGACTAAGTTACGGGCTTAAAAAAATAGTGACGCCTTTACTAGCCGGACTGCTGGAAGTCGACAGACAAAAGATTTGGAGTTTCGATAGATTCTTTGGCCAAGTTACGGACACCTTGGCGAGACGAGCGATTCACATATTTCACGTTCATAGAGCCGAATCCATTCAAGTGTATCTTCATCCGGATGAGAAATTGGCCGCTTTTCAGAGTTACGTTCAAGAACAGACGGACGTTGGAAGCCACACGCAAATATTGTTGTACGGAAATTCTCGACTTACCGATCATCACGTGGATGAATCAACACCGGGGAAGGGATATCCAATTACCAGTTTGGAAGAACCATTGATGTTGTTTTCACGAGAGAATAACAATGTCACGCTAAAAACTGATATCATCAGCGAGGAACAATCAGTTTTTCCTGTTTTTGCTAATCTCGTATCCGTTGAGAACGACGCTAGTCAAGCGAAGCTGGCATGCTCCGTCGGACACTCGTGCAAACGTCAAATCGACAAAATCGCCCTTTCGAGCAAACTCTCCGACGACGCCGTTCGAGCTTTCACCACCCTCGTCTCAAATCAACTGACACGTGTTCTTGAGAAATCCAATCGTGCTAAGGAACTCACTAGGGCAACAGAAAATACCGCAGGCGCCCTTGAAAGAAGCGAAAATCTTGCGAGGGATATTATCGAGAAATACGGCGACGATGACGCTCGCGGTATTTTTGAGATTAATAAAAATTGGCGACGAGAACTTGACTCGAGAAGCAAACAGCTCTCGAACGAACTTGCACCAGCAATCAATCAACTACATCAGAGGTTCGTGCTGTATCAAAAATAAGAAGTTCAAATTAAAATTCAATTTATTTAACGAATAACGATTTTCACCAAAATAAGCATGAAAATTCACAACGTTCGATTACAACGAAATTTTGTTCCGATCATATTACTCAACTTCGCTCCGATTTAGTCAATTTCAGCTGCAATAATTCATTTCATAAGAGATTGTGAAATAAAAGTAGAAAATGAAAATTTCACTTATCAAAAAATCGACTTCTTGTTGGTGCACTCCACGAGAAACTGTGGAGCAAAATGTGTGCAAACAGCATGAACTTGAAGGATGAATTTTGTTGGAGATTTAAGACGCTCCGATTATTCAATTTTTGTATTGATATCGTCATCACATCGGTGTAATATTCTTTCAGGTACGTGAAGGAAGCCAATCTTTCGAGCGAATGGGAAAGTGGAGTACGTCAATTGATCTGTCCATGGAAGAGTAAAGCTGGTCAAAGGGCTGCGACCCTCGTTGATAGACTTCGCGATGGTTGGCAGCATCTTCTTAGAGACCGGGCAACCAGGAGCCTCACGTATAACGATGAACAATTTCACGTATTAGAGCGCATAAAGGTACAAATCACTCTTTTTCCAACTTTTTAAAACTCTTTCTCCCTCCTGTTGAGTTGTATTCATCAAAGTTGCGGAATACACGTTTTTGTCGAAGTTTGGCGAACGACGTCTCCCCAGATAGAGAATTGTGCGAAAGTGGATTCTGAATTTTAGGGGATGACGGATGAAATTCATCACTTCAATAATTTTTAACCCTCAGTAGACACACATGGGTCTGGGGTGTCCTACCCATTCAGCGAATAGCGTGAATTTCTCGACTTTCGTATCGATTACCATTAAATAACAAAATAACAAAGGAGAATTTTTATCCACCACCAGGCTCTCTTTCTATAAGATCCAAAACAACTTTCCTGAATTTTTTCCCATTTTTTAAACGAGTCCGAGGACAGTAAAAAACGGTAGGACGCCCCAGGCCCATGTGTGTCTAGAGAGGTGCGCTAATTGTAATGTGCCTACGGAGGGTTAGAAGAACGTGAATGATTTATTATAAATAATCCAACAGGTAACCGAAACGGGACGTCGTTTGAAAACTCTTTTGGAGTCCGAGTGCATACCATCGATAACGCAACGTTCGGAGTGTCTTGCGGATTGGTACAAGATGGCCCAGACGGTTTACTTACAGACGCAAATCCTGGACAAAGATATGAGCAACTATCAACGTTCACTGGACACGTACTCGTACAGACTTTGGCAAGAGACAACCGACCGATACGAGTCTTTGTCGCGTCTGATTAAGAGGCTTCCCGATAGGCAAGGCGGTGGTCATACGTGTACACTTTCCGGCTGCATTCAGCAGCACGAAGAAGGCACAAAGAAGTGGCAAAATATTTGTGATACGCAGGAGCAAATAGCGCGTATACTTGCTGACAATGGTTCGCTGGTTAAGCAACTTTTCCGACTCTCAATACAAAACGACAAATGTGACGAGGCGAACGATGACAACGACGAGAACGTGAACGATGACGAAGAGGGTGACGATCCTGTTGAAGAATATCACATTTGATGAAAATCAATAGATTTATTAACAACGATTACTATGATTATTCCGGTGATTCGCGCGGTTCGATCAAAGAACGGACTCTTTGTCGATGTTTTTGTTCCTTGTGCCGCTCCTGTACAGTTTCGAAGTGTCGTAGCAGCTTGTTGAAGTCGATGTTCTCGGAGGTCACAATTGTCGTGGGTTCAGCGAGAGTTGACAACGGTATAGCTGCCAAACGTCTGTGCAGGGTTAAAAATGCCTCGCTCTGTGGTAAAATCATCACGAGTCCGTAGAGAGCCCTCACCAAGTCTTGATTCCGTTCTCTCTCCAATAATTCCAGCCTCAAGTCTAACGAAAAAAATCATCAATTATTCACGTATTTCCTTCATACATATACTTTTTTTACCAACTTGTAATATACCGTTTTGACGTACATGTAAATATAGGTGATTCGATCAGTTGAACCAACTTGTCTATTTCCGCTAAAAACTCTACGGTCACTTCTATATTCCCACTGTTAATTATGTTAAGAATAACAAGCAAATTAGTGTTGGGGCCTTGAGGCATGATGTAAAATTTTTGTCTACGTAGTTGATTAAAAAAAAATTAACCCTTCGAGGGCACACCTCTTATAAGTGCATATTGGGTCAATCTGACCCAAGGCCTTTTTCAAATCGTTGTATTCCTGCAAATATGCATTTTTTGTATATTTTTTCTTTTTGTAGTAAATGATCCATTTTTTATGGCCCTAAATTAATTTTTTCACGAAAACGAGAATTAAATGCCACAACATTCGTTGCCATTAAATGCCAAACAATCGGTGAAAGAAAATTGTTGAGGTCAGAACGACCCAGTATGTACTCGAAGGGTTAAGCGTCCAAGGCTCGAATAGTCCAGTCGCCACTGATTGTCTGACGAGTATGAAAATGACAAAAGGATACAAGGATCTCACGAGACGACAGGCGTGTGCGTAATTCCGTGTCAAAAAGCACAATGCCAATGTAGCCACAGGATTGTGACACCAAGACTCGTATAGACAGATAAACAACTCACGGCTCTCCTGTTTCATCAAAAATACACAAACGTTATTCCATACTTGTGAAGTATCGATTTCGAAGTTAGCAGAATTGAAAGACAAGGTAATTTCGATAGTATTGCTAATTGTTGTACAAATTCAGGCTACAATTGGGCAATAGTTCTTTCCTGAGTCCTCGTAGTGAAGAAAATGTAAAAATTTTGAAAATTGTTCGGAGTTTCGTGCATATTCCAAGTTCGAATTCGATAACATTTTGGAATGAAAGAAAAAACATAAAAAAATGTATGAATACCTCTGAATTCCAATCTTTGAGTTTCATACGAAGATCAAACAATTCCGAGCTGGTCAGTAAAATAATATTCAAGGTTTGTACCATGATGCATGCGAAACGAAGATTTTGTTCCTTGAGCAATATTTTGGCCAATATTTTGTAAATGTCTTCGGCACTGAGAAGCAAACAAAGCTCTCGTATGATGAAAGCACCTCGATCCTCAAGAAGATGTCTGTCGGTTGAGAAAAGCCTCAAAAGATTGACAATGAATTTGGTGAAATATTTGTTAGCAACGCCAGTGTCCTCGATCGATGAATCGAGGTTTTTTTCGCTCTCTTTACTTTTTTCCTCGATGTAGGGCGAGCCTATTATTTCGGCCATTACGACTAAATTCTGTTGAACAACTTCGTCGGAAGTGTCGCTGAGTGTGCGCATCAAAACAGGAAACAGATCGTCGATGTGACGGTACATTTTGTTCGGAATGTTTTGGAATAGTCGATGAATCCATTTGAGAACCGCTACTTTTGTTTGTACGGAAGTGTGCATCAAATGCTTCGTTAAAACTTCAACGACGCTGGAAAGATCGAGACTCTCAGCCAGGGAACCTCGTTCCTTGTCACCACCCTCGTTCACGAGCTTCATCAAATCGGCATTAACACGAGTAGCTGTTTCTTTTATACTTTTTCTTCCGTCGCCCTCGTAAGCAAGACACGGCAATATTGCCACCAAAATTCCAGAAATCGAGGGCAACATAGACGTACCGGACAATTGTACAAATTCACGAATCCACGTGATAGCGGTAAGCTGGAGAATTTCGTCAGTGCTCTGAGCATGTGCAATGAGGATATTTATCATCGCTCCAAAATCTACACGAGCAGGATCCGCCTTGATACTGTGCAAAAATTCTCCCAGTACAGTATCCGTGATTTTTTTTATCTCCGGATTTGGATCTTCCAATATTCTGTACAAACCGTCCAGAATCTCTGGCAAAAATATTATGAAATCCATATCCGGTACAGCATCCAGTACGGATACCCAGGCGATTACAAACTGTCGACCAAACGCATTTTTCGTGTATATTCGCTCTCTCAGTAGAGGCATGAATCCAACGAGATCAAACATTCCGCTCTCTGTTACAATATCCTGCAATTTTTCACGCAAATATCAGCATAAAAAGACGTGATCAAAAAAGTTATTCGCTCTGTACTTTTTAGTGAAAATTTTTTCTAATAACTAAATATTTCTGCAGATTCCATTCCATTATTTTTCCCAAACTTCAATAATTCATTGCATAAGAAAATTTTGGAAACACACATTCAGGCAATAATTTTCTAGCATTCTTGTACTCCCTGTTTGTTGTAATAGCATGCCAGTCTTGACAAAAAAGCAACAAAAGCCAAAAAAGTTTATACAAATATTGGGAGCAGGAACCTTCATCAAACGATCCAAAAGTTCGGTGGCCATTTTAACGCTTTGTTCCGAGTCGCAAGCCAGTTTGCTCAGAGCTCCAAAGATATCGGTGAAGAGTGGCAGAACGGCTCCTCTTGCTATTTTGACAACATTGTAGAGGCTTTCGCAAGCGTAATATCGTACGTGAACATCAGGATCGCAGAAACACGCCAATATTGGATGGACCAAGTCCTCCGTATATTGACCGGTCTCCTTACCAAGTCCAACTGCGATTGCAGCCAAACCGATAAGACCTCCTTTCCTTGTGTGTGGATTTTGCGATGTTGCAAAATCTTGACCAAGAACTTTCAACAATCGTTTTATCTGCACGGTATTATTACGAACTGCAAACTCCTTGACCATTCTGTCAAACGGATTGTTGTTGTTATTGTTTTACATAACCTCGATCTCGATCGTACATAACCTCAAACTCACTTTTCGATTTCTAACGCAGCGGGCTTTCTCTTCTCGTACATTTTGTCACTGAGAGATCTCACGCAAGCCGCACTCAGCGGTGCGTAATCCCTCTCGGATATCATCGTTTTTATTCTTTTGTTTTTTGACTAATTCGACAGTGATTTGACGGGTGACAGCCCAACCCGGAAATGACAGGTAGGAAGCATTCAACAGAACATCCCGTGATCTCGTGACTCCGTAAAGTGGCGCCTTCGTAAAATTGCGATACATTTTGGTACTAACCTCAAATATGCAATTGAATTTATTGCACTAAAGATTCAATTATTCCGAGACGAACAATTGAGATTCTGATTTCTTGAAAAACACGCAGAGACAGAGCAGCGTGCATCATTGGATGCACCCTCTACTCCCACACTATCTTCGAGCCATCCAAACTAATAAATGTTGCATCCTGCAACAGCTGGTAGTTGAACGACGGAAGTAGAAAAACAAAAAAAAATTTTGAAAATTCTAAATGGTAACCAGAAGAAATATATCATGAAGTTTTGAAAGCGGCAAGACTTGGAATCCAACTCAACAATGACACAATCCAATCAGACAACATAAGAAAATGCAGTTTTATAATGAGCACAATATGAAAAGTTTGCTACAAGGAAACCATCTTGCGTATGAAATTCATTTTGACATCATCTCACCGTACGTAGACCCAACTATTTTCCTTGAATCTCAAAAAAAATGTTAATCGCAACACCAAATTTTTTGCCACAAATTTTCAGCGACTCTTGATGGTTGTTGGGATAACATTGAAAATATTCTGATATATATTGGACCAATCACAGGACAACGTAGACTCTCGATATATGAAATAAAAATACACAACAAATATTATCAAAATAGTATAACCATTTATTTTTTTTTCGTAACAATGTATTCGAGTATAGGCAATATAACGATGATTTGTTTCAATGTGCTGTACATCTATTAATGTATACCCTATATGATATACCCGCAGCAGTGTAAATATATATATGTATCGTTCATATATAAAGTTGATCGAGCAGCAATAATTATCCAGCTATTTGTCTTTAAGTACCGAGAATACTAGATTGCAGCTAAAATACTAAGTAAATAAGTTGATTCGAAAGGTCAATATAGCTCGAAAAATGCTATGCCAAAAAAATAAAATCAGATCAAGTGTGTAATATGGGATAAAAGATGAGGACAACTAATTATCGCAGTGAAACACGAGCCTTTGGGGCCGATCCTCGTAGAAGTCATCCAACGCGCATACGCCCACCGTTCTTCCACGTGATGATTTCCATATGGACGGATTATATATAATTATTTTTTCATGTCTCGTAACATTACCAACGGTTTACAATGCCGAGGATTTGGAGAGGCCACGCATAGACGAGAGATATACGAGTTATTCCTTTAGCAGCCGTTGGTCGCTTGTTTAACTTCCAATAATTGAGGATAATTCTCGACTATATTCAATAGTATATCATCGATGTATGAGCGCAATTGAGTATTAACCTCTTGCTGTTCTTTCAAGGCTTGCCGCATCTGTCAAGAATTCAAAAATATTTATAAATTTACACACACGATTAATTTTTATACGAGGTGTCTAGCGGCCAATGGTTATAAATGTGACGAGGTTCCAAGCAGAAAATTTATAAATCTTTATTTTTTTACCATGCTCACTCTTGATTATTTATCGATTAACCCTTCGAGTGCAGACCTCCTATAAGTATATCTTGGGTCAATCTGACCCAAGGCCTTTTTTCAAATCGTTGTATTCCGGTAAATATGCATTTTTTGTTTTTTTTTTTGTAGAGACGTTTTTTGTAGTAAATTAACCGGATTTTATGGCCCTAAAATTATTTTTTGACGAAAACGAAAATTAAATGCCAAAACATTCGTTGCCATTAAATGACAAACAATCGGTGATAGAAAATTGTTCGGGTCAATATGACCCGGTATGCACTCGAAGGGTCAACATAGTTCAACGATTTCGTTCCTTTTATTGCTCGTTGAACAGAAATGATTGACGATCGAGCAAACAATCGCAGGAAGAATCTCGTACATCCAGCCCTTTAGGCGATGGAGGCTTTCTAACGCTTGCTTTAAAAGAGGCAATAAAAAATTTGATTTTACACAATGTTCAGAAAAATACAGAATTCACGATGCACATTTGCACTAGTATTTGGGCAAGGCTTTATAATCGAAGAACTTATCAAGAGCGAAGCCAATGGGACAAACGACGATATTGGACATTTCGATGCGAAGTACAACCACGAATCCAAATCTATATTCATGACCATTAGTTGGGAAATTCCCTGTAGATGTAACATAATAATAGTTCTTGGCACATATATTACCTCGGGCATCGTAAGAGGCTCTTTCGCGATACGAGTCGCTGGATTTCGATCGCGTATTGCATCAGCCGATAATTCAACGGCAAGACTGCATGCTCCATCGCGATCCGTTGAGTCCAGGGTATCGTAGCTCGGACGAGGTAAATTGAGCATTAGGAGTTCTCGACCGGCTTGAAGAGCTGCGGCGGCTTGCAATTCGTCTCGCGATTCCTCCAGTCCTTAAAGTTGGCAAATAAAATGAAATTATTTTAAAGCTTCAGCGGAGTTTTGATTAAGTTTCAATTTTTTTTCGATTAAAAAAGAAAAAAAAAACACCAGGAAAACTGCATCAAACACTCACGTTTATTTCGGGAACGTAACTGTGAGACTTCGTGCTCGAGCTCTTCAAGTTTCAGACGATCGTCACTTCGCGTACTCAATTCATCTCTCGCTGCATCCAAAAGAACTCGAGCTTCGTTACATCGCAAAAGAGCCTGTCGCTCCCCTTCCCGAACATCGCTTATTTCTCGACGAAGATCCTCGACCAAGCCGTCCAGGCGAGATCGATCTTCTCGTGCCGAATCCAATTGCTCACGTAACCTGGCAACCTGATCCCTTAGACTCGAACACTCGAGCTCAATCGTTTGCATCTTTATCGAACAATTTTCCAACTGCAATTGCTTCTCCCGCTCCAAACGGCAGGCCCATTCCCTGTGTCGTCGTTGTTCAACCTGCAAATTATTATTCCCATTATTATCTCTCAGTAAACATTCATTCGTTACAAATACTTCTTCAACTTTATTTGAATTATAAATATTCAAAAATCGAGGTCGTCTGAAATTTAACCTTTCGCGTGCACACATGCTATAAGTGCATGTTGGGTCAATTCGACCCAAGGCGTTGTTCAAATCGTCGTTCTCCAATAAATATGCATTTTTTTTTTTAGCCGTTTTTTGTAGTAAATGATCCACATTTTATGGTCCTAAATTTATTTTTCCACGAGATCGAAGGATTAAGCGTCTAAGGCTTGAATAGTCCAACATCGTCACAATATCGAAAACTCACAAAACAACGATTCATACAAATCATCCGGTCAATGATAATTATTTTATGAACTTCGGTAGAAGGAGTTTTTGGAAATACAAATAAAAATTTCACGAGGGACTCCGGACACTGAGCTTAACGACAATAAATTTTCATGCAAACCTCAAGCTTCTCCTCGGCCCTAGATTCGGCATCCTTGGCGGCTTCTTCAAGCATAAGTATTCTCGCTTGGAGTGTAGCATTTTCTTGTTTTGCTCTGGCGTATCGTTCCTCGCCAACTGAATGTGTTTCCGTCAACTCGTGCATCTGTTCCTGAATCATTCTTACCTGTGAACAAACATGAACAATAATTGAGTAATATTCGACATCGAGGGAATTTTCACACATTAATTAACTCCGTGAAGTAACTCCGGGACGGAAAAGAAAACTTGCCACGTATGACTGCATGTTTTTATTCCATGAGTTTGTGGTAAAGATTGTATCCGAGAAAAGCTATTGCACCAACAAGAACGATGGTGCTGAGAAAAGGCCAACCTGGCCATCCAAAAATTCCGTGACTAGCCAGACGACAACACGCCATTATTATTTGCAATTGTAATTGCGATCAAATTTCCAAATCAATGTGATAATGAAGATAAATACTAAAAATTTACAAAATTTTCTGATTTTCTGTCAACGAGAATTTGCCACGCTATTTGAAGCTGTCCGTTTGTTGATTATTCTTTTGTTCCCTCTCCAATCGACCATCGACTATGTGATAAACGCAGAGTGGGAAAATAAATCCTATTCATACTGTAAAAGGAAACGACGTTGTCGTTGTCGTTAAAGTTTCTTGCAAATGTTGATCAAACGTAAAAACTCAATGGATCTGAACCTTCGAAATCGAAGACACGTTATTGCTCGCCAAATTTGAAGGCGATTATTTTGCTAGAATTGGGAATATCGTAGACGAAACTTAACCTTCCGTAGACACACTACAATTAGCGCACCTCCCTAGACACACATGGGTCTGGGGTGTCCTACCATTTTTTACTGTACTTGGACTCGTTTAAAAAATCCGAAAAAAAATCAGAAAAGTTGTTTTGGATCTATAGAAAGAGAGCCTGCACTGGGTGTTGGATAAAAATTCTTTTTTATTATTGTTATTAAATGGTAATCAATACGAAAAACGAGAAATTCACGCCATTTGCTGAACCCCTGACCCATGTGTGTCTACTGAGGGTTAATGACTTTGGTATTCATTTTTGCTCTTTCAGTTTTTTTTTCGAATATGTTGAAAAACTTCCTAGTTATCGTATCACAAATTTTTGAAAAAATCTTTGACACACTGGATTTGAAAATATTTCACGATTTTCCAAATAACTCGTACAAGAAATTTACGAGGGGTCTTGAAAATTGGCACGTCTTCTAGCATTCGGGCAGGGTATATCAACGAAGAAAGGCCCCCGATGTTCAAATTCCGCGGGATAATTTTGATGGGCATCTCTGTTACGAAGTGGACGATCGGGGCGAATGACTCGACGATTGTTATGCTCGGAGTGATGATGATCTTGGCGAGGTTCATGAACATTGTAACTACGGGGTCTAAATCGCGTCTGTAGCCAAGCGAGGATTTTCGAACGTCGCGACAGGACAACGAAAAGGGTGACCGCGAAGAAGAGAAGGATCAAGATGAACGATAATCCAGGACTTGTTGGTTGCTCATCGCTATAGAAATTTTCGATCGGTTGATGATTCGAAGTTGTAAAAAACGGATGTACAAATGGGCACGTATCACTCGACTCGATTTTTCGTTGTGCATGATCGTTGCATACGTCGTTGTAAGCGTCGCAACATCGCCGCAACAGTTCACAGGTTGCTGTAAGATTTTCAAAAAATTCACCATTCAACCCTGAGAGACTATAATTTCATTGTTCTACCCTGGGTCTGCAAGACCCGACGCATTGAGGAAGCAATAATTTTCAAATGCTAGTCTCCTAATTTTATAAGTAAATCCGAGCCTTTGCACAAATTTCTATGGAAAATAATAACGAAATTTTTCTCAACACTGGGTCTTCCAGACCCAAGATTACTTTTAGGGGTTAAGAGCCAAAAAAATTGAGCAAAAAAAAAAAAGAATAATCATTGAAGAGGTTAAAAAAAAAATATCTATAAAGAACCGTCGCTTTTGGAAGATCTCCCTGAATCTTTGGTGTCGGAAGCTGCACCAGGTTGTGGTGGCGAAAACGACGAACAACGCATGGCCCAACAGATTTCGTTAGATTCTTATCTCCATCGCATGGAAGCGGCACCAGTGCGGTGATTAACACGCGACACAAAAACATGAATACGAAAGAGACAAGGAGACATCTGTGATCAAGAGTCCATTCGTTCTTATTCGGAAATTTGACATTTTTAACCGCTCGGAAAGCGAGGCCTTGTCGTCGAGCGAACTTAATCGAAAACTGAAAATTTATAACAAGAGGTTAAAGCTCCGATGTTTGAATGTTTCGAAACAATGGAGTTAAGACTTTTTGACTTATACTGAAAAAAAGGTTCGGTACTGGAGACAAACAATGGAGGGTGTAAACTTACCCTGTGGTTGAGATCAATAACATCGTCCTCGAGCGATACGTCGCTGTACATATCGTCGACAGCGTCGCAAGTTGATCCCCTTCCGGAACTATTGAAACTTCCGCTTCTGTATAGTTGACTAAAACAGAATGTCGTCATTTTTTACTCTTTTAATTAACACAAGTGTCAGATATATCGTGTCATTTGTATGTCCGATACGAGGCGTGAAGAATGTCGATAAGCAAAACAGTCCGCTCAGCATATATATATAGAATCTTTTCTACCGAGTGAATTATCGCAATACTAACTCGTAGTTTTCCATCACTACACGGAGAGAAAATAATATCAAAAATTAGTTTGGCATCACAGTTCCTCTGGTACCATGTCGCCCCTCCAACGGATTTTAGCAAAGACAGAGTAATTTTTAATTCATATTTTATTGAAAATTGCGGAAACTTTGACATTTCTCGCAAAATTTTGATAGTTTTCGCAATTTTGGTGAATTTCCGTTGTTTTGCAACGACGGAAGCTCCAATAATGCCCAATAAATTTACCTGGCAAGTGCGTTCGAGCCAAGCTGCCGCTGTCGTGTTGCTGTACTGTAAACAAATAATTAACATTCGATTATTGTCTGGGCAAACAAAGAGTGTGTATTTTAAAAAAATATCGATAAGCAATTGTTGTTTACCTGGGAGATGTTCGTCTGAGAGATGTTCTCAGCCAAGAGTGCCTCCCGATTGTCGAACACGGGCTGTTAGATTTTCTGCATAAATTATGAAAGCAATGAAACGAATTTCAATCAATATTATGTACAAATGACCTCAATACGATTAAACCTAGTTTATTCGAAAAGCTTCTCCTCCTCCGATGGTATGACAGCTTTTACTTTTCAAAAGAAACAAAAAATATTTGTCATTCGGTTGTTCTTGTTTTAATTCGAAATCCTGCCCGATTTTTTCACTAATTCAGTTTTGAGGTCCCAAGAAATATAATCAATGCTAAGAGCCAAAGATTATATATAAATTTCGAGCTTAAACTAGCGAAAAAAAACTTGAGAAATTTCGTTTATTTGCAAAAATAAAAAACTTTTTTTTTAAATCAAAGATAACAGTCGTTACTTAAAAAAAAAATTATCAAATACGAAAAAACTCGATTCAAAGTTATGACTGTAATCTGTTATGGAAACACTTGCGATTTTCGCTCGTATATGATCGAAAAAATCCATAAATCGATATTATTTCGACTCTTTTTACAATGCTATGGAGATAATTTGTGATTTTGCTGTCGCTAAATCAGAAATACGAATCAAACAGATTCTTATTTTTTTTTTTTTTTTTTTTTTTCAAGGATCAAATGAACGAGGTTCAACAGCAATAATAATGATAATAATAATAAGCCTCGGTATAGACACACCTGGGTCTGGGATGTCCAGCCCATTCAGCGAATGGCATGAATTTTTCGTTTTTCGTATCGATTACCATTGAATAACAATAATAAAAAAGAATTTTTATCCATCACCCAGTGCGGGCTCTCTTTCTATAGATTCAAAACAACTTTCCTGAATTTTTTCAGATTTTTTGAACCAGTCCAAGTACAGTAAAAAATGGTAGGACATCCGAGACCCATGTGTGTCTAGGGAGGTGCGCTAATTGTAGTGTGTTAATGGAGGGATAATGATAATAATAAATAAGATTTTTTTTCTTATATAAAAAAAGTTGCGAAAACGAAAAATCAAATTTTCAGGTGAATATTATTTCTTGTTTTCTAAAGTGAATTGAATTGAAATTGCGGAGGTTTTACAGCCTCAGCGTTGGAGCGATTTTATATATTTAGAGTGAGAGAGCAATCGTTGCAAATTTCGAAGGTTAAATATTTCCACATCGTTCGTCGGATCAGAATAAAAATGTTTCAGCGCATTTTTCTTTTCTGTTCTGCGTAGGCTGCGACTTTTTTTTAACTCTGATCGGAGGAACGGTGTGGGAGAATTCTACTCTGGAAAATTCGAAGGGGATCGATGGGGAGACTCACAATCAGAAACTGAATAAATTGGAATTATTTAGATTTTAAAAGTTTGAGGATTGGAAGATACGAATACCAATCGTTGGCGATAATGACAACGATAGAAAATAATATAGTAGAATGGTAACTTACAGAGAGAGAGAATTAGGGCCGGTAGGGGAGGGCGCAGAGCTGCTGCTATCGCCGCCGCCGCCGCTTCCGCCACCGCCGAGACTTCCGTCGGTTTCAAGTTCGATTTCAAGGTTCTGTTCAACCCCGAGGGAATTTTGAGCGTATCCAAATCCTTCGTAACTTTCTTCGTCAGGAAAATCTACATTGGCGATAGAGTTAGGTTGTACGTTGGACGAGGATAATGAGGAAGGGCCACTTTGAGTTTGGTTATTGGAAAAAAGGTGTTTTTGCTCGTTGGAAAGAGAATCGGTTCGTCTGCTCTTCTTAGGGCCGCTAAAAGATAGTATCGCATCCTTGTCATTGGCTCGTAACTGTATTTCCGGTGTGGAATTGGATGATGAGTTTAGGGGCGTTGCTGACGTATCTTGTCGTTGATTATTGTTGTTGTTGTTGGTGGCATTAGCGTTGTTGTCGCGATTAGCATCGGTAGCGTCGTCGTTATTCACTCCAGTCAGCCCCGAAGAACGGGAGCTTACCATGCTTATTTGAATATAGAAGAAGCGTGTGTACTAGGAACGCGACTGCGCAGAGAGAATGGAACGACGATAGATGGAGCGCGATGTCCTTTTTATTTTTCGTGCTATTATGATTTTTAATCCTCTCGCGACACGCACATTTGCGCGTCTTGTCACGAACTGATGATCGCATCAACGGGACACAGCGACATGATGGTGAGAAGAGCCTTCGAGAGATCTGAAACGTCGAGACGAGAGGGGGTCTGGATATGAGCGTGTTGCCGCTCTCCCACAGAAATCAGGTGGAAGACAGGAAGAGGGGAGCGAGTGAGCGCGAGAAAGAGCCAGCCGAGTGAGCGAGCGTGTGTTGTGAAGTGAGAAAGATATAAATACCAAGAGAGGGGAGAGGGAGAGAGAGAGAGAGAGAGAGAGAGAGAGACGAGAATAGAGAGAAATGCTTGTCGGATGACTCAAGCCTCACGATCCCGCAAAATACCTGCACGGTACGAAGAATGAGAGAAATGTTGAGCGTCTATAAACCCGTATTGCTTGGCTAAACACGGCATAAAATCGACGGAGCCACTTTTATAAATATTTCCGTCTCTCTCCCCCTCACTAGCTTCGAATAGATATCGTCTATAGGACGATAGAGTAATGGTGTTTGTTTTATGAAGAAAATAAATAAATAGGTCGCGCGAAAACTAGCGTCAAAGTTCACATTCACCCGAGCAGCGATCTCAAATGGCATTAACGAAGCACTTGTAACCGTGAGAAAAACCGACACAATGCTCACGCGTATGTTAACATTCGAGCTCGAATAGGTATACGGACAACGGAAACGCGACGGGGGCAAGAATAAAACAAGTTGACATTCCGAAACACTCACCTTGGGCTCGGAAAATCAAACGAGCGAGGGCACGAAATGTTTCTTTCATTTATTTAAAGAACCGCACACTCCCGACAACACTAAGAATCTTTAAATTATATTAACCAACGTGCAACGTCACACAAGTCACGAGTGTCACGACAGTGCAACGCACAGCCTGACACGAACGAACGCGAAGCACAGCACAGCCAGCAACATTAGCGGCCACCTCGATCGTGTATCCCAACAACCATCGCAAACTCGAATACACCTCCTACACTTTCATATATATAGGTATAATAAATTATCCTCGCATTTTGTATAGGTGCACGACCGACCACTCTTAAGTGGGGGAACGATGCCCCTCCTCTTCTCTTTTATTCTCATACCTTCTCTCGTATTAGCCAACGTATGTATAGTCTCGTGTGAATTTGTATGGCTGTCGCTTCGTCCTCCTCTCTTCTCTTCGAGGGCCTTCACACCTATTGAATTTCTTGTCTCTTCAGGACACAGGATACGAACTGTAGGTTTATAAACTCAAAATACATCTATTTTATGACGTTTTAATATCGTATTTTCTTATAAGCACGATACACTACACAGTAAACACTGCACCTGACAGTTATACGTAGCGCCACCTCGAATTCTATCTCAGGTACTAAGCTACGCCTCTGTAATGTACATCTCTGTACATCCCAGGCACCTTTCTTGGAAGGAAATTTCGAATCAACCCTCCGTAACACACGACAATTGGCGCATCTCCCTAGACAGAGACACACATGGGTCTGGGGCGTCCTACTGTTTTTTAATGTGCTTGGACTCATTTAGAAAATCTGAAAAAATTCAGGAAAGCAGTTCTGGCTCTATGGATGAAAATTCTTTTTTATCATATTGTTATTTAATGGTAATCTATACAGTAAATGAGAAATTCGCTGAATGGGCTGGACGCCCCAGACCCATGTGTGTCTACTGAGGGTTAATTCTTTTTCTTCTTATTTTTTACGAGTATCTCAGTATTATTGGTTCACGGGAACTCGACGATGAAAACGATTCCATTTCGTGAATAGAGACCAACAATCTCTCATTCGTGAATAAAACTGTTGTGAGTGTTGTGATGATTTCCCTCCAACAGATTAATATTCATGATAACGTTTACAATTCCAAGAAAAATTTAAATGCTGTGGTTTTCAACTTAAAACTACAGGCTTCGATTTTTCATTTCGTGGCGTCAACTCAATTTTTGGTCAACTATATATTAAGATTGGATCGATTTTACGTCGATGTAAAAAATAAAATACATTAAATATTTCGTAGTTTTCGAGCCTGTGAGCGTTTGAGAAGAAGAACCATTATCGAGCATTTCGGAAACGTTACTTTACCAACTCGTGACAATCACAAAACAAATGGAAAGTTTTGAGGTTTAAACGAACGTCTCACGTGATTCTTACTTCTAAATATAAAAGCAGGACAAATTTGAAATTCGCCCAATTTTTACGTTGCATAATGTAAAGTTGTCGTAATCTATCATTTGATTTTTATGAGAAATTTTCATTTTCCACAGTAAAAATCATGCCAAAAATCAAAATTGTTCCCGCGTTTATGTTCCGGAACGGTACTTTTCAGTTTTTACTTTTTTCGCGAATTTCGATCGAGTATCTTACAATGGAATCTTGAAAGTCATCCATGACACAGGACATCGATATGTTAATTAGTGACATTGTGAAAGCTGAGGGTAAAAATCGAAACGTATAGTAGTTTCAGGGTAAAGCTGCAATAAAATCCATCGTACTCGGCCCTTAATGACTATCGAATGACAACGATAAGCTTTCGTGCACGAACGCGTTGCTTTTATTGGATATTTCGAGTGTCGAGTACAAACGCTGGTATTATTTGTCGCGGAGTGGCGAAGCTGAGTGAGGCGGCGTGTTGGTTCTAGGGACAACGCGATGGCTGGAACTCGAGAGAGCTGGCGATTTCTTGTAGACTTCTTCGTAGACAAGTTGTTGCATTCGCATTCGGAGAAACATCCGTCTTTCGGCAGGCAAACTTTTAATGTGGGGTAAAAGACTGACGAAGAAGTAATAATTGTCATCGTAACGGTTGTTAGCGGGACTGTCTAATGGGTTTGTGCTATTGAGGTCGTTACAGTCGGGCGGCGTTTCATTACTAATTATTTCGGCAACTATTGCGGAGCTTGGGTTATTTTGACGATGTTTAATATTCGTTTCGGTTGTTTGGTCGTCGCGATATTCCGTGGGTTCGCTTTTAACCGACACTAAATTCTCTGGACGCTTGTCGCCAAAATCCTTTGTCAAATGGACCGCGTCATCCCCGACATGATCTGCGACCGTATCGGCAGCGTTAAAGTCCATCAATAACGTCATCACATTTTCCCTACTGGTTTCCCTATTATTCTCGTGTTCCGTACGACTCGAATGTTTATTTCCATTGCGAGCTTTGTTTTTAGTCAGCGAATCAGTCGCATCAATAGTCCCCGCTGTGTTATTGTTGTTGAAGCGACGCCGCAGCACCGGGCGGACAGGCGGCTTACTGCTGGCGCCATTGTCGCGAGCAGCGCTCTCACCACAAGTAGCTGCGACATTGCTATTAGCCGCGTCGCAACTAGCGCGTTCCCAAATTGGCGGTCTCGGCAACATTTGCTCCTTCAAAAACTGTAAAGTTTTGAAGTGCTTCCACACCGGACGGTTTTGCCCGAATTTTGTTTTTCTATAAGCTTGCTCTTTCTTTAATTCCGCTCGAAAAGTGTCCCTCAAACCTTTCCACTTTGATTTCAATATTTGTTCTGAAATTTAATACGTGTAAGGTAAATTTATGTACTTGGAGGAATTGGAGGTTAGGGGATAATAATGAAAGACGCACTTGGCAGCTTGAACAGCGTTGCTATTTCCATCCAAACGCGATTCGTCACGTCTCTGTTGTGATATGATATGTGCTTTTGATTCCAGAGCGCCTGGCGCTTATAGACTTCGGCTATTAAACGTTTCGCGTCCATTTTCACTTCGGCTCTCATATTTACCGTCTTGAAAAATGTAATTCGATTTGAATTATTATTTTCTTTGCCGATTATTATGATCGAGCGCTGAACGACCGTATCCAGAGAAATTACGGGCGAATACTAGCGATTCGCCTAGCCCGGGGTGTCGATTAGCGCGCAGGACATTTTTCTCCATAGAGGGTGTGCGCGATCGATTTCGCTTTTCGCCCTTGTTCGCTAAGCTCATTCGCTCACTCGCTCGCTCGTTCGCTCGCTAGCGCTTTCATTTCTTCTCCCAGACTATCACACACGCAGGATTTATTCTACTTTTTGCGCAGCTCCAACTCCTATGACATGGAAGGCTTTCAATTGATCGCTCAAGGCGCCGAGGCGCGTCTCTATTCCGGATACTATCTCGGCAAATCCACGTTGGTCAAGGAGCGATTTGAAAAAAAATATAGACATCCGGATCTTGATTCAAGGCTCACCAAGGATCGTATCAGAGCTGAGGCACGTGCTATTGTTCGCGCTAAAGCCGCCGGTTCGTATGACGACGTTCAAGCAATGTTGAGATTCGAAACATGAAAAATCTTGGCGATTTCTTCGTAGTTTTTCTTTCGGTCAATTTTTTCTGTTATTCCATTTTTCTCGGTATTGACGATAGGACAAAAACTTCAAAGAATTCGAGTATCGGTCACTTTCTCTCAAGATTATTTTGCAAAACAGCCGAGACGAGTTGGACTGGCATTTCGAAAAAAATCAGAAAGCTGGATTTTTATATTGTCGTTAACATCGAAACGGTTCGTTCTACAATAAAATTTGTGGGACCTTTTTTGTAGGAAATTTTATAAGCTACAAATTTCATCCTCACTAAAATATTCATAAAACTGACCAAAAACGAGATAATCGCGAAAAACTGTTTTGATGACCTTTGACCTTCCGTAGAATCTTCGAAGGGCCGTGAATCCATGCAAACTTTCATTCCGAAATAGTTTCGATAAAAATGCAGCGTTTTATTTTTGCCGAGATCCGAATTCGTTGATTCGAACGACGCAAACTTGAATATCAAATATTTATTATTTCGCAAATAAAAAGGTGTCGCAACGCCAGCCTTGTTCCTGGTCGATCTCGAACGCAGATCCATTTACATGGAATTCATCGAGAATGCCCGAACTTTGAAGAATTTTTTTGACGAGCGTGCGCCGTTATTGTCGGGCGATGAATCGCAACAAGAATTACTAGAATGCATTTCTCTCGCTGAAAAGCTCGCCGAAGCGATCGCTAAATTACATTCGAAAAATATAATACACGGAGATTTGACTACTTCGAATGTGTTGATTCGCGAAAGAGTCTCGGAGAAAGGTACGTCGCATGAAGTCATCCATGAAAACATATTGAAGAAAGAGTCGATGACGCATTTCTCCTTGTACGCAGAAGAAGCGGAGGCGTCCCTTATTCTGATAGACTTTGGACTGGCACGGGTGGAGTCGACCACCGAAGACAAAGCTGTTGACTTGTACGTTCTCGAGCGATCGTTGCTCAGTTCGCATTCCGAATTCACGGGCCTATTTCCCGCCATTCTTTCGCACTACGTCGGCTGCATTCGCGATAAGAAACAAAGGCGCGAAACCATCTCGAAGTACGAGGAAGTTCGAGCTCGCGGTCGCAAGCGGCTCATGCTTGGATAAATTTTCGCATTCTTTTATTTTTATTCATTTTTTCATGATTTATGATTTTATCTACAATAAAATGTATTTGAAAAACGAATGTATGCAGTCACGAGTAGAAATCCTCCCTGGGTTCATCAGTCCCAAGTGCCATTTCGATCAGTCGTAATGGAGCCCTGAATATATTATTATCCACGTCACCTGTTCAATAATATCGAAATTTGAATTACTGCAAATGTTACCCGAGCAAATGGAATCTTTTCAAACAACTCTCCAAACTTTTATTTTTATTTTTGACCCCAACAATTTTCTGTCACCGATTGTTCGGCATTCAATGGCAACGAATGTTTCATGGCGATTAATTTTCGTTTACGTCAAAAAATAAATTTAGGTTTATAAAAAAATAACGATTTGAAAAAGGCCTGGGGTCAGATTGACCCAATATGCACTTATAAGAGGAAAACTCTGTATCCCTTCGAGTGCACACCTCCTATAAGTGCTTATTGGGTCAATCTGACCCAAGGCGTTTTTCAAATGGTTGTATTCCGATAAAAATGAATTTTTTGTTTTTTTTTTGTACAGACATTTTTTGTAGCAAGTTATGCATGCTTTCTGGTCCTGAATTTATCTTATGACGAAAACGAAAATTGGATGCTAAAACATTTGTTGCCATTAAATGCCAAACAATCGGTAACAGAAAATTTTTGGGGTCAAAACGACCCAGTGTGTGCTCGAAGGGTTAATTTTCTGATAACGTTTTACCAAAATTCATCCATTATATTTCGAGAAAAATTAGTGTCTCTGCATTGAAGTTCACACGGAGAGTGCGCAAAACTGACTATTTTGAATGAAATGGGAAATAGTATATTACGATACGTGTGACCTAAGTAGCCTATTATTGCACGGCGTGAAGTTAGCGCCCGAGCGCAGCGAGGGTGCTAAACGCCGTGCATTAATAGACAACTTAGGTCACAAGTATCGTATACTATTTTATAGCAAGTGTGACATAAACCCGCCCTGGACTGGCGCGGGCGGGGGGGGGGGGGCAGGGGGGGTTCGGGGGGGGCGCAGCCCCCCCCGCTGGATGAAATTAGAGTTTTAAAAGTAAAATCAATGTATTGCATTCACAAAGAATCCCAATACAAGCTGCAAGACAAACACTAAAAAAAATCCATTCAAAAACTGGTACATCAGAATAAAAAATCAATTCAAAAACTGACACATCAAAGTAATAAATCAATTCAAAAACTGATACATCAGAGTGAAAAATCAATTCAATAACTGGCCTATCAGAGTAATATCATTTGTCCAATCAATTCATATTCAAGTATTTAATAATGTACTTGAAAACTTATTTGGATAAATTATGTGAAATTGCATTTAACAGATTCTTAAAACTTTGGAAATATATTTCTTGTGTATTGCTAAGATTACTTTTTCACAAAAAGGATTTGATTTACTTTCTTAACGCGATTTATTGAAGGGGTTCTATGCCACTGTTCCTAATTTTTTCGAATAATTAAGCAACGAATTGAGAGAAGCACGTTTTGCTATGTCTTTTATGGCATTCGAAGCAATTTCGGTAATTTCACTTTCGCCCAAATTACTCTCAGAGCTGTAAATTTTCGAAAAAACATCGTAATTCACTAATTACCGACTGTGGGCTAGCATTTCGTCTATATTTCCGTTGTCACTTATTCGACAGCATGAAACTGTTTTTAGGCGAAATGCTAACCTACCCTTGTTTTGACATTTGTCTGCTATAAATTTTGAAGTAAATTTTGACATTTTAACGTATTTTCTCTTGTTTATCAGGCATCTGTGAAGTTAGTTCTTTCATTTACGCATCGTGCAAAAAAGAGCTGTTTAAGTCACGGAAAAGCGTGCGTAAAGTGCGGGTTTAGGTCACACTGTGCTATAAATATTCTTCTCAAAGTTCCGTTCAAAAACGTACCAAAAAACCAGCAAATGAAGTCATGAAACCTTCTTTGGTAAGTTCCCAAGCGCCTCCAAATTCTTCTTCGTCAACTTGCTGATAACTACTTAGATAAAGGTACGTTAAGCCTGCGTTAACTAAAACGAATCTGTAGAGGTAAAAAAAATATTATTTCAATGGTAAATACAACATTCCAAGGATTAATGTGGCAAAAAGTACACAGAGGTTCTTTTCATAATATTGCAATCTAAGGAGATAGATTTCCTCAATACTGGCACCGATATCATTGCACAGTTGTGTTTCATTAGTTTGTTGAATTTTTTTTTGGGTTTTTAAAAATTGGCAAGTACGAAGAAAAAATGTATGGACTTTCTATGCCATTTTCAAAATATTTCACCAACCAGAAGCTCCTATAATTTGTTTATTTGGAAGAATGGAAACATTTTCATTGCACAGGAAGGATAAAGGATTGCAGGAAAGAATGTTAATAAATAATTAAATATATTTACTGACAGCAAAAGTGCTGGGAAGCCTTTGAGTGGTATGAGGCCCCATGCAACGCCAATGATGATTCCGATAGCCTGTCTGCTCCAATAGATGACATCGAGGAATTCCTCCTATCGTGAGAAAAGTATTTGGATGTATATAATTACGGAATTACGAAAAGCTACAGCGGTAAAGCCCGTTTTTTTTTTTTTTTGAGGTTATGCTTACCTTATCCGGCCACTCGGAGTTCGCAGTGATTGCTCTCGTCCAGACACTAAGTTCGCTTTTGCTACTATTTGAGCCTTTCTCGGATTTAGATTGCAACATGTTTTTCTCAGAAAATAGTACAAAAAGGTGTATAAAAAAGAAGAGCTGTCAGTCCGCCACGTCTTACTCGGAAATGCTTTGACCTAACGTAATCTGGGACGATCAGGGGATCTGGGTTCGTCGCGTCCTTGACGAATCAGTGCAGACTGCAGACGACATAGGGGCGGCGCGATAAATACCATTAGGGGCATATACGTGGCACAACCAATGACATCGAACTTAACATTTTTCAGAAAGTACTCATCAAAGACCAAGTTTTCTGGAATCAATATCTTTCGCCGAAAACTGTTGAGGCTTTGAATTATTTTCGATACGTTCATGCTTGATCGTTTTTTTTTCAAGTATTACAGCTCACATTGAACTATGTTCTTTTTATTATATATCAAAAGTAAAATTCCTTTGAACGCCTTCGACCTTGTCGAATTATTTGCACAAGCGAATGTTTATTTTCCACGAGGTTTTACATCTTTACGGCTCGAAATTTCGGGATTTCGTTGATAATTTTTCAATCCCTTCATCTGTAAAATGTTTCTCATTCGAGAATAAAAGAATAATAATTGGTCTTTATAAACGATATTGACGCTCTCAAAAATAAAAGACAATGAAGACACGAGTGGTAAACATGATTTATTTCTTGCTTGATTGAAATTGATTTCGTACTATAAATGTCATTTCTACGTCGTTACATACTGTCATCATCGTAGCTCGTAATATATCATCTTGGCCGCAATTCGCTTGGCAATTAAATTCTCGACGAATGTTATTGCCGTTCAAAAATGACAATACAAAATAATTGAACATTACAAAAAAACAAAAAAAAAAAAACAAGACATTGATAATGATAAAAATGAAGGATCGATACTTGGATAGTTGATATTTACAATAGAATAATAATGCAATTGTTATGGATATACGAACGGAAGGGAGTGCTACACGCGAAAGGCGCACGTGTAACGAGCAATAAAAATAATGTTTAAAAAATGTCTCCGAAGCCACAGGTTCGTGTCGATATAACTATAAAACGATTAAAACACTCTACAGTCAAAATGTTACAAAAATTTCTACATTTAGATTCACCTCGCCCCCCTCTCTTTCCACCAATGAATAAAATGTTCGACCCACTATGCTTTCATTTGCTTAAATCTAATACTGGATTAAATATTAAGATAAATGATGGTCAGGTGCCCAAATCGCGTAGAGGCTCCCATCTCTCATCTTTTATCGCAGTAATGAACAAACATTAATATGGCACAGATGCGGAATTATTGGTGTAATATGGAATGTCGTGTGTAGGTCTGTCAAGTGTAAGTGTGTGCACCTAATATTATTCTTCTTTTGTACGAGCTGTGGTTCATTTGTCCGTGGGAAACACTAAATTTCACTAAATCACTACGTGTTTCAGGCCCGGTGATTCGCCACTTTGCTCGAATCCATTTTTCCTCTCGCCTTTAGCCCCGAGGATCATACGTCCACGACGTCATTGTCGTAGTTGAAGTTGGAGTCACGCAGGATCGAAGTGCGTCGAAGCTTGAAACTCACACGTCCCTCATCATCCGTTTTCAGTACCTCCGTTGCCTGTTAAAAAAACGTCATTAAATAACCCTCCGTAGACACACTACGATTAGCCTGTCTCCCTAGACACACATGGGTCTGGGGCGTCCTACCATTTTTTACTGTACTTGAACTTGTTCAAAAAAATCTGAAAAAATTGAGGAAAGTAGTTTTGAATCTATAGAACGAGCGCCTGCACTGGGTGATGGATAAAAATTCTTTTTTATCATTGTTATTGAATGGTAATCGAAACGAAAAACGAGAAATTCGAGTCATTCGCTGGACACCCCAGACCCATGTGTGTCTACTGAGGGTTAATCCGAATCTTATTCGTGCGCCGTTAAAAATGACCAATCGATTGATTCAGCGGCGGAAATTTCAGTCGCCATTGTGAAATGAGCAGAAAACGTTTCATGAATCGTCGTTTTAATATTCTGTTCCTTATGTTACTTGAATTTTGGTCCATGCTGAAAAATTTATCGGAATCGAAAAATGAATTAAATGATTTAAATCAGCGAAAAAAAATACAAAGTTCCGGGATGGGGTTTAGGAGGTCTTTCGAAATGAGCAATACGGACTGGGATCAATACTTGGATGGGTGACTGTTCAAACATCTGTCAGTTCGTGCTTTCTTGACAGAAAAGACAATTGGCTCATTTTTTCTTAGTTTCAGATTCAATGAAATCTCAGTAAAGAGGCTGTTTTTGGATCGGCAAAAGTTTGCTGCGGTTTTCCTGCATCCTAGTGCGAGTGCTACACAGCATTTATTAAGAATTCTTCACTGAGACCTAAGGTCTCAGGTGATACCTTAGGAACTCTGAAACTCAATGAATTCTAGTGAAAGTTCAACCGGGAAGTTGATTAAGTAGTCAGTATGGAAAATAAAAAATAATACAAATAATACCTTAATTGCGGTAGGGTCGATAGGACGATGAAGCATCGATCTCCATGCAGCGGGTGCGGAATGTTCTAAATAAAAATGATACGTAATAAAGGGTGCAAAAGCGTGACCGGCGATGAAAATGGAATTGATCAAATAAAATTCAACAATGAATTACACATTTATCCATGCCAATGACTTTGCTCCATTAGAATTCCAACGCTTAACGCTTTGCCACAGAACTGACGAAGAATTAGAAGATTATTATTTCTTCTGTGTTGAATGAGTTTTTAATGTCCAAACGTTTTTTGGCATTTTTTCATGATTTGTAACGTTTGATCTGATTATAACAAAAATTATGAAAATCCATAATGTCCGAAAGGATATAAATTCCGGATGCGTTTACAAAAATGTCTGATTTCTTTAAAATGAATGTTTTGTTCCAACGTTATGTTAATAATTTTTGTATGAAAGAAAAGTGATTGCGAGGTTTCAAAAAGGAGTTTTTCGGATTTTTATCGATTTTCGAAGTTCAGGAATATCGAATAAATAAAATTTTAGGCCGAGGAAAATGTAATTCAGGCTTAAAAACAAATGAGATTAAAGATATTTTACCCGTTGGGCCTTTTTTATCGGTGGCGATAGTACTGGCAATATTTTTGCCTCTGTCTCTGGTAAGACTAGCGGCAAGTTCACGAACGGATCGTTTCTCGACGCTGCTGTTGCTCAGAGAACTTGAAGTACTGCTGCTGGAGAGTGTGGGTGGCAGGGAGGCCGGCCCACTGACTCCGCTATCGGTCGATTCATCGAGGGCGTCTCCAGAGTCAGGAGTGTTTCCAGCGGAAGTATTGGGACTGGAGCCGTCACTGAGTAAATTATTAAATTCACCAGATTTTCGATCGTTGGTCATGCTCCAAGGTCGCGGTTTTGGAGCTGTCGCTGGTGCTTGAATACTGCATTTCCCTGCGTTGTTGGTTTTGATCGTAGCGCTGCTACCGTTGCTGTTCGATTGCTTAATGGCGTGATCGTTGCCAACTTTGACAGGAGTTTTAGAGCCAGCGGGGCTGACGGGATTGGTGCGAGTTGGGCTGCGCAAATCGAAAGCGGCGGATCTGAGTTTGATCGAAGCGCCAACGGGATTATGTGCTGCCGGAAGTTCGCAATCTCGAGGAGCTTCCGGACTGCAAGATTGCAACGAGAGACGATCGTTCGTCTCGTCAGGGTCACGCATTACTCTGGGAACTCCGCTGGAGGTCGTACCGACGTTTGGCAGAGTCGAACGTTTCCTGACGTCCGCCCCGACAAGAGTTTGTTCATTACTGTGACTACTTTCCGTGGTATTTCGACGAGCCAATGGCGAAGTCGTCAACGGCGTATCACCCTGCGAACGCCTGCCAACGAGAGGCGAAAATTTTTCGAGATTGTCGGTCGAACGAGACCGCGGTGCTGGCTCGAGTAGTGTTTTTAACATTGGCGAGTTGCAACCGTGTTTTTTATCGAGATCAGGAGGAACGCTTCGGTGACTGGTCAGCGACAAATTCGGACTGCCGTCGGTCGGAAAGGTGTGTAGCGAACTGTCATCGCTCGTCGGTGATATCAGAGGCGTCGTCGGAGTCGTCGGTCGGAAAAATACGTCTAAGCCTTCGCCTAGCGCAATACCTTCCACTGGCAAATCTGCTCTCAGCATCGGTCTCGTCGGTGCCCGCGTCTTTGCACGACGTGGACGAGACTTTACGAGATGCTGCAGCTGTTGGCCTATCCCCGTATTTGGCAGTTCCGATACCGAGTCCAATGACTCTGTTAGGGAATGTTCGTTTTCCGAAATAGCTGAAATTCATAATCACGAGTAAAGAAAAAAAGCCAACGATATGTGAGATCCAAAAGGAGAACGTGGAAGCGACATTTTTCGAATTCCTGACTTCTGCCGGCTGTGTACTCACCTTCGGTCTGATTCTTAGGTAAAGAAGGCAGTAAATCGGGAATATCATCGGCGGATAGGCCTTCGACGGAATCCACCACTGATTTTGGTCTCAATTTTCTGCCGTGAAGGCTTTTGCGCTTATTAGAAAAATGAGGAGTCGCCTACAGAGAAAAAATAAACATTTTATAAATATTCCAACAATCGATTATTGATTTTTGTTTTTTTTTTTTCATTTTTAAAGTAGCACCCGGTACTCACGAGGTTCAAATAATCCAGTTTCTAGGAGTAAAGACATGCGGAAGAAATACAGCGACGATGTTGTGAGTTAGTAGTTAGTTGGAAATGGAGTATGAAAGTGAAAAGTGAAAATAAGAGACAAGAGAAATTTACCATAGGCGATTGGTGGTCAATCCGTTGACCGAGACTCGAGCCAACGAGTAACATGTGCGAAGATTGTGGACAAGAGTCATCCTCCGATGCCATACCCGATCCCGTTCTCGTCGTCATCGACATTGACATATTTGATGGATTGTTGGCTCCTGCAAGGACGCCAATTACACTACCGCTGCTCATGGAACCAGCACTCGGTCTCAGAACGTCCGGAGTACTACTTCGAGTACGATTGTCCGTGTCACCGATCTGTAATGATTCCCGTTTATTTTCTGCACGGGCTATTTCATCATACGAACAACAAATCATTTCGCTTACCAGAGTTTTGTAACTTCGTGAAAGCGATTCAATCACTTCGTCCGTTATTCGGTCGGATACGTGCGCAGCCACCGACAGGTTTAGTTCGCTGAATGAACAACAAATTTTTATAATAAAAAATATTTCATAACTCTAGTCGATAAAGTTTCTCCATTAAGATCGAAGGCAACAATGTTTCTTTTCAACGGAACAAGTTCAAAAAATGTCCCTTTTTATTCTCAAATTTCGTACGAGTGCTCATCATTTAACCGTTCGAGTGCACACCTCCTATAAATGTATATTGGGTCAATCTGACCCAAGGCGTTTTTCAAATCGTTGTATTCCAGTAAATGTGCATTTTTTTTTTTAAACGTTTTTTGTAGTAAATTATCCATAGTTTATGGCCCCGATTTTGCTTTTTAACGAAAACCAAAATTAAATGCCAAACAATCGGTGACAGAAAATTGTTGGGGTGAAAACGAACCAGTATGCACTCGAAGGGTTAATTTGCGAGGATAAAACTTTATGTTCGGAGAAAATGAGTGCATAAATTCTCTGACTCGTAAAGCCTCGAATGGAATCGAGATTTTTTTTTATAGTGAAATCTGTTATGGGGAATATTCAACGTAAATTTAGCAAAATTCGTTGAGCTCTGTTCAGGCCATAGCATATATTTCGAAAATGAAACTGAGATTTTAAGGAGATTACTTACTTGACACGATTTATAACATCCGTTCCAGCTTGTTCGACAATCACAGTGCTAATAAACTCCGAGCTTATCTGATTTTTTTCTTTGCATGCGTTACGAAGATCATCTTCGACTGAGATCGGTTCGCTCTCGTCACCTCGAACGACCGTTTGGGAGAGTACCGTAGGGCAATGGTCGTTGGCACACTTGAGCATCGCATCGAGTGAATCCTGATGGCAAAATGGATGAAAAGCATAATCACAGGTTTTTCTTAAAACAGGACCGCAACACGAATTTGCAATTTGGAACAGAGATTTCGTAAACACTCGATTTCTCGAATGACAAAAATTAAAAGAGTCAAGAAAATAGGAATGACTTACTTCCAAATATGTTGACACAACTTTGTGAACCTGATCGGCCATGTCCCGTAGCGTCACTTCTATAGGATTGCTGTCGTCCCTCCTCTGCAATACTTCGTGCAATCTCGGCAAAAGCTGCAAGGTAATCGCATCATAAAAGAGTTTTAAAAAATGGGTGAGAATTTGTTGGCCTTATTTTGGAATAATCAAGAAACTGATTAAATCTCGTAATGCCGCTTGTTCAGTCGCCGCGTTCTGAATAATTTCGATCAATTCCGCGGAAGGGTCATGGAGTGCTAACGATGTCAATTATTGAATTTCTTACAAATTGTATTTTTAGTTCCAATAATTACTTTCGAGGTATATGGCAGAGAGAAAATCGATACGAACCGTCTTCAGTCTTCACTGTACCGTTTTCTTGAAATTTAGCGACTAAAATAAATCTAAGGTCCTTTGGATAGAAAAATTGCACAGTCTCGAGTGGCGAAAATTAGAAATAATGCCATACGAATAGTTTGTGAAGTGAAACATAGTTTTCTACGAGTGAAAATGAGACTAGCGTTCGATTTCTTTCCATGTGAATTTGCTATGCGTAAAGCGTTGCTATTGAGGCCACAAGTCATGGCGACTGAGCCGCTAAGAGTGCGAGAAAGAAAGCTGCCAATTTCGAAAGTGAATATCTTTCGCACCGTTTGACTGATCGGAGTTAAGAAAAAAAACGTTCGAGTTTGTTTTAGTATTTTTATGCGCCGATAAAACGTCTTTTACGCTTATCAATGCATATTTTTTAACCCTTTGAGTGCACACTGACCCAAGGCATTTTTCAAATCGTTGTATTCCGGTTAATATGCATTTTTTGCTTTTTTTTCTGTTGAGACGTTTTTTATCCAAATTTTCTTAAATTAATTTTTTAACGAAAATCCAAATCAAATTCCAAACAATCGGTGACAGAAAATTGTTGGGGTCAAAACGACCCAGTATGCACTCGGGGGGTTAACTTCAATGCTGCATAGCCAAGAAAAATATTCGAGAACAGAAAGATCGAAAAGTGGATAGTAATATGAACAGAAGGGATAAAATGTTGAACGTACTTGTTTGGAATTGTCAGCATCTTGTATCAGTCCAGTTGCATAATTAATATCATTATTAGCATCGCAACTTTCAGCAGCGAGAGCTTTTATCGTGTCCTGAGTTTGAACGACCAATCTGTCGACAACCTGCTGGGTTGAGCTCAACAAAAAACCCTGTTGAAGTCTGAAAGCCTGTCCGTGACTGTATTTGGAAGGAGTTACGTTTCGCTGCAATAATTCTTGAATCTTTTTTGCGAGATGCTCGGTTCTCTCGGCCGATGTCTTCATACAGGGTTGCATGTCGTAAATTGGAAACGGCATGTGTCTAACGCTGTAATTTCTGGAACAGCCAAGCATGAAATAAATATTCTGAACATGGATCACGAACGCTGTTGAATTTTTCATCGTTAGAAAGCAATTAATGTTTTTCTATTGACATGCAATTTTCATTAAAATAGCTCAGTTTCAATTAGTGTTGTGTTTTGTGGAAAAAAGATTTCATTACGTTCCGAAGACCCGAAAGAAATGAATTTTATTCTTACTTTTCTAGGGCATGAACAATGTCCGCATAACCCGAAAGCGTAATATTGTTTTTATCGTAAATAATAGTCTTCAGATGATTGTTTATTTGCAACGCTTTGGCGAGTAGCCGAGCTCCCGCGTCACCAATCTGATTGCCACTCATGTCCAGAGTATGAAGACAGGCGTTGCTTCCAAGAGCGTCTATCAAACTGTAGAGATCGCCTTTGAGTCGTGAGTCGGGCAAATGTAAAGATTGAAGTACGCAATCGTCCTCCTGAATCATTTGCACGAGAGCGTCCATTACAACTGCGATGTGTTTGCTTTTCATTCCAATCGTATTTCGACCCATGTACAAATGCTTCAGCGATTTGTTTTTACCGATGGCGGTTATGACCTGAGCGAGATCCATATCCATGTCTGCGGTAGAAAGAATATCGGATAATTCGTCAAATCCATTCAACAATTAACCCTTCGAGTGCATAACTGGGTCATTTTGACCCGAACAATTTTCTGTCACCGATTTTTTGGCATTTAATAGCAACGAATCTTTCCCCATTTTATTTTCGATTTCGTCAAAAAATATATTGCGGGCCATAAAATATGGATAATTTACTACAAAAAACGTCTCTTTAAAAGAAAAACAAAAAATGCGTATTTACCGGTATACAACGATTTGAAAAACACCTTGGGTCAGATTGACCCAATCCCAGGAGGTGTGCACTCGAAGGGTTAATTAACGAGGGACGCCTCTGCCAAGACTGGACATTTTTTTCACCATTTTCTTAAGAAATTCACTGAGAAAAAATCAATGCAAATTCGTTTAACTTGAAATAACTTTTCCCAAACCTGTTCTAACCAAATCTCGAAAACCGATTGCAATTTTTGATATCAGATTTTGATATTCAGTATTTTTTAAGATTAATCCAATGACATAAATAAAATATAAAATGAAATAAATATGGATTATTTACTCCAAAAAAAAAATCCATATTTACTGAAATACAAAAATTTGAAAAACGCCTTGGGTCAGATTGACCCAATATGCATTTATAGGTGTGCACTCGAAGGGTTAATTTTCAACACTGGCGACATTTACGTTCCGATATTCGAAGGAAATTAAAAAATAAACTGATAAATATGGAATAAAGTTGAGAAATAAATGAGTACGCACTACTGTCCGAAATATCGAGGGTGGCAATGCATCGTACACCGTGAATACAGGATTCGAGAACATGAGCACCCATCGAGCCGAGATTATTGCCGCTCATGTCAAGCTCGAGACCGACCGTACTCTCGTTACACGCCAGTCCCAGGAGAAGATGTTTCAGAGCTTCCAGTGGCAGTTTGCAATAGGATATATTAAGATACTTAAGTGACAAAGTCGCCGTGAAAAACTGTTTAAAACTGGGCGGTATTTCTTTTGTTTTTTTGCTCGTGAAGGAGTTACGGGCAACGTTCAAATGGACTAGATTCGTTGCGCAGCCACGCAACAGAGCACCGAACAGCTAAGAACAAAACAAAACAGTTTTTACGTTAATAAAGTCTAAAGATTGAAGAAAAACAAAACTAATACCGTTGTACTCACGCATTCGAGGGTCGTATCTGTACCCGCAAGGTCAAGATGTGTCAGACTGTTAGGCTGGGCCAGGAAATTGCACAAATTCTGCAAATCGGGGGAATTTAAATTAAATAAAGAATAACACAATTATCTATAAAATTGAACGGTACGGAAATGTTTCAATAGCGGAAATTTCCAGTTTCGTTGCATTTGTTCGTTTTTAACATATCAACAATATTCCACAAAATTTGGTACATTTACTTGGGATATTTTCGAAATTTTTTGTAGCCAAAATGACCATTTCCCATTGAAATAGTATGTAGAATATTTATTAATTTTTTAATTTAATTTATTTTCAAAATCTTCGACTCAGGAACCGAAAAGTGATTACGTGATAAATAAATTTATTCGCCACAATCGCCAATTGAAAAAAAAGCTTGTCGGCTGCATACAGATTGATTCTGAATACCATTGGAATTATGATTCACGATTTTTTCTTAGTAGTCGTTTGAGACACTCACGTTAACATCCTCCTTCAATGTATTCTCCGAAAGATTGAGACACTGAAGACTCGTCGTCATGCTGCGGTTGAGGCCAAGAGCGTGCGCGATTTGGGCGACGCCTTTTCCCGTTAAACCACATCGTGACAAATTCAATTTTTGCAGGCCTTTGGCAAGCTTACCGATCGGACCACTCAAGAGAGTTGCTCCACCTGAGAAAGAAATACAAAATGAATCTAAGAAACTGAGAAGCTCCAACTTTAGGTTCCCCTTTCCTCCTGGACTCAAACGAACCTTGCGTCAATTTGGCGATTATTCCACACAAGCTCGCTGCTCCTGAAGAGAATAGTATACACGTTAGTTAGTAAACGTCGGACTTGGAGTTTACGGGGTTGCGTTACCCACCCTTGTCTTCGATCGTGTTGTTCGATAAATCGATCGTGTGCAGTGTTGTATTGCCGTTCGATATGAGCGCCAGTGAGAGTTTGTGAGCGAAGTCCCTAGAAAAATGCCAAGCAAAATTTCGGACGAAAATGATTTGCGTCAAATGATGTCAACGTTGGCATCGTTCAACCAAATTTCCAAACACTTCCTAATTCTTTTCTACGCAAATCTAATTTATCAAGATTGTCTGGACAACTTTGCTAAAAAATTCAACATTAAGCTCAAAATGCGAATTCGGAATTTAACCCTCCGTAGACACACATGGGTCAGGAATGTCTTAACGGTTTTTACTGAACTTGGACTCGTTTAAAAAATCTGAAAAAATTCAGGAAATTAGTTCTGGATCCATAGAAAGAGAGTCTACACTGGATAATGGATAAAAGTTATTTTTTATTATTGTTAATTAATGGTAATCGCTACGAAAAACTAGAAACTCACGCCATTCGCTAAATGGGCTGGACATCCCATATCCATGTGTGTCTACCGAGGGTTAACAGAAAGAAAAAATAATTTTTTATATGTTTGGACTCACCATTTGACGCCGATATTGTCGAGGTAGATTTCTTGAATGGACAAAGATCTGCGAACAACGTGGAGTATCCTTTCGAGAGATTCGTGGCTAAGCTTCAGATTCGATGCTCGAAGTTTAGTGAACCACGTGTTGTATTCCAGAGCCGAAATAATAGGTACTAAATCCTTTTGATCGAGGTGATCGAAGTCTCGTAAATTAAGCTCTCGCGTATCGTGCGACAAGTAAATCGTATCGACGTCCTAAAAAAAAATTCACATTTTCGAATCACTTGGCAAAAAAAAAAAAAAACAGACGAAAAAACCAGATGAATGAGAATTTTCTCTAGTAAAAAACAATTGCAACGCTTCAATGTCGACCTGAAATATTTATCGAATAAACAACGATTGATGTGTTGGAAAAACTAACCCAAGCGACTTCCTCCCGATACTGAACGCAATGAAGATCGCACATGCAGGCGTACTGTGTAGAAAATCCCCCACAAGGGCCTGTGTTTCGAGTAGCTTCCGTACTCCTTGCAAGTTCGCTGCCCCTTATGCTCTGAAGTCTGCTCGCTGGGATCACATCGATCTTTCGTATTATGTAACTGCAATCAGCAGAAATTTCATTTCGTTAACCCTCCGTAGACACACTACAATTAGCGCTCCCTAGACACACATGGGTCTGGGGTGTCCTATCGTTTTTTACTGTACTTGGACTCATTTAAAAAATGTGGAAAAATTCAAGAAAGTAGTTTTGGATCTATAGCAAGCGAGCCTGCACTGGGTGATGGAATTTTTATTTATTTTTTTATTATTGTTATTTAATGGTAATCGATACGAAAAACGAGAAATTCACGCCATTCGCTGACTGGGCTATACACCCCAGGACCATGTGTGTCTGCGGAGGGATAATCAGGCATCGATTTCGTTTCAGCAATCGTCGATACTCTGAGATCGTAATTTTTTTTTTATATCACGTTTAGGAGAAGCTTCGGACTCACTTGAGCGGCACTGTTGGAAATATATTTCTAATTGCTGTGTGTAGCGCTTCTATCATGGCATCTACCTCGGTGGTATCGACGCCACCACCGCCAGCCGCCCCCATTGTTGTAAAATTGTAACTCCTGTCTCCAACGACGAGACATAGTTGATTTGCCCTTTTCGACTCGACGGACGTTATTTCCAAATAATGAAAATGACAGTCGATCTAAAACAAACAAAATTTCTATGAGGCGATTTATCGATTGCGTGATAGCAAAGAAATAACCGAAAAGCAGATCCACGTTTTTCTCCGTCATCCTTGGTATTTCGAGAAAAATTTAAGATTCACTTTCTTCGACAGCAAACGGTGGACAAGGTGCAACTTGAATTTTTCTCAAAGTATTATCCTTTCAATAGATCCCCTTAAAAATTGCTTAATTCGTTAGTCAATAAACGACTCACCCTCGTCGGTACTTTGGCCGTAAGTAAAAATAGACGACATGGTGAAAATACCTAAAAACAATAAAATATTGTTGTTATTATAAATATTTACAATTTTACAAATAACATATTTATTAATATTGATCGATCGCTTTTATCAAACGCGCTATTTTACTTCGCGTCGATATTAAGGTGTTATGGATTAAGGAATTGTATTGAGGAATGTCTGAAATTTCGATTTTTGACAAATGGCAGCTCCAAAAAGACGATATTCCAATTTTCGACCGAATTTTTTTCGTTTAATTGTTTGAAAAAGATGGGAATAATTATCGGAAATCTTATTCCTTCGATCGAAACCTAGATTCATATATCCACTAATAAAATCTTTTTTGTTTTTTTATTTTCGATAATTCAAACCGGAGATTTCGTGCTCACCGCCAGGCACCTTTTTTTTGAGGACCTCGAGGAGATCGTCTACAGGAGCAGTGTCAATAAATATTTTTGAAAATGAAAAATGCCGATATAAAGTTAAAAGCACGACTACATTTAATTCTTAAAAATTTCTTATTTTGGTGAAAATAGTTATTTGTTAAATAAAATAAATTTTAATTCAAATTTCTTATTTTGGTGAAAGGAATTATTGTTGAATTAATTAAATTTCAATTCCAATTTTTTTATTGTGGGTAAATAATTATTTGTTGAATGAATTCAATTTTTTAAAATTTTTCATTTTAGTAAAAATAAAATTATTATTTTTCATCGCATTCCTGTGATTTATTTCATTTAATTTATTTAACTTGAACTCTGTGTCGTTAATAATGCAGTAATTACGAATATATCAATGAAACGTTGTATTGAAAAAGATGTAGGACTACCAAATTTTCAAAAGTTTCCTGTATTTTGTGCTACCGACGCCGTCATTACTGCCTGTCAATATTTACCGACAAACAAGACAAATGTCATCTGAAGCTGAAACTGCTGAAACTAGCAACCTGCCGCCGCTAATGGCACGAAGCAGAGATTCAATATGGCCGCTGGCACGCGTCAGGTGCTTCGAATCGAATGTCCTGAATTTATCATTTAGTTTTTTTTTAAATTGCGCAGGAGAATTTCTCAAAAGTGCAGTGAAGTAGCGCAAATCCGGGTGAGGTTCGTTTAATTGCGTGAAATGCGTGTTCTCTTCACGAGAACACGCTGGGAGACTTTCTCCATCACCCAGAATCGCTAGATCTACGAAAGCGCGTCATGCGGCTTCGGCATCACGGGGTTGAAATTTTTTATGTATTTTTTTCCGAAAATGGTGTGTCAAAATTTTTCCAGTATCGCAAACGATTAGAACTCTTCACGAGGACACGCAGGGAGACTTTCTCCATCACCCAGAATCGCTAGATCTACGAAAGCGCGTCATGAGGCTTCGGCATCACGGGGTTGAAATTTTTTATTTATTTTTTTCCGAAAATCGTGTGTCAAAATTTTTCCAGAATCGCAAACGACTATAGCACGAAAAATAGAACAGACGCGGAATCGTGTGAAAAAACGTTTTTCTTTACATTTTCCGCAATGTTGCAATTCTAATAATGCCGACAAAATCCCAATTCAACGATTTATAGTTAGTCCTTTATCCGACGCCTGGCGTTGGTAGTGTTGACTACTGACAGCTTTCTAACATGGCGTCCGCTTGCCAAGTCGCTAACTTGCCAAGTCGTGCAGAGTCTTTACTATTTTTCTATTAAATCTTTAGTAATATCTATTTTGGCATATCTCCTGAATAATATCGACGAATAGGGAACAGGCGATTTTACATTATCATCATCGAACAATGTTGGACTTCACAAAGATGCGTATTCAAGAAAATATCCATCGTTTTCGGCAGAATTGGGGGTTCAGTGTAGTCTTAGATTATTCAAAAAGTCTTTCCCGGAAAACCTTGCGGCACACTCAAATTTCTTTCGCACGTGTTTGTAAACAGTGAAGTATCAGAGCCCCCACCTTAACGAAAGTGTTCTTATTCATCAGTCCAAACATAATAAATTTGTGTAGACTGTCAACAACCTATAAGCGTTTTAACCCTTCGAGTGCCCACCTCCTATAAGTGCATATCGGGCCAATTTGACCCAAGGCGTTTTTCAAATCGTTGTATTCCGGTAAATATGCATTTTTTGTTTTTGTTTGTACAGATGTTTTCTGTAGTGAATTATCTATATTTTATGGCCTTAAATGGATTTTTTGATGAAACGAAAATTAAATGCCGAAGCATTCGTTGCTTTGGTAACAGTAAATTGTTGGGGTCAAAACGACCCAGTGTGTACTTGGAGAGTGAAAAAAAGCGATACTGTTGCATTTGAACAATACAGACTCAAAAACAGTCGAACATTGAAATTTTCTTTTTAACACAAAGTGCCAATATGTTTTATTCACACGTTATTGATTTTATTTTAATTTATTTATGACACTGGAGTCTATGAACTGCAACATTGTCTGTAATAATAAATAAATTATTGGTGGACAAAAATATAGGTATTCTCTCTCCATAGACGTCAAAATATTTATGGAACAGTTTTGAATAATGGAAGCTGATTGTACTTTTTTCAAATCTTAAAAACTGTACGGTTTAAAAACTTTTGTAGCATTGCGGCAATGGAAACTCCAATAACGCACAATCCTTTCGTCAACGCACTCGTTTTTCAGGTAAGAAAAAGATTATCGGAAATCTGTGTCTTTTATCAAAGTGACGAAGTATTTAATTATTGACGAGAAACTTTGCCAGGTGCCTTCAGGCACGGAGTGTAACAAGAAAGGGTTAGTAATGTTTTTGTTTCTCAGAGAATTGGTAATTTGATGAAATTTTGAGGAGGCTGAAAAAAGTTATTAAGATGATAAAAATAGAAGATGGAAAAACTCACTAAAACACGATTTTCTTGCTTGTCTTGTTTGGTCTCGAGCTTAACGACATTCTTCAATAATATCTTGACATGTTTTCCGAGAAGTGCTTTGACCGATTCTGAAAGAAAATAGTAGATTGGTCATTGGGAAAATCCATCGAGAGTTCTATTCAGGTAGGTTCGGCCAAGATTCGTAGTAAAAAGGTAGCGTTGGTAAAATTGGTGATGGGACTGACCGTTGAGATCCTTGGTCAGTTGCGATCTCGTTGACATTTTGATGATATATTCTCTTCCCGGCGATCACAAGAGACGTTTGCTCTTTTCGTTGTGGTTGGACGCGCGCGCGCGCCCTTGTATACTCGGTGGGGTGCGTGTGTCATTCAGAAAACGAAACTTTTTTATTTACCGCGATAATGAAGCGCAACGGAGTGTTTTAACGAAGCGGCGATTCGAGAAATTCAACACTACGCGAATCTAGGCTGATTCTAATTAAATCGGACAATTTTTTTTCGGCCCTTAAAGTCAACGATGCAATATTGACGTTTTGGATGGCTGCGAGATGAAATGAAAATTCCTCGTCAGCAGCCATGTTTCACCAACGACGTACCAACACTGAAACTTCTCCGCGCACTTCTCTCCGCGCGGAACATCGCGCGACCTCCCCCTCCTCCCATTCACCATAACGAACACAAATTTCTCTCTGCACTAAAGCTAAACTTTTTCCCGTCAGAGTGCGATGCTGTACGGAATACAAATAGTCATCTAGATTTGTCTCTTCGAAAGCACTTTTATAATAACACATACGATAAAAAAGACGAGCCTGTATCTTTGTCTCTTTTCAACGCCCGATATATATGTATCTAGCTAGTACCTAGTATCTTTGTAGCAGGCTCCATACTATGCTGACCGTCTGCTGTTACAAGAGTTTATAGTTGCCTCGATCAACACGAAAGGATTGCTGAATAAAGATAATCTTTTTATTGCATTCGTGCACAACAATTTAAAATATCTAGAAAATTCATAAATAATAGACGTCATTCGAAAAATCGCGTAGAAGTTTATAGATCGAGTCGTTCATCGAGAATCGAATGAAATTTTTGCTAGGGAAACAATTTTGTACACGACGTATTCCGTGAGCACAGATTATTGTGTAAATTTTGGTCGTCTTCGGTGGCACGTTCGATAGTCCAACGTCCAAAGTGAACAGTAAACGATAACATAGTGTAGATAATACAAGTTGGCTACTAACGAGAATAAGGAAGCACCTGAAAGGATTTAAGCAATGTTCCGAACTTTAGTGAGAAGAGCAGTAAATCATACGAGTAATATGTCGGGTCAACGTTACTCCAGTAGTGCAGCATCCAAACTTTTGGAAATAACGAAGAACGACAATGGTACTCGATGGATATTCTTGACTCTCGTAATTTTTTCGAAATAAATCTGTCAATGACGTTTCAACAAGCCCATGGCTTTTTACCCATTGTTGCAGGAATTAGCGTCATTTCCATGGCCAAAGCTCCTGTGAATAGCTTGAATCTTCCCATGTTGACCCAATTAAAAGAGGCCCTGGTGGCCGTACAGAAAGATAACAGTGACGGTGTAATTCTGACCTCTGCTCTCGGCACTGTCTTTTCTGCTGGACTCGATATCATGGAAATGTACAAACCTCAAGACTCGCGAATCGTTCAATTCTGGACTGCCCTCCAGGATGCCTGGATTGCTCTTTACGGCCTCGGTATACCAACCGTCGCCGCTATCAACGTACGTTGAATCGAACGACAAACATTTTCCAACATCCCAACACAGTTCATTAAAAAAAAAAGAAACATGTAACTAACTGCAAAATCGTTCTTTTTTCACAAAACTAGCTGTTTTGATTTCAGAAAAAACTTTACACTGCTTACGCAAAATAATAAGATTATCAGATTCTTGAAACACTAAAAATCGACATGTACGCTTGAAGGGAATGTTTGGATCGTCACTCTGCTTGCTTCGAAATTTTCCAATGTGAAGATTTTTGCCTCGGTTTGCTCGAAAGAAGTCTGAGCTCTTACAGAGAAATCACTGAAAGCATCTGAGACTTGTTTCATTTCAATCGGACGAGGGGTGTTCAAAATTCTCACTTTGGAATTTGCAGCCATCACACGCATTGTCCTCATGGATGCTTATTTGGTATAACCGTTGGCCTTCGCATTTCAATAGATCGGAAGAGACCACTCACCTATGCTCAACCCTTCGAGTACACACTGGGTCATTTTGACCCGAACAATTTTCTGTCACCGATTATTTGGCATTTAATGGCAACGAATGTTTTGGCATTTAATTTCGGATTCGTGAAAAAATAAATTTGGGGCCATGAAATATCGAGAATTTACTACAAAAAACTTCTCTAAAAAAAAAAAAAACAAAAAAATGCATATTTACTGAAATACGCCGATTTGAAAAACGCCTGGGGTCGGATTGACCCATTATGCACTTGTAGGAGGTGTGCACTCGAAGGGTTAATGTCTTATGAATTTTTATATTCAATAATCATAATGCTTCCAAATTTGCTTTTCATGGCGAGGCATTGAGCCACGTTTGGTTCTGTCTTGTTACATAAATATGCTGACTTTTCTCATGAGCAATTCTCTGTAATTATAATTAAACATCGGTAATTATCGTGGAGATAATTATTTGTCAATGAAACTCGCAGGGCAGCAGCCCTGCAGGAGGATGCCTACTAGCCATGGCCTGCGATTACAGAGTTATGGTCGATGGCAAATTTACCATTGGATTAAACGAGACAAAACTCGGTCTTATTGCTCCAAAGTGGTTCATGACTAATATGATCGATATTATTGGATCTCGAAAAGCCGAAGATGCTCTGTTGAGGTAATCAGCGATTTTGTACGCACTCCTTTAAAAAAATGGTGACTATCGTCAATTGTTGTTGATATTTACTTTTCCATTCGATGTTCCCTATGTTTGAAAAAACTTGTGGCATTAGTTTGTTACGAAACTCTGTACATTTTAAAGGAATTTTCAAGAAACCTCAAAGCGGTCGTTTCGTGACGTAATTGAAAAATAAAACTTCACATGGTTTTTCGATTAACTTTATTCTTCGAGTGCATACTGGGTCGTTTTGGCCCGAACAATTTTCTGTCACCGATTTTTTGACATTTGATGGAAACGAATTTTCTGGCATTGAATTTTCGTTTTCGTCGAAAAAAAAATTTTGGGTCATAAATTATGGACAATTTACTACAGAAAACGTCACTCCAAAAAAAAAAAACAACAAAAAATGCATATTTACCGGAATACAACAATGTGAAAAACGCCTTGGGTCAGATTGACCCAAGATGCACTTATAGGAGGTGTGCACTCGAAGGGTTACATTTTATTCATTTTGATCGATAAATAGATCGTTCGATCGATAGTTTGCGAAAAATAAAGCTCGAGGTAGAATATTTGGGACTCGCTCGAAGATTCGCGTTTATAAAGAGAAGTTAATAGTGACCGTCATTTTACAGAGGTTCGTTGTTCACACCCAAGGAGGCCCTCAGTATCGGATTAGTGGACGAACTCGCTGCTGATAAGCAAGAAGCAATTGCAAAGTCTCAGGCATACATCGAATCGTTTGGAATGATTCCCGGTGAGAATTTTGTGGAGTAAATAAAAAAATAGTTATCGTCTTATAACGTAATTATTCTTCTCGTTATTTCAGCACTTGCGAGAAGAGCCACGAAATTCCATCTACGTCAAGACAGAATCACTTGGTTAGAAAAGAATCGGGAAAATGACACCGCAATTTTCGTCAAAGCCGTGAAAAATCCGCAGATACAAACGGGACTAGAATTTTACATCGAGTCTCTTAAGCAGAAGAGCAAATTGTGAATAAACCCCATCCGTGTTCAATGTTTGTACTTTTTATATCAATAATTCAAGAAATCATTGTTCTACGACTGAATGGAATTACCATATTTCTATTTTTATAACAATTGTTACTTGACGTTGTCTGATAGAAAATTTATACACAGTATATACATATGAATATATGAAACAGGTTAAATCTCGACCATTTCGTTTTCCAGAATGTTTTTCATGAAACGGTATCCCATAGAAAAAATTTCTTCACCAATTTTTGAATTTTCATCTCAAATCCTTTTCTAGGCGACAATAAACTTTTCTAGTGACCATAAAAATTCAAAAATTGACCCTTCGAGTGCATACTGGGTCGTTTTGACCCCAACAATTTTCTGTCACCGATTGTTAGGCATTCAATGGCAACGAATTTTTTGGCATTTAAATTCCGTTTTCGTCGAAAAATAAATTTAGGTCTCTACAAAAAAAAGATAAAAAAATCCATATTCACCGAAATAAAACGATTTGAAGAAAACACCTTGGGTCAGATTGACCCAATATGCACTTATGGGAGGTGTGCACTCGGAGGGTTAAAAATTTGGAACTTTTCGAAATTTTTCAAGGCCCCTGAACCAATCAGAATAACGACAAACCTTTGTACATTGATTTTTTAACTTGGGAAAAGATTTTTTATTCTCAACTGTAATATTTTTTTCTCATGACTGTCGTTTGTAAATTCGGTATCAAAAATTGTTTGGAGTTGTACGATTACATAATTCCTGATAATACAGTTACATGATTTTGAACGTCACTCCGAAAAATGTTATTCTTCTATTTTTCTCGACTTGATCCATTCAATTCTTTGAATAAAGTTGTCTGTTACAGAAATATTTCCAATTCATAATTTTATCAATATTATCACTTATATTTCTATTTGAATCGCAGATTTATTCGTGCTCATGAATATGCAGTACCTCGATTTTTGTTAGCCCGCTTCTAAAGCCGCGACTATATCGGCATCCATCATATCGTTGCTACCCGAACGCAATTGTGTCTGGATAGATTCCAATTCTTCGCGTTGATGCTCCAGAAAATGCGATATTTCGAGTACGGCTTTTCGGTTTCGCTCAATTTCCTCCCTTGAATATGCAAACCTTTTTTTATTCTACAAATTCGTGTTGCTGCTCAATTTTTATAGTTATTATCATTTTTTGGAAACCGTTTGGTGGCTCAAGGAAAATATTTTTTCTTAACCCTCCGTAGACACACATGGGTCTGGGATGTCCAGCCCATTCAGCGAATGGCGTGAATTTCTCTTTTTTCGTATCGATTGACATTTAACAACAATAATGAAAAAAAAATTTTATCCATCACCGAGTGGAGGCTTAATTTCTATAGATCCAAAACTACTGTTCTGCATTTTTTTAGAATTTTTAAACGAGTCCAAGTAGAGCAAAAAACGGTAGGACACCCCAGACCCATGTTTGTCTAGGGAGGTGCGCTATTTGTAGTGTGTCTACGGAGGGTTAACAATCAGCGAACTAATTTCGCGACTAAATTTTTGTTGTCAGATTTACAGTCAGCTCAGTAATAGCGGGATAAGAATTGGGGCTCAAACATTACATCTCGAAAACGCGAAATGCCTGGTGTCCAAAATAAAACTGTACCTTGTGAGACGCTCCGTGTACTCGTCATGCCAGGATTTTATTCTCGACAGCAACAAATCTTCTCGGGCATCGATTATCTGTCACAAAGATTCAAAAATCGATATTGAACTAATTTTTCCCTTTTCTTTATTTTCAACACTATAGTGAGAATCCCATACTCTACAAATTTGATCGGGATTATTTTTTCTATATCTCCAACCGTTAACAAAATATTTGAGAAAAAAAAAATACGAATTTTTTTACCAACTATATCTCGAAAAATATTAACAATGCAGAAAAAAGTGCTGAATGAAAGTGTTGGGAAATATTATCATCTACAAAAAAGGTTCCCATCGTTTTTATCCTACGATGGTCCGTTTATGAGATATTAGCAAAAACACGTTTTTCAACATGGCGGTTAACGCTCCCAAACCCCAGTGACGAAAACTTGATTTTACACTCAGAGGAGACCCCCAAATATAATCCAATCGAAAAATCAATTATCAGGATTTTATGTATAGCGGCCCTGTTTATGATCCTTTATTCCTTGCCCGACATTGATTCTAGCCACATTGTGGGTTTCACAATCTTCTCCTATGAGTTTAATTCCACTCACTAAACTTTCCAATTACCAGAGCTGCAGGAAATTTCGGAATACCAGTGTATTCTACGAGCGACTAACGTTTAACCCTTCGAGTGGACACATCCTACAAGTGGGTCAATCTGACCCAAGGCGTTTTTCAAATCAATATATTCCGGTAAATATGCATTTTTTGTTTATTTTTTTTTTTTTGCGAAGACGTTTTTTGTAGTAAATTGTTCATATTTTATGGCCCTAAATTAATTTTTTTGACGAAAACGATAATTAAACGTTAAAACATGCGTTGCCACTAAATTCCCAACAATCGGTTGGGGTCAAAACGACCCAGTATGCTCTCGAAGGGTTAACGCGAAGTCACGGTGATTTTTCACCGTGTATTCTCATTCAATGTTAGTCTTTCGAGCATTATTCTGTCCCAATGGATACTCATGAATAGATATTAATTAATCATAATTTTTTATGAAGGATATACCTGTAAATGTAAGTCGTGGGAATTGGATAAAGCGTTGCTCAAAATATTTTTATCACCGCAAACTTCGTAGTGACGAGTCGGCATTTTCAACTGATCCGTAAAAGCATTTGCATAAATAGTAGCCGAGCTCTCAATGCTGTCATTATAGTCGGCCTCAGAGTCTCGCATCAACGCGAATATCGCTCTAGCAGTTTCCGTGAAATGCGTCACCAAATCAGCCATGTTAGATTTATGAGTCTCGTTCGTATCCTGGCGATAGAAATGTAGATGTTTGCACATTTTCCTCTTCATTTACCCCTTGCAAAGTTATCACAGTATTTTTGTGGAGTCACCTCCATTTGCTCGTGTAAAATAACTTCTCTGTACATAAGTCTGTTCCAAGTATTTGACAGTAAATTGTTGAACTCGTTCGAAAGTCGCTGAGCCTCTTCGACCTTTTCCTGAATATCATCTTCGTCTTTGGCATTCATTTTCTCCTGCGACATGGCATCGTCTTTTCTCGTTTTATTTAACAATAAATCTCCCAGTTGCTCGAATATGTCCATTTTTTTCGTTATTATTTCATCCATCATCCTGATTATAAAATTCGATCAATGTTTTCTTTTCATAACGGACACTTGAAAATCATTTTTTTTAAATTCAATTTTAGCTGCAATTGCTCGTGACATCGTGCAACATTTCGGATAAAAAACCGTTTTCAGATCGTTCTAGTTGCTCGAACTGAATTTTAACAGTCTCCGGAATAGTTTCCGGAAAGCTATGCAATGGAAAAAATAAAATATATTAACCCTTCGAGCGCACACATCCTATATAAGTTCATAGTGGGTCAATCTGACCCAAGGCGTTTCAAATCGCTATATTTCGCTAAATATGCATTTTTTTTATTTGCAGAAACGTTTTTTGTAGTGAATTATCCATATTTTATGACTCTGAATTGTTGTTGAAGAAAATTGTTGGGGTCAAAACGACCCAGTTTGCACTCGAAGCGTTAAGTATTTAATTTGCAATCGGCCAATTATTATTTTATCAAAGTTCGCGTTTCAAACAATGGCTCCAATAAAACTCTATCATTTAAATGTGGCTTTCGAACATTAATAAATCAATTTGATTTATGAACCTACGGCATTTAGCTTCAACTTTATTTGTGGACTGTTATCGGACTTGGAGCTCGGTACTCGAGTCGATTTTGACTCGACATAGGCATAGAAAAAAGGTTTTTGTTAAGTTTTTTTAATTTTCACTTCTCAAAGCCGTTTTTTGACAAATTTACTTCAAGGGGATTGAATTTCTTGGATATTGTTGCTATTTAAGAACAAATTAATCTCCCGCGGAGTTGTGAACGATGTTGTTGTCAATAGAAGGTAAAAGGGTCGACATGCGTTTTACGTTTAATGGCAAATTCAACTTTCCACCCAACTCTCGAGCCCCTATTAATTTTTCTTCTATTTTATATTTCTTAGTTTTTCAATCATTAGGCAACATCCAAAAATTTGTATTCTGTCGAGATTTGAACGTAAAAAAGTAGAAAAAAAAAAAATTACTGTCGGCCTTCAGAGTGAACAGCTTCTCGTCCTTCGTCCACAATTTTTTCGAACAATCGTATTTCCTCGCTCCTTTTTTCCTGTTCTCGTAAGCCAAACTCGAACAATTGACGGCAGAGATCCATAATTTTTTTCTCATACTCATCGTACAAATCTCGAGTGTCTTCATTCAGTAGCGACAATTCTTTACCCTCTGGATCAGTGCAAAAATTATGAATCATGTGGAAAAATATGAGACTATGGGAAAACAAGATTTCAACATTTTCTTCATAATTACCTTTGTCGTTCTCGTACATTTGCCGAAATAATTCGTCTCCGTCGAGATATTCGACGTACGAAAGTGACAGGAGAGCTTGCTTTTTTCTTTTGGCTTCTTTATCCGCCATTTCAGCTTTTTCAGTCGATTCTTTTTCTTCCAAATGGAAAATCGCTCGTCTGCGGTTAAAGAGACAAATTCAAACGTTATTATATTTTTTTAAAAATTAAAATTAAAAAATTTTAAAAATTATTAAAATTAAAAATATTTTGTCATCGATTGTTTGGCATTTAATTTTCGTTTTCGTCGACAAATCAATTTACAACCATAAAATATGGATAATTTACTACAAAAAACGTCTCTTAAAAAAAAAAAAAAAACAAAAGAATCGAAAAATGTGTTTTTACCGGTATACAACGATTTGAAAAACGCCTTGGGTCAGATTGACCCAATATTCACTTATAGGAGATGTGCACTCAAAGGGTTAATTAAAAAAAGAATCTTCTGTGCATGAAAAATTCTCGGGAACCTGAGCATAATAAAATCTACAGACGGTACGACAAAAAAATATTTTCCTTTACAGATTTATGCGTGCATAAGGATTTGAAATTTTTGGAATAATAACTCTTACTGGTGTTTTTGTTGGGCAAGCTGACGCTCAGTCTCGTTCAACATTTTATAATTCAGGTAAACAATTTGCGGTAAAAATGCCACTAAATATTCCAGGTAACCATCTTTTTTTGCACAATCATTTCCACTGACGTTGAGCGAGCGCAATTTCGGAAATTTTCGGAGATACATTACCTGTAAAATTAGTAAAATCATTAAAACGACATGAGTTGTGATTTTTCGATCAGAATTAACGAAAAATGATCGATCGCCGAATGGATAGTATGCGCCATAATCGAAAGTAAGTTCAGGCAATTTTAAATGAACAAAAAAAAAATATTCATAACATCGCAAATCAGTCGAATTTTTAGATAATCACGGAAAGTTTCTCATTTTCATTTTTTTCAAAAAAAAAAAAAATAAACTAAAATTACGACGTTTTGCATTTGCTCTCGATTAAGCGTGATTTTTGTAACGGGAAGGACGAGTGCTTGTGAGAAGGTCAAACATTAAAGGCTGTGGATTAGCCACAATAATCACGTGATCCCAGTCTTCGATACGATTGGCACCGATGCTGAAAATCGTGAGTTCGGTTAGTCCGTCAATCCCGCTGATTTGTTCTATTTCGTTGGAATAAAGAAGAAGAACTTCCAGTTTAACGAGACTTTCTAAATTTTCGATTATTTTGATGTGATTGAAAGAAAGATCGAGATCGACGAGGTGAACGAGACAATCGAGATTTTCAATCTTTTCGATCGCGTTGTTGGAAAGTTTCAGTCGAGTGAGGCTGTTTGCCATTATCCAGAGATTATCAATCTTGAGAATATCTGTGAGCACATATTGGCTTTGGTTAATTATTCAAGTATTTTGTCGGTTTTTTTCTTATTAAATAAAATCTTCAACATTTTTAGAGCTCATGAAAACAAGGAAAAATTCGGTACACTTCGTTCTGACCCCTAGCGTGTGTTTCAACGTCGAACAGATAGGAAAGAGTGATTAGAACACGACGAATTTTTTAGAAGATGAAGTCGTACCGTTGGAGTCTAACGAAAAATATTTTATCCCCTCCCCATTTTTCAGATTTTTGGAATCTCCTCAATTTTTCTTTGACATTCATTTTTTCATACGCAAATGATTGTCATAGGCGGACACTGCATTTTAATTTTTGGCTCTAGTTTGGAAAAACAGAATAAAATAATGGATTCCGTTGCATTCCAACGATGCCAACTTCAACATCATATTTTAGGCTTCTCTACATTCCGGCCAGTCCGCGTCTCTCGAAGATTAAATTTGTACGAAAAAATTAATCCGACGACCTCGAATCATAATGAAACTGCAGTAATAGAGACGTACTCAAAAACTCGATACTAATTTGCCGTATCTCAGTGAGATTAATGCCATCTTGAACAAAGAGTTTGCTGGCTTCCTTATCCCCTTTGGGTCCTTGGTCAATCGCGAGTTTTTCGAGTAATTGTCTGTTTATTACAGCCGGTTCACCGGCAGCTTGATTATCTTCAGCAAAAGCAAATTCTTCCGTTTGATCCATTGTTATTATTCACTTATCGAATCCCGACGACATTTGACTAAATAAATATAAACCTACCGCGGGATTCGTTTGGAATCGGAAAGATAAAATAAGACGCGAGGAAACTTTTTGAGCGTTCACCTAGCAACGCGCGCTCGCTCGCGTACGGCTCGATACGCAATAAGCGTCGATACAACCGGTGCAAACGCCCACACTGGACAACACCTTTACTACGACATTCGTGTGCGGTGTACAAGGGAATCTGCAATGCCTGGCAATGCCGGAATCATCGTCAGTCTTGTCGCTGTACGTGTGTGTGCTATGAATTGTCAGTAAGCACGCGCCCAATCCGTATTTTGACGTGTGCATGTATATACGACGTTCCTTGTAGAATTTTCCAGATGTTTTTTATTTCATAATTATTTGTCGCGCGTAATTCTTTCCTCCGTCACGTTCGAATATTACGAACTACCCAGCAAATTACAAGTCCCGTAAAACGTAAGAAGTACGAGTATCCACGATCAAATAGATTCGTGCAGCTATAATCCACTCGTAGCGACCCATATGTGTGTTGTACGAAACGTCAAGGTGTGCGCTCGGTGCGCAAGTGTGCGTCAACGTCTACCCTCTTCTCTCCGCCCCGCGTAACGGCGTAACGTCGTCCTCGGCGGTTATCATAATTGCGTTTTCACCGACATTTTCTCAGATTGAAATACGCGTTCGATTGTCAACATACGTGTATAGCCCGGGCTTTTTCGACGTCCAACAACGAAATAACCTTTCGATCGAGAACATATACATAAACTCGTTTTAATTTGCTTTTTCCAACGAGATTGTCATATGATTCGAGCACGTAGTAAAAAAAAAAAACACCGAGTTTACGTGGGCTATCAGAAACTCGTAACTATATAGAACGAACTGCGGTTATCCGTCACCCGTTCAAAAGCTCGTACAAGGAATACTCTCAAGTGCCTCGTAGTAATAAAAATAATTATAATAACAAGAATAAATACTTGTAAAAATAATATCTGGCGTATTTGATCGAACGAAATGTCATTCTTTGGGGTAAACGTTAATCCCTTTTCCACTCCGGTTGGCCAAAGGATCGGTGAGTCTCTTTGTTCATTCCTTTTTTTTTCGATTACGTCATTTTAATGTACAAACCAAATGATTTTTATTTTCTGTTCACTTTCATCAACGTCTCGTAGAACAAGCCACAGATGGAAGTTTGCCCAGTGAAAATTGGGCTCTGAACATGGAGATTTGCGACATTGTCAACGAAACAGAAGACGGCCCCAGAGACGCCATCAAAGCTATCAAACGCAGACTCAATCAAGCCGCGAGCAAAAATTACACAGTCGTCATGTACACTCTCATAGTTTTGGAAACGTGCGTCAAAAATTGCGGCAAACGCTTTCACACGCTTGCCTGCAGTCGGGATTTTGTTCAAGAACTCGTTAAAACCATCGGACCAAAGAACGAACCACCTACCGTCGTTCAGGAAAAAGTACTTAGCCTTATTCGCACTTGGGCAGATACTTTTCGACATCAACCACACGCCCAAGGCGTTTGTCAGGTTTATCAGGAGCTCAAAGCCAAAGGAATACAATTTCCCATCACCGATCTCGATGCTATGGCTCCCATCATTACGCCCGAGAGGGTAAACGCTTCACAATTATATTTTTCGTTATTACAGAATTTATAATCTTTCGCTTTTTTCAGTCGGAATTTAACCCTCCGTAGACACACTACAATTAGCGCACGTCCCTAGACACACATGGGTCTGGGGCGTCCTACCATTTTTTACTGTATTTGGACTCGCTTAAAAAATCTGAAAAATTCAGGAAAGTAGTTTTGGATCTATCGAAAGAGAGCCTGCACTGGGCGATGGATAAAAGCTCTTTTTTATTATTGTTATTTACTGATAATCGATACGAAAAACGAGAAATTTACGCCATTCGCTAAATGGGCTGGACACCCCAGACCCATGTGTGTCTACTGTGGGTGAAAACTGGCTAAGCCGCCATGGATAGGAAAAAATTGGTTTTTTTCCGTCATTTTCTGTTTTTTACACAGAAAATAAAGTTGTTTTTATCTTGTTGGAAAAACTAAGTGCTGCCGATAAAAAATTTTGTTGGTACGAATTGTCGAAAGTTTGAAAAAAATATCGGAATGTACTGAGCCTTAAATTTTATAGACGTTGATTTTCAATACTGGTTGCGAAAATATCTTGCAAAGAGGGAGTAAAGAATTTTTCTTTCCGGTACAAGAAATGCAAACAAAGTTTGAAGCTATTCCGGAAAATTACTGATTTTTTCTTCAGACGTTCATCGTTTTTCGATAAGTTTGGAGTTCCAAATCGACGTTCATAGCGACTAAAAATTACTGAATTTTATTCGGTCCTTTGCAAATCATTTCGAAATTAAATTCTGGAAGTTTTTTCCTGCCTCATTCATCCATATCGTGTATTCCACGAATGCTTGGCTAGAAACTTTCTATTTTCATTGATAAACTTATCATCACATGACAATCTCAAATTTTCGAGCCCAACCTGAAAACCTTGAAAATTGAATTCATTCGTTCTTTTGAAACTGGCTAGCAAAAATAGACGATTGCAAAAAAATGTCTGTACAAAAAATTGAACCGAATTGCGACGTGAATTTTCTCGTTGGAATCCAGCGACAACTCTCAATTTTTTTAAAATGAGACAGGATTCAGAATTCGGAATGACTGCATGAATTTAAAATTAATTAGTAAAAAAAAAAATTTGTTGCATTCCAACGATGCAAGCTTCAGTATCATTTTTCCTGCAGCCTCATTTTTCAAGGTTATCGTTGTCAATGTTTACTCTCCGTAAGAATGCCCGTCCAGTCGGTGGTAATTAAAATTGTCAAGAACTGCCTCTTCCCAAACATTCAATGAAATCTCCACCGAATCGTATGATTCACGTCCTAACGTGATGGGCCGTATCAACAATCCTTGATGGGCGAGTTCCTAGTCATTACGGGGACGCGAACAAATCTAGGTGGAGCTCCATTTCCGGGTATTTCCCAATTTTCATCAGCACGTCAGGATGACTAATGCTCACTGCTCGTACAAACTATTATTCACTTGCAACTATTTTAACCATTCGAGTGCACATTGGGTCAATCTGACCCCAGGCGTTTTTCAAATCGTTGCATTCCGGTAAATATGCATTTTTTGTTCTGTAGTAAGTTATCCATGTTCCATGGCCCTAAATGTATTTTCTGACATAAACGAAAAGCGAATGCCAACCAATCGGTGACAGAAAATCGTTCGGGTCAAAACGACCCAGTACGTACTCGAAGGGTTAAGGACGTTGATACATCTTTGAACAACGAGCCAACTTAATTTCCTTGTTGACTTATTGGAGAAAGAATCTCAGGAGCTTGTCACGTGTCGACGATTCCAACGATTAGAATTGGAATTTCGCTCAGTCCAAATGGTTATATTCTTGTCGAGTAGTGTTTACAAAATATTGGTCGAAAGAGGCTTTATTAATTCGTAAAGATTGCGCAGCTTCGATAACTTGTAAATTCCTCGTGATTGCAGGTCCTTGTTGCTTAGAAATATAACGAATTGGCTAATTGATCATCATCTTGTAAACTGGAAGAAAAACATAAAGATTCAATTGACTGTTTCCATTTTTCTGAACCGATATCGAACTTATTAAATATTTCTCATAATATGTGAATTAATGCCGAGGAAACGTTACAGAGTGTGCCAGAAACGGAACAAATTCCCGCGAGTAACTTGGGGCTTGCGGGCGGATTGGCACAAGGACAAACGCCAGTGGCCCAAGCCGGAGGGACCATGACGACGCATTCAAGCCAAGGGAAAGAAGATGCGGTTGGGGAAGAGACGAATATACAACAGCAACAGCCCACGATACCCCATGGGATTCCATCGGCAGGCGGAGTGGCAAATGTGGGAGCTCCTGGGCAGCCGCTCCACGAGGAGCTGATAGCAAAATTGCGAAGTGAGCTTGACGTGGTGCAGGGTAACATGAGAGTATTGTCAGAAATGCTTGCCTATCTGACGAGCCCGGAACAAACCGCTGCGAATCGGCAACCCGAAGCTGCAGATGTTGAACTTTTGCAACAATTATATGCAACCTGCAAATCCATGCAGGAACGCGTTGTCGAATTAATCGGGAGACTCGTCGACGACGAAATGACTGCTGAACTTTTGCGCATCAACGATGAGCTCAACAATCTTTTCTTACGTTACTCTCGGTATACAAAAAATAAGGTCGGAGGCCAACAACCCGCAGCCGCGAGTGCCATACTCGCTCGAACTATCGGTCAGCAACCTTCGGCCGTAGGTAACCCCCTTCCTGGCCCACATTCCACTCCGAGCAAACGAACCGGCGAAGCTGACTCTCTCATCGATCTGTCGGACGGTATCGATTCTCTCAATACTCAAATTTCCGATATAGGTGAGACTCAGTCACGTTTATCAATGTGTATCAACCAATTATTCGAAAATTTCATCTCCACGACCAAATATCACAAAATATTTCGAAACAGCGTTCAATTTATTTTACGACACTGTCAAGTTATCGACGGCGATAGATCGTCGCTCAGTTTTGGCGTTTTCCCATTTCAAGTACTTCCAAGCAGAATCAGTACTTTGTGGGCGACCGCTCCGCTATGCCTCGATTCTCCCTCGTCGATTTTTTCATTTCTGACGAATCTGGCCAGTGAAAAACTCAGTAAAAATATTTTCAGCCCTATTGGCACTGGTTTTCCGCCGCTTGCCTGGTCTCAAAGATTCTCAAAACAGTTGTGTAAACAAGGAGAAAATGGCCGTGGAATATCAAAGTTGAATTTACCTCAAAATGTATTAGTGGCGATTGATTCATAAATGACGTTTGGTATTTTTTTTTTTTCACGTTCTCTGAGTCGTTGTAGCAGAAAAAGGCCAAATTTTGTTGTTTTATACTCTAAAATGATATCGGGCAGTGTGAAAAAAAAGAAATTAAGATTAATATTTCAATTTTTAAGAAGTGGTTACACTGTCCGAGATAATTTAGGATTATTAAACAACCAAATTTGGGCTTGTTCTGCTGAATGGATTTGGAGAAAGTGAAAAAAAAACTTGAAGTAGTTTTCCGTATAATTTTCGTTGGTTATATTTTTTGGAAATCTCTCCAGGTATTGCTGAAGACGGCCCCATGGCCGCAAGGAGAGCAGCTGCTGCCCCGACGCATCACAAGGACAAAGAGCACGACAGCGACGAGTTTGATATGTTCGCCCAATCTCGAAATGCAACTTACGAAACAACAAAAAATAGGCGAGTATTGAATCAAAGCGAAGAAAGCCACAGTTTTTATAATTCAAAACTTTTGTACTCTTCCAAAACTTTTTTTATCCTTTCAATACGAATGGTTCGAAAAATCGCGTTGGAAATCAACCTGCTTATGAAATACGAAGGAAAAGACATGCTAAAGAGAAAATTCACCGCATTTTCGAAATAAAGAAGATCATAGCGATAAAAAATAAATAAACAGATAATGTTATCGATCCAGGGCACGATAATACTTTGTTTGCCTTTGGAAAGTCTTATTGCAAGACGCTCCACACGCGGTTCGAATGCCGAAGAGATAATTTACAAACAAATGCTCATTTTTACAAGAAACTTTCGAAATTTCAAGGAACATAAAAACTACGCCTCATTTTTTTACGGAAGAGATAAATTCACAGCAGGTGTTCTACTGGGTGAACCACTGAGGATTCGCCATAATGGGATATTCAATAGGAACGACAGTTACAAAACCATGGCGTAGAAATAAATGAGTTAACCCTCCGTAGACCCACTTCCCTAGACACACATGGGTCTGGGGTGTCCTACCATTTTTTACTGTATTTGGACTCGTTTAAAAAATGTGAATAAATTCAGAAAAATAGTTTTGGATCTATAGAAAGAGAGCCTGCACTGGATGATGGATAAAAATTCTTTTTTATTATTGTTAGTTATCGGTAATCGATACGAAAAAGAAGAAATTCACGCCATTCGCTGAATGGGCTGGACACCCCAGACCCATGTGTGTCTACGGAGGGTTAATGGTGAGTGTCAATATGCTCAAATGAACGCATGCTTGTTTACAGCGGGAGCAAGTACGAAGACAATATGGAACCAGTGAGCGAAGGCGTCGGTCTAAGTACCGCGATTCTCAATCGTGCCAATCCAAAGCCAAGTCCACAGCATCAGCCACACATAGTCGCAACTGGCCTTCCTCCTTCGAGTACTTCAAACGTACGTAAAAAAAAGCCTCAATTTTTTGTTGGACTCCGACTGAATTTGGTATGGGCTTAAAAATTGTTTATTGCATTGTAATTTTTCGTCTACCGATGGGGAAAACTGTGCGTTGAGTCAGGTCTTTGTACAAAACACGCGACCAAGTACGAACGATCTCCTGCGGAATCTGGAGGGACGCGGATTGAGATTTTGATGAAAATTGCATTCAATTTCTTTAGAAAATGATGCCATCTGTCTCTTCCAGTAAATGTCCCATGAAAACTTATCGAGTTTTCACTTTTTTAAACAAGTTAGAAAAACCAACTGATTTTTATATGAATATTCAAGAAATCAGGCAAGAAAGAAGAAAGGCAAAACTAGAAACACACAGAACTGGCACGATTCTGGCATTTTTTTGTTCAACTCACACTTATCTATTTTTCAAGAATACGAATTTATAATTTTTCAAGAGCATCTGTTCGTTTATTATTTGTACGTTAATCATCTTTATTTCTTTTGTTTTCTGTATCATTTGTTTTTGTTTATTTTTTGGTTCATCGTTTGTGTTTGTTTTGGAACGCTTAGCCGAGCCGAGAGTCCGAATTCAACGAAATGGCCGCATGGTTAGATCATACGGTGAGTGTTGGCCATTACCGGAAACATCTTTCTGCTGAACAAAACCCTTCAACAGTATTCAAAACATTTTTCTTTAATTTTTAAATTGCTGTTCCGAAAAAAAAACATCTTCGGAACGATACTTACAAAAAGCTAATCGCTATGAAAAAAAGAAAAACGTGAACAGCGTATTTCTTGATTTTTTGAAACATGTCGTGCACGACCTTGACGCAACCGCTTGCTGTACTTGAATCGTCGTATTTTTGCTTTTTATGTCACATTTCATTCCAAGAGCGATCGGTGTTTCCAAATAATTTTTATTTCCGCCGGAAATCAAGCCGAAAAAGCCATGGATGGATCGATTTTATTTTCGCTTATCAACCGATTTGCCATTTGGGAACATGATAGAATTCCAGCAGCATATACGAAGTTGGAAGGGCTGCGATCTTGTACGCTAACGAAGAATATTCTTGCGTAAGGTGTTGTTACAGAGTGCCGTACTGCTTATAGAGGCCAAAACATTTATTGAAAATTATCTCGTGATTATTTTTACCCCGGTGAATGGTACAAAACTCTACACTCGTCGATGTTGACTTGCCATTGAAAACGCCATAAGAAAACGTTGACACATTCGTACTGCAAATTCCTATGAAAATAATCGCGGGATATATTTTCGCGGGACTACGCCAGCAGCTCCATTCTAATTTCCAGAGTAACACGAAGAAATTTTAATGCTAAATGTCTAATGATAAAAAAAAAACTGTTCCTCTGTGAGTTTCCGTAAATACGAAATCGAACGGTCATCCTGACGAATGAAACGAACTGTTCAGTAAAAATCGGGAAATCCTGCAACGTTTCGTTATTATGAAAATTCATAATTGACTATCTCTGGAAAATATGACAACGCACGAATTTTTCTAGAGTCCGCGACAATCGTTGCCCATTTATTAAAAATAAGAGAGATTTCCTTGGGGTTTAAATTTCAGCCTGGAGATCGAGGTGACACGGAGTCTTTGACGTCGTCGGAATTTGAAAGATTTTTAGCGGAGCGAGCAGCCGCAGCGGAAGCACTTCCGACTCTGCCAGTGGTGACCGCAGCCCCAGCTCAAAGTTCGACCTCGGGGCCGGCTCCAGGCTCGACAGGTACGAATATTCAACGTCAGATCAACAAGGACCAGGACAAGTCGCTATTCGCTCTTTAATCAAAGCTGCTTCCTTAGCGTGTCGATCGAGATCGCAAACTCGGTCATTTTTTGCTTCTACGTACTTACACATACACACACACACACACACACCCACACACACACAGTCACACGTAAAAACATGAAAACGGAAGATGGAAACACGAATATAGACACCAAGTCGAAAGCAAACAATCATGGAACACTACGAAAATTTCACAAAGGGAAGAATTATTGTTATACGTAATAAGTCAAAACTGAACAAGATCGATCGACGACACCTTCGTAATGTTAGATATTTATATATTAAATATAATATTATATGAACATATGATATATAATATATACAATATTGTACAACAGACTAAGTCAATTAATTTGAAGCAAATGAACATCGTAAAAAGGAAGCCTCTTACCGAGAAAAGTTCAACACACTAAGTTCTCGGATTCGGAGACTAGGAACGTTTTTAAAATCCTTCAAAAGTTAGCCCTTCGAGTACATACTGGGTCATTTTGACCCAAACAATTTTTCGTTGCCGATTCTTTGGCATTTAATGGCAACGGATGTTTTGGCATTTAATTTTCGTTTTCGTCAAAAAATCAATTTAGGGACATAAAATATGGATAATTTACTACGAATAATGTCCCTACAAAATACCAAAAATGCATATTTACCGGAATACAACTAGTTGAAAAACGTCTTGGGTCAGATTGACCCAATATGCACTTACAGGATCAGCGCACTCGAAGGGTTAACTTTTCTCGAGACACAAGAACCTGCGGTTTTGCACATTCCTTCACGGAGTTGATTCTGATCGAAAAATTACATCAATAGACTCGGTGGATGACCTTGAATTTCCGACGAATTCTACTGTGCCGAATGAAAATTTTGATAGGAAGGAAATTTCCTCGGATGTATTGAAACTTTTATTTTATTTTCATAAAAATGTTTGTTCTTTATGGTAAAAATTGCACAAAGCTCAAGGTCATTACCGGATTCTATTCTGCAATCGTAATTTTTACAATTTAATGCTCTCCGTATTCCAATTCACTGAAAATGGTTCCGTTGTAAATGAATTAGTTTTCTTGAAGTAAAATTAGTAGCTCGTATGAAAAATGTCGATCCGTAGTTGGAAGAAAAAACGAAATGCCCTCAAATAATAATCATGATTCGAACGAAAACTCATTTTTTTGTCGCCTACCCCCAAAGGATTTCCGTGTCAAACTTTACTCGGTAAAATGTCGACTTTCGAGTTATTTATTCGTCTCAACTTGAGTGACCCACTCAGTGCGTAATGTTGTATGTAATATGTGACATAAAATTTGTAATATTATATACATACAGGGTTTCTCACGACCTATGTTTACAGATGGAAAACGCATTTCAGAACAGTCTGGTTATGCTTTTCAAAAAGGTTTCCTCATGGTGAATAATCAAATGTTGAAACGAGGGAGTACGTGATCTTTCATTCTGCATACTGTCCAAACCGTGCGAGATAGAGCAAAAATCCTTATAACCAATCTTGTAGAGCGTACAATTTACAATGAAAAACTTCCCGACAGTATTTTTCTATCTTCAATAGTTTGGACCTGAGACGCGTGCGAAAAACATTCTCGTTCCCCAGCGCCACACGTTAAAGTTTGCGATTCGCCAGCAAAGCTCAAATATTAAAGATACCAAAATATTTCCTGGGCGGATATTGTAGAACATGAAATCACCTACAATATTGGTCCCATGTGTTGCTGCTCTATCTTCGACCGTTTTGATACCGCGTGCCATCCAAGTACACAACTTGGTAAATTTTTACGAACTCGTGACAAAAGGATCCAGCATATCGTATTTGATTTTCCAACCTGGACTTTGTTCGTGCCGTAATGCTTTTAAAGATCAACGTAGATCGTGGGGTATCCTGTATACATATATAGATATTATATGAAAGAAGCAGCGCGTTATCTCGATTGCACCGCATTTAGTTACACATTTAGGGACTAGGTGACACTAATTTATGTTATTTGTATATAAAAGCGTAATCGCGTTCACTACTACCGCTACATACTTTGCTGCTACTCTACTGTAACTTTCTATAGTGTATTTAAAAGTCTCTCCTAAAAATTTTGGAATACACGAATCCGTTCACCTCACGACTGGTGAGGATCAAGTACTGAATAAACTTCGTGCACACAACTGTTTCGAATGAACGAAAAGAATAAGAAAAATTAATGAACTTTAAAATGAATGGAATAGAGATCGACAGTAAATATTGTGTTGCAATGCTGAGGCCCTGCGCGTGTTGGTCTTTTTAATTTGGGCTTTTACACCGCACAAAAAAACAACAAATGTTTCAACGAATCAGTAACGGAAAAAGATTTCTATGTCTTTCGTGTGTTTCGTCGGCGTGTTGCAATTCTTATATTGGTACTGGAATTGGCATTACTTGAATGTATATTTAATTATCTATTGAATATTGTATTATTGGTGGCGAGCGGTGGATCCAAAGAAATCCCAAATTATTGAGAAACAAGAGAGGAGACCGAGAGAGAGAGAGAGAGAGAGAGAGAGAAAGAGGTGGAGACAACGTCAAAATATGCAACATATTTTTAAGATGCTAATAGAGACAGCTGTTGGCGATGAAACTCGAATAAATTATAACTATATGCTGAAAAATAAAACGATGCATTATGTTATTTCTTTCTGCAATGCTTCTTCATGCTTCGAAAACAATTGCAGGTATATATATTTCTGCGAATAATTTCGTTTAATCCAACAAATTCAGTTTTCTTTACGTTGAGAATATTCATAGAAAAGGAAAAAATTATAAAACATTATTAAACTAGTGATTCAATTTTCTAAATCGTATGAAACGAATTCGTCGGTTTTTGGCCAATGCATTGGACAAACGGTTCGTGCAATGTTGTGTCAGTTCGATAAAGTGAACCCTTCCAGTGTACTTCTCCTATAAGTGCATCTGGGGTCAATCTGACCCAAGGCGTTTTCCAAATCGTTGTATTCCCGTAAATATGCATTTTTTGTTTTTTTTTTTGGTAGAGACGTTTTTTGTCGTAAACTTTCCATATTTTTTGGGTCCAAATTTATTTTTGACGAAGAAGAAAATTAAATGCCAAACATTCGTTGAAATTAAATGCCAAACAATCGGTGACAGAAAATTGTTCGGGTCCAGACGACCCGAGGTGTACTCGAAGAGTTAAACTTGACGAGTTGAAAGTGAAAATATCACAAAAGATCGGCATTTTCGAAATCACGTACCGGTCGTAAAAAAATGGTTTAGAATTTTTATAATAAACGCTACAGTGGTTTATATTTTTTTTACCAGAGATATTCGGTTGTACGTCCGAATGGGAATTTACAGTGTGTTGGATACTTTTGGTCAAGGCTGTATTTTTAAGTACGAGATAACTAAGGCGATATCTATCAGTTGCGAGTCAAGGAATCAAAAAACAGATATTCCTATTTCTGGGACATTCTTGATATTTTGACGAGAAAAAAAAAACCAGCTTACTTAATAGAGTTTGAAAACGATACGACATCCGCGGAATTTTTCGGCAGCAGGAAAATACCAGGCTTGTCTCTGAATGGCACTGATTTTTCTTCATTCATTTGTGAATCCATTAATTATTATGAAAATGATTTTTTTTTCGATAATATTTACGTTTTCTAATTCGTTATTCACTACCATGTTACGAGTGAAATTATGGTTTTTTGTCGATGTCCCATTAGGCCGTAGATATATATTTTCCCTAAAGAACAACACTATATAGCAAATGAATATTCGTACGATGTAGATCCATAGCCAGCACTTTCTGATGTCGGTCTAATGTCCGTCATAATTACGCCCTGAAGGTAACTCGTGCATCGGTTTTTGGAAAGTGCAGCAGTCGATTTATCTTTTTTGAATTGCATCTACTTGCTGGTCTCCGTTGCCTCGACTGCTCCCTCGCGGTCATTTAGTCAACTAGTCGATATTATCTCTCGAGAAATCTCCCAGAGAGTCGTCTGCTAACAAAATTTTTATCCTACGGCTTCTGCTGTAATCAGCCGGCAGCAGCATTTCTCGCTGTATAGCGGTGCGAAGATCACGGGGGTGAATTGCTTTTTCGAATATATATGTACACATATTTTTAAAATAAAACCTCTTGTTTCGGTTCGCTTTAGTTAGTGATATTCTTCCGTTTAAATTGACGAGAAAGAACAAGTTACGTATATTCGCCTACCAAACAATAATATTAACTTGTGCTAAGATAAGGCGGATGCTTTGTTCCACTTGCGCAACGTTACAACGTGTTACGAATATCTTTTTTTCTTTTTATTTTCTTACCAACAATTCAGAAGATGTACACTGTTTCTAAAGGGCCGAGCAAAATAGTGGCGAAAACACGAAGAGGTAAGTGCTTGTTAATTGTTGAAGATTATTCGTAATTTATCATTTTTACGTTGTCTGCTAATATTGAAAAACGGGTATTAGCGCCTCTGTTGTTTCATCACATTGAATCGCACGTTGCTAACCTGATCTACGTTCTTCACATTTTTCTTCGTAATGACGTAAAATCAACATTTTTTTATTCTTTATTTAAGGAATTAGTCAAAATCTCGAACGTCTGGAAACCCTTCGAGATCTTACTCGAAAAACTAGCGATCCCCAAGAAGACAACGAAATCGTCGCGTAAGTTCTGTTTTCCCCCCCTTTTTTTTCTATCTCTTTCGCTCATTCTCTCTCTCTCTCTGTCGTACCCTCCGCGGAGCACAATACACTATCCCGGTAAAAGTCGTAACCTCACTTTAAAATTCGTCTATCGTTATATACACAGGCACCCACTACCAAAACCAGTTTTCAATGTTAATGGAAGATCAAAGATGTCGTCACAGAGACACAGAATACAGGAAGTTATAACACCGGAGCACGAACAACTCATCAAATTTGTTTACGAATGTAAGTATGCAACACAAAGTGAAGAAGAAGGCAACACGAATTCCCTTGAGAAATATAGCTTCGGGTCTAGGAGACCCGATAGAATATTTCAAATCAAATCAGAACCTGGATTTTTCAAAAGTTGTCAATTTATTTGGTGGTTACCGAGATACTGTTTTATCTTTGTCAGAGTCCCATGTAGTTTTTTATGTCATCACGTATCAATTTTACAAATAAATTTGGTCATTGTCCAATTGTCAAAATTTTGGGTCATGCGTTTTCAAGATAGTAACAAATCTATGATTTAAATACGTTACTTCTTGATTATTAAGCCTTCGAGTATACACTGAGTCGTTTTGACCCAAACAATTTTCTGTCACCGATTGTTTGGCATTTAATGGCAACGAATCTTTTGGTGTTGAATTTTCCTTTTCGCCAAAAAATCAATTTAGAGCCATAAAATATGGATGATTGACTACAAAGAACGTCTCTACAAAAAAAAAACAGAAAATGCATATTTACATTCAGTCAGTAATTAATTTGCCAGTAACAGACTTTTTCTGTGTACCATTTTTGTAAACTTTTTGTCTCGAATTTTCATTCTCCGTCTTCCGTCCATTCTCTTCGTATCACAGAAGTGCAAATCCACCAGTGGCTTTTACTCTCAACAGCAGAAGTATAAACAATTGGGGGTCATTTTTTCACTTTTGGTTTGCCCAATTTTTAATTCACTGCCTTTATCCAGCATTCATTGCAATTGTGAGGGTTTCTGAAAAGGATTTGACCTACAGAATGACAATTTCTTTTATCAGACACGAGCTCAAAGTTTATACTCAAAATTAGTAAAGAACCTAAGTGCATATTGGGTTAATCGGACCCAAGGCGTTTTTGGAATCGATGTATTCCGGTAAATATGCATTCTTTTTTTTTTTGTAGAAACGTTTTTTGTAGTAAATTATCCATATTTTATGGCCCTAAATTTATTTTGTGACGAAAATGAAAATCGAATGTCATTAAATGCCAAACAATCGGTGACAGAAAATTGTCGGAGTCAAAAAGACCCAGTATGTATTCGAAGCGATAAGGATTTCTTGTCTCCAGAACTTTATAGTATTATAGAAACAGTCCTTGAAAAACGTCGAATCATTGATGTTCTGCTTAGCAATTTTAATGACAAATGTTAATACGTGACGATCCTTTTTTAGTCATTGATATAAACGTGGCCTAGTTACATATCTGGATGAGTCGAATAAACGAAAAAAAAATACGAATGGGTTTGGTTAGTGCCGTTGGCTCGTTGAACAAAATAATCATTGTGTAGATAAATGTTCAATGAATATTGAAATAATGTCTAAAGCATGGAGCCAAGTGGAAGAGCGAGCGACGAGCGAGGATTCGGCGGTCTCGGAGTGCCCTGAGTCGAGAGGGGTTCCGGAGCGTTCTTCCAACTCTTCGCTGTATTACAACGATGGGGAGCCCAACGATGTGCTCCAAGGTGAGTTTTGCCGTCCAATGATAATCTCGGGTTACAGAGTTGGCAAATAGTGTGATAACCTGATAAATATTGATGGGATGACTGGATATGTTACAGACTTTAAGCCCTTTGATCTGGAGTCATGGTGGGGTAAAAGACTGTACAACAACATAACGAAATCTCTGTGAGAAGCGTTCCATGGGTATGAGTTAATCCCGTGTTCGATCATCGATCGTCGATAAACAGAAAAAACGAAACGATAAAAAAAAAACAAGCAAAAATGAAAAAAAGAAACGAAATTGCCTCATTGCCCGCCGTGCTCAAAGTCCAATTGCTACACTGAGTGGAAATGGTCGGTTAACAGAACAAGAAAACGAAGACTAAGAAAGCGATAGAGAGAGAGAGAGAGAGAGAGAAAGAGCGAGAGAGGGAAATCGAAGCGATAATGCCGAGTTAACCGATTTGTACTACGAGTGTAGGCACAAGATGAATGAATGGTCTCAACTTAGGTGTTCCGAGTGTTGATCCACACATGTACAGACCATATGCAGAAGAATGCAAGAGCGAGAGAAACAAAAAAAAATTCAAGACATTAACGAGAGTAAGAAATACGTCGCAATGTCATAACGCAATAATTAACTTATTGCAACAACTTTTTTAAATGTGCACACGAAAACCGAACGCAAGGGTGAGCGAGAGAGGGAAAGAGAGAAAGAGTGAAAAAGGAACCAAGGGTACCTATTCATAATCCCATAACGGTCGTGTGCTCGGTACAATTCAATGAGCAATTTACCACTTACCATTTTAGTATAAACATTCGTAGACTGATATTTTTAAGATTTTGTTGATCGCTCGCTAATGGGCAAACACCGTTGTTGATCAATTTAAATTGGTGAAAAAAAGTGAGCGAAGTGATCAATCATCGCTTTCCTCCGTCTCGGACGGCCTCGTAAAAAAAAACAAAACAAAAGGAAAAATCTAGTGTACATAATGCGTACGAAATCTCCGGGCCTTGCCACGATGAGATAAAATAAAACCGAATCTCGCGAGTCGCGTTTTACGACAATACGATGCGAAACACGATTTGCGACTGTAGTCTTTGACGTAGTGCAATAAAATGAAAATAAACAATATGTATATTTATATATATCGATATATATAAATATACATATACATAAAATTGGTAAACACGGTGTGATTGTTATCACACGCCCGTGTACTGTTATCGAGTATGGAAATATATATATATATGAAATCTTTGTACCAAATTGCGAGTTATAAACAGTCCAACTCCGATCTTCTACCATCTCCATTTTTCCTCTCAATCTCATGATTTTGTTTACCAACGAGAATAATCGCTAATTAACCCATCGAGTGCATACTGGGTCGTTTTGTTTGGCATTTAATGAGGAATATTTTGGCACTTAATTTTCGATTTCGTCGAAAAATGAATTCGGGGCATAAAATATGGAGAATATACTACAAAAACGTCTGTACAAAAAAAAAAGGCATATTCACCGGAATACGACGATTTGAAAAACGCCTTGGGTCAGATTGACCCAATATGCACTTATGGGATGCATGCACTCGAAGGGGTGACTATGGGCACGATGTTGCCAATTGGGACTCTCCTATGATGCTTAAGAGTTTACTCCAGTGAGGCCAATGCGCTACGAAATTTTGTGTGTGGGATTTTCTGACACCGATCGACGGGAAAATACCAGAAGTGGGCTGGATTTTTTAAAATTCTGTTTAAATGAACGCGGGCGAAAACATTTCACTTGAAAAATTCGCACTGTCTCCCTCGCACTCACGTAACTGTTATTTTCCTTCGCAATATGAAGCCTTTCCGAAATAACATTCAGCAAGATCGTTAGCGACTGTATGATCACCTTAAAGTGATGGAGCAGTCGTTTTCTCGTAATGTGAGTGCGAGAGAGATAGCTGCAATTTTCGAAATTGAATATTACCGACACGGTTTGACCAATAAAAAAAAAGCCTCTGTCAGCGGTTTTTTGCCATCGTCCTGAGTACGCTGACAGAGCCTTTTTTTATTAGTCAAACGACATCGGAGAATTTTAATTTCGAAAATTCGAGGTGATTGATCCATCATCTTAAGGTGATCGATCGGTTTAACACACGGTACAAAACCTGCTACAGGTTTTAGTTTTGGAGAGACTTAATATTTGAAGAAAAATATACATTACACGTTCTTCTCATTTCACCAAAGAAGAAGTAACTTTTTTAAAATCAAAATATCAAGGGTGTCTAAATACGACGTGTGTCTACCTTTTGGTTATCTTTCGAGACGTCGCTTAACAAATAACAAAAAGGCTCTGCCAGCTGAGGCAGGATGATGGTAAAAATCCGCTGGCAGGGCTTTTTGTAATCGCGGTGGAACCATGATGGGAGAAATTTTCGATTTAAAAAATTGCAACTATCGCACACCACGGTGGCGGAGATACCGACTGATCCGTCACTTTAAAGTTTAAAGCAATGTTAAATACCAGCAGAATCGCTATTGGTGCGAGAGAGATAGATGAAAGTTTGCGGTGTAGAGTTTGGCTATACGCACCGACGAGGTAACGCTACTAGTTTGTTTTTTCTCGAAAATCATAACAATCGTAAAGAAACACTTGTTTGGAAGTTCGTGAGGTTATGTCGAGGTTTTGAATGGCATTAAAATACACTCTTGGCTCAAATCCAATTTTCTACGTTGTTTCCCAAGCTGTGAGAAAGCGGGGTGCCACTGTATAATTGCCATATTCCTCGTTATCGCACATAACACGAGTAAGTACGTATATAGTTATAGCGCGGAGTATAGCTGCTCCGATGGCGTGTCGTTCGTCCAATCCATTTGTAAAATGGTCTCCGAAGTCTCCGTTGTCAAACTCTTAAGAAACTGCATAAAATCTTGTGTCTCTGTCTGAAAACCGCCAAGTTCGTAGAGGTCGAGGTAATACCTTTTTCCTCGATATGTTCGCGACACGATAAATGAAAGTTCAAGGTCGATCGCGTGCGAGTGTAAAAAAAGACTGAAAATAATAAAAGGTTGAAGAATTGTTGGCGGAGTAACGAGAGAGGTTATGATCGCTTACGAGGACAAAACAAAAACAGTATCGATCACTGTTGTCTTTAAGTGCTGGTTATCGTTAAAACTTTTTTTTGAATCGCCGTTTTTTGTAAAGACGGATCGAGGATCACATGAAAAAGTCTATGGCTCTCGATGAAGGCACATTTCCGGTTTAACCGAAGTGCGCTTGCTCTCGAAAATTTGGGTGATGTTAGGGGCGACGAGGAAACGCCGCAAAAGACGATTCCACTATTTATCAAGCGACTTGTAACAAGTGAATGTAAAAGTGTACGTAAGTACAAAATCGTCGGAGAACATAATTAATTATTAAAGTGCAAAAAATTAGCAAAAGCTTTACTTATTCGAGTTGTTTACAACGAGAACGTGATAAAAACAAAGTGCCTCGACAGCGAGGGGCGGGAGGGAGGGTTAAAAGTGAAAAGCCGATTTTCCACAATCACGTAACTTATTATTTCTAAATATTTTGAAAAAATACTAGTCTTCCGAAGAGGGAAATAATTTAGGATGAACGCGGTGATCGCAATGTGTACGTTTTGCGAAATGCACGGACCCAGGGTTATATTTACTACTCAAACTTATCGCACGTTCGATGCAAAGTGCGTTAAGAAAATGAGATTTTATGGGCCCAAGGAGATTATGAGACGCGGGGGCGGCGGAAACAGTGGCCAATCTAGCGACAACAGTTTACTCCATCGTACCAACGAGAATTACGATAAAGATTGCGATGGTTGCGAAAGCTTGGGTAACGTTAAATACCTCAGCAACGAACATGAAAGTCGCACTTCCTTTCTATCCGCTAGACAAGCCTTGACCGAGGATATGGTCAATTTGCTCAAACATGCCTGCATCAGGTACTTTCCCGCCTTATTCCTACAGCTGATACCTTTTTTTTCGCCATCTTTCAATTCTAATCGCTTTTGTTTACGTGACAGGAGCCTCAGCTGCGAAGTACACCTCGGTAAAGAGGGCGTCTGCTACTTCGGTGATGAACATCGTGGCCATGTACTCAGTCACGCTTTCACTCTCAAAGATGCACAGGTGAGAAGCTCGACAGATGCTTCAAAGAAAATAACCCAAATTCGGGCATCGCCTCATTGTCGAAAGTTCGCTCTACTTTACCTTTTTTGGCATTGCAAAATGACTAATTCCTTTCTTTTTGATCGTCAAATTTGCGACAAGATATATCTGCTTGTTTCTGTTAACGAAGCAAATATGATACGCGGACAATTAAATATTTTGTCAGTTGATGAAACACTTGTTTGAAGATCAATCATTCGTTGATATCGAGTTCAGTACCAAAAGTTACAATCTTAACCCTCTGTAGACACATTACAATTAGCGCACCTCCCTAGACACACATGGGTCTGGGGCGTCCTACCGTTTTCTACTGTACTTTGACTCGCTTAAAAATTCTGAAAAAATTCAGGAAGTAATTTTGGGTCTATAGAAAGCGAGGCTGCACTGGGTGATGTATAAAAATTCTTTTTTATTATTGTTATTTAATGGTAATCGATACTAAAAACGAAAAATTCGAGCCATTCGCTGAATGAGCTGGACATCCCAGACCCATCTGTGTCTACGGAGGGTTAAATTTTGGGCAATGAGTTTTTTTCAAACTTTCTTCCCCTAGGCAAGGCTTGAACAATTTTTTATTGGTTTACGAAAAAAAATTCTTGAAATTTTCTACAGTTTTCGAGAGTCAAGGATTCAGAAAATTCTCCACTTGACACTGATAAATTTAAGTTTCGAAATTGGAATATCTGAAAAATTTTTTGCAATATTTCCAGAGATTATTTCCCCTGCTGTTCCTGCTCAGAATGACGATCACCAGAACGTCTTAATATCGAAGGCTATTTGTTGCAGGCACGTGGTATAAGGAGATCGTGCAGTTTCATCGTATTTATGAGAGACAAGCAATTCCTCCTGAACATGTGGCCATTCCTGGTTGACAATTTACGACAAGTGATACAGGAGCTACAGGAATACGCGGAGATAAAATACAGAGCCGATGAGGCGGAGAATCCACAGCGATCGGCGCGGTTAGCGAGCGCGAATGCTGGACCGGATGCGAACCGTGACGCCAGTCGAGGAAGTCCTCGAGGATTGTGCGAAATAACAAACGAAAAGCATGTTTTTGTGAGGTAAAACAACAAGAAAATGGAAACGTCCAAGAAATATTTTCGCAAATCCTTAACCCTCCGTAGATACACCTCGGTAGACACACATGGGTCTGGGTCGTCCTACCGTTTTGAATCTATGGAATATAGATTCGCTTCTTTTTTAGGTTCTTTTATAGGTTCGCTTCTTTTTTTATATTTTCAGAATTCACATGTGGCTCGTTTGGATCCTGAGCGCGGGAGGTCGCCACTTTGTTGAGATATTTCCAAATTGTGATTATTTAACGAGCGACAGCGAGAAAACTGATGACGAGGACGATGAGGAGCATTCGGAAGATGCAGCTTACACGGACTACAAGGTAGTGAAGACCGGTGAGTTGAAGCAGCTTTCCGAGTCTGAAAATGTCATTTTATTTCTGAAATTTGGTTGGTAAACCTGTAGAATTTCTGAATTGGTCGCAATATTACAATCACGTGATTTTCAGATACAAGAAGGAACAGTATAATGAGCAGATTCGGTAATGTGGAAATGAATCGAGAAGTTTGTAGTCCAGAATTCGTAGAAATATCGAAAAAATCCTCGACCCTTATTCTACGGCAGCTTTCGTCGTGCCTGAGTAAACACGAGTTCCGGCAATTATTGTACGCGAGTTTGACTGGGATACAAGTTTTGGTACGTGGTCCTAAGCTTGAAAGACTCGAAGCTCTTTACGCCCTGAGTCATCTCGTCCCAAGAGCCTGCCGCAGAGTTCACGTTACCGCGAACGAATACACAGAGAACGAAGAGTGCAATAATTTTTTGGGTACGAAGCTTTTCCGCTGAGATAGATTCAACAGGAAATTATGGGAAAACGTTGCAACTTTTTTTTTCTCTTTGAATTTCAGGAGTTGAGAGCACGGTCGCAGTGCCATTGCCTTGCTCGAGTGTTTGTCGGCTCGAAATAATCGCAGCAGAACACAGAAGCGAAACCGAGCCTGGTTCACATCTCGTTCGTTGGGCTGGTAATTTGCCTCCAAAACTACCAACTCTTCTTATCAAACTCGAAAAATCTCTCGACAACGATCAAATGTCTGATGGTGTTCTCCGCGCGCATTTTGCTGCCTTGCAAGAAGAATGGGCCAAGTAATTATATCCTATGAAAATGCTACAATAGTCAAATTGTGATTGGGCGGAAATGAGTCTTTCACGGCAAGAATTATAAATTTCTCATTAGTTTGCCATAGATTAGTAATTCTCTTATTGTCAAAATAATTGACAATATTCCAATTGATTAAATTAATTAATTAAATTAATAAATATAATAATAATAATAATAATAATAATAACAACCGGAATTGGAATATTGGCAATTATTTTGGCAATCATGAAAATTGCCAAATCTTGCACACTGGTGAGAAATTTATAATTATTTATTTTCAATCAAGTTAATAATTTATAATTCCAATTAAATGTATTGAAATATTCTGAATTAATTTAATCATTCCAGAATAATTTCTCATTATTTTGGAAGAATGAAATGAAGAATATTTTCCGATACTATCGGCAAGATTCTTCATTTTTCATTTACTTATTTTCGTTTTCTGCGGAAAATCTTGAAAAAAATCATCAACTCGAGAAAATTTGTTGGCTTTTACAAAAAAAAAACTGTTAAGCAAATGAGACTTGATGAGAAAAAACTTTGTCAAATTTGTTGGCGTTACTTTTCGAAGAATATTTTGTTCATATAATGTTACCGATTTATCGGAACAATTATCCCTGAAGATCCACGTTCCCCAAAGTTTCTGAATTTCTATCAATATTTTTGAGATTGTTAAGTTTCGAAATTCTGGTATAATTCAATTTTTTACTAAGAATCGTGTAATTGGTTCAAAAAATCTGCTTCCACCGCTTAATATTTTGACTGTGTTTGAATTTACACTTTGGTTTCCAAAATTAACGAAATGACCGTAATTTTTTTTTATTCTAATGGCAACAATTGATTTTATTAAAGAAAATTGAATGATTCCGAAAAAAAATAGAAAAAAAAGGGAGCTTCGGAAAAAATGGCATCTGAATTGTGAGAAACGTGGTTTTCTGTTTAGTATCGCAAAGGTGCTGCACGCGATGCGCGGACGTGGACATCGGGGTGATTTGTCCGGGCTGATGATGAGCCTGGGGGCTGGACCACACGATGAAAAGTTACTAGATGCCTGGTCCATGGGTCTTCCATCGAATCCGGCTTGACTCATACATACCCTTATCGACGGAGAGCATTTTCTCATAATTTTCATACACTATCATGATGTCGTTGGATCAACGAGATTGAGAATAAATTATTATGGAGGCTGAAGTATTTGAGTAGTGTCTTTTGTTTTTTTGTTCATTTTTCACACGTCTTACGATGAGACAATGATAGTTCCAAAAAATAGCATGTATTTGAGAAAAACCGCAAACCAAAAAGTAAATTGGACTAAATCGCACAAAAAATAAGGGCGTTGACCCATCGAGATTGGAGAATGTCTCAATGTTCCTCAATCGCAATGTATTTACACAAAATCAACGTATCCGGACAACCTCGATGTGTAAACATGCTTAAAAAGTTGAATTTGTGCGAGTGATTAATCGGAGTCACGAGAATTGAGCGAGTCAACAAAAACTATACACTATATAAATCGTTTCCATGTATCTTTTCCAAATGAGATTCGCTCCAAAGATTTGACAAGGAATTTGCTTCTTCGGTCAGACTATTTCTCATCCTCTTTCTCTGTTTCTCACGATGGCCATACCGGCGATTTTTCACGATTCCGTCCCCGATACCTCGAGTTAAATAGTAGGACTAGCGATTTTTCTGGCGAAAGACAAGCACGCGAAATAATTGGTTCGTCAGCTCGTATCGGGATTGGAATAAGGCAAATGGTAATTGTGCTAAATCACACCTAGAAAATGTCCACACGTTTCAAATGCTCGTCAGGTTAACATCCCGTTTCTTTGCATTATTCCCTCGCGAACAAGCACCAAAACTCTCCTTCCCTTATCTCGGATCCAAGCTTCGAAAGTGGCTGTTGGTCTCACGTCGAATCTCGGCTCTTTACGTATCTCGTGATCAATCTTTTTTCTGGTTGAGTATGGCATCGGACGCGGCTTTTACAGCTGTCAAAATTTTTTAACATTATCCACTTGACTTTTCGCACTAAAAAAAATCTCATCAAAAACAAATTTACTCACCTGCGTCTCGAGCATTCGACAGCAAGTTATCAATGTTCGTCTCGTACTTGACAAATTGCGGACGAATAAAACGGCGATAGAGTATCAGTGAACCGTTGTACTCTATCGGAGCCATGAGCCAGACGTAGAGAATACACTATCCACCAAAATTTTCATTACAATTATAGTATTCAAACAAAAAGACATAAAATCCATCATATTCATTCGGGAGCAAAAACAAGGAAGGAGCTAAATTGCTATTCGATAATGACATTGAAATCGAAGTAAACATCAAGAACGGTTTGAGTAAAACGTTCCAACGTTACGTCCTTCTTTTCCCGGCACAGACTAAGGAGAAATCGATTTTTTCCCAAAATATCTAGAGTGTAGATAGATAATGGATAAAAATCTATATCCGCCTCAGTTACTCTTGACATTAACGTGGCTGCAGGACCAGGACAAAATCCTGTATTTTTTTCTACTAACTCTGCAACATCTCTATGATAAATCTACTTTTTCTGAAAAAATTGTACAGCGCTTCAAAATTCATCAAAGAAAACTTGAAATCTTTGAACATTGTCCATTAAGGAATACACAAAAGCCTGTGTGTCCTTTTACAGGGAATCTCGGAACGTTTGAATCAAAATTTTGTGAGTAAACAAACAGCAATGACTTGAAAAATTACAATATTCTGAAAAAATGGGCAAACGGTCTGCAAAGACGTGTTGAAGTTGAAGGAATATTTTATAATGCTGCCGCTGGTTTGACTCTAATGTTGCTCACAGTTTAAAGGATTTCAGTTAAACGTTAACCCTTCGAGTGCTCACATCCTATAAGTGGATCGTGGGTCAATCTGACTCAATGCGTTTTTCAAATCGTTGTATTCCGGTAAATATGCATTTTTGTTATTATTGTAGAAAATTATCCATATTTTATGGCTCCGAATTTATTTTTTGGCGAAAACGAAAATTATATGACAAAGAATCGGTGACAGAAAATTGTTGGGGTCAAAATGACCCAATGTGCACTCGAAGGGATAAAGGTACTTCTACGTTATACAAGAATGTCGAGGTTGGAGCTTGCATTGTTGAGACGCGAAGAAGTCGCTTATTTTTTTTGGAACCCAAAATGCATTTTTAATGCTAAATTTTTTTTTTTTACAGCCAGTCTCGGTCTGTGGTAATGGATTTAAAAACAAGGACATTAATGAGTACACGGAATATTTTTTTCCTTCCTCCAATGCGATGCAAACTCCAAATTTGTTGATGAGTATTGTGAAAAAAATGGAGAATATGAACAAACCTTGAGGAGCCAATACATAGGACACCAGCATACAATGTATTCAGAGAAGAATTCGACGATTGTGAAAACAGCAAAAACCACCCAATAAGTGAGCCACTTGGTGTCGTCGTCTTTGTTGCGTGATTCCAATGCTTTCATAGAGCAATAAGCGGGATAAACGAATCCAATGATGTTGCAAATTAACTGTTGGCCGACCCCAACCAACAGATAAACAGCCAACAGGGCCAAAGTTCCTGAAGGAGTAAAAATCGAGGGAATTGAGAAGCGAAGAAAGAAAGAATGAATAATTTAATCGATAAATTGGTGAGAGTGAGAGAGACAGAAACAAAATGACTACCATCACGGAATGTCGTCAAGATAATAAACTTTAGCACAAATATGCTAATATCGAGAAATGAGTGAATTTTTGTTACCCATCGCGATGTACAGTCGATCGAAACCGGTTCTTGCCTCGGCCGTGGCAAACATTTTCGTCCATGGCTTATTTTCGTCCCGCAAAGCTTTGTCGAGCGATTCCTTCATTGCCGTAACCCTCGCCATTTTTATTACCTTCTCAATAATTGTCGCACCAATAGCTCTTTTCTTTACCCCGGCACACGTACAATTGCGCGCGGTAATGTTTCGAACTGCGGAAAGAGGGAAGAAAAAAAATTTGTCTGACCCGCCGCCGTGCTATCTGCGTCACTTTCTGCACGTTAACCCTTCTCTCTCTGTCTGGGCTCACAATCACAGACAATAATATATATGCCGTGATGGTTAGCTCCACAAGCTTTTCGGTTCTTTCGATTTGGTAGTTTCACTCGAGAGGAGCTGCGATCGTGGTTATCGCATTGTTATTTCAAATTCGAATATCTTGATTGATCTGGTGATTGTTTATCGTCGTACCATGTCAGCAAGCGAAATTTCAGGAAACGTAAAAGCCCCATATCGATCAATTTCTTATTAATTAATTGTTTTGACACATTTTCGTTCGTCGTGATGGAATTTTATCGGCAGTGTAGAAGCTTTAGAAACAGTTAATTGTCAATATTTTCAAATAATTCGATGAATCTCGTTGATATATCGAAGTCAGAAATTTTTGTTGCTTGATAATTAAATTGCTTGTTACCCAAAAACATACCAAATTTCAGGCGAAAAAATGATCATTATATACACTCTCTGCATAACGACTGCTCCGTCGGTATCTCATACTAATTTCATTATTATTACGTTATTTTTTGCCACGAACTCCTATCGAGTTAATAAATTAAATTCTACGTATCGGAGTACAAATTTTCGTGCATCGAAATATTTGTATTACGTCACATGGAAGCGATAATCAGTATCGAAGAAAATTCAGAGTTTCTCACAAACGTTTGTGCTCTGTGAAGTTCATATATAAGCAAACGAGTGGGACTTTGTCTCGTGACGCGCAACTGTCTCTTTCGAATCGTTTGAGAAGTGATGACACACTATCAACACAATAATAACCATGATTGAAGCGAATTCATGTAACAATGCATTTGCGGGACGTAATTCTGATCTTAAACGATAATTTTTTTTTTTTTCCTTTTATTACTAAAATAGTTTTACGTGCCAAAATTGGTACGATCGAAAATCTACAAGGCAATCAAATTCGGAATGAAAAAAACGTCGATAAGGAGGGGAATTTATTGATAAAAATTTATTTGTGATAAGGATAACAGTCCCTGGTGGCATTTAAAAAATCTCCAATTCTTTGATATTTGGGAAGCCCCGATGGTCGAATATTATAGTGTAGGGCCTCGCAGACACGGCAATAGTGTTTTGATAACGAGCCAAAGTAACCGTGTTCGTTGAGGACTTTGTATTTGGAGCGCCATCCGTGATAAGCATCATAGGCATCATCGACGATATCAAGGTAGAGAAGATAATCAGCGAGGCTACGGGGCGATGCAAAATCTGTGACGTGAATAAAAGAATGAGGCGGAAGAAGTCGTTCGCAGTCGGATCGCGGTGCTCCCATTATAATCGGCACTGATCCCTTCTCGTATGCGTTCCAAAAAACCTTTTCCGTAATGTACTCACGACAGTTGGAATTTTCAAAAGCTAAGTAAAATTTGTAGGCACTGAGGATCGGACAATCCCTGTCGAAATGACCGGGGCAAGCAGTCTCGTTGCCGTCTAAACATCTACCATAGATATCGAGTTTTTCGCCAAGAATGCTCTTGAGTTCTCTCACGTAATCCCAGCGATGATTCTTGCCTGAGCAATTGCTTCCTAGAATAGCGACCAGCTTATTTCTTCGCTTTTGAGATCGCCCTCGCCTCTCTTTATCGTCTACGTTTTCTTTCGCAACTGTTCTTCCATAGGGTACTGGTACATCGCTATTCTCCCTGTAGCTCATCGACCAATCGAATAGGCCATCGTATTGAGAAATATTCCGATAACTGTCCGCATAGAGAAATGTATGAAGAGGCGATTCGTCCGTCAAGAATATCCATATCTGACCAGGTTTTCCCTTTGCCGAGGGTATCTCGCCGACTCCTTTCGTCATGTGTAAATGAAATATCACCGCATCGGCCGTCGCGAGGTCCTCATCGCGGTAGGACAAGACGCAGTTTTGCGCTAAACATCCTTGCCACGGGGATGACGAGTCACTGACAAACAAAAATCGCGTTCAATTTCTTACAAATGCATAATTTTTATCTCTCCTCAGTATGATTAAGCTCCTAAATTATTTACCTCTTCCGTGTAGCGAAATGACGAACGTGGCGCCGATCAAGGAAAGCGCCGTGTTTCCATACGAGAATCAAGCGTCGTTTTCCTCGATTGAGTGCCGCTTCAGCGTCGCGGTCTGGCCGGCTAGTTTCTTCAGGAGTGTATTTACCTAATATCCACGGTTCATCTGGTCTCTTTTCTGTCGTAATCCTCACCGACGGCCATTGGAAATCGGTCAAGAGTTTAGTACCCGATGTTAATTTTTTTTTTTTATTATCAAGAAACAGCATCCAACAGCTAATAATCGAGCAGGTTATTAACAATATAAATAATTTTTTCTTAGCCTCTGTACTTTTCATTATCATTCATCAATTTTCCATTGTTTTACGAATTGACTAACACTTTGACCCGAACAGCACTCACACCTATCACTCGGAGCGATTGTAAACGATGGCCGAAACCCGAATTGCTCTAAGCATTATTCTGTGCTTACGGAAATACGTTACAACCCACCGGCGATATGGGGACGACAAAAAAAACAAACATTTTCCAAATACCTCATTTCCAATAACATAAAAAAACCGTTTTTGCTGGAGCAATTTTTTCCTATGGATACTTTTTTTTTTGCACTGCGTTGGCGTTATGTACTCGAGGCCTTAGAGACACCGTCTACGCACGATAATCCGTCTCGTTGAGCGTATTTCTGAAAATCGATTCCCACATATATGTAGACTCAGATAAAAATCCGTGGCTATCAGATTAGACAACCGAAGAATGAACCATTAGACACGAATACTAACATTTCTCGTAGGTGGAACTTTTCAGCGGTCAGCGCCAACTTTCTGATGTTCCTGATCGTTGTTGCGGCTGCTATTTGTACCTCAGGATCTTCGGAACCCACCAGTCGTAATACATGCTAGAAATAAAAAAAATAAAAAATCGACACATCATGCTTCGGCAAGAATAAGAGTCACAGGGCCACTTCAAGTATGGCGCAACTTTTTTTTTCATTCAACAAGTTCCCTGCTGGATCTTCCCAGGAAATTGCGACAATTTCGTTGAATTTTCCTGCCTGATTTTTTTTTCAACCTAACCCTCCGTAAACGGACAACAATTAGCGCACCTCCCTAGACACACATGGGTCTGGGATGTCCTCCTTTTTTTCCTGTACTTGGACTCGTTTAAAAAATCTGAAAAATTCAGGAAAGTAGTTTTGGATCTATAGCAAGGAGCCTGTACTGGTCGCTGGATAAATTTTTATAAAATGATTATTATTTAATGGTAATCGATACGAAAAACGAGAAATTCACGCCATTCGCTGCATGGGCTGGACAGCCCAGACCCATGTGCGTCTATCGAGAGTTAAGTTCCTTGTAAAAAAAATTCTGACGCATTTTGCGTTCCTTATTTGAGTCTTACGTTATTTTTCATATTTTGCACGTCCCTTTCGCACGTCAATGCGTTCGATATCCCTGAATCGATTCAGTAAAATTGAGGTTGTTTTAAACGGTTAAATTTTCTCAAATACCTTAATGACTCCACAAGTATGCATCGTGACGCAGTTGAGAGGCTCTTTGCTCAAATGATAGAATGCTATGCAGACACCCTTCAATACATCCTTGTTTTTGCTGTTCGCATAACTGACGAGCGGCGCGACTGCATTGAGTCTGCCAAATTCGTAATTATTTTGTCCCCATTCGCAACAAAATGCTATGGCCAGAGTCAAATTGGCGCGCAATTTTTCGTCTTCCTGCAAACGATACAAAATATATTTAGGGGTTGCCTGAGAGCGAAAGGACAAAAATTCCCTGCTGGGCTAGGCATTCTTTCTCTAAGTAAACAACAAAATGTATGAATTTTCTGTTTCATGGCACGTTAATTATTTAACTATGGAATAATGCACTCAAGCAATTTCAATCGCTCTGGTTGTGTCTAAGCGTGAGCTTTACAAATTCGGAGAAAAAACTTTGTTGAAACGGAACCATGCGTTTTTCGAAAAGTTGGACGTACACGTCCTTGAAATAGAGAAAAAGCCTATCACGTTTGAAACCATGAATGGAAGAGCTAATTGAGTACTATGTGGAATTGAAAGATTTTCGAAAACATCGAAAAAACGTTCGATAAGATGATCTCAGTCTTATTTATTATGAAAGCGCCAGGCGGTTGCTTTGTGGAAAAATGTGAATTCCATGAAAAACCCTTTCCAACTCGATTTCGAAATTATTTTTCCTCAAGTTCCTCAATTAAGACTGCATTTTTTGAGATAGAAAAATATCCCTGTCCCCAATTGTGTCTCTATGAACGTGAGAATCATCAACTCTTCGAGTGCATACATCCTGTAAGTGCATATTGGGTCAATCTGACCCAAGTCGTTTTTCACATCGTTGTATTCCGGTAAATATGAATTTTTTTTTTTTTAGAGACATTTTTTGTAGTAAATTATTCATATTTGATGGCCCTAAATTTATATGTAGACGAAAATGAAAATTACATGCCAAAACATTCGTTGCCATTGAACGCCAAAAAATCGATGACGGAAAATTGTTCGGGTCAAAATGGCCCAGTGTGTAGTACTCGAAGGGCTCGCATGCACTTTTTACTCCACTCGGAGTGCTGAAGATGTTTGTTTTTTTTTTCTCACCGTTTCAACGAGATCAGCGAGCATTTTGACGACACCGTGATCCGTGAGAATACCAAGATTTTCTGGATCAGTGGCAATTTGGGCGATGGTAGCGCAAACAGCTGCGAGTACTTCGGTGTCCTTGCTCTCAAGCAGAGAGACTGTCAGCTCGAGCCCTCCGACAAAAGCGCGCACCATTTCAGCTGAATCTTTGGCATACTTGATGCAGGGAACAAGAGCCCAACAAGCATTCCTCTTGACGACGTTGCTCGGATGTTTAAGCAGGGACCAAACGAGCCTCACACCGTCCAACGAGTGACTCGGATCGTTTATCACGTTCATGCACTCTTCGTCCTGAGCGCATTCTTTCAACACGAGCGGGATATTTTCCAGTAGAGGTTCGTACGTTACGCTCAACAATCTAATCTGCAAAAAGAGCATAAAACTTCAGACTTACGATTTCCGACTTTGCTACATTTTTTTTTGACAATTTCTTCAAGGCAAGAAGAGGGCAAGCGTTGGGATAATTTTTTTTTTTATTATCCGGGGAGGCATATTGTCGAATAATTTGGAAAATTCCCGTTAAAGTTAATCGTAAAATAGCTCTTCGCTGATTGGCAAGAATTTTTGTTTTGATATTTTTTTCCGTTTCGCAGGCTCGTAGCAAGATTACTTACCAGTTTGGGAAGCGCGTCGGTCGTTCGCAACACGTCTCTGTTTGCAGCATCTTTGCAACATTCGGCCAAGGATCCAACGACACTGGTCAGAACCCGCTCGTCCTCGTTCTCATCGAGAAGGGCAACGAGAGAACTAACCAGCTCGTGACGATTAAAACGCCCAACGTTTTCCGAACTCATAGAGCATTGCCACATCGCACCCGTGACCGCAGACAGAAGGGTCTTGTTTTCACGAATCTCTTCGCTCTGAACGAGCTTCACAACCGGATCCAAACCACCTGCTTCTCGTACCATATCCCTCGTCAGCTTGTTCGAAGCACATTTGAATATCGCGAGAGCGCAATTTTCCTTTAACTTGAGATTGTCGTTTGTTCGCAAATGGCGAACGATGTCGGCTATCATGCCCATTTGCTCAAACGCCAGCCGAAAGACTTTCTGTCGGTTTGAAATTAAAAAAAGGTTTGAGCTCATTTTTGCCATTCGCCATCCGTTTTTCAAATCGTTGTATTTCGGTAAATATGCATTTTTTATTTTTTTTTTGTCGCGACGTTTTTAGTAGTAAATTATTTATATTTCATGGCCCTAAATTTATTTTTTGACGAAACCGAAAATCAAGTGCCAAAACATTCGTTGAATGCCAAAAAAATAGGCGAGAGAAAATTTTTCGTGTCAAAACGACCCAGTGTGCATTCGAAGGATGGTTTATGGACATTTGCTACGTACGAGATCAGCGCAACGTTGGACTGCCCCCATAATAGCTATTACGAGATCCGTATGGACGGAGCGTAAAAAACGTGCCATAAGAAAAACGACACCGTGCTTGCGAAGTTCTTCCTTAATTTTTGGACTGGTACTCAACGAGCCGAGAACTTTGGCACATCCGATCGCCACTGCAACCAGTTCTCGGTCCGTTTCGTTTAAACGATCGAGCTCTCTTCCCAGTACATTGTCGGGAATATCCATCACATCGAGCTGAAACAAAAATTCACTGTTTTCATGAAATCTAAATAACCAGGAAACGTGAACTTAACGTTGTTGATAATCAGGAAAATTGGATTTCTAGTCATCGTAGCGCGTGTAACATTTTTTTCCGGACATACAATTTTTCACTGAGACAATTTACAGAATTTTCCACGACCAATGGTTACAAATATTGTTTCAGCAATCAGCCATTGAAAGTCGAAGGCTACGAGATCTTTTGCAATCCATACTGGCACTCTAATCGCCTGGAGCGTAACTTTGCTTTCAAAGAAGCTTCAAACGGATCACATAAAATTCCATGGTCTGTATTTTTCCTTCCCACAACTAAAATACTAGAGATAGAAAATTTTTGTTAAAACCTTTTTTTTAGACAATTTCCCGCTCTACATTATTGGTCCTGCAATATTTTGCTTTATCTCTAACCGTTTTCGAGTTATGTGCAATACAAGAACGTAAATCCTGAAGATTGAGATTTATCACATGGACTTCGACTTCATAAACAAAAACTCTGCCTCAAGAACCACCTCAATTTACCGCAATAACAAGCTCACGTACTCACGATCAGAGGTATGCCAGAACGAACGCGAATTTGTTTCCTCGCTTTTCTCACAGTCGCTACACTCGCCATTGTTTCAGCGGCCAATATCTGAATATCTCGAGCTGGATGTTTAAGCATTTCAATGAGTGGTGTTACTATTCCAAGGTCGATCAGACATCTCCGCGTTTCAATCGAGGTGCTGGCCATTGCCAAAATTACTGCCAACGCACCATGTTGACACTTGAAGTCTTTGGTCTCTAGGAGATTTACGAGAACTTCCAGACCTCCCATCTCTCGTATAGCCCGTTGGATAGCCTAGAATTTCATTTTGCAATCTCAGTAGTGGACAGGATAACGATCCTTAGTCGATCCTTAGTAGTGAACTTAGTCGATCAATGAGTAATCTCTATATATAAAAAACTCTACTAGAAAATTGTGTTTGTGCCCTTTTCACGCCAAATCACTGAACCAATTTTGATGAATCTTTCAGAGGAACAAAGCTCGTGAATCAGAATACGTTTTAGGCTGTATTGCATTAGAATAATTAATTTTTTTTTCGGATCCCGAACCAAAACATCATATTTTTCGTCACATTTTCCACTTTCAAAGTTCACAAGCAATTAAAAAATGATAATAAATAAAAAATCGCTAATTACCAATTCAAAGAGAATTCTAAAACGAAGATAATAAACGGTAGCTGTAATAAACGGTAGTATGAAGATTTTGAAAATAAAATTTTAACTTTTCATATTAAGCTAGCTGTATCCTTCAGCGCCAACTAGATGTGCTGCGGGGCGAAGCCGCAGGCACGGCTATCTGCTAATAAATGTACAGGAACTCGTACTTTTGGCTAGAAAATACTCGAGGGATTCCAAATGATAATAATTTTGATTTTTGTCTCGAACAGAATCCGGAGTTTTTGAAAATTGACCTCCCAGAAAGTTCGGTCACTTTTTCAGCAATTTGCTCCATTGTTTGAAATTTTCTAGTTCCAAAATTGTATGAACCCTTCGAGTGCATACTGAGTCGTTTGGACCGTCTCTAAACGTCTCTAAAAAAAACGAAAATGGCATATTCATCAGAATAGAACGATTTCAAAAACGCCTTGGGTCAGATTGACCCAATATGCACTTATAGGAGGGAGTTCGAAGGATTAATTATGAAATAGAACAAACTTGATTAATTTTTCTGTTTCGTGTCAAATTTGCAAAGAATTTCGTCGGTTAGAATTTTGTATAAAAAAATTTAAATCGATTTAGTCCAGCGAGGGTTTTATTTTTTCGTGGGATTGAAATACTGACCCTGCTTGAAAGATCATAGTCTCTGAGAAGACAAAGAGAGACCGTAGTTGCCGTTTGATTGCCAGCTTTCGTGTACTTGATGAGTTTCTGCATGTGCCAGAATTCCGAGGGAAGCTCGATGGTATCTTCCTTCCTGAATCTACTTTCGTCGTCACTATCAGACGCGGGCTCGTCGTCGGAGGTTTCCTCTTCCAGTCTCTCATCTATGTATCGGTATTTCGGACCAAATGGTTCTCCTGTGACTGTCGAAATCTGCTGAACAGTTTGCTCGTTCAGTCCTTCCGTTTCTACTTTTGCCTCCGGCGTGACAAGCTGACGTTGATCTCCTTTCGCCGACGCGTCATCGTTTGCGATACTTTTGCTAAATCGTCATTGTTGTTAGGTCAATTTTTCAAATCTTAACCCTTCGATTGCACACCTCCTGTGAGTACATATTGGGTCAATCTGACCCAAGGCGTTTTTGAAATCGTTGTATTCCGGTAAATATGCATTTTATATTTTTTTTTGTACAGACGTTCTTTGTAAAAAATTCTTCATATTTCATGGTCATAAATTTATTTTTCGACGAAAACGAAAATTAAATGCCAAACAATCGGTGAAAGAAAATTTTTGGGGTCAAAACGACGCAATATACACTCAAAGGGTTAATGTTTATAATCAAAGAGTCTCTTGCAAATACGCTACCAACACAACAAATCTTAATGACAGTAACGTGAATATAACTGATTCGTTAAATTATCACGACTTCGAACATCAAGAGACGCGGCAGCGGCTCGACGACAAGTATTAAAAAGAAAGTGTAGTAAAACTTACTCCGTAGTTCTCCGCGCTTGGTTTTCTGAGATCTGTATCCTTCTGCCTTTTGTGACAGTCTTCGTTTTCTTAGGAAGTGGCATATTATTTGCAGTGTCCGCTGTGGCTCTCGTATGCTAGATGCAAATCCTGTAATCAAGGAGAACTTGATCGAACAACTAAAACTCAAGGGTGGTTATTGATCAAACTTCGTCTCGTTCATACCCAAGGGTACATCGTGCTACGATGTACCCCCTTTTACAGACATGCACATAAATCTGAGCAGGCTGTCAGTTTGTCAAGAAGAGAAACACTAAAAATAAAAAATTTAAAATCGTTTCTCCATTGTTTTAATATCAATAGAATATTATTTTTGTATAACGCGTGTAATTAACCCGTCGAGTGCATACTGGGTCGTTTTGACCCCAACAATTTTCCCTCACCGATTGTTTGGCATTTATTGAGTTTCGTTTTCGTGAAAAAATAAATTTAGGCTCCTTGAATATGGATAATTTTCTACAAAAAACGTCTCGACGAAAAAACAAAAAATGCATATTTACCGGAATACAACAGTTTGAAAAACGCCTTGGGTCAAATTGACCCAATATGCACTTTTAGGATGTGTGCACTCGGAGGGTTAATTGTAACGCGTGCACTGACTGTTTATTATTGTCATCGCTTTTTCATGATTCCCATTGGTTTGCTGCGACGTTACACAGAGCTTGAAAACACTGAATTCGGATTGAGACTTCGAAGTAACTCTGCTCCTAAATGTCAAAGTGACAGCTGGTTTTGCCTACGCCTACGTAAACTGAGTTCCGACGTCAACAATTCGTGAATGGGTGAAACGAATTAGCAAAGGAAATTTATTTTCAATGAATTGTGGATTTTTTTTTTTATTTTTAGAACTTGAGTCAATTTTTAAGAATAATCTTTAATGTTTACTGAATTTCTCGAATTTCATCGAATGTTTTTAAGAAGAAAACTGAGCGCAAAGCGCGCTTTGCAATCGCCGAGTCTAAATTAATAGAACTCGGCGCCACGGAACCATGAAAATTCATTTAAAAAAATTTCCAACGCGAATTTCCGTCAAATTTTTGAAAGTAACAATTATTGGGCATTCGAAGTAAAAAAAACGTTCCCTTTCCGAGCGAAAAAATAATTGTAATAAAGAAAGTTGTGCTCAACCCGAAGCCTCTTTTTCAGACCGTAATGGAATGAAGAAATTCTCTTCAAAATGGATTTTCTAAGACGTGAAGATAGTGAGGAATCGATCGTTAAATGAAAAATCGTCGATTTAATCAAGAAACAATTTACAAAATTAACCCTCCGTAGACACACATGGGGCTGGAGCATCCTACTGTTTTTTACACTGTACTTGGACTCGTTTAAAAAATCTGAAAAAAATCAGGAAAGTAGTTTTGAATCTATAGCAAAAGACCCTGCCCTTGGTTATGGATAAAAATTCTTTTTTATTATCGTTATTCAATGGTAATCGATACGAAAAACGAGAAATTCGCGCCATCCGCTGAATGGGCTGGACACGCCAGACCTATGCGTGTCTACAGAGGGTTCAGAAAGAAGTTTGCTTCGAATTTCAACCCGACATGACCCTTTGAAATCTATTTCATATATACAGGAAATATGTGTCCATAAGAAACCGAGGCTCCAAGATGCAGCCGGGACTTTTCGAGCGGTAGTTTTTTAGCTGCGAATGGTCACGCTGCTTACTTCGGAAAATTGGATGCGACAGTCTGTTGTTCCGTTGCCTTTGTGACTTTTTCTTCTTCCTCCTTTTTCACACGCGTATAGCGTTCCGGATTGTCACGATAGTTGCGAAGCCACTGTCGCGGCAGTTCGACGCGGTTACTCGGTGGAGCTAAGCAATAGAAAAAGAAAAACATCTAGAAATTATAATTTTAAAATGGCTTGTGCTCGAAAAAAATTGATAATATTATTTACGAGCTTTTCGGTGATTGGTTGTTTGCTCGTATCCCTCGAGCTTGCAAGTTATTCGTACCCTTGGACGTATCCTTGGGGACTGAAGAATGGAGTGCCCTTTGGACAAAACAACGCGATGGTTTCGTGGCCCTTTTTATCGGTCGGCAACGGGAAGCCTTTGGACGGTTCTCGGTGGCCATTCATCATGATGTCGATGTCGGATGAACCGGCGAGAAATCTTTCTGTATTCGTCGAATGGCTGCGAACTCGTGAAGAAACTTCACCACCGGCGCTGAACGACGAATCTGCACGTAATCCGGGAAAACGGCGCTTGATTCTCGTATGGAAATACGGCGCTTTGCTTGATCGGCGCCACGTTCGTCATTTCGCTACACAGAAGAGGTAAATAATTTAGGAGTTTAATCATACTGAGGAGAGATAAAAATTATGCATTTGTAAGAAATTGAACGATTTTTGTTTGTCAGTGACTCGTCATCCCCGTGGCAAGGATGTTCAGCGCAAAACTGCGTCTTGTCCTACCGCGACGAAGACCTCGCGACGGCCGACGCGGTGATATTTCATTTACACATGACGAACGGAGTCGACGAGTTACCCTCGGCAAAGGGAAAACCCGGTCAGATATGGATATTCTTGACGGACGAATCGCCTTTTTATACATTTCTCTATGCGGACAGTAATTGGAATATTTCTCAATACGATGGCCTATTCGATTGGTCGATGAGCTACAGGGAGAATAGCGATGTGCCAGTGCCCTATGGAAGAACATTAGCGAAAAAAAACGTAGATGATAAAGAGAGGCGAGGACGATCTCAAAAGCGAAGAAATAAGTTGGTTGCTATTCTAGGAAGCAATTGCTCAGGCAAGAATCATCGCTGGGATTACGTGAGAGAACTCAAAAGCATTCTTGGCGAAAAACTCGATATCTACGGTAGATGTTTAGACGGCAACGAGACCGCTTGTCCCGGTCATTTCGACAGGGATTGTCCGATTCTCAGTGCCTACAAATTTTACTTGGCTTTCGAAAATTCCAACTGCCGTGAGTACATTACGGAAAAGGTTTATTGGAACGCATACGAGAAGGGATCGGTGCCGATTATAATGGGAGCACCTCGATCCGACTGTGAACGACTACTTCCGCCTCATTCTTTTATTCACGTCACAGATTTTGCATCTCCCAGTAGCCTCGCTGATTATCTTTGCTATCTCGATATCAACGACTATGTATATGACAAGTATCATGAATGGCGGTCAAAGTACACGGTCATCAATGAACACGGTTACTTTGGCTCGTCATCAAAACACTATTGTCGTGTATGCGAAGCTCTGCGCTACAATATTCGGCCTTCGAAGCTTCCGAAATATCAACGAATCGGTGATTTTTTAAATGCCACCAGGGACTGTGATGTTTATAGTGACGTTTGATTTTCAAAAATCCACAATCGCCCAAGAAATTGCGAGCTTCCATTACTACTGCTTACGTAACGTTAACCAAGTGTATACATGCGCGTAAAGATACGAAATTCCGATGATGATTCAATCTATCTGTTTAAAAAAAAAATATTGAGCCGGATCATGTATTCGCAACGAATTACGAACAAGGACACGTGACCCCTGTTTTTGTGATCGTATATACATATCTATCTATGCAACTGTCATCGCGGATCTTCACCGCGCGGAATGAAAATGAAAATGGCGTCGTAGAGGTCATAAATGTACGCCGTCGTCTATCGGGTACTGTCAAGATCGACAGCCCCGTCATTCATCAATTTTTCTCTGTTGGCAAGAGAGCAGAAACCATATCGACGTAAAACTCGTGCATTTGACGCGGTGCAAAAGCAAACATTACGAGAAAGTGCTCACAGAAACATGGAACGTAATCTCAATTCTCCTGTAGCTGGCAACGAAGAAAAACGACTTTTCGCAGGCTGCCAAGATCGTTATAACGGTTTACTCGTAGATTCCAGCCTGGAACCTTGTGAAAACCTCCATTTTGCTAAATGTCTCGAAGGTATGTTACGCATTTGTTTTATTCGCTGTTTGTACGAACTGTTGGCGAGTGATGCTCGATTCTCGATTGATCATAACTTGTTGCGTCTGCCTCACCACTCGACGGATGGACACTGACTGAAAGAGCGCATGCGCTAGTTTCCTCAACTAGATTGGGTAGTTTTTGTCCAATCATCATTGTTACGAACGGGAAAATAAATGAAATGTGAAATGTTAACATTTATTTATACGCGCATTATTTATTATATAAATAAATTTATTATATATTTATATTCATTTTTATTATATTCATTTATTTATAATTTAAAAATATAATAAAAATATAATATAAATAAATTTATATATGTAATAAATTATAAAAATTTGAATATAACGACCTTTTTTGAAGAATTTCAATAATTTCTGTATCTGACTGAAAATCAAAACACATTTCTGGATTCCCGTGCCGTGGGACTTACCGCCTTCGAAAAATTTAAAGACTCGTTGAAACGATGGAGAAGCGAGAACAAAGCGACTATATGGTTTCGCGTTTACCTTGCCAATGCCGACTGGATTCCTGCCTTGGTTAAAGAGGGATTTAAATTCCATCATGCCAAAGAGGATTACGCGACTTTGTACAAATGGTTACCGACTAAAATCCAGAGCAATATTCCGCCTTACGCTCATACGAATCTCGGCGTTGGAGGCTTCGTTTTGAACGACGAGACTGGAGAGATTCTCGTCGTCAAGGACAAACGTTCCGTTCTTGATGGACCGACGCGGTGGAAATTACCTGGTGGTATCGTTGATCCAGGTACAATGAAAATGTAACGATCAACGTCTCAGGATTGCAATCTTTCTTCGAGTTCACGCATCCTATAAGTGCATATTGGGTCAATCTGACCCAAGGCGTTTTTCAAATCGTTGTATATTCCGGTGAATATGCATTTTTTGTTTTTTTGCAGGAACGTTTTTTGTGGTAAATTATCCATAATTTATGGCTCTGAATTTATTTTTTGACGAAAACGAAAATTAAATGCCAAAACATTCGGTGACAGAAAAATGTTGGGGTCAATACGACCCAATATGCACTCGATGGGTTAAAAATCACGTTCCAGCTTCCCTTGACTTTTTCAATATTTTCTATCGAATCCTCGTTATCCAAACCGCTCTCAGGATCATCAATATTTTTACGTGCAGGTGAAAATATCCCCGATGCAGTGATGCGGGAAGTCCGGGAGGAAACCGGAATTCTTACGGAGTTCGACAGCCTTCTCGGTTTCCGGCACGCTCATGGATATGGCTTCGGTTGTTCGGACATTTACGTCGTTGCACGCCTCAAGCCTCTCACACGTGAGATTCAAAAGTGCGAACGCGAAATCGCTGACTGCACTTGGATGAAGGTAAACAAGTTTCCTGCACGACAAAAAATTCGTAGCTATTTTCACAAAGGACAAAATAAAATTTGATGGTGAAAGTTTCAATTGCTGGATGGCAACAAAATCCCTTTTTTTGCCCAGCAGAGCCCGAAACTTGCACGTAAAATGGAGAAGATGATTCAACAATTTATTTATTATGTTAACAAACTAAAACGGCACGAAAAATTGCCGTGACCTCACAAATAAAACGAGCAATGGAAGAGAAAAAATAATTTTTAAACTTCAGCTCCACTAATTATTTTACTGGAAACAATTTTCGATTAATCGTTAAGTTATTGACATCAAATTTCACACATACGGGAACAACACGGGCAATGATCACAACATTTTCCCATGATTCTTATGAAAATCGATGCTGCGAATATTTAATAAAGATTGATGTGAATTTTCATGTGGAATTTTATTTTGCAGTTGGAAGATTACGCAAATGACCCAAGCATCGTCCAGAACAATCGTATTCTTGCACAAGCAATGTTACAGTACACGAAAAACCGTTCCAGCCTCAAACTCATTGAGGGGGAACACCCGCTCACAAAGAAGCCGGTCTGGATTTATCTGATTTCTTCAGAGTAACAAAAAACTGTTTTCATGCTTGAAAAATATCAATGCAACCTCATAAGCTGGCTTATGATCGTGAGAAAAACAATAAACTATATGGCAATATTGTTGTGTCTTGGTTTTTTAAATCATTCAAACCCGAATCCCATTTTGTTTTGTTTTTGTCTATATGTTGTTTTGTTTTTTTTGTTCATAAACATTAAGAGGATGGATCAGTCACTCTGAACCTCACCTCGAATAATCAGAAAAAGTCTCTGTCAGTGTATGCAGGAAGATGGCAAAAATGCGCTGACAGGAGCTTTTTTTAATTGGTAAAACCGTGTCAAAAAAATTAAATTTCGAAAATTGCAGCTACCTCTCTCGCACTCACAGTAGCGAGATAGTGACCGTCCTCTTAAGATGATGAAGCAGTCTCTTTCTCGCAATATGAGTGCGAGAGAGATCATCATCTGTCAGTGGATTTTTGCCGTGGTCCTGCGTACACTGACAGAGAATTTTTTTGATTAGTCAAACTACATCGAAGAATTTTAATTTCGAACATTCGAGGTGACTGATCCATCGTCTTAAGTTGCTCCGAAGAAAGTTTCAAAAACTATTTTTACATCCCTGAAAATTGTACGGCGGGCCACAGGTGCCTCGGTGGAATTCGATCCCATCCTCCTGAGGCTTCTAGTCTCTGGTGTCTTTGTATCGGCAAGAAAATATTTATTCTCAACTATCGAAATATCTGCGCACTAAACAGTTGACCATAATGTCATCCTTCCTTTCTGAACCTGGAACCTCTTTGATGGACTTTTTACACATGAATAAAAAAGTTATGTAGGAGAAGCTGAAACGAAAGTTTGAGTCACGATCCCTTTCAATCTTTCAATCCAATGCTGTGGCCGCAACGATATTTCAAATTCACAATATTGTCTCAAAAATAATAATATTCGTGTGCATAACTTTCCGTGTTTCGTAAGGTCACTTGTTCATGTTTATCCAAGTAGTTCGGTAATTGGCTCGTGCTAACTTGCGGAAGCAGCTGATCGACTGTTTTGAATCCCGGCATGGAGGAAGAGTGGGGCATTGTAACTCAACGGGCGCCACCACACGCTGGAATATAAGGCGTGATATGTTTACAACGGAATACAAATAAGAAAATGTACCCGACACACGAATTAAAGTTTCATTCATATAGAAACTTATTATCAAACACGATAGACAAAACTTATCGAGCGGACGATTCAACGAAAATAGGCAACCTTTACTGCGAAATCTCCATGTTTCTATATTCCTGAATGAGAAAAAATAGAATCGAACGAGCAAAAGCTTCGAATTGCTGGCATGGAATAACGTGCGTCATAGCAGCAGGCCGCGTTAGACAAAAAACCCCGATGTTTAAATGATGAATATTATGAAAATTGCCCTATTTCATTTTTTATGTATTGCAGCAGGCGTTTGAGCGTTTTTCACGCAGTTCGGACCGCGGTCTAGGTGTGTGGGTCAGCTCTTTACGTGGCGAGCTTTTGTACGTAAACGTTTGAGCGTATCCTCGATCGGTGTTCGGCAGTTTTCAGTCTGCTGCGGGCTGCTTCGCAAAGTTGTACGATATTTACATTCGGTTCGTCAACAAAATCATTTTTTCGACGAAGGGGGATGCGGCACCGATGAAAAAATAATCTATTCATGTATTGTACATAATCATATAGAACCGTCTAGTAGTTCAGTGTGTTTTCCACGTTTTTGAGAGGTTAAGTAAAAATAAAGATGTTAAATGTCAAAACGAGCTAACTAAAAATTGACCGGTTGTCAATAAATAGTGAAAAATTAAAATCGCACAATGCTGCACATACTGCAACACGCAATGTTCATTCGTTGAACGATTAATATTATAAATAAACGCATCATGGCTGGGATTGGAATTGCAACAGTTTACACCACTTCGGTGTTGTTTTCTCTCCTCGTCCTCGGCTTGTACATCCTCGGCTCCGCGAAATACCTCACGAATCTCGAAGAAAACACGTGCGATATGACATTCATGTTCGAGTATCCACAATACGTCGTGAGTTTTTTTTTTACACATTTAACTGATGTCTCTAGCTTTCTGACTAATATTTTTCTTTCACCGTTAAAGAAAATAGCTCTATCTGAGGAGATGGAGGAACGTTATCCTAGGTTCAGCCTGTACGTTTATGGAGAAGGTTACGTCACGGAAAAACACAGGAGAATGAAATTCTCAGGAATTCCAGTACTGTTTGTTCCGGGAAATGCCGGATCTCACGAACAAGGTTGGCTTGAATAATATTTGAAACTAGGAAACAATAATTCATTAATTCAGTCCACCAGGTTGCAGAAAGCTCAAGCACAATCGACCATAACGTATTCTCGTGGACCCTGAGAATCGTCAGAAAAATGTCATAATTTTTCTGTAACCTTTCGAGTGCATACTGGGTCATTTTGACCCCAACAATTTTCTGTCACCAATTGTTTCGCACTTAAGGGCAACGAATGGTTTGGCATTTAATTTTCGTTTTCGTCAAAAAATAAATTTAGGGCCAGAAAATATGGATAATTTCCTACAAAAACGTCTTTACAAAAAAAAAACAACAAATGCACATTTACGGGAATACAATGATTTGAAAAACGTTTTGGGTCAGGTTGACCCAGTATGCAATTATAGGAGGTGTGCACTCAAAGGGTTAAAACAATTCAATGAGTAGCAATGGATATGCCGACTGAGGATCAAATCATTAACATTTGATCACAATTATTTTGCTTTTTCGAATCAAGCAGATATTTTCATTGATCAACTAACTTTTGACGTAATCATTGACTATGCGATTTTCAATGTATATCTGTAGAATATGATAATTGCTTATAGTTTTCTTAACTTAGATTATTCTAAGTTTGAGGCCCTAAACTTGAACAGCATTTATAATTTTTTCAAATGTTTCAGTAAGGTCTCTTGCTTCTGTGAGTTTGCGGAAGTCCATCAAGGATCATACTCCGTTCCATTTTGATTACTTCACCGTTTCTTTGGGCAAGGATTATTCCGCTCTTTATGGAGGTAAGAATTGAATAAGCTCATCGAGATTAATTTCTTGAAGGCACATCAATTTAATTTTCTGATTTTCTACAAGGTGTCTTGGAGGACGAAACGACGTACGTTTCATTTTGTATCGATAAAGTTCTCAGCTTGTACAAAGGGCACGTCGATAAGCTGGTGTTGATCGGGCATTCGATGGTAAAAATATTGAACTTTATTCCGATTCCATTGAGTTGAGTGGAAAACGTGGTTTTTAATTGAAAATTTTTTAACTCTTCGAGTGCACGCCGCTTATAATTGTATATTGGGTCAATCTGACCCAAGACGTTTTTCAAATCGTTGTATTCCGGTAAATATGCAGTTTTGTTTTTTTTTTTTTGTAGAGACGTTTATTGTAGTAAATTATCCATATTTTATGGTCCTAAATTTATTTTTTGACAAAAACGAAAATTAAATTTCAAAACATTCGTTGCCATTGAATGTCAAACAATCGGTGACACAAAATTGTTGGGGTGAAAACGACCGAGTATGCACTCGAAGGGTTAATTTTCCAAGATTATGTTCGAGAAAGTAGATTTTAGGCGTCGAGGTTTAATTCAGCGCTGAATTTCATGTTTTCATTCCGTTTTGGTTTTTATTCAGGGAGGCATCGTAGCTAAAGCAGCTTTGTTGCAACGATCGAATAATTCCTCGGAAAATGAAGCCGTTGCAAGTATCCTGGTGACGCTGGCTTCACCACACAGACCAATATTTTTGCCTGACAGAACAATCGCTCAATATTACGAGGAACTGGAAAGTCCGAGGAATCGCGAGTTCAAAGAAATGGGTACAACTCTCGTTTCCATCGGTGGTGGACGGAGGGATATTCTCGTCAGTACTTTTCAAACGATCGAACCCTCCGCTGATCTTAACGTCGTATCCAGCGGCATACCCAACGTTTGGGCATCAGCTGATCATCTTTGTATACTTTGGTGCAAGCAACTCGTACTGACCATCGTCAGAGCCCTATTTGACTGCGTTGACGTCAATGCTCGTCCGCCAAAAATAACTTCTGACGCGAATGTGAAAATTCGGGCTCTTTCCCACCATTTAACGAGAGTGAGTTTATGAAGATTATTCAATTCTTTACACGTACATCCTCGGATTTAAACTTTCAGCCAAATCTCAACGCTTCGCTATTTATCAGACGAAATCAAGTTCATCTTTTCAAGAGACTCGTCTCAATAAACTCCTCGATTTTTCTTAATACTGATCAATTATTCCAGAATTTTTTTTTCCATACTTTATTTCTTCCATTTTTGAGAATAGATCAAAAATTGCTATTTTCTTATCGGTTTTCTTGGCGAATTTGAGGCTCAAGGAATCTCCAATTTTATTAATACTCTTCAACATTGAAGTCAATATTTTGAAGTATTTAGCAAAATGAATGAATTTATTCCAGTCGACGGGATAGAAATTAAATTTCATCATTTTGAAAAATTGATCGATAGATCGCGAAACGCAATGAGAAAAGAATTCCTCATTTCTCAAAGTAGAATTGTTTAATTTTTGTGTCTGAGAAGAATAATTTCCGAATAATCAAATTTTTGCTGGAGCGTGAAACGTTTTTGAACGTCTCCATCGGTTTCTAATTGAACGGACTACCGACACGTTCGTATTTTCTATTCCGTAGCGAACTTTGGGAAAAAAAACGCGTCCGTATCAGGACCAGATAAAGTTTGAACGCGGTGGTGAATGGACGGAGAATATGAAGAAGCGATACACTTGGAGTAACGATGGAAAAGCGGATAAAACAACGTACGTGATGATTCGCGTAGGAGACGCTGCTTTGCCTTACGACAGCATCAGTATTGACACGATTAATTTGGAATCGCGGGATTGGCTGTTCGCGTGTTCCGCGCACACTGTTGAAGGCAATTCGAGAGTTTGGTACGAATCGCCAAGAATAACTTTAACCCTTCCGTAGACATACTACGATTAGGGCACCTCCCTGGACACACATGGGTCTGGGGTGTCCTACCAATTTTTACTGCACTTGGATTCGTTTAAAAAATCTGAAAAAATTCATGAAAGTAGTTTTGAGTCTATAGAAAGAGAGGCTGCACTGGGTGATGGATAAAAATTATTTTTTAGTATTGTTATTTAATGGTAATCGATCGAAAAACGAGAAATTCACGTCGTTTGCTGAATGGACTGGACACTCCAGACCCATTTGTGTCTACGGAGCGTTAAATTATCACAAAATATTTTTAAAAAAAGATTTTTTGCCAAAATGACTTTTCCTATGGGACTAGAAAATAGAATTAGCCAAAATGTTTCGCCACAGTTAAACGATTCAAACTTGATAACCATCAATTAACTTTTAGCGAGTGGGGCTGGAACTTGACAAATCTTACGAATTTGTCTCCGGATCCGACGCAGCGCCGGTCTCGAAAGGGCGTTGATATTTCGCTGGACCATTTGCGAGGATGGAAAGTAACTCACGTTGTTGTGAGAATACCGGTCGAGGAGTTGCGCAACAGAAAAGCCAATCCCGTCAAGATATACGTCGATTTATACAATCGAGGCGACCGAACGTTTCGCACAGAGGATCAACTAGTCGCTGGTGCAATTGGACTTTTCAATCTACTTCCTATCGGCAGAATTCTGTCTCCCAATCCCCAGGGCACTGTGACGACATTGCAAGGGAGTCTCAGGTACAACGCGGTATTGACCGGCGTCGAAGACGCCCTGGCAGTCGAAATCGAGCCTCTGATTGACGACGACGTTTCACCTGGACGATCCTCTCGATCGGGTAACGAGGAAGAAGCTCCTCAGGCAATATTCGAACTAATTGAGGATGCAAACGTTGGTCACGGATTCACAAGCACCAGTCAAGTTCGCACGGTAGTCGCGGATCGTAAAAAGTAATTTCAAATCACTCGAATATAAACAAGACAGTATAAACTGTCCGAACATCGTACAAAAGCGAATCGTGCAATATGCTTTTTTTTTTTATTTCAGTAAAGTTTTGAAAATTCTACGTAATTCTGAATTCACTCCAGGCTCCATAAATATTTAGAAACATCCCAGTCGATGGTGTTTCTTGAATTTGAATTTGAAAAGGACATTTTCAAATGAACACAAATGACCATAAAAATTATTCAAATTAATTATACGATCGTCAAATTCTGCCGTAAATATATTCATAACTCCCCGAGATTCCTAGTCAATACAAAATGCAAAATTAACTCGATTAACTTTCAGTGCATATTGGGTCAATCTGACCCAAAGCGTTTTTCAAACCGTATTCCGGTGAATATGCTATTTTTTTTTTTTTTTGTCGAGACGTTTTTTGTAGTAAATTATCCATATTTTATGGCCCTAAATTTATTTTTTGACGAAAACGAAAATTAAATGCCAAAACATTCGTTGCTATTAATGGGGTCAAAACGGTCCAGTATGCACTCGAAAGGTTAATGAATTTAGATTTTTCAAAACTGTTTTAATTTGTGGCCAAAAAAAAAAGTAAAACTGTTTGGAAAGATCGTGACTCTGTACAAAAATCGTAAATTGCCATTTTTGTTTTTCTGTTTCGAACAGAGATGGAAATTTCACGAAGAAACGGCTCGTCATGTACCTAACGAGGAAAAATGAGAATACCGTTCTCAGAATGAGTCTGGGAGCTGAATACTCGTACAGAATAACGGTGCGAAGAGCAGGATTGGTCGACAGAGTGGCTTGTTCCGTTCGCGATCGATGGGCCACTCTTTATCCCATTATCATATCCCTCTGTCTTCTCGGTATATCAATGAGGCTCGATAACTCTCCTCGTTCGATGGCCATAACCGTTGCTGTTTTTATCGCCGGTGCTGCGAGTCTTGATTCTTTGTTCGAAACCTTTGTCGCTCTGGGTCTACTCCATGTTGTCGCAGTTACAGTCTGTTTCCTCACCATTTTTTCCGGCACAGTTGCTCACAACATAACTGCAAGGTTGGCAATACTTTCCATCTTGCTTTGTACTCGCGTGAAAATAATTTCATTGCATGGCAAAAATATTTTCCAAACGAGCTTCAAGCTACAACAGTCATTTTACGTTTTTTTTATGTCATTATTTCGATTGAGATTTGTCGGTAATTTATGTTCCAGGTTCTTAGCTCGGATTGTATCTTTACCGAGTTCTTGGTTCGAGTGGCTCCTCGAGGGATTTAACTGTTTGCCAATTTTAACGACTTTCATTCTGATCACACTGACGTCGGCGACTTGCGGTGCGATCGCGATTCTGCTCTCCGTGCCTCTATACTTTTTGAAACTGACAAAAATGTGGGAGGAATATTTGGAAGAATTGTTCATGGCTTCTTTGCGTCATTTCATTCCACGATTCGGTCGAGGGAAACGAAAGCGAAAACGACGAGGCACGACGACTGATCCATCCAGTACGGAAGTTGTCAAAGAAGTAAATGCCGAGAAAACACCGTCGGTTGCCGATCCAGCAACTAACAAACTTTCCCGAGGGATACTTCTGAATCATTTGCTCTTATTTGTTACCTGGAGCTTTGTAGCCATTCCTGCGGTGCCATCTGCCCTTGTGTGGGCCAAAAATTTCAGGTAAATCCAGCACCTCGCGTATGCCGGTATTCAATAAGTACTTTGAGGCTTGCAATGCCAAAAAAGATGAACCACAAAGATGCGGTTTTCCTGAAATTACTTGACTATTCAGGATTTACGATATATCCTCTGAAAAATACCAAAGCTCTGAATCCATTTTTATTTTTTAACGGACAATCCTCGGGATTTCTTCGATACGTTTTTCGAGATTTTTTTTTTCGAATGTTCCGAATTCCACAAAAAACAGCATGAAGGCGTTACTCGAAAACAAAAAACTCGGATTTCGACTATTTCGTTTCGGAAACAGCGATAGGAAGTAAAAGTGAGTTTTGGGTCATTTGGAGAAGTTGTGATTTTTGAATCGGTGAACTTTACATCAGATATTTTGTAACGAAATATCGGTTTAACTTTTGGAGTGCATACCTCCTAAAGTGCATATTGGGTCAATTTGACCCAAGGCGTTTTTCAAATCGTTGTATTCCGGAAAATATGATTTTTTTTTTTTTTTGTAAAGAAATTTTTTGTTGAAAATTATCCATATTTTATAGCCCTAAATTTATTTTTTGACAAAAACGAAAATTGAATGCCAAAATATTCGTTGCTATTAAATGCGAAAGAATCCGTGACAGAAAATTGTTCGGGTCAAAACGACCCAGTATGCACTTAGGAGTGTTAAACCTCAGTTTTTGTAGGATAAATATCCAGCAGCGTTGATTGTGTATTGACCAAATATTCCTCAACTTTTTACAGATACGAAACGAGATTGACAACAGAAGATCCAACGATGCTGGTCAGCTGGTTGGTTCTCACATGTTGGCGATCGCTCGGTCTCGTCGAGATCCCAATCGACGAGTCTCCACGAATAAATAATCGTAGATTATTGTGTGCCAATGTATTACGCTTACTGGCATGGTTCATAGCGTTTACAGCCGCGCTGGAACGCTCGGCTTATTATCAATGGACCGTGCCACCGCTCGTAGCTTTTGCGGTAACCTGTCTCGCTCTTTTATCGTTATTCCCGGGAGTGTCGAAGGACGAGAATGAAGCCGAAGATCGAGCTATCGAAAATTGATACGTCCGGAGGAGAGGAAAAGGGGATGAAAAATTACCCAACGCGTGGACAAAAGTGCAAGACTGTACACAGACTTTAAAATAAATTATTTTACGTCTCAATAGCGAGTTACGACGAATTAAAAATGATAAAATGTACATACACGCGTTTGGTTGGAGCTACAGCCAATCGCCTGAGATTCAGACTGAATTCCTGGCACTCGTGATTCGTCGACATTTTTCATTTTGTGTTTGCCTTTCGAGACTTTTCGTCGATTGCTGGATTGCGGTTAGTAAATTTCATTGCGATATAGAGTAACCCGAGCAAACCGGAACTTGTTATTTCTCGAATGTTCGGTATTTACGGACGTTAACGCGATTCAAGGTCACGATTACTTCACAATTTAGCATATTTTACGTACACCAATTGACCAGTCTTTCAGGGTTATTGTACAGATCGTGTACAACTGACGATCTATTGAGAATCCATCAATAATCCAATGCCCACTCGTTCTCCTGGAGAAATGAATCAACGACCTCCTTCATCGCCAAATTCGGTATCAATTGGTCTTGCGTTAAACGCACACGAGTTACCGGATCAAAATGCCCGACCCTCTGTAAATGCTCCTCGATATCTTTTCGTTCGTACGTTATTCCACTCGGCGTTATTACTGGCTCTTGGAGAATCTCGAAGCTGATTTTGCCGCATAGATAATCCGGTACTTCTCGTTTCTATCGGTGTCCAGAGTCGTTGTCGATCGTCAAACACATTGAAATATTAGTTCAGCATTCATCGATTATTAATTAGGATGAGTCCGTTATTGCGAACACGATTAAATTTTCCTATTCTTGGTTTAACCCTTCGAGTGCATACTGGGTCATTTTGACCCCAACAATTTTATGTCACCGATTGTTTGGCATTTAATGCAAACGAATATTTTGGCATTTAATTTTCATTTTCGTCAAAGAATAAAATCAGGGCCATAAAATATGGATAATTTACTACAAAAAACGTCTCTACAAAAAAAAAAAACACAAAAATGCATATTTACCGGAATACAACGATTTGAAAAACGACTTGGGTCAGATTGACCCAATATGTACTTATAGGTGTGCACTCGAAGGGTTTACTAACTGAGCCCTGTTTGTGCCCAGAGGACCATCATTCCTGATAAAAACATTCGGTCGATTTCGGGACAGTTTACCTTTCGAGAGTTGGAAAAGACTTTCAAAAATGATAAACTTACACGTCGTCTTTCATCGACCTTGGCAAAAAGATCGTTAAGGCGAGCAAGGCAGGTTTCTTTTCTCTGCTCAATCTCCTCCCTGTCCAGTGGAGGCTCGGTCAAGTTCTTTTCAGTCAACAATCGCTTTTCTTCTCGCGAGTCATCCGCGGTTTCGTTTTCGACGTTTGCACTGTTGTCACCTGCTGGAATAGTCGGAGTAGTGATGGCCGGAGCAGCTGCGGCTTCACCTTCCTTCAGCAATATCAATCTCCGATCCGCGTCTTCTATGATCAGCTGATTCAGATATGATTGCAATTCAATATCCTGCGCGACTCGTTGCTCTTCTTTTAGTTGAAAACGCCGTTTTCGGGCTTGTCTCAACATGCTTGTCATGTCGTCACCGAAATTGAGTTTTTGCTCCTTTGCCAGGTCGACCGCTGCGAAAACATCGCCATTTTTTTTTTATTCTGTTACAATATTTCCGTGATTTGATGTCAAGGAATTCGAGCGAAATTTTTAAACAATTCATTTTTCTCTCGTTCGTTGTCATTCCTTTCGTTTCCGCGAATAAAAAATAAAAGCGTCCCAAATTTTCACGAATAAAGAAAATAAACAGTGACTATTTATTCATTTTTTTCACCAAACACGAGAAAAAAATTACTCAAATTCATGCTTTTCAAACGATTTGAAATTCGTTACGAAAACATCTCGAGAAATTCTTTTTTGAACTGACAGTGTAGACAAAAGTATTGGGGATTGTAAAACAGCTGTGTCCAAATTCTGGCAGTGTGTTTATTGTTGGTATTTATACCTCGTTGAAGGTGCTTTATTGCTTCGTCGTAAAGTTCCAATTCCAACAAAGCCAAACCCAGAAAAAAGTGTCCCTTTACTAAACAAGGATCCATGTCCAGAGCCCGCCGGCAATCTTGACAAGAAGATTCCCATCTTTTGAGCTTTAAGTGGCAGAGTGCTCTATTGGTAAAGTAAAGTGCCTGATTGGGATTTTTGATCTGAAACGCAATTTGGATCGTTAGTTAAATTTCAGTATCTCTCTGGAAAGAAATTCATAAAATTTTGCAATATTATTCATTAAGTCCATTTGTACTACAGAAAATTTAACAATCAACATTTCAACTGTAAAATACATCAAAATTTGCAGAATAAAGATGAAAGTGAAAAGTGAACTTTGGGCAAAATAAAAGGAAACATATAGAACCATTTTTCTTAACCCTTCGAATGCACACCCTCTATAAGTGCATATTGGGTCAATCTGACCCAAGGCGTTTTTCACCCCGTTGTATCTCGGTAAATATGCATTGTCGTTTTTTTTAGAGACATTTTTTGTAGTAAATTATCCATATTTTATGGTCCAAAATTTATTTTTTGACAAAAACGAAATGTAAATGCCAAATCATTCGTTGCTATTAAATGCCAAAAAATTGGTGACACAAAATTGTTGGGGTCAAAATGACCCAGTATGAACTCGAAGGATTAATTTTTTTCTTTCTTTATTTCGTCTCAGGAAAATTGTGTTGCTCAACAAATACACCAATCGGCGTGTAACTTAGAAGCTGCCCAACCAAGGACTCCCGTTTCCCAAGAGCGCTTGCCGGAACTACGTCCAAACTGTATGCTAACTGCTCTCGGAATTGGATTCCATATCAAAAAATGAATGCAAACAATGATATTCTTTTTTTGAATATACTTACGATTGCCTTAGTGTAGCAGTTGGCTGCATCTTCGTATTTATGTAAGCTGAACAGACGGTTACCCTGTTCCTTGAGTTCCTTATCGGAAAGATTGGCCGTTGAATACATTTTACTCATTTTAATGGATACTGTGAGCGACTGGAAGGAACCAAGTGCTCGCAAGGTCGTTTTTCGTTATCACAGAAACTGTCTATTCCTTGAGGCTGTTTGCACTTGTTCAGCTTTAAGCTCGTGCGAGGATGGAATTTTCTTGAATTTTTCGTTATGAAAAAATAACTCGATTGGCCACGGTTTACACACAATTATTTGTCTCATTTGTGCTTTGACTAATGAAGTACGCACCATCGCGAAGATGGAAATGACATTGACATCGAGACTGTTCAAGGACCTTTCATGTTTTTATTATATTATATTGTGCTGTTTGTACATATAATTAGTAATCCCTTTGTCCTTTTTGCCCCTTTACTGAAGTTCGCAGTTTTACTATGTCGTTTTGCACCGTAAGAGAGTCGTGACAACACTGTTTTGCCAGAGTATTGGTAATTCCTGGCGAAGCAGAGTTCAACGCTTTATCAGCAATTCTCTGAGCCTCTGCAATCTGCCTACTCATACAATAATAAAAATAAATATGATAGCGACTCGAGCGTGTATTGACGTGTTCACGTGAAAATAATCACACGTCGCAGCTTCAATCGCACGCCATTGGCGTCGCCACACTCTTCGTGCATCAACTGGAACGCTGATTTCCATGAAGAAGAAAAAAAGTCGCGGCGTCTGCGCAGAGAAAATATTGCCGGGTCATTGTCAATAAACATGGCAGCCCTCGCGGTCCCGAAGGACGTTAGCACATTTTTAAGTCAAAATCAAAATGTACCCGACAAGGAATTGGCTGCAGAATGGGTTCAACTCGAAGAGCTTTACAACAAAAAGTAAACAAATTCATTAATACTATATTATCGATCGAATAAACACTCGAAACGTTGATTATTGTTGTTGTGACACTCGGCTCTTGGGTGACTTGCAGGCTTTGGCATCAACTCACACTGAAATTGGAAGTTTTCGTCAAACATCCGGCTCTACAGGAGGGCGATAATTTGGTACAATTGTACAAAAACTTTTTGTCAACTTTTGAAAGCAAGTAAGTTCATCAATCCCGATTACTTCTTTTTTTTTATTGTACTACATAACCTCACTTCTTGCGTTATTTCGGCGGTTGGCGAATTCGATGACAAAAAAACAATATTTCTCATTCTAGAATAAATCCTCTGTCCCTCGTCGAAATACTGGCTCACGTGATCGTTCAGTTTGAAGACAAACAGGAGGCCATAACCTTCTTAGAAAAAACTGAGCCCAAAGTATCTAGCAACAATGAAGCCGTTGCTTTGTGCAAAGTCTTGGCTGGACAAATTCTACTTGATAAACTCAATGATCAGGAGAAAACTAAAAAGATCATTGACCAAGTCGAAGTCATGTTGGACAATGCCGATGGTATTACTACCGTACACGGCAGATACTATCTTTTGGCCAGTAGACTTTATCGCTTGCAGGGAAAACACGCAGAGTATTATCGCACTGCTCTCAGGTAAATACTTTACATACATTTCACTCGCATTTTCTGAGAATTCTAAACTTTGCTTCGCCACAAACGCAACTCGACAAAATTATAATATGTCCCAAAGAAAAATTCAAATTTGTGAGATAAAACTGTAGAAGATTCGACGACTCGTTATCCTTCCCTTTCTAAATTAATAATTTTCTTATTCGCACACAAATGACAACCAAATTTGCGAACAATATAAATGAAAACAGCAATGTTGTTGATTATTTTCACTTTGACAATAAAAATACATCAATGTTCGTCTCACTGAAAATATCTGTATTCCTTGGTCTTCAAAATCACAGGTATCTTGGCTGTATCGAACTCGATACACTGAGTAAACGAGAGCAAGAACAACACGCCTTTTTCCTGGGCTTGGCAGCACTTCTCGGCGAGGGAGTTTATAATCTAGGCGAATTGCTTGCTCATCCGGTCCTACAATCTCTCAAAGAGACGGCCAACTCTTGGCTCGTAGATCTTCTCCACGCTTTTAACGCGGGAGATATAGTGGCGTTAGAAAAACTGAAACCACAATGGAGCAAAGTCGCTGATCTTGTAGCTCAAGAGCTTAAATTGAGGCAAAAAATTTCGCTTCTCGGTCTCATGGAAATGACTTTCAAGAGACAAGCTAATAATCGGTGAGTCATTTGGCTTTTTTCAACTCGGAAAACAAACATGGAAAATGTTTTCATGTTTTGAAAACATATAAATTTAGGAAAAATAGAAAATTACGCATCTCGCCTGTTTTTCTGCTCCGCATTCGAGATTTCTATGTGATTGCATATAATCTTTATATGAAATTCTATAAATTCAATAATTGATGTGCAAATTGAAAAAATAAAATCGAAATACAATTATAAAACCCAAATGTCTAGAAAGTAAGTAGAAATTGTTTTTAAAACATACAAAATTTGGGAAGAATGGAATATTACTCATTCCTCTTATTTTTCTGCTCCGCATTCAAGATTTCCATGCCATTGCAATTAATCTTCATATAAAATTCTATAAACGCAATAATTGATGTGCAAATTTAAAAAAAAATGAAAACGACATACTTTTATGAAGTGCAAAAGTCTAGAAAGCAACTAGAAATAGTTTCCAAAACATACAAAATTGGGAAAAAATGGAAAATTACTCATCTTTCCCATTTTTGTGCTCCGCATTCGATATTTCCTTGCCATTGCAAATAATCTTTGTTCTGCACAGACAACTCACCTTCACGGAAATATCCCAAGAGACGCGTTTGCCGATCGGGGAAGTTGAGCTTCTGGTTATGAAGGCTTTGGCCCAAGGACTCGTCCGTGGAGCGATAGACCAAGTAGCTGGAACTGTCAACATGACTTGGGTGCAGCCGCGAGTGCTCGATCGCAATCAAATCGCCAACATGGTGCAGCAGCTCAACGGCTGGTGCAAAGCTGTAGATTCCATGGAAAATCTTCTCGAATCACGCGCCTCCGAAATTTTGACACTCTAATTAATAATTAATTGCGGCTTTTTCCGAATAGTTCCGAATTTGTTTTTGCGCCCTCCGAACATCTAACTTCAATTTTGAATCGTTCAAAGTAAATACTCTTTGACGTTTTGGCACTGGGTACGCTACATTGTGTATTCGGAATCTCTAAGCTCGGATCGTTGAAATAAAATGAACAAGTAAGATAATCTTGTAAACTCCATGAGATTTAATGTTTAATAAAATTTTTAAGGACCCCGTACTTGTTTTTTTTTGTTTTTAGTCTCGGAATTTCCATTATTTTTCTACTGAATCTTGACAATATTTTATTTGCGGGAGGCTCAAGCAACAAGAACTGCGGAAATGATCAGTTTTTCAAATTTGACCCAAATTTTGTCTTTTTTTTTCTTTCAAGCATATTTATCACGCCCAGCTATGTGCGGGAAAAGTTTCAAGTCACGATTTCAAAAATCCGGAAGACTACAAAATTGGTTTTTCATAACGAAGCGAAAACTTTTTAAGACAAAAGTAGAAAACTTCATGATCGATCAAACCCGATCCGATATTTTTTTTCTTCCCATAAAATAAGTGTTTCTCCAAAATTCCAAAACCGAGCGGTTGCATCTAATTGCCGTATTCCAAAAGTAATTACAAAATTGCAACGCTTTCCAAAAGAACGCACGAAAGCAGGTAAGAACATGACAAATTTTTTCTTGTTGTTACCGACTGTTGGTAATTTTCAAGGCAACTTCCAATGCAGCTGTACGTTATCAATTTTATATTCATCGACGCAATGCAAAGCAGGCGTAATGTTTTCTATGCCCTAAGCCCCCCTAACCTGCATTTTTGTTCTTTTCGTTGAATACCAATTTGGCGGGAATACGTAAACATAGCAAAACATAATTTTTTTTCCTTTTACTTGTGATTTTCAAGCCAAAGATATTTTCAATACAGTAAGAAATGGAAGAAGCAAAATCATCGGAGAGCGATGGTCAGCAATTGTGCCAATTGTAAGCTCGAAAAATATCACACATTCAGGTCAAAAATTGAATTTTCATACGATTTATAATTCCAGATGTAACGTATCTCCGCGACGTTACACATGCCCGAAATGCGAAGTTCCTTACTGTTCCTTGGCATGTTACAAATCAGAATCACATTTGGAATGTTCGGAAAACTTTTACAAAAGCTGTGTCGAAGAAGAGCTCAAAGTACAGGAACAGGATCCCGAGACAAGACGCAGGATGATCGATATACTGAAAAGAATGCAAGCCGAGGACGTTGAGTTCGAAGAGGATTCTAACGAAGACGATCTTAACGATGAGGACTCTGTACCTTTTCTGGACTCCGACGACGAAGAAGACGTAAGTCGTATGACTTGATTTCGTAGTGCGTACAATGTACCAAGAAAATTGAGTTTATCGATAGTTGCTTACCGCAGTTTTCAAGATACTTGACGAGTTTCTATTAACGAACTTTTTTTTCAAACAAATTTTAAGAGTTATCGATTAATTTTCACATTTCTTAAAAAATAAGGAATTCATGGGAAAGTTACAGAATGAATGAAACTCTCTTTTTGTAAAGTTGTCGTTTCAAAAAAATCTTTGTTTAGGGCAAAAAACAACAAGATCCTCAAACTGCATCCACAAAAAATTGTTTTTGTTTATCGAGTCGAAACATTTTCCAATTTCTTCCAAATTCCAAAGCATTTGATTAATTTTTACAACATTTCTTAAAAAATAGGAAATTCATGGGGAAGGTAAAGTATTAATGAAACTTTCTTTTTGCAATGTTGTCATTTTTATAAAATCTTGGTTTCAGGGGGAAAAACGAGATATTTCAAATATTACGTATTTTTCAATTTTGAAATGATTTCAAATGGAATTGTTGGGATCATATTGAAACGGCATTGTCAAAAATTTTTTTTTGCTTACTGAGTCGAAACATTTATCCAAGAGTTTTTGATTAATTTCCACAACGTTTCTTAAAAAATGAGGAATTCATGGGAAAGTTATAGAATCAATGAAACTTTCTTTCTGTAAGTTGTCATTTTTCAAAAATAATGATTTCGGGGAAAAAAACAAGACATTCTAAATTTTTCAATTTTTCAATTATTTCAAATAGAATCGTAGGAATCGTAACGAAACTGCATCCCTAAAAAATTTTCTTTTTTGTTTATTGACTCGAAACATTTTTCAATTGCTTCCAAATCCAAATGAGAAAAATTTCACGCAATAGCGATGTAATTTTCTGTACTAGGAAATTTTGAATTAATTTTGCCGTTTGGTTTGGTCCCAACGGATTAAGAACAACAAACAGGATGGAAATTTTTCAATAAGTAAAATATTTATCATTCAAAGATTCCAGATTTGGCAGAACGTTTAAAAACTGTCGATTTAGACGATGCGAATCAGGTATGGGCTGCATTGACCAACACGGAGAAACAAGAATTCGAGGCAACACTGCGGAATGGGGAAGCTGCCAATTTCTTACCTCAGTGGATTCCATGGTGGTCCGATGTTTCCGAAAGAAAAATCATCCAGGAAATCGTCGATGACAATGTCGAGCCTGAGTACGTGGCCAAGTGCCCAAAAATCGTTGATGTGCCTGCATTCAATGAACAGATGGTGCGTATTTTTATAGTAAATTCTTTTATCATAACATTAAATTTTTGTCATGCAGAATTCAAATTTTGTAAAAATAAAATAAACTTTTTTATACATATCCAAAATTTTATATGTTTTTCATAAAAATGTACATTCTGTACAGTAAAATCTGTCGGGAATTTGAAGTCAATCCCAATCCTATTCTTTGACGGAGATTTATTAATCTTAACCCTCCGTAGATACACATGGGTCTGGAGTGTCCATTCAGCAAACGACGTGAATTTCTCGTTTTTCGATCGATTACCATTGAATAACAATACTAAAAAATAATTTTTATCCATCACCCAGTGCAGCCTCTCTCTCTATAGACTCAAAACTACTTTCCTGAATTTTTTCAGATTTTTTAAACGAGTTCAAGTATGGTAAAAAACGGTAGGACACCCCAGACCCATGTGTGTCTAGGGAGGTGCGCTAATTGTAGTGTGTCTACGGAGGGTTAACTATTTCCTTGCACTGATTTTTGTTTCTCAGAAAGCGTCACCACTCGTTCGATTCAACATATTGAACGTTTTACACGCTTACGTGTACACGGTTCTTCATTGTAACGGTGAACATCAAAACACGGCGAAAGACTCGGTCAATATTTTTCTTCAGCTTTCCGAAACCATGCTGCAGAACAAAGTATATGAAAATTCTAAAACAGCCGTTGAGGCGGTATCCAAAAAATTTATGGATGTGAGTTGACAGACAAAATTTGTATTGTTTGAAAATTGCCACGAAATTCGATGTTTGTCATTAATATTTCTGAACTTTTTGAATAAGTTACTCCTGTGATATTCCTGGGAATTTAATTTTTCCGGTTTCATTATTTGCGCAGAGTCCCTCCATAACTGGGAACGAGGAAGGATTGCTGGCGACTGAGCAAGCAGTTAATTGCATAATTAACGGACCCGAGCAATCGAATCGGACGTTTTATGTTCTAGCAGCTCTCTCAGACTTGCATCATTTGTTTACGAATGCCAAACTCGAATTGTCTCGCAAGGAAAAGACGAACGATCGCACTTTCGCGAGGAAATTTCGTATCGGTGATTCAGCTCCGGAATTGACGAAAAAAATGATTTTACTATGTACGAAGAAAATCGAGTATTACTTATCGTGGATCAAAAAGTATGGGTTAAGCGTGGATGAGTAAAATTTTTCATTCCATAAAAATTCGATATTGTAAAAAATAAAATCATGAAAATTCATCAAATTTTTAATTCACTGTGTTCTTGAAATTCAATAGTTTTGAGAGAGTTCTTATGACCGAATTATCCTTTTACCATAACAGCTGTTCGATGGTTACGCAGAGTGAGAAATTTTTTGAACAATCGATCAAAATTTAACACCCAGAATCAGAATTAATCATTCGAACATGAAATACTCGATGATCACAAAAATCTTTTTACACTCAAAAGTTCATGTAGTCCTCAAAATTTGCTTCTAAAGAAAACAAATTTTTCATGGGAATAAGCAGGTAGTTTTCAAGGACTTTTGAGGTTGTAGCGTATTAAAAAAAGTCGTAAAGTTCGAGCCTCTCACTTATAGGGGTTCTAGGGGCCAAATCCTTCGATATGGAAAAAAACCGAGAGCAGGGTTTTTCCCAGCTGAGGTGATTTTTTGTGGACTCCAATCTCCGCCCAAAATGGTTAAAGCATCTATAAAAATACGAATTCATACATAAATGAGGCATTTGTCAATAAATTCGAGTCCCAATGCGAGTGACATTTTTTTTAATTCGCAAAAAGTTGCATAATGTGTATAAATAGTTCATAAGAATCAATAATTTGTGTTATTTATTTACTACGAGCTGAGTAAATTGGCTTGGTTTTAAAAAATGGCAATTTCAATAGATCTGGTAATAGATATTTTCATAATTACGCTCGTTGCAAACCAATACTGTACTGACACGACCACGAGTTATTACCATGTTTCCATAGAAACTTTGAAGCGCGAAACACACACGAAATATTCTGCCGGACGAACTAACTTTTGTTTCTTTACTTTAGTCCTTAAACCGCACGATAACAAACTCGGTAAGTTCCGCCTTCTTTTTTCATGTGGACTTATGTGTGAGAATGAGAATTTAATGGTTATTTTGTTTATACGCGATCGAAGTGATCCATTCACCCGGATTGTCGGTTTGTAGCGTTTTACAGAGCACAATTTGCCGGTTATCAATTACGAAAACTTTTCATTCGTGATGTACAACTTAATTTGGAATTGTTGAGTTTAAAAAGTTGGATCTTGTAGCCCAAGTTGAAACTTTAAATTTGGTAGATTATTCTAAAGACAAATAGTTAATTTTTGTTACTCTTTCAAATTGACTGAGATTAGCGCCGAAAATTTGGAGCGAAAATCGCGGCAATGTCAGGGATATATATATACTTTGTAAGAAAAGCACAGGCAGAGAGCCCCACTTCACACCAGTGATGATTCAAGATGGCGACGATTGAACATATTTTAACGAGAGAGACGTTTACAAAATTGGGAAACTAGTGATTTTAGCGCGGGTTAAATATCGCAAACATATCTTGAAAATCGCGAGTTTATTATTCGTTTGAGTGAATGTTTTCATCGTAGGCTTCCGAGTATTGTTTTAGTGTTAATCCAAGTTATCTAGGGGAGGGTTTGGAGTCAATAGTTCGACAGGGTTATGCGGATGCTTAGTGGGGGCCAAGCGATTTGTATGAGTAACATGTTTGAGGCGTAAAAGTGTCCTTTGTTCTGGTTGGGACAGCAGGAAAAAACGTTTTCAAACACGCCCGAAGATATGTTTTAATGACATATTAAAAGAATGAATGAGAGTTTGTGTGTATTGTACAGTAGCATATACATCAATGTTATATATTAATAATATATAACTTTGCTTATTTGTGGGTAAGTTTAGAAAACGAAAAATGGCAAGTGATCTGTCGAGCACTTGCACCGACGATATCCAGATATTCGACGAGAAAGAAGAGGGCGAAATATCTCTCGAGGACGTAAGCTCCTCCGAAGAGAGTCATCCTCATTATAGGTTGGCTTATCGTAATGGGGGATGTCCAAGTTGCATGTCACTTCAACAATGTTCGCCCTGGTGCAACCCTGCCAGAATTCTTCGTCGTAGACTCCATCGTAGACAAGGTAAGTTCTACCAAGTTTTTCATTATTTCAAAGTGATGGTATACATAAGCTAGGACGTTTGCGAGGGAGATCTCTGGATATTTTGAAGGTAAAATTTTTCCACACAGCTCGACCGATCGAAATGGAATAAAGTTTTAGCCCGATTTTCCGCTTTTTCTGCGCGGTCTAAAAATTTCCTTTATCCCGATCGAGTCAACACTGTCGGAAAATATCACTTTCGAACGTTCGAGGGATGACTCATTCGTACCCTTGAGGTTTTGCTCAACAACGACCCAAATTTCCGTTGAACGGAAAATAACTGCTTCACCTCGTAACGCGGCATGTGTTGTTAACCTAAAAAAATACTAATAACCACAAATTACTAGTACCATTGACTAATAAATACAAAATTCCACGATGTCATATTCTCATCGACATTTTCGTAAGTAAAATCCGTGATTTTTAAGCAATTTTGACGCACTATCTTCTTTTTTGTTCATCGAGAAATTTCCCGTGAATTCATCGCAACTATTTTAATTTTTGCTCCATCTTTGCGATGCTGCGAATTTCCGTTATTCCAAAAGCAACGAGAAAAAAAAAGTTAATTCAGTGAATTTGTGGAGAATGTCTCCAGGAACTGAACGGGCAGCTATAAATCAAAACTACTCGGAAATTATGGATCGACCTTTGAAAAATGTCGAATGGGAATTGTACATCGGCGAATTCTCCGTTGTCAGTTAACCTTTTAAGGACGGGTACTTTTATGTTGATCGGCCTTTAACCTCAAAAGGTTAACGACTCTGCTAGTCTGTGTTTAGTGACCATTTTCCTATGTTGACGGGACATGTTCAAATTTAGCGCCGATTTATTTTGTTTCTGGATAACACACCGCATTTAACTATTTTGAAGATTCAACAACCGATCGACTAGTGTGCGTCGTCCAAGGGAGACTGGCCAGTAAATGGACAAGGGCAGTTTCATATAAAAGATAGACAAGGTTCATAGAATTCTCAATCAGAATCTGAATCGTTAAGTTATAAGCAAAAAAAAATTGCCTTTTCCCGTGGAGTCGATTTTTCAAATTAATGTTGAACATCGAGTCTCCATTTACTAGCTTTTAGATGCTCCTTTATTTTCTTTTCTGATATTGTCAGTCACACCCTCCGTGAATATTGTTTTTACTTTTTTGAGACGCATTTATTGGAGCTGCAACAAACGGTTTAACGTTTTATGAAAATCAATGAACAGAGAAAAAAAAAGCTGTTGTTTCAATGACGCAAATACCATGAAGAATTAACGTTACTTACGTTTTCTCCGATCCATTTCTCCTTCTAATTACAGTATCTTTCAAATGGATCGGTTGAAATTCTTGATATTTGTCAAAGTTGGGTCAAAGTTCAACGTAGACAAAAAAAATCGACTAGGGCAGAAATGGTACTATATTTTTGCCGATAGATTAATATTTGAAAATCATTCACAGCAAATGAAATTTGTGTATTTTTAACCCTTCGAGTGCATACCGCGTCGTTTTGACCCAAACAATTTTCTGTCACGATTGTTTGGAATTTAATGGTAACGAATGTTTTGGCATTCAATTTTCGTTTTCGCGAAAAAACAAATTGAGGGCCATAAAAGATGAATAATTTACTATAAAAAACGTCTTAAAAAAAAAAAATGGATATTTACCGGAATAAAACGATTTGGAAACACCTTGGGTCAGATTGACCCAAGACACACTTATAGGAGGTGTGCATTGCAAGGGTTAACATGAAATTGAGTCTGTTCCGTGACTGGTCAGTTTACCTTATGAAAAATTAATTTCTTAGGGGTGGTCGAATAATCACGATGCGAAGTTGAGTCGAAATTTTATAAAGTTATTCCGATCCAGAATAAAAAACAAATTGTGAGAAAAAGATTGAATTCGTATGCCGTTGAAATTTGCAACGTTGATGGGCAACGACAATGAATTTTTCTCCAGGAGATTCCTACGATCGATTTTTCCTGAAATCATGAACAGAGTCTTCAAAAAAATTTGGAAAGACTTCAAAAAACAAAACGAATGATGAATGAAAGAAATATTATTCGCTGAGTAAAAAATATTAAAACTCGTCACGTTTTATCGACACAAACTGCAACATCGCATAATTATTCCGCCACCTGTAATAATCGAGCGACTGCTCGATCAATTACTTTTCCAGCATTTTGTGCACCGACAAAAACAGACCGTTTCAAATGTACAGATCGATGACCAAAACGCAGAGAATTCTTTTAGAGTTCCGAAAACGATATACAAACAACGTTTTAAAAGATTTATCGCTCGAACAACATTAGCTTATTGCCAATCTAATTGTTTTCATCGTCATAAACAATTGACACCCAGAAAAAATATCTACTCGATTCTACTAGGATCTAGTAAAAAAAAATCAATATTTTTCTCATTCTCACTGCCTAGTGGGACTTGGTTCCACTTGAAGAAACTATTTTCCTTGATTTCAATATTTCTATGTTTTCCTTCACCAGGCAATCTAATTGTTACCTTCGTATTGAGAAATAAAAACATTTCGACAACCGTTACGACCCTTGAAGTTGAAGTGGAAATAATAATATTTACACTTTTCTTCATAGCATGATGAATTTTATTACTCGGGGCCTGCAACCGTGTAGAGAAGAATTTACAATAGTCTTCTTGTTTTTAGACGCAGCTGGTCGTCAGTCGGAATAATAAAGCTCGCTTGCTCCTGGCATTTAGGCACATCCAGAGTCTCCAACATGCTGGGGCTCGAGTTAACGTTCTCAAATGGTTAATTCATCTGATTGTAACGAAACTTTTAATTGGAACGAGTTGAAATTTATGTAATTCGAAGAAACGATCGCAGTGGATTCGAATAGATATTTTTCTAGGTGCACAGTGGAGTAGGTCTTGTAAATACGTTGGCAGAATATTGACACGATACAATTAGCGCACCTCTCTAGACACACGTGGGTCTGGGGTGCCCTACCGTTTTTTATCGTTCTTGGACTCGTTAAAAAATTCTGAAAAAATTTAGAAAAGTAGTTTTGAATCTATAGAAAAAGATCCTTCACTGGGTCATGGATAAAAATTCTTTTTTATTATTATTTCTTAATGGTAATTGATATGAAAAACGAGAAATTCACGCCATTCGCTGAATGGGCTGAACTGCCCAGACTCATGTGTGTCTACTGAGGGTTAACATGACTAATTGAAGATTTTTAATGAAGTATTTTCGTAGCGAGGAGAAAGAGGGCGTTCGAAAACGAAGTCTAGTCGGTATTTTGAAAAATTTGTTCTCCATTGAAAAAGCTCAGTAAAGGTGTCGATTGTCGAGGTCGATGACTGAGTCTAGGCAAAGAAAAGAAAGCTATAAAAGTTTTAATTCCTCACTGTTTCTAATGAAGTAGAAGTTCAATTTCTTCTCAAAGATGGGGACCACGGGAAGGAGAATCGTCGACAGGTGAAAGAGTCGAGCGGGACGATTGGGAAGCAGCAGGTGACATCGACACTGCAGGAGAAGAACGATGAGGATCTCGTGCCGATATCGAGCGACAGCGACATGGAGGTCGTTGGTTTACCGGGAAATTCGAAGCACGTGGCTTCCCGGACGAGTCCAAAGTCTTCGAAAGTCCGTAAGAAAAAGAAGAAAAAACGGAACCAGCACGGGGAGATTGCAACGGGGAGAATCGAAGAGCCAGTCGCGAGCGTTGGCGCTTACGAGTTGGTCAAAGATCCGATGGCCAAGGCGGTGCATTCCTCGAGGTCGCATCATCGGGATTCGTCCTCACCTCGTTATAGTCTCGGGGGGACTGCCCTGGTGGAAAAAGCTTCATTGCGATCGCCATCGCGGCGTTACCGAGCAGCTGCGCGTAACGTAAAGTCTCGTTCGCCGTTGAGGAGATCGCGGTCTCCGCTGCTGAATCATGCGAATCCAATCGCAAGAAGGTTGTCGCGAAAATTGCGTTCATCGCGAAGGTCGTTGTCTCGGTCACCGCCGAGATTCAACGCGGAGGCTCGGGAGTCCCGGGACTCGGCAGAGTCTCCGGCGCACGTCGACCTGTACGCCTCTAAACTATTGAAAAAAGTTCGACGTCTCGAGAGCGTCGGAACGTTCTCGTCGAGAAACAAACGCTCGAGGAGCAAAGAGCACTCGTCGCTGAAGGAGAAGCTGAGCAATATGATGAGGAACAAAGAGACGATAGTTCGAGGCGCTAAGACCAAATCAGCAACTCGGCAAACTGGCCGAATCCTCGAGAACAACAACGTCGATCGGAGCTCGCAACACGCTGGAGGAAAGTCAAAGGACGACGACGACGATGACATCGAATTACTGCGCCGTTTGGCACTCGAGACCAAGCAGAAAAAAACGGAAAGTAAAAACGAGGAAGGAACGAAATCGAGCAACGAACACGCTGCCAGAATCGAAGCCAACTTGAGCGACGACAACGACAGCGAAGCCCTCGAATTACGCATGATAGCTTTGCATTCCGCTGTCATGAACAAACATCGCAACCGAGTCGAACGTGGCCTTGGCTCCCGGAAAAATCGTTCCGGAAATAACCCCAGGAACGAGAGTCCTCTCAGCCTTAGCTTTCTCGACGTTACTTCTGTACCGAATGAACTCTCGGACAACAGTGCTCAATCGCCCGTACCGAATTCACTGGCTCACGACCACATGCCTCATCAGCCCGAAGACATGGACCTCGACCCTGACGTTGAACGAGAGAAAGATTCAATGCCGTATTCTCCGACGGATGATTTGACGAGCAGGCAAATCAACGTCGACGAGGAATCGCCAATAGTAGAGTCACAACAAGTTGCTATTATCGAAACGAGCGGAAATTTGTCAAAAGGAACGAGTCTCGAAGTTGGAAACGATGAGGCGGGCCCGAGAACGGATCCCGATCCTCTTGGTTCACCCGCCAAAAGCTCGGTACTAGAAAGCGTGGGAACGGACACTGTCAAGGTCACGAGAATGACCCATTCGCCCGAGAGATCGGGATACACGAGTGGCGAGAGTCTGACGAATTACATAGAGAATCCCGACGCGCCTTATTCGCCTTCGAAGCCGTTAGAAACTTCGAAAATCGACGAGGTCGCGTCTCCTGCTTCGAAAAGTATGCTCAACTTCGAAAGCCCGTATTCGCCGACCGATGCGCCGATCAACGACCCCGAGCTGATAGATATTTCATTGGACGTCAACGTCGATGTGTCCATGAACTGTGAAAATTACGAAAGAAGCAAAAATTGCCACGAAAATGCGACATCGATCGGAGACTCCAATCTCGTACCCTTGATGTTGAAAATGTCTATGAACGAGGCCGCGGTCCCCGGCGCGAATCAGTCCAAAAACTCGCCGATCCGAAACGACGAATCCTCGGAAGCAGTGGTGAACGTATCGGCTGGTTTTTTCCCACAAGACGATGAAAGCCTCAAATTCTACGACTCGATAATCGATCAATTGCCAGAAATTGATATCGACGGCAGTCCCTTAGTTCCGGTTACCAAAGAATCGCACAACGAAATCCCTATGAGCTTAACTTCCGGTCTCACGTCATTTTCCAACGAGCCTCTTTATTTGCAAGGTCTGCCAGACGTCACACGCGATGATAACAAAATCCCTACTCTCGTCAACAAATCCCTCGTCCCAGCGTCGATTCTCAAAACGAATAAACAACTCCAACAACCGTTGCCACTTAAAAAAATAGAAATCCCGATTGAACCGAGTTTCAAAAGTGCAGAAATGCGTCCAGTCAGTGAACTCGAAATCGCGGGCCTCAAGCCGACGAAAACCTTCAAGCCTATCAAATTATGTCCGATGATGAAAAAACCTCAAGTTATGATGGCTTCGGCAGCTGCTTTCAACTTTTCCTTCAGTGACGATGTGACGGCAACAGCTTCGACGAATGAGGAGAATCCGAACATCTCGATCGTCGACGTCGTCGAATCTACCACAGAAAAAACGGAGAATCCGATTGAGCCAACATCCTCGGCCGCGTTAACGACAGAGGCCAACTCGCAGAATTCTGAAAAATCGACGAATAGCTCAGAAAAACGTTGCATTCGAAAAAGTACAACTAACAACGAAGAATCCAACTTACAAGGTCGAAGTAAATCGAACAGTTTCGAAAAAGTAAAAGCTAAGAGTGTCGATAAGTATGTCAGCCATTCGTCACTCGATCGGTCCGAAGGAACGAAGCACAGGACTCCGGAAAGAGCCTCGAGTTCACCGGCTGTCAATGAACGAGCGTCTTCGAGAGGAAGGGTCAATAATCAAACGTCCAGCTTCGATTCCCCGGCGGTTGGATCAAAAACACCAGCACGGAGGAATCCTATGGATTCGTCGAGCGAGGGGAACGCGAGTAAGACTGTAAAGAAAAAAAGAACTCGACGTGGTGGGGTTCGTAATCGTCGTAATCGTACCGATAAATTGCGAAGTAACGTCGAGAGACTAAATATCTTGGAGAATCTTCGCAGCAACAGGGAAGCGGAAAAAAGTGAACGATCCTTAACGGAGGCCAATGAGAGCTCGTCGATCGAAATCAAACAATCGAAAGACGTGGCGATGGACAAGAGCACGGAGAAAAAGGAAACGTTAGTTAACGAGGAACCGAGCAACGAAAAGCCGAAGAATTCTGTAACCGAGAGCTTGGAAGAATTAACAAAACACACGGAAACGCAAAAAAGCAGGAGACTCAGTTTGGACGAGGATGAAGAGGCTCTGAGAGCCCTGTTGTTAGCTTCATTGCCGAAACGAATTAAAACCGCGGAGGTCACGCCGGAAGCAACGAATTCGACGGTCACAACGACGAGAACGTCCGATTCAACGTCCGCGGAAGTGGGCCTAGAGAATTCTTCAGAAAACGTTAAGAAAATTGTTGGCAACGGTGAATCGTCGACGCAGCTCGCAGCTCCTGGAGCTCCGCTACCCCCGGGCCTATCCGCGAGTTCAGCGAGTTGCTTGCCGCTCGGAAAAACCGATCCATCGAAAAATATCGGAGTTGCCAGAACAATTGTTGCGAGCGAACCAAGTTTTTCGTCATCGTCAACTTCAGCGCCCTTGACACCCAGAAAACGTTCGAGCAGCGTTGTCCTTAAGAATCCTCCGAAAAAAATAGCTAAGAAAGCTTTACCTGCTTTAGCCAGCACGAGGGTCGTCAATAACGCTAAAAAATATCAAAATGCCATGCTACAAAAACGACTGAACCTCCAAAGAGCCAGCACCTCGTACAACGCCTCCACAGGCTCGAGAAACATCACTCTCAACAATTTAAAAACTTACGAAAACGCACGACCCACGAGCCCAAAAATGACCAATGCATCATCCAAAACTCAGAGATTAGTTATCAATTTGGAATCCGACACCGACAGCGACGCCGAATCACCGAAGCAAGAAACTAATTCGACCTTCAAACCCAGCGATACCTCAAGGACCCAACAACAAAAACCGCCCGCCATACCCACCACCGATTTCGAAAAAAGCCTCGAACAATTCCTCAAAGATCAACGAAAGAAAACTGAATCCAATGTCGCCACGACCAGCACAACGACCTCGTCCGTTACAACGAACCTCACCAAATCACCTGCGTCTTCCAACTTTGCCGTTAAAGATTTAGGCTTATATAACACTCCTCTGGTAAGATATACTTTTTTCTTATTGTTATTCATCTGCTGATTTACGTACCAACACTCATTCATGCTAAATCAAAATATGTTTGAAAACAAAATCATAACAGGCAATCGTGGCTGAAATCTTGTGATGTAAAGTACCGCGATACCCTGAAGAGTTTCGGAACGAAAATTCAATCAATTTATGTAACTAATTCCTTGTTGATCTTGAAGCGTTCCAATTTTTATAAATTTCGAACTTTGCCTGTGAATTTCACGTGGATAATTCATCTAATTAAAAAATTAATATTCGAGTAAAAAAAATTGCTCGCAACAGCCAAAAAGGTTGAGGAAATGTTCAAACAAACTTGGACTCATTGCGGTGATGATTTCGAAAAATCTGCCCCTGTTTCGTGACACTAAAGTCCGCAACGTTGACATCCAACGAAAAATACTTTTCCATTCATTTTTTGTTCAATTTCAAAAAGCATGACAATTTTCGTACCGATTTTGTTTTTGGATCCTAAAAAATGATCGTTTTATTGTCCTGACCAAATATTGCATAAGAATCATGAGATCTACTCAAGAAAAAAAAAACAGAATTCCGTCAAATTTCAACGATGCAAACTTCAACATCATCCTGTTTCTTCGCGTCCGCGATTTTCATCTTGGACATTGAAATATCATTTTTTTAGGGCACTTATCATTTTTTTGTCCACTTTTTTCTAACGTATGATATTTTTGCGTTAGGCTGTACGTCGTCATTTGCCGGTATCCCAACAAGAGGAATACCGTCGTTTAAAGCAGCAGATAATTGAACGTGAGAGGCAAATGTTGCAAAAAAATATAGACAACGGTGGCAGCTCCGGGAACATGAATATGCGATCGCCGTGTACACCACCGGGTCCGCTATCTCCGGCGAGTCCGATCGGTGCAACGATCCTGGCGAAATCACACGCGCAGAGAATTTCGACTCATGTTGTTGGACCGTTGGCTGGTTCGAGTGGAGAGAAGTTCCAGGAGAAAACAGAAGGAAATGGAGCGTTATCGAGTGCTGTCAGAGTCGTGAAACCGCAAGTGGAAATTGGCCGAAGATCGTCCTGGAGCTCGGGCGCAGGGACATCGAAAGAGATCGCGAGGACTGAAAGCGTTTCACAAAATCCTCCGTCCACATCAACTCCCAAAGCTCTCAATGAAAATTTGCAATCGTCGCGTCGATCGGCCGGAAAAACGTCTTTACAATCGAAGAAAAATAACGTCTCCTCGATGAAGGAAAACTCTGATAATCAATCCAAAGCCCCAACGTCCCGAGGCAAAATGAGTTCGTTAACGAATCTCGCGAGGACGAGCCTCGCATCCGGATCCACAAATGGCAGCAACAATTTCATGGGCTCGTTGAAAGGGACCGAAATGCTGACTATCCAAATACCGAATGACAAAATTCAAACTGATCGATCGATGTTGTCGTCGGTGCCTGCACAAAGCATTGCAAATTTGACAGAAAACAACGAACCTCCCGGTGCTTCGAGGACTAGTGGACCTTTGAGAATCCTCTCGACCGAACAATTGAACAATAGATTCGTTAAGATTCAAGTAGAAAGAACTGCAGCTGGTCGTAAAGTAACAGTTGCCCCAACCATTTCCGATGATTTGCCTTTCTCCGTTAACTCGCCCGCTTCGAGCACTTTGTCCGCAAGCAGTGATACGAAAAAAGGGCAAACCGTATTCTGTGATAATAGCTTAAGTCTTAACGAGAACGATGGAACGAGAAGAAACGAAAATCCGAGTTCAAAGAGGAATGTGGAAAAAGATTACGACGAAAACAGTCTCCACAAGTCTGATGCATCGACTTTGATTCTTTCTGAAAATGAGAGGATTACCGGCGACGAATCAACCGCTTCTACCTTGATTCTTATTCACAATGGTCTGAGAACTCACGAGAATCTCGAATCAACGAGATTCAACGATACACCGAGTCCCAACAACGCAATTACCAAACAAACGAAAAGTCAATTCAAAGAAGTTTGGGAAAATATTCGTATGGATGTTAAGAACGAACTTAAAATTTTGGAAAAACTTTCAGCCAATGAGCAGAATCAACGCCTGCTGGATACTCAAGAAAATTTAATCGCAAAAAGGTCAGTTGAATATTCACATTTTCATTCCCTTCGAATTAGACTGGGATCGGGCTTGATGAAAAAAAACCCAACAACTTTCCAACTTGGCGTTTTTTTTTTTATTTTCATTTTATTTCTCTTTCATAATTCATTGAAATTCATTTTTTTCGTATTTTGGTATAAATTTACTGTTCAGCTGCCACCGAAGACGCTGATATTGTTGGAAAAATTGAATACAATGAAATCAATTTTTTTTAGAATAATTATTTTCATATTTAAATTTTACGTTTAAATAATTTAAAGATTCATTTTAGGAAAAGTAGCGATTTTGAATTTTTAACCTTTTTTTCTATCCACTATGTTGACGGTACATTAAAACGTATTCTCCGTTTGATCGAACAAAAATGATTAAAGAAAAATAATTTAAAAAAAAACGAACATTTTTATTTTTAGAAAAGATTGAAAGATCTTTCGAAAAATGTATATTTTTGGTTGCGCATGTACCATCAGCATTGTGATTTGACACTCGAATATCGTTTCCATTGTAATTTAGGAGCATGGTCCTGGAAGATCTGACGGAAATGTCAGGATATCTCCGGCAGTGGGAAACCGAGCGTGAGATTCAAACTAAACTGGTAGCTGAAGTTCGACGGTTGAGGGAACAACTCAGAGCGGCTGAGAGCCGATTGGACGAGCAACGTCGGCAAATGAACGATATGGGACCGAGAGTCACAAAAACTCATAAAAAAATAAATCAAGGTCGTCGAGATTGCTACAAACTTTCGAGAATATGCCAAGGCCTTGGAAACCGAGTTGTGGGACCGAATTACAAGTACGATATGCAACGAGTTTTATACTCGAATTACAAAAATCTTTAAGGGCTAAAGTTCAAGTTTTAGGAAAAACAAGTTTATTCTGTTGTCTGCTATGAGATAAATAATCACGGGATCAATGTGAAAAATGGCTCAACGTGTTTGATTCGTTATTGTAAAAAGAAATTTTACTCAAAAATTTGTTTGCACCAAAAATCCAAAATTTTCAAATGTGTCGAACAAAAAAAATGAGTAACTTCTGATATTTTACGAAAATTGATTTTCAATTATAAGAAATCTTCGAATTCTGCTTCGACAAAGAATCAGACAATTTGTTTTTTTTTTTTTTTTTTTCATCAGCAATTTTTCTAAATGCGGATTTCAATGAAAATGATTTTCAAGCTCCTTCGTGTTTTCAATTCTATGGACTTAATACTTTGTTCCATGGTCAATGGATAAAAACTCCTATCGCTGCTTATCGCATTGCTCCAAATATTCCGTGGAAATGATTCGCTCTTGACTTTACATCCGCCGAGATAATTTTCGGAAATTGAAGCGTCAAGTCTGTCGACTGTCGAAATTTTCTGATATGCGGCAACAAAAATAATGAAAATATCATAATTGTTCGAAGGCAACCATTTTTTTTTCATTGAGTCTTTTATTATTTCATAGAGTTTCTTGAAATTGAGGAAATTGACAGAGGGTCAGATTTTCATGAAATCAAAAAATAATTTGAATGAATCTTATAATTTTTTATTCACATCGAGCAATTGATCTTTGAAAGATTTTCTGAACAGATAATCATTTTTCAGGATACCGAATACCAATGCTCGACTGCTAAACGAACAACTGAAAGAAGTGGCTGCGCACACTCGTCAATTGTTAAAAAAGAAAGTACCAGCATTGAATAACGCTCTGAACAGTTCTGGTGACGTGACGTTTTCGTCAGCGATGGCTGATGTTTCTGCAGGTTCCGAAAGCCCCATAGGGTCTTTGTGCGAGACGGTGAATCTTATTGACACACCGAACACATCAATGAGCGGAACAGACAACGAAGATGATGCGAATGAAGCTCACGAGCTCGGGAGAGAGAACAAAGTTTCATTCGCGGAATCGAACGATCCTGTGCCGGAACTAGAAAAAGAGAGCTCGATGGATTCGTTTTTAGTGTGTCCACATTGTGATCTCAAGCCCCGGATAGTAGAGAACGAGGAGATGAGATTAAGGGAAGTAGAGAATGACAGAAATGACAGAGAAGCTTCCAGTTCAAAGGAAATCGATGAATCCATGCATGAAGTTCCAAACTTGTCCGAAAGTAACGCTCCGTCCAAGGAAACGGAAAATCCTGTCGAACCGGAAGCAAATGTTTCTTCCAACGAAACGGAAATTCGACACGCACCGAAAACGAACAATTTACCTAATGAAATTGAAGCTTCAAACGTGCCAGGCACTGATATTCCGTCCAAAGAAACTGGAAGTTATCAACTGGCCGATATAAATAAAAATGCATGGTCTCTCGAGACTATAGAAAATGCTGAACCGGAGGCTACCACGTCAAGCACGAAAAAAACTGAAATTCATTTAGTAACACTTGCTCAAAACGTTCCTGCACGCCGACGGACTGAAGATCAATTATCTCTACCTGGCACTTCGAGATCCGTATCACCCGCTTTCTCTTTACCAAACGATTCACCAAAAACCAGCAAACGGAGACACACTTCCTATAATTCCGTACTCACACATTTTAAAACTGCAAGGTGGGTCAACGTCGCGTTTTTCGAGCCTTTTTCTTCCCTTCGCGATAAACTCGCCTTTTCACCGTTCTTGCATGTGTCTCCCTGTATCAATATCAGTTTCACGGTCGCCCGTTTTTTCAGTCGCGTTTTTTTTTTTTTTTTTCATTTTCATTTGTCTCGGATCTTCCAATGAATTTACTATTCACCTCTTTCGGGTCAAGTTGACCGACGAATAATGGCACGATTTGATTTTTTCGCGGTATAATTGTTTGATTGTCTGGATTACTTTAAATATCTTTTTCCATCATTCCAGTATTCGATTTTTTTGACTTGTTCGAACTGTTGGCTCAAAACTTTAGGAATCTTGATCATTTTTATTTTTTTAAAGTAATTCTTCTGAAGGTTTTGCGAAATCCCGAAAAAATAAAATGTTCTTTGGAAAATTGATACAAATTCGGGGGAAAAAAAAAACAGCGAACTCGTTCAACGTAACGAAATACAATGATCCAGTTCCACGATTTTTCGCCCAGTCGCCCAGTTGTTCATGAATTTATACAAAAAGTTCCAGGCACGTAAAAAACCTTTTTTGTTGATGAAATAAAAATTTGCTTCAAAAATCGAGCAATTCGGCTACGAGCTGGTCGAAAAATTACAATTTCATTGATTTTGAGCAACAAATGAAGTGAAATTCGTTCAATACGTGCGAGCCCAAATATACCTGAAGTATCAATGCTAGATCGTTGAGGGAATCAGTATGTTTTCTTCGTCCAAATTCAGGAACGTCAATCCAAATGGAATACTCTGTCCCTACGAACTCATGGGGACGTGCAACGATGGAGATTGTCAGTACTATCATCTCGATCCTGCTCGTCAGTGCCAGTAGCGTTTGTTCGTAGCTACGAAACAAAAAAAGCGATTCACCACGAAACTTGAATACGTAAGGTGGTTCTAATCAATAGTCGGGTCATAAAAAAAATTCACAACCCAGCGGAATCTCGTTATGGAAAAAAAAGATTCATCGTTAAAGAAAATTTAGTTTTGCAGAAATGTATATATATTTTTTTATTCTTTATTTCTTTTCAATGCTTAGTAATTTTTTTTTTCGTCTTTTTCGCAAAAAAAAAAAACATTTTTTCTATTAAACTCGAAACTTCGAAAATTCTTCAGGATAGTCCGATAGGGGGGCTGGGGATGAAGAACCAAAGGTTCCAAAACCGAAAAACACGTTAAAAGTTAAGACTGTTTTTTTATTTCTCAATATTCCAGGTGCTAGATCCGGTCAGCACATGAAAAAACAACACCGAAGATAAATTGGTATGCCCGACTTGGTCGAATATTCGCTTCGCTTCCAGATGGTAAGTTTTCTTCATGAAAAAAATCAACCAAACAAACAAAAAACCGTAAAAGCCACAATATTCGGGGGTGAATTTCAGTTCCATGGATCGAACGAAATTTCGAGCAAAATAACACGTATTTTTATCATTCGCGAAGCGTTTGCTTTGACACGTTTCTATGATCATTCCTAGCGAGTGCGCGTCTGCATCTGTGTGCGTATGTAAATAAATATAAAATTCACAAAAATGTAAAAAAAAGGCAATCGTTCGCGTAAACGGGCGTCCCCGAAAAAAGCCTACCGAGTTTTGGATAATATCGAAAAAAAATTTATATATATGTTTTTTAAAAAATGATGATAAGTATCGACGTAAAGCGGGAGAAAGACAAATCGTTTATGATCGTTGAACGTTCACTCATGGACACTGTGAAATGTACAAAGAAGAAAATCCATACGCGGACCAGCGAATCCTCAGGCACCCGGAGTGCCCCAATGGATGGATTAGTAATTTTTTTCTGTTTTTTTTTCCACTATTTCTCTACGCTACGTACATACCTCATACAGTTAATACACCTCTCTGTACCTGTACAATAAATTTTCAATAATTTTTTCTACATATTTTCTTTATTTATTTACCTGCTACGACCTCTCGTTCCTCATCGCAATTTTCACGTGGGAAAAACGTATTTATAAGAGTTGGAAAGCTAGATTAGCCCTTCGAGTGCACACCTTGGGTCAATCTGACCCAAGGCGTTTTTCAAATCGTATTCCGGTAAATATTCATTTTTTTGTAGTAAATTATGCACATTTTATGGCCTTGAATTTATTTTATTGATGAAGACGACAATAATATGACAAAACATTCGACGCCATTAAATGCCAAAAAATCGGTGACAGAAAATTGTTGGGGTCAAATCGACCCAGTATACATTCGAAGGGTTAATTTAATATTTCAATTGATATTTAATACAATATTTCAATTAATATCCATTTCAATATTTAATTAAGAAAAGACATTAATTAATTAATTACATCAAATTAATTTAAGACACGAAATTGTTGGGGTCAAAACGACCCAGTATGCACTCGAAGGGTTATTTTGGATGGAGTTCGTTAAAAGGAAAAATTGATATTAACGACAGTTTTTTTTATTGCCACAAATTTACAAAAATATTTCGAATTCTCATGTGACTTTGAATTTTCCGCCATGCTTAATGATCGCCCGGTAGTTCTTTTTTCGACCTTACGTCTCTCCAAGGGAAACGATCTTCCTCGCGCAATTCGTCCCAACGACGAACCCATTCGGTTGGACAGATCGACGTGAAAACGTCACGAAACCACGTGCATGCTTCGTGACCAGCACCCAAAATTTTCTCACAACGATAAAAATCCGTGTACATAACGTAACATCGCAGCGTTTGGTTCTGTTGCTGAAAACTTCGAAACGAACAAGCAAATCTTAATTAGAAGACTTTGCATGGATGGAACGTGGCAAAAATAATTTTTCGAACTCGTAAAACCAGAAATCAATCTGTTTGCCTCTAAGAAATGACCAGTCCAGATTTGGCTCGTTTATCGGCATGGCAAATGAAAAAAAAAACCATACTCGTTATATGAAAAAACCTTTTTTTAGTTCCGCGATTGCCAAAATTGTCGAAAAGATTTTGCAAATGGTTTTTTGTCGACGCCTCTGGAAATTCATTCGGCTTGTTTGATTTGAGCGTGCGAAAAAAAAATCAAGTATCTGGGACGGAGAAAGATCGTCGTGCTGCCACAACAGTTCAAACTTCTTTGTCCGTGATTGTAAACAACGTACCGTGGATCTGGGCCGGGAGTAGCTCGAAATGTATGACTTTTTAAGCCGCCCTCGTCAACACTTCGTTCTTTATGTTTTTTTACACAAGGATCATCCTCCTCTTCGTTATCGTGGGACTTGTCACCAGCATCGTTCGTCCTATTTTGCGTCAATCGTTCAGCCACCGGTTTTCCTCTTGCCGCTGCCTCGTTTCGTTGTAATTCCGGTGGAGTCGCATAATTCGCGTTTTGCTTCGTCGTTTTTTCACTATTCTTCTTATTCACTCCGTGTCGTGCGGAAGCATCGGTTTGAGATTCTTTCGAGGGAACTCGGTTCGAATTTCCATCTGCAGACATGCTACGTTTTTCCGGATTCCAAAGAAATTATAACATTATTTTCTGAAATTCAGATTGACGCGACGTGTCCCAATTGTCATTGATATAAAAACAAATGTGCAATGACAGCAGTCGCATTAATGCGACCACAAATTGCACTATCGTTCATCGATCGCTTTTCGCAGACTTGAAAACAAAGAGATTCGTAATTCGATCCGTATACATAAGGTGACCTTCGATTCAATCGAATATTTGAAACCTGAATTTATATTTAGAATGAACCAGATTCCGAGGTTCACAAATTTAGCTGATTTTTGATGGAATTTTGGCGCGGAGAGCAAAAAACGTTACTTTTTCCCGCCATTTTTTCGAGGGGCAAGCTGTCATATTTGAATGCCGGAACAAATTATTCATGCCCATGAATTATGAAAATATGTATACCATTGTCGAACTGATGAAAAAAGATAAAAACCATCGATGTACAATGTATTGCGAATTGTGTAAACACGTACGAGAGTTTCTCAGCAAATTATTAGATTGTTCTTCGTTGCTCAGAAATAGAACGTTTTTGCGTAAAGCCGCGAGTGTGACACGCTTTACGCTTATAAACATGGACAAAAAGTCGTCTGCTAAAAACGGTAGGTCGATTTATTGAAAAATATTATTCGGTTCCTCGTACGCAAAGGAATTTTTGTTTAAAAAAATATATTAAATTACAATATTAACTGATTGGATTCGTATTTTCCAAAACTTTGAACAGTAATCTAACAAAAGTCGTCGAGCAACCGTTGCCGATTTTCAGTTGACGTAGGCAAAATATGTGTACCTATGACCGGAATGTCAACATAGGAACATATGGTTAGAGATATATATGCTTTCAATAATGGCGACAATGGTTACATGTGAAAAGTGACGTGGAAGAATAAATCCATTGTTCTATCGTTAGTAACGCCGATATTCCGAAAACTCGGAAGTCGGAAGAAAAAAAATGATATTTCCCGATGGATTTATCACTTTTGTAATAATTTTCATAGTGTCAATCGCGTTTGTCGTAAGTTGAACTTTTTTTTTTGAGGTTATCTCTGTTTATGCTTTGCTGTTAGGTTTAACCTGGAATTTTTTCGTTTTCGCAAAGTTCTGTCTGATATTGTACGTGACGACGGAACCGTATCCTATCGTTTGGCGACATGAGGATGAAAAATATTTCTTCAATCCAAAAACTAGAAAGAACGAGGCTTTCCCATCTATCGACGAAGAATGGAGCGTCCATTTGAGTGTTATTGTTCCTGCTTATAACGAACAAGATCGCTGTAAGATTTCTTTCACTTCTTTCGAGCCTATGTCTTTTCTTGTAGAAATAAACATTCGTTACATTCTTGGCCTTTTTACGCAGTATCTCCCATGCTGGATGAATGCTTGGAATATCTAGAAAAACGGAAAAATGCAGGACTTACTTATGAAGTGATTGTCGTCAGTGACGGCAGTACCGATAAGACGGTGCAAGTAGCTCAGCGTTACGCGGAACAGTATGAGACTGTGAGAGTTCTGGCGCTTGTAAAAAACCGTGGAAAAGGTGGTGCCGTCCGATTGGTTAGTCGATACCTTTTGCTAACTTTTCCTGATGTTCATACGGGTCTCAAGGGACCCGGATGGACAAAAAATTCACAGTTTTTTCGTTCTATTTCCTAAGATTTGAGAATTTTTTTATTTTAAGACAGCCAGAAACAGATTTTTTACATTAAACTGTTTTTCCATCTCTTTCTTTTTGCCGACTAACTTGTTCGACTTTCTGGCTTTGATTTTGTCCGTGTTCATCATTTTTTGTCCAGTGTTTGGCTCAAATTTCTTCAATCGACCTTGACACTGGAATGCTTTTAACCCTCCGTAGACGCGCTAGAATTAGCGCAACTCCCTAGACACACATGGATGGGTCTGGGCATTCCTACCATTTTTTACTATTTTTGGACACAAAAAATCTAAAAAAATTCAAGAAAGTAGTTTTGAATCTATAGAAAGAGAGCCTGCACTGGGTGATGGATAAAAATTCTTTTTGATTATTGTTATTTAATGGTAATCGATACGAAAAACGAGAAATTCGAGCCATTCGCCGAATGGGCTGGTAACCCCAGACCCATGTGTGTCTACTGAGGGTTAAAGTTGAAGATGTTTGCTTGCAGGGAATGCAAAGTGCACGCGGTAGTGTACTTCTGTTCGCCGATGCAGATGGTGCCACAAAATTCAGTGATTTGGATAAGCTCGATGCGAGTATGAAGGACATTGTCCATTGTGAGTATTTTGAAATTTTGACTTGTGAATTGCAGTAGAAATGGCATTGTTGATCGATGAAATGGAAGTTTTCCAGCATGTGCGGTGACGTTCGAAAAAAATGAGAGCATTACAGATTGAAAAATTAGGTTCGATTTTGACAATGTCAACTTGAATGCCACAAACTTGCTTTTAGTGATTTAAAGCGTGAGGATGAAACTATTGTTTTATGTAATTTTTTTGTGAAATTCTATTCCCAGGCGATTATTCAGATTATCCAGAAAAAGTAGCCAAGGCTGAAGGAGTAGTTTGCGGTTCACGTGCGCATTTGGAAGCCGAGGAGACGGCGAAACGTTCCTACTTCCGTTTGATACTGATGCACGGTTTCCACTTTTTAGTGTGGGCGCTGTGCGTCCGTGGAATCCGCGACACACAGTGTGGCTTCAAGCTTTTAACTCGCGAATCGGGGCGAAGACTTTTTTGTGCTTTGCACGTTGAGCGTTGGGCTTTCGACGTTGAGATGTTGTACATAGCCCAAACTCTTAACATTCCAATAACGGAAATAGCTGTTAATTGGACGGAAATCGAGGGCTCAAAAATCGTACCATTTTGGAGCTGGATGCAAATGGGACGTGACTTGGGTCTCATTTGGTTGAAATACAAAATGGGAGCGTGGAAAATCGACAGACCAAAGGCGCGTTGAAGCACATCCATTATTTTCATTTTTATACGCTCCTCACTTTATTTTGTATTCGATTATACATTTGCAAACACATGCAACCCAAATAAGATATTGATATATCTATAAAACAATGAGTCTGTGGTCCATTATTTCCTCATTCAGTTTGGAAGAATTTTCTAAAATAAACATTTCCATGGTTGAACGCTTATGTTTCGTTTATTTTTCGGAACGTAAACGAAAACACGTCAATTCGATGTTCTTTTAGATTCTCAGCACGATCTATCAGTCTCGCAATCAGAAATCAGGAAGCTGCAAAAAAAACAACAACAACAATGAATCAATATGTTTAAAAGAACTTTTCATACGACGTGATATTAAAAATTTTGTTATCAGATTTTATGGATTTGTTCTCCATTGCAGCTGATTAGACTTTGACTAAAAGAAATTGCATCAACTTCATTTTATACTTTGAACCAATACAATGAATTGTCGAAAGTTTCGGTATTTTTGAAATAATCTCAAGTGCTTATTCAGGGAAATTTGAACCGGTTGAGAAAGAAACCGTTACGTGTCGAACCGAAATTCAGAAGATTCAGATTTGAATACGATTATCTCTTTTGTTTTATTGGAAAAAAAATATTTTCAATGAGAAAGAACGCCTTGATCCTTTACAAGAAATTAAAAAATCACAATTTTGCGAGCCCCCTGCAGGAAAAAAAAACCGCGTCAGGACGTGGTTCGAAGGATCAACGGCCACGTATTTTATAGACACGACGTTGTGGCACCGTTACATAGATAGAACGCGTCTTTTTGTTTCGACGCAATGATTGGTCCACGCGACAACGTCATTGCCGCGGATGACGTACACACCCGGTATGCTACAATCTAACAGATCTATACCCCCTCTTCGCCCTTCGAGTCAACCGTCGGACTCTGGTAGTCGTAGAGCCCCCAGTAGCCAGTCAATTGTTATAGCTCAACCTCCGAAAAGGTAGTAGGTCTCTACGTGCTTATTGCTTATCGGAATTTGACGTAAAGCAGAAAGCTGCGTCAGTCAACACGCGTGACGCATAAACGACTTTGCTGCGATCAGCGATTTACACAATTGTTCGCAATATTTGCTTACTGCAATACTATAACTATAATACATAAAATACAATGTCGTTCGTTTCGCCGATGCCAAATGAAGATTTTCTCCGCGATGTCTTCCGGAGGTACGTTATATTTTATTTGATATTATGCAAATTTTACATCTGGTCCGTTTACGCTTTTAGTTTTAACGTTTCGAACTCTTTGTACACATACGCGGCATCACATGTTTGTCATGTACAAAAACACCGTGTTTATGTTCATACACCCGTACACTCGATACCGTTCTAAGGTGCGGTCTGTTATGAATAGAGTCGTACACATTGTTAAAAATCCGAGTTCATTATTTATCTGCCATTTATTTTTTTCGTAACCTTTGAACAGCTACACTGTAAATGAAGGATTATAATTTAGGAAAAAAGTGATGCAATGAATAAGATGCTGGGTATGTGTCGTACATTTCGATAACCTAACCTATAAAATTGTTACGAAACTTCAAATTTCAAGTTTTTTTATAGGTATTGTCATATTTTCCTTGCTGCGTATAAAATAGAAGTAAAATAACGGTTCATTTCACGATTTGTGTCCAACGTTATAAAGAAAGGAAATATAGCTGTTCAACAAAATATTAGCTCAAAATTTTCATGCGCCAAGAGCAACAAATAAAAAACACTCGTGAATTAAAGAAATCAATCGGAACAAAATTAGAAACAACAACAAATTCAATCGATAATTTGGTTTAAGTGATTCAAATCATTCGATGCGTTACAGAGTCGATAAAGATGGATCAGGATCAATTACAGCGGACGAGCTCCAAGTGGCGTTGTCCAACGGCACATGGACGCCGTTCAATCCAGAAACAGTTCGATTGATGATAGGTGAGAGCGCTCAATTCGAACATTGTGTACTTTTTCTATTTAGGAATGTACCAGGGAACTTTGGATAGCGAATCGGAGCATGTATCGCATGGAAACGATCTTAGGAACCATAGGAAGCTGTATAATTCGTAGAAAAAAGCAAATAATTGCTGAGAACCTGTCGTTATCCTATTTTTTGTTAAATTTTTGTCTGTTCGCGCAGGTATGTTTGACACTGACAAAATCGATCCTGCTTCTCCAGGTATGTTCGACAAAAGCGGCAATGGCACAGTGAGCTTCAGCGAATTCGGAGCTCTTTGGAAGTACGTCACCGATTGGCAAAATTGTTTCCGGTCTTTCGATCGAGACAACAGTGGTAACATCGATCGTGAAGAGCTGCAAACTGCGTTGCGGAACTTTGGTTATCAATTGTCACCCAATCTCGTTGAACTTATTTTACGCAAGTACGATCGTGCGGGCCATGGCACCATTTACTTCGATGATTTTATTCAGTGTTGCATCGTATTATACGTGAGTATGCAAACGCAGGAAGACAAATTATTTTCTCCACTGAACAATTAACCCTTCGAGTGCATACTGGGTCGTTTTGACCCTAACAATTTTCTGTTCCCGATTGTTCAATGGCAACGAATGTTTTGTCATTGAATTTTCGTTTTCGTCAAAAAATAAATTTAGGGCCATAAAATATGGATAATTCCCTACAAAAACGTTGCTACAAAAAAAAAAAAAACTAAAAATGCATATTTACCGGAATACAACGAATTGGAAAACGCTTTGGATCAGATTGACCCAATATGCAGTTACGGGAGGTGTGCACTCGAAGGGATGAAATAAAGGAAGATCGGAACTTGTGTTTCTATCTTTTGAATTATTGGACTGTTTAGTGGCAAATTTGGTTCTATTTTCGGTTTTTAACCATTCAAATTATGTCATTACTACTGCAGCGAAATTATTCTCAAGTTCCCTGTTAATGTGTTAACCATTTAAAAGCATGTTCGTGAGAAAATTACGCATCGCGACACCAAAGTTTAAAGTGTAAACAGCGAAACTGCAATGCTTTAAAAATAGGTTTTTCTTTTTTCATGAAATGACGATTATCGTATTCGAATAAGCTGTCTTCACGTTTAATCCAATCAATATTGAGAATAATTTTGACCTACCTACAGACAAGAGTTAATGAAAGTGCTACAAATTTCGTAGTTTGTAATTTTTTAGTCTGCCCCAATGACTGTGATCTTTTCGAAAGTTCTGGGATCGAAATTTAAAGAAAAATGATTTCGTGTTTCAAATTATTTGGAAACAAATGATCAATGATCCAAAATTTAAGAAAAAATGTGTTTCATTCGGGCTGATATAAAAAACAACGAAAAGTACAGTTTTTGTGGCGCTGGAATAAAGTTTTTTTGAAAAATAATTTGTACATTATCCGTTTTAATCGCGGATTCGATTTTTTGCGTGTACGTCATAAATTTAGTTGTCTTTTGATTGCAGACCCTGACGTCAGCGTTCAGAAAATACGATCATGATTTGGACGGCGTGATAACGATTCACTACGAGCAATTTTTGAGCATGGTGTTCAACCTGAAAATTTAAAAGCTCGAGCGTTTCGACGATGTGCCAATCGTTACAACAAGCGAGCGTTTGACCGGTTCTGGGATTATATCTTCATCAAGGTCATCAGTATATTTACGATGTGAATGCTTCACCGATAAGCACAATTACAATCTCAATCTCTTTTCATTATCTGGATGTGAATCATCATGTCAAGATTGCTCGATGTCGAGAGACAAAAACATTTCCTCTGAATGCACTGCGTTCGTTGCGATTGACGAAAAACACTCGGACGAACTTGATTTCCGCTCGTCGTCACTAAAGTTTCTCGTAACATTCCCCCCAATTTTAAAAGCGGGTTGACTACGTTTTTTTTCAAAATTTCTATTATCGGCCGCAATTTATATCGCAGCTTAAGACTCTTAGATTCGTATTTGCCAAAACACCACCTGGTGCTTGCCGTGTGTTCAATTACTTATTTATATTTCTCGTGCTTCTAATCGAACGAATACTTTAAGCGTTTTTGAAAAAAATTCTTAGCGTTTGCATCACATGACGGCTGCATAAAATCAAAACGATATTCGAACGCCCGTGACTGAATACGAAGGATTTCACGAGTCCTGCCTAAAGTGACGGTTTTGCAAATTTGCATTGTTGAAATGGAGCAAAACCCGACCTATAACACTCCGTTATGAAAATTTTTTCTCGAGACCTCCAACTAAATCCCGAGGGAAATTTCAACAATTCGAAAAGCTGGAAATTTGATGAACCAACGGAATGGTTCTCGTCCAACTCTGACGATGCGAACTTCGATACCGTCCGACGTGAACTTTGCCTTGAGCAAAAGTTTGTCGATAAATTTCATCTACAAAGTTTATCAAAAACCGTTTAGTTTCTGTTTTTCAATACGAGACTCGGACTTTGAATTTATTTATATAAAAAAGAAAATAAATATATATATATATATAAATAAAATAAAAATAAAATATTAAAAAAAAAATTAGCTGATTTACAAAAGTTTTGAAAATGCAAAAATCCTGGACTTTCCACTTGGTGCAACGATCCAAAAGTAAACACCATAAACAATCAATAAAGTTGCAACAAAAGTCATTTTGCATCGATTCGAAATTCAGTCGATTTTTAATGAAGGGCTTAGGCTATTTAGAGCGAGACTAAATCGAGATTTAAAAAAAAAAAATTATTGAACTTATGAGATCGATTGAAATTCTGTGAAAAAACGAAAAAAAAACTTTGCTGGGCTGAAATACAAATAAAAATAGCTGCTGCACAGAATTTTGGCGGTGACATTTTAAAATTGAGATCTGCGTGGGTCTGTGGCCGGAAACGAGTATCACACAATTTTCAATCTAAAAGAAAGCAGCAATTTTTTTCCCTCGAATATCGACAAGCTGAAGTACGTGCGTTTGTCGCGTTTCGTTTTCGGCGAATTAAGAAAAAGGTCATTTCCCAACAATCGCGTTCAAGGTCCCAGAGTTCTTGATTTTTTCTTGCTCCAGGGTGGCCTGCCCTTTGAAATATTTTCAGGTCCGAGTCTCAATACTATTTAACCCTCCGTAGACACAAATGGGTCTGGGCTGTCCAGCCCATTCAGCGAATGGCTCGAATTTCTCGTTTTTCGTATCGATTAACATTAAATAACAATAATAAAAAAGAATTTTTATCATCACCCAGTGCAGGCTCTCTTTCTATAGATTCAAAACTACTTTCCTGAATCTTTTTCGATTTTTTTAACGAGTCCAACTACAGTAAAAAACGGTAGGACGCCCCAGACCCATGTGTGTCCAGGGAAGTGCGCTAATTATGTTGTGAATATAATCTCAGGGGGACTTGGCGTCTCGAGCTATCTGTTTTATTGAAAAACAAATAATTCACTATTTGCGTACAAATTATTCAGGTCCGAGGTCCTAATTACATATACATAACATAAAGATACATCTACATGTATATACAATATACACCAATGATATATAATAATTAAATACATATTATACACATATATGTATAAATGTGAATATTCTGGCAATGTCAATTGTATCGATCTGAAGACTCACGTTACCAGCATCACTATTTTATGTACATTCTCGTGTACCCGTTATTGCAAGGTCTGGAAATTCAATTGAATCGATTTCCATATCTTTCCAAATATAGAGAAAACAAATAAAACATGCGGATCCTATTTTACGTATAATACAAAAATCCGTTGCATATATTGTTGGGTTACGTGATTGTTAAGTATTTTAGATCTTTCCCTCAGTAATTAATGTGCTCCACTCGTGTTGAGATGTCTCGAAATATATTTTATTGACGAAAGTCTCTCTTGGTTAGAAAATGTTCATTTACTCAATGTGTCGATGGAAACGTCTCTTTTTTTTTGTTTACGTTATATTTATTCGGGACTTTTGCTGCCATGAGGAGTCGCAGAGGAACGTGGGATTATTTTATCCTGCAATGGAAAAATTCCGTCGAAATAAAAACTGACATTTTCAAGTTTTTTTCGGTATTTTTTTTAGTCGTTTGTTGTTTTGGGATTCGGATTCAAGCTCACATGTCGAAATTAGAGAGTCGGAGAGGTCGGGGACAAACAAGGTGACACTCGCCGAAGTAGCTCGCGATCAAATAACACCATGATCGTTTATTGAGTATGAAATTTTTTCGAACAACGTATGCAGCTTGAAAATGCTTTTTCCAGGTGCCAAATGGCTCCAACCGCTCCAGGTCTTGACTCTTCGAATGCACATTGGGTCAATCTGACCCAAGGCGTTTTCCAAATCGTTGTATTCCGGTAAATATGCATTTTTTGTTTTGTTTTTTGTTGAGACGTTTTATGTAATAAATTATCCATAGTTGATGGCCTCGAATTGATTTTTTGACGAAAACGAAAATTAATTGCCAAAACATTCGTTGCCATTAAATGCCAAACAATCGGAGACAGAAAATTGTTGGGGTCAAAATGACCCAGTGTGCACTCAAAGGGTTAACCATCTCAGGCTTGGATAGTGAATCGCCCCAGATTTGTTTGTGGTATTTCCAAGTCCGAAATAAAGAAATGATAAAAATTCTGTTACTATCTAGAAATATTTAGTTGACGGTATTTCACAAAATAATGACCCTTTTCGACGGAAATTATTTTCCGAGTGTATTCAAATACTCGTGAAATATCATTCTCCATACTTGACATGATTGGAAACATAATTTTGGCTGAAAAAAAAAATTCACTAATGAGAAACGATGAAGTAAACAAGTTGCCGCTCCCAAGTCCATATCTCGCTCGAATGCGCGCAGGGACATTATCGCTTTCGCACTCGTAACGGTGTCACATGTTTATCATGTGGAAAAAAATATAAATCCTCGGTATAAGCATCTGGTTGCGTTTGTCACTCGTTTAGAAATAAATCGGACGAATTAGTCAGACTTTCGTGGAGCGCTCGGATCGCGCGTGGGATTCGATGAGGAAAAAAGAGAAAGAAATCGTACCAACTGGTACGAACAAGGGATGTAGTCGAAACATGGTGTGGCGTTGTGGCTACACTGCAGTCACAACGGCACACTTCATTTCCTCAGCGCGGAGGCAGTGCAGAAAGCTTCACAGCTTCAAAACCACGTCCAAAACTATGCGGCGCGTAGAAGGGGAGGAGAGTGAGGAGGTGAGAATCGTGGCGAGCTTCGTCCACGATCTCTACTAATTTGTTGGCCCGAGAGTTTCGCGCGCCGAGAGAGAACAAACCCGCCCTTCTTTTGGCTACGAAGCCAAAAGCCAAATAGCTCCGCGTCTTACAAGTCGTTTGGTAATATAAAAAAAAGTTTCCAACATTTTTTTTCTTCTTCACTCACTATTTTTATGGTTTGATCAAATTTCCATTTTTTCCGTCATTCCGAAAATCAAAAAGGCATTTAAAGTAACAGACGAGTGACAATCATTCCGAAAAATATTGAAACTGATAAATTTGCAGAAACGTTAACGAGAAAATACAAAACTTCGCGATGTTCCATTTTCATTGAAATTTTATTTGGAATTTCAATGCGCGCGAATTACGCGATTTTTTTTTCTAAATTCCATCGTTGGGATGCTCGTTTCGTGGCAGCGATTGAACGATTGCGACCGGAAGTGCGATTCTAAAAATCGCCCAAATTGGGAGAGCGCATTCGAAAAACATTCCTGGAAAAAACGGTGCATCTGCTTGAGTTTTCAAGCGTTCATGGAACCCCTCGAGCCATATATTTTTCCTTATGTGCAATTGCCTTGCGAATTTGGTATCCGGGAGTTTTTCGTCTCGCTCTCTGCGAAGCCGAACTCGAAATTCGAGAATTTCATATTAATCGTTTCAAAAAATTTTTTAAACAAAAACCAACGGCCAAAAAATTTTGAAAAAATTCTGTCAATATCTCTGGACTGCATGAAGCCTGTAAAAAAATTGTCATAAAAATTTTTCAAGTAGTTTCATCACGAAAAAATTTTTCGTACAAAAGTGAAAAAAACGTAATTTAACTGCTTTTTTTAAATTTTTTTTAAATTTTGAACTTTTGCAATTAACGAATTTCTTTCACGTTCACGCGAGTTCTGAGAGTCCATCCAAAAACTGCAAACAAAAAGGTCGGACGAGGCGAGTCCCACTTTCGTGTACACAGTCAATTTCCAAATATTCAGCACAAAACCCAAAATCATCTTTTCTCGATCTTGAATTTTTCTGATAGGAACTCTTACAATTAAAATTTACCGAACAGGACAAAAATTCATGCCGAAAAACTAATCGGCCACGCGCTCAGGTGATTGCAACTTTTTGGTGCAGGCAACGCTCCGCTTCTTCCTTAGCACAGAAACCAACATCCAAAGAACGTTGCATCGATGTTTTCCGGCGTTATGAAACGCACAAATTACTCCGGCTGAATGAACTCCCCATAATTTTGTACTTTCGCCTGATTGGCACTTGAAAATTTCGTTTTACGGGTTCGTACCATGACCCTGTGGTATTAGTACACAAAAGTAATTTTTATTTCCAATGGGATGAAATATTTATCGATCATCCCTCCGGAAGTCACTCATGATCGATCGAACTGTGAATTTTATAATTTCTTTTTTATTCTACAAAGTGTCACGTCAGTATCACGAATTTTTTACAAGCCACGAAATAAAAGTTTCAAATTATTCAAAAGCGGAAAATAATCCTTAAAAGTGGAATTTTTATTTTCTCGAATTCCCTTAAATCCAAATTTCATCGAAATACTTAACCCTTCGAGTGCACACTGGGTCGTGTCGACCCCAAAAATGTTCTGTCACTGATTGTTTGGCATTTATTGGCAAACAATGCTCTGGGAACTTTCGTTTTCGTCAAAAAATAAATTAAGGGCCATAAACTATGGATAATTTACTGCAAAAAACGTTTCTACAACAAAAAAAGCATATTTACCGGAATACAACAATTTGAAAAACGCCTTGGGTCAGATTGACCCAGTATGCTCTTACAGGAGGCACTGCAACTCCAAGGGTTGAATTTTCAAGATTTGAGAAAATAAAAAATCGATTTTTTTCGTAGTGTTCTCCGCTTTGCGTTAAGAAATTTTAGTTAATTAGTGAATAATTGTTATAAATATCACAGTTACATTAGCAACGATATTTCTTTGCTTGAGCAAAGTCGCCGTTGCCGCTAGCGTGCATATGGATATAGATGTATAAATAGATGTTTAAATACATGTGTGTATGGAAGTGGACGAGGTTTATTTCGTGGGTGGTGAAGGTAGGAGGTTCCTCGAGAAACCACTCCTAGGTTTGACCCTCTCTCTGCACTGGTTCTTCCACTGGGAATTTTCGAAGGCTCGAGCAGCCAAGAAATCAATGCAAGTTGAGAGGCTGTGGTAGGGAAGCCTACGGTGGCCATTGGACGTCAAAGTTTCTCTTTCGCGTTGGGTGGTGAAGCAGAGAGATCAAACCACTCATACAGCAACAAAAATCTTTTCTTTGTGTGGGAGGGTTCTTCGTAGGTAGGGATGAAGATAGAGACATCACTTGGTCCTTAACTACGTATCTCGCACACACTTGAAGAAATATACGAATGAACGTGTAAGGCTTCGTAGTGTTTCGTGTCGAAAAAAAAAGAGACACACGAAACGAAAGTAAATCTGAGAAACACCCAGATGTTCCTTGAGTTTTGTTCGCAGGCTCTAAAATTTCTACTCACGTGCATTTCGAAAAGGTACAGAGATTGGCATCTCGAACTAAATTTCAGAGAAACACGCGGAATTCATATGAGATCGAATGTGGAGTTCGTTCTGCATCGAATGTTTAGGCTCCGAAGAATATGTAGCAATGTTTCACAAAGTTTTGGAAACAACAAAATTCTCTGGATCAAACGTTTAGAGACTTTTTCTTTTAATATTTAATGAGCCGATCAGATTCTCGAGATTTCATCAGAAAATCAGAAAGTTCTGGATCAAACAAATATCAATTGGTTTTTGTAACCGCTCTGCAAAAACCATATTTACACTGCCAACAAAACGTGGTGAACAAAGTGTAGTTTGCTTGTTCAACATCGTCGTAGTGATCGAAATTCATTGTAACCAGCAATTACAATGAATGAATCAATCGAATCATTGTGGGAATCAACAGAATGACTCGGTGACCACAAAAGATTCTTTGTTTATTCAACTAAAATTGCTCCGATCCAAAAAATGTAGATTTTCAGTCTGGATCAAGTTTGAAATGCCCTCGAGTGTCATTAAATTGATTTCTTTGTATTTTTTTCTTATCAACGATCCGTATCGAAATAAAATGATGATTGGACATGTTAATCGCGTTATGAGTTGAACCAATTTTTTGAGTTTTTCAAACGCTGGTTCGTCTCCCTCAAAACGTTTTGATTTTAGATAAACGGCACTGTCGGAACCCTTCGAGTGGATACTGGGTCGTTTAGACCCCACAATTTTCTGTCACCGATTGTTTGGCATTTGATGGCAACGAATGTTTTATTTTCGTTTTCGTCAGTCAATAAATTTAGGGCCATAAAATATGGATTATTTACTACGAAAATGTTTGTACAAAAAAAAAACAAAAAATGCATATTTACCGGCATACAACGATTCAAAAAACGCCTTGGGTCAAATTGACCCAGTATGCACTTATAGGATGTGTGCACTCGAAGGGTTAAAAAGGAAATTCATGTCTTACACAACGTCCAGAAAAAAACAAAAGGTTGTCGCAAATTCGCACAAATATACGCACCCGAAGCGTTGAATTGACTCAAACGGAGTCAAAAGAAATTACGAAACGTGTTCAATGAAAAATACCGATCGAAGATTCTATCCAATTATTTCCGTAATTTTTCAAACTGCACAAAGATCCTCGAGTATTGTTTCTTGACTTCCACGAGGAAGACAAATCATTATTGGCTTATCGCGTGGAATGATCCTGCAGATAATCGATGGACAAGGTTTTTTTTTATGTCATAAAAAAAAATAAAACCGAAGAATCTTGAGTCACGAGCCAAAACGTGGTTTTTTTTTTTTCAAGAAACAAAAATTTGTATGGAATTCGTAAACAAAACTGATGAATCGAGAGGATGAAGAGAAAAAAATATGATAATCAGAATATTGGTGACTTTTGGGGATTCTCAGTGGCACGTGGTTCTGGCCAATAGCTGTGTGGAGTGGGCAATGACTAAACGGTTACTCGCATGAATGTCGAGAAAAGATGGTTGAATGTGAATACCAGAAGGCGAGAGTGAGAGGGCAAAAAGTGCGTATAGAGGCTCGAGTAGGGGCTGTTGAGAGAAAAGCGAGATGCGGATACAGAGGGAACGAGATGGGAGATTTCGAGAGGGAGGAGAATTAGCGTGGACCGAGAGTAAGAGGCTGAGAACGTGGAGACATTATTTGTATGTGTATAGACATTCATGTGGCTTCACACATGTGTATGGTGGAGCGAGAAAACATGAAAGCTCGAGAGAGAAAGAGAAGAAGAGAAAGAGACTGATGGAGCGATGATAAGAGCTTGAGGCAGTCACTCGCGTGGTGAACGTCTGTCCGTCGGTACGTCGTCGTCCACCTCCTCGTTGTTCCATCGTCTCCTTCTTCCTTGTCGTTGTTTCTTGCACCCTTGTTCGAGAAGTCTCGATTAAAACCCTCCGGCATACCAAAGCTACTTTAACGATATCGAAACTAAATTTTCCTCGTTCCTCCCAAACTTGACCTTGCCAATCCCGTCAACGAATCCCGATCGAGGTGACAACGTCTCTTGTTATCACTTCGCTCTTTGCCCACTACGCGATCTTCCGAAATTCAGTGAGCAAGAAATATTACCGAGACGATGTACAAAGTCGACGGATTCTTGGACAAATTGTACTTGGCGCGATACAGCAACCATATGGTGGCCGTTGCATTCTTCTCCCCTTTACCCCTACAAACCGTTTCTACGATTGTTGATTAACAGGCGAAACATTTTTTCGATTCACTCGGTCGCTTTTTCCTCGACCATTTTTTTTTTACCACCGATAAATATTCACGTGGATTTACAGCGAAGAGTGCAAATAAGACGATTACGTATGATCATCGATTCTCAGTTTTTTTACGGCGTGTCTTCCAAAAAGACGAAATTGAATTAAACGAAAAACGCTCAAGATTTTTCTTCATTTTTCATGAAAATCTCCGAAAAATCGGGGCTGTGCTTTCCAACGATGAAAGTAAACGATCAGTTCGATTCTCCAGCTCACCAGACACCAGCAACCTCGTGATTCCTTACAACGGATTATCCCCGAGTTATAAAGATTTCTCCTCAGTTCGGTCGGAGCAGTGTATGAGTGACTTTGAAAGCTGATAAAGTTTAAAAGTTTATCACAAAAATTGTAATAAAATGTCGAAGAAAATGTTGCGTAACGATTCAGAGGAAATATCTTTTCCAAACGGAAATGTGAGTTTAAGCATCGACGATGAATTCTTGTGTGCGAAAAGTGCGATATGATAAAGAAACGGAAAAAAAGTTTACGACGGTTTAGCGCTTGTGAAAATAATAGAAATATTTGTTGGCTCGACGAGCATCCAGAGAGGAAAAGCTCGTACAATTTTTACATATCGAGTGCTTCGATTCGTTCGGAATCGTTCTTTCGTTGGGAAGTATGATGCAGCAACAACACGACCCGAGACACGATTTAGCGACGGATTGTTGCTACCAGCAATGGCCGTCGCATCATCATCATCATCACCATCTTCATAACAACAATCAACACAATCATCTTCAGCAACAACAAACTCAACAAGTTCCTGCCATACCTTCTCCCATGCAACAAATGGAAGGTACGAAAAAAACGTGACAAAATCTTCTGCCTTGCAATTGCGTTGCTTGGTTCCCATAGATTTTTCATGAAACGTTTCGTTCAATGTAAAATCGATTGCCACCAATGCTTGACCTCCGGACGTATAATTTTTATTCTAATTAATAATATTTTTTTTTTATTCGTCGTATCGAGAAATTGCAGCTCAAAGTGCAGGCTGCAGGTCAAAGTGTCGATTCCCTACGATATTGAAGTTCGCATCGTTGGAGTCCAACAAAAAATATTTTATCCATTCACCATTTTTTAGATTTTTGCAATAGTCTTAATTTTTCTTTGACATTCAGTTTTTCATTTGCAAATAAATTTTATGAGCGGATACTGCATGTGAATTTTTGGCTTCGCCTGAAGAAATAGAAAAAAAAAAAAAAATAGAAAATCGGTTTTTTTTTCGTCATTAAAATTTTTTCTGGTTCACGATTTAGTAATTACTCGATCTCTGGATCCGGGTTCCCAACGGGCTTCGGGAAAATTCGAACCGTTTTTGGTTGAACCTTGAGGACCGTTATTCGTGCATGGACCACAAAACATGAGTTTTCGTCCAACAATTGTAAAGAGACGAATCGAGACGAAGAGACTCGTTTTTAGCCCGAAAATATTCTTCTAATTTGTCTTTGAGGGCACGTGATATATTAAACTAGTGATCTTGTGGATTTAAACTGTGTGCAATCGTTGAACAGTAGAATTGTTTAATTGAATTAGGCGTTGAAAGTCTTAGAGCGATGCTTGATAATTTTATCACTCCTGGTTTGCTTCACTCCTGGGTTAAAGATCTTTCTTGTAATACAGAGTGTTGAAGAGTTGAATGACCAAAAAGCGATACCCGTATTGCGAGCATTTTCCATCTACGTCTTTTCGTGCACTCCTCTCTCTCTCTCTCTCGGTCTCTCTTTCGCTGTCTTTTGCTTTGTGACACTTGATACTTTGTTTATGGCTGACCAACGATTGATCGCACAGGATAACGATGACGAAACGTTGACGACAATTTGTCCAATAATGCGTTGAATGATTTTTCTACGACGATGAAAACGATGCGGCGCCAATCTCTTAATCAAGAGATTTATTGAAACTGAAATGATTTTCACGGATCGACATTCATTTCGTAGAAGCTCAATCCTCTCCTCAACTTTTCATTCATATCTTGCAACTAACCCCGAAAAATAATTTTCATTCTTTCCGGCACCTTTTTTGCATGGGTATCCAAAAAATTTCTGACGCTCGTTTTCCACGCTTTTTATTTGTTGAATAATCCCGTGCGAGGAGTCAACATATGTTTGCAATCACTTTTCCCTGTCCACTATTTCCCGAAGAAAAAAAGCTCGAAGAGAGTTCGGAAAAAATCGTTTTGTTCGTTGATTTAGCTAAATCGGTGTGCGCGTAATTTTAACTTTGTCCCAGGTCCAGAATGGCGAGTCTCCTCTTTTAATTCTTTTATTAGCCGCGACCGAGTTTCATTTGTGTTTTGCGTGTGCGGTATCTTCATCCCCGGGTTGCACTTAACGAGAGCAGTGCTGCTTGCTGCAGTTTCATTGCATTCTCGTTAAAGAGGGTGATGTGTGGAACCGAGACGACAAAACGAAAGCAACGAATTTATACCTGACGAAGATTGCACAGCGCCACGGATTCACCTTTTTATTTTCTTCAAGCCACGTGCTTTTTTTGTCGAATCAACTTTCCAGATATACCTCAAGTTTGAACACTTGCTCACTGTATTTACTATCCACGCACAAACCATCAACGCGATTTATATCACACGATGCTTGACATTCGAGCAATGTCGTTTAGCAGGATCTTGGCTTTACCGATTCAACACTTGAATTACGACTCCCTTAACGAAGACGTATTAAACGTCTTGCATTTATGTATTCGTCATTGGCAACGTATGTGCATATACAGTCCCTCGTAACCCTCGGTAGACACACATGGGTCAGGGGTGTCCAGACCATTCAGCGAATAGCGTGAATTTCTCGTTTTTCGTATCGATTACCATTAAATAACAATAATAAAAAATCATTTTTATCCGTTACTCAGTGCAGGCTCTCTTTCTATAGATTCAAAACTACTTTCCTGCATTTTTTTCGATTTTTTAAACGAGTTCAAGTACAGTAAAAAACGGCAGGACGCCCCAGACCCATGTGTGTCCAGGGAGGTGCGCTTTATTATGTTGCGAATATAACCTCCCAGACGTAATTTGTGGAGCTGATGAATTTTAATTATGCCAGCTCAATTAATGTTGAATTTAATTAAAGTTACTTCATTATTTGTTTTTCGTGTGTCTCACAGCGTGTCTACAAAGTGCTGGACGAGCAAAACGTTCGCGAAGTCCGAGTCTCGTACCGGACACATCTCTTTCGCCTCAAGTGTCTTCAGCGATTTCGTCATCGTCCTCATCGATCGATGCACGAAACGATAGCAACAACAATCATCATCGTCACGAGGATGTTACAAATTCATCCACGGCCGAGGAAAACAACTCCAAACGACCTCTTCACCCTGCACTCGTTGGTGCTGGGGCTGCACTCGAAGCACGACCACTTTGGGAAGAATTCCATCAACTCGGGACTGAAATGATTGTTACAAAAGCGGGTCGTAGAATGTTCCCTACGTTTCAGGTATTTTTTCGAAATATTTTACATTTTTTATTGTTGGAACATTAGTTTCGATGAAATCGATAAAAACTTTGTTTTTTGCATTTTTTTTAATAAACCGAAAATAAAAACTCAAATTGCCAGATGTGCCGAAATGACAAGTCAATAAACTATCAATGATTTTATGACGCAGTTTCTTTTTCTCACTCTTTTATAAAGTGTCGACTTTTCGGACTGGATCCAAACACCGACTATCTCTTGGTCATGGATTTCGTGCCATGTGACGACAAGAGATACAGATACGCTTTTCACAGTAGCGCGTGGGTGGTCGCAGGACGAGCAGACCCGGTGTCACCGCCTCGTATACACGTGCATCCTGATAGTCCAGCGAGTGGTGCTCACTGGATGAAACAGCCGGTCTCCTTCGACAAACTCAAGCTTACCAATAATCAGCTGGATGATAATGGACACGTGAGTCACCCATACATTCAGCATTAAATTGAACAAAATATTAAATTCAATATTCAAATGTTTAATTAAATATTAAATTTCGTATAAAATTAAATATTGAATAAAATTTTACTTTAAGTCTTCGTGTGCACACTGGGTCATTTTGACCCCAAAAATTTTCTGTCACCGATTGTTTTGGCATTCAATTTTGGTTTTCACAAAAAAAAAATTTACGGCCATAAAATATGAATAATTAACTATAAAGAAACTTCTCTACAAAAAATGAAAACAAAAAATGCATATTTTCCGGAATACAACGATTTGAAAAACGCCTCGGGTCAGAATGACCCAATATGCACTTACAGGAAGTGTGCACTTGAAGGGTTAAATGATAATCTAAATATCGAAGTAAATATCTAATTGATTATGAAATTTTATTTAACATCGAACGTATAATTTCTAACCACATCATTATAGTCAAAATTTATAACGATGATTGATTCATCTTCAAATGTCATTGCCCATTCACTGAATCTGAGAAATATTATTGAAAGAAACCAGAAGAACAGAATTGAAAAAGCCCAAAAACCGCTGATTTGTTCTACAAACCGAATGAGTGAAAAATGAAAAAGTAATTGTACTCATGAATTCTTTTTTTTTCCGTAATCACGAAGCAGTGGCTTGGGGAGAGAATTACAATAAATATAACGAGTTTATTGGATAATGTTTCGATGTATTCCTCGGTTGTTCAGTGGATTCAGTTTCGATGTATGCGAGACTTTTCCCGAGATGGCATAAAGTAGCTTGGAATGTTTCTGACACGTTGGAACACTTCGTAAATCGCATAGAAGACTCGGACGAGCGTATTTTCCTCTTCCACGTGTTTGTCGTTTCGGACGAGTTCCCCTTAATTGACCTGAGATACGAGACACCGAGATGAGAGCTCGTGGTCGAATACTCGAGGAAAATTATAAGGGCAGGATAGCACGCGTGCCCGTGGGAGAATTCGGTATATCTATACATTATATGCACATATGTATTTGTATATATGTAGGAAAGTCACCAAGTGTTTCGAAGCTGTTTTTATCCGCCACGAGATCGTTTCACGAGGCAATACGTCGTTTAAGAAATTTCGTCTGTCAGGAAAGAGAATAAAAAGCTTTCGAGAGTTGGAGAGAGAGAAAGAGAGAGAGAGAGAGAGAGGAGGAGGAGGAGCATTATATATTTAAGTCCACAAGGCATTCGCTGTGATTCCGCCAAATCTGTGTGACATGAATTTGTTGATAATTTTGATTTTGCCCTTAATTTTTTTATTCATTGAATGGAACTAAAGCTGAAAAAAAGTCACGACAAGATATTTTGCAAAACAGTGAAAGCTTGTCAGCTGAAGACTGACTTTTTGGAGATTCCTTAACACTTACCCAGTCATTCGACATTCAAACCGAACTCCCGACGCTCAGCTGAAGAAATGGCACAAATGAGCTAAAACGTTTGGTAAATATTTACCAAATTTTGCTCCCTATGGTCCCAAAATGGTTCCGAAAAATTTTGGAACCATTTCTCGCAAAAGGACCACTTGTAAATATATTTACCAAACGTTTTCATTTCCATCGAAATAACGGTTTGGGGAAATTTTACTCCCGAAAACTGCATTTCTTCGATCGTGTGAGTCTCCAAAATCATGGAATGAATCATGATTTAATAAAAATTGAAATAGAAATCGCAAGGATTGAAAAATAACGGTTTTAATTTTGATTGCGAAAAAAATACATTGACTTTGACAGATTTATGTGTTTTTTATATTTCTACGTAGCAGTTTGCTTCGAAATAAAAAAATTGATATCCCGATCACCGAAAACATTTTGGAGAGTAAAAAATTGAATGAAATTTCAAAAAATGTGAGATAAAAATTTGAAACACGAAGTTGGTACCGTCATTTTTTTTTATTAGGCACTATTTTACAAAAAAGTTGGAAGAAAATGAAAAATTATTGGTTCCGCGGCCTGAACGGCGTGAAATGCCTCGCAAATAAATTACAGCGCCACATAATCCGCGTGTAAAAATATTATGACGTTTGGGAGTCACGGCTCGTCAGGCTCGTTTATTCGACGAATAAGTCAAGTTTCTGAAATGCAGCTCGGGGGTGATATACGAGATGTGTATCGTCTTTCTTCGTCCCTTCATCTTTCTCGACTTTTGTGAAACGAGAATGGGCCGGGAGCTTTTCCCACTCCCACGTTGCAAGCAGATTGGTCGTCGTTACGTTAACAGAGGTCACAAAAAAGCTGTTTTAATTAATTCATTGTGAAAACTCGACACGCATTTGATTAGTGCAGAGTATCGATTGCATCTTAACCCTTCGAGTACACACTGGGTCGATTTGACCCCAAACATTTTTCGTCACCGATTCTTCGGTATTTAATGGCAACGCATTTAACTTCTCGTTTTCGTCAGAAAATAAATTAAGGACCATAAAATATGGATAATTTACTACAAAAAAACGTCTCTACAAAAAAAAAAACAAAAAATGCATATTTACCGGAATATAACTATTTGAAAAACGCCTTGGATCAGATTGACCCAATATGCACTTATGGAGGTGTACACTCGGAGAGTTAAAAACTCAGTGGTTATGACGAGACGGAAAATTGATTGAATTTCTCTGTCCAGGCGATGACGTAACGTTTGCAATATTTTTTGTACTCGTGTATACATTCGCGTGGCTGGGGCCATCAATTATCGGTGCTACATGAATGTATATATACGGGGAACCAGAGAACGAAAGTAAAGAAAAAAAAAGGCTGAAAATATGGACTCATGGTTTTTGGAGCTGCGATAGGTATACACACAACGTACAATTTTATTTAGTAAATCTCGCGAGATTCTACTCCACAAGAGGCGGAAGCCCTTGAGCCCTAGAGCCCTTCTCGTCCCATCGTCGTTATATATGTGTATCATAAAGAACGCAAATGTAAACGTCGTAAAGAGCAAGTGGTGGAGGAGAGCAGTCCGAGGGAACTGCGAGTTTATGTAGAGAAATTTGTGGCCGATCTCAAAGAGTGGCCCTGATACTTTAATACCAAAACACACCCAAGGAGTTATAAAGTTCTTTAGACACAAAAAATATAAAAAAAATTGTAACTCTGAGTGTAAACACTTTTAAATTAGTGCCGATTTATGGCTTAAGTCACTATTTTTCTTATTTGATAGCTCGGAACTTGCGAAAGTGGTAAAAATCTCTGGAAGTCTAATGAATTATTTCACAGCGAAGTTCGAGAAAATTGGATGAAGATTCAAAAACTTTTCGTCGGCGGAACGACGAGGAAAAATTGAGGTTTTCATCCGAAAAAAAATGGACGCTCCTATCGACAGAATTTATGTTTCAAGTTCTCATTGCGTTATAAATTATTTTCGAATTTTATCGAACATCTGGAATTTGGGAATTTCAAATGGTTCGTTCGAGTTTCTTACAAATCAGTGCTCGTAGATTATATCTCGAGCTACGTCGGCGGGCCAGTTACCATTTTTTTTTCTTCTCTTTTCTCCCATCTCTCTTGCTCGTTTCCAACTTTCGAAGACCCTCGGCGGTTTTTTTAATTCGGTGTTTCTAGGCGGTTCTCTTGAAAAATGTGGCATACGCACGGCCGAGTCATTCGAGCCGTGAAACGCCGTGACAAAAAACAGGGAGGCACACGCACTCCGGACGACACACCGAGAGCCCGAGAGAGAGAACGAGGAAGAAGCAAATAGTGCGTGTGTCGGGACGATCCCGACACACACGCGTTTCTTCGTTGGATTAAGTTACAGGCGAAGACATTCCTCGGCGGTAATATTAGTACACAATAATTGTATAGCTCTCTTGCTCCATTTTAATTGACACTTTGTAGCGCCCTCGGGGTCACCGGATCACCCAATTTTTTTTCACTGCACTCAATTCTTTGTTTTTACGTAACGATGTCGAGTCCCTCTTGAGTTTTTCGTTTCTTTGCTTCATCCCGCGTTCCCTAACGTTGGTGAGTAAATTTTAAAAAGCCCGAAAACCCGGACAATCGTTTTTTTTTTGTAAAGACTCAAGAAAGGGGGTCTGTGAGACCCCGTTTTGTCTCCTTGATATCTGACGACTATCTAATCAACCTTCAGCCTTCATACACTGGGTCATTCTCGTGCAGAGTCCGTTTTTGCTCGACAAGGTGTCTCTCTATCCAAAGACTGCACAGTTTTTTCACCCCAATCAACAATTTAGTTACTCTGAAAATAATCCGAGTGCACTTGTGTGAAGGGATGCATCTTTTTTCGTTTTTTTCCCAACAGCGTTATTTCAATTAAAAAAAAAACTCAAGGAGTATTTTTCTTGTTTCCAAACTCGGTTAAAAACTGCGAAAAAAAATAGTTTTTTTTTAAATTCATTAACCCTCAGTAGACACACATGGGTCTGGGGTGTCCAGCCCATTTATCGAATGGCGTTAATTTCTCGTTTTTCGTATATAATAAAAAAGAATTTTTATGCATCAACCAGTGCAGGCTCTCTTTCTATAGACCCAAAACTACTTTCCTCAATTTTTTCAGATTTTTTGAACAAGTTCAAGTACAGTAAAAAATGGTAAGACGCTCCAGACCCATGTGTGTCTAAGAAGGCGCGCTAACTGTAGTGTATCTACGGAGGGTTTATATGCGTAGTTTCCCGAAAGACAAAGTTTCGGATAATTTTTTCAAACAATTTGTTTGGAGGATTTTTAAGGAATATTTAAAGTGTACTCCTGATTTGTTGTCAATTAAAACTGAGCGAAGAACTGCTGATTATGAGAGGATGAAAAGATCTGGGTCAACGTGACCCAGTGTAACAATGCCCGGGCTAAATTGAAGCGTGACACCGAAGAGTAAATTGGTATCGAAATTTTTACCCATTTGTTTGGATTTTTTCTTCTTAGAAATACCGAACAAAAAATATAATTTTTTCAATAAACAAAATCGATGATGCAATATTAGGTGTCAAAGATATTCGATGTGGCAAGAGCTTCTTGGCTCACCCTGGATTCATTCGATCCGAGAGAAATTCTACGTCACTCGACCCAACGTTTTATCTCGAGTGGTTCATGATTCAAGATTTTTTTTTCGACTACCCCGTCTCATATATTTTTAAAGTTTCGCCACGCTTCACCACAATTTTTTCGCGTACCAAGTTTCTGTAGATATTTTCCTGCCAACTCTCATATTTTCAAATTCACTTCTCCAATAATTCACCGGAGTGAATTTACTCCCCGAGTTTCTATGCGAACGAAGCGTTCGAAAACACCCATCAAATCGTTCGGGTTTATAAAAAAATATCTTCTCCCTTTCAATAAAAAATTTTCATCAAAGTTATCCACGCCGAAATAAATAAAGTGAAAATTTCAATTAAATTTACATTTTATTCTGTAGGTCTTTCCATCCAGCACACAGAAAACTCAATTTCGTTGAGGAGGTTTGGCATTTTGTTGGACACGGTCAGCCAAAAATATTTTTTGATAGTAACAAAAAACGTTTGCCATCTCAACAAAATGTACGATTGAAATTCCTAAAATTGAGTTTCTTAGCGACCGAACTTTTTTTCCATAAAAATTGAATTTTTAATTTCTATTTACAACTTTTGCTGTTTTATTTGTTTTTTTTTCTTCGTGCTATAAAAATCGATTTCTTTATAGCCCAAATGATATTTTCTATCAAACTTTTATCCAAATTTCAATAATTCGTAAATTTCAACCAGCGGTTTCTACTGATGATGAAAAATGCAACGAAAAAAAAGTTCGCAGCTTTCTCATAACAATTGAATACCGAAGAGTGACTCTCCCCGTATTTTCGGCGATGCAAATTTATTAAAAAATTTTTTTTATCAAATACCAACTTTATTTCGATTCAGTATCGAAGATGAAGGTCGATTTTTTTTTGTGTATCATCCTGAAACACGTTCACATACCCCGAGAGATAGGAAGGCATACGTCCCGTGGGTTTACATCTGCATGCACAAGCGCAAAAGTGATACGGATGCTCGAAAAGGAAGACGAGGCCAGATATACAAGGGTGTCGGATTGCGGTTGGCCCGGGTCGGGAGTTTTTGAGTTTTTACACTAATTAGTCATCGGGACTCTTCCGACTGTCAAACATGGCCAACCGCCTCATACCCCCCGTTGGGTTCTCTTCCTTCGTTTACTCTCGAGCTCGGTATCACGTGTGCATTTGTATCTTTTCTCCATCCCTTCTTTTTTTTTTTAATATTTTTTCAACGTATAGACATTACGACTGCACAACGACAGATCTATAGTGGCCCTTCCGCACACACTTTTCCTTCCACTTCTCGCGTTCGTGCTCGATGATTAATTCGACTTTTTTTACTCAGTTTTTTTTTTTTTTGAGCTACGCGTCATTGTGAATGTGTGTTTCATTTTCCTGTCGATCTTTTTCAACAATCAGTAAAAATATTTAAATGTACGAAATTTTTCCTTTCAACGATTTTTTCACTTAATTCTCAACCCGAAAAATTCATCGGTAATTGAAAAAAAAAGACAAAAAAATACTGATTTGTCGATTGACTTGGAAAATAATTCCGAGCTGTTTCAACCCTTCGAGTGCACACGTCCTATAAGTACATGTTGGGTCAATCTGACCCAAGGCATTTTTCATACCGGTGTATTCCGGTAAATATGCACTTTTTGTTTTGTTTTTTTTGTCGGAGACGTTTTCGTAGCAAATTATCCATATTTTATGGGCCTTGATTTATTTTTTGACGAAAACGAAAATTACATGCTAAAACGTTCGTTGCCATTAAATGCGAAATAATTGGTGACAGAAAATTGTTGGGGTCAAAATGACCCAGTATGCATTTGAAGAGTTAATCCATGAAAACTTCGAAAAACACGATTCTTGCTGATTCTGTATTTCGTGCTCGACGTCATTGAAAATATGAATTAAAAAAATATCCTGTCGATTCCGTCTGATTTCAGATAATTCTAAATTCGATGCACAGGTATCAGCCGCGTTGTCACGTGGTCGTAGCGCCATCGCCACCAGGCTCTGGTCCCGATCCACGCACAGAAAACTTCAAAACGTTTTCGTTCGCTGAAACGCGTTTCACCGCAGTGACCGCTTATCAAAATCATCGTATAACGCAATTAAAGATCGCGAGTAATCCATTTGCAAAAGGTTTTCGCGATTGTGAGCCCGACGACTGCGAAGCCCCAAGTTCCTCGGTCGCTCAAAATCCAGCCAAAAGGCCCGCCACCGGGAGTAACAATCCGGTCGTTAGTATCAGCAATTATGCCAACCCAATCAGCGTTTCTAGCGCAACAGGAATGTCGAATATCTCGTCGAGTTTGCCGAACGCTTCACAGGAACAACATCATCATCATCATCGATTCTACGACGGAAATTCAGGGCCTTGGACATATCCAGGACACCACCAAGCTAGTCACGTAAATCCTGGACATTATCAAGTTCACCATTCACATCCGGGTGCTCCGTTATATGGACCACGGTAGTCTTAACATTTTCTCCAAATATTTATCGAAAAATTCATTCAAACTAATCACTCGAACCACTCCAAGCTATTCACGTCAATTTATAAACATTCGAACGGTTCAAATCAGTTGTCGATTGTTTCGGAATGTAGCTACGCTTAAAATACGGTAGCAAATTTTCTTTTCAAATTTTTCAACCAGTTTTATTTTTTATCCGTAACTTTGAGCTCGTACGACGAAAAAGAAGCGAAAAAATTTATTTAAAATAAAAAAACTGCAGCATTATGATACAAATTTGACAACTTGAGGAATTATGGCGAGACCTAAACATGGAAATAATCTACAATTCACTTGAGTATTCATTGAATATTAATGAATCGTGATTAAGTGAAAATAAAGTAAAAATGTTTATAAAAAAAAGAGTTTTCAATATTTGCTCAAAAAAGTTGTTTTTTTTTGTTATCAATTTGATGGAAGTTTTTAGATTATTTATTATCGCGTGAAAAATTTTCTTTCGATTCAATTTTTGTAAATTTTTCACGACGTGAATCGATGCTCGAAATCCCTGTATTGTCTGAATTCGTTCAATCAAATGTTAACCCTTCCAGTGCATACTGGGTCGTTTTCAAATTTTATTTTTCGTCAAAAATTAAATTGGGCCCAAAAAATATGGAAAATTTACTAGAAAAAAACGTCTCGACAAGAAAAAAATAAAAAATGCATATTTAACAAAATACAACGGTCTGAAAAACGCCTTGGGTCAGATTGACCCAAATATACACTTAAAGGATGTGTGCACTCGAAGGGTTTAAAGGAGGAAGATTTCTTTTATTCATTTCATAACAAATAATGTTTTTGCAGTGTCAGAAAAATTTGTAATGTTTGTCAAAGACGAGACCCAAATGAAAACATACGCGGACACTATTTTTATGTGCACAAAGTCCTTGCAGCTCGATCAACGTTGCCAAAGAAAATGATGCCAAATTAAAATCAGCACCGAATGCTTATTTTAAGCGTATGACGAGGAACTAATGAATAGTCATATTTATTGTCAGAACATTATGAAAGAAACTGCGGCGTTTGGATTAAGGTGACAATTATGATACGTAGATTACACAATTTATTTATACGTACGGATAATTACGTAAGATCATTAGGACGATCGATTGTGAATCTTTATCATCGCATCTTTCGAAAATACACCAAGTTTCGATAGAAATTCTTGGAGCTATGGTTCGTCGGCCATAATTACAATGAAGCCATCCTGTAAGTTCTGAATTGTTACATATAAATACAAAATTTTGTCGAATTTATTGTGAAGGCTAATTGAGTAACAAATTCATTGAATTTTCATTATCAAAGTCGAATAATCTTCAAGTGCCTTGAACTCACAGCCACGTGTACAAATTACTCTGAAAGTTGAGCATTTTTGCAATGAGTATCTATTTGAAACAAAATGGGCAAAATGCTCCCGGATATTTGACCGTAAGGACGAAGAACTGAAAATCTACACTTTTAAGTAAATTTGGGATTTTCGTGGCGAACGAAAGCGAAAGAATGAAATTTCTTTGCATAGATCGGTATTTTTTATTTATTGATAAATATTATTTTATTTATAAATGAATTTTAAAAAAAAAAAACACAAAAGGGAAAGCACAGAATAAAATGTTGAACAACTTTTCGCCTTCGTTTATCGATATATTTGGGGAAAAAGAAGAAACAAGAAGATCGGTTATTCGCAGCTGTTGCTTGTCGATCACATTGAGGGAAAAGTATTAATGAAAAAAAAAAAATGCCAAACAACGTGTCTTTTGTGCAAGCAAAGTGGCGAAGGAGACGAAAATCTGTGCTCGCGTTACTCCTTCTCAGATATATATTTATATATACTTACAAATTTGCCTTCGAACGTGTGCTTCTATTTATACGGGGTGTCTCAAATGCCAAACGATCCTAAACGGATCCATCCTCGGTCCAGAAACGCCGAGACGAGCGAATGCAAACGTACCGTGACCAAAACTTCCCCTCAGCCTATGCTAAGTGCCTTAATAAATTATATAGTACAAGAGAAATGTCTGAGAAAAAATAAAAACGAAGCAACGAGCAGAGAGCGAACGGGCGTTTCTGCTTATTCGTTATACGGCGAATGTTTATGTACAGAATGAGCGAGAAAAAGAGAAAGAGAGAGAGCGTGTCAGTGATAGCGCGGCTCTGGGAATTAAACCAAATGAAAATATACCAAACTCAATATGTAGAAATATATTTATTCATAAGAATCAATTGCGTACTCAGTGAAACTTTTTTTTCTTCCTTGTCCCTCTCCCAAAGCTCCCAAACCCATGGAACCTTGTTCGAGTATAGAAATTCAGTACAAATTTCCTCACATCGAGAAATCTGTTTTAGGAAAATATTTTGAAAATTGAACAAACTCCAAATTGTTCGAATTGTTTTTTCTATAATTTCTTCGAAGAGGAAAACCCCGTAATGGCCATTTCTGTTTTTTTAAAATGTGCTAAAAAAATACAGACTTCGATAATCAAAAACGTGCATATCGTCATGTTATGCAAAAAGAAATTTTGTTTTTTTCTGATTTTTAAACAATTCTCCCAACACTGTTTCGCTTGGAACTCAGTCGCCGGTGAAAAGTTTTTTTTGACGTCGACAGTTTGACTAAATCTTGCAAAACAATGCGATAAAATTCGTTAACCTTATCACAGAGTTTTCCATCTTTTTGAACAATGAACACGTCGATGAAATTTGGGAAAAAAAGTGAAACTTTTTGAAAATTATTCTCTCCGGAAAATGAACTTCAAAGACAAGATTCTAGTCAATTGTACGGCCTCAAACAACGATGACTTTTCGGTGGTTGAATTTTATACGAGAGCACGAAATTAACGATGGCGGAATAAAATTGCAAATGTAGATTCTTAACCCTTCGAGTGCACACCTCCCGTAAGTGCATATTGGGTCAATCTGACCCAAGGCGTTTTTCAAATCATTGTATTTCCGTAAATATGCATTTTATCCTTTTTTTTTGTAGAGACGTTTTTTTAAAATAAATTATCCATATTTTATGTTTCTTAATTTATTTTTCGACGAAAACGAAAATTAAGTGCCAAAACATTGGTTGGCACGAAATGTCAAACAATCGGTGACGGAAAATTGTTGGGGTCAGAACGACCCAGTGTGCACTCGCGAAGGGTTAACTGGCGAAGAAAAAATTAGGAGAAAAATTAGAATGTCGTTTGTCGAACGTCGAAGAAAGAAACATGAATTTAAAAACAAGACGAACGGATGTCAAAGAAAGATGAAGAAAAAACGAGATGCTGTGAAAACGACGAGTGTCACAGTTTCTTGAAAAAAGAAGAAGGAAAAAATGGTGAAACGGCGTGTTCAAGATTTCGAATGGGAAGAAACGAAAGGTATGGAAAGCGCGTGAATGAGCGAGACGTATATACGAATAGCTGCAAGAGGAAGTAGAGTGTAGGAAGGAAAAGCAGGCAAGGAAGATACAGTGCTTCGAAGAGGGTCTTCTTGGCGTGGCAGTGATTGATGCGAGCGTCAAGAATGACCCAGTGTAAACATATTAGGCTTCTCTTTTGGAAAGACGACAAGGCTGAACCAACTGAATCGCGCGACTAATACCGCGGTCATCAGCGACACCAGCAGCCTTAATGACTTTTGCCAAATCACTATCTCGTATTAGTGCAAACACGTGCACGTCTATTTCATACAAGATTTACTTGATGAAAAATCCACACCGCCACTTTGCATACAATTTTCGAAATTAACGGTATTGGGAATGGATCCTTAACCGCAATGTGGACTTTGTACCAGTCACTGGCAGTTTACACACAATATTTTGAGTGTAAAAACCTCGAAGAATTACATCGAAGACTTTTGTGTCAACTTTTCTCACTGAATTAAAAAAAAAGAATATATCCAATTCGACGTTTTTGCGACGTACGTTTTTTTACATAAGACAACTCGATGTAAAAGATCGTTAAAAAAATTTTCATTGTGAATGAAAAAAAAAAACACGATTTATCGATCGAACGGGAAAATAATTTCCGAGCCATTTTGATCGTGGAATCGTTTTTTTAAATTTATTCATCGTGACGTCACATTATTGGAAAAGTTTTATATTTTGTTACGTGCATCCCGAAATTGTTATTCAGTTTTTTGAGAAAAATATTTATGGGTTTCCGAGAGCTTTTTATCTTCGAACTTATAAGTATTTAGGTTGCTGAAAAAAGGGGTTTGGAGCTTGCAGAGCTTTTACATCAGAGGAGCGTATAAATGTGTTTAGTGTGTGAAGCGAGCGAGAGGAGGAATCGTTGGCGTGACGGCGCCGGCAGTAAAGCCTCGAATACTCCCATGTACTCGAGTACTATTGCCATCGTATTCTTTCATCTTTGTAAGGTGCACATTGTGCTCACCTAACCGTGCACTTGAACTCTCCGGGTCAGCCGATTTATAGACACTCCCGCATTTTTCCTCTACGACAAAGTTACAAAGGCAAAGGAATAATTAAAAAGCCATGAAAAAATTTACTACGAAAACCAGGCAAACGTGTGGCCCATCAATATTCTTACGATGACGAAAAAAATCGCTAAAAATGTGAAACAATCAACATCAAAGTGAATCTTATTTTCACATGAATCTCATTGTTGAATTTATTTTTTGCCGTTCTTTTAATCCAATGCCATGTCGTTCTTGAGAAGTCACCATTTTTTAAAGAAACTCTAGCAACATTTTTCGGAAATTTAAATCGACGTGTAAAACTGAAGCAAAGTCTTTTTTTTTTTAACTAAATACTTGCACTTTTTCGGTCAGTTTTACTGACAAGAATCATTAATTTCTCCCTTCGAGTGCACTTCTCCTACAAGTGCATATTGGGTCAATCTGACCCAAGGCGTTTTTCAAATCGTTGTATTCCAATAAATATGCATTTTTTGTTTAATTTTTTGTGGAAACGTTTTTTGTAGTGTATTTTCCATATTTTATGGCCCTAAATTTATGTTTTGACGCAAACGAAAGTCAAATTCCAAAACATTCCTTGCCACTAAATGCCAAACAATCCCTAAACCCAATATGCACTCGAAGGCTTGAACGAGATCACTTGGAATTTTTGCAATCGGAGGGAATCCGAACGATGAACAAAGTAAAAATCTTTTCTTTACCAATAAATAAAAAAATGAAGAGAAAAAAATTGACAGCTCAAAAAAATGCCGCAAATTTTTCTTCTTTCGTCTTGTCCTCGTGTTCCGTATAGAACGAATGGCCAAACAAAAGCTCATCGCATTTGGGGGGTCTGGTGTTGCGGTTTTTTCTTTTAACAGAGTGAACAGAGTGAACAGAGTGATCTCTGCCTCTGCACTCTTTGTGTGGTATGTTACGTGCGGTATTACGGATTTTAAGACTTCCACAAACCTCTACAGGCCACCCTCGCTTTCTTTAAGTTCAGGGGTCAGTAAATAATGTCAGGAGGACACCCAAAGACAGAAAAGAAACTGGCGAGAGTCTCACAGCTTTCGAATATCTTCTTACATGTGTAATATATCTATGCAGCTGAGAAATATTTTCGAGAGTTCTAATTTGATGGATTTGAGTTCATCAGAAATTTAAGAAAACGTGGGTCTTCATTTATTTATTTTTTTTTTGATTGAATGTATGAATTTGTGGTTCTTCCACGACAAATAACAATTAAATTTCAACGAAATATCCACCTTTTTCTTTGGCATTCGACCCCATCCCAGAATTCGCATATTGGGTCAATCTGACCCAAGGCGTATTTCAAATAGTTGTATTTCGGTAAATATGCATTTGCGTTTTTTTGTAGCAACGTTTTTTGTAGTGAATAATCCATTTTTTATGGCCCTAAATTTATTTTTAAACGGAAACGAAAATTAAATGCCAAAAGATTTGTTGCGGTTAAATGGCAAACAATCGGTGACAGAAAATTGTTGGGGTCAAAACGACCCAGTATACACTCGAAGGGTTAAATCATTGAAACGTGAGTTACAATACTGACAAAATGCAGAGTATTTTTTGCGGAGATACGGGCTGATCTGTAACGAGCACTGAGAAGCCTCGAGGTGGGAAAAGTCATCAAATCGTACAAATTGAAAATGTAGCCAGCGGAAAATCATAGTTATGAAAAATTGTCGCCCGTCACATATTTTCAAGTTGTATTGTAAAGATTTTTGTTGAACATCCGTTGATTGCTTACTTTTATAGTTGCTGAGGAAATTTTGAAAGTTTTTCTATACGCGTGCAAGAATCTTCAAATTTCCAAATAGAAGTGAACGCGACGTGTCAGAGCCAAAGATACCGAATGAATTTTATTTTTTATTTTCTTCGTTCGCGGATTTCGTTCATTTGACTTGATATTTTTACTTCGTCAAGGAAAAAGATTATTCCTAAAAAATGTTCATATTGGGCACGGTAATTAACCCTTCGAGCGCATACTGGGTCGTTTTGACCCCAACGATGCCGATGTCGCCGATTATTTAGCATTTAATTTTCGTTTTCGTCAAAAAATCAAATTCATTTATCGGAGTACAACGAATTGAGAAACGCCTTGGGTCAGATTGACCCAATATGCAGGTGGTGTGCACTCGAGGGCTTAAAAAAATCTTTTGCTAACAAGTTGCTGTAATTTTTCGAAGCAACAAGTTTGTAATAATTCTATAAACTGATATTTCGAAATTATGAATTGTAAATGAAAATATGATAAAAATTATTTTCCCACGTGGCGGTGTAATTAGTGTGAAAATTCGTGAAAAAAATGGATGAGCAACTCGTTGTATGTAGCGTGGGTGAAGAATAAATAACAGAGAGCGCAGAGATATGGAGGAATGAGGATGGTGACGGTGGGAGAGATCCGGGAGAATTGAGCGAAAAACCATGCGGAGTAAAATGCGGAGGGATCGCGAGGGGGAAGAATAAACGGAGGCAAGCGTAGCGTCGATAAATCTCGGTAATTTTGCAAAATGTGTAGGCTTTTGCAGCACGACACTTGTGTTTTGTTTCCTTGACACTTGGCGCGTTTTCTCGGGGGCATTTTTTTAGAGGAAGGATCAAAGGCCGACAAATGAATCGCAAGAATGAAAATGCATCTTTGCGTGTCGCATTCGGTTGCTCCGAGAGAAACACCCACGCACACATTTCTTCGAGAATGTCAAGATTTTGGTGGTTCGGTTGTGTTAATTTGGAAGTTAGGATTTCCGTAGCAAGAAACATCAACCAAGATCCGAAAGTTCTTCGTGCAAACGTTCTCCCGGTCTCCCACGGGCCGTTAATCCGTCATCGAGCTCACCGCTCCTCGAGGGAATAATATCTATCTAGCATCACACACGCTCAGACTAAACTCGTCTCCGTGCCACGTTTCTCTCCTGCTTTCCTTCTCACGCGTCACTTCGTATATATACACATGAATATACAAATTTCAATGTTGGGTGTGTATATATATATATATGTACATTATACAGGGTGTCCGATCATCGATTGTCATCCGCGTGAGCTTAATTCCAAGAGCGAAATATTCATGCTGACGAACGTTTCGCTGATTATATGATTGCAACGAGAATTCTGTTGAAACGACTGGAGATAGAGCAGAAAAGTATGAGACCAATATTGTAGAGCGTAAAATTTCCTACAAAAAAGCCCTCGACAGGATCGTTCTATCTTCGATATTTTAGGCGTGAACCCGGATAAAAAATAAACCGTAAATCTACTCGTTCCACCGAGCGGGAACCACGTCCATTTTCTAGCCATTCTCACAGCCAAGCTATGAGTTACTCGAAGTTATGGTCAGGAGCTTTTTTGTAGGCAATTCTACGATCTACAAGATTGGTCCCATGTATTTTTTCAGTATCTCTGACCGTTTTGACGGGGGGAATCGTTTTGTCATTTCTTATTCACAATTTCCTCATCAGCAGCGAATTTTTTGAACAAAAAGCTGTAAAATTTATCATCGCTGTGTATCCTGGCCTGAATTGAAATTTATCTTGATAATAATCTTCAGACGGACACCCTGTACATGCAGATTTAGACCACTCGTTGTATATTTATATCGAGAATCGTGTATATAAATGTATAGAGACCGTAAGAAAATATGGACTGTACTAGAATCGCTAAGTTTTCGTAGAAGCCCCGCATGTAGGCGAGCTTTCGCTGGGATCTTCAAATCATCGCGCAAACACAATTAAAACTCGAGTTATACATTATTTGCGTCTATATATCCCAGGCCAAAATGATCAAGAGGTACGTTTCTCAGAAACTCGTGCCATTTGGGTTTCACCCAGAATTCAAGATTAACTAATGAGCAATTAATTAATTTCCAACAAATTTGTTATTCTTGTCGAATCAAAATTTACATTTCGAACGTTCCTGACGCGATTTTTAAGAAAACGTTTTTGGAGCTCTTTTCTTTCTCTGTTCGGTAAAGATTTCGAATCATCTGAGAATCAGTTTGTTTTTTTTTTTTTTTTTTTTTTTTTTTAATATTTAGAATTGCAGTTTCGAGTCGTTTGCACTCGCGCGTGTATCAGTGTCGAGGTAACTAAACGTCTCATAGGATCCGGTGGTCCTTTTTCAAGCACGTTTTCGTTGACAACGATGCGACGGAACGAGAGGAGAAAAAAAAAACAAATGCGATACTATTTAGTCGGAAATATGCGATAAAGCTCATATTTTCATTGACGTGAAAATTTCATCACGTGGCGTTACGACCGCCTGGCAGTTTTCTTCATGTCCCATATTTGCGATGGAAACGCGAGCGATTTATACGAAAAGAGGAAAAAGAGTTCTCGGGTTTCAAAGAGCGATGGTTCCGGTCCATGGGAAAAGTAATGGCCAAAACTCTGCGGGATAAGAGTCCCGAGAGTTTTGTTACTCCGGATGACAACTCGGCTACTGCTCCGTGGCGAACGTTCGAGCATAAGCTGCTCGGAAACTCCTCGAAGAAGCGCTTCCTAACTCAAGCATATATCCTCAAAAAGCTGGTGTTAACAAACGCCCTTACGAGCAGGGAGCTGCCCAAATTTTCATACAAATGATTAAGAGTGAGAAAGTCAAAGAATCAGTGACAGAAAGAGCGAGCGAGAAAATCAGAAGAGTCAAGGCACAGCCGGAGTAAACTCGTTCCTTGCTCGAATATGGCGGCAATGACAGATTTACAGATTCCAGCCACTGAGCAACTACTTTTACGCCGAGATTCTTAAAACTTTCAGGCGCGTTTATACACCCGAACGTTCGGAAGGTCTCGAGCGCTCGTATTTTCATTTTGACTGAAATCCGACGTGGTATGAATAGAGTCGTTCGAAGAGAAAATTTTGTTCGAAATGATTTTTACCTTCTGCACTATTTTAATCCTCCATAGACGCAGTAACATTAGCGTCTCTTCCTAGACACACATGGGTCTGGGGCGTCCTACCGTTTTTTACTGTACTCGGACTCGTTTAAAAAATCTGATAAAATTCAGGAAAGTAGTTTTCAATCTATAGAAAGAGAGGCTGCACTGGGTGATGAATAAAAATTATTTTTTATTATTGTTATTTAATGGTAATCGATACGAAAAACGAGAAATTCACGATATTCGCTGAATGGTCTGGACACCCCTGACCCATGTGTGTCTACGGAGGGTTAAGCAGTTCAGCAATTAATGAAAAAGTGCATTTTAAACTTCAATAATAAATCCATGAGCAAAAGGCACCGAAAACAGAATTTTATAGTGCAATTCTATTTTTTCTTTTTTTTTGCACGAAACGTATATTTGGACAAAGAAAAAAAGGGTTTTGGGAATCAGACTGCGGAGACTGGAGCGGACGAAGAAAATCGAGGACAAAAAACACAAAACGGACTGGAAATTTTTAACGAACGCGATGCATAATTCCAAATTTGCTCTGCCAGCTAAATCCAATTTTAGGATAAACTAGTTTAGCCTGTTCGACACCAGTAGCTGGCAGTTCGAAATTTCCGATAAAATGAAAACGAAATCTCCATGTCTTGCTTCTTTTGTTGATATCGAAGAATTTCCTTATTCAATCACTTTTTTCCTCGTTTTTTTTTCAAAATCGAACATACTTCCAATTTTCGAGATCCTAACAAACGCGCAATCGTTTGTCGGTTACGATTTTATAATTAGAACGTTTTTGTCGTATATTTGTCTATTGGGAAGTTGGCCGTTTTTTTTTTTTTTAAACACAAAATCCTTCAATTTTTAGGAGCTCGATCGAAGCGCATTCGTTTGTCGGTTTCAAATTTCATAATTAAAACGATTGTCGGATAATTATTGATTAGAAACACGAAAAACAAAATTCGTGCATAGTTGGCCGACTTTTTTCAAAATTGAAAATTCCTCAAATTTCTTTCCTAAGATGATGGATCAGTCAAATAAAAAAATTAATCACAAAACGCAGGATGATGGCAAAAATTCACTGACAGGGACTTTTTTTGTTGCTGAAACCGTGTCGGAAATATTCAATTTCGAAAATTGCAGCTATCTCTCTCGCACTCACATTGCGAGATAGCGACTGATCCATCACCTTAATTTTGGAACGTTGGCGTTTAAATACTCAGAGATACCGCGTGGTATATGGCAAATCCACATTCTCACTTTTATTTTGGAGCCTTACGTCTGTGAAAAGAGAAAAAAGTTGGAGGACAAAGAGCGGTTAAGGGAGGAGGGAAAAGAGTTAGCGAGTGAAGTGCAGGGTCGAGGGGAATGGCCTCGCACCATGCGTTCACGTCAAATCGCACCTCTGCTGTTTATGTTTTATTCCACAAGCATGAAAGAAGCTCTTTCCCCTCCCGCGACTGCCCTGTGCGCACATGGAGAGTGCTCGAGGCACAAAACTCTACGAAAACTTTCATCGGCCTGAGTTATTAAATCTCAAATCCTTGAGTCACTCGAAATTGCGAACCTTTGAAGACTCCGATGCTAAATTATTTTTCGTTCTGCAAAGCCAAACTTTACTCGTCACTCTCTCTTGCGATAGACGCTCACGCTTCGATTCACGATAATATTTTCTTTGTGAACTCAGAGCTCTATTGATCCTCCAATGAAAAATCTAACGAATCAAGTAATCGAGTCCACGGCCAGTTTTTAATGATGAATAATCGATTTTCCGTACGAATTGCAGAAATTTCGATCCTTTTAGACACGGAACAAAATACTTTCGACCACACTTCGAACTTCATTCCGTAATATCGAGAATTTAAACCGCGCGATTGAAAACGATCGAATTCCTTTGGAATATTTCACTGGAAAATTTCAACCAAAATTCGGACGAATTTCTACAAATTTTCATAGAAATATTAATAATAATAACGACAATAATAATGAACGATTTTTTTTATCATCAGCGTTTCTGTTTATAAATTAACACAGATCGAAAAAAACGAATCATCGCGCTGTTGCATCGAAATTGCTTCAAAATTACGGGTTGGACTTGAAAAATGTCAAGCCTCTGGACATTTTTTGAGATTAATAAACATGCATCACTTATAATTATTCATTTATCAACTCGAACGTTCGTCATTTAGTAATTATTGTGACCATAAACACTCGTTCACCGAGAGCCACTTCACCTTAACCTCCAAATATTTGGTGCCTCAAACGGAAGAAATGCGTGTACATCGGGCGACTGAATGAAAAATACTTTTACGAGAAAGGAAGAAGGAAGACATCAATCAACACGTTTGATCGCGGCCTCTGTAGAGAATTGTAGTTTGAGAGAAGTGAAGACAGACATTGACCGGGAATGAGATGGCTGGGTCCCGAGAAGAAGTTTACCTTAACTCGATGTAAACATAGAGCAGGGCAGCAGGGTTAAGGGAGATCGATCTATATACACGCGAGTTACTTACGCGTATATTCACTGGGCGGCGTTCGCGTAATTTTCGACGCCATGGTTCACATGGTTGACAAACAGTCGTAACGCGGACGCTTCTCTTCGTTACTTAGCAACTTTTCCAATTTCTATCTTGGGTCCAATATAAATTTTTTCATCGGAATTTAGATTCAGAAATTAGTTTAAAAATTTGTTCGCTATTTTTGCCAAACGTTTCACCAGTTTCCTCAATGACGAAATTATAGGGTCGAAATCAGAAGAAAAAAAAAATTCTGTCTCGTCAAAAATAAAAGGAAATGTTTTACCTGCACAAAAATTTCCAAAATTCCGTTTTCAGGTTAGATTATTTCATCATTTTTTTCGCCACGATACGCTGGTTCGAAAAAAAAGTTTTCAATCGATTTCTTTTCGATTTAAATCAGTGTCAAAAATACTAGAAAACATTGCAAAACCATTCGCCTATCATTCACTATCGATTCTTGTGTTTTTTCACTCGGCGAAGGATCATACGAAAGGCATGAACATATTTATGAGTATTTTGTAATCTCGACGTGCAGACAGCATCGCTTTATCGAGTAGGTATCGTTCGGATGACCGAAAAACTCTAATAAGAAAATGAAATTTCCCTGGCTCGTCTGGCACTGTTTTTGCTTGGCCGTTGTGAAGTCGGCACGAAGATCCTATGTCGCCGCTGGAATCCTCATATGTCTTTCAACGAGACGCCCCGACGAGCACACCAGGTTATTCGTACGAGGGACGCACACAGAGTACGCCAGTACGCGATCAAACCTCGTGACTTTCGCATGCAGATTTAACGATATCTCTGTCTCATCATTCTTTCTTCATCTCACTCGCACTCTCTAATATTCGTTCTCCGTTGTATTTTGTATGGCTTGTATTTCAGCGTCTCTAGAACCTCGACCGAAATAATCAACTCACGACGAGGAACCAAGCAAAAATTTGTCCTGACAAAATAGAAATTGTTTTCTATTTTCCGATTTTCGAAAAATATATTTTTAACTATTGGCATAAAGTAAAAGAAGCAAGTTGTCAAAATTTCGGAATAATACGTTTTGACCGGCAATAGAGCGGAACGTGTGAGATGGATGAAAAAATATTATGCACGTGGAACATATCATCACCGAGGTTATTCTCCCCGCTGAAGCGTTGTCCTTATTACTTTCATTTTTAATCGGAGCCCGTACACGAAAACACTACGAAACGATTATTGTTACTTTATTTTCAACGTATTATTCCGGATTCGAGATATTTCCCATCAAATGGTGCACACTGCACAGTTCTACAAAAGTTCGATGCGTCGCGACGATACAGATTTTTCCCGGTTCTCGGTCACAGAAAAACAACACGAAGAAGTACACTGCAGTTTGTCAAAAAAAAACTATGATTTTAATCGCGCGTACACTTTGGGTGTGGAGAACATTATTGACTCGACTTTAGAACGATATCATTTCAAATAGCGATTATGCTGTAACATTTTCTAAAAAATGTTCCATTGCTCACGATACACGAAAACCTCGTCGTCAGAAACAAAATGTAAGTGCCTGAAAAAGTCATTTGAACGACAAAGCGAGTTTCAATGGAATTCGCACTCGGCTATTCGTTAAATCTGTTGGAAAGTCAAGTTGAGTCAATACTGTGAGTGATTATTATTTTTTAATTAGAGCTGAATTGAAATTAGGGACATTACGATTTTCACGAAGGAAAGTGAATATTATTTTTGCCATTACGAAGTAACAGTTTCTTATTATACCGATGGATGGTATTTTTTATGAAGGTCGGTAAAAGAGATTTCAAAAATTTGCTCGGCAGTCAGACTGTACAGTAAACACTCCGTCACTGTAATATTTTCGTTCTGCGGTCTCACAGTCTGAACACAGCCATAAATTGTACCGATAATTTATTTTATTACAAAACGGATACGAGCTTGCAAGATTTATTCAATAATATTGATGCAGTGAATATTGATTCATAGAAAAAAATTGGGAATCAATCGAAGCTACAGAGCTTCGGTCATTTAAGTTATTTAACCGCTGGCAAGCCCCCCGTGCTCACTCGGGCGCGGGCCTAATCCAATCACTGCTACACGTCAAATTAGTCAAGTGTCACCATTTCACGCGTGCATCATAACCTCAAAAAAAACTCACAACAAACGTACGTTATATGAGACGCATTTTCTCATAAAAATTGAAACTAAAATAATTTGATATCGACATTCATAATAAAACAGTGAACTTATACGACAAAGTAAAAAAAAACAGCGAGATATTGAAAAAATAGAAACTACGGCGTGAGTAACCTTACCACACAGTCAAATATTTTGCGCAATAATAACATTTCGCATCATTTTATTTGATCGAATAATCGCGAAATATTACTTTCCATAAAACTCCGATTAATACGAATATTCGATCGATTAAATAAACATAACGAAAATGAAGTGAATGGGATAGAAGATTCCACTTTTTACACGCACATTCGCGTGATTATTGATGAACCACTTTGTCGTCATCGAACTGCTTGATTTCCAAGCCAAAGTAAAAAAATAATATCATCCTTGAATATTTTGTCAATTATCGTGCATCGAATCTGAAGAAATTCCAAAAAAATGTGTTCTCCTATGGATACTCCGTGCTCTCGAGCACTGGAGACGGCAAAAAACATGAAAGAGTTGGCGATTTTCAAAAAACCGAACGGCGTCGCGCGCCGTGCGCTTATTAGAAGGCCAAAAATTCTCGACGAGGAAACATACATAGAAAGAATGGGCAAAATAATACAGAGAGACTTTTTCCCACACTTGGAAAAGCTGAGAGCGCAAAACGATTATTTAGACGCATTGGAGCAGAACAATGCGGAGAAAATGAGAGAGTTGTACGCGAAATACAGTTCGGGACGTCCGGCAACGGAGCGAGCTGCCAGTCCAGCGACTTTTGAAACTCCACTAAGAGAAACAAGCGCCGATTTGGGTTCGGCTCGGTCCAATCTCACAACGAAATCCAACAAAGAAAGCGAATCCGGCAAAGAAAGCAAAGACGACGATCATACCGGCCTGGACGTTTATCTCACCAATCACACCAGCGAGGACAACGTTAGCTTCGAAGAAATCATGGTGGAGACTGAGAAGCGACGCCGGATAAAATACGCTTGGCTCTATGAAGCAGAGGAAAAAGCAAAAGCTCTGGAAGCTTCGAAAGAAGCTTTAGCCATCGAAAACAATACTCAAAGTACAAGGCCTCTGGCGCTCGATGGTTGGAAATACAAAACCAAGAATTATATTATGTACGTTCCGGACGGGGTCGAATTGACCCCTGAGGAGCAAATCGACATGGCCAAAAAGAAGCAGGAAGTCGTACACGACAACACACGGCTAACGGTCAATCCGTTCAACGAACGACAAAACAGCCAGACTATCACAGAGTTAGCCAAAAGCCAGTCCAAAGCTAACGACGGTAAAATCGGTGTCGATGGAAAAGAAGTCGTAAAAAATCCTCTTCCGACGGTTAATGGCTTTGGCTTTGTCGCTACAACACCCAGCCCTAGACCCGGGGAATGCGAGAGTCCTCTCATGACTTGGGGACAAATCGAAGGCACACCTTTCAGACTGGACGGCGGGGATACTCCGCTCCTCAAAACTAGTCAAGGACCTTCTTTCAGGATGGCTGAACCTCCCAAGCGGGAAAAAATCGCTTTGCAATTGGCGGAGAAAGCTGGAGAACGACACAGAGACAGAAAAAACAAAGCCCTCGAAGCTGCCAGGAGGTCACTTGCCTCGTAAGTGTCTCGGAATATTTTTCTCTGTTACAAAAATAAATTTTCCTACAATCACTATTTTCCTAACGTCACGCGATTAAATACGATCTTGTGAAAAATTATGGGCCAGAAAAATCTTAATCCACTTCCAAGTCTGGGCCAGAAGATACTTTCGTAGTTGCGTAAACCAGGAACATTTAGGGCTTGCTCTATTTTTCCTATTCTCGTTTCACTGTCGCCCAATTTTTTTCATTTTGACGATCGGTCGATGAGTTATCGTCTCGCTTGCTATCGAACTCTGACCGTCTTTGCCCGAGGAAATAAATAAACGTTCCATTAAAAAGTGACGATATTGAAGTTTGCACATCGTTGGAGCTGAACGAAAAATATTCTATCCGTCCACCAATCTTTTTATTTCTGGAATCGCCTCAATTTTTCTTTGACATTCAGTTTTTTCTTTCAAATAATTGTCATCGACGTACACTGCATCTTAATTTTTGGCCCTGCCTCCATCAAACTTCAACATCATAAAAAATTCGAGATTTCACAAATTTTGTTCAATTCAAGAAATCCCGGACGAGAAAATTTTACACATAAAGTTTCCACAGGAAATGGTCAAAAGACTGATAGAAGATAGTGACCAACAAGTCGTTCGATTGCAAATTGGATTTTTACTGAAAAAAAACGTTTTTTTAAATATTTTAGTCCATCGCCGAGGAATCTTTCGTCGATCGACCGACTCAGTACGATGTCACCAGCAGCTCGGAGGCTGGCAACTCAAAAGCTCAAAATAGTTGGTAGCACACCAAGTCCGAGGCGGCGAGTAGCGTCGAAAACTCCATCGATAGGTGTCAAAACTCCAACATCATCGAGGCTGGGTACACCGGGAGGTACACCTCGTAGTTCAGGCACGGACGAAGCTTCGAGATCGAGAGGAATCGTTCTCACCGACAATCTCCTAAATTTGCCACTTCAACGACAAAGAGCATCGGACTTTTTCGACAACTAAACGGAGCTCGAGCTCGTCTGACGCGATTGGAATTTTCGTCAAGATATTGAAGTTTGCATCCATGGAATTCCACAAAATTTTGTGTCGAACTTTCCATCGTTCGAACGCAACGAAATTTCGCCATTTTTTTCAAAGCACAGCTCCAAATTTTCCCGCAGTCTTCGTTCACGACAATTCGCCAATTTTCTTCCTCATTCGGAAACTCTGCCTCCCAGACCGATTGAGCTAAATTCAAAAGTTACAAAATTCATGGAGAAAAATACTCTCGTTGCATTCCAACGAGGCAAACTTCAATACAATCAGATTTTTTAGTTCATTGTCGTCAATCTGGTGCCAGTTGGTATAAAAAATTTCATAATTCATGAAAAAATAAAAGAAAAAAATTTAAAAAAAAGCAGAAATCGAACATTTCAAACTTGCATTGTCCGATTGGAGCGACGTCAATTTCACACTTTGATTTTTCTTTTGTAAATACTCAACATCATAGCTCGTATAAGTGAATCCGTAACTTTACGTCTTTAAATTTTCCAACGATATTCTTTTAGATTGTAAAACAAAATTTATACCGTAGAAATTCGCATTTACTAAGAACTTCAAAGAGAAAATTGATACAATGTTCGTTAGCTATGAACGAATGGTCATGAGAGGCGATCGAAAAAACTTATTTTTGCTCTAATTAAGAAGTTGCACAGAAGCAGGAGTCGTACGAAAAGTCGTCAAAATTAATTTGCCTCTTCGACTCGTTATCATCGAAGGAAAAATCAACAATTTTCGACATAATTATCGAGTGCTTCAATAAATATCGATCAATCACGATTTTCTGGTTACACAATCGTTCGAAAACTTTGAACGCTCGTTTCTTTGGTCCCAATCTTCCGTTTCCTCCATTAACCCTTCCAGTGCACACTTATAAGTGCATACTGGGTCAATCTGACCCAAGACGTTTTTCAAATCGTTTCATTCCGGTAAATATGCATTTTTTGTTTTTGCTTCCTCATAAAGGAAACTATGTGACGGTGAAAATTTGTCTTTTTCTGGTTTTCAATGTCAATGTGCTTAAAATGTCCAAAAACATCGAAAAATCATATTTAGAAAAAATTTCCGGATGTGTGACGTTTATTACGCGAGAACGGTTGGAGCTACAGGGCTCCCGCTTTGCACAGATGTTAATCTATACCAGCTCTTCGTTCTCTGAGAATTTTGTCGGAATTGCTAAAAACTACGAATTCTACGACATTTTGAAATTTTCAAAAACGATTTTTTGTAGTAATGAAAATAAAATCTCAAAAAATTCGGTGCCATTAAATGCCAAACAATCGGTGACAGGAAATTGTCGGAAGAAAACTCTTCGGACTCGAGCGAATGTTTTCCAAGAAACTAATCGAACGATCTGCATAAATTATTTTTTTTTTTTTTTTTTACAAATAATTTTTCATCTCAGGAATTTCATCTTTAAAGTGATGAATATTGGAATTTTGAAAAAATGTTTTTTATCGAAATTATTGATTATGAAATTTCGAATATTTTTTCCAAAACCAAGGGAGAAAAAATCGAAACGTTATTCCGATCTTTTCATTGAATCGATTAACAGTCCGCGCAACCAGTTTCAACTTTCGGTATTAATCAACAAAACAAAAACGTAAGAGAACAAGAAAAAGTTACTTCATCCCGTGGTTTGGAAATTTGTGTTCTTTTCCTGTTTGCTGCGCACTTCCGACACGTCGAGCCGAGAAATTTGTCAAACCAACGGAAATGAATTTTAAATCATTCCGTAAACCGAAAGATCCGTCACGACGTACTCATTCCTGAGGCACTCAATCGCGCTGATATCAACTGTTTACAAAGTTAACGACTCCTATATCCACAATAAGCCGTCGAGCCAAAAAAAAAAAAAGTTGGAGAGCAAAGGAAAAATACACATCACTCACGCCTGCATAAATGATGGGCACGATATTTCGATGAATAGAAAAAAATCATACCGTCGTCGGTTTCCTCGATTCCAACGAATGGACCTCGAGCTCGATCCGTAGAAATTGCGAATATGTCTGAATGTTTTTTTTTTTTTCCCACGACTGCGACTATTTGGAAGAAAAAAATTACTGAGGTGCGTGTTTTCTGGGATCGAAAGAATCAAGTCGTTGATTTTTGAAAAATGGTCGTGCAGAAATATCTCGAGATGCAATAGATCCAGATAAATATATAGAGACTGGGATATGATTCGGGAAAAGGAAGTCGCAGCTTTTGTGCTCCGCACGTGGTGAATGTTATCCGTACCCTCGTAAACATAACTCTAACTTTCTGCCTCTCTTTCTCTAGCTCTTCTTTCGTGTGTGCATGGATTCTTGAGAGTCGAGAAGAGCCGGAGGAGCTCGTATAATTCAATTCCATGCAGGAGGGATGTGTGCATTTCCTCTCTCCGGAAAGGCTCAGCTCGCTTTGCACCAACACATTTTATGTACGCATAGACGTTAGTGCATGGATTTATGTTACGTGCCCATGGAGTCGTGACTCTTTTATAGCTCGAGCTAATTTATCGGTTCTCCTCTTTCCCCACTTTAAACTTTAGATCGAGGCTGTCGTCGACTCGTAAAGAAAACCCAGCTGGCAAAATTTCAAAACTCACGCATGTACACTAATTCTTTCCAAGCTACAAATTGCTCGAGAACAAACCTTTTCGAAGGAATCTTCATAATTGCACGTATGCCGAGATTAAAAAAAAGTTTTGAGAATTTTTAAATCCTCGGACGAGGAAATTATTAACCCTCCGAGTGCACAAATCCTATAAGTGCATATTGGGTCAATCTGACCCGAGGCGTTTTTCAAATCGTTGTATTCCGGTAAATATGCATTTTCTGTTTTATTTTTTCGATACGCTTTTTGCAGTAAATTATCCATACTTCATGTCCCTAATTTTTTTTTTTACGAAAACAAAAATTAAATGCCAAAACATTTGTTGCCATTAAATGCCAAACAATCGGTGACAAAAAATTGTGAGCCAATTTGTTTTTTCACAATTCTCATTAAAGCACGCGATGTTCTCATTTTTTTTTTTCACCAGAACGTTACGTTGATTTTAGTATTTATAGTGACGAAAAATTATGACCATCCTCGAGGAGCATTGTTTTTTCTATTGGAACTCTACGCCAGGGTGTTTATCGACACAATATCGAGAAGTCGTAGAAAAAGGTAATTGAGTTTTGCTGACTGTGTTTACAATCGTTGCGACATTGATGATTTCCATGCAGGTGGACGAGAGCTCCCTTTTGTTGTTGAAAAATTCGGTTTCGTAAGTTTAATTAGAAATTGAGCAAAATTAACGAGGACTTGGTTGCATGTGTCACTTACAGACTATTTGTAGAAAGAGATGGCGAATTGTTGTCGTTAGATGTCACGTTTCCTAGTGCCCAATATTTGATTATGCTCCTCGAGAACGAGGGATATATAAGAAGGTGATTACGAATCTATGACACAGTTGAATTACGATTCATCAAAATGAGACCGGCGAATTGTTTTTTGAAATATCTCGTAGCGATATCTCTGGTTACGGGGTGGATCGGTTGTCAGGCATATCCCGAGCACGATCGGTTAATTGAAAAGAAACGTGAAACGTTAAAGACCAATGTCATCGACGCGACTGAAAAACCGTGTGAAAAACTCCCCCTGGAAATGGAAAAGCTCGACGACAAAGAGACATCGAAAAAACCACGATCGAACGTAAAGAACGAGGAGACGAAACAGCATGACGAAACGTCAACCCAGGTAATCAACAAATTTTCGAGTTTTTTTTTTTTAAATTCAACAAATATTTTCACAGCTTACCAGGTTTACGAAAAAAAAATTAAAAAATTCATTAAAACCCTTCGTGTGCATACTGGGTCGTTTTGACCCCAATTCGATTCCTGACAGACAGCTTCATAAAAAATGAAATTTACTGAGTTTTGAAAAACCAACCGATCCCAAAATTTAACCTTCGAATGCGCACTGGGTCATTTTGACCCCAACAATTTTCTGTTATCGAACGTTTGGCATTTAATGGCAACGAATGTTCTGGCATTTAATTTTCGCCAAAAAATAAATTGAGGCCCATAAAATATGGATTATTTACTGTAAATAACGTTTCCACAAAAAATTGCATATTCACCGGAATACAACGAATTGAAAAACGACCTGGGTCAGATTGACCCAACATGCATTTTAAGGGGGTGTGCTCTCGAAGGGTTAATAAACTTGCCTGGACATCGAAAAAGCGTAGTGCGGAGTCACCGCATTAAAAAAAATTGTACAGAATTTTTTTATACACTTTTGTACTTTTCGTTCAATTAAAGAAAAAATAAAATAAAAAAAAAATTTGTAATATCTCGTTTCCAAGGTGTTGGAGAGACCAGCTCGAAATTCACGACTTTTCCAACATCGATCGAACAAGAACGAGGATAGCGACGATTCCATAATTAGACATTTGGACAGGCATTTTCCTTCGGGTTCGAAATCTCCACTACTGGGTTTGAGTGGACACGTCGAAAAAGCAAAAATCAGCGAAATGTACGATCAAGAGGAAAAGCGACACTTTAGAAACGAGTTGACCGAGTTTATTCAGAATATGCTCGACGACGTGAACATATTGATGAACTTGGCTGGCTCGATATTTACGAATTTGAAGAGTTCGCTGATCAAACAATCGGAAGATGATTGCAGCGATTGTTTGTCGTTGCTGCGTTCGAATTCGCATGATTACGAGGAGACGCAGGAATTGATCTCGGACTTTTTGAAACATGGAACGGCCACCGTGGATCGTTTCGTCAAAGAGCCGTCGCATCTTTGGCACAAAATTAACGAGCTGATTCGATCGGAAGATACGAATCTAAATATCGTTGACTGCGTAACACGAGTCAAGCGAAGATTGTACAAATTACTGGCTCTTGTCCGAGAGTGTGCGAAGCCTCGTGAGGACGTCAAGAGCTTAAGCATTGCGGCTTCGATCAAGGATTTCATATCCGAGTTCGACATGCACAAGTTCGAAAATTTGGACAAGCTTATGACCTACAAATCGGGGTATTCCGCGGGTGGATCGATAATCAGGGACGTATCATCGGGAGCTTCATCGACGAGATTATCAGGAAGAAATTATCGAGCGGTTCCGAGATCTACGAATCTGAGGTCCTCGGGAATTTACGGCGTCGATGACGACGACGCTGAGATTTCGGAAACGCTGGCAGTAGAAATCGAAGCTTTTGAAACTCTCCTCAATTTTCTTCGAAGCGTTCCGACCGTGTTGTCTGAAATTCTCCGTCTAATCAATACGAGCTGTTCTGTCAAATCCGTGGTGAACGGGCATAAGAATCATAAAATAGCTTCGAAGATGTACAGCCGAGAAGGATATCGTTACAAAAACTCGCACGGAACCTCCGCAGCACATTCCGCATCTGGTTATTTCGTCGGCAATCCAAAAAACGTCGATTCTTCCGAATCAACCACGTCCGATTCTTCCTCTGCTCTTGTCCATGACGCTCGTAAGCAACTTTTCAAGTCGTTCAATAGCAAAAAGTCCGAGACATCGGACATGGATGACGATCCCGAAGAATCCAACGAGTCTTCCTTTCGTGACGGAGATTCTTCGGAAACTTCGAAGAAAAGCTCGGACCCTGGATACCTCCAGGTTCGCAACAGGCATTCGAATACCGCAGCTGCAATGAGTCGCCCGTTTTTAACTTTTAACGGAGCCGTGGATGCCGATTCCCAGGAGCAAGAACCAATATTGGGCAAAGCTCATCGTAAACTTTACGATACGCGACCTCACGGGAGCTCATCATTGTCGACCGGATCGTCAGCTGGTTCTTCCTTAAAAAAAATGTTCCTGCCGGACTTTTCAGCTGGCCCTTTCCCTCAGTGCCACTGCATAAACACAATTAGGTACGAGGGACCTGTCACCACTTACGGAGGACCGCAATCCTTCTATTTCGATACGGCAGCAATGAACTCGAACGATTTCAGTGACGACGATTCCGAGGGAGATTGGAAATTCGGTATTTCACGAGATTTTTCCTTACGAGTCCCGATAGATCAAGGTCTCATTTTGCTCGGTTCTGATCCCATCGAATTCGGTGATTATATTGCCCTTGACTTGGACAAGTGCACTCTCATTTCCAAATTAATCGAGGGCTCCAACACCATCGACTTTCAATTATTTGGCTCACCTCTCGTCTTCTTGAAAAGCAACGATCCCTCCATAGGCTCAATATGGGAAATTGCCACTGACCATTTTATCGACGTTGTCGGAAGCAAAACGTTGAATTCACTCCGAAAAAAGTGCCATAAAATTTCTCACTCGTCTACTTCTCGCAGGAATACCTCCTTCCGAAGATCGAAGGCAGCAGAACGCGATTAGGACTTTACGCTTTATTGGTTAATCAATTGTAATCATCCTCGTCATCTAAATAAATACATTGCAAATCTACTCTCTTCTTTATGAGTTCTCTTTGTTCATCGATTGTCATGGTTTTCTTTTTCATTGAGGACTCATGTCTACCCGAAGGAAAAGGATCAGTTTTTTTTCGTGTAACATTTTAAACGTTTCGTGCACACAGAATATGAGAATTTTTCTGGGCATAGTCATTATTGAGGAGTTGCAGGAAATGCCTCGTTGTAAATGTCTCTCAAAATATTACTCAATGAAAAAAATTCGTTTTCCCTTTTGGATTAAGATCGACAGGAAAAAATCGGTCTTTGGCTTTAGGCATTCTTTTAATCCTTCGAGTGCACACATCCTACAAGTGCATCTTGGGTCAATCTGACCCGAAGCGTTTTTCGAATCATCGTATTCCAGTAAATATGCATTTTTTTTTATTTCGTTGCCATTTCATGCCAAGCAATCGGTGACAGAAAATTGTTGGGGTCAAAATGACCCAGTATGCACTCGAAGGGTTAAAGTATATATTGAAAGGTTTTGAAAGCAGTCGAAATGGCAATTATTGGGGAAATGGAGAAGACGACTCGATGCACGACAGACGACGTCGATTCGAAAAAATTCTAGAATTATTTTCAAAATTTGTTCATTTTTTAAAAATCGTAGAAAAAAAATTCCGAGCGAACATAATTTTTCATGTATTAATAAGGAATGCCATGGAAATAATAAATGGAACGAAAAATATGCGATTTATGAAAAGTACAATAAAGTGTAGAGTCTTTGGAATGATTCCCTTTTGTTAAAAATGTGCATTGATCGGTCAGGGGAAGGAATCGAGAGCACAGCAAAGAATGGGCTGATGAAGCAGATTTTTCGTGCTGACTACTTTTAATCGGAAATCCTCGTGGTTAGTTGCAACTTTTCGCCGGGTCTGTTCCTTTAATCGCATCAATCAAATCCGAACCCTCATAGTGTTGCTCGGCAATTCTCAGCTTTCGAAAGTTCTTCTCTCTTTTAATACAAAAATCAAGCTGTAAAAAAATTGGATAATCACCATGAAAAGTCCGCGGGCCTCAATCTTCTTCTGTCTGTTGTTCCTCGTAACGATTATTTTCGGGGATAAAATGGTACAAAGTTTGTCAATGCCCGATTCGAACGAATCGATCGAAATACCGAAGCGAAAACAACGGGCGTACGGAAGTGCCGGAGACTCTTATCAATCGCCACAGCACAGGCCGATATTGGAACTGGTTCTTGGAATCCTCGATACTTTTCACTCGTCGACGAAGGCAGAATTGAGGAGAGCGAAACTTAATCACCGAGGAAATAACAATTTCGAAAACAATCGAATCGAACTTTCGTGATTTCTGTAACGCGAATTAATTTTTCAATTCTTCAACGATATCCATCGCGACGAGCTCATTGGACGGAGTATGATTCAAATTCGTGCGGATGCCATTCACAAAATTTGTACTTGGCTCGTTAGAGCAATATATTTCGATCGATCGTGTCGTCATTCGATGAGAGAACTTTGGAACATCGACCGAACGTGAAAACTTACAACCATATGTATTTTTTTTTCATCGTAACGAGTTTCATTTGAATTTTGACAATAAATTATCGATTCAACTTTTCCATTGGTTGACTGTATTTTATTTTAATTTCACTTCCTATCACAAAATATATTCTACATGAGAACTGAATATTTGTTTCGTTGTCATTATGAAGTTCGGTACTCTTGGAAGGTCACAAAGGTTGCATATCGGAGGAAAATTAACACATTTCATCAAAAGTGATAAAAAAATCGTCACGAACAAATTACACGTCAAGTTATCTCTGGCCTTCGAATGCATGATTCACGGACTTCCGATAATATGGATTAAGATTATGCGTAATTTGACAGACATAAAAATAGTCAAATGTTGAAGTTGAAATGAGTCTCTGTGTTATTATTTATAAATAATATATATTAGGATTTGTCATTTCAGGTCAGGGGAATTTCTTATAGACAGCTTCATAAAAAATGAAATTTATTGAGTTTTAAAAAACTAATCTGTTCACAAAATTCACCCTTCGAGTGCACACTGGGTCGTTTTGACCCCAACAATTTTCTGTTACCGATTGTTTGGCATTTAATGGTAACGAATCTTTCCGAATTTTATTTTTGTTTTCGTCAAAAAATATATTTAGGTCCATCAAATATGGATAGTTTACTACGAAAAATGTTTCCACAAAAAAGAATAAAAAACGCATGTTTACCGGAATACTTCGATTTGAAAAACGCTTCGGGTCAAATTGACCCAAGATGCACTTATAGGAGGTGTGCACTCGACGGTTTAACTTGAAACGTCGATAACTCTGATAAGAGTGACTCTACAGGATCGATCGAAAGTTTCTTTTTTTTTAAGAAAACCATTTTCTCTACAAAATTGTTTTATGAATTTTTTCCTACAAATCAATAGTTTAGACGCTACAGCCGTTTGAATGCAAATTTAGCACGTAAAATTGACTTCTATCATTGGTAGTTACGAAATTATTGGTAATTATGTGGAATCACGACTTTACGACCTTAAAACGAGTGAATTTTTTTTTTTCTAATGTTTTTTATAACTCAGTGATGGTGTAACATGCAGTAATATGGTGGTGGATGATATTTAACACCATAGGAATTAATTAAAACACCATGGACCGGAAATGAATGAAAGAAGGAACAAATTTTTTGCCAATATTTTTTATTGGAGCAGTTTCGAGGTTGAGCCGTGATTCGACAAATTGACCAAATTATTTATTTTCGGAACTTGGTCCAAAGATTCCATTACCGCGAACACCCAATTTACTGTGAGAAATCGCGTGAATAATATTAAAGTGTCAAAATGAGATTCCTGGCGACATGTAAATTTCTGGATTTAATATCCCAAGAGATAAATAGTTTAGAGCGATAAGTAACATTGAGAATATGAAATTGCATATGCGTGAATATCTTGAAGTAGAAGAATATAAAACGAAGCTCAAATGGCATTTCCTTCATTAGCAACAGTCTCGTCCGAACCTTTCGTGTACCATTCTGCAGTGTATTTTCGCCAGTTGGTGAGTTCTGCGAGCCTCTTCATTGAGTTTGTACTTTTGGCTCCTATCAATTTGCAGGAAATAATTTTTTTTCTTCCTGTTCCAGAAGCTTCCGGCTAACGCGCTTGTCAATATGTCTCGTTACTTTTACGTCATCGTTCTCGTCGCTTGCTTCCTGGGTTGCAATGAGGTCAGTGTATTCCTTTTTTTTTTTTTTACTTTAATTCGATAGATAGCTCGAGTTTCTTGAGAAATTAAATCCGAAGAACGACAGATTCGTATAGAAATATTTTTGAAGATCGAATTTTCTGAACCCTGCGTGTGCCTTCGATCAATATAATTCTTTGTGCCTTTGCATGGTGCGAGTAGGCAAACGTGTTATTTGAATGTTCAGTGAGCTGTTATCTTAGTATGTCCAGCGCAGTGAGAATTAAATTAGGAGAACTTTGATCCCTGGGTTATTTTTTTTCTTAGAATGAAAATTTTCATAATTAGAAAATAAAATTCCATACATCTCCGTAAAAATTAACATTCTCAATATTGTCCCTGTTTCTGTTACTGTATCAATCAATTGGCGATTCCAATTAAAACCGTGGGTGCAAAAAGAATTTACCCTTCACAGTTAAGTCAATCGGACAGTTTAGTTTGCTTTGAGCCTTCGAGTGCATACTGGGTCATTTTGACCCCAAACATTTTCAACGAATATTTTGGCATTTAATTTTTGTTTTCGTCGAAAAATCAATTTAGGGCCATAAAATATCGATAATTTACTACAAAAAACGTCTCTACAAAAAAAAAAAAGCATATTTACCGGAATACAACGGTTTGAAAAACGCCTTGGGTCAGGTTGACCCAATATGCACTTATAGCATGTGTGCACTCGAAGGGTTAAGATGTCGCAAAGTCGAATCAAAATTTGTACGATTGAAGATCGTACAAAGGTGACAAATGGGAAAAAACGAAACTCGATATAAAAATATAAAAAATTGCGATATCATTCGCTGTTGATTTCACTACCGCTAGTCGAACGGTGACGCGAAGTAAGAGGCCCTAAATGTACAATCGTATGAACGTTCTAAAGTGGTGTATTATTTTTTAGTATTTCTCGAATAAGTCGTTTTATTTTTTATGGTTGGACTACTGCCCTATGCATTGGTGAGTAAGTTCGACCGCGAACTTATCTTCAGGAGGCCATGGCCCCTGATCGTTTCAGATAATCGGTTCAAAGTTTAAGCTAGAAAATCATTACACGCTCATTGCTTGCCTCTTGATTCCAAGCAAACGTAACGATGAATGAGAGAATCGTTGGAACGTTAATTTAGAATTCGTTGAGAACATGAAATGGTATAACGAGGAATACAAATAAACGAGTCGATTCTTAGCCAATAAGTTCCCATGTAAATTGGCTGACCGGACGTGTTTGAAGTTAATCGAGAACATAGTAATTTCCTTCCGCAAATCAAAATCTCTACCCGGGAAATCATAACCCTCAGTAGACACACGCATGGGTCTGGAGTGTTGCAGCCTATTCAGCGAATGGCGTGAATTTCTCGTTTTTCGTATCGATTACCATTGAATAACAATAATAAAAAATAATTTTTATCCATCACCCGGTGTAGGCTCTCTTTCTATAGATCGAAAACTACTTCCCTGAATTTTTCCAGTTTTTTTAAACGAGTTCAAGTACAGTAAAAAAACGGTAAGACACCCCAGACCCATGTGTGTCTAGGGAGGTGCTCTAATCGTATAGTATGTCTACGGTGGGTTAACAATGAATTTGCTCAAATACGCGACCGACAGCTCGTAAAATCTCATCAGATTTACCCCGCACGTGCGGCTCTTTATAATTTTTCCATTAATTACATCCACACTTGGTTAACGTACAAACGACAATTCCTCTCTGGCTGTTATCCAAGCGTGCCAGGTCACGATGGTGATTCATGAGAAAATTTTTACTCATAACATTAAAACGGAGTTGGAAAATAAATTGCAATTAATTTCCGTTAACAATTGCAGGCTGCCCCGCAATCAGAAACCGCTATGGAATCGTCACCATTCGATAGTTTGTCGAATGCATTAACAAACATGACTCACAATTTTGAACATACATTCGCGAGGGTACTTAGCGTACTGTGCCAAAATCCAATGTTTCAACAACTGATGAATGGAACCAGGACGGTCTTTCGAGATGTCGTTGGAAGTGTCCAACGGGAACTTAATATGTTTATGCAGGTGATGTAATAAATTGCGCAATCGTCGTATTAATTGAACAATAAAAGCTTAGCTGAATGCGCAATCATAGAAGAGAGGAAACGAGTCCTTCCTTTTTTATTGTCTGATAGTAAAAGTTGATCCTGATTTTTTTTCCCATTCCTTTGAATCAATCACTAAAAGCATAATATGTTGAGTTTGGAACTTGAACGAGAATGCTCTCTGGTTCTCGTTTTTGTGAAATCATTTATACCACTAATGAATCGAGTAATTATTATCGAACGGAAATGCGATATTCAATTGACCATTTACACGCAATTACCAATTTTCATATAAAATAATCTTTCTTATGGAATGATGAAAATTGTGACGTGGCTGCTAGTAAAGAAAAAGCTCGAGGGGATCTCTTCAAGCCGCATCCACGAATCGTCTCATCGATAAGAGAAAGAAAAAGTCGAGGTTCTTCGAATTAATTCAGTGCCACATATGTATAGCTTGGACTGTACGAATGCACTATCCTTTCATTTACAAGCTTTGAATATTATTAAAAAGATTTTCATTCGATTCGATGAAATATCGATATCGAAATCTGATGGAGCATCTGGAAACTTTACAGTTCACGTTTTTTCGTCTGCATGCCTTTCGATCACTGATGTTCCTTAACCCTTCGAGTGCACACCTCCTATGAGTGCATATTTTGGGTCAATCTGACCTCAGGCGTTTTTCAAATTATTTTATTTCGGTGAATGTGTATTTTTTGTTTTGTTTTTTTATAGAGACGTTTTTCATAGTAAATTATCCACGGTTTATGGCCCTAAATTAATTTTTTTTACGAAAATGAAAATAAAATGCCAAAAAATTCGTTGCCATTGAATCCTAAACAATCGGTGACAGAAAATTCTTCGGGAAACCTGCATCGAGACAGATGAAAGGTAAGAAAAACTGCGTCATTTTTAACGAACAATTGCTCAACCGATTCATAATCGTCGCGAAATCAAATTCGAACATTTCCAACAAATTCATTGAAGAGTTTCGTTCTTGCGCATGCACTCCGTAAAGATCGATACGCCCGAAAGTTTTTGACTACACGATCTTCATTTTATAGTTTTGATCGATAGCCAAATGTCGAATAATTAAATCAATTACTTCATTTTAATGAATTTTATGTAAAAAAACATTTCGTGCTGATGACGTAATAAAAATGGAAGCAATTCTTCGAGTGCTACGTTCATATTTGTGTTTAGCTCTGACGTGAGATTAAGTTTCAGGAAAGGAATTTTGTAACCTCATGAAAGCTGACGCGACTTCCTGGCAGAAGAATAAATATTGCGAAGTCTTCAGGAAACTTTATGCAAACGATGTGTTTCGATTGTAAATAATATCTGGCAGACTCTCAAAATGATACTTTTAATTAACTTGGGCCTTGAACTCCAAACAAAAATGGCTACAAATGAATATTATTAATTGGTACACACGGTGCGTTTGTGTAAGTCGAGAGAAAGAATTTCTCGTATCATGTTTGCAAGTCTATCGATAAATGTGATGTCGTGCTTGACCCGACGACCTCCGGGTGAGATTATGCGATGATTCCTTGGAATTCACAACTGCGAGGATTGTTGGCTGATGTATAGATTGGCCTGGAGCTTGCAAAAATAAAAAACCACAAGAAACGATGATTTTCGGAGGAATCGTCCATCCATTTTCGTGCAGTACGTTTTTGTCAGAGTCGAAAAAAATGACGTTGTGGTCATCGGTATCAAGAGAAGGGTCACTCGAATCGGGAGGAAAAGAAAAATTTTAGACACACGAAGTTTGAGGAAACTAAAAAATTTGTCAACCTCGCGGATTGCTCCAACGAGCGAAGGCCATTCGACTTGGTAATGCAAGTTTCCAGAGCAGACAAACAGGGTCATGGAACCTGTCAACGCGTGTATTTACGCATTTACACGAAGACGAAAAACAGCCACACGTGTGGAAATCTACGATGACTTTCCATTCGCCCTTTATGTTTTATTGAGCCGATCATTTCTTGTGGTTTTTACATAAACGAAAGACGTTTAACCAAACAGAAATGGAGCCAGAGGGATTCGGAGAGAGAGATAGCAAGCAATGTGACACTTTGCCCCCGGTATTGACGATAAGCATTGCCTATATAAAGGGGAATGATTACGTGATGAGTTTCATCAGTCTGTCCGAACATCCAGTCCTCGAGAGAACTCGTCGTGTATCAGAATATTTTCAACAATTGTCAGACATTCGTAGTTACTCGTATCACGATGATGAGAGCTGTGGGAATCGCGTTGTTTGCGTTAGTGGCTATGGCCGTTGCTTATCCTTCAGGATCTGGAGAATCCCCGGCTGCCCAATCGACTCAGGGAGCTGCTCAGCCCCCTCAGCTCGTCGACCTCATTAACACCGCTCAGCAGAACATCAACAACCTTGGAAAGCAAATTCAAGAACAACTCCACCTTCCCGACCAAGAAACCGTCGTTAATACCATCAAGACACAAAGCACCGATCTCGTAAAGAATGTTCAAACTTATATGACACAAGTCTCCGAGGAGGTCAGTAAATTTCCTATTTTTTAAATCTATTACGAGCAATTATTCGTGGAGGGTTAAACACGTCCTCAGTCCCTACGCTCGTAACAGCTGACACTAATGCTCTCAATTTTATCAAAATGTGATTTGTGAAATAATGACAAAAACAAACTAAAAATAATCAATTTGATGCAATTCGTTATTCAAAAATGCAAAAATTAATTACTATAAAGTTTAACAAATTATAATTATTAATAATTATTGAGAAAAATAATTATAATCTATTATAATTATAATATATAAAAAATGGTAAATTAAAAGATTTCAAATTGCTAATTGCTGCAAGATTCGAAACAAGATGACTGACTAAAATTTTTTATTTCATCGTGTCATAGTCCCTCCAAGAAGCTTTATTGATTCTTTCAAAAGACGGGGATGAAATTTTATAATTATTAATCAAACCTTGGGACGGAATTGGATCAAAATTCGAAAAGGACAAAAACTTGGGAAATTTCGAACTCTCTCCAAGCTGAAAATAACTTTTGCCAACGGAATTACAAATACACGACAAGTTTATCGTTTTGGATAATACGGAAATTATTTTCTTTCAATTTCAACTTCCGTTTTGTTCTTCTTGTTTCGAGGGAGTATTTTTTTTTACTGCCCTCGTTACTGTGGCGATATTATTTTTTACATCCGAAGAATGAGCCATAGTGAATTTGCATTTCGAGGCCAAACCTAAACTTTGATTCAGGTTCGTTCTTCATCCGTCGGAACGGATATTCTGAGGTCCAACAGTCCCGAAAAAATTGAACTTACACTACTTCCTCATACAGGCAATCAGTCATTATGCAGGGACGACGTTCAGTTTCATGTCGTAAATAATCGATAAAAATTTGAATTATTAAGCTGTTGGCCAAAAAATCCCTCTAATTATCGAACATTGATCCAGATTTTCAAAATTTTCGCTACTCACTTATCATCTTCATCGATACTGTTTGGTGCAGAAAACTCGAATATGTTTTTGAACTATGACAATACGATCTTACGACCTTGAGAACTCGGACCGATAAACAACGAATTCTCTTTATATTTTCATGTCACGTTCTCTTTAAATACTACGGTTCCATTATTTGTCAACTCCATTGGTCAGTTCACCCCGTGAGAGTTTGAATTGTTCAAAAGAGAAATGGACTCTAATTTTCAATTTTTATTTCATTAGGCTTAAAGGAGACCAATGAGTGTTTTTTTTTTTATAGAAAACTTCTAATTCTTATGTAATTGTTTTTAACCCTTCGAGTGCATACTGGGTCGTTTTGACCCCAACAATTTTCGGTCACCGATTGTTTGGCATTCGATGGCAGCGAATATTTTGACATTTAATTTTCGTTTTCGTCAAAAAATAAATTTGGGGCCATGAAATATGGATAATTTATTGCAAAAAACGTGTCTACAAAAAAAAAAAAACAAAAACGCATATTTACCGGAATATAACGGTTTGAAAAACGCGTTGGGTCAAATTGACCCAATATGCACTTTTAGGCGGTGTGCACTCGAAGGGTTGAATTTGGACATTACCTTTTGAGCCAAAACCTGATTTTTATGGTTTGTGAATAAATAGAGAGCTCTGTGAACTTTGGAATTATAACGAATCTTCGTTTCAGATCAAGGCCAAGAGCCCCGAACTGGAAAATTTGTGGGCCGACATAAAAAGCAAATTAAGCAAAGCAGTGGACGACATTAATGCTCAAATCCCGAACGCCCAGGAACAAGCTGCTCAGCTCCAAGCCAAGTTCAGCCAAGGTGTGAGCGTTCTCGTGAGCGAATCTGACAAGGCTGCAAAGGCGATCGGTCAAAATTCCGCCAAGGCGCAAGAGGACATTGCCAAATTTACAAAACAGGCTGTTGATATAGCAGTTCAGGCTACGCAAAATCTGAACAACCAGCTTCAAAAACAAGCCTCCACCGCTGCAGCTGCTTAAAAAGTAAACGAAACAACGTGTAGTTCGATCGACCAAATGCTGGTAAATCTCTGTTTCTGCAATTAACACCAAGCTCAGTTGGCCAGTTTCGTAATAACTGTGTGCACCTCATCAAGTGAACGGTCGCACCCCGATATCGAAAACATGTACGAAGTTGCGGATTAATAAAATTTCAACATTTACCAGAATGAACCTTTTAACGTTTTTCATTTCTCTTCAAAATACCATCCAGCACTGAAGTTTTTATCAGATTAACGTCATAATTCGCCCATATTTTTGAATACATCCTATGAGTGCATATTGGGTCAATCTGACCCACGGCGTTTTTCAAATCGATGTATTCGTTTTTTTTTATTGTAAAGATGTGTTTTGTAAAAAAATTATTAATATTTTATGGCCCTAAATTTATTTTTTGACGAAAACGAAAATTAAATGCCAAACAATCGGCGACAGAAAATTGTTGGGGTCAAAACGACCCGGTACGCACTCGAAGGGCTAACCAAAGGCCGTTCCCTCGCTCTGCTTCTTGGGAGCGTTGCCAACGTCAATCAATGGGACTGGATGTTGAAAAAAAAGTCAAAATTCGGTTTCGGTACCTACGGTGAAGTACCATCGAAAATTTCGGCAGTATTTTGAAGATTTTTCGATGAACTTCAAAGTCAACAATCGCTCGAATTTCATTTGGAATTTTCGAACTTGAAAACTCACATATTTACCTCTCTCTGTCCAGAGCGAAAATTAGGAAGAAGAAAGAAATCCGGAGATCCATGAATTTGTTGCAAAATGTAAAAAGGAATATTTATTTACAAAAACGAAATGTCGAATAAAATTCAGCAGTTGTCGTACTCGATGGAATTGGAATCATCGTAAAGAGAAGGATGACAAATGTACACTTTTTTATGACCACCATGAGAATTCGAACGTATATTCAATGCGACGAGAGGGATCCAGTCCGAAACCCATGAAGCCCAATCGGAAACAGAACTCATGGTTTGCGCAGCCAATGCAGCAATTGGGCCGTGGTTCGTTCGGTGACAACTGTGTCTCGAGGACGAGCAACAGTCTGACGGGATCGGTGAAGCACCCACACCCTTCAAAATAACACGAAACATATTTAAAAGGCGTGTAACTGCGATTGCAAGAAAAAAAACGATTTTTTAACAATGGTCCCAACGCTAAAGTTTCAAAAATTAGATTATTTCACTATTTGTTGACATTTGGCCGTTTTACCATTCGCACACTTTTGGCACTTGTCGGAAAAATCGAAATAAAAAGAAAAAAAACTCGTATTCCGTTCGCTGCAATTGCCTCGAATGCAAAAAATTGAAAAAAGAAGAACTGTCGTATTAATAATTTTTCGGTAATTTATATCGATGGAAATAACAATGAGTACCACGCACGAAATTGCAAAGTGAAACAATTAAAATGAACAACACTTTCTTTTAAATGAATTATATTTATTGAGTAGCTGAATTAATGGAGAATAATTAAATAATTAATTACCCAATAATGCGACGAAATGAGAAGCAAGAATGCAAAGAGAAAGTTTGTGGACTGCATTTTCATTTGACAATCGGTTCGTTATCTCAGCTTGATCTGAGAACACTCGCAATCAACTGGCGGATTATATTGGGCGGCACGTGTTTGGGAGTTCATGAAAATATCCGGAAATGCAAACGATTTCCTTTTCGTAAAACGTTTACAAAATATTTCAATGCCAAATGTCAATTAATTATTTATAAAATGAAATTGCATGTACGTCAGAGATAAAGTATTTCTCGAACACCTGAACAATATCGTTGTATCGTTCTTGCAAGAAAGGTCGCATTGTGCATTCATCACACTTGCATATCAATTATTGCAATATATTTTTATTATTTCAAAATTATGTCATATTTCTTCATTTCCGGTTTGAATCGAGGTCGCAGCTTTTTCCTTCTGTTGATATTTATTCTGGTTATTGGTGAAGAGATAATTGCTTACAACCTCGAAATCCTCAAGTATCATCCACCGAATGGGCAGGTTTGACTTTTCCTTTTATAAACGATTTTCACTATTATCTGCGTCGATTTATTTATTAACCCTTCGATCGCACACCTCCTATAAGTGTACATTGGGTCAATCTGACCCCAGACGTTTTTCAAATCGTTGTATTCCGGCAAATATGCATTATTTGTTTTTTTTTTTTATAGAAACGTTTTTTGTAGTAAATCATCTATATTTTATGGCTCTAAATTTATTTTTTGACGAAAAACGAAAATCGAATTCGATGCCATTAAAAACCAAACAATCGGTGGGTGAAAATTGTTGGGGTCAAAACGACCCAGTATGAACTCGCAGGGTTAATTGGTTTTTTTCTATAGACTCACATTGATTCTTCAATCTTTCTTGGTTCATCGGTTAAATAAACAAAATGTTGTTATGAAAAATCTTTTCGGTTTTTTTTCTTCTTATTTCCATGCAAAAACTATGGACGTTTTTCAAAATGCATACAAATTTCGGCGGTTTTTGTTTTCCCTCGAACAAAAAATTCTTATAAATCGCTTTTAATTTGACTCTTCAAATTAGATCGCTGCTTTGAGCAAATATAGAAAAAATTTGTTCGCGTCCCCAATAGTGGAGAATCAACGAGATCACAATAATTTGTACAATAAAAAGTGAATGAAAAATTATTGAGAAACGGAAGAGAAAATGAGATTCCGAGTCTAATTAATGAATCTTAATTTTTTTGTTCAATGTTGCAGGGTAAACAAAGTTATGATTTAGCAGTCGATCGACAATGTAGTCGGAGATGCGTAATGGCGAAGAAACGTACTGACGATTTGAATCGTTTGATGGGTCACAGGAAAAGGTTATTGGCTTACAAACAAAAATGTCGGCACATTGCACAATTACGATTATAACCGAAGCAGCTAAATGATCCTCGTAAAAATGTGTGAAGTAGTGTCGAATAATGAAATTTGCCGATTGAGCATCAAGTCAGCGAATTCGAAACGAGGTCGATTCGAAGTTCACGCAACGAATTTTACTCTGCATCGAAACAGCAAGAACTGCAAGTCGATTTTTTCAATTCGACCCAGGCATCGGATGAAGACCGAGCTTTGTATCGTATGCTCATTTTTCTTTCGCATTTTATTTCTTTCTCGGTGATTAATAAAAGTCACGATCATTTCACAGAAAAGTTCAATATTTCGTTCTTCTCTTTCTTTCTTTTTACAGACAATATCACATTTTGGATTTCCCTACCATGGCTCTTTCATCACGTTTTGTCATCGTCTTCATCTGCGTTATTGTTCTCAAGGTGCGTGAAAACAACTACTATACACCTAATGACAAAAATCATTGCACTCCTAGTTAAGCTTGAATTAAGTTTATTTTTTCAATAAACGAACAACCAAATAAATAAATAAAAAAAAAAAAAAATAAATAAATAAATAAATAAATAAATAAATAAATAAATAAATAAATAAATAAATAAATAAATAAATAAATAAATAAATAAATAAATGAATAAATAAATTAATAATTGAATAAATGAATAATTGAATAAATGAATAAATGAATAAAGGAATAAATTAATAAATGAATGAACGAATAAAAAAAAAAAAATAAAAAAATAAAAAAATAAACAAATCAATAAACAAATCATTAAATAATCGAATGGATAAACAAATAAATAATTAAACTACAATACGAATACATTAAATTTGCATGAAGTAATCACAAAAAAAAACGACTTGCAGGTAACGACCTCATTACCATTGGCTGAATTCACGAGAGACGATGAAAAAACATTGAAAAAAGCAACAGAGCTTTTCGAGTCTAATCCTACGTACATGAGACCGTCGAAAAGATCATCGATGCTGCATGAACCTAAGAGGGAAGAATTGGCATCGGACAGAACTACAAGGATCAACCGTAATTTTGAAAGGATGATTCAATTCGTGAACGTACTCGGACAGATCGATAGTTTTATTAACGACAGACTGAGGAATTTCATCACGAAAATACACGCTGCATACGATATTGACTATTCTGATCGGTTCGGGCGCGGACGTTAAACAAAATATATTTTAAGGGTATCAGTCCTTCACCAATCTCGAAGTTGAACAGTTAACTTTGCAATCATTCCCCTCCTGTTCATGGACCGAAGAATCCACAGCCTTCGCAGACGAAAATTGTAAAAAAGTAGATGGTCGATTGAAAAAAAAATCCATTTGTCTAATTGGCCGAAAAACTCTGTAAAACCTTGAAGATTCTACTCGTGCTGCATTTTTTTTTGTGATACTACAGCGCGAGGCTGTATTCACATATTTCTGTATTTTTATTTTTATTAATCACGAGTCTATTATATTCTGCAGGTCGATTTGTGTCCGTTAGGAATGATGTGCAATTTTTTTTGTGCTTATACTGTGAAAATGATTTTTGTAATATTTATAAAAAAATAAAAAATACTTATAAATTAATAATAAACGTTTCGTTAATATTTCCACTGATCGAGTTTCCTCATGTCGATGACTACAGTGATTGCTTATAGATAAATCGTTTGGTGGTGCATCATTTTTTCAAAAATCAAATTTGAAACATGAGTGTTCCCTTTTTTAATAAAAGATGAAGCAATTCACAAAAATTGTGTTGAAAAAAAGAAACACGCGATCTGCCAGTTAAATGGTAAAAAAATTAAATCTGGATAACACGACGAAATAACTTCGAACCAATAAGAAATTCTAACTAAAGTTTATCCCACTCGGTACGACAATATATCCAATTGAACTCCTGAAGGAGGACTTGGAACAAAAACTAAACGGTAATTCATTAATTACAACCCATTAGTTTATACCAGCTCAGTAAGGTTTGAGGGTTAAAGAATAATAGTTTGTTTGTTACGAAGCTCGTCAGTATGTATAGGCATCCGTGGGTCTCCTTTTAGGTTACGAAACAGCATATATATATATATTGGAATCGCGCCTGTACCATACGTCGGTTTGGTTATCTGAGCAGCTTCGGTTACCGTCTGCTATTCTATTTCATTATATATCTCGTGAGCTTACCGACTGAGCTGCAGTGGACGCGAAAGAAACAGTTGCAAATTCTCGAAGCAAAATTCCCTCACTATGTATTTTCTCCTAATTATTGAAAGAAAAACTCTCAGTCTTTACACAACAGTTCGGAAAATGGGCTTTGGCATTTTTTTAATACCCATCGGTCCATAAGTATTCAATTGCGCGTTTTATGTCAAGCAGAAAAATGGACATCTCGAAAAATAAATGAACAAACAAAAAGTTGCAAATTGAAAAACTACACATTTATTCCACTTTCTATATATAAAAGAAGTCAATGATAATAAACTCAAAATGAGGTGGAGTTGTAAAATTCGCGATACACTTTTGAATGCGCCAATATCGAAATTCACGAGGTTATGTTATTTTTGAGAAAGAAATCCGTTGCTTGGTCATATTTCCAACTGCACGATGATGGGTGAAGTCATTGGGTACAGCTTTGAGCCAATGAGATCGGGACAATCATGCAGACTGCACTTTCGCACACGAGCTTGAATGTCGATAAAACAGACCTCGGGCAGCAAATCCGTGCGCATACAAAATAATAAAATATATATATAATTGTTTGAACATTGAAAAGAAACAATCAGTGTTTTTCGCCATTCCACTATTTTCTTTAATGACACTCGAATTCGGAACAATTATCTTACGAAATTCAGATAGAAAACGACTGACACTCAGAGAGCGGGAAACGATCTGCTTTCCGCCGCTCGGAACCGAACTTGCATGTTGCCATTGGATTCTCGAGCTTCCCTAATCCATTGGACAAGTGATTTTTTACTATATTTACATATTGCTGATATAATTGAATAGCGTACTGTATGGGATTTACATCGTTTAACATATTTTCATCATATTTTGTGAATTGTAGTGCTTATTACCGATCGCTGGTTTCCACTGAGCCGCGTGTACGGTGTGATTGCCCCTTGTCACTCGGTTCGCAATGCCAGGCCAGCAAGAAATGAAAAGAAAGGAAGAGAGAGAGAGCGAGAGAGAAAACAGTCAGCGGGATCGGGCCGATCGGGCGACGTGACTGTGTCGCTGCTATTTCTCTCGATTTAGTAAACATTTATATATGTGTATATACGATCCATAAATATATACATATAATATCGAACATATCCATATGAAAAATAAATATATTCTTGCATGTATGCCACATGTTGATTCGATGAATCCGGCGATAAAATAAAAAGCGGTTGATTTGGTGAAAGAGTGACGCCAAAAACGTATGCAAGGATATATTCTGAAATCATAAACACAAACGCATAAAAGAAACATTAAGAATCGTAATCTTGGCGAACCCTCGCGCCCCATCGCCAATCGCCATCACGATTTGTGTCCCCCTCTTTCTTCTCCCCCTCTTAAGTTCGTGGCAACCCCGCTATACCCGTGTACCCCTCAGAGTGAAGGGTGTACAGAGAGAGAGTGAGCTAAGTGAGGTCGTGCGTTACGTCACACACACGACACGAAATTCTCGTGTTCGCGAAGCGAGGTATCTCTATCCCGTGGATAGGAAAATCTTCGCGCGTTGTTGCGTCCATCGAACATACACCACAACTCGATTAAAGAGTCGAGCGACGTTTGTGTCTTGGCGACTCTTTCCGCGTCTAGCCAAGAAAGAGTGAGAGCTCCTCCCCGCGCGTCAAGGAGGAAAGAGATAGGGAAAAAAACATACATATAAAGTCGCGTTAACGTTTCGAACGTGTGATATAGATCGTGCCTAACGTCTCGTGAAATCGAGTCTCTTTCCCGCAACCCCGATCGTTGTGAATAAACGTTTTTTCCTTGTTTCCCGATGACTTCGTCGTCCATAACCTAAAAGAGTGTCGCGAAAGAGAAAAAAGCGAAAATTCTCACAGAGCCCTCTTGTCAAATCTCGAATGTGCGATCAAGACAAAAAAACAGTTCAATACTAAGGAGCTCTCTCCCGTCTGATAAAAAGAAATCTTCATTTCGCGTGTGCCTCTGTGTATGTTCGTGTTTTGTGTGCGTGTCGCTCTTTGCCACTCGTTGACTCGGGGGCATAATTAACAGCCGGACAAAATAAAAACCCGCGAAATTTGAATTATCGCGTTTAACTCGAACTCTCTCTTCGTTTTACCGATCAAGATAATTCTCTCGGAGAAATACGAGCGGAGCGGCGTTCTTTCTGACGAAATTCGCCCTGCTTCAAATCACATATAAATATATATATATCCATATATATATATTTACAAACGTGTATATATATACACGTATATACACACGAAAATATACATATACGCATAAGCACGCGTGTTTTTTTTCGGCGTCAAGAAGTTACCGCTAAATTAGTCAAAATTCCGGTCCCTACTAGGAAACGGGAAGGAGGCCAGAGACAAGGCGATAAATATCCGCGAACCGGCGACGAAACGTCGACTAGCAGGATGAACAGTAAAAGAAAAACGCGTTCAAATCCAACCAGGTAAAAAAATCATTCTGCCTCTTTTCAAAACGTCTTCTCTTAAATCAACAAATAACAATTTTCCCCAGCGGACTGTGAGGCAAATAGAAAAATTCAGTCTTTGCTTCATCTTCAAAGTTAATTTTTTCATCTTCTCGCAAATTCCAGGTCCCCGCGGGCTCGGGGTCCGCAAGAAAGGTGCGTCGCTGCCGAAGGAGTTTATAACAATGCTCACTTCATGCACGCCATTACCAGTCACGTAGGCGACATAGTTCAGGTAACTCAAAAGCTTTATGTCCCTCAATTGTAGCATTTTATTTATTCCCTCGCTATTTCGTTCTCCGGCTCGGCGCGCGTCACGAGTCAGCGTTACTGACTATAATTTGTTTGCGTTCTGACTTGAACCCCAGACGGACAAGTTCGGGCTTTCCACAACCACTTTCTGTTAACCCTCCGTAGACACACTGCAGTTAGCGCACCTCCCTAGACACACACGGGTCTAACATGTCCTACCGTTTTTTGCCGAATTTGGGCTCGTTTAAAAAATCTGGAAAAGTTCAGGAAAGTAGTTTTGGATCTATAGAAAGAGATGCTGCATTGGGTGATGGATAAAAATTTTTTTTTGTTACTGTTATTTATCGGTAAACGATACGAAAAAACAAGAAATTTACGCTATTTGCTGAATGGGCTGGACAACCGAGACCTGTGTGTGTCTACGGAGGGTTAAGCTCAAAGTACATCTACAGGTGAATGTGTGACCCAAAAGTTTTAACCGCCGATTTACAATGCCGTTTGTTAGAAACTTCCTACGAGGCTCGTACACTTTACGGAGGGAGCTGTGTCGAACGCTGGCTCGTTCGATACTTCAGAACAATTTAATTTGTTGTGGTAATGGATCGACCTAGATTCCTTTTCCAAATACTGAAACTGAAGCTAAAATGCTGTTTTGTGGTAGGCTTCATTGTTTTACCGATTGGTTCAGGGTTTGTGTCCAATTGCTTGTGACAATGTCCCGAGCAATGTCCTGGAAACTAAGCGCCCAAGACATGCGAATTTTTCTTACAAATTATCGCACGATAGGACAAAATTCACTAGACTCTCTATTCAGTAATCTTGAGATCCCCATAAGAAATCTGCTCATAAGAAAAAATATCTGACGAGTCCTGTATGTTCAGGTGGAAGGTATCAGGATTGAGTGTGGAGACACGGAGTTTAGTTACAGTAATAAGAGAAAACGGACCAGTAAACCGAATGAAAAATCAGGGACGTAGATCATGCGAATCTTGCGTGAGCTGAATTAAAATTTTAGCTAATTCTTAATCCTCCGAGTACACGCTGGGTCGTTTTGACCCCAACAATTTTCTGTCACCGATAGTTTGGCACTTACTGACAACAAATTTTCTGCATTTAATTTTCGTTTTCGTCAAAAAATAAATTTAGGGCCATAAAATATGGATTATTTGCTACGAAAAAAAAAAAAAACAAAAAATGCATATTTACCGGAATACAACGATTTGAAAAACGCCTTTGGTCAGATTGACCCAATACATTTATAGGAGGTGTGCACTCGAAGGGTTAAGATTAGACAAATCGCTTTTTTCAGAAAGTATTCTGGCGATGCAATCTTCAGAATCAGGAACTTATGGATTGTCCAGTCAAACAGATTAAAACCGTTTTTTTTTTTTTTTGAAAATTCCTTCTCATATAAAATTATGATTTTATTTATAATAAATAACGACGTATTTACGTTAAGGTAACAGAGCCAAACTTGTTTTCGCAGAGGCCAATAAAAATAGAATTTCTTGCAGTCGACACGATTGTTTGAATTTGGCTGAGGTAAAATGAAAAATAAAAATATATTTTTTTATATGAATGGACCCAAGCGTCGAACGAAGCATTTTCCAAAATACAATTTGTAAAAAAAAAAAAAAAAATGGAGGACGTTCGAAGTATAAATTGTGATTTTCAGTAAAATTTTTGGTTTCAGTCGATACGTTAGTTTTTTCGCTCAAAGTTTCACGCAATTTCATCCGCCATGTTTTTTTAATCATTAATATTTCAATGAATGAGTTGAGAACGATAAACTTTTTTTTCTTTTAAATCACGACCTGCTCGAATCTTGACTCGATAGACATGATTCAGATCGTAAATAGGTTTCACAATCGTTAAGCATCGATCGATGTTTCGTCCCGAGGCACTTTAATTAATCGAGTGTATTTTTTTTTTTCCATTTAATAAATATTCTAAATATCGAAACTCAAAAATTCAATTTTCATAGTGATCATTTGTTCTGCATGAATTTTGATCTGTTACTCAACGTAAATGAGAAATGTTGAACCCCGAGTAGGTCATTAAGCAGTTTGGTGTGTTGGTTATAATAAATTGACGACCTCCTACAGATATACACGTGACATACAAAGCCCGGAAGTTGGGAACGATGCCGTGAAAAGCTACCCACACGCATAAATCGCGACACGGGCATACGTGCAATAAAATATCGTCGGGAAGTTCCGATTGATAATTATATGAATTTAATTTGATGACACGTAAAGCTATACAATAAATATACATTGTTTCCTTGATATTTCTCCATCAGATACAAACTCAAAATGGTTCGCTGTACGAGGGAATATTCCGAACGTTCTCCAGTCAGTTTGACGTAGTTTTGGAAATGGCACATCGAGTCGACGACACAGGAAAAATATCGGTCGAAAGTGTCGTCGAAAAACTCATTTTCAAACCACAGGATATTATCACTATGTCCGCCAAGGACGTTGATCTCGAGTACGCCACAAAAGACACTTTTCAAACGGATACAGCCATCAGTAAATTCAATGGCATGATCGGTGAGAAAGAACTCGAGCCGTGGGTACCACCGATCGCTATGAACGGTGACGAACTCACCTTGGATGGAGGAGCCTCTGTAAGTTTCATAACAAAATTTATTTTTTCCTCAATCTTTTCAATTGATAAATTAAAAATATTATCCACTTTTCGTGATGAATAAGTTACAAGAAATATTTGCCCATTCACACTGTCACAGTGACTGTCAATTTTCTATAATCGGGGGGAATCAAAGTTTTGTATAAAAATTCAATAAATTAACGGTGAATATGAGTAACGAAATTTTTTAGAGGCTGAAAAACCGAGAGACTGAAATGTGCAAAATTCGCGAGTGTCACATTTTCATCGACTTGAAGAAAAGTTTTTTCCAAAAATTTTAAATAACTTTGACGTACTACACGCTCATTATTTTTATCAAGAGATGCTCAGCAAATTCATAGCGTCGTTTTTTTTTCTCGATTCATTAATTCGGAAGTAACAACAATTTGGTTATGAAATTTTTATTTCGGAGACGCAACAATCGTCTGCACATTGCAACGATTAAACCGAATCGATTTCTTTCTCATGACCATTCACCTGATTTTTGTATCGCGACTTCCGGACGGAAGAAATTTAACAAAGAACTGATTTGCTTTTCGTAAATTACTTGCCGTCGTTGAGAAAAAAACTTTCAACGTGTTTTGATAAAAAAAAAAAAAAAAAAAATCGGTGACTTATGTCGCAATTGGAATTGTGTTTATTTTTTCGAAAATAAAATGATTTTTCATCGATTTGTCGATCAGAATGGCTGGGATGTGATTGACATGTTCCGAACGAACGAACAAATGTTCGGCGTAACTTCCACGTTTGATCCACAACTCGTAGACTACACGCTACAGCTTCAACGTAGAGACACGAAGGATTACAAGGATCAGGAACAAAAAGCGGCTGAGATCGCGAGCGAGATCGAATCGCAACCAAATCACAAAGTTCGTTTGGAACTCGAAAATGGAGATGAGGAGGAGCGTTTCGCTGCGGTGGTGAGTCAACGGATTATATCGTTCAAAATCCCCATGAAAAAAAAACTTGAAAAAATAAGTACCCACTTGATTTATTTTTTGATGGAGCTTCGAAAATGGTTGAGCCAAGTTTATTTCGAGTTTTTGATGAAAATCGCGTAACTTAAAAATTTGTTGATTTCGAATTTCATTGACGTTCGTTTTTCTGTGGAATATCCGAATACAGGTCAGACCACACGAGGGTAAATATTTACCGCCTGCAAAGAGAAAAGATACGAACGTGGGAAAATTGACGCGATCGACACCCCCTCCGCCCTCACCTGGACCCGTAGCAAGTGGCAAAAATGTATTTAATCAACCGCCACCGACGGTGAACGTCAACTCACAAACGAGCAACATTCCAGTCGGTGGTCCACCCGTTCATCCGCCTGTACAGCATCCGGGAAACCTGGGAATGGGTATGCCACCGAGCGGTGTCGTAGCGTACAACACGCCGCCTCCTTTTGTACCTCCTTCGCCGACTCAACCACCACCGGGTGCACCAATTCCACGTAAGCCGAGAATGCCCCTTTTTTTCCATTTGCCTTTTCGTGTAAAACGTTTTTTTCATCTCTTCGAAAGTCGATCGAACGAATTTTGTGGATTCTTATGCCGAAAACAACAGATTCGAGTTTGTCCGGGCGTGGAATGTGGATGAGACGTTTTTTCCGGGTCGCCATAATAGACGGGACGATCGAAGGATTTTAATTTTCGATTTTTTTTTCTTATTACGGTCGGTCAAGCAATAGCAATTTTTTTCTATAGAAAATTTTCATCAATAATCGAGGGTTGAGATCTTCCTGTTGCCGAAAGTTATAAATTGTTTTTGTTTCCAAATTCATTTATCTCTGAAGATTTTATCAATGGAATCAGGAAAAAATTTGACACTTTTATTTCTCCTGACATTTTCGTGTTTAATATTTTCTTGCATTTTAATTGGAAGATAAAAAAAAGTTTTTACTCGAAGAAAATGTCAAGTATCGTGTTTTTTGTTTTGTTTTCCAGTAATGACGCCAGTTCAGCCACAGAATCAGCAGATTGCGAGTGCGATACCGCAGGTAGCTTTTTCGTCTCAGCAGCATCAGTCGCAGCAGCAAGTACCACCGCCGAACAAATTGAATTTGGACAAACGTGAGCGTCCCGGAAGGCAGCAGGTGTATCAAGCCGACAAAGCGCCACCAGCTCCGTTCCCTCAAGCAAACGTTGCGGCTTCTCATCAGCAGCAGCAGCAACAGCAGCAGCAGCAGCAACAGCAGCAGCAGCAGCAGCAGCAGCAGCAGCAGCAGCAACAACAGCAGCAACAACAGCCGCAGCAGCAACAACCACAACAACCACAACAACAACAACAACAACAACAACAACAACAGCAATCGCAACAGCAACAATCATCGCATTCATCACACACGCCATTGCAGCAGCAGAATTCGGTTGACGGAGGTAGAAGCGAAATAGTAACATCGAAACCCGAGCACAGAAAAATACCGGCGCCACGGGGAAGAGATGAACAACATTCGGAGCTTCGACAGTTTTCATCCGATTTCAAATTAGCAGAGACAACAACGAGCCAAGATTCGCTTCCTCATTCTCGTAAACAACAACATCAACACCAACCACAGCAACAGCAAACTCAACCACAGCAGCAACCACAACAACAACAACAACAACAACAACAACAACAACAACAACAACAACAACAACAACAAACTTCGCCGCCACAACAATCGCAGCAGCATCATCAGGAGTCTCAGTCTCCACCTCAACTCCCGCTTTCCCATCACCAGCAGATTCATCAACATCCACCGACGCCTCAACAGTCACCGCCTCAACAACCGCAATCACAGCAGCAGCAACAGCCACCCCACCAACAACAACATCAACCCATTCAGGAAGAAACTCCGGTCACCAGCAAACCACCACCGGGCCCGACTCCACTCAGAACTTCCAGTCCTTCCCAGCAAATTCAACAACAACAGCAACAACAACAAACATCTCCGCCGATGCAACAAACTCCGGTGGTCGAACCCGCTGTCGAGAAGATCACCACTGCCTTCAAAAAGTCGACACTCAATCCGAATGCCAAGGAATTCAATCCTAACGCAAAACCTTTTACTCCGGTTAGTACGAATTTCCAAAATGGTGGAATTTTTTATTCGTTCTCATCACATACACACTTCAAGGTCATTTCTAGAATATTCGAAAAAAGATTTAACCCTTCGAGTGCATACTGGGATAATATTTCGTTATTTTTGAAAATCGTCGCCTTGTAGAGAAATCATGATATTTTTTTGTCAAGTTTAAAAAAAAAAAAACTCGATATGGTGTTTTTTTTTCTTCAGCGGTCGCCGAGCACCCCAACACCCAGCCGACCTCATACGCCCCAGACGCCGCAATACTCGACTGCTGCGATGCCAACCACCGTTGTTATGCCCGCTTACGTCATGACGAATCAGCCACCTGGACCTTTCTCCCAACCGCAAGCCCAACCCATGACCAGGCTGCGGAAGGGCCAGTATCTAGGTATCGTAGCAAATCGTCAATTGTTTTTCAAATATATTATTAATTATTCATAACATTATTGCTAACTAGCCCGACAATCAAAGCGAATAAGAAAATTTAAAATCCCATCGATTTCTCGGCCGTTTTGTCAAAATCTTTCTAACCTCAACAAAGACCCTCACTTAGTGTTGAATGGGCGCTTCACGCTGGTCAAGTGACTGTTGAACAACGACTACAAAATGTTCATGGGAAACTATTCAATTTTTCGAAATTAAATTTCAAAATATTTCATAGTCTCGACGAACGTTTGTCGATTATTCGCAGCTCGAGCAGAGATTTATTTTCCAAATATTAGACACACTGAAAAGTCATTGGAACTCGAAAGTCGTTAAGAAAAAAGAAACACAGGGGCGAAGGCTTTCTCGTATACAGAGACGCGCCACAGTCTCGCCGGAAAATATTACTCGGAGACAAACATCGAGGGTCATTAGTGCTTCACCATCGAAGGATCGACTGATCCAGTTAATTTTCTCGCTTCCTAGTCCGGGGGAAAAGCAAGTCTCGTAGTCAATTAAAAGCAGACTTTTCCTTATGATCCCTGAGGCATTAAGGGTTCCCTGCGTCATGAGGTGTTAATGAGAAAATGCAACTCCAAGCGTATAGGAAAGCCATCCAATCCCATTCTGAAATTTAATGAAATTTTTTCCAAGTAATATTATTCTTATAATCGACTCAGAGAGAATAAACGTTACGTGTTAATTGCACTGATGTCGTCTACGAACAAACAGTCGAATTTCGAACTTTTTCACGAAAAAAAAAATCCACTTTCAACTGAACTACTGTGAAAATCGAAACATCATTTTGTTCGGAAGCTCCACAACTCCAGATAATTTCACGACATAGTTCCATCGTTATTTTTGAAGCGGTGTCTCCATAAAAAATAAAAGAACAATAAATGAAAAAAATTGCATATTCAAAATTTATAATCAATGACTTTGCAGATTCCGGGTATTAATTTCAAGGCCCATTGCAAAATAACGGAGAAACAATTTAGAATTTTTCATATTCAAAATTTATAATCCACGACTTCCCACAGGTCCTGGACTATTAATTTCAAGGTCAAATGCGAAATAACGAAGAAACAATTGACTTTCAATTTTTCATATTCTACATTTTTAATCCACGACTTCACAGATTCTGGCGATTCATTTCAAGGTCATTTGCAAAATAACGAAGAAATAATAAATTCAGAATTTTTCATATTCGACATTTTTAATCCACGACTTCACAGATTCTGGCGATTAATTTCAAGGCCATTTGCAAAATAACGAAGAAATAATAAATTCAGAATTTTTCATATTCGACATTTTCAATCCACGACTTCACAGATTCTGACTATTAATCTCAAGGTCAAGTGCAAAATAACGAAGAAATAATGAATTAACCAAATTTTATATTCGACATTTTTAATCAACGATTTCACACAGATCCTGACTATTAATTTCAAGGTCAATTGGACGTAAAGAAAAATGCATGTTGATCGCTCAGCGTATAATCTGAATAGAAAGCTTGATATAGAAATCTTTTGCGTTTGTTCCAGTGCCAATGATGCAACACAGAGCTCCGGACATTGCATCGCAAATGCAAGTGGCAGCCGCAACCGGTCAGCCATTGTTAGCGCCAGCACCGTTACATCCACCGTTTCAGGTGCCTTATCCAGGACAACCAGCGTATCAGCAAATGGTACGAATGGTACAAGCGCCACCACCACCGCCGCATATGGCCTCGCCGTATCATCATCACCATGAGTCACCCGGTCCGCAGAATCCTGGGATACAGTACATGGGCCCCCATGGACATCCACATCCTCACGTCGGCCAGCAACAACCGAGCCAGGCACAATCTCCAGCGAACCAAAATCAACAGCACACTCCCGGCGCGTACAATCCACCGGGCACTCCACAACCGTCGTATCCTCAGCCACCGCCGCAAGGACACGCACCGAGTTACCCGATAATGTGTCCGATTATTCCGCCTCATATACCGATGGCGCCTCAGCATATGCAGTATCTGCCTCCCCAGCCACCACCCGGAGCTCAACAAACGATAATACTGCCTCACAATCAGTAGCAACGGCGATACACCAGAAGAGAGGAACGCTAGTAATTTCTTTTTTTTTTTCTTGTCTCCGACCGCGAAAACGCGGAGAATACGAGCGATGAGGGTTTCGAGAACGAGAAGAAAAGGTGATGAGGAGAAGAGAGACACTGCAAAAGCGCAAAAGAGTTTTGGAACATTGAGTGGAGAGGCGAGAAAAAAGAAGAAAAAAGCGACGAGCATTTTGATGAGCGGAAGATCAGGAAGACATAGAGCGAGATTTAGTGAGTGAGAAGATTAAAATCTCGTCTTTGGGACGAACGAATATTAAGAAGCATTCTCTCGGATACCATTTTGTGGTCACGAGACATACGATTCATAAATCGATACGTGAAATACGATTAATGAAGAAAAAACGAGAGCAACGACTTTTCCGAGTCGCCTGGTGCCCGCGGAATAACGTGGCCATTTTTTTTTTTTTTTACCCAACTCGGTTGCATCAGAACAACGAAATTCTCGTGCATAAACATAAATTCGCACGTCGCGGTTAATTATTATTTTAGTTCAATGGAGCCACTCCCCCCTCCAATCCTCCCATTAGATTTTCATTCGGATAGGCCTGTTTTCTATTCTATTAGAAGTTTTCAAAAATTTCAGAAACGCCGTCACGAAAATTTCCCGAATATTGCTCGCGAAGCGTTCCAGCACACGTACCAAATATCATATGTTTTTCACACGGTACTGAGCGCCTGGCTGTCAACCAGCCGAACTAAAATCATGACAATATTCGAAAGTTTCGAGACACGACTTTCGATCCCAGCATCTGACTTTCCTTTCGTAATTTTCACAGTCTTGGTCTCTTTCTCCGTCACTTTTTGCATTCAGTCTCGTTCTCGTGGACCTTCATTCTTCGCGATCGAAATTCACCTCCTTTCCGTTTCGCCCCAATTTCGAAAGACAGTTCGTCGCTGAAACGTCTTGCTTTTTTTTTCTATCGTCACGATATGCAAGAAAAACGTTACGTTTCAGTGATTTTGCCCGAGTCAATACGTTTTTGAGGGAATACGTTTTTGAGGGAAGCGAAGAAAGAAGAAAAGTTGATTACGGTTGAATTTTACTTTCTGCCCGTACACGTCTCTTCGGTTCGAGGCGATCGTGGTCACAGAAAAATAAAAAAAAACATTTTTATTATCAGCGCTGACCGGAGCGAATCGAGATGGAGAATAATATTTGTTTTTTCAAACAATTTTTTCCAATTTTTCTCACTGACTCTGCCGCGGGTCGCCAAACGAGTGGGAAATCGCGAAAACGGCTGTCGAAGTCATCACAGCCCGGATATATGCCCACGAATTTTTAAAGAAATGAAATTTCAAAGAGAAAGAAAGAGAGGGGGCGAAGGGAAGAAGAAAGCAATTGAAGGTCGAGTGGAACGTACAAAAACATCGCAAAAAGAAAACTGAAAACTTTGGCCAACGAGCTCAAAATTACTAAATCAAAGTCAAGCACTTTGGAGTATCATGAAAACTTTAGATTCGAGTAAAAGAGTGAACCTCTTTTCAAGTGAAGAGTGTCCTTCGTCTGTTTCTCCATTCGGAGCTTCCTGTTCGAGAAACAGGCATGAGAAAGAATCGAATGTGTGTGTGTGCGTGAGAGAAAAGTTGAGAGAGAGAGAGAGAGAGAGAAAGAGACGAAAGGAGAGAGGGAGGTGAATGAACGGATGAAAAAAACGAATGAGAAAAAAGAAGAAAAACTTGCGAGGGTTTGAAAACTCGACAAAGACATGAAAGTCTCAATGTTATGAAAGAATTAGTACAGTATTGCGTTTAAAGAAAAAACGTATACGGTCAGTTCGTTCGGCTCTCCAGCTTGTTGATACTTTGATTGAATTTTCTTTTTTTTGTTGTTGAAAGATGCTGAAAGGAGGATGATAAAAAAAAAAAAAGAAAAACTGGAACAATCACTCGAAAAGGAAATACTATCGATTTTCCAGGCCGTCGAATGATTCAGCGACTGCGAGTGTAGAGGGAAAATAAATGAGTGAATCGTTGGAATGAGTTACGAAAAAATAAAGAAACACGAAGTAACACAAACGACAATTGAAACATCTGAATTAAAAGTAATTCGTCGTCTCTTGTCGATTAAGACCAAACTTGAGTCTTTCCCGATTCCGTAGATATGTTTCTGTTTTATAATCGGATAATCGACAACTGATGCTCCACGAACTGAGAGGCAATAACAGAAAATATCACACACTTTCTTGCATTTAAATGGAACAACGGATTTGCGAGATGTTGTTTAATCGACGAGTGTCGCATTATCGAAGAATTCTTAAGCACTTTAACTCTGTTTAATGATGCTGAAAACAAAAGGAGGAGAAGAAGAAAAAAAAAAAAACATGAACCTAAACGAAGAATACGAGTTCAACGTCTACGGCCTTAGACCTTAGTCGTGTAAATATTACGACGGAATAAACGTGTTACGGTTAACGATTTTTCCTCCGGATGAGATTGTTCGCTGCGCGGCATCGTTAGACACAAATTTTATATCGAAGAGATTAAAAGGAAGAGAAGAAATTTAAAAAATCATCAAAATAAAATGAATAAGTTAAACAAGATATTTTCTTTCGCTTTCTTTTTCCCCACACAATTCAATTTTCCTTCCTGGATCAAAGAGCCAGGCCATTCCGAAGCTAAATTTGAAATATTTCTCACAGTTCATTAATAATTAGATGTAGAACCCTGTGAAGCATTTCGACTAAAAGTTTGCCAGGAAAATTGCTGTCGAGAGGCCTAACTCTTGACACGTCATCATCGTAGCCTCAGGTTTTTTAAAGACTTTCAGCAAATTCCGCCATTTCCATCATTAGGGAATTTCAAGTTTCCTGAGAAGTCTTCGGCGTCTATTTTTAGTTTTTAAACGGAAAAAGCATCTTGAACAAATGTTGCACACGATTCAGTGTGTTGGAAAAATTGTTTTAATATGTGTTTTCAAAAAATATATACATTTATATATTTTTTTGCACTTTTGTACTCTTCAATATGTATGCATAGGGCAAGTTCCCATGGTCCAGGGATCGCGAATAACGATTTTATGTTAAAATTTAACTCATTTAACAAACAACTATTTTTACTAAAATGAAAAATTGAAATTAAAATTAAATTTATTTAACAAATAACGATTTTCACCAAAATAACAAATTTTAATTGAAATTTAATTCATTCCACGAACAACTATTTTCACCAAAATAAAAAATTAAAATTAATATTTAAATCATCTGACAAACAGCTACTTTCATCAAAATAAAAAATAAAAATAAATTTTTAATTCATCCAACAAACAACTACTAAAATAAAAGATTTAAATTAAATTTCTTCAACAAATAATTATTTTCACCAAAATAAAAAAAAATTAATTTAACTTATTCAACAAATAACTATTTCCAGCTAAGACTAAGGAGTCGTAAGTATATTTTGCAAGTTATTTCAAAAATACTTCCTATGAGAAGAAATGAAAGCCGGTTCTGCTTGAATCTTTAGATCGTCTGTATAATTGATTAAAAATTCGATTGGCTTTCCAAAAAAGAAGCTGACAATCTCGGTTAGTTGAAAATCGTGAGCCTGCTTTGACGACACAGTTTCATGTTTTAGGAATCTTTAGGTTTTTCTTGTTGGGACTTTGACACGTGGTTTTCAAGAGATTTGTGTTTTGGTTCAATTCTGCAAACCGGAAAACTTGGTGGTTGATAAAATGAAATTTTTTCTAATTGGACAATCGAATATTTGCAATAATGTTTATTTAATTGATCTATATTTACATCAGTCGAGAGACATATTGGTTTTGCAATCTTTCGTATTAGTGATCGGTGGTTTCGCGCGGAAGAAAATATGAAAAATTTCTCAAACGAGCGGATAACTGGCGGAACTGGCGATACCGCATTGATTGTCACGATTCCTTGACATTTTGATATATCCATCGGCACCCCAATCTCCGCCCCAGCTGTTTTTCACGAGCCAATATTCCTCGCCGTTTTTCTCAGTTCCGTATCCAACGAGCAACACTCCGTGATCCAAATCGTAGCTCGAGCAAGAAGGCTCGTTGTATACACCTTCGGAATAAGAGGCGAAAGTCCATGGCGAAGCATCGATCCCGATCGAAATTGGTCCGATGGTTGCGACGGCCGCTTTTAATTGTTCCTCATCACCTTCCGGCAAGTCGACATAGCCAGTGTCCGTGGCAGCGCGGTATTCAGGATTGTATCTGCACAATTATCATTTTTATTGATGACCTCGTTTACGCAACGTGCGAGCGAGTACTCACGAAAATATTATATCCCTTCGAGTACATACTGGGTCGTTTTGACCCCATCAATCTTCCGTCCCCGAATGTTTTGTATTTAATAGCAACGAATGTTTGCAACTAAATGTCAACCAATGTTTTAGCACTTAATTTTTGTTTTCGTCAAAAAAATAAATTTACAAACAAACAAAAAGAAATGCATATTTTGCGGAATACGATTTAAAAAACACCGTGGGTCGGATTGACCCTTGCACTTATAGGAGGTGTGCACTCAAAGGGTTAAAACACAAATTCTTCGAATGGGTCCCAAAAGATCGTTGACTCAGTAAAATCAGCTGGTTCTGGAAATTGCACCACCAACTGGAGTTTTAAGAAGGCTTTTGGACATTCCGAGATTTCGAAAAAATTCATTTTATGCAGATTTTATGCTCCGTCCAGTAATTTTTTAATTCCTACTTCTTTGTGCGAGAAGAAAATTGAGGGAAAGGCTCACCTGCACTTGCCATCCACGGGCTCATAAGGATATGACTGTTCGCTATCAATACCGTCGTTATCTCGGACGTATTCGAAAGCAAGTTCCATGAGACCACCGTTGCATCCAGCGTTGCCGTAACCCTCGGAACAATCCATCAGATTCTTTTCGCTAAGTGAGACCAGTTTACCGGTCGCTCTGAAGAGTTGGCCTTCCAACGCACCAGTCTAGGCACGACAATTCATCAAGTTAGACGATATTTTATCCAGGCCGCAATGATTTCAAAATTTGAACTTTAACCCTTCGAGTGCATACTGGGTCGTTTTGATGCCAACAATTTTCTATAATCGATTGTTTGGAATTTAATGGCAACAAATGTTTTGGCATGTAATTTTCGTTTTCTTGAAAAAAAAAAAAAATATATCACGGCCATAAAATATGGATAATTTTCTATAAAAAAATTTCTTCAAAAGAAAAAAAAAAAAACAATAAATGCACGTTCACTGGTAGACAACGATTTGAAAAACGCCTTGGGTCAGATTGACCCAATATGCACTTATAGGTTTCCACTCGAAGGGTTATTAATTGGAGTTTTTAAACAGTGCCAGGGCAACGACGTTATCGGGATATTCAGGAAGTGACCCAGTCACTGATCAACTCTGTTTAGTCACACATTCATTATTCCTACGTGCAATTGACTCGAAATTTGGTACCGAGCGCTCACTGATGACGAATCTGATTTCGAGATTTTCAAAGTAAAATTTAATTTTTTCTTAATTTTTTCATACAAAAGCGACAGTATCCAATATTTTGAAAAAACTCTGTAAAATTCTTGAGTCAGCGGATTTTGAAAAAAAAATGGTTTTCCGAAGTTAAAAAGTGTTGACGATTTTGCTTGGTGGAAAAATATCGTTTTTTCAAGTCTAATCCAGCGATCAGGTTGTTAGATTTAGAAAATATTGATTTGTATTGATCAGATCCTTGTTGAATCAATTAGACATTTTTTTTGGTCCGAATCGCGTGTGAGGATTTTCGGAACCAGAAAACTCGGTATTCGGAGTTGGACGTGTAGTTTAATGAATTAAAAAAAAAAAAAAACTGTGGCACGATCGCAAATTTTCTTAGTTTTTCGAATACTCACGCTTGAGAATGCCCAGCAAGATCCACATTGTCCCTGATCTTTGACCGGTGTAACAGCTCCGCTCTTATTCCAATCGACTTCCGATGGAAGTTCAACATTTGCGGGTGCGATGAACTTTCTGCCCATACGTTTGTTCCCTAATCCCGAGATCCTTCTTGCTGATCTTTTCAAACCATTCATCCTTCTCACCAATTCTTCATGATGCTGTTTAACAATATTGAGAATACATTTTTACAAAATTAGTTGAACCAGTGTAGACGAACACAAATTTGTCATGCAAAGTATTTCGAAACTGTCTCAAGAGCATCACAAAACGATTCGTTCAAAATTTCATATAGACGAACTTCAGAGGACTTAACCCTCCGTAGACACACATGGGTCAGAGGTGTCCAGCCCATTCAGCGAATATCGTGGGAAATTTTCTTAATTTGCAATATTTTTTTTTTTATCGCAATTGTCAATTGGAAAATTAAATGCACCAGAAAGTTGCATTTATTTTCACAAATAAATTTGTTGTGTTTTGTTATAAAATTACAGCACCACAATTACCTTAAAGTTTGACTCGAAACATGAAAACAGAAAAGCATAATTAGTGGACCAGGATACTCACCACGTCAGTGAATTTGTTGACTGCGAGTTTGTACGAAACTTCACCGGCTTCGTATTTACGATTGTGTTCAGCGATTTTTTCTTTGTTTTCCATGTAAATTTTCATCCGCATTTCATCCTCGACTGCGTCGTAAGTTTTGTTGTGAACGAACTGGAAAAATTGTTTTTTTTTTTTTTTTTTTTTTTTTCATCATTTTAGAGAAGACTTGGGAAGGAAGGAGTTTACGACAACGAGTGCTGGGAAAAACGTCGACATTACGTTCACTTATTTGTGTTTAATGCTTCGAAGATAATTAATTATGATTGGAAGTAATTAATCGCTCCATGGAAAATCTTGGCCGTTTAGAATCACATTACGTCCGAAAATTGACAGTTTCGTCACACTAAGTTTTTTTTTCTCAATACGTGATTCGCTGATAGAGAAGAAATTCATAGAAAATAAATTCATCCATTATTCAACTTTAGACGATGAAAGACGTTTTGGAGAGATCGCAATGTTATTTTCTGGGAATCCAAAGTTCGATAAAAACGTTGAAACTATGTTTCGATCGATTTCGTCAATCGGTTGAAAATCGTTGAGAAATAATGAGGAAATACTTCGTCTGAGATAAAGCGAGACGATGATAATTATCATCCTGGCTTTTTCAGCAGCCTCAATTTTTATCGCAGATTCGAACTCGATAATCTGTTCAAATTCTTTTTCACGATGAATTTTCACAGAAATCGAACCAAAAAAAAAAAATGACTTCGAAAATATCGCTTCGACCAGAAAATTGGTTTCAATTGAAGAAACGGCATGAAATTTTCGATTTTCCATTAAACATTGATTAAAATTAATTGTAAATGAAAACTCAGTATAAAATGTTTCATAAAAAATCGACCTTCACATTGATCCATTGAATAATTTTCAAAGAAATCGAACAAGAAAAATGACTTAGAAAGTATCGCTGTATTTTCACAAGTACTGCTATTCATTGAATCGTTATTTTATTTTATTTAAAACAAAAAAGTTCTGCGCGAAATATTTTCGTTTTCTACAGCATGCCTGTCCATTTTTATTGATAATAGTAATTCCTTTGTAAACAATCCAGTGCAAAACCAATGTCTGACATTTTGAGAGGTTACGAAAAAGTGCCTATTGGATTCCGAAAAAGATAAACGTTTTTGTCCACATTTTTCATTGTTCCTAATTTTTTAAATTTCATCAAGTCTTTACCAGAAAGTTGATAAAACTACCGAAAATTGAAGAGATAATTCGCGTTGATAAATAAAAAATAAATAGATACCTTGAAGCGGGACCAATCAGCTTTCAGGAGACTGAACGTCGCGGTGGCCTGCGCAACGATGAAAATGGCCATGAACAAACCAAGAAGAACCTTCATGGCTGCTGATCTTGTGTCTACAAAAAAAGGACAAAATTATCGATTTTCGAATATTATCGACCGAAAAATGAGTTTCTAAAACGTAGTGGCACGCAGATTTTGAAAAAGTAGGTCGATATCATAGATCAGTATCATTCATGTCATCGCCGAAGTCTCCAGTGCATGGAACTCTTAAATGATTCGGCACATAAAACGAACATTTGTTGGCAAAGCTCAATATTTTGTTAAATACGGTCAACCAACTTTTTTTTAGACAATAGCAAAGTTTTTGTTACTCCGACAAAACGTTTGGATTGTCTAGAGAGAGTAAAACATTCACGGAAAGAATAAAAATCGAACAGTTACTGTGACAGCAAATAATCGTGTGGCTTTCAATTTTGGGAAATTCGTATCGTGCAGAGTATAAATTTTCTTGCGAATGAAATAAAATTTCGAAAAAAAGTTACTTTTTTTTTTTTATCATAAAAATTCACATTCTGCACACTGCAAAATTTATGCTCAGCTCTTGATTTCATTTTCTCCGTCTGCGAAGTTGTAAAAATTTGGTTTTTCCGAGAACCATCCGCAAAATTTGCTACTCAAAAAAAACAAATTTTGTTATTATCAACAAATAGTACAGTTGATCGGATTTGAACAAATAATCGGCTTTAACGTTATACTGTTGGCATAATTATTTCATCGTCAGTTTTGATCAACAATGATCGAACGAACAGATTTATCAATTTTGATCGGATATTTTCTATAACAATCGAACGAATAGTTTCACAACGACAATGATTCGTTGATCGTTCGAACAGTCGTCACGATTCAGCATCACATTGTTTTGTTTATTCAACAAGATTCGTTTGAATTATCGCTCCACGATATTCATCGCCATACGATGTTGATTACGGATGGAAATATTAATCTCTATACACACACAAATCTCCTACTGCAAAAATAGCTTAGGCCGTTTTTCACGTGGGAAACACTGAACCGATTAAAAATAATCTTTGATGTGTATGAGGTTTATGAATGAGAATACGATGTGAGCTTCGTAACAGTCCGATAAATTAGCTTTTACAGAATTATCAAGATAAAATTTAAAAAATTCAGCCCTTGTTCGATTTTGAAACGTTACGAGGGATTAAAAAATTGCGGATAAATAAACCAATTCAAAATGATTCCGAAACAAGTAAAAATAATACTGACTCGAGTTTCATTTTAACGAACAAAAAAGACTGCAGATGTTCTCGTAAATCGATATAAAATTTCAAAATTTTTGATACTTTATGGCGTATTTTTTTCGCCACACTCCAGAAGTGGAAACTCAAAAATAATATGAAAAATGAATAGTTTTCAAAAGATTCATATAAAACGAAATTTTCATTATTTTTTTTGAAATCCCGTTCAAGCTACCGAAAAAAAAAAATCACGTTTTCGTTCAAAAACCTCGATTTCGCCCGCTCATGATTTTATCTGCTCAGTTCTCAGGGTTTTTTTTTTTTCAGGCAGTGATTAACATGGAGTTTTATGGAATTCGCAGTAATTAAAATTGCTGGTCGGGCGAAATTCACTCATCCGGCCGCGGGTAAGGGTCGTTGACGGTGTTGTGAATTTTGTGCTGTGCATTGACACTCGTCGGCAAATGTATGACAGTCCAATCCTTGCTATTGCTATAGCAATCGATCATTAAAGCGTCGACGAAATGTTTTATAGTTTTTGTTGAGAATAAAATAACTTACCAAACGGAAAGAAAAAACGATGGGGATTCCGATGGCACGAATTTTGCGATGTTTCCGTGAGGTTCGAAGCGAAGACTCGCGGCAGATCCAAGTGTGATCTGGATCCGAGGAGAGTTGTCTTTTAAGGGATTGTCGCCTCTTCATATTCCCAGTCCCCTCTACTCTTATTTTTGTTTTCGTTCAGCCTCTTTCATCACAGTTTATTGCAACATATTGATAAACAAGGCTTTCACGAATCGTATCATTTGATCAGTGAACCGCCAAAATAGACGAAACTGGATAAGCATCTTCTCCGTACTTCCGCACGATTACGAACCTGTGTATGTATACAAAAGTCTGTTCTGTTTAGGAGTTATATCTCCTAAATTCTTATCGGATCGCGCATTTCTTGCTCTTGAAGCAATGCAAAATAATCTCCAGGAATTACAAATATATATCTCGATGGGCTCGCGCAATCGTGTAGACGTCAACTTACCTGCTACGGAAAAACCCATTTCAACATTTCACGAATTCGTCAATTGACGAGTACATTGCACTTGAAATAAATAGGTTAGTCTGATAAGGATCATTTCTCGTCAGGTAAAAAACGCGGAAAAAACGTGACCCATAGAAAGAGTGCGTTTTTTTTTTTACTTGTGGGAGGCGTAATTGGAAAAATTCAAGATTATTGGCAAATAATTATGAATTCCAACCGCAAAATGAAATTGTTGAACCAAACGGTTTATTTCATTTTTTTGCGTGTTCCATTTCCGGGTGTAAAACTCTTGCGAGACGACGAGTATTTTTATCGGAGTCAAATGAGAGGCAAATAATTAGGGTAAGCGGTCGATCGTGCTGAATATCTTTATATGAGAAAAATCCATAAATTGGAATGTTTCCGTGTTACCCTTCGACTGCATACATCCCATAAGTGCATATTGGGTCAATCTGACCCAAGGCTTTTTCAAACCGTTGTATTTCGCTAAATATATATTTTTTGTTTTTTTTTTTTTTTTTCGTAGAGACGTTTTGTGTAGTAAATTATCCATATTTTATGGCCCCACATTTATTTTTTGACGAAAACCAAAATTAAGTGCCATCGTTGCCAATCGGTGACAGAAAATTGTTGGAGTCAAAACGAACCAAGTATGCACTCGGAGGGTGAAAATAATTGCGACACATTGTGACTCCGTAACGTTATAGAAGCCTCGGCAATCCTTCGAGGAGCAGCATCGAACTTTCTTTCTGAACCAATCCAACGGAAAATGCAGTAGAATCATGGGAAAGGAATTTCCCGATGTTTTTAAGGCAAATAAGCGACGAGTTTATATTTTTTTTCCTGAAAACTTTTATTATTCACACGAATAAAACTTTGTATGAAATTTCCGACAACTGCTGAAGTGCACGAAAAATTCCTTTTTTTTTGGCCTTGGAAAATAAACGTGCAGCACGTACTGAAATTGAGGTTTCTAAAATAACATGACGAACGGTTCCAGTGATAGATTTGCCCCCATTGGCCTGAAACACAAGACAGAAAATGTTTCGTCGAAAATTATATCCTTCAGCGTGCTAATCCCGAAAGCAAACAAAATCGAAATAAATTCACGCACGCGATAAACACACTCACTATTTTAGTAAGAGAACAAAAAAAAATGCAATTTTTCTGGGCAAAACCGAGTTGAAAGAAAATACTTCCGAGAAATCGAGTGAAATATGTTGAAGACGTTTTTTTAACCCTTCGAGTGCACACTGGGTCATTTTGACCCGAACAATTTTCTGACACTGATTGTTTGGCATTTAATGGCAACAAATGATTTGGCACTTAATTTTCGTTTTGGTCAAAGAATGAAATTAGGGTCATAAAATATAAATAATTTACTACAGAAAAAAAATGCATATTTACCGGAATACAACGATTTAAAAAACGCCTCCGGTCAGATTGACCAAATGCGCACTCACAGGAGGTGTGCACCCGAAGGATTAAAATCACTGAATCGTTTCAAAAGATTGCATTCTCAGAAAAACAGCCTATGAAGTTTCTCAATTGTTTTAAAGTGAAGTATTTTATAAATAACTTGTCAGAAATATTCACGAATCGTTACTTCGCGATCCCTGGACCATGGGAGCGTATTTTGGAGGTATTAAAAAGTATAAATAAGTAAAAAAATGAAAAAAAGCAATGATTGGAATAAAAAACCAGGGCAGTCGTTCAAAATTTCGGAAATTTAGATGCTGTTCAATCTGCAGTTTTACTGAACGGACGAATGACTTTTGAAACACTGAAGAAATGCCGTTAACCAGATCAGCGGAGATATCAGAATGGAATTAATTGACAGAAATGCCACAAGAATAAAGATTGACTCGGAGCAGGAACAAAATTTGTAATGTGAGGAAGATTGGAGAATAGAAAGCAAAGGCAACCGTTAAAGTTAGGCAGAGTCTGCTCATTACTAGTCGTCGAAATGCTTCATCAAAGCTCAAACGGGCTTCGCTATGAATATATATACGCACCCGTATGTTTTTTTCAACAGAAGAATTTTAATCTCAGTCAACTTTTAGTTTGGTTGATTTTTTGGCAGAACGAGACCAACCGGGCTCTGAATAACAAGCGTTCGTAAAGCACGTTTGCTGTAACTACTCGTTTGCACGTTTTCTTATTTAACCTGCTCGCCCACATTGTTTCTATCAAGCCTGAAAAGAATAACCCTTATTTCTCTATTTTTTTCTTTGCGTTAATGATCAAAGCCAGCACGCGAATAATAAAATTAGCAACGATATCCCGTAGTTCTAGAAAAGTTATGCCTGTGAGGGCTTTTACTCAAAAGCGCGATAAACGGTTGACGTAATATTTTCACCCCAGACTATTAACAGCAAATTGTTGTTATAACATCCTATTCGAGTTTAACCCTTTCAGTGCACATCCCCTATAAGTGCATATTGGGTCAATCTGACCCAAGGTGTTTTTCAAATCGTTGTATTCCTGTGAATATGCATTTTTTCGTTTTTTTTTGTATAAATGTTTTTTGTAGTAAATTGTCCATATTTTACGGCCCTCAATTTATTTTTTGACAAAAACGAAAATTAAATGCTAAACAATCGGTGACACAAAGTCGTTGGGGTCAAAACGACCCAGTATGCACTCGAAAGGTTATAATTGCAAACCACTTCCTTCATAATTGGAAACAGGTGGTCATTTTTTATTTAATTTGAATGGGTGCGAAGGAAAAGTCGTTATGTAGTGAAAAAAAATAAATGAGAAAGATTGGACTGCCGTGCTCAGTCCCTTCAATTTCGTCTGCTCTTGGTATAAAACATTTGAATACTTCTGTATGGCGTACGTGACGTTATGATAATGACTTCTCATTAAGTTTCATGCACGATACTAAACGACATTGGAAAGCAATAGAGTTCAGCATAACGCAAAAGTTTCTGTAAAATTTCATACGATATTCAGATCTAAACGCGCACGCAAGTATTCTTCCGCATTCTTTTCGGAGTGAGTTTTTAAATTTCCAATGAAAATACACTTTTTAATTGGTATCGTGTACATTCTTTCGAGATGGAAGGGAAAAAACAAAATTACCCGATCGCTAAGGGTTTTTTTTTTTTTTTAAACGAAACCCAAATCAATCTTCATGAAATAAAATGAGAAACGGGGATTGTTAACTATCGGAATAAATACGAAAGGTATTATTTAGCAATATTAATGTGTACTCCACTTTACATATCAATCGAGGGATCTGCACAGTAATAGTTTCTAGATCCTACGATATGAGTGCAAGTAAAACAATGGAATGAAATTCTGAAAGGGAAATGTGGAATAAAAAGTGGAAGCCTGATGAACGCGAGAGAGTATAAGCAGAAAATATAAAATTAATGATAATTCATGGTGTAATTAAGGGAAAGACAATCGATGGCTAATTTTTCGAAGTATCTATTTTAAAAAAATGATAACGAAGGCTTTTCCAAACGAATCTAGTCAGCGCATCGACAATAATCACCGTATAGTGTGCGATCGACGAATAAAAGTACACGCAACATCAGCTGATATGCTAGATGTTTCGAAGCAAAAGAAAGGAAAAAAAAAAACGATCGAGAAAACAACATTGGAGTAGTGAATGAAAGGCTGAACGTACGTGAGGTAAAAGCAGCAGCAGAAACAGCAGCAGGAAGCGCGAGGACGATAGATCGATGTCGAGTTGCGCACGCAGGCTCTTTTTCACATCGTCGCTGTTGGTGGGTGGCCACAGCCTGGCTGCGGCAAAGCACATAGGCCAGGGGGTAGCCATAGGTTCTGTTACAAGCCCCTGCCTGGCTGACATCCAGGGGCTACATTGAGCTTTGCCTCGTTGGAGTAGGGGATATTGTGTCAACCATACAGTCGTTGTCCATTTAAAAGCTCGAGCTAATAGCTGTCGAAATTAACTCTGCGAGTGTGGATACAGTTATTGGCGACAAAAACAATGACAAAAACAGTACAGAGATTGTTAACCCAAACTGGTACAAAAAAAACGTCGAACTACAGGACCAAACGTTAAATGGAAAAATCCGAAGTGACAGAAAAACAGTAACCACTAGATTAAAATTATAATAGGAAAGTTTTCGGACGTTGGTAAAGTCAGATGATCGATTAATTCATACTCGCTCCAAGGGAAAAACAATATTTACATGTTCTTTTCGAAATGTTGCTCCTAAAATGTTGCCCATCGCTAGAGTCATGTCCTGATTATCTTTTCACCGATTACTTCGCACAGGGAAAGCTTTCGTACGCATTAAGGAGGGTGGAAGGCAAAAGGGTGCGAGGAACTTCATGAAGATGCCAGAACTAAGATGAGGCAAAGCGACGGTGAGAGTAAGATAAGGAGAGATCAAGAGACAGAAGAAGGGAAAGTGGATGAAGAAGAAAGAGAGATACTAAACTACTTTAAGCCTGGGGATTTTTTTCATGCCTGTCTGCAGGCAGAGTGAAGGATGACCCCAGGGGCTTCGTGACAATATTTTTATTATGGTACGCCTCTGATACGGGAACTCTTGTGCGAACCATTAGGGTGAAGCATTCGAACATCATGATGTATTGTTTTCTACAGCTTTTCAAAAGCTTCATTAAGGAACGTTTGCCATAAATAAATAAAATCCACGCTTGTAGCTGATGCTGCTGCGTATTTCCAATTCTCCGTACAAACGTATCTGATCTTTTTTTTACTCCAGTTTTCTCTACCGTTGGGATCGATATGTAGGCAATAAGTTCGAAACGTAGGGAATTCGTTTTGCTAGCTTATGAATTTCGTGCACTAAATGGCCCAGAAAATTGGCTCGTGGAATTCGAGATCGAATTTTCAAGCATGCTCGTAGAATCGATTTTTTCGACGGTACAAAATTTCAGAAATCTCTACAGCGAATACCAAACTGCCTTGTAACGATTTGCTCGATTTGTACATCTTTCAAATCTCATCATATCGAGTCCAGAATCGAAACATTTTATCCCATACACGTTTCGATGATGCCATAGCTCTGGAGGTTCAATCACGTGCCAACGTCGTAATTTTTCTTCAATTAATAAATCCCATGTATTTTTGTCTCCTGCTGACATTTCGTGTCGTATGGAAAACTGAAAATTGTCAAAACAGAATAGATTACAAAAATTTTATCAATCGAGTGTTCAGTTTAATTAATCGATGCGGATCCTCGTCACGTTCCTAATTTTCGAGAATTGCATAAAATGTTAAAAACTTTCTGCAGTATTGGGATTTTTACATTTGCCTGATGGAAAACTTTATAGCCGCAAAATTTTGAATAATTCGTCGATGAAAGGCAGCGTTACTCCAAATAAACGTCAGAGTATTTTGATACTGTAGACTGCTTTCCTTTCCATTATGATATGCAAAAAAGCTATTGAATGTCACGAGTTTTGAGAGTTGAAAGTCTCTGGATGGGAAGGAGGGCGATTCATGGTAAGATAAGGAAAGCCATGCTGGCAATAAAACCTGCTGGATGCAGGATTTGTACAAGGAAAAGTGGGCTATGAAAAAAACGATTTGTCAGTGGATAATGTGTTGATAAGAAAAAGAGACAGACGGGCTGAAAAAAATAAACGAAGAGACTCGTGGTGTCTTTATGCAGGGAAACGATTTCCGGATCAGCATAAAGAATGTACGATTCGTACGATTCGAAAAAATACAAAAGCCAAGGACTGACAGCTGCTTCGTAAGATTTTGGGAGTAAATGACAAAATGCCAAGGGCGAAAAGATATTTACGACAAAGTATACGAATAAGCTGTAGAAATATTTTTGAATCTTTCGACATTGGCGAAACCAAAACAACATTTTAAAATTGTTGGAAATCCCGAAATAGTAAGGTCTGACAGGAATAATTCCACAAAGAAACGAGGGGTTGCAAACGCAAAGAGAAATCGAGCATAGGGGTTGAAGTGGAATGTAGAACTTGGCATTTGAAAATGAGACTTAAGAATCGATATACCCCTAAACGTTAAGCGTTGAAAAGGGTTCAAAATGAGGATTAGAAAGGCATAAAAAGCTGGAGGCCTTGAAAGCAAAAAAAAATACCATAAAGATAGAAAAAAAGAGGGCGTAGAAAATTCTTGGGCGAGGAAAAAAGAGGTTAAAAATAGACAAAGTTCTGATGGCATAGAGAGGGATGAAGAAAGTGAATGAGGGTTGGTTTCTCTCTCCTTTCATCCCCTCCAACCTTATCTCCGATAAGGGGGTTCGGTGAAAAAGTGGGGGAAGACTCCTATGGGGGCTCGGCCGAGACACGCGAGCTTCTCACCTGTTTGTCAGGCCGTCAGTCTGGTGTACGCGCTCGGTCATTCGCTGCCTTTGCAGCCTCTCATCAGATTTTTCTTTATAGCACACTCAAACGCTACAAGTGGTCCCGCTTGCTATTCATCCGTTGGAAACGGAGTCGTGACAGTTGTGCAAGTTTTCGACCTTGACGTGACTTTTTCTCGAACTCCTCCGGCAACCATACTTCCACTTGTGCACTTTATGTTCGAATTATTCATTGCATTAAACCAACGAATTCATTTCACTAATTAGCCCATCGAATCCTAATTAATTATAATTTGTCTCGATGTTTGTGAATTTCGAATAAACTGATGGATCACTGACAAGTCGCACGCGGAGTCTGTGCAAGTTCCAATCAAAACTTCGGTTTTAACGCAATGCCCGGAATAATCTTTAAAGATTAAAATGAATCGCGGAAGTTTGAACGGGTATCAATAGATTGTTCGGTCAAGTGTGTAAACTGTGTCGAGTTGTTTTGACAATCAAAAAACATTTATTTCTCAACTGTATACATGAATATTCATTTTATTAATATGTGTACGAACGTTTCTCTCTAATCTACTAGGAGAATTAATCTGCGCAGTTGCTCAGTTGCCATACCGGTGAGTTCACATTCCTGCCTTTATTTCCTACTCACTTGTTGCCACCATGTTTACACATTTCCGATGTTCCAATATTCGAAAACATTACGAGCGTGCTCTGGAAGAGCAAAAAACTAATGACGTGCACAAATGCGCTGCTGAAAACTTGAACTTTGTTTTTTCGTTTCCTACGACGATTTTTTCATTGTATATACGAATACGAAGCTTTTGAATTTATTTTTAAAGACACAAATGCGAGAATCGATTAAAAAAACAATTTTAATATTCATGACCAAGATAATCGACTTAATTTTTCATTTTTTAACTATTCGATGGTCATGGAAATTCATGTTTTTTGTGAAGTTTCCTCTCAAGTATGTAATTTCTCCTTCATTTATTCAATCACGAATTAAGACATTCGAATCGTCTTTATAAGAAAAAAATAAGTGTTTTGGAAATACATCACAGGACGATGATTCGTTATACTTTATTGCGTGAGCGGAACTTGTGTGGATGGAAGTCTCGAACATGTTGGGAGAAGGTTGAATAAATGGGTCAAGGCATACTATCACCAAGGGGTGTTTCGCGATTGAGACACAGAGCAGGCTCGATATAGGCTATGTATTGTTTTACAAGTGGCTGATTTCACCGTTCCCGCTAGGAGCTTTGGTATTCCCAAAGGGACTGGAATATATTTTATCAAATTTCGTACGGCCAGTGTAATACACGTTTGGCTAAAATTTGAAAAAAATATTTATTCTTTTTGAGCTTTTTGTAATTATAACTTCGATTATAATTTGGTATACAATTTCGTATAATTCTTCGTGGAAAATGTTTCTCAAAGCAATGGTTGTTGGGCAAAAAAAAAACGCCCCATATGTTGGAAGGCATTCGCAATTCTTGCACGTTTCATTTTTTTTTGCGATGACGGAGTTTAATTATAAATCGTTCGAGGCGTTTTCTATTAAGCTTACAATTAAGTCGGCTCGGTACATTAATTAATTTTCAGGCAATTTAATAGCCTTATCCATATGTTTGAACTTTCTGTCACGAAACTAATCACTAATGACCCTTCACTGCGTCAAATGACGAGCCTGAAAAATTACATTAATTAAAGGAAATTACTAGCATTTCTCCTCGTTTGTTTTCGTATCAATTCCGCGTTTTTATTTTTTTACTCATTTATATTTACTCAATTACGATGAAACTGTTTACATTCTGAATTTTTCACTAAATATCGCTAAGAAAGTAAAATATTTTTAGACAAAGAACAAAAATTATTTATATTTGATTAGGAAAAACGTTTCGAGGGGGATGATAAAAAGTACAAATTGGAAGCTCGTTCTCTAGTTCAGAAGAGATAATGCGTGCAACGGTAATGAAATGATATTCGTTCACCGCATTGACTGAGGTAAACAGGAAATTTGTGAACATTTGAGTGATCCGTTGATTGGAGCGAAACGATTGGGAAATGGCAATTTAGATAAATTCATTGAAGGTGAAGGCTGTGGTGAAGATTGATTTGCAGAGTTATTGAAAATTAAACCTCCTTCGAGCTTTCGTATACGCTGTTTAATTGCTCGGTGGGAGATTGAAACATGGAAGAAAGAACCGTTCTATGATAATATTAACCTTCCGTAGACACACTACAAATAGCGCACCTTCCTAGACAAACATGGGTCTAGGGCGTCCTGCGGATTTTTACTGTACTTGGACGCGTTAAAAAAATCTGAAAAAATTCAGGAAAGTAGTTTTGGATCTATAGAAAGAGAGGCTACACTGGGTGATGAAGAAAAATTGTTTTATTATTGTTATTTAATGGTAATCGATACGAAAAACGAGAAATTCACGTCATTCGCTGAATGGGCTGGACACCCCAGACCCATGTGTGTCTACTGAGAGTTAAAAACATCTTTCCGAATGATAACTGCAAGTACAATTTCTTGATTTCCTTATTTTGCCAGACAGAGCAGTGCCAAGTCGTAATATTTATTGTTTTCTAGATCCAAGTGTTAAACATTTGGGAAGAAATGGCGAGGCAAGATTTCTTGATCTGCTGGTCGTGAATCATTTCCTTTCCATAACAATTGAGAAGGGTTCAGTGTAAAAAAAGGAGGAGGCGATACAGCAGCTCGATTGTGTTATTTATTCGGTGTTGTTTCTCGTCAGCGCGATTTTCATATTTTTTCGCTGGCGATGTTTTTTTATTCTGCACAAAATTCAGCGAGTGTCTGAATGAATTAGCGAATTCATTGAAGCTGGAAACGGCTCGTATTTTCCATTTCATGGGAGCCATACGCATCGATATTGATTGACTGCCTTAGGCTGACAACGGATGTGTTATTCATTGCGGAACGCGTGGTGATATGAAATAAAACTTATGGACAAGTGGGTCGAAGAGCAGAAAAATTCTTGGGGTTATTCATCGGAGTGCGTTCGGAACGAGGTGTGTGAACGGGGGAGGAAAAAATCAGGTCAAACGCGAGCTAACGAACGCTGAACTACGTCTTTCGTATGGGATTCCGTTACGTGTTCAGAAAACGTTACTAAATGTTAGTTCGGTCTGGTCTGACACTCACTGAATTTACCACTAGATATAGTTCCATTGATCCACGTCATACTTATGCGGGACACCACATGAGCTTCTCCCGAACAGTTCATATTTCAGATAATAATTTATATATGTGTGTAGGAGAGACTATAGCTTGGCCAATTAATGACGAGCTATGCTCAGAAGGCGTGCAAAAGTTTCAAGCGTTCGCTGTCTCAACTGGTCTTCGTAGAACAAATATTTTCATAGACTATGGAATAACCCTGTACCATGAATGATGACCGGACCGGATGAATAATTTATTCATTGCATATGTTGAATAAAAGTTCTGACCTAATTCATCTGATGAGATAAGGCAAAAGGAACGTGTTCTTGCGTTTGCTGTTGACCGATAAGATCATCATGATGTTAAATGTGAGATAGGACGCTCAGCAGTAGAGAAAACAGTTCTTAGTCGGACGACGAGGTGACACTCGTAAAATATTTTCATGAGAACGTTCATGAGGTTGTTAATAATTCATATTCAAACGTAGGAATTCTGTCGTAGAAATTTTTCAAGAAATCCTCAAGTTCGTATTAAGGGACCTTCACGTTCACGAGAAGATTCACATTATCAATGTGTCCATTTTGAATTATTTCGGCGGAAGATTTTATAAAAAAATTGTTCGCGGTCTCGAGACTTTGGATCCTTTTGATCAAATAGAAGAAATCTTTCCTTGTCATCCGATAATGGTGGACAATCCAAGTTCAAGGATTAGTCTCTATATACACAAGTTCAATGATCGAATTACCAGATTCTAGATGCCCGAAATGCCCTCAATATTTTTCATGAAAATTCTATGAAATGATAAAGTTAAATGAAAGTGATAACACAAGTCCCTACTTATCGTATTGTTAACCCTTCGAGTGCACACGTGCTACAAGTCCATATCGGGTCAATCTGACCCCAGACGTTTTTCAAATAGTTGTATTTCGATAAATATGCATTTTTTGTGATTTTTTGTAGAAACATTTTTTGTGGTCAATTATCCATATTTTATGGCCTTAAATTAATTTTTTGACGAAAACGAAAATTGAATGCCAAAACATTCGTTGCCACTTAATGCCAAACAATCGGTGGCAGAAAATTGACCGGGTCAAAATGACCCAGTATGTACTCGAAGGGTTAAGGGAATGTTTTTGATTTTTGAGTGAAAAATTGACTACTTTTCTATTTTTTTAAAACTTTTGACATATTCGTATGAATGAATTAAAATGATTGAAAAATAGAAGAACTTATTCAACAAATATCGGGCGTTCTTAGAGAAATTGGATATTTGAAGTTCACATAGAAGGGAGATGAGATACACATCTGCGAAGACGAGGCACCGTCTCGAGGTAACATAACTTGACACCAGTATTGCTTTCATTCCGAATGATACATTTTTCATGGTGTAGACATATTAATAAAGACGAGCACAGAGAATTGAAATTGAAAAAAAAAACGACGCAGTGAGTGACAACCCGGAATTTTCACGATTATTGATAAGCAAAATTTCGACTCGTCACGTAACTTTTGTTGTCAGACAGCAATTTTGTAACTTCCATATCGTTCTGTCTTGCTATTGAATGATTAGCTGTGACTCTCTTGGTTTTGGTAAGCCGAACCTTGTTAGAACCTGATCTGGTCCCCATGGTGAATTCTTGTAGGGCGGGTGGAAGACCTTAAGTGAGTATGATTGATGGAATGTTTACACATCAGCAATGAAATCTTCGCGTGAAGAATTATCAGAGATTTTTTAATCGAATTCTTTGATTCGTCTTCAGGAAATTCTTCTTGCGCAATTAAATCGCTGTGGCAAAGTTCGGGAAGTGGAATTGATTCGTGAACATTTGAAATCCATTTAGTTCTCCAACTGTAACGCTGGTGTGGCTATCGCGGCAATAACCTTCAAAAAGTCACGACAGTATCCCCAGCTCGTGATGAGTAGATCGTAATCACTCGGAGCCATTATTTCATCGAGAAGAGTGAATGCAAATAAAGAGTGACATTTGTTTGAGGCCCAGGGAAAACAGGAAAATTGACATTTGTGCATTTAGAGCCATTGGAATGCTGACAGGAGCTGAGAGTCAATGGAGAAACGAGTCCCACGTATTTTAACCCTCCGAGTGCATACTGGGTCGTTTTGACCCCAACGATTTTCTGTCACCGATTGTTTTGCATTTAATTTTTGTTTTTGACAAAAAATAAATTTAGGGCCATAAAATATGGATTATTTACTTAAAAAAAAACGTCTCTACAAAATAAACAATGCGGAATACAACGATTCGAAAAACGCCTTGGGTCAGATTGACCCAATATGCGCTTATCGGATGCGTGCACTCGTGGAGTTAAGCAATTGGGAAAATCAGACTTATCGGCTCGTTTCCGTTCGTTATACTCTTTGTTTTTTTCACACTTTTTATGTTAGTTCATAATCTCGTGGGTTCCACGTGATATTGAGTAAAACGGAATATTGCCTCTAGATCGTATTTCAAGCGACAACTCGGAATCCAAAATACCGACGCTATCATACGTTCTAAGGTCGTGGAACGTTTGGCGTCTGGCGCTTTGCGGAGATGAATCGACCGGGACCGGTTAAATATGCATGGATGCAAGGAATAAATCAGAAATGCATGACATCGCTGCGCGCGGAACTCTGAACGTTTAGTAAAGGGGACTATCCTGTCACTCAGAGTTTTATAACGAAACTATCGCCAAGCCTCATTTACAAGCCTTACGTTCGGTATCCTCGATTTCACCTTTATCGCCCTATCGATGTTTCATTTTGATGGGTGTTTCAGAGTAAACATAAACCTTCAAAACGTAATTCACTTATTATACTAAAAATCGGAATTTTTCGGTTCATCGTCCTTTGGCACGACCGATCATTCGTTTTTCACGTTTTTGTTGTCGAGAATCAAAGAAAATAAAACAGTGTAACTTTTGGCGCGCAAAAATCGTGCATCGAACATTTTTTTATTATTTTTTTTTTACAATTGAAAAAAAAGGCATTCTGAAAATTTTTCGAATTACAAAAAAATATTTTCCCTATCAATTTCAAATTGTTTGCTAAAAAAAAAATGAAAAAATTGGTGATTTGTGTCCGAATTTCGAACGGAAAAAAAGTTGGATTCGATATTTTGCGAATGAAATAAAAACTCGGAAATTTCGGTAATTCATTCCCCGCATTTTTTTGTTTTTTTTAGATCTTCACGAGAAAGATTCAAAGTTATATTTCTCGTGACGCTTGAAACTGCTGGGATTGCTAGTAACATATACAAATATATTTGATAAATGTGTAAATTTATTTCCATTTCAGCAGAAAGGTTTATGGCGAATAAAACGAGTGCTACATTTTACGAAAAACGAGGAAAGTGATGGGAAGATGAAAAGTAAATGTGACGGTTACACATTAAAGTATCAGCTTAATAGCGACGATGTCGTGCACATGATGGCATTGGAATATTAAAATGTATATGCGCTCTTAGACATCTCCGTGATCTCCGCTTTCGTCCTAGTTTCCTTCCCTCTCGTGTATCTTGCGAAATCCTGGAGCAGGGAAAAATGACGACGGAACGTGTACAAAAGCTCTGTTTCGAGAGCGTTGAGCTTGCAAGTACTGTCGTTAATATTGGGGTGAATATTTTTAGACCGTCAATGAAGAAAAAAGGATCATAAAGACGTGACAGAAATAATCACATCTCAAAAGATTTTCTTCGAAAATCTCTTTTTAAAGTGAGTCTTTTTTCAAGTTTATCAATTGATCATGCCTTCAATATTCGTGATACGCATCCCCACTAGAATTTAACCGTTCGAGTGCACACTTCCTATAAGTGCATCTTGGGTCAATCTGACCCAAGGCGTTTTCAAATCGTTGTGTTACGGTGAATATGCATTTTTTTTGTAGAGACGTTTTTTGAAAATCGATTTTTTGGGGAAAACGAAAATTGGATGCCAAAACATTCGTTGTCATTGAGTGCCAAACAATCGGTTATAGAAAATTTTTGGGGTCAAAACGACCCGGTATGCACTCGAAGGATTAACATCAGGACCAGATCAAAAAGCCAATCAGGTTCAAACCAGGGACTGATCACATTTAGCTCTTCAAGAAATAACGAGAACTACATCCCCTCCCCACGGCATTGGTCCTTGTCAGTTTTTCCCATCAGGTTCCGAACAGGCGATTCTCAGCGTGTTCCGATCAGGATTTCTCCATTATTGGATCCCCGGTTATCTCGACTTGGTCCTGAATGAGTCCCCATCACATGGACATTGCGATACTCAAAGGAAATCGTTGTCCGGGTATGTTGACCTGGTCCTGAATGAATCCCCATCAGGTACACCTGGCGATAGTTGGATAAATTTTATCCGCGATCATGCTGACTTGGTCGACCAGAGCCTCTCATGAGAACTCCGTTCCGTGCACTGCGAATGGCATATTTCTGGACTCTGTAAAGGATCGTTACCTTCAGCGGTCTTTTGACAATGTTCTGCTGCATGCATCGCATTTGCCCAAGAATCCAGGGAAACTTTGAAATGTCGAGCTGGTACGATATTTTTGCGAGTGTCGGTTTGAATAAAACAGTCAAAAATCCGAGAAAATTTCCTCTCGTTCAGCGGTCGATGATTCTACCGGGTGCATGGCTGAGCCGTTATCCAATTACATACTCGCTTCATCCATGCAAAGTGGCTCAATTTAAGTGATCGCCAAAGCCACACGCAGATCGCGTAGCCAACGTGGTTATAACGCGTCAAAGTGCATTACCTTCGATTTCCGTCTCAGTAAATTTTGCTCTGTTCAAAAGGATTTAACAAAAAAAGTATAATACGATTTTTCGTGACCCCGATGTTTTGTGACTACACAAGTTTGCATCAATGCCGTGTGGAACATTCTTATAAATGTACGTACGGATAGGAATGTCAACTGTCGATCGATTCGATTGTTGTGCAGGAGTACCATGGGAACGATAATAATATTAATAAAAATTAGTATTATTAATTATTATTATTATTATTATTATTATTATTGACCCTCCGAGTGCACACTGGGTCGTTTTGACCGCAACGATTTTCTGTCATTGTTTGCCATTCAATGACAACGAACATGTTGGCATGTAATTTTCTATTTTCGCCAAAAAATCAATTTGGGGCCATGAAATATGAATAATTAACTACAAAAAACGTCTCTACAAAAAAAAAATACGAAAAATGCATATTTACCGGAATACACTGATTTGAAAAACGACTTGGTTCGGATTGATCCAATATGCACTGCTTATAGGGGGTGTGCACTCGAAGGGTTAATAGTAATTGTTATTATTGTTGTGTCCCGGGACGCAATCCTTCTATTGAGAAATGTTTGACACGCATAATAGAGTGATCGCATCTGGTACCGAAGTCACGACGCTTACCATTCACGAGAGGCGTTCTCGACGGTTCGTTCGAATAATAACGACAGGTCCTACTGATTAATGAACACTCAGTAATGGGAATATTTATTGTACGCAACTTTTTATGTGTCTAGCAATCCCGATTATTAATAGGCGTTGGGAAACAATCATAAACGCATTACGGACAGGATGCCTGATGGATATTCTCGCAATTTTCATCGCACAATTCCTCTAGACACGTCGGAAATCATTTGATGACACTTGAATGATTCGAACTTTTGAGGAAAAATACGAGAATGTACTCCATGTCGCGAAACTCTGACCGGGATGTCGAGATGAATTGGTAAATTGATTGCACCCTCAATTTCAAAATACGCGGGCAAAAACGCCATATATCCTTGGGCCCGGAAAATCAGTCCCAGATGTGCGATCGACTGTGCTCACTAAAATAAAAAAATCTCTATATACTCACTCGAAATACCCGTCGTAAACGTTTTTTTTTCATGACGGCGTAATTGGACTATTTATTAATTAATTATATCATCGAAATGCCAATAAGAAGCAAAATCCCTTGCCATGTGTACGTATAATATGCAGAAAGCTTGCAGGCATTTCCTACAAACATAGTTATAACATCAGCGGCATAATATTTCGTGAGGAAACTCTCGCACTCACGCGTTCCACACGCGTAGGTTCAACCCCCGTTAGTTCTTTGTCTTAAAACTCTACTTGACAATTCCTCTTCCTGTACCTGAAACAAACTTCAGGCGTGGTAATATGATTGACACGGTAAACTTTTACGAAAGCTCTCGGGCGACTGGGCTCTTTGCAAAACGTTGAATCAAGTTTGTTTTGCAAATATCACGTACTATAGCTGCGCGTCCTGCTAGTCGAATTCGTCGAAGTTCGTTATCGTAAGAATTTTAAAAATCGAAAAGGAAACTAAATTCCGAGGAGTCTTTTGCGTCCGTTCGTTGCAAATCCACGTTTTCGGCTCATTTTTTAATCGAAATAATTTGAATTTTTGAAAACTCGATTTCAAAAGTGCCGGAGGAACAAGACGGTCGACATTTTTTTACGAATTCTGTTCATTTAAAAAAAAAAAAAAAAAAAAAAAACATGATCAACATTTTTTTAGTCTTTATTCACAAAATTTTAAAGCAAAGAAACATTTTCAGTGCTTCCGATGTTTTTGAATGAAAATACTCACCGAATGGCTCCAGAAAATTTCGTTTTTTTACTTTTTCATCCCACAATTTTGACCTTTTTCCGAAATGGTTGCATTTGAAGAAAATATATAGGAACCGTAGCGCCAGCGACCGCCCAATATTTTCGCAGTCCAATTTTCTCCATACAGGTCCTACTTTTGTCCATGTATTTACTGACGTTTTGAGATTTTCTATGTATTTGCACGATGTACCCGAACGTCGGACCGGAATATTAAACCAGTTTGAATTCGCTTATTTGTACCTACGCACGGAATTCTGTGGCGAGCATAATGCAACATCGCGCAATTGACGAGTGCGAGCATATTCTATGAATCGGTATCATCGAGCTATGCTAATGATTCTAAAATGATATCGGAAATGCATTTACAGAGAGATATATTATTGAAGAATTACCGTGGAATCTCAATGTTCAGAGGTTGATCTGGAATGTATGGAGATCGTTGGATAAATAAAACAGGAAATTTCACGAAAAAAAAAGAAATTTCTCGCTTACCGCAGGACGTTTTTTTCGCGTATCTAGTGAGATTTGGTGGCCGGCTTTGGTGGACAGGAATGTAAAGATTTCATAATACACATCAAATTTTATGGTGTGAGAAATTTCTAATCAAGGCGAGGAAGCTGCTTCGCACAAGCCAACCAAGTGTTAAATTTCCACAATAATTTTGTGCTTCGTTAAATATAACGATTGAGTGGATGTGGAAGGAGGATTCGTATTGCAGTATTGGTGTTTCTGAACGTCAGATTTTCATCGACATTTTGAAACGTTCGATCTATAAACGTTCGAGCGATTTTAACCCTTCGAGTGCACACCAATCACCTTGCCAATCGCCTTGGGTCAATCTGGCCCAAGGCGTTTTCTGAATCGTTGTATTCCGGTAAATATACATTTTTTGTTTGTTTTTTTTTGTACAGACGGTTGTTGTAGTAAATTATCCATATTTTATGGGCCTAACTTTATTTTTTGACGAAAACAAAAATTAAATGCAAAGAAAAATCGTTGCCATTAAATGCCTAACAATCGGGGACAGAAATTTGTTGGGGGCAAAACGACCCAGTATGCACTCGAAGGGTTAAAAAATACAGATCGAACTCAAAATGATGTTGAAGTTGTAACGAGAAATTAAATACACAGTTTTTGCACCATATAATTTAAATATATACTGCTGTGACTTGACAAATGATTTTCCCCCTCTTTGATTACTATCGAGTCCAAGAGGCTAATCAGAGAAATTTAGAGTCATTAGTGGTCGAACCGCCGAACGGATCAGTTCGGTGAAAATTAAAATACAATTTTAAGGAAGACGATTAGAAACCAAGGCCTCGTCCCAAGAAGGAGATAATAAGTTAAGTTGTATTTATTTTGGAAACGAAAGCCCAAGTAAAAATTAAATCAAAATTCCAATTAATAAAATTTGTAAGACTCCAAATTTTACAAGAAATATTGTTCTCACAAAGTTTGAAGTTTCTCGAATGCCACCTTTTTTTTCTTACGATAATTGGATAATTGGCCGCATCCCTGACACGAAATCTGTGAAGACAAGTAGGTCATCTTAAAAAATAGCGATAAAATGAATTCAAGAAAAATGTAAATTGCGATCCGAGGATGCCTACACTAAAGTCAGCTCCGATAAAATGCAGAAACATGAAGTTGAAAAATAGAACTATGGAACTAGAAATTTTGAACGATGCTGGTAGTACGGAGAGACGAGTGAAGGGGAGGATTTATTTAGCCCAGTACTCGAGAGAATAAAGATAAAAGAAAAACAATAATAAAACGAGAACGATTGAAAAGAGTGAAAAGTGAACAATGCGGGATCGGAATTTCTGATCGCACGGAAAGGAGATCGCAGAGGCGAGAGAGGTGCATGAAGGAAAGGTGATAATGAGAGGGCAGAGATTTCCAATTTCCCGCATAACCGAGAAACCGCAGGCCACGATGTGAATTGGAAGTGAATCGACGTATACCAGCGCGAGATAGAGCTCTCCGATCCGCAACGTTGCCGCTCTTTTTTCCATTGTTTTTTCTTCATGAAAAAGCGACCATAAGCTTAGGGCGTCGTTTTTAGTTTGGTCCATATTTACGTCATAACGATGGCAGACAAACATTTTTGAGAAAGTTACAACGATTTTTCTCAATTGAATAAAATCTTTGAGAACTAAACATTTTCAATAACCCATTGACCTTCTCCTCGTTAGCAGTTTGCAAAGTTCTACATTTTCGAATAAAGCGATAAGATAACATTCAAGTCCTATTTTAATTGGAATAAATATTTTGAGGAAAAAATTGCATCATTTTGCACGTTCGTAATCGCACATTTATTGAATCGTGCAATAATTTTAGTATTTCAGGTCCAGCATAGATTTATTACCATAGATGCTGCCTTTTTCAACTTTAATTAACAATTTTGCAATAACTCATTCAGTAACGGATTTTCACATCGTTTTTTTAACCCTTCGAGTGCACACCTCCGATAAGTGTATACTGGGTCAATCTGACCCAAAGCGTTTTTCCAATTATTTGTATTTTAAATTATCCATATTTTATGGTCCTGAATTTTTTTTTGTGACCAAAACGAAAATTAAATGGTAAAACATTCGTTGCCAAACAATCGGTTACAAAAAATTGTTGGGGTCAAAACGACCCAGTGTGCACTCGAAAGGTTAAACAAACAAAAATTCTTTTTTTTGTTACTGATTCCGAACCCATTTTCTTTAAGGGCCTTTTGTAAAAATATGTCGTTTCTCCAAAATCGTCCGACAGTTGCCAAGGGCACAAACAATACTCATCAATCTACAAATAGAAATTTTTTTTTTTTTTACTTATTCTGCAAACCCCATGTTGCAAAAATATTTACGAATAAGTATCGAGGAAACAAACTGTATACATAAGATTCCGATTCCATTGTGTAACCGAACCACGTGTAAGGCTCAAATTCACTAAACCTGAATGCTTGACTCGCTGCATGAACTTGATCGTTAATTATTTGTTTTTCGTGTAGCTTGCTGCTGGGTTCGAAACTTATATTTTGATATCGTTATTGAAATCAATTGTATTTCAATCGATCAAATTCAAGCAGCTAACATTCTGAACGGTACGCCGAGATAATATTCCACCGGCAAAATGTTTCGCGTGGGGAGTTTGTAGAAGAAAAATATTTCCCAGAGTTAACTGAAGTATATGTTGAAACAGATTACACTGCAAAAAAGAGCGTACGAGCGAAGTCTGGCCAGCGAGTTTGTATATATTATTTGTTCTTCTGGAAGAATATATTATGGATGACGAATGATTGGTTGAGTATCTCTCGGGGAAAAATGTTTCGAAGAGAAAATAGAAAAGAATGATGCATATGGAGAGGAGATTGCAAAAGCAAGAGCCATGCAGTTTACATCGCCGAGATTCGATGTTGTATAGTGAAAATTACTGAAAGTTGGGATTGCTCCTAATCGAAAGATCCGTTTTCTTCAACCTCACATTTAACCCTTTGAGTACATACTGGGTCGTTTTGACCCCAACAATTTTCTGATTGTTTGGCATTTATTGGCAACGAATTCTTTGGTACTCAGCTTTCGTTTTCGTCGAAAAATAAATTTGGGGCCATAAAATATGGATAATTCACTACAAAAAACGTTTCTACAAAAAAAAACAAAAAATTCGATCATATTTACCGGAATACAAGGGAAATTCCCATAAGCAATATACGTTATTAAATTTTTTTTTCCGGCTCACCGTGTGAAATAAATTCTATGAAAAGATTTTTTTTTCTCGCCTCCTCTTCCTTCCCCGACAAAAACCGTCTGGATCTCTTAGCGTTTTTTCTCACTTTGTCTGGCTCACAGAAAATCCTCGAAGTTGTTCGTAATTACACCGAATCCAGGGGTTGGTTGGGCGACTTTTTAAACCTAAGAAGATCTCCGGGTCTTTGTACCATTTCGGTAAACAACTGTGACAGCTGTGCTGTCTTTATCCTCGATGTTCTGTCTCGAGGGATGTTCCTAAAGATGTAACACATGTTTATACATTCGAACTACTTTAGCTACAGAAATTACGTTTTGGCTTTATATTCCTTAACACGAGCTACCCCCATAATACTCAATTAAAAGTGGCATAAATTACTCTGTGGTTTTGGCTAGAAATACGAGGTGGTGCGAGGGACACGCGTGACTAGGTCATTCGGATCCAATTGACGTTTGTAAAAAACTTTCGAGCAACTTTGTGGAGTCCCGTATGGTCACTCTACAGTTAATTCGAAATATATAAGCAGATAACTGCCATTTGACCTCATTTCTACAAATCGTGCAGTCCCTCGGGATATTTTTATTCTCTGAAGCAATGCTGATGCAGGAAACTCGCAGCAGCTCGAATGTTGATCGACATGAAATAACATCAAGGAATACGGACGAATTTGTGGATTCTGTTTGTTTTTTTTTTTTGGTATATTTGCCATCCATGTAGTCAGGTTTGGTTACGATTTTCGATGCAGATTCGTAACGTTAATATTCGCGTTAGAACAATTTTTCTTCCGTCGTTATTATTATCCCAACTCAACTCCTGGGGGCAAGCATTAGAGGAGAAGTAAAAATTCATTTGTAAATAAAGCGTGATTATTCTGCCAATATGTACTTTTCAATGACCCACTTCATCGTTTCCTTTCAGTTTTGTGTCAATTCATTTTATTTCCCTTCTTTGCTCATTGAGTCCGTACACTGAAAAATTCTGTAAATACCAATGGTTGAAGTCAATTTTATGGGAAAATTTGTGTTGGAATGACTCTCACGTTATGGACGAAAGTTTGAAGTTTGAAGATTCATGGTGAACAATTTTTTTTATTCGATACATTTTATTCGGTATAGAAAAATAAAAGACGATTTAGTTCACATGCATGTCCGTGACGTCGTTGGTTTGAAAAAAAGGGTGGCGCGCAAGCGAGAAAAAAATAATAAACAAGAACGAAGCTAATCTTTTCTACTCGCAACACACTCCGGGCAGCTCGAATGCAAATCGATAATAGTCCAGTGGCCATGCACTCGTGCTCCGGCCGTCTCATAATAAACCGCTGCTTAGATCATAAGTCGCCATAGAAAAATGAGTCGAACTCTCTCTTCTAACTGATGTATACTCCGAAGGTCTAAATGTTTTCAACCAAAGAATTCTAATGAGAAAATTCTCATCCCTATAAGAAAATATTAACCCTTCGAGTGCGCACCTCACATATAAGTGCAAATTGGGTCAATCTGACCCAAAGCATTTTTCAAATGGTTGTATTCCGGTAAGTAGACATATTTTGTTTTTTTTTTGTAGTAAATTCTGCATATTTTATGGTTTAACTTCATTTTTTGACGCAAACGAAAATCAAATTCCAAAACATTCGTTGCCATTAAATTCCAAACAATCGGTGACCGAACATTCTTGGGGTCAAACAGACCCCGTATGCACTCGAAGGGTTAATTCTTCCGGCACTGATTGATACTCTCGAATTACTTAATAAAATAATAACAAAACCGTCACTAACTAATTATAGGATAAAAAACGATTAATCATCTCCGTTTCCTGGGCATTCAACACTTACTTGGTAAACACTTCATAAACGCTCATTTGATAACACAGTGCGAAAAACTAACAGAATGAGATGAGGAGGTAGTCGTTAATTTTATTTTCCTCAGGCACACGTCTTCCCGGATCTTTATGACCCCAAGATGTGTGATCTTATGAACCACTGCGCAACTAATTTCCCGAGTAAACAGGGTTTCTTAGGGCCAGGGATCAAGCAAAGGGAGGTGATGGCTGAGGTCATTTGCGACATGGTCGTTTGATCCTTGATGAAACATAAGTCTGAATGAACTAAGAATTAACTGTGAAAAAATGCTCTAAGCAAATTATTTTTTTTTGCTTCGGTATAATCTCGTGAGTTCAGAAAAAACGTCACACTCATGGGACTATTTGAGAAAAAACATCATACGAAAAGTTGACTAGAAAATGCTGACAACTTTTCCTGTACCGTGTGATGGTCCATCCTTGATTTCTGCCACCACTCATAAAATCCATTCTCCCATAACAACAATAATGATAAATTTAAAGATCATGAAAATTCTTCATTCGATTGAATAATTTGATTGTTCAGCAAATTGGGCTTTGCGTACGATTGAAAGTTTGTGAATTGTCGCACCAGTGGGGAATGGAATCCTCGGGATTTGTTGCGTTGCCAGTAGTACAAGGCCATCGATGTCAGACACGATAATTCTAGCTCTGAATAAGTGATTGTCGTAATCCGTCCATTGTTCTCGTATAAACGGAGAGAATAATTCTTTGTCTTATTTTTTAAGTCTGGGAGATTTGGGGTTTGTCTTCGAGTTATTTAAGCAGGTCCCATCGGAATTGCTGCACGGTAAACAGATGTTTACTCGACGAGTACAAAAAATAAAGAAAATTTAATGCTGAATAATTTTATTTCACAGACGTGTTCATTTTATTGAAAATAAATGTTTTTAGATAAAAAATTGGTCAACTGTGCAATAAATCACTGTAAACAAAATTTCGTTGGGAAAGATCGATATTTTGTTCGTTACACGTTCAACAAAACGTTTTTTGGAATAATCCTTAAAATGTTGGTATGGCAGCAACAAATATTCTATGAAATCTTTTCGAAAAGCAAATTATTGTCATTCCAATCATAAATTTTGCTGACAGTACCGTTAGAAATCAAATGTATTGAAAAAATTACGAAAATTTAGAAATTACCCAGAAATATTTAGTTCACCGTTAATTTTTTCGCGCTTTTAGTATTTAAATCGATTCCTGACCAACTAAATCTTGATGAAATTGGATTTTCTCTTCACCGTTCTCTCTGGCATGAAAAAACAAAAAGTTTCATGTCCTCATACGTCAGATTACTGATTCCAAAACGAGTTTACGAACAAGAAACCCGTGGGGTTAATATTTACTCCGGTTTGTAGTTTAAGGGTTGAAAAAATGGGTTTGTGGTTTTAGGATCAATCTCATATTCTCTGTGATCGAAATTTGATTTTGAATTGATGTCACAGCGATATCAAAATTTTTTAGAGGTTTAATCTTGCTCTGTTGAATAGAGAAACTCGATAACGGAAAAATTTCAAAGCCCTGGTTTTGTTGTGGCTAATTTGACTGTGTTGGGAGGAAAAAACGAGTGTCCAGCGTGTGTTTCATTGATGTTTACTCGATCCTGGATGCTGGCAAGTGTCGAAGAACAAAAAGCACAGAGCTCTGAAGATAATTTATCAAGTTACGCGGTGGAAAAGGCAAGGGCTGGTAGAGGTGGGGTCCGTTCCAGGAGAAGAGGTGACGGGGTGGGTTACCAGTTGCCTTGTTCACGCAACCGAGCAAGAAACGTACGTACAACGCGTTTCTCCTGTTATATCGATCGTTCCTCCGGTTCTCACCCTCACACATAGCTCCGGGTCGTTCCCAACGATTCCACACATCGCGCGGAGTATCTTACTTTTTTTTTTTATCACGTGCTCGCCAGCAACAGTTCAGAATTCGTGGCGATGTTCTTCGTTAAGAAATATTAGAAAAAATGGACGAATTCGCTGTACATTATTAAGCTTTACCGCTTAATATCGTCGTTAGTAAAACATCCAAATAAGGAAGAGGCACGTGATCGTCACGTGCCTCCTATTCCATCTCTCAGAATAAAAGATTTTATGACAGACGGAACACGATAAATACCGTATGGTCTCCAATCGAAGGAAATTTTACCAAAATTAGGGAATTTTGCCGTACGATAGAATATGAAAATGCCGAGTGAAAACAAATTATTTTAGAACTGCGATTTCTTTACGCTTGTTTGTTTTTGTTTGTCAACGTATTCCTCCAGGATATTCGTGATTTTTTAGTCTAAATTCACTTGCACGATGCTGCGAATCTGTACCTCGAATTGTGCATTTTTCTGGATTTTGTGTAAAACGAAATTTTCAATTGCCTCCGAAATGTTGAGCTATACCGTTTCGAAGATTTCTCAGGTCATGGAGTATTTCGAAATCACTGCCGTTCAGCTCGAGTCACGCTATTCGAGCTGGAGAAACGAGAACTTCGTGTTTTTTTTTGCCCGTTGTAATTACGTTTTTTCCGTATTTGGGGCAAGTCGATTCGAGCAGCTAGAAATAAATGAATTGCATCAAATGACTTTGGTTTGAATTTTTACATTGGGTTGTTGCAGATTCGATATAAATGTGAAATCCGGGAATGTGTTTCCGGCCATTTATTTTTTGTAGTGTTTTCGAAATTATTTTTCATCGGGAAAAATACAAATGATGCAGGAATAACAAGGCAACAATTTCACTCATGAAACCGTGGCGTAGCAGAAAGTCTGTTCTTACAGACAAATGAGAAGACTACTGCGGGGATTAAAATCGATGGTGAAAATAATTCATTGAGATTTTTAGGGTGGAATGGAAAAGATACAAAGTTGGAACTTGTAAAAGGGATTGGGTGGAGAGAAGGGCTACGAAATGAAGGAACAGAGTAATCGAGTTCATTCTGTTGGTCTTGCAATTTGCAGGAAATGAGGCGTTCTTGATTAGGATCGATTTCTCCTTTTCATTTTTGCATAGGGCTTCTCCTCTCTCTCGCATTCCGTATCTCTCGTTTTTCTCTGGAAACGTGATCATCGTCTATCGTCATATAACATGAATTTCACATCATGCTGCAATGCGCAAACAGTTTCTACATTCTTGTATAGCATGGTGTAGAAAAATTCGAAGAATAAAAGTTCCAACAAAAACTGCGTTAAGCGCTTGGCGAATTTTTCGCGTCCTGCATTTTGAGTCTCCAAAAACGGGTCAATTCACTCTTCATATAAATTCCCCAAAGAATATTTACAAATAAACACCCACTCCTTATTTTTCGTCCTGCAATCTCTCGACTCTCTGGAGACTTTTTCAATATAAAATTCTTCGCAATGCTTCATGAGGATGATTTAGCATTCGATAAAAATATTTTGTGACAAACAGGCGAGCGCATAGAACGGAAGAAATTTAGATGAATCCATTTTCCAATTTCTCTGTTTGCTTGAATATTAACCCTTCGAGTGCACACCTCCTATAAGTGCATCTTGGGTCAATTTGACCCCAGGCCTTTTTCAAATCTTCGTATTCCGGTAAATATGAATTTTTTGTTTTTTTTTTTGGACAAACGTTTTTAGTAGTAAATAATTCCTATTTTATGGCTCTAAATTTATTTTTCGACGAAAACGAAAATTAAATGTCAAAACATTCGTTTTGCCATTAATTGCCAAACACTCGGTGACAGAAAATTGTTGGGGTCAAAACGACCCAGTATGCTCTCAAATAATTGTGAGTTGCATAAAAAATGATAAAGGATTGAATGAAAACCTCAAAGTGTTTTATTCCGCGAAACTCCAGCACCCTTCAAACTTTCTCACTGTACTCTTTATCTCGATGTCTCGATCGAGCTCTTCATTCGAGTGTTCGTACGAGATCTCCCATGAATTGACGCGCATCTCACCAGCACTGAAGAGCGAAACCACAAGAGTTTTCCGGCGGAGTAAAAAACGTTCGGCACTTTCAGTGATTACGTCTGAAAGACAAGGAAGCTCTTATTGAGGTCTCAAATTGCTGCTCCAGTCAATCACCCTTCGTGTTTTATTTTCTCACTTTTCACGGTAGAGCGCCGGTGTCTGACCAAAAAAATGGGATTGCAAGCGTTTAAGGGGCGCCATTGAAAATCCGATGCTGAATTCTGGCACAAAAATTCTACAGTTTCCTCTGAAGCTTGTGAAATGATCCAGTCCTCGTCAAGTCCCTAAAAGCTGAACGTGACAAGGACCTTTTCTGAACTTTATGGGACCGACAAAATGGTTTTTATATTTTTACGGTTTTTTATGTTTCTTTTTAAATTTATGGTTTCTTATTCATTCAATTTGGTATCGACAATGACGAACCTTTTTTTTTAATGGGGCTCTTCAAAATCCATGCTACGAATCAAGCCCCATATGAAAAACTAGTCAAAATTATGTATTTTTATTCATGAAAGATTTTTCAAAGTTCAATAGTAAAAAAAGAATGTTTATCGAAAGATTTTTTTCATGAGAAGAAAGCATGGATTTTCTACCATTATAGGGTGGAAACGTGACCATGTTGCTAAGAAATATGCGAAGTTCTTCCAGAACCTGATGATAATGCCTTTGAAAAGAGTTGTTCGATTTATATAAGTCAGCTGATCGAGACAGGTTCTTGTAAACTTTACGTAACCCTCACCTAAATAGCGATCGGCTGGAACAAAATGTAAGGTTTGAGTGATAGTGACCGAACGTTCGTGCAAGAACGACGGAAACACAGACTTTTGTATTGCGAAACATTTCTAATGATATCTTAATTAATCACGGAAGGAACTCGTTAAACATTACATTCGCATAATTTATTATTTGATCCGAAATGTCTAGCGGAGAGGATAAAAATAACTAGGTCGAGAAAACAGACTACCTCTCAGATTATCCCTTCATTCTGATGTTTGTTTACTTTGATATGTATTTTCTACCTAATCGTAGCCAGCAAACTTTTACTTCAGGGGATATTTCGCCCACGTATGTTTTCTGACGTTCGATAATTAATAAAGTTCTTGCGTGGTACGCGTGAAAGAAACCAGCACCACTCGAAATTGACGTGATGCAACGAACAGATACGGAGGGAGTTCTGGAGAGAATAAAAAAACAGAGAGGAAGAGAGAGAGAGAGAGACAGACAGAGACAGAGAGAAAGAGAGAGAGAGAGAGACTACGACGATGAGATCGCCTTAGAGTTCTGACAGATGGCAAAGATATAATAACACCATTTTTTTTTTAAAGGTTCATAGCGCTCCACCCTACGTCTGTGCAGCAACGGCCATGCGTTCTGAGTAGAACTCGTACTACTTTACTTCCCTCGTTGAACAACGTTCGTAATTTAATTAAAAAAAAATGAAAGAAAAAAAAAAACATCAAAAAATGGTTGAACTGTTTTGTTTCAACCTCGTTACATCGATAAAAGTAACATTAATATAAGCCTTCAAGTGTCCACCCCTCGGGGGGTAAGGCTTTGACCCCAACAAATTTTCTGTCACCGATTGTTTGGTATTTAACGGCAACGAATGTTTTGGCATTTAATTTTCGGGTTCGTCAAAAAAAAAATTGAGGCTCATAAAATATGGATTATTTCCTACAAAAATTGTCTTTACAAAAAAAAACAAATAATATATATTTACCGAAATACAACGATTTGAAAAACACGTCGGGTCAGATTGGCCCAATAGGAGGGTGAATTGAACACATTTGCGTGAGAATTAAAATTCGCATTTATTTCGTGACACGTTGTTGAATTTTTTGATTTATTACTGACCCAAAAAGACTGTGGAAGTAGATCGACTCGTTAGTAGCTTTCTCTGAAGTCAATGAACCTGCTGATGATAATTTTCTATTCGTTAACTCGGACCCAATCTAAATTTATCTGCATCGAGCGATATGCATATTTTTAGTACTGCACGATAAATGGTTTTTGTATGATTACAATTTATCCGAAACTCTGCAGTGCCAAAACGTGGCAGTTTAAATTTTTAGAAAACTCGTCAATAAGGTTGATGGCCAGTTTGCTGTCATCACAAAATATCGTATTTGTTTATTCTGCCCAGTATCCTTAATTGTCATTGCGATTTATTTGATCTTTTTGATTATTCAAGACTAAAAGGAATGTTCATTCATTAATATTTTTGTTTATTATTATCATGGGCAATGTGTCAGTTTAATTGCATTATGGAAATAGGGGAGTGGTCACTGAAGAGATACAGTGCAAATGCTATTAGTGGCTCTCTATTCACTCCACTGCGAGGTTCTCGAGCTTAAATGCGTTTTCGAAGCATTGTTTACGGACATAGAATTCATCAAATTTCGCCCTACGTTCTGTTCCAACGTTTTTCTCAATTTCCGAATCTAGTTCTAATAAAAACGAGCCTGACGATGGAAGCACAGGGCTCGTCGGAATAGCACACAAAAAAAAACTTTTGTTTTTTTAACCCTTTGAGTGTATACTGGATCGTGTTTTGACTCCAAAAATTCTCTGTCACCAATTGTTATGCATTCAATGGCAACGAATTTATCGGCCTAATAATTTCGTTTTCATCAAAAAATAAAAATTAGGGCCATAAAATATGAATAATTTGCTACAAAAAACAAAAAATGTACATTTACCGGAATACAACTATTTGAAAAACGCCTTGGGTCAGATTGACCCAATATGCAACTTATAGAATGTCTCCACTCGAAAGGATAAATATTTTTTTAAATGCAAGAGTGGCTGAAATAGTTTTTCCTGATCAGCAAAAAGCAGAAACGAATTTCCGACGTTGAAAAAGAAGGCTTGCAGGTTCATCATTTCTTTTATAGTCCGGACGTCGTTCTTACTCGACTTTGAGTGGGCGTTAAACATTTGGTCCTCATAAACTTAGAGATGGCGATATTAAAAATTGAACTGAAGAAAAAACTGAACATACTACGAGATATTAAGCGCCCTCGGGAGCTGCTCGTTACTAATTGACCAATGTAACAAGAGTGGAAGTCGAGTCCCTCTTGTTGCATACATACTGAGGCTATTGGATCAGTCAGAGTGGGTTAGTGCCACTTAACTCTCGGGACTACAACCCCTTTAGCTCCTAGTCTCCCCGCAGCGTTGACACTGTGCTCGTCAGTTTGTACAGGTGGCTAGTTAGTTTGCACTACTTGCACAACCCTTGTTCCCACGTCACCTTGACTTCCACCCTTAAGTCTCTATTATGAACTTTTAGGATTTGGTCTAGTGTCAATGTTTAGCCAGTTTGTCAATTAAGATTCTCTCTGAAACATCATATTATTGTCATTACGATTAGGGTAATGCGGAAGATTCAGTGGATCCTAGAATATCCTAGCGAATCATATCCTAGCGAAGAAAATTCTTGCAACGATTTACCTTTTCTGTATGTTTTCAGAAAATGATTTTGCCTCTGCAGACGCTATGATATTGGAGCAGATACGAATAATCTTAACCCTTCGAGTGTACACCTCCTATAAGTCCATATTGGGTCAATTTGACCCAAGGCGTTTTTCAAATCGTTGTATTCCAATAAATCGGGTACGTTTTTTTAAATGTGTTTTTTCAACACGCTGAATCGAATTCCAGCACCCACAGTTTGTCCTCGGAGACACAGTGAGTGGGTAACCAAAAATCTTCTTGAGCATCGCCCTCTCGCATTCCCTCTCATCAGGTTTAATAACATTTCTCTAGAATATCGGCAAAATCTTAAATTTCACATGATCCATAATCTCATCTTGAACTCTCAACCCCTATTACATAAACGAGACCCTCGGTCCCAAGAGAATGAGAGGTAAGAACATCCGAGATTACCCAAGAGAAATATTAATGCCGCCAGCTATGGAAACGAGCTTTTCTTGTTTATTTCAAGATTTTATTTTCGAGGTATGATTTATGACTTTATTGCTTTCACGTTAGTACTGATAGAAAAATAGATCCCTTATACCTCCATCATTTTCCCTCATATTTTTCTTCAAGTTTGTTTTCGAGATCAAACAGTCCTCGCTTTACCAACGATACCCAACGGTACGATATGGTGGTACGCGACCGATTAATATCGCGGATGATGATTAACCCTTCGAGTGTAGACATCCTACGAGTGCATATTGGGTCAACCTGACCCAAAGTGTTTTTCAAATCGTAGTTTTCAAATCCCGGTGAATATGCATTTTTTGATTTTTTGATTTCTTGTAGTAAATAATTCAAATTTTATGGCCGTAAATTTAATTTTTGACGAAAACGAAAATTAACTGCAAACACATGCGTAGCCATGAAAGGCCAAACAATTGGTGGAGTCAAAACGACCCAGTATGAACTCGAAAGGTTAACCATTTACATACTTTGGGGTCCGGCAGACCCAATGTAGATTTTGCCATTCTGTACTTTATCTGACGATTCAGGAGTGTCGTTAACAGAGAGTGAAAAAAATCTTCAGAGGTACCCACGAGGAAGCAGCGAAAAGCACTTGAAACTCCCGAAGGTATACTCGAAGTAATTTGTGTCATCGAAATCAAGTCGCGGACTCTTGCTGGTAGGCTGAAATCCTCATCGCGTTGGTCGATCTTCTACATTAAGTTCCCAAGTGCCAATTACTCCGTGTAAGTCACATCTCTCTCACACGAGACGACATCGCTCGAAGAGGCACTTTAGAAAGACCAAACAAAAGTAACCCTGATTATCAAGGGTGTCGGCAATTATTTCAGAAACACTCGTGCAAAGCTTTCTGCCGAGTTCTAGGGGGTTTTAATGGTGTTCATTGATCCAGAAGGAACGAGGAGTAAGACGGTCCAAAGCCCGAGATTAATTCTTTGAGAATAATTAGAGAAAAGTTTCTCTGGCAGATCTATAAATTCCAAGAAAAACTTGTTAAATTCTTTCAAAGAACAAATCCACTTAAGTTGAAAAACGATTACATCGAACAACGGAGACAAATTTCATTTGCAAGTAAAATATTAATTAACAGTTAATTGATTCGAATTTCATTCCGCGATCTATTTACTCATTCTCGAATACATACAGTGGCGTGCAAAAGTTTCGGGCCATAATAGCCACAAGAGACCATAATAGAATTGGCCCGAAACTTTTGCACGCCACTGTATTAACCTTCGTATGGCATCGCGTTCTATTTCTTTCTTGTCAGTCCCGCAACCGTACACTTAATGATTACGTAGGCTCCCGCTTCTCGAGATTATCACAAAACGATACGGACGAGTCTCGATCTCTTCTTCATTCCCCACAGAGATATTTTCCGTTTTTCACGGCACTTGATTCTTATAATATACCATGACGTCACATCGTCCTTGAAACGAACAACCCAATGGAAAATATAGATTGACGCTCGTAATAATTCTTTCGTGCGCTTCCTCGTCTTGACAATTAATGTTGAGATCAGAAAAAGAAACAAAAATCGAACAGAGTTGTGCTATCAAGTTTCCATCGCGTGCAAACACGATCGTTGCTATAAAAGTGAAAAACAGAACTATCGACTTTCACTCGGACTGAGAATTCTCTCCGATTTTCATTGGAAAGTATTCTATTCGGATGGTAAGCCATAACGAGAACCCTCTTTGCACAGATTTATGCTGATATTGTGCTTTACTCAGCATCCCGGGCCGCAGGATTCTCGTTGCAGGCTGTTTGAAAGAATATTTTTTTGCTAATGTTGTTGGCAGTCGTGCAGTCGATATATCGATCCGATTCGCAATAAAGATTGAATATCCACTTTTTAATTCTCCTTGCAAGACAATGTGGAATATTTACAACGAGTATCGAAGAATTTCTCAACGTTCTCAACCAAAAATCATTCGCTATACCCTGCGAAAACAAGTGTTAACTTTCTTTTCTCTCTTTCTTCCTTTTCTACTTTTTTTTTTTTAATTCAAAATATGCACCGCACCGCGATACAATCCCAAGGAGAAATATTTTTGGATTAACCCTTCGAGTGCACACATCCTATGAGTGCATGTTGGGTCAATCAGACCAAAAGCGTTTTTCAAACCGTTGTATTCCGGTAAATATACATTTTTTGTCTTGTTTTTTGTTGAGACATTTGTTATATAGCAGATTGTCCATATTTACGGCCCTCAATTTATTTTTCGTAAATCTGTCGAACCAGGGGTGCAGCTTAAAATGTACTGAATTTTTTTCCAACGTTTTTTATCACTCAGTGAGCAATTTTGTTATTGGAAAGCAAATGTTTGTTATTCCGATCATAAATTTTGTTGACAGTTCCGTTAGAAACCAAATATACAGCAAAAATTACAAAAATTTGATATTATCCAAAAATATTCGGTTTACCGTGTTCAACAAAATATCCACATTTTCTATCAAAATTTCATTTCCATTGTAACGATGAAGTTTGCTCCCAAACCTGTTGATTTTATACCCAGAGCGTCTACAGAAAATTGAATGATTCTGTCAATGTTTACTTCGACGAGTAAATGATGTTCTATAAATGTTTTATATCCGTTTACGAAGCCATTAACGTAGCACACAAGGGTGAATGGTGATGACTATGAGGTGTGTCATCCAGGGCACGTATTCAATTTAATCTCGGCATATTTGAGTTTTGTGCATGTTAGTCCCATCGAGGACTTCGTGATGTTTCACGATATCCTGTAAATCCTCATCCACAGTCAGAAGTGATTATGAAATTTATTGAGCAAGTGGAGACTAAAGGGATCTTTATAGAACGTGCAAACTAATGGCGTATTTGTGTTGAAAAAAAAACGATGGCCTGGATGAAAAAGCAGCTGGAGAAAGTGGATACTGGCAAAGCAGTGCCTAATGTTGGAACTTATCATGGTTATTCGCTCCTTAAAGTTTAATGTCGCCACGTAGACCCTTGCAGATTTTTACGCCAGCATCCCTTCACTCTCGACATCACTTCCTGTTTCTGTTCCTGAGCAAGCCCCCAGAGTGTTGCCCGCAGCTTGTCTTCCTTAATGCACCGCTGTATCGCGTTTGCACAAGAAGCAAGAAAAACGGTGGATGACTTGTTTGATACGGAATTCGTGGAAAAGATTCTAGCCATCAGCGTCCAGTGTGCGAGCCGAAATTGCTCGAGTCTTAGAGTGATAGCACACGCTTTTGTGTTAGTTTGGAATTAATGGAATTTGGGGAAAAATCCCGAAAGAAACGATTGACACGTCGCCTCATTGCGATTACAATTTTTTGGTAGGGCTTTGATTGGATGGCACACATTGATATGTTGATTGTTTTCATTAATGTGAGATAAACACACGTCGTCTGAGATTTGGGATATTAGCGAGCATTCGTATCACAGCAGCGATGAGGGTATACGAGGTAAATCTCTCGGGAAGCCTATTGTGTTGAACTGCGATGTGAATCACATGAGTCTGTTAATGTTGGAAACGGATGAGGATTGACAGCCTCGGGTTTTGGTGCGGACGGGCTAGATACATTATTGTTTCCAGGTATACGTCATGAGGCACCACATCATACATTGTACTTGAACCACCAGCTATTGATCCTGTCATTTGATCAAATCGCTCATTGAATTCAGACATTTTCCCACATACCAACCACATCGAGAGGTATTAAAAAAATGCTCACATCATGACTGAGGTTTCCAATCTGGTCCTGAGGTCAGGACCCACAAAATAAGGTCAATGTATGTTTCATGGACTAGAACTGGTCGTTAATTCTGTCTGGTCCTCGGTAGCCTGCCAGACATGGCGGAAGACTTTTTTCTCCAATACCTAAACGCCGAATTATAAGCCACTTCGTGAGATTACATCCGGTAGCGGGAGTGACCTCAGAGAGCAAGTTGGTCAGTTGATCGTCACTTTAACGCATTTGTACCCAAAGTTGTTCATGATATCGAACCGGAAACCCTGTGGCAAAATACTCAATTGTCCGTTCAAATGGATCAATCGAGATTGATAAAAAGTGAATAAACTAAAATTATTGCGGTCTGCAGAACGAAATAGTGTGACGTCCAGTAATAGCTTGAAGACACCAATACTGAGCAACTTATTCAGGGGTCGAGATGATCAGATTATAACGAAGGACTGAAGAGGTTAAATTATTGGCTGGATTTGATCCCGTTGCCTTTGTAATCAATCAAATGGCCATATACGTGAGGATGGAGAGGACTCTTCCGTCTGACCGACATCCACATGGTCTGGGCTTAAGTTCAGGTACATCATGGGTAGGCTTCCCAGGATGAAAGCACCCTGAGGAAGTTCGGACGAGTTGACCCTGATGTTCTTTGTAAATACGAGAAGGGTTCTAAAAGTATCAAGTTTCCAGGATGCTTCGGGCTTAAGAGTTTGGCGTGACTGCTAGCAGTTGAGTACTTCGGTGATATTCCAGCTAAAGTCGAACCTTTATTGCGCGCGTTCCTTTGACCACTTTCTCGATAGAATATTAATGGAAGTTGATAACTCGCAAGTCTTCAAAGGCAGGGAAGCGAGGCTCCGATTATCGGCTAATAAATTAATCATCGCAGTTGATGTACCCAAAATCTAATAGATCTTTATCGCTACTAACATCAACATTAATCAAGGAAACAATGAATTCAAACCTTCCCAAACACAAGATCCTTACGCGAAGTCGACCGCAAGTGAAAATGGTTTCAAACAAAAACTTTTTTTTTCACGTTAAACTTTTTATGAGACCTCTAGAGAAATTAGCAAAATGTAGTAACCTCTTTATCGTAAGATTATTTAAAAAAACTTTCTTGGGAAGATTGGAAAAGATGCGACACTTTTTATCGTCTGGAGTGGAATTTTTTGGTGCTGACAATTTCTGTAGCTGCTATATATTGTTTTTTTTTGGTCCTGGTCTCTGTGGCAGTTTTATCCAACCTGACGTTACCAAGCGTCTCTTTTCTCTCCCAACTGTCCATAGTTGCTGCGTGAAAGTCATGCTTGTGTTTGTGTTCCCCCTCGTGACCCAATTTACCTCGTCATTTTCCTACGACTCTTCGACGCTGCCTTGGCCTCTCTACCGTTCTCGTCGGTTTTACTGTTATAATTCGTTTTTGTACACATTTCACTGTCTTGTTTGTTTATTGTGTTATCGGGAAAAACGTTCAAAGCAGAGGAAATTCAATTTTCTAGGGATCGAACGTCTGTGAGCAGACTTTATTTTATAAGAGCAAATGGATGAAAAACATCGAAGAAATTAAACTTTACCGAAATACTTGTCATTCCCAAAAATCCATGATTTTCTTTTTCTTTCAGGCGACGTTAATGACCGATGAGCATAACCGAGAGGAAGTTTCTCCGTTGTTGAAATAACCAAGTGGCAATAAATTCAACCATATACAAAAATCAACTGCAACAATGACTTGACTGGACAAGTGAACGCGTGGAAAATATCCCCAGACGAAATCGAACAAAGGCGCCAAAGGAAAAGAGCTTTGCCAAGTTCTGGAATCGAAAGTGCCCGCGCTGAAAAATGAGTTTTTTCAATTCATTGCAACAGTACGTCAGTGATGGCGTGGCTAATCTTGGTCTGAGCCCTAAGAGATTTTCCTTCAGTCGGGAGGACTCCACGGGAGATCAGAGTGCCAGAACTGGCTCCACTGGAAGTGTTACATCCACCACCAACAGCAATGTCACATCACAGTCGACAACACCTCATGGCTTTCCAAAAGTTAGTAGAGTGATGGACTTTCATATTATCGCCGTGAATATTAACCCTTCGAGTGCACACTGGGTCGTTTCGACCCCAACAATTTCCTCTTACCGATTGTTTGGCATTTAATGACAACGGATGTTTTGGCATTTAATTTGCGAATTCATCAAAAAATAAATTTAGGGCCATAAAATATGAATTATTAACTACAAAAAACATTTAAAAAAAAAAAAAAAAAAAAAAACACGAAAAATGCATATTCACCGGAATGCAACGATTTGAAAAACGCCTTTCATTCAAATTGGCTCTCGTTTATCCATTACATTACATTTAAATGTCGTGGACACTCGTTTGAGTCAAATTTCGAAATTGCGCCCACGTACCGAATTAATTTATGGAAAATTTTCAACTTAAGAAGAAAACATGCACAGCATTGAAAATCCTCTCAAAAATTTTTCAAGGACATCGTTAAACATTCAGACCTTTACGAACAAATTACACAGCAGATTATTTATTTTTTATTTCTCTTTCTCAGGTTGTACCTCCTCCAGGTACCGTAACACCAGCAGCCCATGCCCCATTTCTTTCGACTCGAAGACGCACCCTGGACTGCACCTCCGGTTCAGGTCTTGCCGTACATCCGGCAACTAGTGGGGGCGCTGCCTCTCCAAAACGACAGGGATCTTTCAGAAGGAATGTCGCTCCAAACGACAGACCACCGTTGGCTTTTTGCAGACGTCGACCATCCTGGCCAGAAGTCGATATCCAGGCTACATCGGGGTAAGTCGGTGTTTTCATCTCTAAGTCCCATTCTCAACGAGCTTTGTTTAATTTTCCACCAATACCTCATGAATAATACGTGCAGTTATGGGATTTTTTTTCCCCATAATCTCTGCTGTGTCATCGCAATGACTTACGTAATTATCACAAGTTCCATTAAGCCTTCGAGTGCATACATCCCATTGCATATTGGGTCAATCTGACCCAAGGCCTTTTTCAAATCGCTGTATTCCGGTAAATATGCATTTTTCGTTTTTTTTTTTTAGAGACGATTTTAAAAGTAAATTGTTCATATTTTATGGGCCTAAATTAATTTTTTGACGAAAATAAAAATTAAATGCCAAAACATTCATTGACATTAAATGCTAAACAATCGGTGACCAAAAATTGTTGGGGTCAAAGCGACCCAGGATGCACTCGAAGGGTTAACTCGTTTTTTTCCAACACGAAAAGTCGTACATTGGATTCAAAATAGTGAGCTGTTGCTGAACGATGAAGAATTTTCATGTTTCCTCGAACTGAACACGTTACAAGTTGCGGGATTGGTACGTAACGGATTTAGCGAATTGAAGCAGAGTTCTCATACAAAAATAGTGGAGAATTAAGCGTTCTCAGGACTGGGTTACAGGTTCCGATCTGTGCGAATTTAGTTCGGTTGTAAAATGTCGTCACATCTGAAAATATATTTTTACGTGTTTCCAATATTCTTGGCTCTGTTTCCCTGAGATTTTTATTATTTCCTTGCATTTTATCCTCTACTTAAAACGCTCGGAATCTTCGATTACGTCGTACCGTCCGGAACTACAAGATTTTTCGGTTGGACCTCATACGCTTTTTCCACTTGACAGTCATGGAAAATCCTCCAACTCGGTCCAACATCCGATAAAGCAATTCAGTGTGGTCTTATTCTGAAGCTCCTTGAGAGCCGTAGTAGAAGAAGTCCTATTGATCGTCCTAAAGAACCACTCTACCTTCGTCCAGGTTACACAGTTTTTCTTTCGCCTTTTATATTTGTACTCTTTCGACCACCACACTGACAAGCCATTGTCTCGGACGTGTTCATTGAAAACCATCACGATACGTAAATTAAATTATTTCACTCGACTATTGATTTTGATTTCTAGTTAACTTTCGTCGGATCTCCATACTGAATCCGCTTGTAGGCGAACAGTCATTTCAATGTTTTTGTTAACCTTTATCTTTTTAACACTTCGTTCCCAGTTCTCCAGGTTGTTTATCTACGTATTGTTTCTTAAATAAAATTGCATATTGCTCGATCGTAGTGACAATTTTGTTCACTAAAATGGCTTTTTCCGAGTTTTTACATCGCGATGTTGACGAAATAATAAAAACGATGAGATGAGAGAATTTTTTGCAGCAGCCTAAAAAATGTAGTTTTTGGCGTTTTTGAAAAATGCCCATGGAATTGGAATCCTGATATTTTGAATTTAATTCCGAAACAATTGCGATCATGGGAAAACGTGACAATTTAACCCTCCGTAGACACACATGGGTCTTGAGTGCCCAGCCCATTCAGCGAATGGCGTAAATTTCTCGTTTTTCGTATCGATTACCATTAAATAACAATAATAAAAAAGAATTCTTATCCATCACCCAGTGCAGGCTCTTTTTCCATAGATTAAAAACTACTTTTCTGAATTTTTTTAGATTTTTTAAACGAGTCCAAGTTCAGTAAAAAACGGTAGAATGCCCCAGACCCATGTGTGGCTAGGGAGGTGCGCTAATGGTAGTTTGTCCACGGAGGGTTAAATCGTAGAATCGAAAAATATAAATATTCCTTTGCAGTGGTACATGGTAAATAATATTATGTAATGATCAATTTCATTAGGCGTAACGCTTCGGTCACGTGGTTGGTATAAGCCTTGTGCTCACAGAATCAAGGGGTGCTCGGGAGACACGTTTTCAATTCCCCAGTAATTAATCCTGAGTAAAAGCATTCTGCATGAGAAATAGTAGAAACCGTTCGTTTTAATCAAGCACGTAGGTCCGGCATTAATAGTGAAGGATCAAGGGAGCATTACAAAAGATTATGGCGGTAGATAATGACAAAGATTTTTCTAGATTACTTGCTACTAAGAAAAAACTCAATTATTTCCAAAAAATCTTTTGGTCATGCAGATTTATGAATTTTTATGAATTTAGACACGTGTCGTTCCTGGACAGCGTCCACATTTTTTTTGTATGACTTCGAGATTATCTGCCATGAGTTACGATTGAAAAAACCCATGGATTTGCCTTCATAGTTTATTTTCATTCTTTCTGAACGAACTCAACGGAACACCCCTTGCTGCTCTGAACAATTCGAAAACGTGTTTGACATAACCTCTCGATTTTTTTTCGAAAGTGTTACATCGTTGACTATGTAGCTTGCTCGAATCTATCGCATTGAGCTATCACTGATGAAAGGCTTCCGTTCAATTCCTCTCATGAACTTTCTCTGCTTCATAACCATTGGCTGATGGCAGAGGGAAGCAAAAAGCTGTCAGGGAACATAGGAACGCTCACCCTAATACCGCAGAGACCCTTGTCATTTGTACCTTCCGCCCCCCTTCAATATCTCTCCCTCTTTGGCTTCCATCTATGAAAGCACCTTTACAAGTTTGTATGTGCTGGATAACGGATAGCCTCGTTGCCAGCTACAGGAGAAAAGCTTTACTGAAATTTTATCGACCCTCGACTTCAGACTTCACTCTCCAGAGTTCTCACTTTTTGTTCCTTCTTCTTTAATCCCGTAGTCGTTGGAGAGCTTCTCATCTAAGGACTAAGAATTGTTTGAAGAGTCGCGCCTCTGCTTTAATGTTGTCCGATATGAGAACGAGCATTATATTGATACGAAACTTGTTATTAGTTAGTTCTGGTAACTATTCGCAAAGAATCTTATGAAAGCCACGTGCGATCCAGTCTTAATCGTTTCCTCCATCCTGAGTAGCAACCTTACGAGCAGTCCTCATGTTTTCATTGTACTCGACGATTTTCAAAATCCTGTAAATACACCATCTGTTTTATTTTTTAATAAGAAAAATTCAATGCTCGGAAAAATGATAGCACAATTTTTGGTAATCATTTTTTAAAATCATTGAAATCATGGGAAACACAAACTATCAACAAAATATATTTCCTAAGTGAAATTTAATGAATATCTCTGACAATGGGACAGCGTTCGATATTTCTGATACTATCCATGATCGTCAGAAGAGCTGAGAATAAATTTTATGTCAAGGTGAGTAGACGGAGCTGGCACTTTTATACGAAGTATGATTGGACGTAAGCTCGCTCTTATACAGCCGTACAGTCCAATGCAGAGAAGAAATGCTCTGGTTGAATTGAAAGCCAGCCGTTGATTGAGGAATAAAAGTAGCGAAGAGGTATGGAGTTAAGCGGGTTATGCGAGAAACCGAGAGTGTAGCAACCCGATACATTTGGACGTCGTATAAAGATCTCATCTGGGTGTGGTATACTATGTTCATTTATCATGCTGACTTCCGCTTCTTCTTACAATCATTCTTGTGCCTAGATTTTCAAATAACTGAAACCTGAAATTCCTCAACGCCCTGTGCTGCACAGTGGTTATAGCGATAGAGTCCTTGAAGTGTCACTCGAATCAACATATTTTTTAGCTGACGGAACTAAAAATTTTGTTGATTCGAATTGCAAAAAATTCGAGTGAATTCACTGGAGGTTTTTCCTCGGTTCGCACTCCATAAATTTGTAGGTAAGTGACTTTCCAGCGAGTCTTGGTTTCTCTTGGAAGTTTAGAAATACTTTGACGACGTGGTTTCTCGAGTCAACGTACTGGAAATACTTATTTTATTCTATTGAAGCTTTTGAGTTGATGCAATTAAAACTTTGATCTTTTCGAATAGACGATCCTGGCAGATTTCAATATATTTTGTTTTCTAGGTGTAGAAAATATATTTTTTTAATGGAAGAGTCAGGTTGGAGCGTATATCCCAACCTGTATGGATGACAGATGGCATGCTCGTTATCGCACAACGTCCAGGCGCTTCATGTTCATATAGATAACCCTGTGTGGCTCCCTATACGTGAAAAGCTCACAATTGGCGTAGAGGTGTCGGTATTTACTGAAAACTACCCATGGGGATTATTTGACGCACGTCTTGCGCATAACAATCGCTGCATGTACTTCATAAAAGTTGGATATCCGATATGGCAGTGGCGGAGTACGATCGTAAATCGATGTGCAGCTATTCATTTCGAAATATTCATCGCTGCAAAAAAGCATTTGCTAACTTTGAAAATAATATTCCGCTCCAAACGTGCGACAATTATAACCCTTCGAGTGCATACCGGATCGTTTTGACCCCAACAATTTTCTGTCACCGATTGTTTTCCAGCGAATGTTTTGGCATTTAATTTTCGTTTTCATCAAAAAATTAATTTCGGGCCATAAAATGTGGATAATTTGCTACAAAAAACGTCTCCACAAAATAAAAACAAAAAATCGTCAGAATGACCCATTATGCACTTATAGGAGATGTGCACTCGAAGGGTTAACATTCTAGTCACCATTTTTTTTTGTCACATGGCGAGTACAGGCTTCGACGAATTCTGTAGCGAAAAAAATGGATTCGAGGGACAGGAATTTGTCCCGCATAATCGGAAAAAACGTATATAATGTACGATACGACGATAATAATATTTGTGGACACATCGAGTTCCTTTGCGCTCGAGTAATTCGAATACAGGTGTAAATGCGGGTCCGGAAAATATTCCCACCTGACGTGGGTTCACGATCATCGTCATACTGGCTCGTCAGCACCGCGCGTGACTTTTTGACGACGTTATTGCGAGATCATACCACATTGTGGCTATACTGAGGTCGCCATGAAATGCGGCATTGATAGGGGCAACATTTGAAAATATAAATAATTGTTCCTGAATGAATAAACACGATGAGCATTAAGTGGATTCCGTGTGTTAACCCTTCGAGTGCATACTGGGTCGTTTTGACCCCAAAAATTTTCTGTCACTGATTGTTTGGCATCTAATGGCAACGAATGTTTTGGCCTTGAATTTTCGTTTTCGTCAAGAAATAAATTTAGAGCCATAAACTATGGATAAATTACTACAAAAAACGTCTAAACGTCAAAATTACAACAACAAAAAAATAAAACATGCACATTTACCGGAATGCAATCATTTTAAAAACGCCTTGGGTCAGATTGACCCAATATGCACTTATAGCATGTGTGCACTCGAAGGGTTAATTATATTATTTTGACTTTTTTGCTGTACAATAATGTCGGAGCTTTCTTGAAAAATGATTCAAGCCAATAAGCTGAGAGATCAAAGTATTTGGATTTCAATTTTGCAACAGTACGAATAAAGGACCAGAGCGTTTTGCTACAGATTGCGGAAATCTTAACGAGGAGTTGAGGACATTATATTATTAAGCCATACCTGTAGAGTTTCGAAAGAATTCACCAAGTTCTATTCGGGATATTGGTAATCGAGGACTGCGCAGTTTTACACGCGATCTCCATGGAGAGCAGTACAAAAACTTCCATATCACGGAATGACGCCGAAACTTTTGTAGAGACGTTTTTTTTTTGCTCCTTAATTCCAAAGCAAAATATGACGAAGTTTGTCCAGAAAAAATCACTATATTTGATCGCTCGATTCGGGAGGTACAACGATAAAAAGTATAAGCTCTGTGTTTGAGGTCTGGGCGAAGAGTTCATTTCGAACCTTCGAATTAAACATTTTTTCCGAGAGATTATATGTTTCAACATCTCTGTAAGATCCAACCCCGCAACATTATTAGATTCTCCTACGAGTTCTCCCCGAGTTTGCGAAAATTAAGGCAAGAGATAAGTTTTGAACGTGACTGTGGCGAGACCAGTGCCTTAATCGGTCGTCGGATTCGGTCCGTGGATGACATATACGTTATTAAGATGATCTAGCAGTCGCGTGAGTGCGAGAGAGATAACCAAAAAGTATAGATACACGTTGTTCTCAGAAAGCCTCATCAATATTTTGAAAAAAAGAAAAGTTATATCTTTTTCTCTGGTGAAATGGGAACAACGTGTAACTAATATTTTTCTTGAAATATTCAGTCTCTCTAACTGAAACGTGCAGGGGGATTTTTACCAACCAAGCAAGTGAAGTAGGGGCAATATTGTTGACGCGTGATCAGATGCGATGGAGAATGGATATGGAAGACGAAAATTGGTCAGATGCTTGTGTATAGACTTTGCAGCCTGTCTTAACCAAGGTCCGATGATTACGAACTGAAACTCTCCACCGGAAGTTGTTAGCTCATCGGTCTATACTATTTCTTGTGAGCTTCGAGTTCCTCTAACTCCCTCTCTCTCTCTCTCTCTTTCTCTCTCTCTCTCGCTCTCCCTTCCATTGTTTACTCAGGTTCATTTGCGAAGCACGGATAGAAACTTCTGCTTGAAGCTCTAGCACCCGGATGACTTGCCACAGAGAATGTTATCATGCATGAACACCCTGGACAGATGATAGCTTCATCAAAAAATAATGGTGATACTAGTTTATACTTCGTCATGGTTATTTTGTGTACAGAGACGATCTGAGAAGTGTCAACACTCTCACGAGATGTATCAGTATCGAAACTCATTAGGAAGCTCACCTTATTAGCAAAATTGGATGAACACGATTATCTAATTTCACTATTTGTTTCCAGAATCTGCATCGAGTTTACTCCCGCCCAGTAAACTTGATTTCAAATATGTAAAAACCGCAAGTGGAACATCTTACAGTTTCATGGTGCATGGAGGTGGTGGCTACGATACAGCATTTTAAAAAAATTTCTCAATTTTCTACGTGGAAGCAGATTTCCTATAACGTTTTATACGTTTTTGTAAATTAAAAATTATATTCATTTGCCAAATGCCATAATTAATCCTTCGAGTGCACACATCCTATAAGTGCATATTGGGTCAATCTGACCCAAGGCGTTTTTCAAATCGATGTATTCCGGTAAATATGCATTTTTTGTTTTTTTGTAGAGACGTTTTTTGTAGTAAATTATCCATATTTGATGGCCTTAAATTTTTTTTTGACGAAAACGAAAATTAAATGCGCAAACATTCGTTGGCATTAAAAGCCAAACAATCGGTGACAGAAGATTGTTGGGGTCAAAATGACCCAGTATGCACTCAAAGGTTTAAGATATGGTGTTTTGTGGCTGTGGGAACTTGCCATGTATCCCTATGTACCCGTCAAATTGAAAAAGTATGTCCCAGTTCGCTTTGCAGTGTGTTTTTGAAACCGCATTACGATTACGTACAATAAATCGCACGATTGCACCTTCTGGTTCGCCGCATCCCACTCGCTTTTTCTCTTGACTATTCGGACGAGCTGAACAACGCGAGGAGGAACATGGGACACTCCTCAACCCTGTACCGATCGGTAAAATGAATATCATCGAGAATATGCATAAATAATTATTTCTGGTTCGTTTATCATGGGATAACGAAAAATAATATCGAAAAAAAAAATCTAGCTCGGAGCCTCGTGGAGTAGTAATTTTTAAAATGGCTCAATTTTTTTTCTATGAGATCCGAACGTTTCTTAAGCTAAGAATGGCTCCGTTCAATCTATAATTCGTAGGACTAGACCAACTCGTGTAATCGAATGAAAATCATTGATGTTCACCGTTCACATGGGAGCGACAAGCAGAATGAATGGATTAATATTTAATGATTTATTGATCCCTTGAGGATCGAACGGCAGCTTATCTCGTTAGGGCGAGGTAAACGGCACGCCCTCATTAGTATGCAATGCAAGGAATATTCGCTATATCACTAAACCATAGATAAAGCTACTTGGTGTCGTGTGTACGAAACTTTGACGTACATAGCTCATGGGCGAGTTATTCTAATTACTTATCTTTTCTGTATCGCTTCTTCTCTTCGATAAGTTTAAAAGCCTTTCCTGCAAAAATGTGTTTAGCCACTTCTTGGGCAAACACTACCAGAGCGATTTTGATGAATCTTCCGCAGGGATAAAACTCATGCATCGAAATAAAAAGCAAACCTCCAAACATTCCGATGAATTGTTGTTGCAGGAGATGCAAAAAAAAACCATGTTTAGAACAGAATTCTTTTCATTCATATCGCCGCTGCATTGACGAACATACTATTGTGAAAATATCCCATTGATCCCTTTGAGTGCAATAAGTGCATACTGGGTCAATCTGACCCAAGGCGTTTTTTAAACCGTTGTATTCCGTTAAAAATATCCATTTTTTGTTTTTTTTTTTTGTAGCGACGTTTTTTATAGGAAATCAATCGGTGATCGAATATTGTTGAGGTCAAAATTACTCAGTATGCACTCGAAGAGTGATGAATGTTTATCGATAGCAAAACTTTCATATCGAAAAAAAACGTCGTAAATGGATTCTGTTTCTTCTCGAAAAGTGTTTTTTTTTTCTTTCTTGAAAGCACTAGAGGTTTTTTATGGTTGTCCTTCTCAAGATCTTCTACGCTTCCCTGTTAACTCACGTCATGTACACCATAGAAGCCACTCCAAACAACACACTCGACACATTCATAGACCACCCGTCGTGTTGGGTTCCACTCTCGCATGTCCTTCGTGCTACAATGAGTAGGTATAGTAACGACATGCTCCCGCGTCCCCATGTTTTCCTCTACCATCCATCTCAGCTTCCATTCCGAGAATTCACTTTAGTCATTAGGGCGCCACCTACAGGGAGCGTTCGGGAAATTGTTCAACGCGACGAACAACTTTCTGAGTTAGTCTTTATTCACCAGATCGTTGTAGAAAAAACTATTCATCTTGGCACCCAGCTGGTCAGGGAGCTTATTGGTTGTCGCTGGAATCGTAACACCAGGCACCGATGTCATTCCGTTAATAATGATAAGAAATGAGTAAGCGATAATCACGTTGCCATAGAACGAAATAGAACGCAAGATACCGATCAAATTTTTCATTTTGTCACAACCAACATTTGAAAAAAATATAGATTTAACCCTTCGAGTGCACACTGGGTCGTTTTGACCCGAAAGATTTGCTGCCATCAATTATTTGGTGTTTAGTCACAACGAATGTTTTAGCATTCCATTTAACGCCATAAAATGCGGATTATTTATTACAAAAAACGTCTCTACAAAAAAAAAACATAAAATACATATTTACTGGAATACAACGAATTGAAAAACGCCTTGGGTCAGATTGACCCAATGTGCACTCGAAGGGTTAACCGGGGGATTGAAATGATTCCATTATCGTCTTTAAGGTGCGATGTTTTGTGGCCATATTATTATCATTTTTAAATTATATTTGCCCCAGCTACTGGCATCCAACGTTTTATTCCACTTCACCGTTCCTGCTCTTCCGTTCTTGAGACTTCCAGAACCGACTTTTTTGTTCTCTGGCAAGGGACCACTGAGAAAAAAGTAAAAAGTAGGATAATTATAAAATTTCGATCTCAACGTAAAAACACTCAGGAGGCCAGCTGTAAAATAAATGAATAAATTTCTTCATATTGTAACGTGGAAAAAGTGCCACACGCTGGAATAATCGCGAGCAACGTGGAAAGTAAAAGTGTAAAGGAAGGCCGAGGACGAATAAGAGAGTTGGATGCGCTCGCGTCACTCGATTATTCCCAGTCAACTGAGAAAGTCTGAGCGCGAAAAAAGGAATATCGTGCAAACATCGTGAGCAAAGGAAGTGCCTGAACAAGAATAGAAATTACGTGACGTTCTCGCATCGACAAGTGTCCTTGTATTCCAGAAGACAGAATTTACGAACGAGAATTCACGACGGCATGTCACGTAAATCCGTTTTTCCACCAATACAACCTGAGCAATGGCAAAAGTGTTATTTTACATTCATTGTTAAGACCCATTTCTGCTGATTTCGTAAGAGAAATGAATTCCTGATTCATTCGGAGAGAAAAAATCGTTGGATGGTTTCGTACGACGTCACTTATGGTATTCGATTGACATAATAAACGAACATGTTATTTTCATTGTTCCTGAGATGGAGATATTGATTGGTCATCCCTCCAGGAAGCGATGCTAATGGGAAAACTGTAATTAATTTTTTTCAATGTATCGATTTGTGTTTGGCTGATGTATTGTGATACGAATGTTTTGGTCCATCGAGCGAGGACCGAAACGAAAGCTACGGATTTTTTTATTTTTATTTTTTTTATTATTTTCCTCTCAAGCGTCTTGGACTATTCAATAAATATACAAAATTAAAAAAACAATTTAATTGTTATTTGGCTTCGTTGATTTACGTCGCGCCCCAATATTCTGCTTAATGCAGAGTGTCTGTTCAGATGAGCTTTCCATTCCATCAAAGCCAACGTTTTCTGGAACGCGAGATGTTTTAGAAATGAATTTTCCACCAAGAGTCCCTGTGCTCGAGAGGATTTTTCTCATCACGTGTATCTATCGTCACAGGCTCCCTAGAAGCAATTATCTTCGAAGGAATTGCGAGGGAATTCAGCGAAATATTGAACAACAAATTTCAACAAATTGCTTCCTCAAGATATGCTCAAGATGCACGATGCTCAAATCTTCCTCTATGAGGAACTTTGTTTTTAATGTTAGCTGTCTCATAGAGGAAGCTTTGAGCATCGTGCATCTTGAGCATTTTTAGGAAGCAATTTGCAAATTTCAATTTGCAGCTTTTTTTCAATTTGCATTGAAACTATATAATTTCAACAACTCTTCTAGAAAGTAAAGAGGAAGTACAGATTTATACACAGTCTTACAAAATTTGCAGAAACTACAGTGGTTGGAAAATTTTTCAAAAAACTCAGATTTTTGTAAAATTGGAAAAATCATAAAATTTGAACCGTTCAACCGATATTTCCAAAATTCAATACCAACCTTCCTATTATGATACTCCATGTATTTAAAAAAAATTAGTAATGAATCTTAAAATTTGTGGAAGTTAGAGCGTCGACAGACTTTTTTTGAAAATTTCAAAATTCTCGAGTTATGAACGTTTGAATTTTACAGTGCCAGAACACACACACACACATCCGGAAATTTTTTCTAGATATGATTTTTCGATGTTTTGGGACATTTTAAGAACATTGACATTGAAATCTGGAAAAAAAATGTTCACCGTCACATAGTTTCCTCTATGAGGAAACAAAAACCATAAAACAAGGACAAAGGCTACTCAGCGTTGTTCCGACAAGGTGAACAACGAGTATGGAAAATATTTTTCACGGCAAACTTATACGATTACCATGGTTGCCAGTAAAATATGTGCGAACTCCATAAACGTAAAAGTATAAGGAAAGGAAATTTGGCTCCTGCAACGGCGAAGCTCAGCAGCTCCCGGTGAGGACAACACTTGGTTGGGTGAGTGCTTAGTCACGCACGATCTTGCTTATCAATCGCCGAGTGGGAAGCGATTTTTCTGAGGTCCGAATGGCGCGTTTCTGTTGGTCCTTGAGAAATTGCAATGGGACAGTGCCTCAGAAATGATTGGCTGCTGAAAACACACTCTGGGGGTCTCACGAGAACGGAGAAACAGGAGTAAGGACGTGGGGTGAAACTGTTGGAATGGGCTCGTAAAAACCCGCACGAGTTTCCGGAAGAACAATAAAAAGAAAAATCTTATGGTACACCTTGGTTTATTCGAACTTGAGTAAAAATTACAATCTCTGTGCTAAAATGCCAAAAAATTAACGACCCTGACATTATGGTTGTTTAGTACTTTTTACAACAATTTTCTCTCCAAGTAACTGTGACGATATCCTGAAATAGTTCAATTTTCGTGGAATTCCGTTATCAAAAAAAAAAAAAAGTTCGGCATTTTCCCAAAGGTAAGCGCTCACGTCTGTTGGAAAAGGTTCGTTCGAAAGTTTCGTCGTAGCGTGTTCAAGTAGCGAAGTATACAGGAAAAAATTAAATGCGGAATTAACGAGAAGGATCTCGAAAAAGTCAAGGATTTTTCTTCGCTTTAATTGAAACAGAGTTGCGAGAAGTTTCGATTAAGATGCGGAGTGAATGTTGCGTTATGGAAACAAACTTTCCATGAGAGTTTTGTGAGGTTCCAAATTTTCAACGCAGTCGTAAAGCATTATTTTGAAGTGTGAGATGAAGGTTTGGTATTTGTCGGGAACTTGTTCGTGTTTTGAAAATGTTTTGGTATCCTGAAGATTTCGAGGGTGATATCCGCAGGTCAAATGTGACCGTGCTCTAGCCAACTCGTAAAAGTTGGGACGCGACCATTCCCTGCAATCTGTTAGTGACAGTTGTGTCGTTACTCGGCCGACGGTCGCCCGAGTGAGCGAAACTATGAATAAACATAAACGAAACGAAAAAAAAAAAAAAAAAACATCTTGAGTGCCTCGCGGATTGGGCATCGGCAGCAAGAACGACCTGCTTGTCTGATCCTATTTCAAGTCTTCTCGTCCTTTTAGCCCAAGGCCTGACAGAGTACTGAGGCAGGATGAAGACTTTTTCACTAAGGTTGGTTGTCCTGTTTCTTGAAAAAGGGTCGACAGCGCGAGTGAGATTAAGGGCACTGTGTGGCTGTGAAGATCGATACGACGTCGTACTAAAGTCGTAATTTTTTTTCATTTGCAATTTCGCGTGTCGTCGTTCAATATTTGGAGAGTAATTCAAAATACTGATGAAATTAATTACAATTTGATTAAAATTCAATCCAATGAATTATTTACAGAACAAAGGTTGAAAACCAAGAGTAGCCCGAAGCAAATCTACCGAGATTAACCCTTCGAGTGCAAACTGGGTCGTTTTGACCCTAAAAATTTTCTGTCTCCGAATGTTTTGGCATATAATTTTCGTTTTCGTGAAAAAATAAATTTGGAGCCATAAAATATGGATAACTTACTACAAAAAACGTCTACATACAAAAAAAAAACAAAAAATGCATATTTACCGCAATATAACGGTTTGAAAAACGCCTTGGGTCAGATTGACCCAAGATTCCCTATAGGAGGTGTGCACTCGAAGGGTTAAGATTCTCCCTGCATGGTTTTCTCGTTCAATCTTCTGAGAAAGGTACAAGTAACAAGATCGAATCTTGCGATAACATCGCGTCTCGTAAATTGTACATATTCGCAGGAAAGTTCTGCAGATGCCGTGGCGGAAACGTATTTCTTGAGGTACTTTCTATCATAGTGATTAACGTGGGTGGAAAAACATGGCAAGCTTGTATCCTCGCATGACAACATGAAGAAAAACAAGAAGTAGTAGTAGTGGTGTTTTTCACGCATATACCCTTCTCGGGTTTTTACATATCTTCATTTTTGCCTCAATTTTTTAATTCCAGAATTGTTTTTTCTTTTATTCCACAATTTTTTAATTTCACACTTACTCTATGGACCTAAATTTTAACGTGGGTTCCGAACCACAGAGAGTACAGTTTAAAACACTTAGAAAAAATCCATTGGTGTCGGCGGGTATCGAACCCGGGCTCACTGGTTGTGAGCCGAGCACGTTATCACTGGGCCACTGTCTCCCCAAAAAACAGGAAGTAATTAACTGTAGTGCGACAAGTACATGGTGTTTCCTTCCTCCAATTATTCTGTTTACTTTTGCGTTATTGAGTGAAAATGACGGACCAGCTTATGTGATAAGCTGTGAGTGCCTGGAAATACGAATTTTTTAATTTATAAATCATTCTCGATTTCACGAGGAATGAGTTAATTATGGAAGTGAATTGATTTTGCATATAAAAATTTATTGCAAAAATGTTTTTATTACTTTGGGGATTATTCATGTAGTAAAATTTACATTAACAATTATTCTATGGGGTATTTCTATAGAAAAAGAGTAATATGAAGAAAAAAAACAAGCAATTACGATTGAAGGAAATTTATAATTATGTTTCATGGAGTGAACCCGTTTTTCTATGTGTCACGAGATGATAAATGCTTTGCACGAAATTGTCATGGGATAAGAGAATCAAAGGACGGAAGGTACGGCAGAATGAGTACTCTCACCATATTATATCATTCTTTTTTACTTCTTTTACTTTGATGTAGATTTATAACGAGGATTCCAATTAATTTAGATAACGAGATGAAGCCTCGAGGGGAATATCCGCCAGCGCTCGCCGTCCTCTCTTATTTTCCGTTTATATGATTTAATCTTGGCAAACTGTCTTTTTTGTTTTCTCGAAACTTAAAAAAAAGGAGGTAAAAGATTCAGCTTATCTTTTATGTGGGGGTTTCTTCTCGTAGTAACTCTCGGTCGTTGTATGCGAATGTCGAAAGTTTTCAAGTTTTGTCTCAAAGTTAAAAGAACTAATGAAAATTACACCATTAATCCACAGTTCGGAGTTTTCAAGATCTTCCAAGACGAACTTGAACATTAAACGAAAGTCATAATAAAAATGTCACGTGCTTTCATGTTCAATTCATATATAGAACGTTTCAATATTTTTTTATATAAATCAAATCAATATTCATATGTATAAGGAACAGGAAAGATTCAACCCTCCGAGTGCACACATCCTACAAGCGCATATTGGGTCAATTTGACCCAGGGCGTTTTTAAAACCGTCGTATTCGGTAAATATGCATTTTTTGTTTTTTTTTTGTAGACGTTTTTCGTAGTAAATTATCCATTGATATTTTATAGCTCTGAATTAATTTTTTTTGACTAAAGAGAAATTAAAATTCCAAAACATTTGTTGCCATTAAATGCGAAACAATCGGTGACAGAAAATCCTCCGGGTCAAAACGACCCAGTTTGCACTCGAAGGGTTAATTACTTTATTGTCAATCTTGTATAATTATGTAACACAATAAAATAATTAAGGTTAATGTTCCTCGATTGTTTTTTTTTTGAATATTTTTTTTATTATTTAATTACAGTGTCCAGGAGACCGATGGCTCATTCTTTGAGAGCTTTACGGCTTTGTCGTGGAAACAAGAAAACCGTAGATTGATGGCGCTTCAAGAAGTCGAGGCACGAGCAGAAGAGTCACCACCGGTACAGAGGGAATCGTCAAGTATACAAAAGTACAGACTGACCAAGAAAGAGGTACGTAATGTTGATTTTCCACATTAGACGATAACCGATGACCAGATCGTATCAACGATTCATATTGTTCAAATTAAACGTCCATATCCATCCATATATTTCGTTTATTTTTCGACTACAATTTTGCATCCCGAACTGACCGCAGAACGTGATCTGAATGATAAGTCGGTCGGACGGTCCATACTAATTTTCGTATTATTTGGGGTAGAAAACCTGTGGCAACAAAATTGAAAAAAAAAACACAAAAAAATTTATTCAGTAATCGTGAAAATTTGATGCCGGGAGTAAAACTTCCTGCTAGTGTATTCGGTTGTGAGGACGATACGGTTAACCGTTCGAGTGCAGACCTTCTATAAGTGCATATTGGCTCGGAGGAATTTCTCGGAGAATTTCAAAAATAATAAAACTTTATATGATCTTTGGTATCTTTTGGAATTGCAACTTTCATTTTGAAATCGTTCATTTTTTTCAAGACGAATCCTATTTTTATATTTACTTTTTTCTGCTGTCGCTCTCTGCTTTTGATGTTCAAAGACATCCATTGACGGACTCGACGAATCTTCTATAAAATTATAAAAGATTCGTTGCATGTACGAAAAAATTCTCGTGCATGCAACAAATTTTTCCTTTAATTATGTGAAGAATAATTAATCTCTGATAAATCGTTTCAGATGGAACAACTGTACATAGAAGTTCTTTATACAATTGCGAATACAGTTGGTGCGAGTACAGGAAAGTATACCCACTACAAAGAAGACCTTTTCAGATATGCTCAGGAAGCTTTCGGCGTATCACCGGATCAGCATATGAGATTTCTCAAACTAGCATCTGAGGAAAAAGTCAGTATAAATACGTTAGACTTTGTTTTTTTTGTTTTTTTCTTTTAATTAAATAAAAATCCCGAAGGAAACAAGATTGATACTTTTCTACCGCTGGTTCGAACAAGATTCGGAAATTTAAATCTTTCGTCTTTTTCAAACAGCCACCCATCGTTGTACTAAACGTCGTGGTCGTTGAGGCTGACGGGCTCGAAGCGAAGGATGCGAATGGTAAGCAGCAACATTTTTTTAACCCTTACAATCTCTCATGAGAAATGAGATTTCATTGATCTTTAACCCTTCCAGTGCATACCTCCGATAAGTGCATATTGGGTCAATCTGACCCAAGGCGTTTTTCAAATCGTTGCATTCCGGTAAATATGCACTTTTTGTTTTTTTTTGGTAAAGACGTTTTTCGTAGTAAATAATCGATATTTTATAGCGCTAAATTTATTTTTTGACGAAAACGAAAATTGAATGCCCAAACACTCGTTGTCATTAAATTCCAAACAATCGGTGACAGAAAATTGTTGGGGTCACAAAGACCCAGTATGTACTAGAAGGGTTAACGAGCGTTATTTTTTGCACTGCACTTATTTTTTACAATTGAGGGGGAAAAACGCTTCAGACCCCCGAAAATGGCTGATTTTGGGTGACATAATTTTCAAGTTTTGAGATTACCTTATGGCAACTTTGGAGTGTCGAAATTTTTGTTGTTTACTTATCAAACGAACAAATAATTTGAAAAAAAAAAAAAAAAAAAAACATGGATTGGTTCGAAATTTTTAGATTATCATTGTAATTCATAGGTTTTAGCGATCCTTATTGCATGCTGGGTATTCAGCCAGGAAATAGTGGACCACCGCCCAGTCCCCAAAATTTGACTGCTCATTTGCCACACACGCCTCCTCCATCACCTCGACAAGCTACACGTGCTCTATCCGACGGTGGAGACAATGACAATTCACACCACGAAAAGCTACGAAAGCATCACAGGTAACATGGACAGAAATGGAGGTGAAATTTCGTCTCGTCATCCATCAAATTAATTCGCGCAACACAAGTTTAAAAAACATTTTATCGTTGACTCACATTGTATTATTTATTTTATGAACTTTTGAAATAATAACAATAGCGAGAGGAAAATCAATGCAGGCAAACGTCTGAACGTGACTGAAGCGCGTGAACCGTTATTTAGGTCGTTACCAACCTTTTGAACAACTTAGTCAAACTCTTTATAAATGTATGTGCTTGTCACGATTACAGTATTTTTGCGTGTGCTCTTAAGGTAACGAGCCTGCACTAAAAACACAGTAGAGGTGACTAAACGAAACAGCACGAAAGTGTGCGGGGAAAGATCCGTTTCAACTTCCAGCTCTTATCACGCGCAAGTTATTTGTACGCGATTAACGATTTTACCGAGTCATGAATACTTGACAAAAAAGTTTAGGATCTGAATCGTGTTTCGAGGCTTCTTTTTTATTGCAAATTCATCCGTTGCGTGGGGATGAAAGAAATAACTCCGGGGGCTCTTAAGATTTGAAAAGAAATAAAATTTCACCTCAAGCTCTGCTGACGAAAGCTCAACATCGTGTGACTTTAATTTCCCTCGAAATATCAAGCCTCTCTGGAAAAAAAAAAACAACCTTCCCAAGATTCTCGACTTTCGTCTGGACTGACAGATCACCTTAACCTTAATAACAACGATAACAACAGTTGTTCTTCTTTAATAAAGTTTCAGACTTTCCTTCAAGCGCAGAGATCAAGGCAGTAAAAGAGAACACAGAGAATCCTTGAGTGGGGCAGTTCCAGCTAAATTCATTCGAGCAACTTCAGTCATACCACACACTCTCAGTCCACGATGGAACGAACAATTTCATTTGTAAGTTTCTTTCACCACAGCTAAAGAAAAAGTTAATTGCATATTCTACTTTAGTCAAACATTCGCGACCTAATTATTTCACCGAAGCTAAGCCCAAGAGATTTGTTAGTCAATTATTTATTACAGTGATATTGACGACACTAAGGCGGACATTCTCCATCTCGATATTTGGTGAGTCTATGTTTTTCATCTTTCCAACAAATCCGACGAATCCTCGGAGGTTGGTGACCGGAAGCACAATTTTACGAAAATTTTTGAGAGACATGAAAAATCGCTGAAGAATCAAATTTTTTTAAATTATCAATTCTCGACCGTTCCTCTTGCGGGAAATTGCATAGAGAAAATAGGATTTTTATAGATCCGCCTTCGTAAGGATGGACTCGTTCAGAGTTGAATTCGTCGGTCCGGGAGAAAAATTCCACTGAAAAAAAAAGTTTGATAGCATTGAAAAAAAAAATATCATGAAATTCGAAATTTAATGAATCAGTGTAAGAAAATTCCAAAATTTCAACATTACGAGTTCAAACAATAAATTAAGGAAGGCTGCAAACTGGGAAAGTTCAAGGTGACAGTTCCTAACTGGAAAGAAACTGTGGAAATGCTGCGCTGGTGCCAATGTAAGAGTCGAGACAGACATTTCGCCGTTGCCACGAATTTAGCAATCACTCGACATTTTATAAAAATCATTTGGAATCTTTGGATATTAACCCTTCGAGTCGACACTGGGTCATTTTGACCCCAACAATTTTATGTCGCCGATTGTTTGGCATTTAATGGCAACGAATATTTTGGCATTTAATTTTCGTTTTCGTCAAAAAATAAATTTAGGGCCATAAAATATGGATTATTTACTACAACAAACGTATCTACAAAAAAAAACAACAAATGCATATTTACCGGAATCCAACGGTCTAAAAAATGCCTTGGGTCAGATTGATCCAATGTCCACCTATCGGATGAGTCCACTCGAAAGGTTAACTCAAAGCGACAAATACTATGAGGCAAAAACAGACCAAACAAAAAAACGAATTCATTGCTGATTACACAGGTAAAAAAAAAATTGACTACCGAAAAATTCTGTTGGCAAGAAACGTGAATAGTATAAACACGTGGGCATTTTTCTTACATCCTGCCCCGTAGAGACAGTCACCAGCCTTCTTAACATGATTTTCTGTTCTTCGAAGGTCGGCAATTAGTCGAATTTTTTACATATTTATTCAACATCAAGCAAATGACATACCGCTTGATTTATTTTGGCTGTTGGCACGGTCGTTAGAATCAACTTTTGTCTAATACGAGGTTCACCCAATTGATCTCAGTGATTGCGAGCAGTTTTTTTTCTTCGGGAAGAAATAAAATTTCGAGGGTGTTTCAAGAAAGTCGAATGATAACTGAGTAAATATCGGGCGAGGTTCTATTTTCACGGTGCTGGTGGAAATGATTGCAGGGACCACGACGACGAGTCCTCCGTTTTCGATGCTGTGAGCAAGTTGAACGAAGTTCGGGGTGTCAAAGGTCTCGGACGGTTTTTCAAACAAATTGCCCAGAGCGCGAGATCAGGCAGCCAAGATGACTTTCTCGGATGCGTCAATATACCTCTCCACGTAAATAAATTTACTTCTAAATAAAGTTTTGATTTATGGAGTTTTCCTTTGATTTTACTCATCGACGCCGTACGACGGTGTTACTATTTTTTCACAAGACCAATCTATTCATTCAACCCTCCTTTTATTATTCTCCCTTTATGATTCCCGTTCCTGATTCTATAGGACCCCCTAGAATGTTGCCCTCAGCCACTGTTTCCGAACGCATTACCGTGTCGCATTTGCGTCAGGGCCAAGGGAAACTAATCCGATTCACGTCGCTATATTTTCACCAAGTTTTAATTGATTACTAACGTCAGAAAATCAGAGTCACGCGCAATAATCACGATACGAAAGCGGTCACCCAACCAAGTTGTTTGGCCTGAATTTATTTCATTCTGAGTTTTAGAAATAAAGTAAAATCTATAAAAATAAAAAATTAACGATATCACAGAATTCAAAGTGGTTTGGCCCTCCGTAGACACACTACAATTAGCGCACCTCCCTATGCACACATGGGTCTGAGGTGTCCTACTGTTTTTTTACTGTACTCGTTTAAAAAATCGGAAAAAATTCAGGAAAGTGGTTCTGGATCCATAGAAGAGAGTCTGCACTGGGTGATGGATAAAAATTCTTTTTTATTATTTTTTAATGGTAATCGACACGAAAAACGAGAAATTCACGCCATTCGATGAATGGGCTGGACAGCCCAGACCCATGTGTGTCTACGGAGGGTTAAAATTCGTAGATGGACGTTTCAATTACTGAAACGATTGAAAATATATTTAATTTACAAAATCGTACGAACCCTTATAAACCATAGAAATAATCATTGAAATTCAACAAAGTTTGAGCCTGATTTTGTTTGGATTCGTGCGGATCCTCTTTTCCATGTGGATCGACTTGCAGGATATTCCCAGTACTGGCTTGGATAATTGGTACAAGCTGCAGGCTAGAACGCAACGTAGCAACATCCAAGGGCGCATAAGGCTCCAATTATCGCTTTCTACTCGTGAAGATCGAGGAACTTCCGAGGAGTACAACTGGGGAGAGTTGAGACAACAAGAAAGACTCTTCACGGTGTTTCTTAATCACGAGATGAGCAAGCAGGTGTTAAATTGATTCCTAAATAAAATCAACTCCCAATTTATTAAGAAACTTTACTCTTACGAGTACATTGAATATTCAATTTCAACAAGAAATACGTCTTGGTCTTTGAGCACGAGATAAACGAGCAGCCAGTAATTTAATTTCAAAAATCGTTGAGTCAAACTTACGAAATTCAAATTAGTGCAAAAAATTATGCGATTTTTTTTTTTTTTTTTTTTCTCAAGGAGAATTAAGTCTCACGAAGATCAAAAACTTGTGGGAACAAATTTCATTAATTACCCAAATTTCAAATCACTGCAAATTCCCATCATTGACGATGGAACGGCTCCGGTACTGAGTTAATGTTTCCACAATTCTAGTGGAAGTAGAATCGTTATCTGACGAACGATTCGGACGCTATACGGGCACGAAAATTTATACGATAGCGCCCTTATTTTTCAACCCTTGTGTCAGTGACTATTTAGAACCCGTACAACAGGTAGATGTGATAATATGTTGATGGCAACAGTTCACATGATTGGTTGGTTACTGACGCTCTTTCTAAATATTGATAAACCATTGAATTTCGGGAAAATGATTTATTTACGTAAAAAAAAAAACAAAAAAATCGATTTCGATTCGTGCCTCCTTGGTAAGACTTTGTATATGTTTAAAAATATTTGGCCTGCTTTTTTGTAGACTGATTTTAGTGACGAGCTACCACAGGCAGCAATGACAATTCTCCATCAGCACGCGATACAGGGCGATATTACAAAATTGCAACAGGCGATGATAAGGTGGGTGGCGAGCTCGAAGAATCCAGCTGTCGATCCAAAGACTCTTCATCGTCTTCTACAGGTGAAACCCAAACACTCTATATCATTGATGTTTTTTAAAATGGCATTAAACAACACGCATCTTATGGTTATCCATATAAATGACAAATTTCAACATATTTTCAATACAATTGTTATCTTATGGTCACCATGGATTATGGTTATCCATGTGGATGATAAATATCAACATTTTTTAAATGCAATTGTTATCTTATGGTCACCATGCATCTTATGGCTACCCATGCAGATGATAAATTACAACATATATTCAATACAATTGATATCTTATGGTCTCCATAAATCTTATGGTTATCCATGTGGATGATAAATTTCAACATTTTTTCAATGCAATTGTTATCTTATGGTCACCATGGATTATGGTTATCCATGCAGATGATAACGTTCGACATTTTTTCAATACAATTGTTATCTTATGGTCATCATGAATCTAATGGTTATCCATGCAGATGATAAATTTCAACATTTTTTCAATACAATTGTTGTTTTATTTTATTCAAAAACATTGGCACACAAATAATTCATGCGAATGATGTTTATTCCTGATTCGCTGGGCCGTGAAAATTGCTGTTCAATGTAATTTCGATGATTCGAAAAAAAAAAACACTTGAATAATATTTTAGGATTTGAACGCTCATTGGCATACCGACTGCTTGAGCCCTGACGAGGAAGAATGCCTGGCAGAATCATTCAACGCATTCCTAGAAATGTCAGTCGAAAAAATTCGACATCATCGAACGTTATTCCCGCCCCTCCATCGGGCTGCCATCAACAAATTAGATTATCTTCTCAGGTAGATCACCCTTGAGCTTCGTTAATGATTCAGTGCTTGAACTTCCATACTCGACCAAATTGAGATGGACATGAATTATAATTAGAAACTTGATTACTCGAATGTCGATTATTATTCGAACGTGTGGATTATTATTGCACAAATTGGGATATTTTTGGCTGCACGCATTTCGATCCGACGACAAAATATCCAATGACAAAATATTCTAGGACAAATCATGGAAACTCTACGAACACCATCGTATTACACCATAAGCCGTAATTTCACACCATACATCGTCTGGAACCCTACACACTATCACATTACACCATATGCCATCATTTCACATCGTACACCATCCCAGACCATCATATACATATTTATGCCAATCACGCCGAAGTATGCAACGTTGGGATCGAACGAAAAATATTTTTATTTATTCATCGTTTATCAAATTTCGAAAATCACTGCAGATTAGTTTTTGGGACAGGAAAGAAAATCGTTTTATTCTTCTGACGGAAAACTGTATAAAGTGGTGAGCTATGCTGGAGAAAAAAAAAACTAATTTCGTTGCATTCTAACGATGCAAACTTCAACATCATCATCATGATCGTATCACATTTTCTCTGGATATTTTGTCGTCGAATGTCATATGGCGTTGCCACATATTTCCTTAATAATTATTACATTCGGTACTGATCGATTAATATAATTTCCAACGTTTGCCATGATTATTCTTCCATCTCAACGAAGAATGCGTCTCAGTAAATAATGCAGGATTCTTACTTTTCAAATTTCGATCTGTTCCCAACAAAATTAGCCCTCAGTAGACACACATGGGTCTGGGCTGTCCAGCCCATTCAGCGAACAACGTTAATTTCTCGTTTTTGGTATCGATTACCATTAAATTACAATAATAAAAAATCATTTTCATCTACCACCCAGTACAGACTCTCTTCCTATAGATCGAGAACTGCTTTCCTGAATTTTTTCAGATTTTTTAAACGAGTCCAAGTACAGTAAAAAAAACAGTAGGACACCCCAGACCCATGTGTGTCTAGGGAGGTGCGCTAATTGAAGTATTTATATAGTACCAACAGGTTTAAAAAAAACACATTCATCATTTCAGATGTCTCGGTTTTTTATCGGCAATGAAAGCTTTTTCGAAATGCTGTCCATTCAACAAGCAAATCAGAGGAGAAATCATATCAGCTCTGAAGAATGGGACTCACGAATGGTAGGCAAAATTTAATATGTCGCCTTGAATTTATTCAAGCATGATATTACGTAATAAAAACTTATGCAGCCTCATTATGATTGTTGTTAGTAAACAATGGTAAATTGCTAATGACAAGTCGTTGAAAAAATAACAGAAGACTAGCTGCTTTGGAGAGAAAAGAATAACGTCGACGATACAGCAAAAAATCATTATTCCATCCAATTGTGGAAAAAAACTCGTTCTGACTATTTAATTACATTTCTTCGTCTCATGGAAAAAACTCGCAGGGTATTTCTCATCAAAGCAACGAGTTAACGAGCAAAAGGGTGGGAAACGATTCTAAGCGCTCGGTTTTGCCACGCACGCGTGTAAAGGGATGGAGCGCAATGTAGAGAAACGTAGTTAAAGATGCAAAGTAGAGCAAAATACCAGTTAAAATGAATGTGGACTGGAAAAAGCGCAGGTGAAAGTTCGTACCACTGTAGAGGGTTTAGCAAGGCCTAGAAACTGGTGAGGCTGCGATTTCTCTTATTAATACCAAAGAGCCAGGCCTTGGCAAGAAGCAAAAATAATGCAAAGATCGAAACAAACTGTCAGACTCGTTGGTTGCACGTCCTACCACAGTGAGTACAGTTAAAGTGTGAAAAGACAACAAGCTATTCGGAAAACGGACGAAAGAACCCATTAAAACGTCGCAGAGGATAAAATTTATTCTCTTACACATAAAATGGAGGCAACGTCTGTTTTTCACATCAACAAACTTTGGCCGGCTGGGATAAACCGCCCAAGTGGATAAACTCAACAATGGTCGAAGGATCTCTCACACAATGGAAATAACATACACGACCCTTAGCCCGTGTCCAGTCAATCGAAAGAAAATAACCATGGAGAAAGAGAAAATGAACGTTTTTAACTCGAAGCCTGAAAACTGCATCAAAAAGAGTGGTTCCCTAACAAATTATGAAACCTTAGGGATCAAGGAAAATTTCCATGCCGACACGATCTTCGTGAATCCATTAATAAATTTTGAATTTGATTCACAGCCCAATTTTTTCGATAATTTTTATTGAGAATCTTTTTTTTTCACCTGTCGATTCGATAGAATTAACCCGTCGAGTGCACACCCCCAATAAGTGTATATTGGGTCAATCTGACCCAAGGCGTTATTCAAATCGTTGTATTCCCGTAAATAAGCATTTATTGTTTTTTTTTGTTTTTGTTTTATTTGTAGAAATGTTTTTTGTAGTTAATTCTCCATATTTATGGCCCTAAATTTATTTTTCGACGAAAACGAAAATTAAATACCGAAACATACGTTGCCATTAAATGCCAAACAATCGGAGACAGAAAAATTTTGGGGTCGACACGACCCAGTGTGCACTCGAAGGATTAATTTAACTTTACACGAAACGGTGACTCAACCAATGAAGCCAGAAAGTTTGAGTCGCATATTTGCATGAGTTTCACTTCTACGAGGAAAATTCAAAGTGAATTTATTCTCATACTGGATTGAAGTGATTTAATCGTCCAGATCATTAGACCAGACTTCAATTATCATTGAAAGAATTCTAACAGGAAATTCCTGTAACAGAAAAAAATTACCGGAAAACGTACGTCCCATAAACGTTGAAAGAAAAAATAAAAATAAATCCTTTGGGCGATGATATAAAATGACGCAAACAGAATTATAGAAGAAACGAGAGGAGATCACGTTTTCCCTCGAGGCATCCGTGATTTCTCGCTTCTCTTCAAAACCGACGGTATTCGAGTGTCTGATCAATTAAATGAACAGGCTGGTCAACGATCTCCTTTCGACTCGAACGTCATCTTCCCTGTGTCATTAAATCTATTTGAGGGCGATTCGATCTTGTCCGTCGGTGTTCGTGATAACGACATCATTCCTAGTATTCTGAGAAAATGTTCAGAAATAAAATACGAGGATTAACGAGACAGTATATACGGTCGCATACTTTCTATCATTAAATTTAATTTAATTTTAAAAACTGAAATCGTTAGTTCAATTTTGACTCAGGTGCGATACATTTTTCACATAATTGTCAACTCATTTTTTATAAATTTCCGATAAAACTTTAAAAGAATCTCACCGATTCGCATGAAGCCATAAGCTTAGGATGAGCAAAATCGTTCCTCATAAATTTGATTGAATTATTCTCGCCCATTGATTTTTGAAAATCCGAAACCGTGGCAAATGGCGATATGATGAATAAAAATCATGCAGGTATGGCCAAATTCGACAACAAACAATGGGACACGACCAAGAGCCTGATCAGGATATAGATCGAGTGTTCCAGGATTTTACAACTCTCGTGACAACCCTTCTGATCGATCTTGAGCAGGGTTTAATTTACTACAACACTCTCTTCGAAAAGTAAGCACAACGTAATTTTTTCCTTTTTTCAAATTATTACCATTATTACTACGAGTACTTAACCCTTCGAGTGTACACATGCGATAGTGCATAGTGGGTCAATTTGACCCAAGGGGTTTTTCAAATCGTTGTATTCCAATAAACGTGCATTTTTTTTTTTAGAGACTTTTTTTTAGTAAATTATCCATATTTTATGGCGCTAAATTAATTTTTTAACGAAAATGAAAATGCATTGACAAAACATTCGTTGCCATTCAATGCCAAAGACTCGGTGACCGAAAATTGTTGGGGTCAAAACGACCCCGTATGCACTCGAAGGGCTAATTATTCTGAAGAGAAATAATTCATTAAGCATAATGATGTTTCAGGCCTGGAGTAATATTGTTAATGCACTGTCAATTTTTGTCTCAATCCTTTTCTCAAATTTTCCACAGAACAAATGCCGTGTGCTACTTCGCGGTGGTTTACAAGTATCTGGAAAAACTGGTGAGCGAACTATAAGAAAAAAAAAGTCTAAGGTCAATATAATAATGATTAAAAAAAATTAAAATGAAACTTAAGTGAAAAGTGTGCCGTGAAATGATGAGCCAGTTGGTAGTCGGAAATTATAGTCGAAAACATTGATATCGTCGAATTCATTAAAAACAACATGACACACGGTTATCATAATCATAATGAGTCAATGAAAAATGATATTTCCATTATTTTTAATTGTGATATCATAATCGTTATTTTTATTACTATATGTATATTGTAATGGATTGATTCGTTACGACCAGCTGGATGTGCTATGTTTGGCTTTATATTGCGCTTTTTTGATAACACGTGACGTCGGTACAATAATACAACAATTATTATTTAAAAAGAAATGAAAAAAAGAAAAAAAAAAAAGAGGAAACAACAAACGCGAAACCCAAAATTATCGTTTGCTCTAACAGTCAGCAAAAATGCTTACACCATTCACAGGGCAAGTGTTGCTAATGTTTATTTATTTTTTGGCAAATGCAAATTCGAACCATGACGACCTGACAGCCAACGATAAACTCTCAAAAATCAGCCTTTTCATGGTCAAACATTTTTTTTAGATATCCTGAAAGAAGAATCTTTTTCGAATTCATTGGATCTGTCAGGTCATCGCGATTCTCACTGTATACACGAGATATGTTTGTTCATAGCTGGCGGAACACGTGGCGAAACACATGGAGAACACGTCCGAGGTACATTTTATGGGCTCGAAGCCCCAAGCGAATTTATTTGACTACATTGACAAACGGTTTCGAAGGAAATTTCTTATTTTCTTGAGATCAGCTGTGCATACCTCTTTCGACTGCCCTTAAGGCTATTCTCTCCACTTTTTTCTACTCTTTGCGTAGTTCCATGTTTCTTGCATACATTTTTCATTACCTCTTTACCTTTGCTCTAAACCTGTGTCCAAAAAATGTAGTTAAAATCACATCTGTACTCGAAAACTTGACAACCAACTGACTATATGGCGTAAACAAATGCAAGCATATAATTAATTCATATTTTCACAGAACAGTATTAATTCTTTAGATTTTGGATGGACCACCAGTATTGCATGTGGCACTATTTGTTTATTTGTTGAGCTCGTTTCTGTTAAGTTCGACATTTTCTTTCATTGATCATTCGTTTTAATTGTATCAAATCAAAAAATCAATTAAATTTGTTTATCGTTGGTCACATGATAATTTACACAATCGTTGGAATATATATTTTTTTTAAATCTTATGCAGCATTCGTTTTAGTCTTGAATTAGAATTTTTATTGATTGTGCAGCACCAAATATACAATCGTTACTCATGGCACGACACACTGCCCTTATGGTCAAAGTGGCTGCACTTATTATCTTCAGTGTGTTTGTCTAGTCAGCTATACTTACGAAAAAAAAAAACAACATTCTATTATGCTCATCAACTCTTCATTCACAATCGAGCCATTCGACAGTTTTCAAATAACCTTGGATCCAGTAAAGTATTACGAGAATTTACGTGATCCAATTAAGGAGGATCAAGGCCCGAAGTGAATCCAACTTTGGACTTGAATTTTTTAGTTTCCCGAGGGACCGCTCGATCCCCTTTAACCCTGCGATGGTACTTTGTCATTTCTACCAATTCCCATCCCTTACTTACCCATGTATAGTATATTTATTAGTGTAACGTAACATCAAAAATAGTATAATGTACAGAAATTGAGAAAATCATTTTCTTTTCCAACCACAATTTTTAAAATAAAATCTAATTTTTTTTCTGATTGCTATACCAAGAGAAAAAATTACGGAAATGCATTAGAATATTTTTACGAGGATTACAGTTCTTCATGAAAATAATTCATTCCTACACGAATGATGGAATATTATTAAAGATTGCGGACTTTATGAGATGAAAAATGTCCTTTGTTCTGGATTTTTCACAGTAACTCTGCATTTTAATTATTCTTTTCGTTCAATGAGAATATTCCTTCCCTTTTTTCATCTTTACAACGGATCCAGTGACGTTAAGAACTATTCATTTAATTCACGCTTCATTTGAAATATAGAGTTAATAAAAATTTCCTTGTAAAACGAAGATTTATATTATGCTCTGAAGGCAATGATAAAAGAGCTGATACGTGGCATAGTCCTCGTCAGATAATACCAAAGCTTTCGTCCGAGCTCCCACTTACAAGCTCCAATTAATTTCTACAGCATTAATTATCGTGATTCTCATTCAATCACTGTATTTATGATAATTAGGGCAGAAAGACTGGCTGCCATTGAATTGTATCAGATTCAAAGACTCCAGAGCTCTAGTTGATCGTTCACAAGTTGCACAATATCCTCGCAATAAGCAAGTTTCGTATACAAATAAAAAACAATAAAAACAAACGAGCTACGAAGACGAACTAAGCGAGACTTATTATTGTTCCATGGAACGGTTGGGGTCAAAATGACCCAGTGTGCATTCGAAGGGTTTCTGAATCACCCTAAATCAATCCAACGAGCTGAATTCATCGTAATAGCAAAGTTATAAATTGTGTTAGTAAATTTTCATCGAATAGAGACGAGCTTGCATAATATTGATTCATTGAATTGGCATACGGAGACTTTGGCTAGGAAATAATGTTCGAGTTCGAGTGCACGTGATATTTACAAAACTGGGTCTCTTTTAAAATATTTTACATTCGCGTCACCCGAAAGTTTAAACTGGTAAAAAATTCATGGTGAAAAGTACCAGCCAAAGTTCGATAATAAGCCTCTGGCAACGAGAAGAAAAATGTGTGTAGAAGCAGCATACGCATTCGAGCTTGCGGAAAGTAAGACGTGGATACCACGTCAGAGGTTACGTGGCTTAGCGTGACCTCCGAGCGGTATGAACTACGAAAAACAAGTCCAAAGCCGCGTCCAAATGTAATTGTTGACACAACGCGTTTTCGCTATACCAAAAGCTTGCCTCTTGTCCAGCCCAGTCAAGCAACATGGTATACATGAATAAAGTTGTGACATTCAATTAAGCTGAGAGAACGTGAGCCCTTGACTCAATCAACGAATAAGTTAGGGTGGAACATAAGCATTAATTATTAAATAATGTTACTCTTTGATCATTTTCAACTTTCACTCCATTGATTGCTTGAAAATTACATTCCGGTGTACTTGAAATGCTCTGGTAGCAGACGATGAGAGTTTTTCAACCCTTCAAGTACACACTGGGTCGTTCTGACCCCAACAATTTTCTGTCAACGATCGTTTGGCATTTGATTTTCGTTCTCGTCAAAAAATAAATCTAGAGCCATAAAATATGGACAATTTACTACAAAAACGTCTCTCCAAAAAAATTAAAAAATGCATTTTCACAGGAACACGACCATTTGAAAAACGCCTTGGGTCAGTTTGACCCAATATGCACTTGTAGGACGTGTGCACTCGAAGGATTAATCTTCACTCCATTTTAGAACCGTTTTAATGTCACTTTTGAGAATCTGGTAACGAACTAACTTCATTAATTCTGCATGAAAACGGTTGAATAAAAACTCGTAGCTTTTTCATGAAGAACTGAATCCTTTACCTACGTTCGAAATATCTGAATTTTCCTTCACAAGTTTGTGCAAAGAGCTCATGAAATATGAGTGTAATTAGAAGAGACGAATTGCAAATTAAATGCATCCAAAATTAGTTATGAAAATTACAAACCGCATTTATTGAGGTTCCAATGAATAACAAGCAACGAATAACTGCTGACCTTTACAATTAAAAAAAAACTGACGTTCAACTTAATTCTAAGAAATCAGTTGGAAGTTCTTTTCTTATGGCAGAAAAAACGGTTTTCGTATTTTTCTAAAACTCAGACTAAAATTGTGAATTTTGAAAATTGTGGTTCGATGAAAACTTGGCATAATTTCGTAGTTTTAAAAGTAGCATCTCGTGTCTTTGTAGATGAGGAACGAACTGGGAGCTCGTGTACCAGCGGCTTGCCTCCATGGCCAAGACAACGTCGACGATTATGTACTACCTCCTGGAGCTGAAATCGGTACTCCCATATTTGAGCTTTATTTGGCTCTCCAGGAGTTCGTCAAGTTAGTTGGTGCCTTCGATTATTTGAATATTCATGCTGTAAAGTGTATAGCTAATGAAATTTCATTAAGTTGCTATTGAATTGTTATTCAATTCATTTGAATTTGTAGCATGAGGCAGAACCTTCCAACATCAGACCGGAAGACTTTAGCTATATGTCACTACTATCAATGGTTCATACCTGCGATTGATAAATGGTTGGATCTTGCCAAGTTGAAAGCTCATCAGCGAGTGAGACGAGCAGCCGAGCTGGATCGTATATGCACTGGAGAAATGATCGTAAAGCATTGCACGTCTGCAGTGGATGCGACTGCATGTTTTTATCAGGTGACCAAATCCGTTTCATCGATTGATCGAGTAAAACGAAGCCTCGTTTCGAACAACTCAAGAGTCATGAGTATAAAAAAAAAAAAAAACATAATTCATCGTCTCGAGAATTTGAAAAACTAAAATTCGACCACGTCTAAGAGCGCCGACTAAATATTATATAAAAAAAAAAGTGTTACGAAAAATATTTAAACAGAACGAAGAGTTATGATTTCTGTCAAAAATGATTTGTTATAAAATTTGTCTTTCCGCTCGGAGTCGCACACTCCAACAGTGAAGCGTAAGAAAAAAGTCATAAGAAATTGAGAAATTGCTACTTTGCAACTTCGACAGAAATAATTTATGAACGAACCGATTTCGACGCTTATCGGAAAGAGAAATTTCAATAAAGCGTGTTGTTCGATTTTTTTTCTACTTTGGGCGTTTTTTATATAATTTTTTTCGTCCTCGTTTGGCGTTTGTTACCGGAATCGAGATTCGGTTTTTGGCAAACGAACTAAATAATGTCGACACTACTCTTCGAATCTATTTCTGCTAATGACAAAAAGTTCGGTAAAGAATTTTCATCATTTTTGGAAAAAAGTGTAATTACAAATGTTATTGATTTCAGATAAAAGAATTTTGGAAACAATTAGCCTGGCCCGATCTACCTGGTTCTTGTACTTTCGTCTTGAAAGTTATAGACGTGAGTAAAGAAAAAAGTTTTTTATTGTTTAAAGATAATTCTAGGAACAGTAAATGTGTGATTATTTTTTGATTGCAGGCAATTTGCAGCGCAGCAGCTTACTATGCAGAAATGACTCATCAAAAACTAGCTGACAGTGGTTACTACGAAGAGCAGACTCCTTATAAGACCACTGACGAGGTAATCGCTCAGGTAGAGATATTGCTTATCGCCATGGTTACTATAAACGATCAACTTTTGTGTACACCTTCGAGTCCGCTTCGCAAGCTAGTCGCTTTGTCCAAATAATTGTACATTCAATATTTATTTTTAGACACAATAATTTGAGGGATAAACTAATAAATCACTGTCGATGATTTATTAATTTTCCGATCAACAATACACGATTCTTCTCTGTACTCACACTGAGAAACTAAATTTGCAGAATCAACAAAATTTTCTGAACGATATTTACAGAATGATTTGGTGACCACAGATTTTCTTGGTCGATCGAAACTTTTGTTCATTTATCATAAACTTTGTTAATTCGACAAATTAAGTTTTTTTCAGTCGATTTCACACTTCTTTTTTTTTATTTAATTAACCCTTCGAGTACATACTGGGTCAATCTGACCCAGGGCGTTTTTTAAATCGTTGTATTCCGGTAAATATGCAATTTTTTTTTTTTTTTTTTGTACAGACGTTTTTTGTTACAAATAATTCATATTTTATGGCCCTAAATTAATTTTTCGACGAAAACGAAAATTAAATGCCAAATGATTCGGTGCCATTAAATTCCAAACAATCGGGGACAGAAAATTGTTGGGGTCAAAACGACCCAGTATGTACTCGAGGGTTAATGTGCGTGTATAAATGAATAAAATAATTTTTAAATCATGTAAAAGTAAACATCTATACAGATGTGCGTGGCTATAAATGGCCTGGAATACGTCAGACGCTGGCTGCTAAATCTTGGCGAGGAACTTCGTGTCGAGGAAATAATTGTTTCTCTGGATGTGAACGACACGGTACGACAACAATGGAGAACAGCATTGGTCACACCGCTCGAACAAACGCCAGGGCAAATGCGTCTTTTTATCAATCAAATTATATCACGAATGGGATCAAAGGTTGTGTATTTTAGTGCCACAATAATTCTTTTCCAAATGATGGACGTTAATAAAAAATCCAATGTGACATTCGAAGAATATCCTCTGACAATCGACATTTTCCTGTTTGCATTTTCCAGATGCGACCAGCCTTGAAAAAAACCATGTTTCACTTAGCTTGGTCTCCGGACAGTTTACCAACTTCCGAAGCGATCGCCCCTTTGCTCGAGTACCTCGATCTGCATCTGGTCGCTCTCAACGCTGCTCTACTCACCACGAATTTCAATCGCGTTCTCCAGGACGTTTGGGAAGTCGTACTCAGTGAATTGAGCAATCAAATGGACGGTAGTGCAGGGGTGAGTGACTATCAGAATTATCCCTAAAAGCCATGGTGCGAGAACAACGTTAGCCAACCTTTTTTCGCATTCTGTTATGAGCAAAAAACTAGCTTAACAAAATATTTTCTGGTTTCGAATGGTCCCTGAAATATTGTTAAATGAGGCTACAAAAAATCTGCAATTGAATCAGCTCAATCAAAGGTGTCATGGCAAATTAACATCGAACGAAAATTACACGCGACAGAATAACTCGAAAGCGAAAGAACAGACGGTAAAATAACATCAAAAATTTCATCCTCTAAGTGCATATTGGGTCAACCTGACCCAAGGAGTTTTTCAAATTGTTATATTCCGATAAATATGCATTTTTTTTTTTTTTTATAGAGACGTTTTTTGTAGTAAATAATCCATATTTTATCGCCCGAAATTTATTTTTTGACGAAAACGAAAATTAAATGCTAAAACATTCCTTGCCATTAAATGCGAAACAATCGGCAACAGAAAATTGTTGGGGTCAAAACGACTCAGTATGCACTCGAAGGGTTAATGTCAAGGTAATATTGCATCCTTCAGAAATACTTCAAACCGGCTAAGGAGATTCGAACCATTTATAAAGTGCCCGGAAATCCCATTTGCAAAATGGAAAAATTTGCTCTAAAAATCTATTTTCATTTCTTTTTGCCTTCGAGTTCCTTCGACACGTAAGGACCCAAATAACTCTTGTGTCCAAAATTCCAAGATGATAGCAAGTAAGAAAAAAGACTGTTTGGCAGCAATTGATCGAAAAACTTTTGTTTAAATGACGTAATTATTGTTTCAGGACAAACCAGCCATGTTTTATGAAAGATTACACGAGGCCCTCGAACTCTTGGTAAGTTTTTTTCATGCTGAAGAAAAGGGTCTCACTTATGAGGCGCTCAGGTACGAGAGATATTTAAACGTCGAAGAGAGGCTGGAATATCACAAGATGGATACGATGCTATTGATTGATCGTTATTATCAACAACGACTGCAGGTCAGTCACAAAATTGCTGCACATTAAAAAAATCAAATAATTTAGCAACAAAACTCGGTTTTTCTGTGGATTAGAAAATCACTTTCGCATAGCAAATCCTTCTGCAGGTTTAAGGACTTTACACGCCTGAAGTTGCCGAAAATATGGTCAACTTCGGACTATCTTTTTATACATAATTAAAAAATGTAACCGTAGAAAAAACATCTTGCTCATCAACCCTTCGAGTGCATACTGGGTCTTTTTGACCCCGAAAATTTTCTGTCATCGATTATTTGACATTTAATGGCAATTTGGCCTTTAATTTTCGTTTTCGTCAAGAAATAAATTTGGGGCCATAAAATATGGGTAATGTACTACAAAAAACGTTTCTACAAAAAAAAAAAAACAAGAAATGCATATTTACCGGAATCGAACGGTTTGAAAAACGCCGTGGGTCAGATTGACCCAATATACACTTATAGAATGTGTGCACTCGAAGGGTTAAAAAAAAACCATATCGTTGTTAATAGAATTGGAAAAAATTAATGAGGTCGGAGAGAGTTAGCGAATAAAGACATTGGTAAAAATCAGCCCTTAATAGAATTTACAAAGGATCCATGTTTTGATGATTTTCTTATTTCAGGACCAAATAAACACATTGACAGCAGAATACGGAATTTTGACGGTCAGAGCTTATCTCAATCACGATTCATTGTGCGTTGAGGTGATAAACGCAAGGGACGTTATTCCACTCGATCCGAATGGTTTCAGTGACCCATTCGTAATAATTGAACTTTTACCTCGTCGAGTATTTTCTCACTGCACGGAACAACAGACGAATGTGAAAAAGCGAACTCTGAACCCTGTTTTTGAGGAATACTTTGAATTGTACGTAACAATAATTTTCTATATTTTACGGATGATGAAAAAATATCGAGCATTTCGTTACAATCGATTGTTCCCAAAAAATCGAGTATTATTTTATAATTGTCAATCTCTGTTCATTTATTCATCATTTGCAATTGATGAGTGGCGATTACTAATTATTACGTAACTGATATTTTACGCAGTTCCGTAAGCGTCGAGCAATGCAAAAGTCCCGATGCGATGGTTCTCTTCACTGTCATGGATCATGACGTTCTGACAGCAAACGACTTTGCCGGCGAGGCTTTCCTTGGTCTCAGTAGCATTCCTGGAGTTGCCGACTCGAATGCTAGCATCGACAATTTCCACGGCCTTAAGCATCAGGAATTGCCGCTGATGCATCAGAAAAATCGGAGTGAGTCAAACAATGAGTCTTTCATTTATTAGTAACTAAGGGATTGGGTCAAATTCCATTTTTTCATATTGAGAGAAAAGACACTGATTTTTACTACAATACATGTATATTTAGTTACGTTCCCGGCAAAATTTTGATCCACCATTTTTGAAAAAAAAAAAAATATATATATAAAAATTTTAAACCCCGAAACTGTGGATCTATGACGAGTTTTCGTAGATCTGGCAATTTCCAGTGATGAAGAAAGTCTCCCTGCGTGTCCTCGTGAAGAGTTCTAGTCAATCGCGTTCCCGGATAAATTTTTATCCACCATTTTCGGAAAAAAGAAATAAAAAAATTTTCAATCCCGAAGCTGAGGCTCCATAACGAGTTTTCGTAGATCTGGCGATTCTGCGTGATGGAGAGAGTCTCCCTGCGTGTCCTCGTGAAGAGTTCTAGTCGATTGCGTTTCTGGAAAATTTTTTGCCCACCATTTTCGGAAAAAAGAAATAAAAATAGTTTCAATCCCGAAGCTGAAGCTCCTAGACACGTTTTCGTAGATCTGGCAATTCCCAGTGATGGAGAGAGTCTCCCTGCGTACCCTCGTGAAGAGTTCTAGTCAATGCCGTTCCCGGATAAATTTTTATCCACCATTTTCGGAAAAAATAAATAAAAAAAGTTTCAATCCCGAAGCTGAGGCTCCATGACGCGTTTTCGTAGATCTGGCAATTCCCTGTGATGCAGAAAGTCTCCCTGCGTGTCCTCGTGAAGAGTTCTAGTCGATTGCGTTTCTGGAAAATTTTTTACCCACCATTTTCGGAAAAAAGAAATAAAAATAGTTTCAATCCCGAAGCTGAGACTCCCAGACACGTTTTCGTAGATCTGGCAATTCCCAGTGATGGAGAGAGTCTCCCTGCGTGCCCTCGTGAAGAGTTCTAATCAATCGCGTTCCCGGATAAATTTTTATTCACCATTTTCGGAAAAAAGAAATAAAACAATTTTCAATCCCGAAGCTGAGGCTCCATGAGGCATTTTCGTAGATCTGGTGATTCTGCGTGATGAAGAACGTCTCCCTGCGTGTCCTCGTGAAGAGTTCTAGTCGTTTGCGTTCCCGGATAAATTTTTATCCACCATTTTCGGAAAAAAGAAATAAAAAAAGTTTCAATCCCGAAGCTGAAGCTCCCAGACACGTTTTCGTAGATCTGGCAATTCCCAGTGATGAAGAAAGTCTCCATGCGTGTCCTCGTGAAGAGTTCTAGTCAATTCCACTTTCATGCATACGAAAAAAAGTTTTATTCCGATAGAAACTTATAACCGCACGCGTATATACGCAACTGTCAAACCAACAGCCGGAACTGTCAGACTGACAGCGGGAGAGTCAAAACACGGTACTCACCAACTTTTTATTAGGGGATTTCACCATAGAGGGTCCAACTATATGTGTATTTAAGTAAAAATCAGTGTTTTTTTTTCAATGCATTAATTTCGAGAAATATATCGTCCTGTCATTGACGTGATTGGAAGGATTTATGGATCGATCGATCAAATATACCTACGAAGTGGATTCGCTTAATTAACTCCGTATTAATTTTCACCCGACAGATAACGCTCTCTTGCAAATACTGGAAAGCCGAGTGGGTGACAAACAAGCGTTGGATTTCGTGAAGAAGCAGAAACAACGTTTCGCCACCACATAAAATCGGAGCAGATAGACGATATTTTTAATTCAACGAAAAATTAATCAAACCGACGAGTTTCGGAATAATTAAACAGACAAAAAGGGACGTGGAAGAAAGTAGAAAGAGACCAACATACCGTGAAAAAAAGGCTGCAAACCCTTGGAGGAAGAAACATATATTTAAATGGGGGTCAATACCTTTCGGACTAATCCCGAATGTGAATAATTTGTCACATGTCGAAAGAGAATTTATTCATTTATCGCCAAATATTCATCACTCATTCGAACTTTGAAATTTAACTCTAAATTTCCTCTCTTGTATGGCACGATGTTCACTAAAATTCTATTAAATTCGCCCTGGTATTGAAACTGATGACGACGAACCAGGCTTGCTTTGAAAATCTATTAAATTCTTGCTTAGAATTTTCAAAGAACGATTCCACGATAGAATATGTAAATTTTAAACTTTTCAAGTTTCGTTCCTGAAACATCATACACGTTTTCGTTAATCCTTAACGGGAATATTCTAATTGTTTAAATTGTCAATTAATTTAGCAAAAAATTGTCAACTTTTTTTTTCTATAGTTTGCTCTAGTAAGTATTTATCAAAATTCTCAACGAATTCCACGCAAAGAATGGATTGAAGAACTACAAATAACAAGCGTTTAAAAGAAAAATTTCCAAGAGCTGACTCGCCCAGAAAATTTTCGTCAAATTGCCAAACGATTCGAGTCAATGTACGAAATATACTTTTTTTTATTTAATCGCTGGTGGCTACAGAAATTTGTATTTTCGGGAGAACTTTTTTTGAGTTTTTAAATAGTGAGAATAAGAAAGGGCAATTAATTTTGGGAAACGAAAAATAAAAAAAATTTAAACGCATACAGGTTTTTCTTGTTTCGACTTGGCGATCACGAAATCTGAATAATTAAGAGGGCAATTTGCATGAACACACCTCCATTGGATTATTGTTCATCACCGCGATGACAGAATTGAGTCGAATAGTTACTATTCTTTGATTCATAATTCGTGCTCATTCAGCGGCCGTTATTTTTGAAAAAACAATGTTTATTTGTCTCATACTCGTAAGATTACTCAGAACATTGATTCGAATGAAGAATTTGTTTTTTTTTTTTTCCGGAAGCATAGAAGTTTTGTTCGCGAACAATTAATCAATGAGTTTGCAGAATTTCAAAGAGAAACCAAACACGTTGAAAACTTATTCTATGCACACATTCGTCTCTAAAAATCATTTTACACAAAAAATAGGGCCTTAAACCCTGAAATTGACGTTTTGGCTCCAAAGCTGTCAATCAGAGTGTTGGAATCGGAAAAAAACTTTCGTACTTATCCAAATACAGTTTTTTACAACAATTCGTGATTTTTTTCACATTCAAAAACATGGATTCCAGTACAAAACGAATTTTTTTTTGACAAGAATTCTCTGCAAATGTTTCGTTTTGAACGAATCAAATTATCGAATTAAAAATGTGGTATTTTGTTATTTGAGGCTTGATTGAATCCACGACTAAAATTCTCTTTCAACAACACCAAAGATAAATATATTTATTTATAGAAAAAAATATGACAAATCGATTGGAGTAAGAAAAAAGAAAAACATTGGAGTTCTTCAGCAAACAATAACTCATGTTTGGTGTACAATCGTGTGTTGAATATTAATGAGTGTTGATAACTGCGAACAAAAGCAAACATAAAATATAACAAGTATATAAGAGAATATTTGGCACGAGGGTAACACGAAGTGAGTAAAAAAAAAAAAAAAAAAAAAAAAAAACGAATATATTAAAAGAACAGGAAAAAATATTTTTGTGTCGATGTCAATTTAAGAGAGGGAAAGACGGATGTTTTTAATTGTTGTAAAATAAGTTTTGAGTGTATTTCGAGAACGAAAATAATGGAGAAGGAAATTGAGATAAGAAAGAAGAGGCAGGCAGGACACAATTTTTGAAAGCTATGTAAAGTGGAAGTTTTGATGAGAACGTACGTAAGGTTTTGAAACAAATGCAGAGTGCAATAAATAACGGACAAAAATCTGATAATTCGTTGTGATGTATCCGTACAATCAATGTTTATAAAGCTCCTGCAGGAATTAGCTCTCGAAACGAATTTATATGTCAAAGTCTGTTACTATGATTTTCACTGGTGGCTATTAATGTGAGCAACGAAATGCATAAATTTGTGACGTTACAGAACAGACAGACAACTCCTACTAACAGCAATTCTTATGACGAATAATAAGTATTGATAATTGAAGGGAAGGTCTGCTTCAGAAGACTCGGGAAAAATTTTCTTTCAGAAACGTTTTCAGCAAAGGGAAGAAAAGAAAAAGGGAATGATGAAAAATGAAAAATTACTCGAAACTTCTACGTCTATTTTACAAACGTCTTGCTATTGCGCTCTCCGATGGACGCGACTGCATCTCGTGATTTTTGACTGGACAGAAAAAACCGATAATATTTGTAATTGTCAGCGGACGAAATCCCGAAATTATTAATTTCTTTGAATTTGAAAGAAAAGCGCGGTACGAAGGGAAAATAAAAAAGCTTCAACGTGCCATAAAACGTATTGAAAAAAAAGTGTTTATCAATATTTGCACGCTTAGTATAAAAGAATGTAAAACAAAAGAACTTTACTTCGTGCGATAAGTCGTTGAGCTTTTTCGTTATCACGTCTGCCAATTTAGAAAAATCATAAAAATGAAAAAAATATGCTACAAATTTTTCAATACGACAAAATACAAACGGAGCCCCACGTACCAATTCGATGCTGGGAATTGGCCTCTGTAACTTTGTTCATACATTGCCGAATAGTTTATCGATCGATTGAAACGATTAAAAAAAAGAATTTCCCGGACCTTCCGAAACAGGACCCTGGCCTTAGAAAAATGTATCACGGAGTATATAAAAAGGAACAAGATAATGAAAAATAAGAATCGTCTCTGAGCGAAATTTCATTTCCTTCGAACGAACAATGTTTTCATTCGATATTCATTTATTCTTGTATTTTCTCTGCGTTTCGAGAGCTTCTGCTACTCCCAGAGAGTCGAGATAATATTTTTCTTACTCGTCTCTATGACTGAAATGAATATCGTTATGCCCCACACATATACACAAATTGTATACACATATACACGCATACGCCACTGCAAGGTGTTAAAATAAAAGAAGAAAAATATATTTAAGAGCTGCTCTTATCTCGCAACTATCACATGGTACGTTCGCCTTTCTCGAGTCGGCGCTGCGCGATATCGACACATCAATTATCAATTAAACTTTTGCTCTCTTTTATTTCACTACATTCGCACACATTGAAGAAAATCGAGTAAACTTTGAAAGCATCTTTCCACCTAATTCTTGTTCAAGTTTTAGTAACGATAATCAACATTTTTCAAACTTTTTATTACAGCTAATCACATTATTAAAAAAAAGGAGTAATCTATTTATTACTAAAACGAAAAACATAAAACGAGACGAAGCATCGTCACGTTGCACGGGCCATTTCGGAACCAGAAGACCCAGCGACCAAGAAAAAATCATCGAGTTATCAATTAAAATACATTTAGAAATACCGAAGAACAATCCTCGAAAAGAGAAAAAAACAAGGAGACACTTTTAATACAATTCGACGAGTCAAACCCAAACGAAACTAAAAAACTAAAAATTAATACGTTCATAACGCACAATTGTAACCCGTCAATTTTTTCTAATGCACAAACAATTTATCATATTAAAACTGAAAAGAAACAAAAAAAAACAAATGAACGAGAACGACGGAGAAATTTTCGAGTTGTTTGACTGAAATTATTCCTGAAACTAAAATTATCATTACGTTATTTTCACACTTATTATTATTATTGTTACTATTGTTAATTATTTTAATGACAAAAATGCGAAAAAATGGACTTGGGAAAATCGTACTTCCTCAATATTAGTGCAAAAAGAAAAGTGAAAAAAAAAAGGATTGGAAAACAATCGATCCCGTCAAGGAAAAGACAAATCCATAGATTTGTGAAAGAAAAAATAATACACTCGTTTATATCGCTCGTTTCGGTTCGGCATCACGTTATCATCGAATTATTATCGACATCTCTGTATGACTATGATATAATATATTTACGTTATGTTTGCTATCAATTCTATCCATTCACGTATACTCATTGTGTATTAACGTAAAATATGACATGCGAAACTTCAGGCATAGGTGAAGAAAAAAATGTTTTGAAGAAAAGGAGAAATCAACGAGTTAAAAAGTCCAGAAACGAACACAATCAAAACGAACGAACCTTTTTCAATAACCCAAAGTATGTAAGATCTATCTTGTATCGTATCACCTAAACGAATAAATACAATATTATAAATGTAGACTGGACCTTCCTTGATATGTTTTCAAATATTTGGATCAATTTCTTTCCCAGTTCATGCCAATCCTTGCTTTAGAAAAATAACTTTGATTTTCGTAATTTCGATCGTTAGGGGCAACTGAAAATTGAGAAGTCCAAAATTTCCTGATGGCGCAAAGAACCGCTTTTTCGGGAATTTTGAATCAACCAACAATTTATCAATTTATTTACTCCGTTATTCAAAAAATTACGTCACTGTTCATTGCCAAATTTGAGTCTAACAAATTGGAAGTTTGTGAAAGAGTTAAATTTTTGCATTTAGACCATTGGCCACCACCTAAACTCGAACCAACCCAAACCTAAAACTCACTGGAGGGTCAACTTTATGAAAAAATTCTACGGGCTCGTGGAAAAGCTAAAGTAAATTAAGCTTGCAGGGCTAATTGAAATGAAAAACTCCATATTTCCTGAAGTCTGAGTAGTGGCTTTCCATGTGCAAATTATATACTCAATTTATAATTTTCGCGTTTGTCTAGATTTACCTAAAAAGCACCGAAATCAATGCGACGGTCCGTGCACAAAAGACGCAACTTTCCTTGGGGTTACTAAATACCGAAGCTTCTGGTTACATATGAGGAATGACCGGAGCATCAGATCATTAAGAACTTTTTCAAAAATGGGAAATGCATTTCAATCACACGCGTTTGGTTTCTGCGCATGCCCAACGTGTATATTTTTCAATCAACATTGTTTTTCCTATAAAAAAAAAAAAAATTCCACAATTTCTGAAAACACGTGTTCAGCTGGCAAATCATTGCCTCAAAAAACGTTAACGTCTAAAAAAAAACGATTGCACAAGAATTGCGAAGGCAAATCTCGAATTAGAAATGGATCTTTTTTTTGTAAAATTATTTTTCATTGAAAAAAAAGAATTATTTCCACTGGTATCGAGCCAGCACGTGTCACAGAATACGTAACGAGCGTTCAAGATACGATGTAAATATTACTGGCACATAAAAACATCAAATTTCGGTACTGAATTTTTTTTAACATTGTGGAACATTATGGATTTGGAAAAAAATCTTTGATAAAACGTTCTCTCGAGCTTTTTTTGTTTTTTACGAAAATATTTCCTAAAATGAATCAACATTCTTACGTGAAGGTCACGTAAATAGCATATCGTTTTTTTTTTGCACTGGGAACTTCCCATGAACCAACTTCACATGTGTCGTTCTATCATGTGAGATGTGATCATTCGAAAAGTCTTTGGATAGATGATTTTTTTTTTTTTTAATAATTCACAGTGAGCTTCCAGGTATAATTTTTTTTTCGTGCGCGTGTATTACTAAGAAATCACGAGCAGCACGAAATTTTTTGGTTTAGCAAATGAAATACAAGCAATTTCCGAGTGCAGCGAATATCGTTCATTCTGATTGGCTCTGATGGCTTAACCGACATCTTTGTACCAGGTGCTGGACAGTGGTGGTAGCGTTGAGAGATTTTATGAAAAACCTTCGTGTCCACCTTTTCAGTTTCCATTTGGTCTTCGATCCTCGAACCCCGAACGAACAGGCCAAAGGATATAACAATGGCGGCTCGTGAATCTCTTGCGATCATCATGGCTATGGCGCTCCTCACTACATTTGATTCAGGTAAGTGAATTATTGCAAATCACTGAACCAGTAGACGATGATTGTGAAATAGAAATCGAAAAAAAATTCGTACTGGAAAAATACTTTTCCAGTTGCCAAAAAAATGATGAAAAATCCGTCGACTATTCATTTGATGATTCACTTTTTTAATTTCACATCGGTCAACACCGTTTCGTGGTAGTTCGTACCCGGACCAAACTGAAAAAACGCGCAAGAGCAAACTCGAAAGTAAATATTAAACATGATTTGTGTCTGGCGATAATTGAAATAGGTTTTGGGCTTCCATTAGAGGTTTGCGAATGACAGAAAAACTATGTGCTTGAATGTTTTTGCTGATTCTTTGGCTCAGGGGGTTTGAAGGTTTAAGGCTTGGTTTTATTAAGGGTTAATTAGGATGCGTTTGAGTATGTGCCATTAAATCCAAGAAAATATTGAAAGTACTTCGCACAAGGCATACTCGGCCCTTTGCATAAAGTTAATCTATAGGGCATAGGGCAAAAGTTGATTACCCCGTCGTATGTGGAATGTTAACAAGACGATAGCGAAAATACGAACAATATCGATATTGAGAAAATGAAATTGGAAAATCAAACCAGGTGAACCAGAAGAGAAAAAACCTCAAACCAACAGGCTAACGATTTTCAAGTTTTGGTTGAGGTTTTTTCAAACAATAAAATAATAAATCTGTTTTTCTACTCGAAACATTTTGGAAATGCAATGGATAAATTTCTGTTGCCGACTTCGTTAGATCCCTCGATTTATCTCCCACGAGAAGAGATGGGGTAGAAGAAACAACAATGGTTGTCGCGGTACGTGAGTAATAGTTTGGCGATGTGGTAACTGTATTTTTTTTTATTGAGGAGGCCAAGGAGGCATGGGAACATGATATACAGATACAAAACAGAAAATGAGAAAATTTATTTACAATGGATTCAGGTTAACAGTGTGGGAATACTGCCAAGCTATCAGCTAGTGACCGGGGAGAGTTAAGTTTTTCAAGACGGTGGTTGACGGTGGTCAGGCATGTTAGCCAGAAGGATCGTAGTGTATTTGGGGCCAGAAAGGGGCGTACAACAACTTGTCACAAACAGATTTGAGCTGTCATGGATATTTTATTTTGTAATCACTCGGCTTGAACTATGACACGTGCTACGTGCAACGTCATTGGGAATTGTTTGGGTTTTCAGGTGCGGCTCTTCAGTGTCGTTTATGCAATTCGTTGGCAAATGTGAATTGTTGGCATGATATGGCCGACGTTGAACTGACCGAGTGTGGTGGTACTGTTCTAATGCCTACTTTTGAAAGTCCGTCAACAACATCTTATGAACCAACGACTTCGCCAACCCTTGTAACAATGGCTCCATCTCCGACTACGACAACGCCAGTGTCTTCCACAGAGCCAGCGTCTTCCACAACGCCAACTCCTACCACAACGTCAGCTTCTTCAACAACGCCAGCGTCTTCGACAACGCCAGCACCTTCCTCAACGTCAGCGTCTTTCACAACGCCAGCATCTTCCACAACGCCGGCATCTTCCACAATGCCAGCATCTTCGACAATGCCAGCTTCTTCCACAACGTCAGCGTCTTCGACATCGCCAGCATCTTCCACAACGTCAGCGTCTTTCACAACGCCAGCATCTTCCACAACGCCGGCATCTTCCACAATGCCAGCATCTTCGACAATGCCAGCTTCTTCCACAACGTCAGCGTCTTCGACATCGCCAGCGTCTTCCACAACGCCAGCTTCTTCCACAACGCCAGCTTCTTCAACAACGCCAGTGTCTTCGACAACGCCAGCGTCTTCGACATCACCAGCCTCTTCCACAACGCCAGCGTCTTCGACAACGCCAGCTTCTACCACAACGTCAGCGTCTTCGACAACGACAGCGCCTTCCGCAACGTCAGGGTCTTCGACAACGCCAGCTTCTTCAACAACGCCAGTGTCTTCCACAACGTCAGCATATTCGACAACGCCAGCTTCGTCCACAAATCCAGCGTCTTCGACAACGCCAGCTTCTTCCACAACGCCAGCTTCCTCCACAACGCCAGCGTCTTTGACAACGTCAGCTTCTTCCACAACGTCAGCGTCTTCGACATCGCCAGCTTCTTCCACAACGTCGGCGTCTTCGACAACGCCAGCGACTTCCACAACGTCGGCGTCTTCGACAACGCCCGCGTCTTCCACAACGTTGGCGTCTTCGACAACGCCAGCGTCTTCCACAACGCCAGCTTCTACCACAACGCCACCATCTTCGACAACGCCAGCGTCTTCCACTAAGGGAGAAGCTGCGGCGATATCAATGACCGAGACCGATCCCCTTATCCGGAAGAGACGTCGGATCATCCCCGTTGATCCCGAGTATATATGTTACAGCCTCGTCTACAAACGTAAGATTCACCATACTCCATTTTATACATCACCTTCACGTTTTCAAAAATACATCTCGCTTTCTGGAGATTAGCAACGTTTTTTTTCTTCATATGTACGAAGTTAACACGTATATTTTGAGATTCTCCGATCAAGGCGATTTTCTAGTTTGACAACTAATAGTTGAACTTGTCACTTTTATCCAACTTCTCTGAATTCATGCTGCGATGACAAGAGATCTGTAGATCCTAAAATATCCGAAAGAAATCTTACGCGTTTCTAAATTTTCTTCAAAGGGAAGAGACATCAATTCTTCAATAAAAAATATTGCACTTTTATTCTATCCCCATGAATAATGAACGTTTTGCAGAACAAGGCATTATCGAATTCTGACTACCATTTCTTCATAAGCCGGGTGAATTGACAAACTTTCCAAGCTCGGAAAGAACGCACTTTTTGTTGATAGAAGCTCACGTCGACTTGTGAACATTCAATGATTATACGCGAACCTCGCCTTTTGCTACACCAATGCACTATAAGAAATATTAGCATGTGGCTTTCTTATGGAAAAACGTCCACCTTTTCTGAAAATGCGTTCAAAATTCTTGTGCAATCAGGTAGCCAGAAAATAGGAGGAAGAAACCAATGATGCCGTTTTCAGAAAAGACGATTTCCGTGCACAAATATATATGAGACCTTTTTGAACTTGATCCGGTTCCCGGAACCATAGTTTCTTAGTCGTCTCGCCCGGACACTGGTTTTGATAATTTAAAAAACCCGAAAGTTAACTGGTTATAGAAATCCGAGAAAGATTGCAAAATACAACAAATTCGACATTTCTCTCCGCTCTTTTCGTTCATCTAGAAACATACAACAAGGAATCGAGAGAGTGAACTTTCAAAAGATGTGAACGTGACGTGCACTGCCCATATTTATCAAAACATGTACGTCCGAAAATAATTGCAATTCAGAAAAAAACAAATAACGTTATTTTTCAGTCGGTCAAAAAGATGTCATCGAGAGAGGATGCGCCCCGAAAACAAAAACGTGCGATCAGATAGAAGCGGACATCGGAGGACAGCCGGCTCAATGTAAATCCTGTGGATATAACGACTGCAACGGCAGTGCTTCCACTGGAATTGGCCTCGGCTTCTTTTTTATCCTCGCTCCTACTGCAATCATCGCCGTTTTTAGATGGTAGAACAAGATGCGATCATATTTTCTGTTGGATCTTCAACACTTTCACCTCCGCCTAATGATATCAGAATGACGTCTGCTTGAGTATGGATTTCCCATAAGATCTATGAAAATAACTCGAACTTGTCGAAATGCCGTGTTGCGACATTCAATTCAACAAAAATTCAAAGCGTTCGGTCCGCGAAATGATTTACTTTTTCTGATAAACTCGAAAGAAGACGTATGCAGAGTGCCATTTTCGATATCCATGGCGTTTAATAAATTCTCTCTACGATTTATGATGAAAAAATAACCAAAAACATGGAACGCAAAGGACATTTTAATAAGTAGCGTATCGGTTCATGTAAGGAAAAATTGAGACACTTTGCGTTGTCAAACGCCGGAGACTTCGATCCATTGGAAGGGAAACTTTTATAGTGAGTCTAAGTTCGTTTCGACACAGGAAAAAAAAATGGGTCACGAAGTTCAAATTTCAACCACCCAGACGCAAAACTTGATTTTCAAATCCCACAAACCATGATTTTGAAATTTAAAAAAAAAAAATATAACCTTCCCCACAGGAATTCGATCGGTTTGATCCGCAAAAATTATGCTTACGAAGTTGACAAGCGCACTATCTTCGATCCCTCAAGAATCATAAAAAAAAATCATACTTTTTAGTACGTAACGTTTCGTTTCTTTCTGCATACGCGATTTTCGGAGCGGCGTAAAAAAACATCAATTTCATGCCTTTGGCTCACACGATATGATTGTTGTTAATGTTATCAGTTTGTATAACATTGTCATAAAGAAATATTACAATTATAAAATTATTTGTTACAATACGATATCCAAATAAATAACGAAACTATACTAATTTGAAAATTTTCATTGAAACAAAATTATCGAAGTGAATCGGACGAAAACTATTTGAGTTCTCATGCTCGGAAAATTCCAAGCTACTGCAGAGGAACCGTTTTTTTTTTCGGCCTCGTGAAGACTGTTACAAACGTTTCAACATTTTATTGCGCTCAAGGTGCGGTTTGGTCTTCGGCAGGTTTGCCGTTTTGCTGTCCCTCGGGCTTAGCCCCTTGGGCGGCTTGAGATGCGGTTTGTTCTTCAGTTCGTATTATTGGTTCACCGTCTAATTTCTCAAGATTTGGAAGTCTTCGAGCAACATCGATTCTCCAAATTTCTGTCTGCGAAAAAAAAAAAATATCGTTCTAAGTCTATAGTTCACGGTAATTGAATAATTAGATTTTAGGGTTGCAATTATTATTTTTTCATTGCCTCGGTTCCTTCACACAGTGGATTTCCTACGAACAACAAATCACGCAGATTGGGCAATTCCTGAAGCCTCGATAATTCGTTCCATTCTCTGACTAGATTATTTGACATGTACAAGACTCGCAAATTCCTCAGTGAGTTAACACCTTTCATTTTTTCTATGCAGTTATATGACACCCACAATTCATCGAGTGTATCACCCAGGGTCTCCAGACCTGTGAAACCTTTTATGAAATTACGTCCCAGTGAAAGTATACGCAGATTTTTTAAACTGCTCACACCTTGAACACGAAAATGTTAAATAGTCAACCTTAGTTTTAAACTTTTGAACCAATTAGTTATATTTTTAAAAAAACAGGAGAATTGTTCCAACCAAAATAATGCAAGCTGCCACTTAGTTAACCCTCAGTACACACACATGGGTCTGGGGTGTCCAGCCCATTCAGTCAATGGTGCAAATTTCTCGTTTTTCGTATCGATTACCATTAAATGAGCAACAATAAAAATCTTGAATTTTGCGAATGTCAGAGCGATTACACCTTTTTTTTTGAAAATTTCAAAATGCCGTAGAATTCGTATTTTTCTAGCAATTCCGACAAAATTCTCAGAGAACGAAGAGCTAGTCTGTGCAAAACGGGAGCCCTGTAGCTCAAACCGTTCTCGAGTTATAAACATTTGAATTTTACAGTGCCAAAACAAACACACATGCACACACACATCCGAACATTTTTTCTAGATATGATTTTTCGATGTTTTGGGACATTTAAGCACATTGACATTGAAAACTGGAAAAAAAAAATGTTCACCGTCACGTAGCTTCCTCTATGAGGAAGCAAAAAGAATTTTTGTCCATCCCTCAGTGCAGGCTCTCTTTCTATAGATCCAAAACGACTTTCCTGAATTTTTTCAAATTTTTTTAACGAGTCCAAGTACAGTAAAAAAAAACCGGTGGGCGCCCCAGACCCATGTGTGTCCAGGGAGGTGCGCTAATTGTAGTGGATCTACGGAGGGTTAATAAAACGATTTGATCGACGTTTCCCCGAATTCTAGAAATTCCTAATTTTTGAAAAATAATGTTGTGATTCCAAAATAATTACCTGCAATTTTTTCAATCATGTTAGTCGATATCGTCAGTTTTTCACATTTAGACAAAACTGCCAATGCATTGTCCATCTTTTCGATCGGTGGCCACTGAAAACTCAACGTAACTTCTGTAGCACTTGAAGCTTCCTGCCCAGTTTCTTCTTCCCACCGACGCAAGGCATCTTTGCAGGTCGTTGCTTTACCGACTGACATGATAAAAAGGTTTGAAGCTGCTTGTGGAAATGATTCACTGTTCACACTACTGCATCGTTCATCCCCAACAAAAAAAACTCTTAAAAATATGTAAATAAGTGGAAAAATTATTCAGCTTGAAAAGTTCGTGTTCGTTTCATTGACAGTTCCGAGTTCCAGCTCAGAATTATTTTTATCAACGTCTGTTCACCAATGTATTAGCAAAATATATAATGATGTTAACACTTTTCTGAACTGCTTTTATTTCTTAATTTTTAGTCGTGCCCAGAAACAGGAATATGCCTGACACTTTCCAGAGAGCTTTGGGGCAATCGTCTCAGTTGTTTTCTCGTTGTCAGTAAGACGAATACTGGTTGCCAGGTTTCTTCGATTCACTTGGTACTGTGCAGACACTACAATCGATTTTAACAAACTTGAAACTAGGTTATAAAAATTTATCACTTCCTGCACATCGATAAAGATTAACGTGTATTACTATATCACAAAACGACTTTATTTAGGATTCTTTCAAAATTTTGTACAAAAACGTTCTTGGCACGAAAACTAACAGTTTTCTCTTCTGAAGAAAATTTTTCTGTCGTTTAGATTTTGAGATATTTAATTTTCAATTTTTTATTTTTCCTATCTAAACACGTGTAAATTGAAGTTGCGTTTCTTTTGTATTTTTCTTGCAATTTTTCAACGAAACGTGATGAACTCTATTTAGAGGCTCATTACGATGCGAAGCAGGGAAAAAAATTGTGATTTGCACACGTTCTTGATGCCAAGTATTAAAAAGAGAAATTTTCGAAAGCTGAACAAAAAATACAAGATTTGAAAAACAACGAATGAAGGATTGTGGGATTTATTTTTCGAGGACACGATTCAAAAATTTATGAAGACGATTTTATTTGACATAAATAATCATTTTGAAGCAAAGGGTTTTGTCTACTGAGCATAACGATTAGCTGTCTCGTTGTACATATCAAGTGCATTGTTGCCTTGCAGAACTGCATTAGAGCCGAGATGAGCAGGAAGCAGAAGTCTAACGGCTGTTCTCACTTCATTTGCTGTCATCGTTCTTTTCGCATTGATTTTTGTCAATCTGAACATGAAGAAAACATTTATTGGACTAACAAATATTAATTTTGTGATTTTTTAGTTACGATTTTTCGTAGATTAAGGGCAACTGCGTGATCATAAAAAATGCAGATATTCTTTTTGAAGAAATAATTGCAAGCGAGATTATGGGAATTCAGGTTACCTTGCAGCTTCGACCGCACAACGATCGAATATGTCCTTGGCGAAATGGTCCATAATGGCCAATGCTTTACTGGAGATTCCTCTCACCGGATCTATCTTCAAAATTTGATAAAAATACGAAGACGATTGAGAAGCAAATAAAATCGATTATAATTTTTTTTACATTCGATCGAAACGAGACAAAAATAATTTTGTCAGCTATTTACTTCTTTGAGAATCCGGAAGACGTACGGAGCGTAAGTCGCTTGCTTCATTTTCTTTTTACGTTGCGATTTTGATGCTGAATTTTTCGAGCCTTTTTTCATTATTATTCCGTAAAAATATTAAGTCGAATAAAAACCTTTCGATAATTTTCTCATATTACAAATATTTTCATGACAGAAACAAAAATGGCAACGTCAAAACCAGCAGAATGAAAAACAAACAGCTGATCAGAATGAACATATCGTCGCTTGAAGATTCGACTATACATTACTTTTCTTTTCTTTTTATTTATCATCATAAAAATAACTCTAAATCGAATATTCCCAACGAAACTCCGAAGCCCATTACCCCGACGTGAAAATTTTCCTTTGAGAGCTAAATATTTAGTTCGAAGAATTCCTCGAGTTAATTTATTTCGTAATAAATAATCAGCAGAAAAAGGATTCGGCGTTTCGTAGAGCAAGAAGTGAGAGTAAGAAAAAAAAGAGCAAGGGCTGTTGGTTTTTCAAACATTTTATTATTCAAATTGTTGGCAGTATTGTCATGTCACTTAATATAGCGAGTAGACACGATTCTTATACATTGCAATAGGAAACGAAAGAAAAATGTATACGCATACATATCAAGTTGAATGATAAAAAAAATACCGATGTATACGAAGGATGTCGAGGAATTGATGAAAGATTTTCGAATCTGCGTCATTATACTCGTTCTTTTAATTTTATTCGTATTTGTATCGTTCTCTTTTCTATATAAGACATATATTTAATATTTTTTACATTAGCCAGCCAGTAGTAGTATGAGTGAATAACAATAATATCGCTAATCATAGTCGATCCTTTTTAGTTTCCATTCCAAGATAAATATACTTCATTAATAATGGTACAATATCTTATGTCGATACCGATTGTAATAACGGCCAGGATTACAACGATCACCCGTTAATCTTATATATTACAAAAATACTTAAAGGCACTTTTTGAGAATCTTTCAGACGGCTTGATCGCCGTTTGTCTTGATTTTCATGCATATATTCATTTCTTCGCGTGCACTGTTCAGAAGTATCAATCTTCAAGCTTGCATTCTCAATTTTTTTTACCGTGTCCTCAAATTCCATAACTCTTTCTTTTAAATATAATCTCCACATTTATTTGAATGTACGAATTTTTTATTTCATAATAAATTTTAATATTTGTATTTTTTTTTTTTTTTTTACTATTCTTATTATCGTAATGATTTGGTCGTGAAAAAAAAATAGTACATCATGTTCGAATTGCAAATCTCGCATTTTCACGTGCAGGGAGAAAAAATAATATGAAAAATTAGTATCGCAGCATAGTTCCCTGGGACCGTGTCGCCCCTCTAAAAGATTTTAGCAAAGACTCAGTAATTTTTTATTCATATTTTATCGAAAATATTTTATTTTATAAAATATAATATTGTATGAATATTTATAAATATAAATATAAATAAATATAAATATTTTATAATATTTTGCAAGATATATTTTATTTTTATAAAAAATTTTAATATTTTTTGCCTAATTTCAGATGAAAAATTACTACGTATTTGCTCAAGACTCTCAAAGAGACGATATCGCATTAGAGAATCATGCTATCATTGTAATTTTTAATATAATTTTATCTCCGTGTGGGATCGTTATTTACGGTCACAAAAAATTTCAAATATCGTTTTCAATGTTTTTACTGTATTGGTCGCATCTGTCAACATCCTGGGTTTAAAATCATTGGCATACATTATCCAGAATTGGAATCGGAACATCCCATGTTTTCGAACGATCGTAGCAGCTGCTCCGAAAATTCAAACACTTCGAAAACAATGTTTTCCCACATCTTTCCAGCTCAGTTGAGGTCAAACTGCTGATTCAGACTAGACGAAAGGATCTTAAATTTTCACGTTAATTCTGTACAAAGTTTGATACAAAAAAAAATCACGCGACAGCTGATTTTCATAACGGCATCTCGTGTTAACCCCGATAGATCGTAATACTGACGAATTTACAGAAACTTGACAGATCAATGCCAAATTTGACGATGTCATATTTTCAATGACATTTTCGCAAGTCCACGTCGTAATTTCGTATTTTATTCCAAAATAAATTCTCAACAAATTCACGTACTTGATTTTGTTATTAACTGACGAATTATAAAAAAAAAAAGAAAACAGCAATTAAAAAACTAAAGAAAATAGACACTATGGATTTGTTGGGGATTTCTTGAGGAACGGAATGAGCGGTCAACCATCAATATCGCTTAAAAATTATGAATAAAACTTGCAAAAATGTCGATGAAAATATGTCATCGTGAAAAATTGCATTGATTTATTGACAATTCTGTAAATGTATCGTTACTGATATTTTTCTAAGTTATCAAGACATGTCCTGATACGAATTAACCGTTGATTTATTTAATTATTGTATTTAACTTGGCATCCAACTTTCAAGAAACGAGGCTTTCCAAAAAGTTGATTGTTGTGAAAAGATTTGAATTCACGTTTTGCAATAATCTGTAGCACTTCGAATGTGGCGATTGCAATGCAACGTTCGATAATATAGTGTATATAATAAAACCCGAGTATATTTCTTATAAATGTATAACTTGATGTAAAGCACAATATCCTTTGTTTAACATGATTCTCAAAATTTCCAGACATTTGGTTAATATTATGGTATATTTCTGTAGATTCGTAATTTTTAAAGATCATTATTATCCAAGTTATTGTGGCTTTCAGAATAACGTGTAATTTATATACATGATAGGAAACACCGATATGAAAAATTACCAATGAAAAACACAAGTAACGAAAAAAAAAGTATATTCTCGAATGGATCATGCGATAGGAACCGATACTTTGGTCCTGTAGATTCAGACATCGAATTTGTGTTCTTATTTTTTGTTGGCCTCCTTAAGTCGTAAAAAGCCAAACGACTCGGATTCGTAAAAAGTCGACATTTCCAACACAATTGGTCGATTTATTCGATAAAATATTTCTTGCTCAACAATATATGTTTTCATCAGCTTTACCCTAATGTAATAATTATCATATAGTTCGGTCCAATCGTTTCTTTTGTTTCTGATATTAATGTTTTTGATTCCCTCCCGCGAAAGTAACTCGAATGATATTGCAGTAATAATTAACCCGCCGTAGACACACTACAATTAGCGCACCTCCCTAGATAGACACACATGGGTCCAGGGTGTCCTACGGTTTTTTGCTGTACTTGGACTCGTTTAAAAAATGTGAAAAAATTCAGGAAAGTCGTTTTGGATCTGTAGAAAGAGATCCTGCACTGGGTGATGGATGAAAATTCTTTTTTATTATTGTTATTCAATGGTAATCGATACGAAAAATGAGAAATTCACGTCATTCGCTGAATGGGCTGGACACCCCGGACCCATGTGTGTCTACGAAGAGTTAACATGTGAATGTGTGGATCGTTCGTCACGAGCTCGTGCAAATAATCGAATCACGTTAACCAGTTGTCGATTAATTACAATAATAATAACAGTAATTGCCTTACATTGGTATACAAACATTAATTATAAGAATTGGCACATTCATTAAGATCAATTCATCAGGATGGATCTGAGAGTTGATTGTTAATGCTTCTTATAGTTAGTTTTTCGAAACGACGTCGCTATACTACGAATAAAATATGTAACACTGCTAAAAAATACCAAAGTATGAAATTTCAATAATTATTAACATAGTCGACATTACATGGATGAATGATTATTATTACTTTTTTTTTTATTTCATTATTCCACAATGCTCGTAAAGATCTTTCCGTCTTTTCTCGTTATTCACAGATACATAATTTTATATCTTTGGTTTTCTTTTTTAGTTTTTTTCTTTTGATTTTTAGAGAACGTGAAGATTTTCGCAATTCTTGAATTTACTATCCTCTTTACCGAAGAGCCAGGTCAGCATTTGTCTGGCTTTCATACTCGCCCGAACTACGCCCCGTGATTTGTACCAGTGGCCACTTCCCTCACTCCCACCTCCACCACCTCCACTGCTACGATTCTCCAGATGACCCTGCACAACCTTCAGCCGAATTTGATTCAAAATTCCCACGAGAAGATCGTCTACGTTGTGATTTATTCCCACCGATATTTCGATGAATTTTGCACGATATGTGCAAGCCATACATTTTCCATCTGCAAATTGAAAACAACATTCCTCCACGTTTTTATTGGTTCGCGAGATTTTTATCAAAAAAGAAATCGTCTGGCACGTCGAGATCGTAAAATTTGAAGAATCGTTGTTCCAGAATAGAAACAGACGACAATATTGATATTTTTCCAGGGGTTGGTCGGACTTTTACTTTCGAAAATGGATTCAATTTTCTTTTTACATTCATTGTTATTTATGCGTGTGCATGGCCCGAAGATCAAGGATTAATCCTTTGAGTGCATACTGGGTCGTTTTAACCCCAACAATTTTCTCTCCCCGATTGTTTACCATTTAGCGGCAACGAACGTTTTGCCACTTAATTTTCGTTTTCGTCAAAAAATAAATTTAAGGCCATAAAATATGGATAATTTACTACAAAAAACGTCTCTACGAAAAAAAAACCAAAAAATGCATAGTTACCGAAATACAATGATTTGAAAAAGGCCTTGGGTCAGATTGACCCAATGTGCACTTATAGGATGTGTGCACTCGAAGGGTTAACGATACGTCCGTATATTTAGCAAGTAATTTGTTGAAATATACTCCAATTTAATGCACAAAAAAAATTCACCGCGTTATTTCTTAAGGCCGCAATTTTTCAAAGGTGTTCCAGCTGTGAAAAAAAAACTGTTGACCATATTGACTGAAATCTTCATTCAAAGTCATGTCGGTGAATTAGCTCTACATTTTCTCCAATCGCTCGTTATTTATAAATTATTTCCGTTTTCGAATCTATTTGCAGTCAGCAAAAAGTTGTTTTCTATTTTTTATTTTTTTTACTACAATACGCGTTGAATATTCTTTTTTCAATATTGACCAGCGTCAATATTCGCAAACTGAAGGATATCATTTTTGTAACAAAACTTATTTCGATTTTCGTATTTTCAACTAATCGGGGCGGACCGTTTTGCGATGTTATTTTTGAGGCGTCAACTTCAACGCTGACTGCACATTTTATTATGACGCAAGAAAAAAAAAAGTATAAATTAAATTTTTGTGCCTCGAAAATGAGAACATTGTCTTGACTTTTTAGTATCCAAGGAAATGAAGTTTGGAAAAATGATGTTGAAAATGTAAGGGAACGAAAGGAGTTTGCTGGCTTACCTTGAGTGGAGACTGATCTCGATCTGACAAGGTCGACCTTGTTACCAACGAGAATGGCTGGTCGGCCGCGCAACAGGTCCTGATCATGAAGTCTCGCGAGATACTCTTCGGCTCTTTGGAACGAGGCCTTGTCGATAACCGAATACATTATAACGAAAGCGTCCGGATGTGGTATTTTTTCCAATTCCGCCTGGTACACGAAAAGTCGTACATAGAGATCGTCATGAACATGAACTTGCGCATAAGTTTTTATATAATGTTTTAGATACTCCGAGTCAGTACAATGAAAAATCAATGGATTATGAATCTACCTTCAAGTTTGTGATATTCAGAAACCTGAGCTCACTTTCCTCCCCATTCAGCATTACGAAGACTGACTGTTCGCTTGGGACATCTGTAACAGAAATAATTGAATGTTTTTTTAAATATTTGAAAAATATTTAAACGTTGTTTTACCTCAACGTTCCAGGGTGAATTCCCTACGCTCGGATTTTCGTTCTTCGAGCATAGTGAGGACCGATTTTAAAATTGGTTTAATTCCAATTGGAGTCGAATTTGTTTTTCCTGCTCTGTATGTAGTTTGTAAACGGACAGCCGATTCGTCTGATGTTTTAATATTTCAAAGTTTCACGTGCCAAAAACATCCATAGAGTTGGAAGATTCTACACAGAGTGTGAACTTTCGAAAAATAATCGAATATCCACAAATAAACGCTGGAAGACTGCGTTTACGGTCTGACTATAGATCGTCGAGAAATTTTCATCGTAGAAATATTCCACGAGTTCTAAATACTACACTGAGAAAAGAAATTTGTTGATTCAACAAAGCCAGAGCGAATGAAATGCATTTTGTTCATTTGACAAAACATTTTGTTTATTTCACAAAACCGCCACATTGAAAAAAAAGATAATGAGGCGGTGAGCGCATATGTTGAGGCAATTAGTTGAGGCAATAACTTGTTTCGTCAAATGAACAAAATGGATTTCGTTCGCCCTGGCTTTGTTGAATCAACAAATTTCTTATCTCAATGTATTTTTTTCAAAGTCCATTTTCCGAAGCGGTTTGCAGCGTGCATTGATTTTTTCCAGCAAAAAACACATAATTCCGTATCTCTATAAATTTCCTCATTATACTCTTCGATCTCTAATGGGCTGGCTGTTTAATGTTTTCGTTATGTGAAAATATCAACTTGAACGCAATTTGTTTATTTTTTCAATAATTGTCGCTAATTTAGGAAATTATTCATATTTACAACTTTCTGAAATCAACGAAAAAATCGAAATAACCATGATTTTTGTTGATCGGACATTATACGAGAGCAAGCAACAGGATCGTAGCAGACGATTAACAGACGCATGGCTTTCTGGCTATGATGTACGTTTATAGCGCACCCGGGTGCAAATTTAACCGTAGTTATTTTTGTTTCTCCTTCTCCCCCTCCTCACTCTCTCTCTCTCTCTCTCTCTCTCTCTCTCTCTCTCTCTCTCTCTCTCTCTCTCTCTCTCTCTCTCTCTCTCTCTCTCTCTATCTATCCTTCTCTCCTTCTCTCTCCGTCTCTCTCACTCTCTGTCATTTTTTCTCTGTGGCTATGAAACCCTTTTACCCCAGCAACGTGCACTTTCCACTCATTATTTTCTCGATCTTTTAATGCAAGTGTATAAACAAATGCTTTCTTTTATTTCTCTCGTATTATTTCGTGGAATCGATTCCTCCAGAATGCTGCAAATTTCCTGAACATTGGATTGGTACCATGCATTTTTTTTTTGTCGTGTTATAAAAACCTTGTTTATATCGTCCAAATAATACTCGAGAGGTTCATAGAGATGACTACGATATTGAATTAACTAGTCTAGAAAAATTCGGCAATATTTATAATTTCCAAAAAATGGATGTTACCGTTTTTGAAAATAGAATCATTCGAAAGAGATCTTTATATACAATGACAAAATGCGAAATACACAGGAGTTAGGAAATCATTCAAAATATTATCGAAACATTCGATAAGAATTCCCACGCCAAAACCCCAATTTATTAGAAAAAGTTCGTTCAACTGATCTATTTTTGCATTTTTCTCTTTTCAATCGTGTTTCTAGCCAACAATTTTGTAAGAACTTTTGAAAATCCTCGCAAACCAATGAAATTTTTGTTATTATTTAAAAAATACTTAGTTCACTGTATTCAAGAAATCGTTTTGCAAAGGAATCAGGTTTCCAGTGCAAGTTCAACGCTTTTATAATAATTCCTTTCCTAATTCGGAATAATTTATTGACGTGTAAGTGTTGTTTCCATTGCTTCGTCAAATTTTTGAGAAATTACGTGAAATCGGAATCTTAGATCATTTTGGTATATGTACGAATTCGTTGCGACGAGGCAGGACCTGAAAGACTTTCAAGAGTTTTAATGGGTTGATGATTTTTGGAGCCTCATTGACGACGAGCTTGGTTAGGGCTTGGCTCTGGCAACCAAAATGTAAACGGAACAGGTAAAAAGGTATTTTACGATATTGAATCAAGTGGCGAAAATCGAAATACCAAAATTTGATAAACAAGCCAAAAATTTGGGGAAATCTGGAGTTTTATTGGATTAAATAATGAAATAAAAATATTTTGTTCAAGTCCATCGAAAATATAACAGCTGGTAATTTTTTCATAGCGATCTAAGTGGGCTGTGTATATTCGTAAGTTCAAAAGAGGTAAAAGATAGACTGGGCGTTTGCCTCTTCCATTATGTCCACTCGGACGCTTCCCGTGATCTATAAGCGGAAAACTCTCGATTCTCGGGACTCTAATTTTGGAACTAGCGTGTTCTCTCACTCGTTCCAAGTCCCATGTGAAACTGAGACGAGGAAAAAGGAGCACAAGTTGCTTTTCTCGACACGCGTTAGTTTCGGATAAAGTAATTCCGAGCTGATTCAATGTCTTCGAAGAATTTTGAATTTTCGAGCCAGCTGATAACAATAAACAATTCAGTTGTCATTTATAATTAAAATCGTTGATACTTTCGTTTACCACGTTTACTACGTTCTGTATTAAACCAACGCGAGAGTAACCTCAAATAGTTGTGGATATTAAACTCGAAATAATAATAAGGAATCTCCGGTGGTTACCAGCCAATTTCCACGACAGCAATGTGAAAGAGACACGTCACCTTTGACATCTAATCCTTTCATTCGAGAGTATTAACGTGTACGAAACAACAAAATCATCATCAAAGTCCCTCTACAAACAAACGTCAGATTCACTCTGCACGAAGAATGTTTGGCTACGAATGTGAGCACAATTTGGATAAAACGATGTTGGACGAAAAATGACTCAACTCATGGCACAGTGGCAGGAACAAAGTTAAGAAAAAGAGACGATATAAAAGCAGGAGAGGGAACTGCAAAACGGCTGCTGCGAACGATCTCAATTAAACTCTCGGAGCAACAAAAGCTGCTTGCTCATGGGGATCGCGTTCTGCTTCTCCAGCGGATTCTGCTTTGTTTTGTTTATAACTGAAAAGAAAATGCTATTTTTATTTCTATGAGCTGAAATAATAATAAATTTATTTTTTGACGAAAACGAAAATTGAATACTAAAAGATTCGTTAATAATCGTGACAGAAAATTGTTGGGGTCAAGATGACCCAGTATATGCACTCAAAGGATTAAACAATTCGTTTTTACTGTGCGATAACAGTGGCTGCATCGCTCACATTTCTGCTTATCGATGTTTCGAATCAACTGAACGAGCCATCATCGGTGAAAGTGCAACTGCTAGCAGGACCGCTGACTCGTTAGATAAAACATTGAAAAATTATAGTTCATAATGCCAAAGACTCCGGTATTATCGTAATTGAATTAATCCGATGAGTAGATATTCTCATCGTCTGAGGCGACAGAGTTCATCCAATCTACACTGCATAGGTTTATAGCCGATGATGCTAAATTTGTAGGTGAATTGCCAACGTATGCATATCGTAATACTAATTATCTCGAGAGTAGTGCACCATGTAGAAAGCCCATATACCGTATTAGATCCTGAAGGAATCTCTCTCTCTCCCTCCCTCTCTCTCCCTCTCCCTCTTTGTGTCCGTCTCTCGATCTCATCGTATACGCATATCAACCTGCTTGGTTCGTGCTATCATCATTGCTGGTGGTATATCTTCAACAGGATATTCCTGCATGCTCTCCTGTGTTCATCACTTCCGCTTGGAGAAGCTGCGTTCCACTTTGATACCTTGCAGCTACGCGCTCTCTCTCTCTCTCTCTCTCTCTCTCTCTCTCTCTCTGTCTCTCTCTCTTGTTGACTGGAGTAGGATTTCCCTTCGAGCAGCCTCTATTCCTCCGTATCAAACGCGACTGCTTCCAGAGCAGACTAAGATTTTACCTTAGCATTCGAGAAGTTGTTAATTATCGAAGATTTTTCCAACAACAACATTAGCCGAGAAATTCTCCGTGCTATTTACCATCATTTCGTTGCCTCCATCAGCTTGGAGCTCGAGGAATTGATTTCATTAGTCGATAACTAATTACGTGTTCATCTCTCTCTCTCTCTCTCTCTCTCTCTTTCTCTGTGAGAGATCTCCTTAGCAGAAAAAATACGTCAGAATCGAAATGGATTGGAAAAGTTGTAACAATTTCGAGAACGATGGCGTTTGTCGGTGAAATTTGTTTTTTTAGAGTCTATTGATATGTTAATCCTTCGAGAGCACACCTCCTATAAGTGCATCTTGGGTCAATCTGACCCAAGGCGTTTTTCAAATCGTTATATTCCGGTAAATATGCTTTTTTTGTTTTTTTTTTGTAGATACATTTTTTGTAGCAAATTATTCATATTTTATGACTCTTAATTGATTTTTTGACGAAAACGAGATTCAAATGCCAAAACGTTCGTTGCCATTAAATGGCAAACAATCGGTGACAGAAAATCGTTGGGGTCAAAACGCCCAGTATGCACTCGAAGGGTTAATTACCACCGATTTACAAACTGGTCATGCAATCGAGCATTTCCTTGGTCGTTATTCGGTTCGAAAAATTAATTCAAACTTTATCGTAGTTCACGATTTTACCATGTTGAGAACATTTAGGGGATGAGCTTGAAATGCAATTTTTTTATATTTCGTTTTTTTATTATCGCGACACACATTCTCTTGAATCCTGATATCTTTGGAGACAACACGATGTTTCCTCGGTCGTCAGGCATCGTTAACGTCAAGCCACACTGCCTACAGCCTCCTTTATACTTGAGCGCGTATACCATTAGTTTCGAGTCATGGTTTCCTCTCCCATTCCTTCAGTGTCCTTTGCCCACTACTCTGCATAATTATATAAGCTCTAACCCTCTTCAAGGACTATAGAGAGGAAGAGAAAAACCACGAGGTTAACTGAGTAGGCATGTGTGGCCTGGCATGAATCGTATGTATATTAATGCGGCTACGGACCCAGCTTTTGGATCGAAATATTCTCAGCACGTATACGTTCACCCTGTCTACGAAAAAAAAATGAGCAGGCTTCGAGGGACCAGAATTCTGATTTCTCATGTCCTTTTCCTCATGAGACAGCAATTTTCCACCGCATCTCTAACGGACCAAAGGTCGTTCTCATTTTCTGACAGATTAGCAGCAATTTTCAATCGAGTTTGAAAATTCCAGAAGTTACTGAAAGATTTTATATTCCATGGACAAGAACGAAAAATGGCTTTGAAGTCTGTAGCGCTAAAAGAATATGAAAAATAGTGACGAGAATTCAATAGCAGCCAAAATAGTTATAAATAAACAATAAAAAATAAATGAATAATAAATTTTTCTTTAACTTGAACAAAATTAGTTTCGTCGATCTGAAAATTAATATTTCACAAAAACTTATAAGTTACCAACAGGAATGATCGGGTTAAAAAAAAAAAAAAAAGAAACAAAAATGAAAAATAAAATCGTAAGGTTATTTTCATTTTTTTATAATTTGGCCACACGCACGTTAGCCAAAACGTTTTCCACGATCCGTATTTACGTCACAGCTAAAAGTGAGATGCCAGGAACGAAAAAGATTTAGCAGCGGGGAAGACAGTTCGCGGTCTTTAACCCAGATACTACGAATCACAGCTTCCGTTACATTTATTTACCCTAAATCATGTGGAACACACAAACGCTTCCTCCAATCCTGACGCGACCACCCCTACTCGTCTTCCTATGAGTGAGTCACAATTTGCACATCGTTCTTGTTTCTAAAAATCGTATAAACGAAATACCACGAATTTAAAACAACGACAATCAATTAAATCAATTCATGGAAGAGTACTGAGTCAATTGAGAACTCTTGGAAAACCAACAAAAAACACCATAAATTATTGAATAATCAAAGCATGAGATTCATCTTACCAAACGCCATGAATCACTTTTTCTTTCCTTAATGTTTGGGTTATACGTTTTTAAAGCATCGCAGTTTTCTTTCCTCGGTAGCGCCTCTCGGAGGCGTAGAAAATCGGTATCTCATTCAATTAAAACCCAAAATAGCATATTTCTTCATTACGCCATACAAATACCATAAGAAATACGGTACACGCTCAGCAAATGTTTTCATACTGTGTGAAGCATTATAAATTCTTGGTGTACGTTTATGGATAAATTATAATATAAATTGTGCAATTCAACCCCTCAAGTGCATACTGGGTCGTTTTTGCCCCAACAATTTTCTGTAACCAATTATTTGGCATAACGAATGTTTTCGTATTTAATTTTCTTTTTCGTCGAAAAATAAATTTAGGCCCATAAAACAGAAGAAAAACGAAAAATGCATATTTGCCGGAATACACCGGTTTGAAAAACGCCTTGGGTCAGATTGACCCAATATGCATTTATGGGAGGTGTGCACTCAAAGGGTTAAAATGTTTATGACGTATTTTTATTTTCAACTTCAGTAAGTTTCGAATATCGTCTACGAATTTGTGCAGAACACTTTTCTTGGCTGTACAAAATAATATATAAATATATATCTCGTAGAAAATGAATATTGAATGGTGGGGATAAAAGTATTTATTGTACAGGTCCATTTGCAATAATATTCTGATTGTATATTATAAAAAATGGATGAAAACTTAGTGCTGGAATTGTCGTATTGAAAATCAGTATGTACCACGTTTATTTACGATTTATCTTGACACTATTCGGGGAAATATTTTTTCAGGTCACCAACCTGATTGGCCTTGAGCTACATTCTCGTACAAGCCACAGAGACAAATGGCCCGGGCCACTATCTTTCTTCTGTCCGTTTTTTCACTACACTGACTTTTTGCTCCAATTTATAACGCCTCGTTTCTTTTTCTATACGGTTTTGTATATTTATAAAGCGAGCAGCGATTCAGGAAAATCATATGCTGTCTCTTTGACGTTTCATCATCTTTCAAAAAGGGTCTGTTTGCCTGTGGTTCGGTGCGACCTGTTGGTGTCTTTTGGATATTAACTCTTCGATTGCACACTTGGGTCAATGTGACCCAAGGCGTTTTTTGAATGGTTTTTCGGAACTCGAATTCGAGTTTCGAAAAATATCCGTGAAAAAAAAAGAATGTGGCATTTTTTTCTTCTTTTTTTCAAATTACTGGAGAGTCCGAACCAGGAGAATTTTCTGCAACGGCACAGCCACAAAACTTGGCCGGGTGCTGTGACCCTTGAATGTCCCAGTAGGTTGGAATTTCATGTGCCTGACCGAAGCCAAATGAAAGTGTTGTAGCTCGATTCTAAGTTGCGGAAGCGAGCTCTGACCTTTGATTTACCTTTGTTAACTTGATGAATGTCATGAGAAAAATATTGGAGAGTGAATTGCTCCCGGATCGACTTAAAACGGTTGGTAAACCTCTTGATTGTGACCTTTTTCTCTCGCAGCAGTTCCTTCCACATTTTTCTTCAATCAGTCGGCTTTGTAAAAATCTCACTCGATTCCCGCTCAGAAAATATCATGAGAACCTTAATTTTTCAGAGACACTTCCTTTCTTCGGATTCTGTGGTTTATACTTAACCCTTCGTAGCCACACATGGGTCTGGAGTATCCAGCCAATTCATCGAATAGCGTGAATTTCTCGTTTTCCGTATCGATTATCATTAAATAACAATAATATAAAAGAATTTTTATCCATCACCCAGTGCAGGCTCTCTCTCTCTCTCTATAGATCGAAAACTACTTTTCTGAATTTTCTCAGATTTTTTAAACGAGTCCAAGTACAGTAAAAAACGGTAGGGTGTCCCAGACCCATGTGTGTCTAGGGAGCTGCGCTATAACTGCAGTGCGTATACGAAGGGTTTACAATTGATCGAAATTCTCTGGCAGCGATGGTCAGAAAAATTCGATATTCCGATTTATCCATGTCGAAGCCATATACTCGCCATACCCTGAATACAATTTTCCCAATTCGAATTTCCTTCTTAGTACGTAAATTAATTTACCAGCTGTCACGAACAGGGAAGCCGCGTTAGTGGAGCCAGTGCCTAAATTTGGTTCGAATGGCAATTGTTGAATTCCCCACGTTCTTCTTCTCCGCCGCTGTATTTTAATGGTAAATTAAAAAAAATAAAAATAACGAGTACGTTCGTTAGACGCCTTTGGTTTTTCGTGCCGCGAGCTATTGATTTGTCTCGAAAAAATACAAATCGAAAAAATAACGTAACAGGAACTTGAATTGTCCAGCAACGAACTGACATCGTATAATTAACCGATCGAGTGCATACTGGGTCATTTTGACCCGAACAATTTTCTGTCACCAATTTTGTTTGGCAACGAATATATTGGCATTTAATTTTCGTTTGGGTCAAAAAATAAATTTAGGGCCATAAAATATGGACAAAAAACGTCTCTATAAACAAAAAATGCATATTTACCGGAATACAACGATTTGAAAAACGCCTTGGGTCAGATTGACCGAATATGCACTTATAAGATGTGTGCACTCGAAGGGTTAAAAGCTGCAATGGAGAAAATCGAATTAACATTTTGGCGATATGTCCCTTGAGCCATAATAAAAATTCTATGCTCATCGACTTTCAGCCACGAGTCTAAATGAGCAGAGAGAAAAAACGATCATCAATTCCCCAGCAGACTTTCAACACTATTAAATAGCTTCGACGCTAGCAGGGTAAATAAAGGCAGGAAATAATTCTCAAGGACGATCGAATCGCGAGGGGAAAATATGCAGACGAGATGAAAACAACAGTGTCAATGAATCGATGCCAAGATTAATCGACGTTACACGTCATCCATCAGGTTATCATCGCGCATATGTTCTCTATAAACTCAGTGAACTGATATTATCGCTAAATAACGTGAATGCCTTTACGTTTCGAGGCCTGAATCTTTGAAACTTTGAAACCAACCAAAAATATGCTCCTAAGATCGTTTTGTAGCCTAGGATCCAGTTTTCAGATGTGATTTTCTGCGAAGGAGACGTTGAAATATTTTCGAGTTTTCTTTATTTTACTTTCTATTTAGTTCGATGTCTATTTTTTTTAAAGACATACAATCCAACGAGGAAAAATGCACAAATTCCTTTTACCCCTTCGAGTGCTCACCTCCTATGAGTACATATTGGGTCCATCGGACCCGAAGCGCTTTTCAAATCCTGCTTCATTCCAATTAATATAAATTTTATTTCCTCACAGAGGAAGCTATGTGACGAGGAAAATTTTTACTTTCCAGTTTTCAATGTCAATGTGCTTAAAATTCCCAAAACATCGAAAAATCATATCTAGAAAAAATTTCCGGTTGTATGTGTGAATGTCTGTGTGTTTGCATGTTATGGCACTGTAAAATTGAAACCTTCATAACTCGAGAACGGTTTGAGCTACAGGACTCTCGTTTTGCACAGATGTTAATCTATACAAGCTCTTCATTCTCTGAGAATTTTGTTGGAATTGCTAGAAAAATACGAATTCTACGGCATTTTGAAATTTTCAAAATAAAGTGTCGACGCTTTAACTTCCGCAAATTTTAAGATTTATTACTATTTTTTTTTTTATAAATAGAGTATCATAATAGGAAGGTTGGTATTGAATTCGGGAAATATCGGTTGAACGGTTTAAATTTTATGATTTTTCGAATTTTACGAAAATCTGAGTTTTTTGAAAAATCGTCCAACCGCTCTAATTTCCGCAAATTTTGTAAAATATTGTGTATAAGTCTTTACTTCTTCTTAACTTTCTAGTTTTTTTTTTTTTATGTACAGACATTTTTTGTAGTATCCATATTTCATGATGCCAAATGTATTTTTTGGCCGGAATGAAAATTCAACGCCAGAACACTTGTTGCCATTAAGTGCCAAACAATCGGTGACAGAAAATTGTTGGGGTCAAAACGATCCAGTATGCACTCGAAGGGTGAAATTGAAGAATTTTTAAGCTGCATTTCAAAAAATCGATTCAGACCCATTGGAAAAAGAATTTTTTGGAAAATTTGAGTAAATTTTTCGTAGTTTTAATTTTAAACATATCCTCCAAAAGTGCTGCCCAGAGGTAACTTTTTTCGGCTCTATCACGTTTCAGGTAATCAACCAAATCAAAAGCCCATGAAAAAAAAATGCCTGTTGAACGATCGGTGCGCGAGCCGATGCTTCACTGAGCGATCACCCAACCGAATATTGGCCTCGCCCGAAGCGGCGTGACCCGGGAAACTACCGCGGTCGCACGCGGCCACCTATCCTCCGTTTTTTTTCGTTCACAACCATTAATAAACTTCTCTCGCGAAGGAACCAACACTCACGAGTATATTTGAATGGAAACGTCGTTTGCAAGTTCATTCATCAAAATGATAACCCAAAAACCACGTTTTTAGGTACAATCGTAAAGTTTGACAATTAATCAAATGCTAGAGAAGATATGAATGCAAAAATCCAGAACAACTTACCTTTCTGTCTGTCATAAGCGTTTATACACTCGCTGGTCATGAACTGACTGATTAGGGCAGTTTTTCCGACCCCCCGAGCTCCGAGCATTCCGACCGTGTAGGAAACAATTTCTTTCGGAGGTGACGATGGTTTGACCTCTGTCTCGCATTCAGCAGGGGCGAGAGAGTTCGATCGAGATCTTCTCCTTCTGAAGGAATCTCCTCTATTTACGACACCTGAAAAGACAAAAAAGAAAGACCTCAACAAAACATTCCAGAAATCGTTTATTTTTTGGGCTTAAAAATTGAAAAAAATTCGCTCGATTCTACAGAGTTCTGGAGCGTCCAGAAAATGAACAATTTCCCCCACAAAATATTATTCATCACGTTCAATCGAAACAGAATCACGCGTCGGTGCTTAAAATCATTTAAATTGCAAATTTCGACTTACAAACAAATAAATAAATAAAATCAGTAATTATCTGAATTTCAATAATTTTATTCAACTTCTCGATTGGCTGTGAAAAAATGTATAAAAATATAAATAAAAATCGAGTCTTTTTCGGGAGTGTTCCTCTTCGTATCTAACGGTATTCTGCTCGGTGCGCGAATCTGAACGAATTGAACGACCAAAGAAATCCTACTTCACATTCATGCACATGCAACAGTTCTTTTCCCTGAAAAACTTTAACTCTCCCAACCAAATCCCTTTCATATGCCTTTTGCTTCTTTGTATACAGTTTCTACATAATCTCTCCTCTCGTGAATGAAACTAGGAAACTCTTGCAGCACTAGTTCACTAGAGAAAACCTCTCAACCTTCGTAGCCATCGATTTGATAAATAGAACGAACGCTCAAAGCTTTCACCACGTGCATATTCGCAGTTCACAATGAAGCGTGTGCTTGTGAGATATTTTGTTAATATTCTATTGTTACGAGTACCGTTCATTTTGCTGCATCCAACTGAAATGATTTCTGAATCTTCTCAATTTCCGTAAAATGATTTAAACGGAAAAAGCAATACATTCATGATTTTTAAAAAATTTATAATAGAAATAATTTCCATCGAAACATCATTTGATTCAAGAATTCTATGAAAATTGTTTTCGTTGATTTCATTAAATGATTCGGAAGATTAAAAAAAAAAAAGTTACTTTTTAACCCTCACTAGACACACATGGGTCTGGGGTGTCCAGCCCGTTCAGCGAATGGCGTGAATTTCTCGTTTTTCGTATGGATTATTATTAAATAACAATAATAAAAAAGAATTTTTATCCATCACCCAGTGCAGGCTCGTTTTCTATAGATCCAAAACTACTTTCCTGAATTTTTTCAGATTTTTTAAAAGAGTCCAAGTACAGGAAAAAACTGAGGATACCCATGCGTGTCAAGGCAGGTGCGCTAATTGTAGTGTGTCTACGGAGGGTTGAAAGCACTATAGAACATTGGTGGTGAAACAATCAATTCTAGTGTTAATGGTAATAATTCCCATTGAATCGTTTACCTTAATAAATGGATAAATGGATACAAATTATTTCCTTTTATTAACCCTTCGATTGCACACCTCCTGTAAGTGCATATTGGGTCAATCTGACCCAAGGCGTTTTTCAAATTGTTGTATAACGGTGAGTATGCATTTTTTCTTTCTTTTGGAGTCATGTTTTTTGTAGTAAATAATCCATATTTTATGGCCTTAAATTTTTTTATAGCACAGTGTGACCTAAACCCGCACTTTACGCACGCTTTTCCGTGACTTAAATAGCTCTTTTTTGCACGATGCGTAAATGAAAGAACTAACTTCACAGATGCCTGATAAACAAGAGAAAATACGTTAAAATGTCAAAATTTGCTTCAAAATTTATAGCAGACAAATGTCAAAACAAGGGTAGGTTAGCATTTCGCTTAAAAACAGTTTCATGCTGTCGAACAAGTGACAACGGAAATATAGACGAAATGCTAGCCTACAGTCGGTAATTACTGAATTACGATGTTTTTTTGAAAATTTACAGCTCTGAGAGTAATTTGGGCGAAAGTGAAATTACCGAAATTGCTTCGAATGCCATAAAAGACATAGCAAAACGTGCTTCTCTCAATTCGTTGCTTAATTATTCGAAAAAATTAGGAACAGTAGCATAGAACCCCTTCAATAAATCGCGTTAAGAAAATAAATCAAATTCTTTTTGCGAAAAAGTAATCTTAGCAATACACAAGAAATATATTTCCAAAGTTTTAAGAATCTGTTAAGTGCAATTTCACATAATTTGTCCAAATAAGTTTTCAAGTACATTATTAAATACTTGAACATGAATTGATTGAACATATGATATTACTCTGATAGGCCAGTTATTGAATTGATTTTTCACTCTGATGTATCAGTTTTTGAATTGATTTATTACTCTAATGTGTCAGTTTTTGAATTGATTTTTTACTCTGATGTACACGTTTTTGAATAGATATTTTATTCTGATGTACCAGTTTTTGAATGGGTTTTTTTTAGTGTTTGTCTTGCAGCTTGTATTGGGATTCTTTGTGAATGCAATACATTTATTTTACTTTTAAAACACTAATTTCATCCAGCGGGGGGGGCTGCGCCCCCCCCGAACCCCCCCTGCTCCCCCCCCCCGCCCGCGCCGGTCCAGGGCGGGTTTATGTCACACTTGCTATAAAATAGTATACGATACTTGTGACCTAAGTTGTCTATTAATGCACGGCGTTTAGCACCCTCGCTGCGCTCGGGCGCTAACTTCACGCCGTGCAATAATAGGCTACTTAGGTCACACGTATCGTAATATACTATTTTTCACGACAACGAAAATTAAATGCCAAAACATCCGTTGCCATCAAATGCCAAACTAACGGTGACAGAAAATTATTGGGGTCAAAACGACCCAGTATGCACTCGAAGGGTTATGGAGAATGAACAGAATTCCATATTGTTATTAACAATGTGGAATTCTGTTTGTTATTAACAATATGGAATTCTGTTTATCCAAGCGGCGATATTTTTTCCAAATGATGAATCGTTGAAATAGTAACGAGGCGTTAAGTTCTACGTTCATATATATTTGTTCGTGATTTCTGTAAACAGAGAGAGGGAGAGAGAGAGAGAGAATGAAAGTGTCGGTGAAATTTTGATTTCAATAATATCGCGGTGAAGGAGAATTTATTGAATTTTTCTTGTACAAAGTTGAGGCCACGTGTTACCGATACGAGGAAGGAAAAGAAGAGACAGCAGAAATCAATATATAATCACGAGATTGAACAAACGTCAGTTAAACTCGAACCACTCCCCTTTCTCTGCATTCATGCGGTAAACTTCCTGCGAGTGCTCTCGCAGTGAGCCGATTTCCTGTTTCCCTTCCGACTGTTCGTTGGTAACAATTGTACGTAGCCCACTTTGAGTCCTGACGTCATTTCTCTATTGAAGCTGAAGAGCCGAGAATAGGAGATTTGTTTTCCTGCAACTTTGCCCATTCGAAAACTCCGAGCCTTCCTTCGCATCGATACGCTCAATAAAAATAAATAAATAAATAAATACAAGCTTCGGTTCCTTGTAAACACAAATATATTCCCGGTCAACTTGAGAGAACTCCAAAATCAAAATCTCCAGCGAGATTACGTAATTATCGAGGAAACTGGTTAAATAAACTTTTCACAAGCTTTTCGCCTCGTCGCCTCCTCGTGTTTCATAACTGTCGGGTCCCTTCAAAAGCATTTGAAAGGAAAATCAAATTTCTGCTAAAATCTCATTTCAATTCTACAAAGTGGCCGCGAACTCTCGAGCTCAAGGTGCGACAATTCTATTTGCCACTCCCACCTGGCGTTATCGTGACACCGTATTTTGTGACATTTATCAGCGCGGCATGTGTACGCACCGACCTGCGATAATTTATATTCTCTCTGATCCCTCAGTCTTTGCCTCGGAATAAAATAAGTAGAACGTTTATTCGCCTAGTCATTTCACTCGGCCTGATAAAAAATTTTCCACTATTGCGAAGCTTGGACACTTTTTAACTAATTCGAGTTCCGCAATAGATTTTAAAAAACGCTGATGGTTTTTTTTTTAAATCCTTCGAGTGCATACTGGGTCGGTTGGACCCCAACAATTTTTTCTCACCGACTGTTTGGCATTTAATTTTCATTTTCGTCAAAAAATAAATTGAGGGCGAGAAAATATGGATTATTTACTACAGAAAACGTCCCTACAAAAAAAAAAAAAAAATTCATGTTTACCGGAATACAACGATTTGAATTCGCAGTTTGATGTTTCGCATGTTTGAACATTCGAGCAGTTCGCTAGTTTTGCACATGAGCCAGTAAATAAAATGAACAATTCGGACTTCGGCAAACTCAATTATATTCAGTTTTGTAACTGAAAAAACACTGACTTCTAATTTTTTGCACGTTGCCTCGAGCAACAACGCGCGAAAGTTGAATCGAAAGCAGAAACCAAAGCTCGGAGTCAATATTTTCTCTACTTCGCGCAATCGGCAGCACTTTATCATGAGGAAATAGGCAAAGAAGCGGAGCTCGGGAAGGTTAAGCAGTAGTGGAAATGGGTTATTAATAAACCTCGCTCAAATAGTTAGGCTCGTGAACGAATAGGTGGGGGAAATTGTTATTCGCCTGATGATTAGCAATCGTGCTGCATGTACATCGTAAACCGACTCTTAAAACGTGTAACGATACGGTTCATTAAGCAGCGTAAATTAAAACGAACTTGCAATAAGCTCAGTGGAATGTAAACTGAGGAAATAAATTGGATAAATTGGATGTAAACTAAAGAAATAAATTGGATTGGAAAATTCCGTTGATCAAGCCTACGAAACAATCACACGATCGTGATTGAGGTAACATCGAACGAACTCTCAATCATTCTTTCGATCAAGATTCCCGTAACGCGAACAACCGTTTCTGGAATCCCCGAGGTAATGGAGTTCCAATTCCGAATCATTAAATCATTACTTATCGTTTTTAATTGTCGAGTCAGCTTTTCAGAAAAAAAAAAACAAAATTTAATTAAATTTATCGATTCCATGAGATCATTGGCCTGAAAACTGGGCAATCGCGAATTTCTGGAAATTCAGTCAAAAAGACCACCTATTGTTTAATTGAAAATTTGTTTGATTGAAAAATTGTCATACGAAATGCTCAACACAATCGTCTGGAGAAATTAAAAGGGGAACTTCGGGAAATAAAAACTTTACGACCCCGAGGTTTAAAAAAAAAAACAAAATGAATCGGAAAAAATAGAAAAATCTGAAAAATATTAAATTGGCGAATGTGTCTTGCGTCAGTGAAGCTTTTGTCACGAATCTTGAGTGGCAGCGTACGATCGTATCGAAATACCGGGCTCAACCGAAATTCCGTCAAGAGGATAAAGAGGAGATGCGAGACCAAGGTCCGGCGTCTTATCGATAATTAATCTATACGGAAGATAAACGTGAGCTTACAAACTGTGAAAGCGCCACGAAATTAGTTTTCTACAGAATCCTAATACCCGTGAAAACTCACCCAACAATCTATGTAAATGCAACAAAAGTTAATTCCATTCTTTATCAAGCTCGTGTTAACCCTTGGAGTGCATACTGGGTCGCTTTGACCCCAACAATTTTCAGTCACCGATTGTTTGCCATTTAGTGGCAACAAATGTTTTGGCATTTAATTGTCGTTCTCGCCAAAAAATAAGTTCCGGGCCATAAAATATGAATAATTTACTACAGAAAACGTCCCTACAAAAAAAAAACAAAAAGTTCATATTTACCGGAATACAACGATTTGAAAAACGTCTCTACGAAAAAAATATTTTTTAAAATGCACTTTCACCAAAATACAAAATGATTTGAAAAACACTTAAGGGCACAAATGGGACTCGCTGACGCCCCCACAAATTTTAATTGAATGAAAAATTCAAGTGAAAAAACCCTGGCAGCCAAAACGACGACGGCCGCAGAAGGTGAGAAAAAATATTCCGATTGGCAATCAGAACTTGACAGCAGTCACGAAGAAAAGTTGCTTTTAAGCTTTAAGCCTGCTTTTTTAAGAAACGATGGCAATCGGTCAGCTTGCAGGATCAAAAAGACGAAAAGTATTTTAAAAAAAAGAAGGTCCATAAGAAACACATTCAGGTTTTGAATTTATGACTCACGTCCTCACGAATAAAAATTGCGGATAATTATTAGTGAGGTGAAGTAAAGTTTAAAGCTTGAAGGGAAAATGCTTTAGCATTTTCCCAAGGTATCCGATAATTTTATATTCCTGGATAATGTTCACCGGGCATAGCTTGAAGGGTAGTTCAGGGAAATTTCCAGCCTGAAAAAATTTCCCCTTTTTTAGTTCACTCGATGATCGGCTTATTTTTCGCAAATTTCCAACGAGCAGATGAACTTTTCCCCCATGTGGAGACTTTTTTTTTACCCTTACATTATCGGGGTCGGAATAAATTCTCGAGTTTAGTGACATTCTTGCTGTATAAATTTTCAGTCAAATCTGTCGCTCGTGATTACTCCAGTATCGGAATTTTTTCGCCACACGCTTTCAACTCCGGTGCTTTTATTTCTTTTCAACATGACCTTTCGTTCAGTGCGTTCTATCGTTCCGCTTATTCTCTCTGTAACGACTTCTTTCATCTGCCTCCTTAATCAACTGCCTGTCTCGACCAATTGGCTTTGAGAAACTCAATGAAAAAAGCATTGGCTTCGCTACGTAACAAAAAAGTTTATGACGCCATGCTTTACGACATAATAAATAACGATAGGACAAAGTATGACGCTTCAATGACCGAAGAGAACCTTCCCCACTGCATGGCCATGCAGCCTCCCGAGCAACAACTGGTGACATTCTCCCATGACGTCATTTGAAAAAAAAGACTCTATATAGCCGCAGAGAGACACAAGGAGAAGCTTTTTCTCTTTCAACTCGTTGTTAAATCGTTTTGCGTTAATTGCGCCTGCGCTTGTTATGTATTATAACTTCACGGCATCCCTGCAGCGCCTACAGCTCTTACATGTTTTTTTACCCGAGTCTGGACATCAGTTTTCCGTCGAGAACTCGAAAAAGCCGAAGCAAGGGACTCGTACGAGAAATAATAAAAACAGAAGCGTGCTCGGATGAACGCAAAATAAAACTTTAAAGATAAATCGGATGATATTATTTAAAAATATAAATTAATGAAAATGATAATAAATATAATCAAAACATTGACGAATTACAAAATGCCAGCACAAGGACGCAGCGATACGGATTTTTAAATAGAACATGAAACAAAAATAGAATACAGAGAACGAAAAAAGGAAACGGAAAAAAAGACGAGGGACAAGAGAAAGAGAGAGTCAAAGAGAGAGAGAGAGAGAGAGAGAGAGAGAGAGCTGAGAATGGTTTATCGTTTTTTTTTTGTTTGCAAAAAGTCAAAGGACTTTTGGCCCGAATAGTGAGGATTTTTACGCGCCCTTCAATTGGCATGCAAATTTTACGTAAATCCGAAAACTCTTGATGCAATTTTCAGAACGAGGTATTGGGCCCGGGGAATAACGATTTAGTAAAAAGGAATTAATCTTCTTGTTTTTTTCACGAACTAAATAAGTTCGATAATGACGATATTGGCTTTGAAAATTCCTAACAAGCAGAATAAAAGAAAGAGGTTAACTCTTCAAGTGCATACTGGGTCATTTCGACCCCAACAATTTACTGTGAAAAAAAAAATTTAGGGCCATAAAATATGAATTATTTACTAAAAAAAAAAAAACGTCTCTAAAAAAAAAAAAGCATATTTATCGACATACAACGATTTGAAAAACTCCTTGGGTCAGATTGACCCAATATGCTCTCATAGGGGGTGTGCACTCGAAGGGTTAAGCAAACGGTGAAAGATTAGAGATTTTTAAGAGTAGAATAGACATGAAAAAACATTTTAGATCGAAGAAAATTTGAGAGAATTTAAGGTGAAATGTCACGGACGAAATTGTACTCCCAAGATCGAGAGTACATATTTCAAAGGACGTGGAACCTGGGCTTCCGGAGGCACTATGTATTCATGCGTCGTGTCACGGATCTGTTGGACACCCGTCCTACAATATTCAATTATCCGTATGAATCGTCATACGTTTTTTATGGGGATAAAAAGATTTTAAACGTGTTCAATTTCCTGAATAAAATCAACTGAGTATGGAAATCGAAAATAAAAAAAAAAAAATCATTAGAAAATTTTTGAAATGACTTAATCCTCCGAGTCTGATCAAACTGAAAAGTAACGGAAAAAATTTGTAGAACGAGCACGAAATAGTAATTGACACGCAGCTCCGAAAGAGGTTTCCGTTTTCACGTGTCAATCGTTTTATCTTTTGGCTTTTTTTCGACTCGATTCTGCTCGTTCGATCAGTGTCAATTTTATTGTCGCGATGGTACCGAATAGCGCGAGTCTCTCATTTCAATGTGAGCGTTAACTCGACTACGTGGCGAATTCAGAAGACCTTTTTTTCGGTCGATATCATACTATCCTTTTTAGCCTGTTCCTTGCTCCTAGGATAGACGTTACTCGTTAAAATAATTTAAAAGTATGTCGAATTCGTTTCCAACGTTTTATTTAAAATTTTAATAACTGCATTAAGTTTGCTGATAAAAATTGGATCTTAGTACTTAGTAACGAAATTCTTGATTAAACGTGAACTCTGCAGTAAGAGTTAATAAACCTCGGTGTTGAAACACCGGGCGAAAACGTGGCAAGGCTGGCCCGATCTCCATGACAACGAGGGAAGGTGGCTCAATTAAACTAATTGTGACGACATCCAGTGAGCCAAGATATTGCTGTTAATTCAAGGGCTGCGTGGGTTCATAATGAATAAACCATAACAACGGATTGTTATTCGTACAAGAAAAAATAGAATCCTTGCAATTCGGTCCCTCGTAATTATTATTGGCACTAATTAATAAATTCGCGCGAATCATCACGATGCTCGTGTTCTCTCAATGTTTTTCAATATCACGTCGAACTCGTTTCTGGTAAAAAGAAAAACTGGTGTCAAATCTGTTCAGGAAATTTGAACGTATGGATCGATTTTCTTAAAACTCGAAAACGTAAATTAACCCTTCGAGTGCATACCTCCTATAATTGCATACTGGGTCAATCTGACCCGAGGCGTTTTCCAAATCGTCGCATTCCGATAAAAATGCATTTTTTTTTGTAGAAACATTTTTTGTAATAAATAATCCATATTTTGTATGACCCTAAATTTATTTTCTGACAAAAATTAAATGCCAAAACATTCGATGCCATTGAATGCCAAACAATGAGTGACGGAAAATTGGTGGGGTCAAAACGACCCGGTATCCACTCGAAGGGTTTATCTCCAAAATTTTCTGCAGCAAGTAATCTTGGCAATGAAAAATTTAACTATTGACATTTGAGCAGTTTGCGATGACGGATTGCCATTCGTTAATTCGTGTTATTGAAAAATCGATGAAACTGTTAATTATTTTCGAAGCAACAATTTGCTTTCTAGGCGACGTTATAAACGCCAATTTACCGATTAATTGAGTTGATAGTAACGGCCATTAATTTAAACGTAATTATTATTATTCCCAACAATTACAAACTCCTTCGTATTGTAAATATCAGCGGAAATTACAATCGCACCGCGAAGGACGATCGATCGAGAACATGATTCCACCGCAGCGAACCCACGATGATTCAAATTATTTTTCAATCCAATAAAAATTCGAGCTTTTCGATTTCGTGGCAAAAACGCTATCAAAATTGGAATTTTCACAACGATAAGAAAAAAAACTTTCTGTTTATAAATAAAAATGTTTACTCGATAGGAAATGAAATGCTGCATGATATGGAAACGTTGACAATAAAAATGTTGATTATTTCCCTGCAAATAGGTGGAAAGGAGAAAAAAATAATCGACAGGCAATCAAACGAAGAGGACTATCAAGAGTTTGCCATGTAAGAATAATGCAAAGAGGTGAAAGGTCTATTAATAGCTACAAAAGGAAACGCCTTCTCTTTGTCCTCATCTCCATGAGATATTTATAAGCGTACGAGGCTACAATGGCTCCGTCACGAGCAAGTTGTTTCTGGTTCCTTGATTCGCACACCTGAAACTTCGATACTCTAACCTCAAGCTTCGAAAGAAAATTGAGATGCTGGTTGGTCCAGTGAGCGAGAGTTCGAGCTCACGAATTAAAATTTCAAAATTTTCTTCGAGTTTTTTCAAATCTCTCAGGAATGTCTGAGCATCTTTCCTAAGATACGAAAGTAAATTACGTCCCGATGCAATAACAAAGTGTATCCGATCGACGCAATATTATAGGAGAAGGAAATTTTGGCAGAACAAACGTTGAACGTTATTATTCGTTCGATAGAAAACACCTCCGACATTTTTCTACTCCTCGAGCATGTGTACACTTTGGTAGTAACGATCTTATTTTTTTTTTTTCATCACAGCCTGTGTCATCGATCACTGGGTAGCCGGACGTATAGTTATCAAGGATCCTAACCTTGTAGAGTACCGATGTTTTTGCACCTCTATCCCTCAGTTCTTCCTCTCATCCTTTCTGATAGCCTCGAAAGGTCTCTCACCCCGTGTTTGCTGTTTAATGTCCCGAGGTGCCGGGAGCCATTAAGTGTAATTGAAAATGAGAAATAAAAGTGTGCGTCGCTTCATTTACTCGAAACAATGAATACACAAGAAAAAAGAGCTGAACAAATAATAAATTTAGTTCTTCGAGTGCACACCTCCTATAAGTGCATATTGGGTCAATCTGACCCAAGGCGTTTTTCGAACTGTTTTATTCCGATAAATAAATATGAATTTTTTGTAAAGACGTTTTTTGTAGTAAATTATTCATATTTTATGGCCCAAAATTTATTTTTTGACGAAGACGAAAATTAAATGCCGAAACATTCGTTGCCAATAAATGTCGAACCGGTGACTGAAAATTTTTGGGGTCAAAATGACCCAGGACGCACTCGGAGGGTTAAAAAAAACTAGAAGCCTGTAACGTAATTCATTTCCATTGTTGTTTTTGCTCGTTTGGAATATTTAGAAAAATAACATCCGCAGAAAAAACATCCAATGGATTCGACTGGGGGGTCTCAGAAAATCAAATGAATTTCTTTCCCTGCTCCACCACCTAATGAGACTCTATAGGTTACTTGAAAAAATTATTATCAACGCTTTGGATATTTTTATATATTTCTCGTCAATAGAAAGTCCAGTTCTTAGCTATGCAGAGGAGAAAAAGTTTCAACGAATGTAACACGCAGCATGTTAAATATTTCAAAAAAATTTACACTCTCATTTATACCGGAATAAATTTTATTATTGCTTTGCGATATTCCTATGCCATGAGTCTGCAACCTTTTCGAGTACACAATTCGACAGAGTCAGCGATCTAGCACAATTCTTATATGGAATATGAAAAATAGAAAAAATTCATCGTGGATTAAATTTGATGAAACTATAAATCGTGCTGACTGGAATTTAAAAAAAAAAAAAAAAAAAAAAAAACATCGAATAAACGATCCTAATAATTATGAATCGATTTTTTTCTAGTTGAATCGTGACTTGAAAATCACTAACGATAGAAATTCCGGGTATAAATGAATTGAGAAAAGTCGAATTCTTAGTTATGCGCATCGGAACGTTTGGTACCTGGTGAAATGTTTAAAAATGATTAAAAAAAAAGGACATGCCACAATTTGACAAATGAAAAAGTAAAAAAAAAAACATTCAGTGTTCCGTAAAATCTGGAGCTGATTTTGAACAGAGGGTCGTCGCATATTTAAGAAATTTGATTAAAAATTATGAGAGTATTTCGAAACATGAAACTCATTTCCACATGTGGATACGGGCTGGTTGATCCGACTTTAAAAACGATATGGCATCATCAAAACTGTCTCACGATATTCTTGGAATTCCCATGAAAACCGACTGACGAGAAATAATATGACGAAGCCCTTTTGAGGGTTGCGGGATATGTTGTCACGTTTAAACGACGCGAGAGCATCGTAATGGAATGCGAATACGAGAGGGTTGGAAAATGGAACAAAAGCGCTTTTTAGAATGGAGAAATAAAGAGAAGATATGAGGACAAGGGGCGATAACTAGGCGGTCGTTTCGAGACCCGAGACAAGGCTGAATGAGCTTGTGGAATTGTACGTCGTATACGAAACAAAGTGTAAATGCGAGTATGGAGCTTTCGATTTTTCTCGTATTACAAAAGCTTTGTATTTATGATAAAAGCGGGAGAAAGCTGGAGCGCACGCCCCTTTGCAGTTGGACGGATGGGAGATGAGCGACGAGAAACTCTCTCGTGAAATCACTACATGTAGCTTTTCTTTACTGCTCTTGTTTTTGAATTTCTATTCACGAAGGCCGTTTGCGGGGGGAAAAATGTTGAATACATTCGAAATTCAAACCGAAAAAAATGTGGAGCACTGCGTGACTCTGCTCAAAGAAATTTCGAGATTTTCATCGAACCTTGAAAGAATACATGACCGTTTGCGGTGTTTAGAATTCTGCGTGACCTTGAAACCATTTAATTTTTTTTTCTCCTTCTTTAAAAACAAGTCGACATCTTTGTGAGGAAATGGAAAAAAATTACGAAAAACTTGACTGAGATTTTTTTCGTAAATTTCTGACGACGTCAAATGTCAATGCCCAGTTGGCCGATTGAGTTGAAATTTGGTAAAAATCTTTCGTTATAGTGTCTATGAACCCTGGTGACAAAATTGTCTCGAAATTATTGACACCTTTGATTTTTCAACCCGTAAAAAACGCGAGAAGTATTTTTAACCTTCCGAGTGCATATTGGGTCAATCTGACCCAAGGCGTTTTTCTAACCGTTGTATTCCGGTATAAATGTGCATTGTCTTTTTTTTTTGTGGAGCCGCTTTTGTAGTAAATTATTTATATATTGTGGCTTTAAATTTATTTTTTGACGAAAACGAGAATTAAATAAAAAAAACATTTGTTGCCATTAAATGCCAAACAATTGGTGACAGAAAATTGTTGGGGTCAAAACGACCCAGTGTGCACTCGAAAGGGTTAAAAAATTGAAACTCAAGAGGCCGTCGTTTTGTAAATAAATAATTTTCCTTATACATGATTGAACTGAGTGAATTATCGATTGTTTACTCCTCCCAGAGGAGCCAGTGATGGCAAAAATAAAATTGAGTCAATTTCGTTCTGTGTGTTTTTTAGAATAAATTTATACTCGTTGGTGGTACGAACCTTTGCTCGTAAGACTGAAGCTTCTTAAACGATAGCTATCCTCATCTTCGCCTTCTTCTCGTCTTGGCATCTGTGAACTCGTGTCAGGTACGTCCAAAAAAGCATTACTCTTCCTTTGATGCGCATGATGCATACTTTGGCCCCTGCGGCTTCCTCTTCTTCGTAATCCCGGACTAGGCTCATTGTCGGTTAGTCTTGGCTCACTGCTGCAATGAGGAGATTTAACGGTACCCTCGTAGTGATGATGTTGAGCAGCTGCTGCGACAAAAATTATTACTTTATGCTATTAAGACGTTATTGAACATTATTACTCAAAATAAAAAAAAATAAAAAAATATTGAAGTTCTACAAAATTATGAAAAATACTGTCTAACAAAATCTTCGGTGCTGTGCGCAATAATGACGAGTGCACACATCCTATAAGTGCTAATTGGGTCAATGTGACCCAAGGCATTTTTCAAATCGTTGTATTCCAGAAAATATACATTTTTTGTTCTTTTTTTTGTAGAGACGTTTTTTGTAGTAAATTATCCATGTTTTTTATGGCCCGAAATTTATTTTTTGGCGAGAACGAAAAATAAACATTCGTTGTCATTAAATACCAGACAATCGGTGACAGAAAATTGTTGGGGTCAAAACGACCCAGTGTGCACTCGAAGGGATAAACGTTATTCCAATCCTTTCAGAAGAACAAAGAAGAAATAGGCTAGATTTTAAATTTGGCAACGACGATTTTCTCAGAGTACCGAATAACTCTTCCCTCGAAGGTTCGGAGGGCCTGAAAATCAATGAGCTCTGCTAAGGGTGTAGAGTGAAAGTGAGAAGAATGGGTTTGTGGAAAGCCTGAAAACTCGACTGGAATGGATTTTTTTTCGAAAAATTAGAGAACGACTACATGGGAATAAAAATCTAAGAAACTCAATGTCGAGCATGGAGGAAAAGTTGTGTCTCCATCGTCTCGAACAAGAATGTGTGAACGAGAAACTTGATGACTGACCAATCATGATTTGTTTGTCCGATAAAAAAAGAAAAAAACCTGGAAATAAGCTCCGAATCCCTCGAATGTTGATACTCCTGGGTATGGGCGAGGTTGCAAATTAAATCACAGAATGGAATAAATCAATATTTATCAAAACGACGTGTATCTCATGGCCTTACATTTTACATTTTTAAAAAATGAATCGACTCGGTGCTTTCTCTCGTAACGTCTCCTCGAGTATTCGGTCAACTACGACTTCGTCGATTTCTAGGCTCAGAGTCCAACTAGAATTACAGCACGAAGAGGAATTCACGAAAGTAATCTGAAGGGTACGCAGCAAGGATTTTGCTGATATTTTTTTGTTATGAAACTTTTTCTTTTATTAATTTGGCCCGTTCCTGTGGGATTAGCAGTGCTCGTTCTTAAATCGACTGTGTTTTTCTAAATGTCATTATTTTAATCGAAAAAGTGGGCAAAGATATTTCAGAGCATGGAAAAAGCACGTAGGACACGCGGAACAAGTCCCACATTAATATTTTCATTTATATTCAAGGAAACTCTACGAGGATCGAGCAAAGCCAAGTTTTTTGTTCACCGGGGAAAACGAAGTTACGAATTATTCGCGAAATAAAGTGAACCACGAAGAGGTTGAGAAGCTCATGCCATTACCCAGCGGGTGGCAGACAGCTGGTACAAACCCAAACAAAAAGTTCGGCCGAGTTTTCTTCTCCAGCAAATTGACAAACTTATATCGACCTTTTACGACGTTATTAATATTCGAATAGTCAAGATGTTAATCAATGTGAACTACGACAAATCGAGTATATTTCTGGGCCAAAAATCCCATGATAGATTTTCAAAAAAAAAAAAAAAAAAAAAGTATTCGTAGTTTCGTCATCAATAATTCAATTAAAAAAAAAAAATTAATTCATAAAAGCAGACATTTTAAATTCCAAGTCAATGCGAACTCAAAAAATTTATCGTGACATTCTGTTCAGAAAATAATCACATTGAAAAACACAGTCTCTTGGATGACCGGCAATCTATGTTGAAATGAACGAAATTTCTGTTCCATAAACAAAGGCTGGGACCACCAAATGGTTCTGTTCATTCCACCAAAGATTCTGAGTAAAAAATCGGATTCTACGAAGAAACTGGTTAAGCCTTCTATATATTGGGTCAATCTGACCCAAGACGTTTTTCAAATCGTTGTATTCCGGTAAATATTCATTTTTCGTTTTTTTTTTGTTGAGACGTTTTTTGTAGTAAATCATCTATATTTTATATCCCAAAATATTTTTTCCTTTTACGAAAACGAAAATAAAATGACAAAACATTGGTTTCTAAATTTAAATTAAATTTTTGTTAAATTTTAAAAACGTCAAATTTTTTATACTTTCTCAATGACGTCGTCATTCGAGTAGAATTTTTTTTTTTTTGGAAATCTGAAATCAAAAACTCAAATCGCATAATTCGTCAGATATTTACGATTTTAAATTATCAAAACTTTTCCTTTGCTTCCATTGAGAATTCTTCGTTTGTATTTGCATAGTTTTAGAAACAAGTACTGCCTGTTACCACTGCAACTAGAGGAAAGGTGCTTGATCGATATATATATCAAAGAAAAACAGCCGAAGCTCGCTTGTCAGACAAGATAAAGGCGTACACGCATAGAAATTGCAAGCTGGCTTTATTCTCTTGCAGTGATGAAACTCAATGCTTCGGTTCTCGAACATCGCGACATGACTGTCCCTCTCACGGTCAAACTGCTAAAAGCCCGAGCGTAACGTGTGGGACTAGCCTATTCCATTTTTTTCTTTCTTACGTTCCTCTCTTCCTCTCCGAGTGATAAACGCAAATTTTTGCACTTCGACGAATAATAAATTGGTTTACTTTAACGTTTGCAACTTCGGTCCCTTCAGAACTTTCACTAAAGTTTTCCCATCTTTTTATAAGAGCTCTGTTGAGGTTAATATTTTTTCAAATTGACGATAAAAGTTTAAAGAGTACGTTTATAAAAATTAAGGTCCAATTATGAGGGAAAAAGCTGTGCGAAGAACCGCCTTGGTTCTTGACTGAATGATAAAAGTCATAAATATTGTTTACATCGTAAATGTTGAACTGGACATAATTGATTGGCACTGAAATTTCCGAGAGCCGAGAAAATGCGAAATTATCGAAGGAATTCCAATGCAACGTGCAGGCTGAACTGGAAGCGAACGTCAAAACAGAGAAACGAGGGATAACCTTGGCGAGTGTTCAAAAAAAGCCACCGACCTGCATTTTTTTTATTATGTAAAGAAAGTGAAACAACTACAAATATACGAGGCAACGTGCTATAAGTTGGACATTTACATTTTCTGGTTTTTGTCGATTACGTTTTATGCTTCTTGCAATGCAGACTGAGGATGCGAAAGCAACGAAAATCATCAACCATAACAATGTACGTTATTTCAAATATCACGTAAACGTCTGGACCAATAATTCGGAGCGTGATAAACTCAACCATCAGAATAACACCTCGGTCTGGGGTAGTATCTTTAATATTTCACGATGAGCCAGTAAGACGGATCCTTGAAGAACAGTTTGAGGAGAAATTCAGAAATAATTCAGGACGATTTGTGTGTATGGTTATGCGCGATGCTACGCCAGTTCCAAAGTGCCTGAGCATGCCTGCGTATTTAATCAACTGGTCCCCTAAGTTCCAACACGCAAAGTTATTCGTGCGAAGAAAAAGCATTCTGCTCGTAACTCACGATTCAATTTTTTAACTAAAATCGTAATAAACATTTCTTATCAATTAAAGGGCGTGCATGGAAACCCTGAAAACTTGTAAATATTGCACTGCAGGAAACTATGAAAAAAATGAGTTTTTTAGAATTTTTAACCTTTTTACCAGGAAAACGTCAAAGAAAAAGAAAAATAACACGAACCGTAGTTCGAGGTTCAAATTACAAATGAATGTAAAAAGAAAAAGTCAAAAAATGAAACGTTCTCTAAAACGAAAATGCATGGATGCATTAACCCTTCAAGTACACACATCATGGCGTTTTTGAAACGTTGTATTTCGGTAATTATGCATTTCTTGCGTTTTTTTTTACAGACGTTTTTTGTAGTAAATTATTTATATTTTATGGCTCTAAATGTATTTTTTGACGAAAACGAAAATTAAGTGCCAAAACATTCGTTGCCATTGAATGCCAAACAATCGGTGACGGAAAATTGTTGGGGTCAAAACGACCCAGTGTACACACGAAGGGTCAATAGTGAAGAAAGTCGTGAAACTGTGATGAATCATTATTATTTTGCAACATGACAAAAATTCCAGTTAGGAAGCTCGGATCGCTATTAAATTTTCAAGTCGTTGACACACTCATTTGGCACATTGTTGGATATAATCATCCGCGTCTAGTCATATTTCCTATAAACGTTTGATCGTCAGATGGAAATATATTTTTAGCTCTAGTCCAACGGTTCGTTGAGCCACCGGCACATGGCTTCCTAAAAACTCGTTAGAATCTGACACGATCAACCAATTTTCGATCAAGTACTATATCGAAGTTTTAGGCAAACAGTTACTACGTTCAGTGCAAAAAAATGTTTTTTCTCTTCGCAGTCAAAACACTGTTTCTCACTGAGAAAGATTTATTTTTAATAATGTTCGTGTCGTTCTTATGAAACGTAGAAATAACATTGCCATTGCCATCACTGCATATTGGGTCCTGACCCAAGGCGTTTTTCAAATCGTTGTATTCCGGTAAATATGCATTATTTTTATTTTTTTTCGTAGAGAAGTTTTTTGTACTAATTAATCCATATTTTATGGCCCTAAATTGATTTTTTGACGAAAACAAAAATTCATTGCCATCAAATGCCAAACAGTCGGTGACAGAAAATTTCTGGGGTCAAAATGACCCAGTGTGCACTCGAAGGGTTGATAAATGATAATTTTTTTCAGATTGCTCTGTAATTGATTTGACGAGGACCAGAATTTTCGAAACAATATTTGATACTCGGTTTGTTTTCGTATCGTTTTTTCACTCTGTGAAAATTCGTTCGAAAGATTTTTCCTATAATGTCACTCACGCTCTTATTATTTTATCCAAAAGGAAAATGCTGCTCTCATTTTAAATCGAATTGATCGCTCGCTCCTTATTAGGGACGCGCAACAGATCGAAGGAACTGTAAATTTTCTCAGATGAAAACAAAAATGATTGATAACATTATCGTTACTAGCTTCTTTGCTTCTGCCATTTCTACTGGTTGTTTGGGTTTGTTCGGGTTAATTGAAAAAAATGCATTACCTTGTGCAGCAGCTCTTCGTCGAATGCTCTTATTGCCACCGGAAACTCTAGCACTTTGGGATCTCGTGGCTGGTCTTCGTCGTCTCGTTGGTGTGTTACTGTCCGGTGTGCCACTGCTGCTATCACGATCTTTGTCTTTAACGCCGGAAGGTGGTATAGCCCCTAGCATCTGTTCCATGGAAGAAAAACCCGGAGCGCATATCGAGGCGGACCTCGTCTTTCGACGGCGTGGAATTTCGTCGCTCATCGTGAAATTGTCGTTGTGATTCTGATGCTGTTGCGAAACTCCACAGGACGATGTCACGGGTGTCTCGAATTATTTTCAAATTTAGTTGGAACTTTTGGCAATTTCTTCACTTCCAGTTTCTTTGGTAACTGCAGGAATTTTTCTTATTGAGGGCTTAACGAGCTTGAAGTTTCACAGAGATCGCGCGATACCTTTTTTTCGTGCTTGATCGAAAGAACTCTCGAGTCTTTGATAAGTCTCAATGCCCGTCAAAAAATTTGGGCAAACTCCGCAAACTCACGATACCGAAAGGGCGGCCCTTTGCGTCTTGCTATTTTCAGGTTAAACTTGGAGAGCTCCTCGCCCTTTGATGCTCTGTGATTTGCGCGTGTTTCAAAGCCGTTTCGAACTTGTGGTTCCTTCGTGGCGAAGTGCTCGTATACGAAACTCCGTTTGATGAAGGAAGCACCGACTACATTCTCGGGAATGAGTCTTCGTCGTTGTTAACTTTACCAATTTTTTCTTTTTTGTTCTTTTTATCGCATGAGAGCACTCACGATTTAAGATTTTTTTCGACCAACTGTCTCAGGCTTGTGCTCGAATCTTTCACCACCGGAATGATCGGTTTTTACTTTGCTGCCGTTAATACAATTTTATTTGCGTCTGATTATGTTATTGTTGAGAAAATTCGGTTTATTGTCACTGTTTATTTCCCCAGAATGTATTCGCTGCTTTATCTTCGCGATGTACTGGCTGCGGGATATTTTGTGCCATGAGAACAGTCTAGAATAATTAAATGAAATTTTTTTGTTTGTTTGGATAAACATCGTCACGCTGAGCACTTTAATTGGATTAATTAAGCCATGTTGTTGTTTGGAATTCAAAGAGGGTTTTTATATTTAAAAAAAAAAATGAATTTTGACCCGGCCCAATACTTTTTTCCTTATTAGCCGTTCGAGTGCACACCTCCAATAAGTGCATACAGGGTCAATCTGACCCAAGGCGTTTTTCAAACCGTTGCATTTCGGTAAATGTGAATTTTTTTATTTTTTTTTTTTATGGACGTTTTTTGTACTAAATTATCCATAGTTTGTGGGCCTGAATTTATTTTCTGACAGGAGACAAAACATTCGTTGCCATTAAATGACAAACAATCGGTGACAGAAAATTGGTGGGGTCAAAACGACCCAGTATGCACTCGAAGGGTTAATTTACACCATTCTCTTAGTTATTTGACAATAAGAATGTTACTGTACGATGTCGATGGCATTTGGAAATGAAAACGCTAAAAAACAAGAAAATTCAGAGGAAAAATATGAAAAAAAAAAATAGCGAATAATCTTTGGAGAACTAGAGAAGGAAAAATAGAAACGTTGTTATAGACACTCATGGGAAATTGGCCTAAGCGGTGAAATGGACTCGAGTCAATTTTTCATATTCCAAAAAATTGCTAATTGCACAAAAATTTATCCGACTATTTTATTTTTTCATATTCATTATTTAGAAAATTCGGAAATAGACTGGCACGAATTTCAAGAATTCGTCTTCACAATTAACATTTTTATGATGTACGAACAACGGACAAATATTTGCATGCGCGAAAGATTAAGCTCATGAACCGTCAAGTCACGAATTTCGGGGTATGAATTTGGAACTTGAATGAAAATGGTCAAATTTCTGCTCGACAAATCGAATGAATAATTTAGCGAAGAGTTTCGAAAGAATAGGAAGGTGATCACTGATAGAAATGGAACGGTGTAGTTAAACAAACATGAGAGAAGGAAAAGAATGAGAAGCTCCCTCATCGTCTGCCCTTTCCGTTGCCCAGTTGAATCTCTGAGTGATTCATGAGCTTTGCCATTCCTTCAAACGATGTGAGAAAGTTCTGAATAATGAAAAGATCCCATTTTTAACGCTCAAATTAATAATAAAATAAACCTCCCACAGTTCCGAGAATGACAGAGTATTTTTCTCCGAACCCAAAGGTAGCCCAAGTTCCAAGTTCGTATCTAAGCAAAACAATGTTTCGCACGAAAGAGTGAAAAAATGCAAAATTCCAAGTAAAAAATCAATGAATTTTGGCAAAAGATTGTTGTCTCGTGCGTAGCATAATGTCACGTCGCACTTGGTAAAGTCAGAAACTGAGTCAGAGTCCGAAGTTTGTAGTTGTGAAACTTGTCAAATAGTCTATAAATACTTGGCCGAGTAAAACGTCAATGAATGTTTTTTTTCCCTATTGTCAACTGTGCTAAAAACGTGCTTTCTTATGTACATATACAAGGTTGAATTACAAATTTGATTGATTTTATTTTCTGACTACACGATTCAGTCTTTGAGCCATGCTGGCCAGTTCGTTGATCATTTAAGGACGTTGAGTCCCAAATTGCAAATGATAAGAAAATTCTGACAATTTGGTATGTTTAAGCGATCGTGTCAAAATTTCTCGACCATTAGGAAGCTCGTTATTGAACAATTAACATTAATAAATTAAATGTAATCAAATGTAGTTTTATGGAAACTGGTATAACTTTGCGATAAGTTTTTTTTTGACCTCTCAATTTTTTAATATCTACAATATACTGAAAGCAACGGAAACAAAACCAAATTTATTGATTAATATTTTTTGTATTTGTTTAAAAAATTATTCTTAACAAAATGTTAATTTTTTTATAAGCAGCTTCCTAGTCGTCGTGAAATTTTTACACGATCTCTTAAATACTTCATACAAAAACATAACAAATTTTCAGAATTTTCTCATCATTTTTTATTTCAACCCTTAAGGTGGTTCAAGTAATGACGATAGAATTCTTAAAATCTGGTATCTTTTTGCATAAAGTATTCAGGAGGTCGTGTATAAATTACACGACCATTAAGAAGCTATTTATTGAACAATTAACATTAACAAGTTTCATTGGTACTCAACATTCTTAACAACTGTCACCTCCACAAATACCCAATTTTTCAGCTGCACAAAATCGTATAGGAAATTCATGAACATACAACAAAATAATCTGCATTCATTATATTTTCTGATTGGACTAATATTCAGCATCAACAGGCAATCAAATTTCGTTAACTTTCATAGAAAAATACATTTTTTCGTAATTACTTATAAAAATTACAATGGAGATTTCCTGACGACCTCAATGCATTTAAAAAAAATTCCATAAACAAATAATTCAATTCTGCATCAATTTTGATTTCAAAAAAATGTATTTTCCACCAATTGATCATAAAAATAGCGATGGTAATTTTTCCCAACCCCAATGAACTCTGAAGAATTGTTGAAAATTACTTTAAAAAAATTCCGTAGTCGACGATTTACGTTGGGAAAAGAGATGAGAATCGTTTCTGCATGAGATTGAAATTCACAAAATCGTGATGTTTGTTTCTGATACTTTTCAATACATAGATTCGTAATTAGCCAACGAACCGTTGCTTGGAGTAAATCGGACATAAGGGAAAAGTCTGCCTCAAAATTTAAAGCGTTTTAGAAACCGGAGCATTCGACGTAACTTATTTATTTCGCGAGTATTTAATGAACGGTTGAAAATGAGTGGAAACTTTTTTTTTCTGCCGGTGCGATTTTTGCAGATGATAATTATATTTGTCTAATTGTAAATTCCACGAAAGACAGAATGGCTTGCACGATACGATCGATGAGCACGATCAACCGTTTGGAAGCAATTGGAATCGCGACATAGACAAACTTGGAGCTATTACATTTGAGTTCTATCTCAGAATCGTTTCAGCAACACGTGGCTCCATCGCCGAACACTATTCGGTAGTGATTTTCAAGTACGATCAAACCTCGACTCCGACTTCTCAGTCGAAGCTCTTCGTGAGGGAGCAAATTTCAAAAGAATCTGTACGAGAATGAAAAATCGTAGAAAATGGAGAGAAAAAAAAAAGTCGTGATCGCGTGAATATGGATTTGAAACGCTTGCCAAATGACGAGCAATCGCACGAGCGACTTTATTAGTTCGAGTTGTGCTGCAAAATTTGAATTCTTTGGATAGCAATGAATATTTGTAATTACTTTGTGCGTTGAGATAATTCGACGAGTTAATTAATCCGATGTTGACGATTCACGCATGTCGCACGGGTCGGTGATTAAGGGATTGCCACAAGTTCATTATACAGCGTGATACGTCGAAAGAATTGATGATTCTCTCGATCAATTATGATTGGAATAGTTGAAAAACGCGTGGATAATGTCGGAGACGCGAGGGAGCGACGCAATCGCGCTTCGAGACGTATCGCGCAATACTGAGGCGGACTACAAGTAGTACGAACATGCGAAGACTTGGGGAAAGCCGGCGTCGCGTCGACCGCCGACGTAACGCGTACTTAGACGCGAACACCCCACCAAATGGTGAACTCTCTCCCCACCACTAGCCACGACGAAACGTATGCTTGACTTTCTTCGCTCCGCAAGCTCGCAACCCCGCTTGCGCGCACTCTTGCCCTCTCTCCTTCACAAATTCGACCTCTATCCTAAGCTTTCCACCACGTTTTTTTCTATTTTTTCCTTTACACTCCCGCTCGCTGTTGCTCTATCGTTTTTTTTTTTTTATTTCCTCCCGCTATTCCCTCGGTTAAAGGCTCGCTTGCCACGCCAGGCTATAGAATTTCTTCATCTCGAATGCCTTCTCTTTCACCAACGAGCTTTCTATTACTCAGTGACAAAGCCACGTTTTCTCACTCACAAACGCTCTCCGCATCTTCGAAGAAACGTCATTTCTCATGTATAAGAACAAAGCCAGCTCGGTTGCAAACTCATCCAAGCTCCAGCATCGACCCACCACTAATGATCAAGTTTCATTAATCAAATACAAATCTATTCATGTGCTTAATACATTTATTCTCGAGGAGTTGCTCTCTCTTTTTTCCGGAGCTCCTTTCAATTGAGAACGCTTGCTGACAACTTAACTGTCGGATATTCCAACCTGGTGATTGGTTATTATGGTCACTGGATCGTTCCATTCCCCATATAGAACTTCGTATCTAAACTGTTTGCTTAATTTTTTTTCCATCGCGATTTACACTCGGAGAAAAAATTCCCAACTGATTCAACTAGAATCGCGTCAAATACGAAAAAAAAAAAATCTTCTTTGTTGTTTCCCGATCTAATCGGATCTTGATTACCGCGAAAAAATTATTTTTTTTATTTCATTTTTTTTTATTTCTTCCACTGGGAAGCTAAATTTTTTGGCTGGAAAAAAAAGTTTCTACAAATTTAAGGAGCACCAAGTTTAGTGGAAAATAATATTTGCACTGCTATTGTTTATAGCGTACTCAATATTATCATTTTTTTTGGAATTTTTCTATGCAGGGGTTTGTGACCCTTGTGGATAGAAAATTTTACTATTTACTTCTGGTTCTTAGCTAGTCAGTAGGCAGTCAGAAGAATGAACCTCCGTTGGTTCCGCGGCAAATCATGCAAACTCAGAGCACTATTCCTATACGAGAAATGCTCCAACGCTCTGCACCGCGTTGGGGCATTGTTCATTTGAACGATATGAAAACTTTTAAATTCGAGCGACCAGCAATTTTTCGATCCAAGGAAAAAAATAATTAAACCTTCGAGTGCTTACTGGTTCGTTTTGACCCCAAGAATTTTCTGTCACCGATTGTTTGGCTTTTAATTGCAACGAATGTTTTGCCATTAAATTGTCGTCTTCATAAAAAAATTAATTCATCGCCATGGACAATTTTCTACAAAAAAAAAAAAAACAAAAAAATGCATATTTACCGGAATACAAAACGATTTGAAAAACGCCTTGGGTCAGATTGACCCAAAGATGCATTTATAGGAGGTGTGCACTCGTTAAATAAATCATCTTCGTAGATTTTTGAATCGATTTTTTTCTGCGTGCATTTTTCACGCTCAGATAATGAATTACGAATTCATGCTCTTGTGCTTCATCTCGTTCACTCACATTACCAAAACTTTTCAATTCTGTCGATTTGAATGGCTCGCTTATTCGCAATTTCGCTAAGCATTACCTACGAATTTTCTCTGTTTCGAATATGCAGATTTGCTCAACAACCGGATCAATGCTGACCGAACAGATTTCTGCATATCGTTCGTAAGCTCACTCATCATCAGGTTAGACCACTGAAATTTTTTCTCCCATCGTGAACTCTACGAGGGGCCCCAAAAACTACTCGAATTTTCGATTCAGCATAACATGTGCTTCCTCTGTGATAATGAGGATTATCTATACACCATTCTCTTCGTTTTTTCATTACGAAGAGAACTCTGTACGATAAAGTTGGATTAGCAGAATATTCGATTGAGAAAACTCCATGAGACTTCAAGAAATTTTGAAAAAATGGACAAAAACCTTTTTCTTGCAATAAGTTTTGGGGTCGTTCTCCGCTATAGAGGATCAGCCGGGATCAGCATATCAGTGTGCACGAGCCACATGGATCGAAGATCCCGCTCTCTCATTGAATGTGGCGCCCCATAAACGCCCTCCTCGAATAAAGTAAATGACAGAAACAACGGTTGAAAATTTTTTCACAACTGATGAAAATATATTCGTTGTCAGTGCAGCGGTCAACATTGAGAGGTTCAGACTGTTACGAGAAAATAGTGTCTGCTTCATTCTAAACACTCCGATCAATATACGTGCGTCGACAATATTTATGTAACTATAAATACGCGTTAAGAAAAACACACATGTAAATAAAAATGTGAAAATTATCGCTACAGAATAAAAAGGAAAAATGACATCAAATTTTCCCTTAATTTCACTACGCCAATTACAAATTTCTGCGGGGAATCAAAAATTTCAAAACGTGCACACCGAAAAGTCAATTTTTTTTTTTAATCCGTGACTAAACTTTTTTTTTTTATAAAATAGTAAAAACTAATTTTTTTTAATTCAATAAAAAAATATTTTTCAATAGAATAAAATGAAATATTATTTTTTTTTTTTTATAATAACGAAATATATCGTTAGAATAATCGTACTCAAAAAAATAACGTACTTTCCTAAAAAAATTAAGTTTTTAGTGGAAAAAAAATTATTGAAAATTCAAGGCTATCTCCGGTTTCTATTTCTTGATCGAAATTTATCAGTTTTATTCCCCTCAAGGACGTTGTATGCAAAATTGTCTATCGATAGAATTCCTTCAAATTTGCACCCCACAAAGAGAATAGTGATATCTAATAGTTCATCGCACAATTTTAAGAGGTTTCACAATCTAGAAGTCGAGATATTTATTTATAAAAATCACCATTTTCAATAGTTTCTCATAAGAGCGTTTGTTAAAAGTTGCAATTTTCAACATTAAATATTTCCATTTCTAAATGGTGAAGCCTCTTAAAACTTTGCATACACTTTTATGTAACATCGAAAAAGCTTTATATAGTTTATCAAAACAAATCGGTCGTAAATTTTTTTTTAAATTTTGTTTATTATATAAAAAATAGAGATTATCTCGGACAATCTTGGATTTAGAGTATGTTGTTCTTTAGTCAATTTGTAACAACTTTTTTTAGTGAACTTAGGCTCGCGAACCATTTTGTATGTAAGAAAAACTGAAAATAAAAATTTAGATTTTAACGTTGCCATATACAACGGCCTTAATCCAGGCAACTTTATTTATTCGTAATAATTGATTGTCCGTGTATATTTCGCACGTCATTTCTGGGATAGAAAAGCGTATCGGTGAACACGGGACACATGTATATATATATATATATATATTCTCTATGCTCCTTTACACGTATGTCAATATGTACACCTTCGGTTTATATGCACACGTTGTGTACGTGTTTTCATATATACATCTATATAGCACTTGATTCTCGCACTTGAGGCAAAACCCACCGAGCTTACGCTCGAATCGTCCAACTATCGATCCGCGAGAGCTTTCCCATCTCACTCTCGACGCTTTCGCACCAACGGTTTTGACAGAGAATAGAGAATGGGATGTATAAAAAAAAAGGAGCAGCAGGCGTTTCTTGTAGAGCTTTATTGAAATATGTAACCAGCAACCTTATTTTTTGCGATAAGAAATAGAAGCTTCTCGAGAAATATTTGCTCTACTATGCCGAACTGATCGGAGATGATGCATGTATTTCAATTTATTATTTTCCGTATGAAATTTCATTTTCAAGCCACGCGATTCTCATTCTCATTGCAAACAGTATACGCATGAAAATTACTCGTTTAAATTATACTCGGAAATCCCGTGAATCGGGAACGACAACGAGATCGAATTTGGATTATTCTAGTGATGACGAAATAATCAGATCGAGGGTTTAAAATTATTTTGAAATCTCGTATATCCGACACACCCACAAAAACCATCTAATTCGTTCGACCAGAATCTAGACGAAGGAAATGGCTTTATTTTCCTTGCCATCAAGTCTTACTGGATCCTGTTCAATTAAAAAATAATAATTTTCTTCAATTTTTTAACCCTTCGAGTGCACACTGGGTCGTTTTGACCCCGACAATTTTCTGTCAGCGATTGTTTGGCATTTCATGGGAACGAATGATTTGGCTTTTAATTTTCGTTTTCGTAAAAAAATAAATTAAGGCCTATAAAATATGGATAATTGACTACAAAAAACGTCTCTACAAAAAAAAAACAGAAAATGCATATTTACCGGAATACAACAATTTGAAAAACGCCTTGGGTCAGATTGACCCAATATGCACTTATAGGGCGAGTGCACTCGAGAGTCTAATTTCAACGGTAAAAAAAAAACAACGAACGATCGATTTTTCGAGCTAAAAAAAAAAGAAAAACTCTTTAAAACTTGAGCCAAGCCGCGGGCACGAAATCTGCATAAAAATTTGCACCAAATCGCGTCGTGTTTCTTCCAATAAGGAAACTTTTGGAAAAATTGTACAAACCAGAAAATATTCGCAGTCATTTTTTCACATTTTCGTCTTGAAATCCAACTTTAATTCATCCTGATGGGAATCTCGATCGATGATTCCACGTAGTTTACAGTTAATTGAAAACCAAATTATTATACTACGAGTTTTGGGCGCGTATAAATTTTCTACTTCAATGGAGACATCGCGAGTTCGGTTTTTCCGCTAATTGACCATTCCTACCAATTATAACGAAAGTTTATAGTGGACTAGTTGGAAGTGGAACGTATGCAATTTGATTGTGCATGAGCACGGAATTAAAGTGTGATGAAGTACTTTCGTACCTTTGAGTGGGAACGGTGATCCGTACGCGCAGGCAACCATACAGGACGTCTCAAAAATCGCACGCACTGCACTATAGAAGGTAAAGAGATGGCTAAAACGAACAGTTGTTGGCGAAGAATTCGTACTAGTTTAGAGACAATTACGCATTCGTGACCACACTGGGTCAATTTGACCCGGAAAATTTTTTTGGCTTATCGTATTTGTCGTTGGCCCAGGAATATTTCCGGATTTTTCTGAAAATTTCTTCAGTTTCGATATTCACTTTGAAAAAAAAAAAAAATTTAATACTTTTTCTGAAATCTTCATTTTTCCAAAAAGCTCAGTTTTTTTGAGAACTGGGTTGAATGATGAAATTCAATATTTTTGGAAACTTAGACATACCGAGGAATCTTTCAAACGTGTTCCCGATTTTTTTCAACTCTCCGGGTCAAATTGACCCAGCGTGACAACAAAGGGATAATCGAACGATAGAAAACAATTAATGCACCGGGTCCGGAGAACATTTCCGGGAGCCCGTTGAGCTCATCGAACGTTCGATCGAAAATATTGTAATGCAGCACACATTGACGTCAAAGAATGAACGAGAGAAAAGTGTTTTTTTTTTGTTTGATTTCGATTTAGTGAATTTTGTACGCAGTGCAGCATGTATCGAGGCGTATATGAAGGAACAGACGGAAAGCTACACAGATATTTTTGACTCACCGCGGTTTACATCTATTCTTGGCTACTCCGATGAATGCACAGCCTCGAATCTCTCGCTTTTACTACTCTTTCACGTTTGCTCAACTATATACGCACATATACGAGGGCTCTAACATTTTCTTTTTTTTTGGCAAACGAAACTTCAACTCGGTTCGATCGATAGAGGAAAAAGCAATTTTTAGTCAAATTCAAAAATCATGGGCACGTTGTCTTTAATATTATTATTATTTATTATTTATTGCAGTCAATTATCGTCATACATTTTTTTTAGTCATATTTTTTTTTTATTTCAATCAGAATTGATGTGTAAAGAAATTTGCGGGAGTACTTTTTGCAAAACGAAATTATTGTGAATTTTTATTCATTTTTGTTTTACGAAGAATAGATATTCAGAGGAATTTATGAAAAAATTTTTATGCTGATAGAAGAATTTATTTTTCTTAGTAATATTCGCACGAAATTCAAGGTCCTTGTTCCGATTGCCGTAGAGATTTTTTTTTAATTTCAATCATCTCGTCGATGAACGCTTTTGATGTAATTTTGCGACGCGTTATTGCTAAAATGTAAACCGAGAACGAACGGGGAATACGTTGAGATCGTTGCCAATGTTGCAAACAGTAAATTATGTTTTTCGTGGGATTAAGAGGCCAAGGAAATGTTGAAGAAAATTAAGTAAAAAGGGTGGTCGGAATTGCTTATTCAAAGATGGGCACGTACCCAAAAGTCCTACAAAGAACGGAAGGCAGAAAGAGGAACTAGAAAAGTCATGTGACAAACGCTCGGATCCACCCCCGGTGCGGATTTACGAGCCGAGTCTCAAAAATTTATTTCTACCCGCTTGGACTGGGAGAAAGTGTCTCAAGTGTGGCCCCGCGTACAGAAAACCGCAATAAAAACTATGGGAGAAGAAGAAGAAGAAGAAGACACGAGCAGGGTCAATGCACGCGGCCAAGACGCTCGTGACCTCGGAACAACACAACGAGTCTTTAGAAAAGTTTTTCCAACTTTTCCGTGTCACTCACCTTTAAGCCTCTAACGAATTTATTCCACTACGATACCTTAAAGCACTTGCAAATTGTTCGTGTTGTTTAATCGTTCGTAATCCACATTTCTGAGCACTATTTTATTGAACAAAAAAGTAAATATCACATTCAAAAAGCTGTCAATAATCGATTAATTCAGCGTACTAATCGGTCACTCGAACCGACAACCGACCTCGAGTTTTCGAAAATAACATTTTTCCCTACCACTTGACCGATCGAGATTTAAAAAATCTAAACGACGCGAACAAAATTACCGAGAATGAGGTTAAACACTTCGGAAAATTCGTGATAGATATGGGGACAGATCCATGCCCTTGAAGTACAAAGACATCCCTGCAAATCGACACGCAAAGAAAACAGTAAAAAAAATCGAGAGTGGGGGCTTTTTGTAGTCCAGATGTAAATTTCTTTTTTTTTTACATACATGGACGTCCCACCGGATTTTATATTCGTGTGTATGCTCAAAAATATTATTTACTTCGAAAACATTTCAATTACGAAATTTCGTCATCATAATTTCGTTCAGCTTGATCAATTCATCGATACGAAAGCAAACGATCGATTCGATACGATAGAATTCTCATGAATCATGTTTACCTGGCGCGATTCTCACAACACAAAAAGAAAAAAAAACGAATTACACACTCGGAATGTACGAGAACGGATTTTGTAAATGAATATTTCTCGCTTCTTGATACAATAACAAACCCAAACAAACTGAACGGATTTTGACGAGTTTCCGAACCCGTGTAACACGGGGATTGGTTTTGACGAACTTTGGAATACATGCAAAAAATCCCGAGCCCCTCAAATTCACGAGCAATATTTTATCCGCCAATTTTCAAGGTTGAATGTCGAAAAAATCTAATTAAAAACTCGTTACGATTCGAAAATGATTAATAAACAGCGTATTATGGGCAATAATTGATATGAAAAAAACGGGATTCGGTGATGAGGGATCTGGCCGTCAGGTGGCCTCAGTAATCAGACCGGTTGAAAATTGGACCGATAAAACCACTGAACTCAAGAACTCAAGATACAACTGGAACGCTTACTGCCGTGGTGGGGAGGGAGCCGAGAGAGAGCGCTCCGGCAGGTCGTCCCGTCTCTCTCGCACCGCGTACAGTCAGACAAAAATATTAATCCGGCTGAACTGCGTGTAATAAGGTCAAAAGCTTTCTTAGCCAACTGTACAAAGAAGGACAGAAGGACCTGCCGGAGCTATCTCTGTCGGCTCGCAAAATCGCTACCCCCACCACGGCACAGTGAGCGTTCCAGTTGTATCTTGAGTTCAGTGGATAAAACTATGGTCAGTTAAAGCCGAGAATCCCGCGTGATAACATCAGCCGCCGCGCGAAAACTCTGTTGAACATATATATTAATAAATAAATCTCCCCTTGAACTTCGTTCGATTGTATCGAAAATAAAAATGTCTTATAAATTGCAACAATTTTAAGACGCGTCTTCGCGATATTGATTACCGCGCACGGCACAAATAAAATACATACTCATCGCGATGTACATACCGCATGTCTATCTTAACGTATTTTTCCATAGTTTTACGTGATTTTCGTATTTTCCAATCAAAATATATCCGCGTCCAAAAGCAACTTATGCTTATTGTTTTAAACAAAACCCACTGTAAATAAAAAGGTGGAAAAAATGTATTAGCTTATTTATTCGTTTTTGTCTTAATAGAATTTCTACGAATAAAATTTTCGTGTTATATATTCAATCGTCTTCTCGAACTTGTTACACCGATAATATATATATATACACATATACTATTATCATTGTACATAAATTATCTAAATACTTGAAATTCTATAGAAACCTGTAAATAAACATATTAACGTTCGTTAACCTTCGTGTCGCACACAAGTGTAAAGTGTAAAAATCGAAAAAAAGCTTAGGATCATAATAAATAAAAATAAAAATCACACGGCGTTCTTCATATCGTGTAACAAAAGAACGCGTGAAATTTCAATATGTTTTTCGTGTGTGTAACTGTCGGTCTCGTATTTTTGGCCTCCAAATACCGCAACAATGTCCTTAATAGCGTCAAAACTTTTTGCAATAATATTACAAATAATAAAAGCTGTAAATCTTCAAACCCTAACGAGAATAACAACCTATTTCCATTCGACAAAGTCATTCTGGCTGATTCGCCAGAAAAATGTGATTACGCTGTTCAACGTATTCGCTGGTAATAATTCCTTCATTATTACTTCTTCACAAATGATGTTGTCATTGAGCCGCGAGTATCGGCGATGAAAAAAAAAATGAAAACAAAGTACTCGACGGCTTCTAAAGTTATACTCGTGGCGAGGACACATTTGCTTTATTTTTCTTCCCCTCAACATTCATTTATTTCTCTCAAACGTTCATTTCATCGTAAATACCAATCGAAATATATACGACGAAAATTTCAATTCCTCTCGATATTACGTTCAATGAGCCATGAAACTTTTTTCTTTCCTTCTCGCAGCAACAATTTTTATACTCAATTATTTTAATTTTAATTATTAATCCTCAGAGCTCTGCTTGAAATTGAAATTGTTAATTAACATCTTTGCCATAAGCTCAAACATTTAACCCCTATTTTTGTTGATACAACTCGTAGAGATTTGCATCGTAATCAAACAGCCCTTTTTTATTTGATTTAGTGACTTGTCGAGTGGTGTATTAGGACTTGACTGTGAATGGGTTAACGAAGGGCCCATTTCCCTCTTGCAGCTTGCAACTTTCAACGGCGTTTGTGCCCTTTTTCGTCTTGGACAAATCGGATATGTTCCGGCCAAATTAAAGGTTTGAAAATGCCAAAAAAAAAGAGTAAAGACACGAGAATTTGAAAATCCCATTCATCTCAGAATAATTATCCAATTACCCAATTTTTTTTTCTTTTAGCCATTTTTTTCGTATCTTTTTTTGTTTAGGAATTATTGGCCAATAAATGTATATTAAAAGTTGGTGTAGCACCGTTCGAAGACGGTCGAAAACTGACCAACGACTACGGTTGTCGTGTCTTCGGTACAATGGATTTACGAACATTGGCTCAACGTCTCGGTGTACCGAGTCGAAAAAGCTTGGCTGCTCTTGCTCTTGAGTACCTTAACGTTGAAATGGATAAAATCATCGAAGTTAGATGCAGCAATTGGAACGCTGAAATTCTAACGGAACAACAGACTGCTTATGCGGCGTATGACGCTATTGCGTCAGTCCTTATTTATCACAAGGTAAAATGGACTTTCCTCTAAAATTGGAAAAGCAACGGACGTAGATGGACAATGTTTACGGCAAAAATGGAAAATTGCTTTTTATATTACTTTTTTTTTTCCATAAAATTTGCTAATAAAAATGTATTATTTTGTTTATTGCACAGATTCAGGAGAGAGCCAAGCAACAACGTTCGCTTTGGGAGAATTTTATAATATATGTAAAAAGTGTATGGAAGGGAAAGAAAGTAAGTGGGCGATTGCACGTAGTGCCAGAAGAAATCATCGATACAAGGTGCGCGGTTTGGACAAATTTTACACAAATTTTCAACCACTGGACACAAATGTGTCCTTTGAGTGCATACTGCGTCGTTTTGACCCCAACAATTTTCTGTTACCGATTGTTTGGCATTGAATCGCAGCGAATTTTTTGGCATTTAATTTTCGTTTTCGTCAAAAAATAAAATTAGAGTCATGAAATATGGATTATTTACTACGAAAAACGTCCGTAAAAAAAAAAACAAAAAATGTTTATTTACCGGAATAAAACGGTTTGAAAAACGCCTTGGGTCAGATTGACCCAACATGCACTCGAAGGGTTAATTTCTATTCTCAACAAAAAATATGATGAAAATTCACTTTTAATGTGATCGAGATTAAAGACATGCCTTAATTTTGATTTGTCCGGACGAAATATTTTTTTCACGTTGTCAGACTCTTAATCAATTTTTGTATTATTAATTTTCGTAGGTTCAGGGCTCCGTCAGAGAAACCGGAGATAAACAATAAAAAGTCTTATCAAGTAGTACAAAAAAATAACGACTGCACTGCAGTCCGTAAACATAATTCAGCAATGAGAAAAGAGCCGCTTTATCACAATTGTTATTTAGAGGCGCCGGACGGTGAAACATTGTGCACTTGCGATCGTAAGAAAGCCGAGTGGTATGTCAGCAAAAACCTCGGTGTCGTTGTCGGCGAACAACCGTTAACCGTAAGACTGAATTTCGAACCGTCCGGCCGTGCGTTCGGCCAGGTCGGCGAGTATTACACGCAGGTCAAAGTCAACCAATGCGTCGTTTGTGGCTCGATGGAAAATTTTATTAAAAAGAATGTCGTGCCAAGAGAATATAGAAAATATTTTCCACGTAAGTTTGTCTCGTTTCTGGTAAAGAAAAATAAAAAATATCAATGTCATCGAATTTCGTTGGGAAATTGGCCAAAAATATTGTTTGCGTTTTCTCAAATGCATTTTAATCTTTCCAGTTGTAATGAAGGCTCATCAGTCGCACGACGTGTTGTTACTTTGTCCAAGTTGTCACGAGGTCAGTAATCGTCAGGATCTCGAGCTAAGGAGGAAATTAGCTGAAATGTGCGAAGCACCTCTTACAAGAACAACCGCACAGAATCAAGAGAGAACGAAGGAGCGTTCTGTCGATATGAGTACGTTATCACAGTCCCAAGACCCAAGGGAATGGAGAAATTTCTTATCAGTCGTCAAAGCACTGCGGGGTGCACCCGCCATGATTCCTCCTCGAAGACGAAAACAACTTGAAGCCAATATTTTAAAATTTACGGGACAGTCTGAAATGAAACCAGAGTTGCCCGATATTCTTTACGAAAAATTCAAAAATCAACCTCGCGTCGTTGCCTCTGCGTCTCCTTTGCAAACGAGATGCCAATCGCACGGCGTTAAAGTACGTTCAAATATTCTCACCACTTGATATTCTAGCCGACCTCATTTTTTAACCCTTCGAGTGCATACTGGGTCGTTTTGACCCCAACAATTTTCTGTCACTGATTCTTTGGCATTTGATTTTCTTTTTCGTCAAAACATCATTTCAGGTCCACAAAATATGGATAATTTAGTACAAAAAACGTCTCTACAAAAATAAAATGCAAATTCACCGGAACACAACGATTTAAAAAATGCCTCGGGTCAGATTGACCCAAGATGCACTCGAAGTGTTAATTTCTATTCCCAACAAAAAATATAATAAAAATTCACTTTTAATGCGATCGAGATTAAAGATTTAGCTAAATTTTGATTTCTCCGTTCAAGTTTAATGCAAACTTGCATTTCATTCACGAAATATTGTACGTGGCTTGTTTTTTCCAGGTTGTTCGTTACTTTGAGCAACAAGAAGGCGGTCTTGTGATGCTCGAGAAAATGTGGCGGGAGCACTTCCTCGAAACAATGAAACCACGTTATCTGCCGAATCTATGGTCAGTTTCTCACAATCAAGAAAGACTGGTAATTCGACAGACTCAAAAGAGGATCGAGCCACAAGACGCCAAACTCGCTGGGTTAACGGAGTAAAGGGGATTAAATAAAGGAATCAAAAACATGAAAGAAATATAAAAGAATTAACGCGACCAATTCCCATATGGAGACTCGTCAATGAGCGAGTACTTCGTATGTTAAAAAAGACTGTGACTTTTCTGTACCTACACTGCTCAATTATATTTACCATTTTGACTAAATCATCAACTTGCTCTTCACTTTTTCCCCTGAATCATCAACCAATAGCGATCGATGAGGCTCAATCTTTTCACAGTGACCAGGTCTTGCTACATATTTTATTTTACAATTTTTATGTTTTCTCGTACATTCTTCAAAGTTTCTTCCACAATTTCTTGCCAATTTTTTTTACAAATACGAAAATAATATTTCTAGAAACAAAAACCCTAGAAATTGGTAGTGATGTAATCCAAAAAATACATTCCTGGATCAACATTAAAGTTCTGTAAAAAAAATATGTACAAAACTAAGTTTTTCCATTGTTCTGCTTCCGTAAAATGGAACCAAAGTTCTAAGTACGTTTTCTTCATCTTTCAAACAAGAATTACAACCCAATATTTCGAAAAGATTCAAATTTGATTTAAAAAAAACAAAAAACAATTATCAGAGCCAAGGACTCTGCGGGCATCAAAAAATTGCAGCGCTCTACAGGCTCTCGAAGGTCATGGATCAGTCGCCTTGGATCTCATTGCGAGCAGATGCGGTAATTGCAGAAAGTGAAACTTTTTGTTATTTTTGAGTTCAAGAAAAATTGTATTTCCCAAAATTGCGGCCATTGCTGTCGCAGCGACAAGCGGCTTGCGCCGACCGATCCGTGGCCTTAAGGACTCGAGAGAAATTGATTATAGAACGTTTAATATTTTCTCAGTAACTTAAACTACGGAGGACATTGTACATCGGCATCTATGAGACATTTAAATATGTATATGTATATTTTCATATTTATTTACAGAAGTTTAGTCAGTGTTATTGAGGACTAGAAACAAAGAGATAAAATGGTACTACGTTGTTTGTTCGGGTTGTTGAGATTTTTTGGGAGGCGCACTGGTTTGCTCGTGTTGAATTTCTTGATCGATACGTTCCTTCGCCCTGACGACTTTGGATTGCAAATAGAAAGAGCCGCCCTTGCTCCTGTCGTTGGCTTCCATGAGAAACTTGTAATTTTTTTCGATGATATCTTTTTGATCGGGTTTTTCGACGTTCAGAATTCGCAGTGCTTCGTCCAAGGTTAAACCTGTTTTGGCGTTCGCTGCAGCCCGCTGAGCACCCTTGGCACCGCCACCGGCTCGTCGAGCCGCTTCCTGGCTCGCAGCAATCTCTTGACGCAAGGCACGAGCAAAAGCTCGACCAATAACTTGCGTACCGAGCACAATTATCTGCGCCAAATATTTGGCCATAACCTCCTTCCTTACGCACTTTGTTGCTCTAGCTTTCACGTAACCCAAACTTGACGACAGTCCTTTAACAGAAATTGACAATTTTTTTAATTTCCTCTTAATTTTTCTCGGTTAAATCCCCACGACGTTAAATCGTAGGGAAACGATTTTTTCGAGGAAATCATTACGTTTTTTTATTCACGATTTTCTCACGGAGTTACGATACGAAAAAGTATCACATGCAACGAGTAGTCATTCTTACCGCCGATTTATCGAATGACCTGAAGTTTGCTCATTGAGATTTATATAATTTATTGGAAAATTATTTCTGGGATGAATTTCGGAGCATGTAATTATATTTATTAACTTTCACGACGCATTTGTGAGATTTTTAGGTTCATCTTTCGAAATTACAAAGAGAATGTCCTACGGACACGTGTGAAACTTTTGGTTGGAGCGTACTTCACGCGCGAGGGCTAAATTTTATTTCCCGCCTTCCCGCGTGGCAGTCGGCACGTGCGGTAACGACAGTGAGCGATAACGATCCAAGAGCGCGCACTTGCTGGCACTTGCATCGTTCGGTGGCGCCGTTTGACGCAGTGGTCAAAAACAAAAGCTGCAGATGCAAACCGTGCAAAGAGCCGAGATCAGGTCCGTGATCAGGTCACACAGGTGCATCGACGCGCGATATTCGAGCGTGTCGCTCGTACAGTAATCGAAGCACGCAACATTCCGCGATTCACCTATCGTTGCGAATGCCAGAGCTTATACTTAATCCGTACAGCGTCTGCGTAAACGATTTACCGGACGCAACTGGACTCGCATATCCGAGTGTATAACATTCTGGCGTTGCGCCAAATATAGAGAAACCCCTCGATCCCCATATTTGGAATATGAAATAATTTGCGGTCGAGAAACTCCACTGAAAAAAAAACTTGAAGAAACTCCGACGACGAGAAATCTTTTTGCTTCCGTTTCGAATATTTACTCTGGTCCATAATCCTAAAAATGCGTCGTTTCTCATTTATCCCGCCGTCGAAAACACACTGAAATTGTTATTATTATCATCATCATAGAGATTGACTGAATTGCGATTAAATCAGACTAAAAGCGCCGCGCCCAAGGCTATAATCGGAATCTTGGCCTTTAACGCTTCAATGCAGCCATGTTTTGCTTCAAGAATTAGGCGTTGGTCACGTAGACCAACTATGTCTTTACGAGGCGATCAATTGTCACTGTAATATTATCTATGTATGGATATCCGCTCGGAAGATAGTAGCCGAATCGTAAAAATGTACATTATTGACAAAGACCATCAGCCAATCGCCGTTTTTCATAAGTATATATAGATGTCTCTGACGTTGACACACGAAAAAAGGCAAATTCGTTATCAAAATGATGATTTGGTCGAAATTCCCGATATACATTCGTCTATCATAATTTTACATCTTCATATGACTCATGCGACACATCGAGCAGAAAAAATAGATGTATAGGTGAGGTTCGTGCGGAGAAATAATAATGAAAAACGATAGGAGGGAGGCAAGGTGATGTGCACACGCGGTCAGCTTCAACGGAGAATTTTAGGAGTGGGGAAAGTCGAAAAGAACAGCGGGAAGGAGTGTCGCGCGCTCTGCAACGCGAGCTTATATCTCCGAAGTATGGACTACGCTATATGTACGAAAGCGAGTGCTGATCGGGCAGTAAACAATCGGCAACTGTCGGCGAGATCGGGCGCGCGAGAGCCAGAGGCTCTGAGTGTACTATTTAGCTATTGAATTCTTGTACGCGACAAGTGTTGCGAGTATATAAAAAACACACGAAAACAAGAGTATGACAGACGTTTACGCGCGACTGTGCGTTAATATGGATGTACGTAGGTCATTCGTTGGATGTACCGCGACTGTTTTTTCGTAACGTGACTCAAGCGTAACGAGTTACTAATTTATGCGAAAGAAGTCTTCTGCGATCTCAAACTACGAGATCGTTATTTATTTTTCTCTCGAATGCAATTTCGCGCAGTTCATACAAACACACAATTCATTCGTGGAAGTAACGCGCACGGAAGTAACTGATTTGCCTCTCAAGTGCGAATGAGATAAACAAAAGGCATAAAAAAATAATTTGACATTGTTTAATTGCTTGTGGTTGCGGAAAAATCCGCCCGATATCGTGTGCTGCTTTGCCTACTGTATCCGCACCTATCTGTGTGAGTGTGTACACGCACACCAGTGTTATTTACTCGCTGAAAAAATGGTGTAGAGGTGCGAAGGTCAAACGGATATGAAGATATAATACAGAGGAAGCAAAAAGTAAATAACGCCCAGTTAGATCGTGTGCGATACGGAGTTCTCGATCTGCTTATTCTTTCTAATACTGCTCTTCAGAATATTAGTCCACCCGAGTTCCTATCGCGCGTTCAGCACTGTTTCCTCACCTTGGGGCATGAGAAATTTGTATGATTTGTTTGTTTACCGTGCACGCAGGACACGGCGCGAGTGTATACATAGTTTTGGATGACACTAAAATATGAGGAGATAAGCTATAGACTCTGCAACGTCGTATATTATGTTCGCGAACCAGGTAGGTTTCTTCGGAATTATGAAAAATATGTACGCACTGTCACATCTTTGAGGAACAATATTGTTCCAGTTGGCGCGTCATGCACGCACATCGTGGCATCCTCGCTGTGCGATATTTTGTTAACGATAAATCTTTTGTTTACGAGATTTCGCGGTGTGTACATCGAACCACGACCTATTCTCAAAAATATGCAATTTAACGTCTCGAACAAAGGATTTATTTTTGTTTGCTGATTCTCTTTTTTATAAACTGTTGGTGCAGATTATTTCGTGGTTATTTTATTAATCCTAACGAACGTTTTTATAAGTGATAGTGAACGCGTTTTTTTTTTCTCGGCAAATAAGTCATGTTTGTTTTTACTTCGCGTTCGACGGAATTATTATTATTTTTTTTTATCGTTTTCTGTCGCATTCGATTTGGCGGTATTTTTTGTTGTTTCGAGGTTCATGTTTTCTAAAGCAGCATGCATGTCAGAAAAACATTAAGTTTCAAACATTATCGAGGTTTTAATGACTGTAAAGTAGGATCCAAGGCGCGTTATTTTTGTTCCGAACAACTTATAACTAATGGCGAGAATTTCTTATCTGAATCCATATTCCACGCGATAGACGCGATATACACCGCGAGCCTCTGTGAATATTCATCTGGATATCGTTGTCATATATCGTAATCTCTCTATTGACTGAGCTCAATTAACTAGACAACCAAACCTGCCGTAAATCTTTGGACCCAATTCTTTTATTTATTTTTTGCGATTCGTGCTTTTTCGCTATTGTAATTTACTCGCCCGCGCATATGAAACGCGGCACCTTTGTTTGCAGCGACGCGGTCCGTGCGACACCGGGCAATAACGTTCAACGTAAATATCTCGAAACAATGGCAGAATTTTTTCGCCAATTTCTCGGTAAAATTGATTCGGATATAATCATCTATTGATTCACATGCCGGATTACGCCTTCTCGGGTCTTGATTTCGTTGTAACGCGATACACATATAAATGAGTCAAAAAACTTAACAGGTTAGGAGCTTCTGCCGCGTCTCCATAGACATTTCGATGCGAATGTAAACACATCGTTGGGTACACGTCAATATCACTGCGACATCGACGTTGGGGAAATAAAAATAAGCCGAGCCACAGTGAACATTTCCAATGCGATGGAGCGGAAACGCAGGCAAAAGTGGCGCGCGGGGAGGGGCGGGGGAGGCCGGAAGTCGAGTTGCGAAATATTATATTCTTTTTTTATTTATATATATATACATACGAAATATGCAATGCACCGGACATAATAGGCCAACGCTAATTCCTTGCTCGTAGCATTGTCATGTACGTAAAATACGCGTTAAGACACGCGATGCAAACGCTTTTCTTATACAGATTGAGTTCCACTAAAAAATCTCGTCTCTTTTAACTCGGCTTTGTCACACAATATTCTCACGAGAAATTCGAGGCTCTTATCCTTTATTACTTCTCGGATGAATATGAAATTCATGATTGCGGGAGAGGAGGCTTTGAGTCATACATTTGTCCTTAACATCCGATCGACTTGGAATTGCATTCTCGAAGATTTCCGATTTTGATATAACCACGAATCTGAACTCGTTAGTCAATAAATTAAAAACTAATAATTTCTTCATTGTTTTTCCGAACAAAAAGTAAAATTTATTCGAGATTATTGAGTTTTTAGAGCAATTAACATTCTGGTGTTCATAGCAGTTTCGTGGAAAAATAATTTTTACAAAAAAATTCCAGAATTCTGGTATTTATTAATCGGTGGTATTTTTGCAATTTAAGAAAATAATATCGGTTTATTCTGTTCACACTTCCGAATGCCCCAAAAAACACGGAGACTCGGTGAAACAAAAAAAAACAGAATTTATTGTTAACCCTTCGAGTGCACAACTCCTATAAGTGCATATTGGGTCAATCTGACCCAAAGCGTTTTTCAAATCGTTGTATTCCGGTAAATATGCATTTTCTGTTTTTTTTTTTTGTAGAGACATTTTTTGTAGTAAATTATGCATATTTTATGGCCTTGAATTAATTTTTTGACGAAAACAAAAATTAAATGCCAAAACGTTTGTTGCCATTAAATGCTCAACAATCGGTGACAGAAAGTTGTTCGGGTCAAAATGACCCAGTGTGCACTCGAAGGGTTAAAATAGAAGTTGAATGACCAAAAACCATCAAAACAAAAAATGCTTAACGAAATTTATAACCCTGCACAGTTTCCAGCATTTGTCCTTAAATGGAGAAACTGTCCGATGTGTGCATCCACGCCAAGTGCGTAATTGCTATTACGCACTCGACACGAAAACGACTATAACAACGATGTGCCTACAGTATCGAATGTTCGATCAGCGAATCGCTGGTTTACTGACGATTTTCTCAGAGATTATTTTTTTAAAAATGACACTCCTGGGGGACGATATTGTTTTTTTTTTCTTTTCTATTCCGGTTCATAAAAATTATCAATTCATAATCCCACTGCAGGAAAAACCACATTTTTGAGATATTTTTGGTCAATTTTTTTAAATTCTCATCGCTTGAATCACGATTCACGAATTTTCATCTCACGAAAAAAATTTAATGGAAAAAACTGTAGAAAACCAACAGACTCGATTGCGAACGAAATTATTAAAAATACAAAACCTCACGACGGTGCCTATATAATGAACTCAGTGCATTAAGGCTATGGATCAGTCGCGGACTGAGACGGCCACGAGTGCGAGAGAGATGGCTGAAAATTTCGAAAATGAAAATTTTCCGTTTGTCCAATCGGGATGAAAAAGGTTCAGACTATTTTCTGTCACTTTTCCCCGTAGGCTAAAACTTTATCATCCCTATCGGACCAAAGGTTTCGAAAAAATTGACTTTCAAAATTTCAAGGTTCGGTCGACCGATCCATACCCTTAAGCGTATTCATTAATTATACACGTCATAGAGATGCTACTTCGAGAAAAGTATACGTTACACCTTGTTTTCCTTTTGCCGAACTAGAACGCGTGTAGCTTTTCTTCTTTTCGAAAAATGTTTCAATCATTTCCCTCGCACTCACGCAACACAATACACGCTCACAATAATGTGTGTATCTGTAATTTATTCAATTTTATCCAGACCCATAGCATTGTCATTTCTTTCCGTATTTTTTGTCCAGTGGTAAAATCATCGCAATCCGGAAGAGGATCAACGAAGATACACCGATTTCTTTAATATGCGAAGAATAATTATCCCAATACATCGATGTACCAATTCATGGTAACTACGACGAGAAGCGGTTCGAGCTTTGTCAATAGCGGAGCCGGGAACGCGACCCTGAGTGCCCCTACCAGTGGTCGAATATCGACGATGTCACTCACTTCCGGTACGAACAAATGGGCCTCCAGATTCGTCGTGGCTCTTCAACTTGCTGCTTGGAGTGCAGTTGGCATTGTTCTTCTGGAAAAAGGTATTGCCTCCTTGCAGAAACACAGTTCGGCCAGGCAAGCTTTACTGGAGAATAACGCATCACATCAGGTACAAACATTTTATATAAAAAAAAAAAAGATCCTTCTTGTTCGATTATTGTCTATCTACGATTTTACAATGTAATATTTTACCACGAGGAAAAAAAAACCATTTATTCAATCCTTCGAGTACATACTGGGTCGTTTTGACCCCCAACGATTTTCTGTCGCCGATTGTTTGGCAATTAATTTAGGGGGATAAAATATGGATTATTTACTAGAAAACAAAAAAATAACAAAAAATGCATATTTACCGGAACACAACGATTTGAAAAACGCCTTGGGGCAGATTGACCCAATATGCACTTTTAGGAGGCGTGCACTCGAAGGGTTAATTAATGTTCAAAAATTTCTTCAAAATATCCCAAGATACAAAAATTCAAAATTAAAAAACAGTTTCCTTGAAAACGCCGTCCTGCAGTTTCTCAATGTTGAGATTATTCGGAATAAAAAAAATGGTGTATATTTTATATAGCAACAAAAAAAAAGAAATTACTTTTTTTTCTGCCGGAAACTCGTCGACACGATTTTTCATAAACAGCCGGAAGATTAACCCTCGGTAGACACTCATGGGTCTGGGATGTCCTGCCCATTCAGCGAATGGCGTGAATTTCTCGTTTTTCCTATCGATTACCATTGAATAACAATAATAAAAAAAAAATTTATCCATCACCCAGTGCAGCCTCTCTTTCTATAGATCGAAAACTATTTTCCTGAATTTTTTCAGATTTTTTAACCGAGTCCAAGTACAGTAGGAAAAATGGTAGGACGCCCCAGACCCATGTGTGTCTAAGGAGGTGGGCTAATTGTAGTGTGTCCACGGAGGGTTAACAAGTGAATAGTTTTTTTTAATCACTGGAACCTTTCGAAAAAATGGCATTCTCAGGAAAAGGCATTTCAAGTTTGTTTTGACGTTTTGAAATGAAGAATTATTGGAAGTCCTTGCCAAAGACCGAGGAATAGTTAGTCCTCGAGCCCTAAACCATGTCGAGCGTACTGTACATGTATTAATAAATATAAAACGAACAGGTAACGTCAAAAAGCTCGGCAGACTTTCTCTCGGTGATACCTCTAGTGTCGATCGAGTCGCCGACATCAACAGCTGTGTTGAAGGATGCAGAGTCGTCGGATGTTTCGATGACTCGAAGAATCTCCGTATGGAGTGAAACTGCGAAAGTTCCAATGGGAACGAAAGGCATGAGGTCGGCTTACGACGAAAGTACGAGGACGCGGGTTGCATCAACAAACGAGCAAACGGCGACGGAGGACGTGAGAGGAGAGGGAACGCCAGCGAATGGTGGCGAAGAAATTAATTCAATAATTGAAAGTCGTAAAAACGAGCAACCGAGAATATTAAATGGACGAGGGGAGGGCGTTAACAATGATAATAAAAAACAAGTTCTGGAGGAAGTAGCCAACGAGAACGGAACGGAAGTGGAAAAAACATCCGTAAGTTCGGTTGAAGGTCTCGGGAACGATGAGCAGCCAAAGATCCCAGCGAGCCCGGCAACGGTGAAGGTGATATTGGCGAATTCGGATGAATCCAATGGATTGTCGCCTTCGCACCGGAAACGCTTCTTGCGACTCGGCCATGTCAACGGAGCCGGAGGTGGCGGCGCTGCTGCAGCTGTCGCGATGGTCGCTGTTGGTGCGGTCATGCTTGTTCTTGGCCCGGCGGTCATCGTACTTCGTGCTATTGATGAAAGACGTCAGGAGAGAAGATTTCTAAAACTCTCGGGCGAAGAGGATCTTCCCCCGAGTTACGAACAAGCCACCGGGAGTATCGAACAAGCTCCTACTTATTCGAGTCTCAATCTTGACACCATTTCTTGACCTCCACGATGAGGAATCCGTCGCCGAACAACGGACCCAGGCAGGACTACCAAATTGTCTTTCCATGTCTCCAAAAATCCGGGTATCCCTGAACCATTGAGATCGAAAATACAGTGACAACTGAGCGATACGATTTTTCATCATTAACAATCGCACGAAAATCTCGTATCGCAACATTTTCAAACAATTTTGTAAATAGTTGTTGCGCCTTCGACAATTGATGCCTAGACGACACAGGAGGCAATTCACTGTAACGTACGCGAAAGTATTACGAAACGTTGCAACGGCATATCGTTCTTGCGGAATTATGAGTATCGATGTTACAATGAATACTTCATTTTTTAATGGTACTATTTTCGTCGTTCGTTAGCGACGATTACAGTCAAGAATGCAAAGACTCAATGGCGATCAATTGATACTGAATCAATCGATCAGAAATTCTGCATTTTTATGTAAACCGACCAAGTAGCATTGGAATCGTTGAAATTAATCCTTCGAGTACACACTGGGTCATTTTGACCCCAACGATTTTCTGTAACTGATTGTTTGGCATTTAATTTTCGTTTTCGTCAAAAAATAAATTCAGAGCCACAAAATATGGATAATTTAATACAAAAAAGTTTCTACAGAAAAAAAAATTGAAAATGCATATTTACCGGAATTAGACGATGTGAAAAACGCCTTGGGTCAGATTGACCCAATATGCACTTATAGGGTGTGCACTCGAAGGGTTAAAAATGTTACCTCGCGCCCATAACTAGGATCGAGTACGTTCCTACTTACAGCCCCGCCAGAAAATGTTACTGGAAACTGATCCAGAACAAATTTCTGCAAACCGGTAACTGGCGGTGAATTTTGTAAGGGCAAGAATGAAACCTGCGTCACTTCTTTCTACACTAATTTTCGCCCTTCCGTCGAGATTGGAATATTTTTTTTTTTTTTCGTTTCTCCGTTGGAGCCTTGTGAGCCGAGTCGAGTATCAACTCCGTCCACCTTATTTAACGTATTTTTAACGAAATATTGATTGAAAGTAAAGAAAGAGGGGAAAGTGAGCGCCGCTATTTTTAGAAAGAATACTTTCTGTGCTTTTTCCAAAAAGTAAAATCGATGCGGACAATCATGAGGGAAATTGCACGATACACATGTACATATGAGTTTAACAAGTAACGCCGATTCCGAATGATTCATCATTGACACTTTGCTCTGTCTTTTTCCGCCTCATTCAGAGGCTGCTTGGTCATTTATTATTTGTCATAATTGACCCGACCCGATTAACCCCGATCGGCGCTTCCTTACAGCTTCTCATTTATTTATGAATGTATATGTATATACACATTTCTGCACATGTGATTCGTCACATATCATTTTTATAATAATTAAACTTGAAAAAAAGTCATGGGTATGAAAATTGTGTTTCTAAAACAAAAAAATCGCTGTATGACCAGCAGTATGGGGTTTGTTGAGACATTCCTAAAAATTCGAAGCGTTTTAGCTTTATCATTCTGTGTAAATAAGTCTCATACCTTTAAAAATGCCGACAAATAATTATTTGGTCTTAAATTCTCGCTTTGTTTACGTGGGAGTCGACGAAACGTCGAGAACAAATAAAAACGAGGTTTGCGACGAAAATAATTGATACAAATGGTATCAGGAAATATGGTGATTGTAAAAAATTTAATCGATTTTTTTGTCGCTGCAGCGACTTTACTAATATTTTATATTGTAAATGTTTAATCCTGTAAATTGGCTAAATAAAATAATAAACTCTGACATCGAAGCTTGGATGAACTCGTGGTCGTCATTCGAACATCGCGTTACTTTTTTTTCCTGATGGTTCTAGCCATTGAGAAGATTTACTGCTTACGTTGCGCACATGTGATTTTTTTGTTATTTATAGTTTAATTTACAAACGAATAGGAAAATATTGTAGGGTTTGATTTTTTAATAAAAGCGACGAATTTATCCAGTATCTGGAAAGTTTTGTGAAGAATTTCTTATTTTTCCCGCGACACTTGTCACACTCGAATCGAGTGAAAATTTCCACTGCAAGTTTTATTCTAATTATTGTAATTTCGACGGAGCAAACCTTGATCGGTATTTCCGACACTCTCTCGTTCAACATTAGTTCAAGAAGTCACCACAGGATCGCGTGGCACTTTGAGACTCATGGAGGTTGCCATGACAACGAACCAGCTGTGCGATGTAAGGAGTAAGGTAACGTGACAATCAAACGTCAGTCGAGAATTTCCGAAGCGATTCTTGTGTGATATTACCATTTCACAACGAAGCTCGGTTGTTAAGGACATCAAATCTGGTCATTTCACACCTTTTTCTTGTATGTTCCACTTTAGCTCATTATTTTCGAGGTCCATCGTTTTTCGAGCTTCCCAGGTACGTCGTTCGCTGTACGGTGTTAAGCACAACGCAAAACGGGGCATTTTTTACATACGTCTCGGAGGTGACGGTACATAGTTTTATTATTTATTGACGTTATCACGTTCATAATATTTATTGAATATGCGAAGTTACTCGTACTCTTCCGATATTTGGAAAATGTTTGAAAAAAGTCGCGACAAACATTAACCCTCCGAGTGCATCCTGGGCCATTTTGACCCTAACAATTTCCTTTCACCGATTGTTTGGTCCTTATGACAACGAATGCTTTGGCATTTAATTTTCGCTCCCATAAGAAATAAATTTGGGCCATGAAATATGGATAATTTACTACAAGAAACATCTTTACAAAAAAAAAAACAAAAATTGCATTTTTAACGTAATACAACAATTTGAAAAACGCCTTGGGTCAGATCGACCCAATATGCACTTTTAGGATCTGTGCACTTGAAGTGGTCAATCCGTTAAATTTGTTCCAATAACGTAGAGCTTTATTCCTGGGACGTTGTCTTTTCCTTAAAATAAAAATTGTTTGGAATCCTGCGTTCTTCATCATCGATATAAATATTTAATTGCATGCTTTTTTTTTTTTATTCACGATTCTGATCATAAATTGCAATCAAAATTTAATGTCCAATCGGCCTGAGTTAATTATTAAGAAGAAAAAATGAAATTTATCCTGGACAGATTTGGCCGTCCTTACTTACAAATCTGATGGCAAAATCTTGGACATGCAAGCGATTAACGTGCCGAGCCATCACCAAGGTCAGGGCTTTGCAAGATTACTAGCGGAGGTAGGTTGGTTACACACGTCAGTCGGTTCTCAAAAAGTATTTTATTCTCAACTTGCTTGTTTGAGTAAATTCTCATGAATTCGAGTTGAAAAAATATTTGCTGGAGATTAACTGTATCCCATAGTCAGCGCACCTTGAGCTTCGAGGTTGATGCTTCGGCTTTCCAACCGCCAGAGTGCTTTGGAACGGACGCTTGACAATTTGAGCCAAAGGATGAAAATTTCTTTGTCTCAGACGATTATCGACAATATTTGAAGATTTTCAAAACTTTTTTTCGTCCCCTTCAGCAAACGAGCTCGTTTAACTGCTCGCTTATCGATTCCAAATTTTTCTCAATTTTTTTTCATTCGCACGTCGTTGCAGTGACTCGAAGAATAGTCGAACGTTTTCTTTACTGACATTCTGCAGAACAAGAAGTTGTGGCAATGACTTAATTGAAATTATTTTCCTCAACAGGCTGCATTGACGTACGCGATCGTGAACGATTACTACATGTTGTTGAACTGCAAGTACATGCAAAAATTTTATTTGGCTACAAAGACTCCTGAGCTAGAGGAGCGAGTTCTGGGACCCAAGGACTTACTGGAGGCCGGAGAATCGAGTTCATTGAGAACGGAGACAGTTTACGAGTTGCCAGAACCCGAAGATTTCACAGTGCCTTTTGCAAAATAAGGAAGAAAATCGAAGAGCTTCAGGTTCAAGGTTCCAAGTGAAAATTCGTGGAGGAAAATGGAGAGAATACAACAGGAAGGTGCGTTGGATAGAGAGGCGGAAATAATGTGGTTGTGCAGGGAGAATTATTACAACGAAATGTGGAAACGAGCCAAGGAAGCTTGCAATGTTTACCCCACGAACGAAGTGTTGAAATTGTTGCTTGGAATTAGTCAAGCTCTGGTCGGAAGGATCGACGAATCTATGCAGCAAGTATCAGAATTTGTGGACGACACAAGTTCGTCAGAAGCGAGTTTATTGGCTGGGCTATTGGTCCAGAGTACAGCATTGCGAATGGGGGGAAATGCGGATCGGACGAGTCTGGCGCGAATAGACGCTCGTATCAGAGACGAGAGAAGGCGAGGATCGGCAATGGCTCTAGCGAGAGGTGCCACGGTCTTATTTTTGTTCAAAAAATTCGACAGAGCCCGAGAGTACGTGGAAAGAGCTTGTAAGCTCGAACCGGGAGATGAAAATATTTTGGTGATCGGAGCCTGGGTTCATTTGTACGAGGCATCGGAAAAATCAGCGAAGAACGACAACAAATCTTCGCTCGATCGAGCTCGCGAATTGTTGAGATCGGCTGGCGACGCTTCCGGAGATTTGAACACTACCCTGGCGTCTGCGAAACTGGAAGAACTTAGCGGGCGTCACAACGAAGCGATTGTTCTGTTGAGCGGCCTCGTCGTACGACACCCCAAATTGGCTCTTCCTCTCGTCGAGAAAATGCACAATCAATTAGCCAGCAAGGATTGGGACGAGGCAATGAACACTGCTGAACGTATAATTTCGATCGAGCCGAATTCTGTCGACGCGTTAAAAGCTCGAGCAGTCGTGACGATCTGCAGAGTCGGCGATCTCGCCTCCGGCCTCAAAAACGTTCAAACTTTTTTCCGCAATTTGATCATCGCTGAGCCCAATAATTTCGATCTCATACTCGACTGTGTGCAGTTTTTTTCTCGTATATCAAATCGGGATTTCGGCATACTGTCGGAATTGTTAAGAATCACGGAAAAATTGGTTAATCAGAACGAGAAAAAATTGCCACGGATGATGGTCGAGCTTGGGAATCTGTACGTTCTCGCTGGGAGGATTTCGGAAGCCGAACGTTCTTACAGGGACGCGGTCCGCTTGGACGAATCCTCGTTCACTGCTCTGACGGGCTTGGCCAATTGCCAGGTAATCGAGATTCCGGCAAATCCAGCATCGATTAATTTGGCGAGACAACAAATTGATTTCCTCAAAGAATTAACCAACGAGGCGAACGTCATTGACAACGCAATGGTTAATTTTATGTCGACGAAACTTTACGCCTCCGAGCCGAACAAAGCGTTGGATTATTTGGCTCGTACAGTTGCCGGGATCCTCGAAAATCTTCCAGCTTCAAATGCAAACGCAGACAACGCAGGTTCTCTCCATCGCGGCTACTATCGATACCTCAACGACTTAAATCCTGTTTTTTGTCTCGACATCGTCGACGAATATCTCGTTCATTGTCCCTGTCGATTTATCGTCGACGCCGAAAAAGATTTGGACGGAATGGAGGACAGCAACGAGAACAAGAGAGACTTGGTTTGCACGTTGCTCGAAAGAGTCGTCGAAGCTTGTCCCGGCATGGGAATCGCTCTCCTCATGCTCGCCAAAGTTAGAATTCAAACTGGATTCTTCGAGGAGGCTCTCGTCGCGCTGAGGGAGCTTTTGGACAACGTCGACCCCGCCAATTCAGCGGGACATTTGTTAACAGCCCAAATTTATGCTCACCAGGCTCAATACGATCTCGCTGAACAGAGTCTCGAGCTTGGACTCAGTTTTAATTTTCGCGTTCGCGATGATCCCATGTACCATCTCATATCGTCGATTATTGATCGCGAGAAAAATCGAACCGAGTCTCGCATAACGAGCCTTCGACAAGCGATTAAAATGATTGACGATCGTGTCTCCTCGTCCTTCACCGCACCGATCTCCACCTCCGACAAAGCCACTCTGTACATCGAACTCGTCGATGCTTGCGTCAGTCTTGGACAATACGACGAAGCGATTTCCATCATGGAACAAGCCAGAGATCTCTTTGGCCGGAGCCTCGAAGAATCACGACTCGTTATCGCCAACGCTGAAATTTACCTCCAACTGGGCGACATCGACGAGTCTGTTAAATGTCTTCAGGAAATTCAACCTGGAAAACCTTATTATCTCGAGGCTCACACCAAATTGGCCAACATTCATTTGGAGCGACGAAAAGATCGGCAGGCCTTTGCCAAATGTTTCAGGTTCTATTTTTTTCACATTATTTTTTCTTTTTCGAAAATCAACCTTTAGAAGAAAAAAAAGAAAAATTCATTGACCTCGAACGTGGACACTTAACCCTCCGTAGACACACATGGCTCTGGGGTGTCCAGCCCATTTAGCGAACGGCGTGAATTTCTCATTTTTCGTATCGATTACCATTAAATAAACTACTTTCCTGAATTTTTTCAGATTTTTTTTAACGAGTCCATGCACGGTAAAAAAAAATGTAGGACACCCCAGACCCATGTGTGTCTAGGGAGGTGCGCTAATTGTGGTGTGTGTACGGAGGGTTGAAAAAAACGGGAAAATGATAACGCTGAATTGTCCAACTGTGCCAAATACATAATTGTTTGATCATATGCATTGAAAATTAACAGGGAGCTGGTGGAACACTGTCCAGGTCCGCGAACGTACAGCATGCTAGGAGACGCGTATATGGCGATACAAGAGCCGGACAGGGCGATCGAGGCGTACGAAAAATCGTTGGTGAAAAATCCGTTGGACAGAAAATTAGCCGAGAAAATGGGCAAAGCTTTGGTCAAGACCCATCAGTACGGAAAAGCTATTGGATATTACCGAGAAATAGTGAAAAACAAAGCTTGCTCGGATCTCAAGCTCGATTTGGCTGAACTTTACATGAGGGTCAAGCAGTTTGATAAAGCAGATAATGTTCTTGTCCAGGAGCTTCAAGGTCAGTCTTCAATGTCATTCATATCTTGATGTTTTTCTTGTTACACTATTAACTTTTTCTTACTTCGGCATCTCTCGTTTTTGAGTTTCAATTTCGTTTTTTTATTCCGATGTTCTCGAGTATTAATTCGTGCGATACTCAACAGGTTTTTATTTTTTATTTCACGATACGAGACTTGTGCGCCTGTTTTTTCGGAAGTTATGTGACATTCGATTTTTTATTCGCAATTAAAAAGATTCAATTTTCTTTCTTCAATGCTCGGTTGATAATGATTCAACAGATAGTAGAGGAGCGAGCGATTTACCGTGCCTTGAGAGACGAGGGCGGCACTTGATGTTACTGGCTAAAATCCGCGAAAGAGCAGGAAACTTGCAATCGGCTCTAGCGACATTGAAAGAGGCCAAGGATAATCAAATAAGATGTCTTCAAAGAGCTCCTGTGGGGGGAACCTCCATCGCATCACAAAAACAAATATTAGCCATTATTTGTCTCGATATGGCTGAACACGCTTCCGCTCTCAGAGATTACGATCAAGCTATAGAACGCTACAAGGAAGCTTTGAGTTATAAACCGGCTGATATCAGAGCCTTATTATCTCTCGCCAAACTTTATATGCAGGTAAATGAGACTGAAGCATTTGTGGACTTTTCGTACCAGAATTTTTTTTTTTTTTTTCAAGATACACTTCATTTATTACTGGATTCTCACACATTCTATTTATACAAAAGTATAAATATATCTACAAGCACATGCTCACGGTTTCAGCTATAAATTTAACCCTTCGGTGCACACTGGGTCTTTTTGACCCCAACAATTTTCTGTCATCGATTCTTTGGCATTTAATGTCCACGAATAATTTGGCATTTGATTTTCGATTACGTCGAAAAATAAATTCAGGGCCAAAAAATATGGATAATTTACTGCAAAAAACGTTTCTACGATAAAAAAATGAAAACAAGAAATGCATATTTACCGGAATACAACGATTTGAAAAACGCCTTGGGTCAGATTGACCCAACATGCACAAGTTCGGGACAAAGTTGGGAGTAAAAAATGCTTATCCTGTTTCTTTTTTTTTTTTTTAAATTCATATTATTGCCCACTAAGTGGGATTGTTTGTGAAATAAAAAAAAAACGATATTTGTAAAATATTCATGAATAATGAAGTCGCGTATTTCGATCTGGTCTGTAGGTCAACGATCTAGATCGCTGTGGACAAAGTTGTATGGCACTATTGAATGCCGACCCAGAGAACGAAGCAGCATCGGTTATGATGGCTGATCTTGCATTCAGGAAAGTCGATTTTGAGACGGCTGCGTTTCATTTCCGTCAGTTGTTGCTGCGACGACCGACTTATTGGACGGCTCTGGCACGGTTGATCGAAGTTTCTCGTCGGACTGGTAAATTTTTGTTCTTCGTAAATAGGGACTCGCGCTTCAGTTTCGTTCGAGTGATTTATTTTCTGTAAATTTCGATGGCACTTTTTTGTTCAGGTAACACGAGCGACCTTCATGAATGGTTGAAGCGAGCAGCTGCCGCCAGCGATAGTTCGAATCACGAGGCTGGTTATTATTATTGCTCAGGCCTGTTGGACTGGCGAGCTGGAAAACTGAATTCAGCTCTTCGAAACTTCAATTGCGCTCGTCGTGATCCCGAATGGGGCCAACAAGCGATTTACAATATGATAGAGATCTGCCTCGACCCGGACGACGACTCCGCCTTGTCCAGCGAGGCCTTCAACGATGACGACGACGCCGAATATCACGATTCCCGAACGATGGCACTTAAAACTGCTCAGAGATTGCTTCTGGTATTTTATTTTTCATCAAATATCATAATTTTTTTTTTATTTTCATTCTTTGCTCAGTATCACTACGAATACTTCTAAATAATGAAAACTGCGTAAGCGGATTTTCACGAACTACAGCCGATGAAGTAAACCCTCCGTAGACACATTACAACTAACGCACCTCCCTAGACACACATGGGTCTGGGGTGTCCTACCGTTTTTTACTGTTCTTGGACTCGTTTGAAAAATCTGAAAAAAATCAGGAAAGTAATTTTGGATTTATAGAAAGAGAGCCTTCACTGAGTGATGGGAAAAATCCTTTTTTATTATTGTTATTCAATGGTAATCGATATGAAAAACGAGAAATTCACACCATTCGCTGAAGGTCTGGACACCCCAGGCCCATGTGTGTCTACGGAGGGTTAAATTCGAAAAAATTGAATCGTTAGATGAAAAAAAAAAACGATTTTCTAATGCCATTTTTTACTATTTCATTCCTGATTCCATCGGGAGAAGAAAAATACTCGTAGGTTGAATGAACGTTTGTAAGGAGTGTCTGGTCGTTGCAGGAATTGAGTCCAAAGGGAAATGCTCACGAGATGTTGACGCATCGATTGCTGGGTGATTTTTTTCTGCTGGCTACGAAGCAAAAGAGTAACATCGAAAGGGCATTGCAGGATTGCACAAATCTGGCCAGCCAGGAGAGTCTCCGGGACCACGTTGGTCCAGCCCTTGGACTGGCGATGGCTCATATTTTAATGAAGCAAACGCCAAGAGCCAGGAATCATTTGAAACGGGTTTCAAAAAACGTCTGGACCTTCGAGGATGCCGAGTATCTCGAACGCTGTTGGTTGCTTCTGGCCGACATTTACGTTCAATCGAGCAAATACGAGCTGGCTAATGAACTGCTGAAACGCGTTTTGCAGCACAACGCAACTTGCGTCAGAGCTCACGAGCTCTCGGGCCACATTTCTGAACGAGAACAAAATTATCGCGAAGCCTCGATACGATATGCCCAAGCCTGGAAATACGGCGGTAAAACGAAACTTTCTATTGGTTACAAACTCGCTTATTGTTATTCCAAGTGCAAAGCGTACGCTGACGCGATTAAAGTTTGCCATGAAGTCTTACGTCAAAATCCCGATTTTCCGCGCATTAAAAAAGACATCCTCGAAAAATCGATTAACAATATTCGCTCATAAATTTTTATTATCGTATTATTCTCCACGTCTGACGCGGATATTCGGTACATTCCGAACCACTCGTTTTCGACATCGAAATAAAACATTTTCGATCCTCCTGAGACAATTGATACGAGGCAAGTTGCCACAAGTGAAAAAAGGGTGATCAAACTAAACGTTTTTAGACCATGATAATATGTATACAAATTTGTGTACACAATTCCGTCCATAATTATAAATCGAACACGTACCGTGTATGTATAGTTTTACCAGTAAAAATAAACGTGTCGTATGAATTGAGGATCAAAATTTCTAAAATTTGGGCCTTTTCAAATTTGATACAACCAACAATTTAACCAACAATTGCTCCCTTCGAGTGTATTACTGGGTCCTTTTGACCCCAACCATTTTGTCTCACCGATTGTTTGGCATTATTTAATGGCAACGAATCTTTTGGCATGCAATTCTCGTTTGTTTCAAAAAATCAATTTAGGGCCATAAAATATGGATAATGTACTGCAAAGAACGTTTTTACGAAAAAAAAAAAAAAAAAAATCACATTTAACGGAATACGACGATTCGAAAAACGACTTGGGTCTGATTGACCCAAGATGCACTTATAGGGCATGTGCACTCGAAGGGTTTAAAAACTCCGATAAAATCTATTCGATTTTTTTAATTTTTGCATCCGCGCCTTCGGGCGTAGTTAATTATTAATAATAATGAAGGAGAGAGAATGGGACAATAGGAGGAGAATACAATTGAATGAACAATGGGAACGGTCCGCTCCCTGTAGCACGCTTTCACGGGTGCCCGCCTCACGACGCTAGTAGCGAATTCTAGAAAACTAACTATGCAAAGGTTCCCGCCCAAAGTTTTGGAATCTAGAGACTTTCGATTTTCGTTAGTTGGCGTTCTTCGTATTTTTCGCGGCAAAAATCATTGCGACGAGAACGAGACTACGAGGTACGACGCCAACGCGCTAGCCGACAACCGCCAACACCGTGTTTCGCATTCGCATTTACGTTGTACCGGACGAATAAATACCTTTGGAAAAAAGTGATACTGTGATCGGATAAGGACGATCCATTATTCTGTTTTTACATCATATCACGAGATAATAATCGAGTAAGTTTTTTGGTGCTTTCTAAAATACATTCGTTGAAAATGCATGAAAATAGAGTAGAGAGTCTGATCGCGGTTTACCGCCATTTTAGCCTCCATTTTATGCACACCCGGTTTGATGCTTCATGCAGGATTTTTTTGCCGGCGTCGACCCGCATTCTGTGTATTTTTGTCTCATCCCGAATTGCCTAAAAAATCCCAAGATTCGAGGATTTTTCGACGACTCAAACTTCATGTCAGTTTCCTAATTTATTTTCTTCGCAAACATTTAACGAGTTTTCATTCATAATTTCGAACTTTGTAATATTCGCATCAAGCCTAAACTCTGTTACCCGTGGAAACGCGCAATTCCTTTCTTGACCTTGGCGACCCCTCGGCAATTTCTTAATTTTTAATTCCTTTCTCGAATAATTCAATGCTTCTCGAAACCCGAAATTTATTTTCGGACTCTTTTTCTCGCGCGCACAACCGTCCTGTATTGTCAGAAGCATCGGCGCTTTCGTTTAACCAACAAATAACCGGAATTTCGATGTTATTCATAAAACTTTGACGCTCCTTTGTTTTGGAAATTCCAGCAACCACAATGAGCAAATCTAAAGACTCACCAGCAACAGAAGGAGAGACTGAGGAAGAATTCAGTGTCGAAAAAGTTTTGAACAGACGCGTCGTCAAAGGCAAGGTCAGTACTTTGCACCTTCTACTAATTATTTCATACAATTTTCAACATGAGCAATTTAACCCTCCGTTTTTCACTGTACTTGGACACGTTTAAAAATTCTTTAAAAATTCCGGAAAGTAGTTTTGGATCTTAAGAAAAAGAGTCTAGACCGGGTGATGGATAAAAATTCTTCTTTATTATTGTTATTAAAGCGTAATCGATATGAAAAACGAGGAATTCACGGCATGGGCCGGACGTCCCGGACCCATGTGTGTCTACTGAGGGTTAAAAATCAGAAAAATCCTTTATCTTTGTTCCTCGAGAAATATTGAGAATGCAGCTGGGCCATAATATTCAAATCCACCGTTTGCAAAGTAATTTTTCAATTTTCCTCTCAAAGTCTTCAAGGACAAAGATTCTCCGGAGAGCACTGTTTCCTAAAATGCTTTATAATGAATTCTCAAAATTCTTCTCTATTCGCGTGCAAGTTTTTTCTTGTTAACCGTGTCATGTTCCTGTACACGAAATAGGTGGAATATTACTTGAAATGGAAAGGATATTCGAACGACGAGAACACGTGGGAACCGGAAGAGAATCTCGATTGCCCAGATTTAATAGCCCAGTTTGAGGAAGCGCGCAAGAAAAAAGAAGCAGCTTCCAGCGGTAAACACCACGAAGAGAAGGAACAAAAGAAACGGAAAAGCTCCAGCACGCCGACACCGACACAGCCAAAAAAGAAAGTTGCCGAAGAGAAGAAACCTGAAGGTATACAATCGTTTATTCAATTACAGAAATATGAGCACTATTTAATAAATAATCAAAATTTTTGCAAAGTTCAAATCTCGTAAAACAATTTGGAATTATACAACGTCTTATGATTTTTCTTCACCCTTCACATCCGATGTGATTGGTGTCCAAACATGCGGAGCCGAAATTTGGCGCAATGTTCGTGGTCGAGTCTTAGAGTGTTGGCATATCGTTTTTTCTCGTGCCCTTCATACTCTGGTGCTCAGTTAGTGACATGGCAACGTTGAAAATAAATCCGTTTTCTCGAATCTTACACGCAACCCCAAATTTCTTGCACATGACCGTTTGATCTTCCCTCCAAATAACTTACAATTCGGTATTCGAGGATTTTTCTCGAGTCTGATTAGTAATCTGATTTCGAAATTTGTAAATTCCCGAATTATCGTTTTTCCATGTTTTGCAAAAAATAAAGCCAACGGACGAAATATTTTGTTGAATTCTCTAAACTGTATTCAGTTTTTGAAGACGTTGCAATTCCCAAGAGCCAACAATAAAAAATTCAGCGTTCGTCTATGATAATTATTTGCGAATGAAAAACTAAATGTCAAAGAAGAATTGTGGCGAGTCGAAAAAATAAAAAAATTGTGGATCGATGGAGTATTTTTTCTCCAACGATGCAAACTTCGGAGGTTTCGGTGGATTGTCCATTTCCACAAAATCATTCCATGTACATTTATTTGAAAATGTCAAAATTGAACTTGCGAATTTCGTTTGAAAAAACAAAGATAGAATGTCAATGGGCGAACAATGTGAATGCGTATAATCTTGTTTTCTCAAATTGTAGGTTTCGACCGGAATTTGGACCCCGAGCGTATAATCGGTGCGACAGACTCCAGTGGAGAATTGATGTTCTTGATGAAGTGGAAAGGAACGGACGACGCGGATCTCGTGCCGGCACGTGTAGCGAACGAAAAGTGTCCCCAGATTGTTATTCGATTTTACGAGGAAAGACTGACGTGGCACAGTCCCACACACGATGAGGAAGGTTCCACAAAGCCTGATGCCGAGTAGCCCTCCGCCTTCCGATCCTACGTCCCCATTGCCCGTTCAACGTTTGGTCAGGCCGCGGTGATGAAAGACTCGCGAAAAACTGAGATCCCACGAGTGGAGGAAAAAACAAAGAAATACTGAATGACAAATAAAATGATATCTAAGCGTAATGAGGTGGATAAATAAATGTTTTTACACGGTAATTATTGCCAACAAGCAATGAACGGAAGACAAAGCAAAGTAAGAGAGAGAGAGAGAGAGAGAGTGCGAGAGAAGATTCTGTACGCGGTGAAGCAACGTTTTGTTTGCGAATTGCAGAATTTTACTTTTGATAGATATAAGACCGTCGATTCTTTGTGTCGATCGAAAATGCACAATGAAAAAGAACGACAAAGCCGACGAAATAGTTATAAAACTAAATTTCACGAAGTTGAAATGCACATTTTTTTTACCGTTTCATTTAATTCCTGTTGCAAAGTCATACAAATCGGTCGACAAATGAAATAGTTTCGTTTGAAACGATTTACACTTGAAGCAGTATCTCGTAAAACGAATCTAGAAAAAATTGTTTGGGTCAAAAGACTCTTGATTACAAAAAAAGTAAACGAAAAAGTTAGACTTTTTATGTGCTAGTTTGCATCGTTCGAACCAATGCTTTTTTGTAGTGCCAAATAATTTTTGTTAAATTCATTTTACCAGATAGTGCTCTAAGTTTCGTCAATCGTGTTCGCGTTCAAACGAAACTATTTCAGTCTATGGAAAACAGAGACAAGAGGTCGCATGGAGGAATCTCATCTTTGACATTGCTAGTCGAACTCGTGACGAATTAATAAATCGTGAGCATTTTTTTGTCAAGTGTCGTTTTGTGGGAATCGAATCGAGCTGCCTAAAATATTATCTTTTTTTTTTTTAATATTAAATTCAGCATCCGATTCATTTGAATTGTCGTATCATTCCAGCCGTTGGATTGCCACGTTTTGTCAATTCTGTCATGATAACATCGATCGATAGTCATTTTTCAAAATTCTTCTGAGAACCACCAACAGATTTGTGTCCAATTCCGTCGTTGTCGTAACTTGCGGATTTGTAAATTCTTCAAGCGTCAACCACAGAGACACTGACGAGAAAAATCGTAAATGATAAACATTCGACAAAAAAAAAGTAAAGAATAAAAAAACGTAATGTAATTGCAGTAATTTTATGTTTGTGTTTTTCTGCACCTTCAGCCTCTTGTCTCCAATTGTTGACGACAGTTGAAAGTAAATATTGAGACAATTCATTGTGACTCATTTGAAAGTTGCCATAATTTTCAAGTTTGCAACGTCGGAATGCAAAAAACTCCTTTTGTTTATCGTCGCTGAATTTTTTCATTGGGTCCTCATTGAAAATTCACAGATCAGCTCTAATAGGATCTTCCAAATGGGAATGGAACAAAAAAAATGGGCAGTTCGAGATGATAATCCACAGAAAAAATTAAAACAAGTTTTCATTGCATTCCGATGATTCAATTTTCAACATCATGTTTCGTAAAAAAAAAAGAATATGGTGTAATAATTATAAGAGCTCGATGTAACGGAAAGAGAAAGAAAAACTGTATGGATTCTCGAAGAGAAGAGAGAAACTTTTCGTATTCACAATATACATCTATATATATTTAATTAGAATTTTCGTTTGAATTTTTTAACATTCTTCTTTCCCTTGTGCTTATTATCATTGTTTCGAGGTCGTTTCCGACCGGTGATTCGTTGGTTGCGTCCAATTTCCCAATCGACTTGTTTGGCGCTGGCGCCATCCGCGTCGCTGAAAGCATTGCTTCCACCATGCTTGTGTTTAGCGCGGCCTTGCTCCTCCAAAATTTCGGCAAATTCTTCAGCCGCAACAAAAACGTTTTCGTCCTTGCCACTTTTCTTCTTATTCTTCGCTTTCGAAACTTTTCCCTTCGACTTTTTCGAGGACTCATTCTCTTCGTTCCAATCATCCTCATCGTTGAAATCCATGTCGCTTAGATCCTCATCGTCAATTCCTTCTAAGTCTATGTCACTCATGTCGTCCTCTCCCATGCCCTCCAGATCGTCTATTCCTTCGTCGTTATCGGAACCCATGTCCGATCCAACACTATCATCTTCGTCGTCTTCCATTTCGTCTTCGGATTCTGAAACATCACCTGAGAGAAGCGAATTTTCATCATAAAGATTATCAAAATTCATCAACACGGTTCGTCATTTTCACTATTTGTATGTCAAATAATGTGGAACGCAAAGAAGTATTTTTAAACTTATGCTTGTCTGTTGGAAGTTTTTTTTCTCCATATATCAACAAAAATTACCGCTTTATTAACCCTAGACACACATGGGTCTGCGGTGTTCAGCCCGTTGAGTGAACGGCGTGAATTTCTCGTTTTTCGTATCGATTACCATTAAATAACAATAATAAAAAAGAACTTTTATCCATCACCCAGTGCAGGCTCTTTTTCTATAGACCCAAAAGTACGTTACTGAATTTTTTCAGATTTTTTTAAACGAGTCCGAGTACAGTAAAAAAATAGTAGGACACCCCAGACCCATGTGTGCGCTAATGTAGTGTGTCTACGGAGAGTTAATCGATATACCTTTGTTTTTTGTTCTAGCATCCGAAATAACAATGTTTTGAAATCGGTAATTCAATGAAACTAAATTTCAAAACCCAAAAGATTTCAATTTTGATAATTAATTTATAGTTAATCAAATATAGATAAATAATTAAATAAAAAATGTAATATCAGTTCGATTGTTTTGATCAGAACTTTGCATTCAGTTTTCTGCGTTATGAAAATGTAAACACAACAATCATTTGAGGAAAATAAGTATCGGTAAAATCATGAAATTAAAAATTCGAGCTTACTCTTTTTCTTCTTTTTCTTGGAGGATCCGATGTCAGCGGCAATATCCAAGTCATCCAAGTTCTTTTTGCCACCTAAGGAGTCGAGAAGTTCGTTGAATTCTTCGCTGTTAACACTGTCGTTATCGTCATCTTCGTCTTTGATTCTCGAGCCTCTGATTAGATTTTTCCGTTGAAGATAACGGTAGAGGAATAGTTCGTCGACGGGGATGCGATCTTCGTGAACATTAATGTAGGCTTCGCTGTCGACAGCGACGGAGCGAACACCGCGCGGAACGTATTTGGCTCTTTGGGCCAAAGGATCATTGCTTTTCGTAACTTTTTTATCGTCCAACTTTTTGGGATTTTTGAATACATAACGATCGAGGAATCGAATCAAATTTAAATCTTCGAGTGGATCACCGCTGTAATTAATGATTCTTCCTTGCGCGAGTGTACTGGCGAAAAGGGCTACCGAAGGGTGAAAATGCGTCGAGAGTGCCTCGAGCTCGGCTAGGGGGGTCCTCAATGCTCCTGATCTCAATGGGTTCAAACAAAATGGATCATAAAAAACAGCCGGATCGTCCTCGATCTTCACTATTTCCTGGACATCTTTTTCGCAATTGGTCGTTGGCTCGACCGTTACGTTAGAAAGCATTATAGAATTTTCTTCCTCAGGCTTCTTCACTTCTTCTTCGTCTTCCTCGTCCTCTCCATTTAGTTCAGATGTTTCGATCGTTGAAAGTTTTTTCTTCTCCAAATCTTCCTCCTGTTTCACGGACTTGTATCCTCGCTGCACCATACTTTGCAAATCTTTTCGAGACTGTAAAACTTGCGACACTACGTACAATGTCGCACAAGACATGCTCGCAGGGAAATATGAAGCGACTTGAAATATTCTTTTCATAAACGCGTACAGCCTGGTTACACTTTTGTCGCCTCGCAGCACCCGATACAGGAGGTTCAAAAATACTGCTCGCTTGTTCGCCACACCGATTTGAGGGTCCAATAATTTTCGGTAGAAGGCTGTGTAGAATCGATTCTCTTGCTCCGGTTCTTTTCCGACAACCTGTGAACAAAAAACGAGGTTTCGACTAAAAAATGGAAAAATCTTTTCCTCGGTTCATCGTCATTAAAATCGATACAGTTGTTGCTTTTTTTTCGATTTAATGTAGAGCAATTTTTTTTTCACTATCACACTTCGAAAAGGTATTTTTTAAAATATTTTTCAGACTCTCGCGTATTGAACCTACAAAAAAATGTTGCGATGAAACCCATGCCGAATAAATTGAGTATTTCAGTAGGATTTGAAGTTTGCATCGTTGGAGTTGAACGAAAAATATTCTATCCATCGACCATTTCTGAAACTTTTGGAATCGCCTCAGTTTTTCTTTGACATTCAGTTGCTGATTTGCAAAAAATTGTCATAGACGGAACACTGCAGATTAATTTGTTGGCTCTGCTTTAAAAGAATATAATAAAATAATGAATTCCGTTGGATTCCAACGATGCAAATTTCGACATTATTATTTCACTTGCATTTCTGCCACGCTGTGAAAGAAAGTTATAAAAATTGAAAGTTTATACCCACTTGATGGAGAAGACTAAGAGCGTTGAGGGAAACGTTGAACGAGCCAATATGAACGACTTTATAAACAGAATCAATGTGTTCATTAATTTTGGAGGATTCGAGATTGGCAAAGGGATAAGCACGATTGACGCCGGTAAGAATGGCTGCCATCATACGGCTGTCAGGTTCGCCACGTTTGAGACAAGCTTTGAAAAAAGCGAAATAAACATCGATGAGACAGTTGGAAATATCGACGTCATCGCGTCCCAAAACGAATTGCGTGAGTAAACAAATAGCATAATATTGAGCTCTCTGAGCGACGTTTTTCCTGAAGAGCAATTTTTCAATTTCTCGTAATATGACGATTTTCATGTTGGGATGTTCGAGCAAAAGTTTGTTCATGCAAAAAACTGCTTTGGAGGCGACTTTGCTGCGTGGATCACCGATTTTGTTGACAAGAAATTCAAGCAGTTTGTGCTCTTGTTCGGAATTAGCGATCAACAGATCGGTCATAACGGCCACAGCTTTTTCACGATTTGCATCGACAGTGTCGGACGCGACTGTTGACAAAGATGTTATGAAACGGTCGTACTCGTCGTGCAACTGATCTTCGAAGTACCAGTGAGCGAGTAATTTTTTCCTGTGCATTTCGCGCGTCAATTTAGTTGCGTTATCGTCCAATTTAGCAGAATCCAATTCGTCCAACTTTTGCTCCTCAAATCTGAGGAGTTTATACTCCGGATGCAATAAGTCGTTGATGAAAAGATCACGAAGCGACGTTATGAGCATCAGCGTTTGACTATGCTTGGAAGCTTTGACCTGTGACACGAGAGATACCAGTCGAGACAAGTTGTACTTTGGATTGTTTTGTATGAGCACGATACTTGCTGCTATTTTGTCTGAACTCGTGCCCTTTGTCAAAGCTGTTTTCAACCATGCCAATTCTGAATCTTTTGACTTTGATTCTTTCAATTGATACGCAGCTGTCTCTGCCTCTAAATGTTTTTTGCCGCTCGATTTTAACTCCATTACTTCTAACTCTGTTTTTTCGTGTTTGCACGGTGACGATTCTTTCGTGTACTCGTTGTACCATTTTTTCGTTTCTGTTGCCGCTGGGGCTTCCTCGCCCAATACATTTGTGTGCGATTTCATCTGGAGCACAAAATTATTATTTCTAATTGTTATTCCATATTTATCGTACGATCTTGAAGTTTGGATCGTTGGGGTGCAACGAAATTCTGTTTTTTCATTAGCAAAAATAATATTTAATCAGGACAATAAAACGATAGTTTTTTTAGGATTCAAACACAAAATTGATCCGAAAAATGTAATTATTTTTTAAATTGAACAAACAATGAAACGAAAAAGTATTTTGTGATGCTCCCCAACGTTGCTAACTTCAGTGTCATGTTCATCGCTTGTTTATTGTGCTTCTTTTTTCTTACACTCACCTCGTGGCTGCTACTTAACCTCTTCACAAAACTGTTGGAAACCTTGATTCTTCTCTGTTGTGTATTTTCAAAAATATATTTGATTTCACATAATTATTTAATTATCATGTCTCCCTTCTGGTCAATCAAACATCATTGTTTGCGGGCTAAGAATTATTTTGTTTGACTTTGCGACGCACGTGTCACCCACGTTAATATACGATATTGTACAACGCGAATGGAGATGGAAAAAAAAGATTTGGGACAAGACGGCACGTTCGATCTTTTCATGAACTATTACATGATTTATCGATTGACGGTAATAAAAATATTCGGAATTTGTCCCGCGCTCATACATATATATATTCCTCCGTAGGCCACCCCGATCGTTCCCTACAAAGCTACGATCCCTCGGGCCTGATCTACCTTAAATAACAATAAAAAAAGAATTTTTATCCATCACCCAGGGAAGACTCTCTTTCTATAAATTCAAAACTACTTTCCCGAATTTCTTCAGATTTTTTAAACGAGTCCCAAGTACAGTAAAAAATAGTACGAGACTCTAGACCCATGTGTGTCTAGGGAGGTGCGCTAGATCTGCGGAGGATATGGATAGGAGGAACAGGGAACTGCAAATTTTGACAGTAAAATTTTTCCACACGCTTTTTGTTTCATTGGAATCCAATAGATATTTGTTTACGAGATTTTTATGGCCATAATGAAAAACGCAGTTTTTGTGAAGAATCCCGAAAGTAACAATATATTTCCGTTTAGTAAAGACAATCGAGTTTCAGGCCCGATAACGTGCCAGGAATCAATGTATATTATTTTTTTTAGGTTCCGGAAAAAATGCGATCCAATCGGTTGGTCCGACAATATAAAAACCTGAAATTCAGAACAAATTTTGGGGATACTGATAGTAAAGGATGAAACGTCATAATTGAAAAATCCAACAAACAGTTATTTCTTTTGTTTTTTAATACGCGTAACACTTATGTACAAACGATCCATACAGATAATTGATTATAAAAATAACGATCGCGTTCTTAGCTCAATGAATCAACCAATTCTTTCATGAATTTTCATTTATTCAGTACATAATAAACTATAGCGCTACTAATTTTTATTATCAGGATTTTTCTTCTTCTTCTTCGTTTTGTTCGGTGTATCTTCTTGTATTGATCTCTTATTCGTTTTCTTGGTGTTGGTCTCGTCGTCCGAGACACCGTTTTCGATTGGGACGTCCATGGCATCACCGTTTTCAAACTTTGCTGTACTGAAGTCCAAGTTTTCCAAACCTTCGGACATAGCTTTTGCCCGGAGTTCACGACCTTCTTTTTTCAGTTTTCGCTTGTCCTGTTTTCTTCGAATTTTCAATTGTCTGTTGACTTCTTTCTTCGACTTTTTACCACTCGTCGCATTTTCCTCGAGCTCCGATTCATCTTCGGATTCGGACAAACCATTTTCTGCACTCGCTTTCGTTCCGTTGGTTAACTTCTGTTTGGCTGAGTCATTCGTTTTCGTTGCTCTGTAATGTAATTTTTCTATTTAGAAGCAGTTCTCGGAAATATATAAATGTAATTTATTTTCCGTTTCAAAAAAATGGAATTTTCGGAGATTTTAGACGGTTATGAAGATTTTTTCCATTTTCAAAACGGCCTGTAAGGCAGAAAATTCGGTATTTCTCCCAAGTTTGGAAAATTACGCAATCTTGTGAATTAAAACTTGTATTTTTGTTCTATTCGGGTTAATGTTTGTGCATAAAAAGGTTTAGAGCTCTGAAATCGCTTTTGAAAATGGTTAGGTGATATTTAGAAGGAGTAGCACATTGAAAATTGGACTCACATGTTGACAGGAGCTCCGATCAAAGATGCTAATTTATTGTAGGCGCTTTTGGCATCCTTTGACAACGAAACGTTTGTCCTGTATTCGGCAATTGCATTAGCGATTGATTTCCATTCCCAGGCTTTTGGTAAATGTTGGGGATAAACGGCGTGCAAAAGCGTCATCAATAGGCAAACGAATTTCTGTCGAACTTCTTTGCCACCAGGAGAATCCTTTTTACTCGTCGAATCTCCGTTCGAATGTTGCAAACTCGAGGTCAATTCTTGCAAAAGATTCAAACTGTTGGAGTACAATTTTTTTTCCATTTTCAATCTGACTGAATGGTTTTCTTCGCTTTTTACGAGTCTATTATTGCGGTAGAAAATAGTAAGAAATTCTAGCGCCTGACCACGACGAAATGATCTTATCGAGTTGTTGAAAGCAAAGTCCACCTGTTTTGTGAGAAAAGAAAAATCAGACAAAATTCCAAAATTATTGAATAAAAAGGGACAAATTTCGAACGTGAATTTCTTCAAGGTCGGGTAGGTCGTTATTATTGGCAAATAGAATTTAAAAAATTGAATGAACCTCAGGAAAAACTTATATTTACCAAAAGAGGAGCCAATTGCCAATTTCCTTCCCACAGAAGTTGCAGAGCGTTTTTGAAGAGGCTCGCGGGTAGAACGCAATCTCGTTTTTTGAAAAAAGCGGTCAAGTTTTCGCCGTAAATTTGTACGAGGGTTTGAGCCGGAAGGCCAGCTTGTTGGACACATCTGACGAGGAAAGTGGCGCATTCCGCGAGCTTGTCCCCCATTTCTTGGCAAACGGCAGTGGATCTTTCGCCCTTTTCCATCAATAATTTCGAGACATCGGTCAACAATTCGGCGTCAACGCCGTCGGTATCTTTGAAACGTTTGACTGCTGACAGTTTTTTCAAGCAAGTGCGAACGCGGTTGTCAAGGGGTTTTTGATGAGGATCTTTGATGCAATATTCCAAAAGTCCGAAAAGAGGCACGAGCATGTCAAGAGCTAGCGCCATTGAAGGTCCTGAGTCGATATAAGTTTCCAAAAGATCAATCACACGTACGCGGAAGTGGGTGAGTGATTGAGCAGATTTTTCCTGCTTTTTCGATTGAGTTTGACGATTTTCACGGAGTATACGAAAAGCCGCGGCTAAAGATTCGTCCAAACGTTTTCCTTGGTCCTCGTCGATCTGATCCACGTCAATATCCTCGTCGTCAGTTTGTACGCAGGCGTCACCGAGCGCTTGACGAACAGCCAGACGTAAACGGTCCGTCACTGTCTCGTCCTCATCCTCGTCCTCGTCGTCGTCCTCCTCTTTGTCCGAATCATTGTCGCTCTCATCTTCCTCCTTCTCTTCGGAGCTGTCGCAAATCGCTTTGCTCGTATCGTCAGTCTCCTCGTCGCTCGAATCAGAATCTTCCTCGTTCGATGAGTCATCGGAAGTGTCATCATTCTTTGAATCTAGTGGACTCTTATCGTTCTTCGGGTCCAAAACCTATTCAAAAAATGTCATCAATTAATGAAAAACGCAAAGCTTCAAGCCCATGAGTGAAAAAATACACGAATTCGAATAGAACTGTATAATTTTTATATGAAAAATCAATTTTTCAGAATTTTTTAAAATTTCTTCAAACCAAGCTCACAAAATTTTGTTTCGCAGTATGTCGACAGATTCTATCTTCGTCGCCGGATAAAGAAAACAACGTCAACGCAGCCAAGGAAATGGAAATACTTACTGAAAGTATCTGGTGAATGGAAGCGGCAGTTAAAACGGCGCACATGTGAGGGAAGACGCATTTGACCATGGACCTCAAAAGATGGTTGTTTCGGGATAAGAGTGACAAGAGAAGATCGACGATAACTTCGACCCATTCGGGTTCATCTTCGATGCCCTCGTTATCGTTCTTTTTTACTTTTTTCGATTTGGTCTTGCTCAATCTCTCCGAACAGCTGTGAATTTCTTTGATAGCCGAAATAGCCATTTCGGGGTCAGAAAATAGCTGGAGACCCATGTGAAGATCCATCGTATAAAATATTAAAACAGCATGTTTGTTCCTCGAGTCACCTTCGAGATTCGTGATAAAATTCATCATTTCTGTCCACGCTTCGATTGCCGTTTCGGTTAGAGGAGTTCGGAGGGTGCTTGTCTTGTTTACAAACAATTCATCGTTCAAATGATGAATCAATTCGCTCAGAACCGTTCGCAGGTCGCTCAGTTTTGGTAACTTGTGGTCCAGGGCGCGATAAAAACTTTCCTTAAATTGGGCTAGACAAAAAAAGATTTCAGAGTTGAAAAAAAATCAATGAAAAGACAAAGGCATCAGGGACGAGAACCTGACAAAAAAATCAAGTGGATTTCGACTTTTTTTTTACTCACGAGCAACTTCAACACCGACATTCGGCGTTTCGCACAGACCCAGATTGAATAAAAATCTCAATTGATCCAATCTCCATTTGTGTTCTGTGCTGACCGCAGGATGGCCGAGAAGTCTGGAAAACAAAATAAATTTAATTAATTCAATAATTCTCAAATTTTTACGGAATAAATGGATAGAGAACAACAAATACAAACCTTGTGAGCAACTGAGCAACATAAATTCTCTCGGCATTTGTCCAAAGCTCGGTACCATCGCCTTTCTTCTTTTTCGGTCTTGTATTGTTCACCATTTCGTGATAGAGTTTCGACAATTTTTTAACCCCATCGACGTTCAAATTGGCCGTTAACATTTGCACGACTTTGGTGCCAGTTATTTTTTCGATCATAATATCGCCCGGATACAGAATCAATTTTTTCAGTACTCCGACCTGAGTCTTGGCTTTAAGGTCTTTGTCGTTCATCACGGATATTAGTTGACTGAGCAGCGATTTAAATGTGATGGATATTTCGTCATGACGATTTTTCTTACAACTCGTGAATCTTCGCATCATGTGGTGCAGAAAATTAGCTGTCAACAACGACGGCACCAGAGTCTTGTCTTTCATATTCGCTAGAATGTGCTTCAACAACTCCAGTCCAAGGTATTCTATACTTTTCGATGCTTTTACAAAACGCTGATCTATACCGCTCCAAAATTCCACGAGATGCTCGGAGGACACTAGTTTTTCGCAAAACAGCTTGAACACCGGATGACGGCAGGAGACGATTCGAGGTATGTCCTGAATAAATAAACAATTTTTTAATTCTTCAATGCCTTGATTCTTTCATCAATGATAATTTTAATCGAATTAATGTCGAAATTCATTTTTTCACATAAAAACAAAAAAAAAAAACAAAGAATTTCTCCGGATTTGATGTAAAATTTTCAAGTCTGTGTAAACAAAATGTATCGTTTCGTAAAAAAATGTTTTTTCTCGATAAAATACTTACAGTCAGCAACTTTAATAATTCCTTCATATGTTCGCCATTAATAATATCTTCGTGACCGAGATGTTCTTTGAGGAATTTGCTCCCCACCAAAGTTGGAAATTTCTCGTTCATAATCAACAAAATGTAAAAAGTATCAAGCGTCTGATTTTCCCAAGGCTTCCCGAGTTCTTTTTTCAACAGTGGCCATATTCCAGATTTGAGCGACTTCGTGTCGGTTTGCTCGAGAAAATCGGCCAGGAAAGATACACAAATAAATGAGAGATAACTTCTCTGTTGACCAGCAGAGAATAAGATTCCAAAAATCTTCTGTTGCTCCTCGCTTTTGCACCCGAGGAGAAGTTTCGATCTTATGAGAGCACCGCAGAGCAATATTCTTCCCATGTAAATATCGGCATTTTCCTGTATCGTTGGAAACAAAAAAATCGTTCGAGGATAAAAAGAGAAAAATAATATAAAGAAAAATAAAAATATGAAAAAATAAAGAAAAATTGCAGCATTTCGAGCAGCATTTTCTATTTTGTAAATGTAAAGAGTCTCAAGAATGAGAAGATTTCTCAATTTTCGAAAAAAATTCTAGGAAAATTGGCAATTTTTTGAAATTTCACAATTGTATTTTTGAAAAAATGAAATTTCTTGAAATTTTACATTCCACGTTATTGTGAATCGTGTGCTTAGAATATTTTGGGATATCTTACACTTTTTGGATTACTGCTCACGGCCCGTAATTCAGAATCCATTATCTTCAATAAATCTTCAACTTGTGTAGTAGGATTTGTTTGCAGATAAGCCGTCAAAGTTGTGTAAAAACCTTTCCTGGAGAGTGCCTTTGAGGATCCGAGTCCTCGGACTAAACGAGCCAAGGCATAATTGAGTTCTTTGCTCTCTGTTTCCTCCTGGAATAATTTCTCATTATCAATTTGTTTTACTCAAATTTTATATTTTCTTGATTGTTAATTTTCTTCTCAACAAGACAGTGAACTTGAATCAACATTTCTTTTGTGAAAAAAAATTACAAGCGTTGCTTGAGATTCTAAAAATACCGTCCGGAGTACAACAGTGCTTAATGAAACTAATAAGAATATTAATGGACCCTCAAAATAAGTTCATACGATTCTTAATTATTGAGAGAATGAAGAGAAATCAACAAGAAAGTCAAATGGAATAAAAAATGATGAAATAAATATTTACAGGGAAAGTGGTTAATTTATAAAATTTTGAATTACGTATTGTTGTCTATTTAACAAATTGAACTATTTTTACAACAGATTCGCGAAATATCGGAAAGTGTGAAAAATATTAACGAGGCGCTTAAAATAACGTGGACATTCGTGTAAATGCGGAAAAATACGTAAGATACGTGTCAGATAAAAATTTATGAGAATTTGAAGGTTAAGCACGAAGTTAAATGCGAATGGAAAGAAAAAACTTACCGCTTTTTTTTGGGACATGTGTCTGAGAAGAGCAATTCCACCGTCCAATCTTTCGCGTTCATTGTCCTTGACGAGTTTGGTGAAACAATCCAGTATCGTCGAGCCCATTTTCAATTCTTTTCGTGGCTCTAAAGCACACGAGGCAGTTTCGGTCTCCATGAGCATGCTTTACGACACGCTTCCTCGCGTGCGCGTGAAAAACTTGTGGCTGTACGGACGCCATTTTGATTGTATTGGGAGCTCGGAGAACCACGTGAGTCAAGCGAGCGGGCGAGCGACTGAAATTCAATCTTCGTACGTGTACGATTCTATTTTATTAACAAGTGAGCAAAGGGAGATGTTAAAATTTTGGAGTTACATTTTAGGAGTAAATACAGGGGACCATATTTGATTCTGATAAATAACATCGTTTACATGCGACATAGAAACGGGGATAGAAGCATTTTTAAATATGTTTTTGTCGACAGGCTCAAAAATATCTTTTCGCAGAGGATATTCTTCGACGAAAAAGCAGTTTTTATTGACTATTTGAATATTTCGTATATTTGTGCGTACAATGTTTAGCAACAAGGTTTCACGCAGACACTATAGTGTCCACTAACCTCTGCTCAATAGCGACGAAACCTTGACCTTCGTTACGCGGCATATCGTCGCGAATCTCTCTTTATCTCTCTCTCCTCTCTCGCTCTTTCTTTTTAGGTCTTTCGTATATATAATAAAAAATCAAACGCGCTCATCAAAGAGACAAATAAACAAGCGAGATTTTGGCACTCGATTATCTCTGTCATTAAATTGTCAATTGAAATGTGTTTATCGTTTGATTAATAAAAACTCGAATCTCGGCAAGTTTTCGGCAGAGGATTTCGCGGCGACACGGATGCTTCGTAAAAATTGCCATTTTTATAAAAGCGAGGAGAAGAGCGCGGTGAGCTTAGCGCGACTCGCGCGGTCCCGGCCAGTTTCGTGCATCCAACATGGCTGGTCGAAATGCTTATGATGATTCGAGGCAAGTATCCCCTCAAAAATAACAATTACGTACGCGATTAAGTTATTTTCGTTTTTTCTACACCCATCAAACCTTGTGAGCTTTTCATTTCCGACATTTTCGTTATAATTGTTTACCCTTTTGTTGTGAGGTTATAACAATGTGTGTGTTTGCGGGGGAATCGTCATTGGTGAGGTTAAGCGAGGGCTCCGATTCGAGTGTGGCGCAAGGCACTTTGCTATAACATGGGGTGCCGCCGCTTTTACCTGCCGCTTGTCTCTCTATCTTTTTCTATTTCTCACCTCAACACGCGGCATCATTTTTTTTCTTTTTTCATTACAAAACCGATAACCCCCGTGGAAAATCTCATATCGCGGCACTTGATAATCCTCGCAATTCCGATACGTTTATCGAGCTTTTCCTTTGACCCGTTGATCGGTGAAGTCAGGGTAACCCGCGTCCTGAGACCCGAAAACGTCCGAACGGTTGCGCTATCAATTTTTTTTCTTACCACAACGCTCTAAGGAACAAAATTAAATTTCGCGAAAAAATCACGTCTTTTGATCCAATAAAATCTGAAAATTCCACTCGAATCTCCATTTCGTCAACATTTATTTTAACTCATCCACCACTTTTTTCACAATCGCTCCAATTTCAGAACACACAAAAAAACATTTCGGAGCATCTTTTTCCTCTGCGTAGGCATTTTTCAGCTATTTCCAATGAATTTTTTCATTACAGAGATTACAAAGGAGGTGGATTTCGCACCAACAGCAGAAAACCCCTGCCTACGGAGCCTCCTTATACGGCTTATGTCGGCAATTTACCCGATGGCATTGTCCAACGTGATATCGACACAATATTCGAGCACCAAAAAGTGAAGAACGTCAGATTAGTGAAAGATCGCGAGACCGATAGGTAATTAATCCGCTTGATTTATATTTTCTCAAAACTGAGAGGATCCTTGTCACACCATATTTTCCATTTAACGTTGTTTCGTTCTCAAATGGTTGTGCATGAAATATTTCAAAGTTCAGAAACTACATTCGCCAGGGCGTGTGGTCAGTCGTCGTGTTTCAAATATATTTGTCTGTCCAGAGAGCGTTTCTCGTCTCGTTCTCGTTCCTCTCGTGTCAACTTTGAAACTTTTTATAGACTCAGTAAATTTGAGGTTCCGGAGAATATGGAACAATTTTGGCAAAAAGTAACGTGGGTCTTGAACTTTTGGACAAAACGCCAAAAATGGAGAAACAATTTTTGAAATTATTCTACACCTCTAAAGATTCGGAGCGATGTCCCGAAGATTGGAAACAAAATTTGATAAATTTTATTCAGAGAAAAATTTATAATTTTTTGGTAACAAAATTTGTGAAAAAACAACAGAAAATCTTTCAAAATTGATTATCCTTATGGAAATTGAAAAAACGTTGAAACAAAGTTAGGGATGAGGCTCGTGAATATTATTCTGATTTGCAATCAGGAAATAAAGTGTTTCGTGTGCCCAATTTCTTGTTTTCAAAAACTTCTATCAAATTGTTCATTCGTTATTCAGTGGCGTCCAATCGGAAGTCTACCCTCAGCTAAAAATAATTCAAACACATATTATTAAGTGATGCATATTTTGCAGGTTTAAAGGTTTCTGTTATGTGGAGTTCGAGGAATTAGACGATTTGATATCGGCTCTCGAACTAAACAACGTTGTTGTGGTAAATGGAAAACCGATTAAAGTGGACGTAGCGGAGGGCAAGAGAAATGACCGAGGTGGCGGATTCGACAGAAGAGGAGGAGGTCGAGGTGGCCCTGGGGGCGGCGACCGTGGATATGGTAACTTCTTAATTTTCATTGACTGTTTAACTTTTTTAATTGTGCTTCGCTAATAGCTGCTTGGAACTTGTGAAACGATTATTGAATTTTCGCAACGATATTGAAATTCGCATCGTTGGAGTCCATCGAAAAATATTTCATCCACTCACCATTTTTTGGATTTTCGAATTGGTCTTATTTTTTCTTTGACATTTAGTTTTTCATTTGCAAATAAATTGTACAGATGGTTACTGCATGTGAATTTTTGGCTCTGCCTGCAAAAAATAGTATAAAATAATGGATTCTGTTGCATTCCAACGACACAAACTTCAACATCATTTTCGCAATGGCCAATTTTAATGCAATCATTAAATCGGACGGTGGCTTCGTATACGATAGTTAACATTTTTTGAATCTAATAAATTGAATATTGAAAATAAGCGAGAAAACAGGAAAATTGCTTCAATATTATGGATTAAAGTTTTAAAAATGTTGATGAGTGTATGAAGTCGTTAAATTTGGATTGCTCGGTTGTAGGCCGTGCAGAGAGCAAAATTTTGAATTTTTTTATCGATGGTTAATGTAATTTGATGGGACAGGTGGAGGAGGAGGAGGCTATGGCGATCGGAGACCCCCGGGCGGTGGAATAGGTGCCCCAAGACAAGGAGCATCAGGTTTCAACGATGCTCGAACCAATCGCGGTAATTACGGGAATTTCAACGAGGAATCTGGCGGTGGATCCGGCAGAGAATGGGGTTCGCGCGGTGGCAGTGGTGGTGGTGGACCTCCAAGATCTCAGGGTGGACCTCCACGTCCTACTCGTGACGGGGAAAGAAAAAGTTATCAAGATTCGTACCCCAAAGAACCACCTCCAGGTAAAATTGGCTCTTTCTTTTGATCTCGTCCATTCAGTTTCCCTTTTTTTTCCGCCCAAACGATTTGTTTAACAAATTAGAAACCGATTCAAACACCAATTCTGCCTCGACGAAAAACGCCCCAATATTCAACAAAGCATACAGTAAATCCGAAGCTCGTTTTGTTTTTGTTTTCTTCAAGAAAACCCAAATCAACAAACAAATACATAGAATTTCGTTAGCTTTTGTTAGATTTTTTTTTTTTTTTTTTTTTTAACACGAGACACTTTGCCATAAAAGAAAGCCAAACGAATTGAGAGAAGCATTACCAGGTAGAACATTGTCGACCCGTGAACTCGATGACCGTTTTGTTGCTTTATTGGAGAGAAATTTTTGTTTTCTAAAGGGAATGGAGAATTTAGAGAACAAAAAAACGATGTGATTGCAGATACGACGGGTCGTAAGCGTTTGGTGATGTTGAAAAGGACAGTGCCGACGCCAATAAACTCGATGGCCGAGTCGACCAAATCGAGTTCGATTTACGGGGGTGCAAAGCCCCGAGAGGAAAATTTGAGGCCTGAGGAGGACAAATAAAAGTTATGTAACACTTCATCATAATGAATAGTTTTTATTTCGTCCCCTCCCCATCGCGGAAGAGGGGAAAGAATTTTGGGAAGAGATTTTTTTACGAAGGAAACATCATTGGTTAAAGAAAAAACAAACATTCAGAAGAAAAGCTAAAGGTGCTCGGAAGATATTTCAAAAAAATAAAACCGGAGAAAAGCCTCCCGTGTGATGAAGGCTGATGAAAAATATTTAAAAAAACGAAACATTGTGTAGACGCGATCCTTAAAAACAGCATGGAAAATTTTTTTACCTCGTGGACAAGCATTTGTCGCGAGGAAAAATGCGAAACAAATACAAGAATGTTGATTTAAAGAGGAAAAATTCAGCCACAAACAGTCGAACAAGAATTTTTCCTCGCCGCGATAAATGTGCGTCGAAATATTTCGGTGACTGCAATCTCAACTTGTAATTTTCTATTCCATTTCCCTCTACCTCGCCGCCACTAATATTATTAATTGTCGTTGCATCATTCTTTCCTTTTTTTGACCTTCAAGATAATTGAAATCCTAAGAATGTTTAATTATTTTGTTCCTGCCCCTTCCCCGCCTCCGTCGCCCCTCGTCCTCCGACTCGTAAATTATCCAGTGCGTATACAATGAATGTTTGAATGTGAATAATTAATATTTCATGTAAGAGGAAGAAGAAAAACAAAAACAAACCAAAACAATAACCCGATTATTCAAAATCTCGGACAGGAGATACGAGTTTCGAATTAATTGTACCGAATCATTAATATCCGGTTATCGAGTCGGCTGATTCAAAATATCCATAAGTTCATTTATAAATACTTGTAATTCCGTAATGAGAGCAAAGAAAACAATAGTACTAATTACGAAACTGGAAACCAAGAGAGAGAGAGAAAGAGAGAAAGTCCAAATGCGATAATCATTTTTACAGAATTTAACGAGGACACTTATGCAACTCGTCGAAATAAACATTATTATTAACAAATGAAACAATGCCTCCGTTTGAAACTGCGTTTCTAATTAAAATCGCTGTGCATTATCGCACCGTCCTTTGCGACGTGCGATGATCAGAGACCATATGGATACAGATTATGAATGAAAATACTGAAATTTAACAAATAAAAATTAATAAAATGACGATGAAAGAAGCACGAGAGAGAAAGAGAGAGAGAGAGAGAGCGAGAGCCCGATGAGAAAAACCATGTAAAACCGATGCTTGTATATGTATTTTGTTTCATGATAAATAAAGTAGATGTTTGCTTCAAAACCCGATTGTAATGAATTGTAAACGGACTAAAATATTAACGGAATGTACATTATACATCGTGGTTTCGAGATATAACTACAACTACAGAGAAAAACTAACAATTTGCATTATAAATAATTGTAGCGCTATACCTGTCGATGTATTTTATACTTTAATCTCTATAAAATGAATATTCATAAAAACAAAACGTAATGATTTTCTACCATATGTATCTATTTGCATGTCATTTTACAGAAACTTTTTCTTTTGTTTTAAAGTTAAACTAGAATTCAAAGACGAGAAAATTCCGTGAAATTCACGATATTATTATTGAGGAGTTGGATTATTCCAGATTGAGAAATTTTTTTTATAATTTCGAAAACTCTTCGCGGACCAGAATATCAATGAGAGTATTGCTTCTTTTTTTTGTTCGTTAATCATTCAATAAGGAACTTTCCACAAAATTTCGATGGAATTCATAAAAAAAATGACGACCGGAAGTTGATATTTTTTTGGCGCTCTGAAGATACCTAGGTATATATATTCCAATCTTTTCCGAAGAAGCCGGAATTTGGAAAGGTGACTGGTCAGCTGTCCACCGACTGGCGATCGGATCGCTGGCTGAGGGGGACGGTTCTCCTAAGAATTGTGAAAGCTTCTGTTCGTGTTGATAAACCTAAACCAGAACAGTAGCCGCCTGTATCAGCCACCCCTGAAATATTATGCGGATGGCTTCACGAGTCGTGACACCAAAAAGAGTTCAAAAGAAAGACTTGGACTGCTATTTTTGTTTACGAGTTATCAAAATGTAGTTTGAAGCCATTTTTTCTCCAGAAGCTGCCACCAGACGGAATAAGATTAAAATTCTATGGAATTTCGATGTTCAAGAAATTGGAGTAGCATGAACGAGCATTTCATTGAAATCATGAAAATATCTGTGTCAAACAAGATGTCGATAAATTCAGAATCATTTTTATTATTACTGTAACGATTTTCCGAAGAATAAACAAACGAGATAAGACAAATAATCACAGAACAATGTCAAGTTTTGAGGTTATAACTCGAGAAATTTTGTCGCATGGGGAAATCAGATTTTACGATGAGAAACCACCATCCGCACATTATGGTCGCTTGCGACAGAAAAAATGTTCAAATCTTCAACGATCAACAGGATGAATCACAAGCTTCGTATATAGAAATTCGCTTCCTTGAAAAACCTTTTCGTATAGCTGATGATCATTCATGTTTCATTGTTTTGTCTGCATAGCTAAAGTTCGACTTCCAGTCCAGACATTCCAATGTACGAGAAGGGAACAAAATTACAACGTAGGGTAAAACACCCGATAGTCAGCCAGAAACCAATAGTCGGCCTTACATGAGTGCGAAGAGTGGAAAATATATCTTTCGTACTCTTCCCACTCATACAAAGAATAGGCAGAGGCCGACTACAGGTTTCTGGCTGAGTACTGGGTGGTTTACCCTATATTTCAAACGCGAATCCCAAAATATTTCAAAAAGTCAAATTGATTTCACGTCATCACTCGACGGCAGATATATATTTGGAGGGTTCATGCAGAAAGTTTTGTTATATGAACGTTAGGATGTATGTGGGATTTTATTTTGTCAGAGTTTTGATGGATATAATTGTTCCTATTGAACGGAATGCCTCAACAAATAAATTTCTACGATGTCGTCTCGGTAAAGTTTAAAATTATAAAACGAGACGACGAGAGTGGATTTATTTTTTTGTCCGAGATGCCACGCCTCTTTCCCACTTTCGAGTATTTCCAAGGGGGAAGGGAAGCGAAGGAGTTGGCGCACAAGCAGAACTGTGTTTCCCGACCGCATAAAGCGTCGCATGTTCACGTTCAGTTCCAAGAGGCGAGAGGCTCCGGTATAATTTCTCGTGAACCTGTCATTTTGTTGGCTAAAGATGTGTATCCTCTAAGCCAATAATTCGTAGAATTTTTGCAATAAAAAAAATAAGCATTCAGTTAATTAGGAAAGCATAAATGTTTGTGGTGAACAAAAGTTAAAATCGGGGCTTTGAAAAAACACGACTTTTTTTTTATCGCCGTCGTGTTATCTCGCTGTCAGTTACGGCGTCCGGTGGTCATTTTCAAAGTTCCTGTCCCTTCCTTACCCAAATCCTAAAATCAGAAAATCGTAACAAAGGGTACATTCTCATTCCTATTGAATTCACTCTCCAAAAATGTCGAGTGAAAGTGTGAAAACGGTAAGTTTCTGTTTCTGTACGGGGGAAAAAAAAAACAAAAATTCCGCAACCCTCTTTGTTTGGAATCGTCGTTAAGTTTTCTTGACGTATTTTGAATTTTGCAAAATTTCATGCAGTTCGCGAGTTTGGAAACTCCGGGCTACGTTGGCTTTGCCAATCTGCCGAATCAAGTACATAGAAAATCTGTAAAGAAAGGATTCGAATTTACTCTCATGGTTGTTGGCGAATCTGGCCTCGGAAAATCTACTCTCGTCAATAGCCTTTTTCTTACGGATCTTTATCCAGAAAGAATTATACCAGATGCTGTTGGTGAGTCAAACTTGCCTCTTTTTCTTTCTTTTTAGGTTAAACTTAGGCCGAACGGTAGAATCCTTAAACATTAATTTGTCGTCTACGTTTACGAAAATACATCATCGGCGTTCGCGTTGTGACGAATGGCACAATTTATGACACTCAATCGGCGTTGCCATTTTCCCACCAATCAACAATGACCGTGATGATAAAAAAAAAAAACAAAAAATATTTCGTCATCGAAGAATAACTAAAACTTTAATTTGTTTTTTTTTTTAAATTAGTTAACTTTTGGAAACTTAAAAAAAACTTTTTCAATGAATCAAAAATAAAATTGATTACAGTAAAATATTATTATAATTTTGACTACATATGGTTCGTAATTTTGCACCTGATGCTGAATTTCTTTTGGAGGAAACAAAATAGCAATAAATTTCGAAAAAATGTTTGCATTCTCACAAAATTAAAAATTCAAATTCAATTTGACGTACAAATATTTACAGAAAAAACTAATCAAACTGTTAAACTGGACGCCTCGACGGTTGAGATAGAAGAACGAGGGGTGAAACTTCGCTTGACGGTGGTGGACACACCTGGCTATGGGGATGCGATTGATAATACCGATAGTTTCAGAGCAATCATACAATACATTGACGATCAGTTTGAAAGATTTTTACGCGACGAGAGTGGTTTGAACAGAAGAAATATCGTCGACAACAGAATACATTGCTGTTTTTATTTTATTTCACCTTTTGGCCATGGGTAAGTTGAATAGAAAAGTGCAATGTTTCTACGATATTGACGTTGGCATCGTGGAGTTGCACGAAAAATATTTTATCCGCTCACCATTTTTACGATCGATTTTTCGAATTGCCTCAATTTTTCTTTGACATTCAGTTTTTTCATTTGCAAATCATTTTTATAGACGAACAATGCGAGTAAATTTTTGGCTCTGCTTCCAAAAAATAGAATAAAATAATGGATTCCGTCGCATTTCAACGATTCAAACTTCAACTTTATAATGTTTTTTTTTTTAATGCTTCTTTATTAACAAAATTAATAGTTTCTGAAAAGAATATTGTTAATTTTTCGTACAGGAATATCTGAAAGAATTGATCGATGTACTTGTTTTTGTATTTTGCAACTTTTAGACTGAAGCCTCTAGATATTGAGTTTATGAAGCAATTGCACAACAAGGTAAACATTGTTCCTGTTATCGCGAAAGCCGATGTACTCACAAAGAAGGAAGTTTTGCGTTTGAAGAAACGCGTGATGGAGGAAATTGAAGGTAGCGGAATAAAAATATATCCTCTGCCGGATTGCGACAGCGACGAGGACGAGGATTACAAGGAACAAGTTAGACAGCTCAAAGAAGCTGTGCCTTTCGCCGTTTGCGGTGCTAATACTCTCCTTGAGGTCAAAGGACGCAAAGTTCGAGGACGTCTCTATCCTTGGGGCGTTGTCGAAGTCGAAAATCCTGATCATTGCGATTTTATCAAACTTAGAACAATGCTTATGTGAGTTTCAACTTTCAATTCATTGTTCGACTCAAACATTCGTCACTCCCGTCCAATTATTATTCCAACTCCACCTTGAGCTCAATTACATTATTTTCTTACAATGTTGAAGCTTTTTTTTGAGTAGAGTTCACGCTTCTTATTCAATATTGATTCAGGACAATGAAACGATCTCTTTTTAGCATTCAAACCCAAAATCGATACGAAAATTGTCATTGTTTTTGAAATTAAACAAACAATGAAAAGAAAAATTATTTTCTTCACATGAAAAAAAAAGATGTTACCAACTTTCAAAATTTACGATCACGAACCAAAATACCAATATTTTTCGAAGTTTAAAGTTTCGGTAACATTGATCAGTGTATTTAATTAAGGAATCAAATATCGGGATTTTATTTATTTCAGTACTCACATGCAAGATTTGCAAGAAGTGACCCAAGAAGTACATTACGAAAACTACCGAAGCGAGAGATTGGCAAAAGGCGCCCCCGTACCGCCACGCCGTCAAATGTGAGTAAAAATAATAACGCGTGGCATTTGCAAAATTACGAAAATCGATGATTGTTAAAAAAAAAAAAAAAACGAATATTATTCACGCCTATAACAAATAAACAAGTGACGAAAATATGGATTTATATTTGCAGGGTTGTCGAAGCCAAAGAACCGAGTACTGGATCGGAAAAGGATCGGATTCTTCAAGAAAAAGATGCAGAGTTGCGGCGTATGCAGGCGATGCTCGCAGCAATGCAAGCGCAAATGCAGCAGCAACATCCTTAACCGAAGAATGCTTCGCGTTGCGTTGGATCACGGGAAAATTGAGGAAAAATAATGCAAAAAAAAAAAGAACAATTTTCTTCTTGCCAGGTGCCAAATACAAAACAAAGACACGGAAAAGCAAATCGATCGAACTTCTACTACTAATTAGTATTCGAGGAGAGGTCCAAGTAACGGTTTGAGCCTGCTGCTACCGTGAATATCAACAGTTGAACCGACGCGACAAGCCATTTTAAATTCAGTCTACATGTACTTACGGATATGTATATTCGTGATATATTTTATACGATGCAGTATTTTTAAAAACGAAAGAAAGAGGATCAAGAAACTCATTCGAGGAGGTTGTGCGCTCAAGTTGCTCGAACCAAATCTTCCTACTACATATTTTTTTTTCTTTTTCCAATTTCGTTGAACCAAATCGTATCGAAAATTCGAACGATATTTCAAAAAAGATTTATTTTTTTCTACAATATATGAAAATAGAATAAAATCTCGACCCACTTTGCAAAATGTATTTCGAAAAGTTTTTGTATTACGTTTCAAGTATCCGAATCATTATTCATTACATTCTCAAAACATGCCGCTATTGACCGTAGAACTACAAACCGGGCGAGCGAATTACGTTCCCACGTTTATTTTTCAGCACTTTTAGGTATTTAAATCGATTTTTTACCAACTAAACCTTTTTAAATCGAATTTGCTGTTCGCCATTCTCTTTGGCATGAAAAAAACGAAAAGATTCATATACTTATAAGTCAGATTACTGCTTTCAGAACGATTTTACGAACGAGAAACCCGTGGGGAAAATATTTACGCCGGTTTGTAGTTTAAAGATAAAAAAAATGGGTTTGAAGTTCCAGGCGTAATTGTTTTCAACAAATTCGAAGCATTTTCCGTGCGGATTTATTTGTTAATTCTATTGGAAGCGTACAATCTCTGTTAGAAAGAACAAAAAAAAAGAGAAATCCACGACAAAGCGAAAAACCAAATTAATTTTAGCATTCTCACGAATACTATCGAAAACGCAAAGAAAAAAAGCTCATAATCAACATTTTATACGAACCGTTGAAGTGCCTTGCATATCGTATTTGTAGTTTTTTTTTCTGCATTTCCGGAGAGCCCGAAATCGATCACTTTTTTCAGATTTTTCATTTGCAGGTTTTCCTTTCTCTCGAAACAGATGAATGAGCAAGTTTGTAGGTGACATGGCACACGTTGAAATTTTCAAAGCACATATACATATCGGATTTTATTTTACGGCCATGTCCTAGAGCGAAAAAGCATTCCTAATCTTCCAGTGGTTGATTTTTTTAATGTCGATGAACCGAAATAAAATAATTGGTTAGTTAAGTTATCCAGCCCTTGTTTTTCATTTTTTATTATTTTAGAATATGAATTTATTATCGAAAAATGATGATAATCAATACGGTCGATCCAAAGCATTGTGCAATTTTTCTTTTCTTTCTATTTTCTATGTATTTTTCCCCAGAACGTGACAAGGGCAAATTTTTTTTAAGAATCTTCCTCATGTGAGCCGCGTGACTTCCGAAAACAAACAAAATGCTTCCGAGATACATATATTAGAAAAAATACTTGCTGCTAGTGAAAATATGACAAAATCCTAGTTTGTTTTTCAAACATACGAATGTTTTTTTGTTGCATTCGTCATGTGATAGATTTCATCTCAATGTTTACTAACTTTCTTCACGATACTTACGAACTACTTTATAAAGAACATTCATTTTTTACTCGCAAACTGCCTTCCACGAAACGTCGCGACAAGATGAATGGCAAGAATGCATGAAAAACTGGGAGGTGGCGTGAAATCGATCAATTATAAAGTCGCAAGTACACGAATCAACGAAGGATTATAAACTATTGTAAGTTTAAAAGTTTCTCATATTTTTTTTTTTTTTTTTTACATGGTACGATTTTTACAGATTTTTTTATATGGAACTTTGTACAACTAAAATAATGTGTAACAACTATGTCTGAATTATTTGTGCATATAATAGTCTATCGCCGTTGAGAACGCGGCGAAACCTGCGGCACCGAATAAACCTGCCTTTACTCCAGCTAAAAAAATCAAATGCATTTATTTTAGATACAAAAAATGTCGCAACGCAAAGAATTGTAGGAAAGACAGTTTTTCTACCTCTCAATCCTATCAAACCCCCAGTCAATCCACCGGCATAAGTTCCGTTTTTCCAGTCGGTTTTTCCGCGATACTGCAACACACAAAAACATATTGAAGTTTGCATCGTTGGTACGCAACGGAATTTATTATTTTATTCGATTTTTTGTAAGATAAGCCAAAATATAAAACCCAGTGTTTGTTCGTGAAAATTTTAGCAAATGACAAGCCGCACGTTTTTTTGTTAAACTCCAACAATGCAAACTTGAATATCGTGTTGAATGAAATTCAGTACCGATTCTATGCAGCATTCTATCCCAGAGAACACACAGCCTATGACAGCAAAGTTCTTAGCATATCCGACGGTGGTGGTTTTCATTTCCCTGAAAACTTCTCTCGCCGTTTGTTGTTTTTCTACCGCAGCTACATTGGGATTTACACTCGACGAGAATAAACCAATGGCAGCACCAAGACCGAAACCTGCAAACAACGGCAATGACTTTAAACGAGATATTGGAAAAAAAATGTTTAGAAAAATGTGTGATTCCTAGACTATCGAGTTATCGATTGAAAAAATTTTGCTGGCGAGTCTTTGCATCCAAAATTTGTGACTATCGACTAAAATAATGACACTCAAGTTTGCAACGTTGGGCTCCAACGGAAAATACTTTTTCTTTTCATTATTTGTTCATTTAAAAAAACAATGACAATTTTCGTATTGATTGATTGTTTGAATCCTACAAAAAGATGGTTCCATTGTGCTGATTAAATTTTGAATAAGAATCGCGAGCTTCGCTCAAGAAAAAACAGAGTTTTGTGCATCTCAACGAGGCAAACTTCAACGTCGTGAAAAATATGTTTTTTACCAACGACACAGGCCATCAAGCTTTTGAATACACAACTTTCCATCGCAGCTTCGATTCTTTTTTCTTCGTTAGTTTTAATTTGCATTGGAATAACAGTTCTTGGTATAATTATATTTTCCCGAAATCTTTGCTGCGTTCCTACAAAATAAACTGCTAATTTGTCCCATTCTGCGTCGCTCATAAAAACCCTTTTTTCTCCGTTGGGGATCACTGCAGCGCTTGGTGGTTTTGGTGGCTCGAATGACAGCATTTTTAACACGTTTTTTATTTGACTCTTGGACGAAATGTATGAGGGTAATAAATTGTGTAACACTTAGTTTAGGAAACAAGATTTATCGCCGTATTTATTGGTTAGGAATCACTTTTTGTTTATTTCAAAACTGTCGATGTGGTATCAAAAGTTTTTTCAGGCGTAAGGGTTTTTGAGGCTTGAACAAAATCCAATTTTTCTAATCGTAGAGTTATATTTTGCTGTTTTAGACCTCGTTGCACTCATCGGATAACCTCTTTTTCGAAATTAATTACTTTTCGACATGTTGATACTAGACATTGAAACATGGTCAGCCTATTGTAAACCACTGCGTTGAAATATTAATTGTTTCGTTATATTAATTACTGTCATTGATGTTTTGAATCATATTGTTTATTAGAGAAATGAGTGGAACTATAGGAACACACTGTTTGCTAGGTTTGGTTGGGTTGTTTGGTTTGCAAATTTTAGTCACGTGGTTTTCCATTATATTTCACGATTGATTTTCGATATTTATCTGAATGTTCACGAACTTTTCGTTATTCATTCAAATAATGAAGGTCCCAGAATTTTTTAAAAATAATTTGAAACAACAGGAAATTGCGATCATTAGCAGTATGGATATGTTCGAAGCAGCGAGTTGTAAGTTGGACGAAGAAATCGTCCTCTGGCCACCCTCTCGGAGTTGGTCTCCCTATCATTGTAGGCATACTAATCGTGTTGACTTATTATTTTTTCAAATCGATAGATTTCATGGAGGAATCCATTTCTGTCGTTTTCATCATTCGTGTTTTTCATGAATTTGTAAAAACCGAAGGAAATATTTCGATAAATCAATATGACTAAAAATAATTGTGCATTTTCATGATTCGATTTGGATTAAAAAAGAAATCTCTTCGAATGATGCAATGCAATGTAATTCACTAAAGCAAAACATTTAATGTGAATCCAATCGTTGATAATTCTGATTTTGGAAGTGTGTGCATAAAATTTTCAATTAGCTTTGCCACGCCGGCACCGGCCGGCGTGGAAATAGCAATTTGACCATCGGTCGGTTAATTCAACGGCCGTGGTCGCGTTCGGTGTTATAGCGCGCGCAGTTTCCCGCGTCAACCGACTAAGCGCAGTTTCTGCCGATAGGTGACCACGCCATGGCATGGTAACACAACAGTCACATGAAATATTCATCAAGCGTGACCTTTATTTATAATTTACGGTTCATAATAAAATTTGACGGCTTCGGTTATAGGCCAGTGGGTACGGGCCCATGAGTGCGGAAAGCACTTCTAAAAGTGACGATTTTTTTTATTAATCCGTCGAATCCGAATAAACAAAAAGTTCGAGCGCAGTTTCGCCATTTTCCCGCGTACCCTCAAGCTAGTGAATTCCGATAACGCTGAAAATTATGCCTCGTCTTTTTTTGGCGGAAGCAGAAAATATCAATCAAGGAGGTGAGATTATTGCATTACATTTATCTTTTAGGCTCGACTTTTTTTAATCGATCGAATCCTTCATGCTCCTATTCCTTGAATATCAATAATGACGATCATTTTGTTATTTGCGCATGTTACAAATCAGAAGGCAAAGGTTTTTATCGTTGGTGCATGTCGTCTTGTGTTAAAATTCGACGGCACGATCATTATTACGTAACGCAATAGTTTGACTTTACGATAAAAACGAGAACAGCATCGACGTGCGTCTTTGTGATTTTTTTCTGATATTTCGACCACAGAAGACCGGAGATTACAAATTATTTACATGATTTCGGATAGATTCGAGTTAGCGGGGCACCGCGTTGTTGCGTACGAAAGATTTTTTCTCCGTGGCAAAGCGAAGATTCGAAAATAGTGAATCTACGTGACCCGAACCTTCGTGAAGTTGTAAAAATTTCAAGTTGCTCAACCAATACAAGGGGCAGTCAATTTCGAACTGTCAAAACTTATATATTCGCATGGGAAGTGACAAATTCTGTAGAGCCGGTGCATTGACGTGGAAACGACGCTTTTGCTACGCGTTAGACGATGCGAAGCGAGAGTCGCTACAAACCCGTAGCTTGACATTATCACAATGTCAATTTCGAATATTTATTTCTTGAAGGATTATCTCGAAGTTTTTATAATGTCCCTCCACAAAAATAATCGGGGTTGAACGTTTCAAGGTCATTCCGTGACCTTGAAATGTTTTCTTTTCGATTTTCTCACTGAAATCAATTGGTAGCGAGCCTGTTGGAAATAATGACAAAGAAAAGTGTGAACATTCGATGCCAACCATAGCTCAGGGTACTTTTTATTCGAGCTCTCTCTTTCTCTCGAGTTCGAGGAAACAATCGAACGTTCCAACGTGATCTATCAGTGGCGTGAGTGCGAGAGAGGACTATAGAGCGGATACATGTTTTTCTCGGAAATGCTCGGTATTTCGAGGAAAATAAAAGTAACACTTTCGTTTCTAGCGAAATGAGGCTTTTATTATTTTTCTTCAAATATTCATGCAGTCTCTTACATTATATATTTCTGATCGAATATTTTACCAAAGTTGAAAGCCTTGTCCACCTTTTGGTTGTCACACATACGCGACTGAAAATGCAATTGCGTTAATTGTCGCGAGATGCAAACCTTTTCTCAGATGTTTCAAGTGTCTACGAGCGCGTTGGCGCAGATGTATGGAAATTACGTCATCGTCTCGGTCTCCCTGTCGTGAATATTTTTCTTCTTCTCTTTGCATATAATTTTTGTCATTGACCATCTCAGTCTTCTATTCGTTTATGAAGCGATGTACAGGACCTTTCATAAGCCTCGGCCGACACTAAACATTAAGATATTATTTCGACGGATCACAAAATTATTTTTAATCTTGTTTTTCACACTTCGCGCTCAAGAGTCGAAAATTGACGATTACCAATCCGTTGCTTTTTACAATTGGTGTTTTTTTTTTTTTTTTTTTTTTTTTTTTCAACGGATTCATAAATAGTATTTCGTTCGGGATATCGCGCTCGGGAAAAAAAGGGAATGCGAGTTTTGGGAGACTCTGTACGTCGCTACACGCTGCAATTATTCATCGTCCTGCGCGACTGCCTCGGCCCTCGATAAAGGATGAATGAACGAACGTCTTTTCTGTTGGTATATATGCGAAGCCATTACAAATAACGGCAATGAACGATCTCGCCTCGAGACTAATGTGAATTATGAGTCACTCGTGGCAACGATCGTTTCGCGTCCCTTTCGATTTGTTACAATTTGCATAAGTTCAAAGAGCTCTTCGAGGTGAAACGATTACGAGAATCTTATGGGCGAACGATGTTGAAGTTTCCATCGTTGGAATGCAACGAAATTCTGTTTTTTCTTCGACAGAGCTCATGATTATTATTCAATATTTCTTCCGGACAATAAAACTATCTTTTTTTACAATCCACCACACAAAATCGGTACGAAAATGATAATGGATTTTAAAATTCATCAAAAAATGAATAAAAAAAAAGTATTTTTCGTGTGACCCCAACGTTGCGAACTTCAGAGTCATATAGGCGAACCTTCAGCATCGTCCAACTGCCTGACAACAACGCGCACGACTAGGTATCGTAACCGCAATGAATTCGTGTGCTCAATTAATAATGCTCATACGTTTCTCTTGTTTTACTCGATGACTCCAAGTTCCCAAACTATAAAAAAAATTTAAGCATCGCCACCAACCTCCCGCACAAGCTGGAGATTTGTTTTTACGATATGACATGCAGACGTTTTGTGTTCTTTGATTACTCTTTCCGAGCCAAATTGCCCGATGACACATCGCGCCCGGCTCATGTTTCTCGGATCCACTCTCTTCCGAATCTTTCTCCAAACGACATTATCCGAACTTTTGAGGGAGCTGTGGCTTTTTTTTTTCAAATTTATTTATTTACTTTCACTTTTGACTTTGCTCGCTTGTTTTTTTTTTTTTTTTTCAAGAAAAACACAAAAACGGAGAGCGAGACCGAGAATGTGGCGTTTTATGAGCCGTAACAAAAGAAGCGTTTATGCTTAGCCTGCATCGTTCGTTGCTTTCGTTCCCAGAAAACTTTTCGAGTCTATTTTTCCGCGATGTTCGAGAAATATTATCCAGACCCGCTCCACTTGGACTAAATCCTCGGATTTTGAGTTTAAAAAATTTTTTTATCGCGCAAGTATTGAAAAAGTGGAACAAATAACGTGCGAACAAAAAACTCTGAACGTGAATAAAAAAATACGATTGAAACATTGATTCGACGCTTTTCGCTCGGAACAATTTTTCGTATACACGCTTCCGTCAGGTGCTGCTACGTTCATGTAATACTTTCATTTCGGAACCCTGACCCCTCGTATTAACCCTCCGAAGACACAACAATTAGCGCACCTCCCTAGACACACATGGGTCTGGGGTGTCCTACCGTTTATTAACGTACTCGTTAAAAAAATCTGAAAAAATTCAGCAAAGTAGTTTTGGATCTATAGAAAAAGAGCCTGCACTGGGTGATGGACAAAGATTCTTTTTTATTATTGTTATTTAATGATAATCGATAGGAAAACGAAGAAATTCACGTCATTCGCTGAATGCGGGCTGTACCCCAGACCCATGTGTGTCTCCGGAGGATTAATAATGTTTTCTCATCAAATATCACAGACCGTGTAGAAACGGAAAATAATGTTTTTTTTCCATTCTTTAAATGTTAATACGACCGTTCGAAAAGTAAATAATAAAAAAAAAATGGATGGGACAATGGGAATGCGACTATGGCTCAAAAAGATAATTGAAGGCACAACTTCCTGATTTGACAAATGATTTTTGGCCTTAATCTTTCGCCTGAAACTGTTTAAATTCTTTAAATCTATTAAGTAATTCTGTTTTGATATTTAACTTGGTATTTTTCGTATGGAACATTCGAATGCATAGAGAGAAAAGTGTTATTATTGCGATAGTGTTAATCGACAGACGTAAACGCTTGTCGATAGATTATCGAGTTGCAGAGTAAAAGTTTTCTAGGCGGAAACGAGCGATGTGCAAATTCCATAAATAGATCGTGATTACAAGGTTCCAGCTGCTGGGATGACTAATGAAGCTTTTCCATGTGGATTAAAAATAACCAAAAAAGTATAAACACGTTCTTCCCCATATAGGAATCACAGAATTACTAAACGTCGAACTTCGAACAATATCGAGAACGTTCACTCGAATTCGGACAATCTATCCATAAACAAAAAAAAAACTCAAATAACTCAAAACTTTTGTATCAGTCCTCGACGAACGATCACAAACATTTTTTCCACACTTACAAACTTAAATGCAACGAAATTCTGTTTTTTATTGAGCGGAGATCAAGGTTCTTATGCAATATTTGGTCAGGACAATGCAACGATCTTTTTGTAGGATTCAAAAAAAAAAAAAAATCGGTACGAAAATTGTCATTGTTTTTTTTACATCGAACAAACAATGAAAAGAAAAAGTATTTTTCGTTCGACCCCAACGTTGCAAGCTTCAGTGTCATGATTGTAAATCTTACGGATAAAATTGTAAAGGAAAAAAAAAACAATAATGAGAAATTGATAAATGGGAATCTAGTCGGGAATCCCCGAGCCTAGAAGCTTCTTTATCGGTTATAAATAGCATTGACTTTTTTTACTCCTCATTTCTGATGAAAACTGATCACGAAGTGCATGGATCCAATATTGACATGTGCCCTTGTAATTATAATCATAGAATTCTCACTAATCGATCTCTCGTCACGATTCAACGGTAAGCGCCTGATTCTAATCGATTTCGTATTTTTTGACCTCATACAAATCCCCCAGGAGACCAGGGAGCAGCTAATTAAAAACGCATGGCTCAAAGTTTTTGAAATGTTCGGCAAAATTCAAGTTTCATGGCAGATCAAATGTTTCTTACAAAATTAAGAGACATCTCGTATTAAACTTGGAACATACAGTCGATGACAAACGCCAAATATTCGAAAATTCGTCGGACTGGAACTTTTATGAGCCGGGGATTAATTATCTGCATATTATCAATTATTTATTGCTGCGAGAAGTCGATAACCTGCTCCAGAATTTTGTAGGCGTTATCCTGTACGTTTCGTTCATGGATTGAAAATAAATGAAACTTTTCTCTAATTCTTTGAAGTTGGTAGTTTGTTAATCATCAACTACGATCCTTGATATTCCATCGAATAGTGAAAAGAGAAATTGAATAATTACTGATGTACTAATTCCTTCCATTGCTGCTTGTGCCAAGTTTAACGAAGCTTACCAGCGATTCTTCTTTTTTATTATTCAATAGCTTTCGAGTATTTGTGAACCACTGTCTCGCAGTTGTTTATCAATGTATCGCAATGTTTCTCAAATCTCTCGCGGGTTACTCAGGTCAACGTGCACCAACCGAATCGGGAATTGGGTCTCTGTTACGGGGATTTTGATAGCGAATCTGACCCAATATCACTTATCGAGAATATGTATATGTTTGGACTTTTATTCCATTAAGAAAACGTTATATCACAGTCCGAACTTCACGATTGACGAATTACTAGCAGCATGATAAATCCTTCTTCAGAAACTTGAATTTTTACCACAGTGAATCACTGAAACAACGCGCAAACGTTGCTAATTGCTGTTATAAACGTAATATTGAAGTTTGCATCGTTGGAGTTGAACGAAAAATATTCTATCTATTCACATTTTTTTTAATTTTTCGATTTGTCTCAATTTTTCTTTGACATCTAGTTTTTCATTTGCAAAAATTGTCATACACGGACATCGCATTTCTATTTTTCGTTCTTTTTTCACAAAATATGGAATAAAACGATAAATTCCGTTGCATTCTAACGATTCAAAATCCAACATCATCCGTTATAATGAAAACCACGGAGTTCTCTTCCATCTCGCGCATTCACCGAATTATGAAAAACTTCATTTCGATCGTTTCCATTCATTTTTCGTGCCTATTTTTGATCAATCTGACTCCGCAGTAAGTTAACGACGACAAGTTCGTCGTTTTGACACTAGGGCGAGTGAGTTGATTCGGTCTAGAATGTTTCACATAAAAAATATCGGGAATCGTACGAATTTGAAGGTATTACGTGATCCGCCAAGCGTGAAACGCGGGCCAGCCAACAAATCGAATAAAACCGTGCGTGTAGGTTTATTCTCGCCTCGATGATGGCATCGCTGTTCCACACATTCACATGAGTAACTCGAACGCTTTCCGCGTGCTTAGAGATCTCTTCTCCTCTTTTTTTATGATCTTTGAAATGATTTAACGCTTTATCATTGGAAACAAAAGATTATTTTCGTTTCACACGACGCGATCACTAATTTCGTTCGGTCTATGCTCCAGAATATTTATTACGTAGTAAATTTTAAATAATAACACGAAAATTCGAGCTCCAAAATTCCAATAATTGAATAATATGCGCAAACACTTGATGAATTATCGATATGTATTCGAAAATAGTGATCCCTCAATTTCGATTAATCGGCAATTCAGTCGTTCAATTTATAAACCGCGTCCGTAATCTTGAAAATATTTGGAAAATTAATTTCTTCACCTTGATGCGGAATCTCGATGATTGCGATTGATTCTTTATCTGCATTGGGAAGTAGAAAACTTATCGATAAACAATATCGTTCTTCCTCCCTCGCCCCGGCGTCGTCTTCACCTTCTGCTCTGCTCCAACCTCCAACGCCTTTTGTAACAGTTCCAAACACTCTTCGAAATGATGCTATATTTAAAATTTGTTTATCCAGAAATGATTATTACGCGATTCTGGGCAGCTTTCGCTTCCGACAAAGTCACACCGCGTGCAGCAGCAGGCATGTGCGTGTGTAAAAGTAAACACAGGCGTCGCGAACCCATGCTCGAATTCCATTTCTCCGAATAGTAAATGGCGCACGAACGAATTGGCGAAATAAATTTGTAAGTAATTGACATCGCCACAATAAATGGATCGATGAGATTTGTATGGAGCAAGTGCGACCGTTTTTTTTTTGTTTAAAATGTCGTTTTCCAAGGACCAAGGACTTTGAAGGAGCAGAGAGTCGAATTGGAACTGTTTGAGTGTTTTTTTCCTCAGGATTTCGTTGACGTATCTATTAATTTTTTTTTTGTAACACAAATTGGACGATGTAAAAGTGATTTTTCCGAAAAATCCAGATCGACACGTAGCATCGGAAAAATGTAGTACACACAAATTCATCAGTTTTGGGAATTCATAAAAAATGCATAATGGGTTAAAAAAGTGAATTCACAAAAAATCACAGAATTATTTTCACTCGGATATGATTCTGTAAATTTCGTATTCAGAGCTGTGCACATTCGTAGAATTTTGCTTCACCGACACTACGTCGTGGGCATCACCATTGAGGATTATTTCGACTTTTTTGTTTTAGACAATGAGAAAACCGAGGTGGACGCCAACGATATGAAAAGTTTGTGAGTAATTTCCATTAAAAATCACGGATGACCAGTTTTGCATTTCGATGCTCGAACGCAACTGACAGACTTCCTTGAAGTCTTCGAGATAGACTAGTGTTCATTAAATTTAAGATAGAGCGAATCTCGCTGAGAATAAATGGTTTCTCGTCAGTCCTCGTTTTGGGTCGTCGGCTCGTTTCCTTGGTAATTCTTAAACTGAATTTATCAGGAGAATTTACCATGCAAGAGTGGAATGAGTGGATTTTAACTTATTGATAGCCGTTAAAATGTTGGTAATTAAACGGGAGGTGGGACGATTTCTGGGTAGAAGAGAAAAGGGAGCCGAGACAGAGGCACATGAGGAACGCGAAACGAGTTTCGTTTCCGCGTCACGAACATGTGTATCTCGTTTCAATGGGAACGAAACTTTTTCGACTTTTGCATCTTATTCTGTTAGTTTTTCCTTGGTGTGTGAATCATTCGCAGTAAAAGTAGCGAAAAGAAATGCATGAAGATAGAAAAGGGGGGAGAGAACGTATCGACCAAGAAAAAACATTCACATGAACGAGTTGCTACGAATTTAACGTACGAAACTCTTTCGAATACGCCCTTTTTATTTTCAACAGCGAATATATTTAAAGACTCGAGAACGGGACACAGGGTGTCAGGGAAAAAAGTGTGACGTATGCGATTCTGTTTAAAGCGAACGAGAGTAAAAGCCCGACACGAGAAATGATGCACACATAAAAAACTAACTTTTGTACATGTAAATGCAAAGCCCCATTCGCATCTGGCATTTGTCGTATAATTATGACTGCAATTGCGATTAAATTTGATCCTCTGAAACTTGCTGCTTTTTGTCGTCGTCGCACATTTCTGTCCCTCGGTTTTCAACTTTGTAACCTTTCGCGAGTTGGTGCAATTAGCTTCATCCTCTTTTGAATATTCTCAATTCTCAGGCTCCTGGAATCGATATACTCGATTTAAATCCAAGCTTTCTGCATCGGTGTCTCAACATTCCGTCCTTTTTCTACACTGATAAGAAAATTTTGTTGGAAAAGATCGATATTTTGTTCGACACGTTCAACTAAACGTTTTTTTGAATAATCCCAAAAATTGTGTCGCATCGCAGCAAGAAATATTCTAGAAAGTCTCTTCGGAAGCACATTTTTGTCATTCCAATCGTAAATTTTTCTGACTATTCCATTAGAAACCAAATATACTGCCAAAATAACGAAAATTTTGAAATTATCAAAAAATATTTAGTTCAACGTGTTCAACAAAATATCGACGATTTTTAACAAAATTTCATTTTCAGTGTAAATTATCACACACGAACACCATTCTCTTGTGCTGGCTGTTTTTTATAAATAACTTTTTTAAACAGAATGAGGATCGATTGTCAGCGAGTCAAATCTAAAATCGATAATCACGTCATTTTTCTTTTCATGCCTTCGAAAAAGGTGAAGACGAAGTTTTATCAGCGAAACAATTTCCAGCATGATTTCGCAAACTTATGAAAATTATTGAATCGTGCGTCGCGTTCTCCAGCTGGAGAAATACTTTCATCGTGTTTTTCGAACGCTCTCGAGCCTCTTCCTGTTTCCGAATAATTGTTCATTATTGAGCAGGAGCGAAGCTGAAATTCTGTTTTATCAAAAATTACAAATCCGCGTGTAGCTGCAGGGCCAGGATGAGTTTTTAGGACTCGTAACTATCGCTGGATGCTTTTGTGACTAGAAATAGCAATAATGGCGATTGGGGCGACGAGGATTTTTACTGCAAAGTTCGCATTTCCTTCTTCCCTTAAAAATATCTCGTTATCGATAAGAACGAACGATCGCGAGTTCCCATCGATACCGATTGGCCTTTGTGACTCTGGCCACGTTGCGGATTTGACAAAATCCTTAAAATCATGAAAATAAATCGTTTTGTAATTGAGTGATCAAGATCCTAAGATAAAAATCGTAAAACGTATATCAGCAGTCATCGTATCACGATTGACTACAATTATACAGAGAAGCCCCATTAAGATTGACGATCAAGTTCTTGATTTATTCATTAGTCGAGTCAACCATGCGAGCGGGGAGTCCATTTTCGCTTGACGGGCACCCTCTCAATTCCATGTACGTACGTTTCCCACGCTGAAGTCTGCAAGTGTTGATAGACTCTGACTTCTAACAGTTCCGATGCTTATATAACGTTGCGAGAAAAGTTAAGTCAACAAAGTGCCAGTGAGAACGATTAAAAAAGGGTAAAAAAAAATGGTTCGTTCTATTGATTCTTTGAAACGAGTTCCGAGTATCAATTCTAGGCACAATTAATTTAACGGAATGGTTATGGTCGATATTTAAAAGCACAGAAAAATTAGCAAGTCCCAATTTTTAGACACAATTGATTAACCCTCGGTAGACATATAGGGAACTTCCCTAGACACACATGGGTCTGGGGTGTCCTACCGTTTTTTTACCATACTTGTACTCGTTTAAAAAATCTGAAAAAATTCCGGAATATAGTTTTGGATCTACAGAAAGAGTGGCTGCACCGGATGATGGATGAAAATTATTTTTCATTATTGTTATTTAATGGTAATCGATTCGAAAAACGAGAAATTCACGCCGTTAGCTGAATAATGGGCTGGACACCCCAGGCTCATGCGTGTGTCTCTTTTTGACTTAGTTTTTCGACAGTCTGAGCATAGAATACGAAAACAGCGATTACGATGATTTTTTCACGTATATTTGCAAGTTATTACGAGAATTATAAACGCGAACGAAATCAGCTTTATAAATGAGCCATTTTTTGTGCCATTTTTTGGTTGTTGTTTTAGAGAAATCTGAGGATGAATGAATTGAGTATAAAAGGATATGTGTATGTATATCTGTGCACTCTATGATCCCGAAATGGTGATAGCGTGATGGCCTCGCGGTCTTATCTGTCTTACAACTGCGAATAAAGTGATAGGATATCTGGCACTATTAATTACTCATCCGCGTGTGGATTATTCTTGAAAATATTTATTTTTTATTAGTTCGCTTCTGTTTTCGTCTTGATGGATTTTCGACGATTTAGTGAATTGAGATTGTGTGAAAGTTGCGAGGACGATGGGTCGAGAAGCGTCGAGCCGGGGCTCCTGAGGAGAACCGCGCGCGCGGCGTCGGTGGCTGCGCCGCGACTGCTCCGCGCGCGTCTCTCGACCCCTTGCGTCGCTGGCCGCGGAGGCGCGCGGAGTAGTAACGCGATCGGAACGGCGCGACGTTTGTTGCGGCGCCGGGAAGAGGGAGCAGAGAGCGGGGAAAAACGTTCATGCGTGAGAGAGAGAGAGAGAGAGAGAAGGGAAAGAGGAGAAAAATAGAGGGAGAGATCGAAAAAAAAGAGCGAGCGAGAAAGACGGAGCGATGAGAGAACCGCGGGAGCCCGGTTCGCGAAGCTTCGTGGTAGGGAGAACGAGCCGAAAGCGCTTCGGCGGAGTTCTCGGCAACAGCAGAGATCTCGGCAACTGTAGGCTCGGTAGAAAGCGATAGACATTGAGAGTTCGAGGAAGACCGATAGAGAAAGAAAGACCGTCGTGCGGTTAAGGGGAAGGAGCAAGAATTATACCAAGTTATAACTATCAGAGCAAAAGCCACGAACCAAAGTGCTAGCGCGACGAGGACGCACTCTACAATGTGGCTCATTGTGTTTGAGAGAGAAAGGGAGACGGATATAGTTTCGTACCGAGGAACATCGAGTCCAACGAGCATAGGGGGGACGAGGAGAATGCGAAGCGCGACGAAGAGAGCAAGAGAGGGAGAGAGAAAGATGGAAAATGCGCGCATGAGTCCTCGTGGTAGGGGAAATCACCGGGGCTTTTGAAAAAGTTTTATCTTGCCGGCGCGGACCGTCTCGCAGACGCTACCGAACGCCGGTGCGGTGTGTACGGTGTCACCGGACTTAATATATCAAACGAGAAATTTTCTTACAATACCGATCTCGTCGATTTCCGTCGACATCGCCTTCGTCGTCGCCGAGATACTAGACGACGAGGATTCCTCGTGTTTCTCTTCCTCATTTTTACGCTTTAGATCATTTCCCATATCGTTCAATCGGTTGTGTATCCTTGTTAGTTATTCGCGCATTTTATCTCATTCCGGTTCAATCGCCGCGCTTCGATCGCGAGTCTCAGTTCCATTTGAATTATTTTTTTTCCTGTTCCCTTCTTCCCCAAACTTAATCACTCAAATACTCTAATTTGACAAATACCAATCAGGAACTATCCCGAAACTAATTGGTAATACGAGCCGATAACAAAGACATTGGGGGTTCCCTCCCATTCGCGCGACATGACCCACCGTGCCCGGTGCTGCTGACCTCAAACGCGAGATCGTGGATCTCGTCGAAATCTTCGCGTAACACGCTTGCACTCCGCTCTCCAACAAACAAGTGTTGCACTCTTGTATTTAATCAACAAAATAACAAAAAATCACGAACGAATAATTGACATTAAAAACGCGTACGTAATACGAAAGATCGCGGCACGCGAAACATCGCGAGCGATATGGGCGGTAGTAAAAATGTGTTTTTTAAGAGTGCGGTGATCCTGATCGTCCTCGGTGTCCTCGCTGTTAACGGACATGAGGTGAGTCACTCTCGAGAGAGAACATGACATTATGAAATTTTCTAAATATCGAAGATCGACTCGATCGACGTGGAAACGCGAAACTGTGCCAATATATCGGAGTGTCCAGGGCCCCAAGGCAGTCAATTTTAACATATCGTATTTCGTTCGAATATTATGCTCGCGAGAATATCGTTTTTTTTTTTTCTTTACGAATAACGTGGATGACGTTTACAAAGGAGTTGGTTTAATTTTCAAAGAATACTGTAGCGCTGCTTGGAGTATTATTAACCTTTCCACATTTTATCTTTACAACCAAATCCTCCTCCCAATTGTTGAGTCATACGTTTTATCTATGCTACTCATCCACGTGCGAAAAAATAAGCGCGATTCGATCGTTTCGGCGATTCATTGATCGCTATCGCTCGAAAAAATCTCACTCATTTTATTCGATTAACTATACACGTGGGGATTACTTGACGTAACACCACTCGCGCAAATCAACAACGTGCACCGGAGACTTCTCAATCGACGAATTTCAGCGCGATTTAAAAAATGAGTTTCCGCGTATTGTTTTGTTTCCCTTTATTTTTTCAACGTATACATCCAACTTTTTTATTCATACGCAGCAGAACAGTTTTTCTATCGGAAAATAATTATTCCGTGGTGCGAAAATTATTTTTCAATTGTTCGGAGGAAAAACTGGATACCGGCTCGTTAATCGCGGGAAAAAAAATATTAACGGTTCCATAGAATTCGTTTTTTTTTCTCAAGGCAAATTCATTTATTGTCGGAATACAAAGTACAATTTTCTATTATGTTTCGAACAGATGACGAATTCGAAATTGATAATCTGCAAGAAATCCTCGTCGATTTATAAGAATTACTCAAATTTGAATAAAACATAAAGTTTGAATTCTATACATTCGTCGTTGAACGGCGTGTCCCGTTACGCAATGACAGATTCGATGTATTTTTGAAATTTTAAACAATTTACAACAATAATGAAGTATTTTATTGATGCGCCTAAAATGTAAAATTTACAATGGCCGTGGACGAGAATTTCGTATACACAGGAAAATAAATCAACTGCAATAGTCTTTACTGAAATTCAAAATCGTACAAGATATTACGGTGATATGTATGGAGCATCGTAATTTGAAGGAAAGAACATCCACTTTGATCTTCTGAGAGAATTAGTTTATGATGTTGAAGTTGGTATCGTTGGAATGCAGCGGAATCCACTATTTTATTTTATTTTTCGAAAGCAGAGCAAAAAAGCAACATGCTGTGTCCGTCTATGAAAATTATTTGCAAATGAAAAATTATGAATGTGGTTTATTTCACACTGTTTGACTCTGTGAAAATTATTTACACGTGTGTCTGTCTCGCATTAATTCCAGTATTGGAATGTCATAACGAAGAACTATGCTATTTTTTCCTTATTTAAAAAAATTTCCTTGCACTTTTTCAGTCGATGAAAAATCCGAATTTGTCGTGACGTTGAAATTTTCGTTATTTCTTGACGCAGTTGGGTTCTATGCGTTCTCGATTTTTTATCGAATCTTTAGAAATATCGAGGAAAATTTGACTACAGGCGTTGAATACGAGGTTGAATATCGGTTCAGTTATGATTAGTATATGTATGTCACCTTTCTGTGTTACAACCGTGCTCATGCATATTCATATCTTGCAGAATAATGGGATTCTAGTTCCTTAGGCATTTTTGTTTTTTTCTTTCATACACGTTCTTGTTTGTATGCGTTTCTGTGCGGCGGGTTTCCCGTTCTTCGCAGTGATGGGGCCTCGTGACCTTTTGCAGATGAAACATATATCGTGGTCCTTCGTTTTTTTTTTTTTTTGATTATGTGTCATGATCACTATTAGGTTCCAACATTTGACCTTACGCATCATCTTCACTCTCTGTGATTACGACAGGTTCTCTGGAATTTACATCAATATTCTTGCGCGAAGTTCACAACTTGAGAAATCTTATCCTCTCTTATTTTTCTCTCCTCCGCTAGCTCCGTATGCACATATATTGTTATTATCGCTGTTGCTCTCTGCCCCCAAGTAGACATTTCGGACACGTAACATTATGCTCGGGATTCGCCCAAAAATCGACCAAATCGAGTGGAACTGTGTTTGGTATTTGGCGCGAAACTGGTTGCTATCGATTGATCGATAAATTTTCAAATTGCGACACAACTTTATTGTCTTTTTAACCGAAACTCTTTTCATTGGTGGCTGTCAAACTTGCCATGGGGGAATATCGTGATTTATTGAAAAGCCTATGCTTTGACGAATATTTTAAAACGACCTGAGAGAACGATAATAAATTTCGCATCGTTGGGGACCAACGAAAAATAATTTATCCACTCGCAATTTTTTGAGATTTTCTGAATCGCCTTAATTTTTCTTTGACATTCGGTTTTTCTTTTGCAAATAATTTCTCATAGATGGACACTGCATGGAAATTATTGGCTTCGTTTTTAAAAAATAGAATAAAATAATGGAGTCTGTTGCTTTCCAACGACGCAAACTTCAACGACATCCTGAAAGATACGCACACGACGTTGACACTAGATTCGAGCCTTTTGATGAAAATTCAATTTATAGTATTTTCGTAATGATTTTTCAAAAATTATCAGCGACCGTCCATTTTTCACAGAGAACTAAAGGAAATTAAAAAAAAAAAAAAATTCTTTCCTCATGGTGGAGAGAAGATTTACCTGCTCCAAAGTCCACAGCCTCGAAACACGTGAAAATGTACGACTGTGTGTTTGTAAAGAAAACGAGAGTTTTACACTCGGTCATGCGAAAGTTGATCGAGAGCCATTCGATAAAGGTTTGACGGAATCGATCACAGCTATCAAGAGATAGACATAGATATATATAGTGAGAGAGGAGGGAAAAGCTTTGTAATTCCATGGATTTTTGTCCTCATATAAATTATTGAAAAGCCTGTGATCAGCTAATTGCTGAAATGATATCGTCACATCCGACACGATACTCGAGCAAGAGAATTTAATTTTGATCAACTCTTTATTGTCAACGTCGGATAGTATTGAAAAGTTTCTCATGCGACTGTTACGGGATATCGATGTATCTGTACATATGGGTCGATAGTGACTGTAGATCATCGCGATATCAACTTATCTTTAACGCAGCCAGGATGGCCCAGTTTCATCGGTTTTCTTTGCAGCAGGCAAGTGATAAATACGCGAGACGCCTAGACGTGCCAAGACTTCTGTCATTTTTTTTGCGGATGTCTCGGCACTTCGTAAAATTTTAATTAACCCCGAAATCAGGACATATTTTTTTCGCAATGCTCAGTTCTTTTGTCCTCTATATGCTCCATAGGTCAAATGGATATTTAGTACGAATTGAATCGACAGTCAATCGAGCTCTTGAGCCACACGCTGTAAAACGACATATTATTCGAATTTGCAACATCTTATCAAAGTCAATAAGATCTAAACTATATCTACGAACGTTTCTGAAGACCCGATACATGCGTAACTTGATCCAAGCTCATCAAGTGCGATATCCCGGGGTGTGAGAGCCATATGAGAAGTTGCCCGAGTTTTCTATGCTTTTATAATGTTTCTCCGAAACGATTCACGATTATTTTGAAATTGAACATCCGTTGATTTCTGTTGGTTTCGATCGTGGAGTTTGCTTTAAATAATTTCATAACTCCGGATCGTTTTTCAATCAACATCAAAACCCTATGAGTCGTTTTGCGGATTCCTTTTGTCCTCCGTGTATTGCTTGGTGGTTTCTCGATTATTGAACAACGATTAATCAACAAATACTCGATTTTCCAAGCCATTTCGTATAGTGCTGAAAATACTTGATAAAAAAATAGTGGATTTTTTGTACTTTTCCATGTAAAAAATAAGTTGCTGTCAAACTGCTTGGAACATCGACTTTTGTACGATTTTTTTCCGTCGTCGTATTCCTTTGAAAAAGTAGAGAAAAAATTCGTTTTTGATTTTCATAGTTGGAGTTTTAATTCGTAATCTGCGAGCCTCCAAATTCGTCCGTACGAAATTCCAAGTCAATTGCGCGTTAGAACGTATTATAAAATGTTAAAAAGTAATTAAATATTCATTTTAGGATAATTGAAGGAGCGGGAATCGGTCAATTCAAACTGGAATGCATTCCAAGTGTAAATTTCTATGTATCTATGTATAATGTATGCCACAGTACTCCCTAATTGTGATCACGGATCGAATACCCTAGCGCCGTACTCGAGGAGTTAATGGCTCTATTTGCAGCCAGTTTTCGATCTCTCTCAGTCTCCCTTTCTCTTATAATCACTCTCACTCTCTCAGTGTTGCGCGTCCCCGTGTTTCGCGTCGATGTGCAGATTATACCGGCGTATCCTCTTACACACGTGATACCGTATATACGCAACCCATACAAATCATTTATAATGAGTTGGAGGAGAGGATATCTATCACATTTAGCGGAAGGTCCCTTGGCGATCTCGTTCGGTCTTTAAGGCGATTGCAGATCTTATCCGCAACGTCCACGTTCAAACAAATGTCTACGTTTTAAAAAGTCTAATTGTCTTTCAATCCTTATAATCCTTATAATCGAGTCTCACGAGTCTCGATAGAATTTTTTAACCTTCGGTAGACACACATGGGTCTAAGGGGTGTCCAGCCCATTCAGTGAATGGCGTAAATTTCTCGTTTTTCTCAACGACTGCCATTGAATAACAATAATAAAAAATAATTTTTATCCATCACCCGGTGCAGGAACTCTTTCTGTAGATCCAGAACTATTTTCCTGAATTTTTTCAGATTTTTTAACGATTCCGAGGACAGTAAAAAATGGTGGGGCGCCCCAGACCCATGTGTGTCTAGGGAGGTGCGCTAATTTTATTGTGTCTACGGGGGATAATATTATGTTCGTTACAATCATGTTAAATTTTAATTGTCGGAATGCAACGGAATTCATTATTTTATTATATTTTTTGAAAGCCAAAAACAAAAATTCAGTGTCTGTCTATATGACAATTATTTGTGAATGAAAAACTGAATGTCGAAGAAACATTAAGGCGATTCGAAAAATTGAAGAAATGGTTAATGGACGGAATATTTTTCGTTCAACTCCGACGATGCAAAATTCAATACCGTTCATCATGATGTATTCAAATTTTCTGTCGATGAAAAAATCGTGAATGGGATATATATTTTTTTCGTTATTAAACATGTTTACTTATTAGATAATGACGAGATTAATGAAAGTTCGACTTGCAGTGTACCTCGTCGAGAGATCGTAGCGAGGCAGAATTTTTAATGGTCTCCCTTGCTGGCGAAATTCTTGGCGAACGTAACTCAATCCGTGAGGGTTGAAATTTGTAATGAACGCGTTATGTTTCCTGTATGTTCACATTCTCAATACAAAACCGTTTCTAGCTCCGGCCAGACACTGAGTCGAGCTCAAAATCAAAACCTTAATTGGTATTGTAAACCGAACGAACGTATCTCTCTGTTGTAATTCAACTCGCCCTGATATAACGTGAAAGTGTAATGAGCGAAAACAGAATGTTTGATAGTCATCCTACACACGAGCTTCCACAAATCAATTTTTCCGTGTTCAGCAGGAACATCGCAACTTTTCTTTTCACGCTGATTCCCACGCAACCGTTTCCAAAATTATTATTTGTCTATCAATCATGCCTGAATACGAATTTGTTAAAAAAACAACAATGAAAACGGACATTTCGGGAATAGGAATTTACATATATTCATTCATAACAAATAAATCTCATTGAATTTGTTCTCCTCAGATCAAATGACGAAGTTCTCAGCTTTCAAATAATTCAAACAAGAAATACCTGAATTTTTGGTTTTTCATGATTCCTGGAACAATCGATATGTGAAATAAAATCTGAACAGTCATTGAATGAATCCTCGACCCATGTCCAAAGAAAAAAACACATTGGATAGATTTTTCACAAACTCTATCCACCTCCCAACGTTTGACACAATTTTATTGGAATTTTTCGTTGAAAAAATGAAGAAAAAATTAATCTCGAGTTCATGAATTTCGATCTTAGGTTGGCATGCTGTAATTCTTAAGAACCAAATTTAAAGTCAATTGCTTGCACGCGAGGAAGAAGAAATAGCTCGGAGAGTTGAGGAGGTAATTCTTTTTATTTCTCTTACAGTTTAAAATCGATTCCACCAATTTGGGTTATCGTTCCACGTATAGCAGGAAAATGATTTTACTCTTAGGGTGTCCTTTTTTTTTCGAAAGTAACTTGGATGAATGCCTCATATTTTGTCGCCTATAACGTAATGGTCTCATCGATTAATCTGATTGGTTGGGGTGAGACTATTTGTGGCGTGGGAGAGCTCGAATTAGTATTCAATAATTGTAACTTGGTTGGTGACGAACGTGATGCTGGACAGAAATTCGTCTTCGATGTATTTTTAGCAAATTTTTCATTTGTCGAGAGAACCGAATGAACGGAGGAGTATAATTGATATTAACGTCTCAACAGCTCCTTGTGAACTCATGTACATCAGATTACAAAGGCGATAAGAGTTCAACATCTTCCTCGTGATAATAGTCTCAGGATGGTTTTTTTCGGAGTTATTGCTCCGTTTAGATCAGAAATGATCGATTTTCGATGCTGTGGATGAGAAAAAATCAAAGAAACTTCTTTTCCATTGCATATGGTGTATGTTCACGGTTTCGAATTCAATCGTTTTGTTGGATGAATGATAAATTATTTGACCCTCTGTAGACACACTACAATCAGCGCACCTCCCTAGACACACATGGGTCTGGCATACCTTACCGTTTTTTTACTGTACTCTTGGACTCGTTAAAGAAATCTGAAAAAATTGAGGAAAGTAGTTTTGGGTCTTTAGAAAGAGAGCCTGCTCTCTTTCGAGAAATTCACGCCATTCGCGGAATGAGCTGGACATCCCAGACCCATGTGTGTCTACGGCTGTTTAAATGAATGAATATTCATTCGACATTGATTGAAGTTTCGGGATTGCGATCGGATTGTCATCTTGTGTCTATTCGAACGTAAATAAACTTGGATATTCACAACCGAATAACTGATGAAACTGATCAATATCCCGGATGGCAAAATGAATTTATAAATGGACGTTTGCCGATTACATGAGTAGTGTACGAGGTTAAAAAAACAATCATAGTTCGAGATAATAACACAATTACTGAAAGAAGGACGCGAGGTAAAATGAATAATATTGTAGATGCTCTTTGAAAGGAGGGAAGAGAGCAGGGCAATGATTGATTTAGCCGGATATTAAATCGACTGAAAATGTGTACGCGACCGATTCATTCTTAGAAATAAGCAATTCGTTACGGCTTGATAACTATGCCACCCAGTATTTTTCCCCTCTGGATATATTTTTATCCTTCACTCGCTTTCTCTTCCTTCTCTCTACTTCCTTTTTTTCATTCTCGTCTTTATTTCAATGCCGTAGACTTGTCAAATTACATCCGGAGATGAAAATCTCTAATGGTTCCTCTGCACAAATGCCAATATATTTAACTTCCTTCTCGTAATGTCATAATTAGTTTAACCCTCAGTAGACACACATGGGTCTGAGGTGTCCAGCCCATTCAGCGAATGGCGTGAATTTCTCGTTTATCGTATCGATTACCATTAAATAACAATAATAAAAAAGAATTTTTATCCATCACCCAGAGCAGACTCTCTTTCTAAAGACCCAAAACTATTTTCCTCAATTTTTTCAGATTTTTTTAACGAGTCCAAATATAATAAAAATCGGTAGGACGCTCCAGACCCATGTGTGTCTAGGGAAGTGCACTAATTGTACGGTGTCTACGGAGCGTTAATTTAAATCAGATTGCGATAAATAATGAAATGTCCCCTGTCAACGAATTATTCGTGTCTACGTTAATAATAATATATCATAAGATTTCAAATTTTGTTACATCGCGTTGTAAGTTCCGATCAACGTGGAATTATCTTTCTCATCCACGATATTTTATTATTTCGTGCGTCACTTATGTTAGGATTTTATCGCAAGAGTACTTAAAATTTACGATCATATAGACGATTTTTCAAAATGCAGTATCCATGCACCTTCAGGATTACACGACGACGGGGGAAAACCTGATCTTCCTGTGGCGAGTTTGCAAAATACAATATAAAAAAAAAAACAAAAACAAAAAAAAACAAAAGTTTGAGTCGGTAATATTATGTTGGATTAACGTCGAGAGCCGCAATTAAATCAATGAAGTTTATGCATTTTAATAAAATGAGAAAAACGGTTTAGAATATGTTGGCGAGGTCGAAATGAAGCAGAGATTGGAGGCAAATAATAAGAAATAAATTGACGACAGTATTGGGAGGCGAATGGAGAATTTTTTGTTGTTGTAAATATTCGTTAGGGCGAGAGGCAAGAAAGTGAACTCGTTACAAGCTCTCGTTTGCTATCATCAATTTCCTTCGATCCTTGAAACGTTATCTGTTTCGCAAAGGACCAAAGTGCGAAGGGAAAGACACCGTCTCGCTCATTCGCTGAGGCAAGACGTTCGTTGAGCTTACGGAATGCAGCAAACAAAACGAAACTTGTTAAATCAACAAAAAGACTTTTACAGCGAAACGAGATTTATCCCAGCCGGCGAAGAATTTGATTATTTTGGCAGAATTTTCGTTGAATGAAAAAATTGTTTGGTTCATCGCCCATGACCCCAGAATCGTTGATTCGATCAAGATAATTTCATCGATTCAACTAATTTCTTGTCTCACACTTCGATCCTTTTGTTCTGTCCGTGTATTCTTAATTCTTGAATAATTACCGTCCGGAGTCGAGGATCGTACGACATTTCACAATTAATCGAATGCCGAACGTCATTAAGGGACCGACACGAGCGAGATGAGTGAGAAAAAAAATTATCTATATATCATGATTGGTTGCCGCACAGCATCAAGCCCAAATTAACGCGAGTTCCGAGGAAGATTAAAAATTTTCACATTTTCTCGAAATTACTGCTCTTTATTCCTCAAATTACGCGTGTCCCTCCCTCCAACCACTGTACCAAGTCTGGATGTAACGATCTTGCCACGCCCTTAAATATCTAGACCGAGCCTTAAATTTCAATCAGCTAATCGAAGCGTTGTATACGCCGAATTATTCTTTCAAGACCTCGACGAGTCTTTGTAAGGATCGAAAGATATTCTCATTGTTGTTTCGTCAGGAAAGCTAAAATGTTTTTGTTATTTGACGCGGGTTTCTAAATCATCCTCCTGGAGGACCCTCCGTTTGTTCAGTCTTCTTTTTTCTTTTTCGAACATCCAGATATCGTCGGAAAAAAACGTAGGAATCAGTCTGATGATTCCGGAGAAATTTGATCAGATGAAAAATTTAGTTACGCCGTTTTCGGCGGGACTGTGTTTTATTCAAAGGAATAGCGATGTTTCCTTAGCATCGCTTAGACACACATGGGTCTGGGGAGTCCAGCCCATTTAGCGAATGGCGTGAATTTCTCGTTTTTCGTATAGATTACCATTAAATAACAATAACAAAAAAGAATTTTTATCCACTATTTTGTAAATTTTGTTGGAAACGATCGATATTTTATTCGATTCGTTCGACTAAACGTTTTTTTTAATAATCCCAAAAATTGTGTCATCGCAGCAAGAAATATTGTAGAAAGTCTCTTCGGAAGCTAATTTTTGTCGTTCCAATCGTAAATTTTGCTGACAATTCCGTTAGAAACCAAATATACTGCCAAAGTAACGAAAATTTTGAAATTATCCAAAAATATTTAGTTTACCGTGTTCAACAAGATGTCGACGATTTTTAACAAAATTTCATTTCCACTGATAATACGTTGTATTGTTTTTCAGTCCGATAACTGAAAGTCATGAATTCCTAGGATATTTATTACTCGTTGTAGATTCATGTACGCTCATTTCATTCGGAGGAAAAAACAAAGTTTTCCAAGTTGTCTGCCAACCAATTACAGCCGCAGTAATGAAAAGTTTCATCGTATATTTGGAAGGTTTCAAAAAAAATTGAAGATCTTCTTGGTCTTGATCGCGAGCTCGCTGGGTTCGTTGATTCGTTTCCGGAGGTTGCTCCTTCAGATTTGTACGTTATTCCGACGTTTGTTATATTTTTGTTCCATTCCCTGCTCGTTCATCATTGAACAACTAGTTTTCCAATAGGCGAAAAAAAATGATATCGACTCGAGGAATTCATCCAAACGATTTGATCGCGCGGGAGTGTCTCGTTTTCGGATTCGCCCAGGTAAATATTTTTTTTTTTTTTTGTACCGGGTGTTGTTCAGTAGGCCTCGGCCTCGTTGACCTCGTAGGCTTCGATGAGAAAAAGAGATTAGGACAATAAGAAAAGCGCATTAGGATCCGGAGCGCAGAGATTTTTTCCTTTCTCTCGTGTATATACGCAGGGCTTTTGTGAAGTGTGGCTGGAGATGATTTTTCATGACAAAGGTGTCGCGTTTCATTGACGAGCATGCACCCTGGTCTCCAACCGGAAACAGTCGATCAAAATACGACGAAGGAAGGGACCAGTTTATGCAGGGAAAATGTAAGGATCGGGGATTGGCGTAAGCTATAGAAGTTGGATCACATTGACGTGTGTATCGAAATACATACGCACTTCGTCTTGCCCTCTTTGTATCTGTAGCATATGAGATATGTGTGATGTAAAGAGCGACAGGAGAAACGATATCGCACCTCCAGCCATCAGAAAACAAGCTCGTATACAGATAGTTTGTTCCTTTTCCTCCTTCGTTCCTTTATGGATCACGTACTTTGTGATTTTCTTTTTCTTTACGTTGTCACGATAAATTGTCATGAGATTGTTGTTGCATGTAAATTTGTGCAATGTCGAGACTAACGGATTTCTCTTGCAGCTTATTTTCTTATTTTTTCGCCTGAACTGATTGAATTTATTCATCGTTACGACTTTTGTTACACAATAGAAAATGCACCTCGAGATTTTATTGGACACACGAGTTGCGTTGGTGTCTGCTGTGTAATATGGTGATTTAGTCGCGGAAGTTATTATTAGATCGAATCTCATAATGCGACGCTTATAATCAGATGGGGGTCTCGGTGGATTATTGCGGGCCTGGCAGATAATTGTTTTTTTTTTTTTAAATTTTATTTCAACTTTCCGATCCTCCGGACGCGGTTGTGTCTAGTGGGCTTTTTCGTAAATATTTAATATTTCAATATTATATGCCGGGAGCACCGCGAGAATGGTGGACGCTTCGAGAGCCACGCAAGAGGTGGTCTTTCGCGAGAGAGTTCCGCCGCTGTCGTCTCGACGTCGACGTGGCGACCGCGATTCACTTTTTTTTTTGCTTTTTGGCAATGACGCAATCCTCGTCGGGAATCGCTGGCATGCAAGTCAGGGACCGAGGAAGAAAGGTAATGGCTGGCACGAGGGAAGACCTTGCGTCTTAACTGGTGATAGAGAGATCGAGAGAAAGGAGAGAGAGAGAGAGAGTTTCCAGTATACGCGTGTGCGTCGAGGCCTTCTGGTTGATTCCTTCGACAAATGCGTTGGCCGGGATGCATTTCGTCGAGTCATAAATACGACGTGGACAGAGTAATTAAATAGAGACGATGGAAAAAAAATTTCTGTGAAAATTGCATTTTGCGAACGAATTTTCGAAAGCAATCGACTGCAATTTTGATATAGTCACCAGTTGGCAAATTACATCGATAGTTAAGGATGAAATTGGATGGATTTGTTGCTCAATAGTAAACATTGTGACTGGAAGAGTTTGCATATGTTTCGAGCAATTTGGACTCTGCGAGAAGACGATAAATCGCTCAGTTGATCATCACGGATGATCCTTCAATATTAAGCGAATATTTTTGTGGGCCAAAAAATATATAATAGTCGGATAAAATCATATCTGCGTGAAAAATTATGCTCGCGAGAGAAACCACCGCACGCTTAGCTCAATTTCGTTCTTTTTAATCTTTTTGCAGCGATACTTTAATCGCTAAATTGCCATGTTGCGTAATCCTTAGCTTCATCCAGCTTGTAGGTTTTATAACGTTCGTAAATGTATCCCCGCATGAGCGAATCAATTTGAAATACGGGTATTAAGCGATTATGAGCAAGCTTCATCGATCAGCTCAAAAAAAAAAACTTGTATTATCGAATCTAAGTAATCGAGGTTGCTCGGCACTCGCGGTCGAAACTCTTTCCCAAGATATACATTCGCGTATTCTGCTTTCCGCAACGCCGAAGATTTCAATTATTCTATTCGCAGAAAGTTCAACGCCTGGACAGGTAGAGTTCCTTCGATGTTCCGCTGTGTGTTACTCGCAATATCTGTCTCGAAGAGCTTTGCTTTTGCGTCCTTAATCAACACACGTACGGTCGCCGCCCTATGTACTAATCGCTCCACCGTGTCGAACCTCCGAATCATTGAGAATTATAATTAATATTAATTTCACAAAACCTCAATTTGCTAGTCGATTGTCAACTCTTGGTGAATGCCCGTTTTCAACGATATTGAAGTTTACATCTTTGGAACCGAATGAAAAATATTTTATCCATTTTTCAGATTATCGGAATCACCTGAATTTTGCTTTGCCATTCATAGTTTTTCATTTGAAAATAATTGTCATAGACGCGGACACAGCATTTTACTTTTGGCTCTGCTTTCGAAAAATAAAATAAAATAGTGGATTCCGTTGCATTCCAACAATGCCAACATCAACATCATAAACTAATTCTCTCAAGATCAAAGTGGATGATCTTTCCACCAAATTCCTCCATTCATATCACTGCAAAATATCTTGTACGATTTTCGATTCACGATTTAAAATGCTTCATTATTATTATAAACTGTTTAAAATATCAAAAATACATCGAATCTGTCATTTTGTACGGAGCTACGCCGTTGAACGACGAGTGTATACAATCGAACTGTATATTTTATTCAAATTTGAGTAATTCTCATATATCGAGGAGGATTTCTTGTTGAAAAGTTGACGCACTGGGAGATATAAATATTGTTGGAAAACGAATTTCAAAACTTTTGTCTAGTTGTTTGCTGAAATGGAGAAAAAGAATTTAAATCCGGATTTTTCAATAAAATCCTAGTACCGAAGAACCGCGATGTTGCACAGATGCGATTGAATTTAGTGATTTTCCGCTGATCCGTTTGGTTATTGAACGAGCGGAAAGTATCGAGTATCGAATGAGCGTTAAAATGGAGACTTGAAAATTGAGAGAAATTCATGGCAAGCGGAGGAGAGAGTCTTTTGGTTCTGATATGGAGATGTTGGAAGAGAACAGCCCTCTCTCGCAAATGCTGTCCGTTTTGTGTTCAGTCTGAAGTCTCGCGTGATCGAGCGTGGGCGACCGAGTCAAACTGGTTTGAGGATCTCGCTGGGGCGCGCGTTTGTCGCGCCCTGGTCTGGTTAAAAGCCACGAGCGACGAATGGAATAAGCGACGCGAAGATCGTGAAAGAAGAGAGAACGACAGAGAGAGAGAGAGAGAGAGAGAGAGAGAGAGAGAGAGAGAGAGAGGAGAGAGCTGGAGGATAAAAACGCGAAGAGAGAAAAAAGAAAGTGGCAGGCATTGGCTAAAGGATACATAAATACGTAGGCGAACGGAGTAACGAGAATAAAAGTAACACATTACATTTGTATAGTATATGCGTGACCGTAACGAAGCTCCTGAAGATCTCTCCCTTAACCCGCTTTATAGCGAGCTCGTTGGCCAGAGAAGAACTCGATTTGAAGTAACCAACCGCACGAGCTCTCCTTCGGAACATCAAGCAATCAGCATACGAGAAAATCTTGCCGCCTGGCTAATTACATATCCCAGTTTTGCCAACGTACAACGTTTGCTTCTCAGAGCTTTATAACTCCGCGACGTAAACGCACGTTTGCATATGCTTGCACGATGAGTGTGTCGACGTAATTATTGAATGATAGACGCACGTTTAAACATAGCCCGCGAATAGCTGTGTATATACGTTTATAGTTGAGACTACACAGTCTTGCTTGAGCCGATTGATTCGATAGAGCCGATCCAGCATGCAGCGGCCTCGATTCAATCAATGGCTATTACAAATAACGATTCCAGCTGCTTGGCAAGACTATAAAGTATTTCCACACCGGAGATCCATGTGGCCAGAGTGCAGGAGAATAAAACAATCTTCGTGCGTTCGACATTCATCTCCTTGTTGCTTGAATAATTCTTAGAGCGGAATCGGCGCCCAGGATAGACGACGTCCGGTCTCCGTGTAAATGGATATCGTCGTATTTCTTTCTCACTCCCTATTTTTCTCGTTTCTCGCGCGCCAAAGGTCCTGATCTGTTCTATTCTTATTAGCTCGACACTCAAGTATACGAACTTGACGCTGTTGCAGTTTGCGTCCTTGGAATGCAACGAAATTCTGTTATTTCTTGAGCAGAGCTCAAGGTTCTTTCCCAATATTTCGTCAGGACAATAAAACCAATATTTTTTCAGCATCCAAACACAAAATCGGTACGAAAATTCTCATCGTTTTTTAAATTGAACAAACAATTAATAGAACAAGTATTTTTCTTTGGACTCGAACGTTGCGAACTTCGTTGAGTTTACAAATTATGCCGCTCATACAGCAAACCACGTCGACCAGATCGACTTTTTCAAAAGCTCGGAATTAAGAATGTTAGAAAAATGGGATTTCCATGTCTTCCCAACGTTTCTCATCGATGTAAAAAAAAATTGTAGATTCAACAAAGCCAGGACGAACGAGATCCATTTTGTTCATTTGACAAAACCGCCACATTGACGAAAAAGGTAATGAGGCGGTGAGCGCAGTTGTAGTTGAGGCAATAACTTGTTTTGTCAAATTTACAAAATGGATTTCGTTCGCCCTGGCTTTGTTGAATCTACAAATTTTTTTCTCAGTGTATATCTCTGCGAGAAAAATTCTACTCATGATTCTCTCCGTCTCGTCTTACCCGCAAGAGCTCTGGTTGGAATCATTGATCTCTACCAACCGTCTCGAGCATGAAACACAACGATGGCAGAGAGATTAGCTCGATGGCATGTATTTGTCTCGATCGTTCACAATAACATTGGGGCTATGTGGTAAACGGGAAAAACAGACTTTATAGAGTATTTTTTGTCCCAAGATTCAGTTGAAAGATTTATCGAGAGGAAAATGGATTGTTTTCAATGAAAAACGAGCAAAGCCGTGTCATCGATGAGTGCGGATGACGTGCCGGGTCTAATTGACCCAGTTTGTCAATGCAGTTGCCGAACGTGGTGAGTGTGTCGACACAGGTTAGGCGCTCGAGTTTTTTTTTTCATGGTGTCATACGGGACTGGAGGGTCGAAACTCGAAGAGAAGAAATAACTTTTTGTCTGTGTCTTTTGAGAACTAACTCTGATCGTATCGTAGGTCGGGATATGCACAGACGATTTATGACAAAGGAACGCCCATGAAAAATAGACGATCCATGTATATTATATTCGAATTTTTAAGGTCCTCGCGAACGAGAGAGCAGGATGCGTGTGACAATCCGGAAAAATCGAATCGTTTCGTTGGTTAAATAAATCGATACTACCCGAGTGCACGGATGCTGTTCGTTAAATTATCCGCAACTATATACAAATATATATTCGCGGGTTATCGCGTCTGGTATTCGAAGCGGAAAATCCGCCAAACACTGGACGAATCACGGATTCATGAGCAGTGAATTATGCACGACGGAAGATCCTGACTTGAAATTTGTGTCGACTCTTCTCTCTCTCCCTCTCACTTGCAGTTTATCTCTCTTGGCTACTCTTTCTACCAGTACCGTGACGTTCTTACCTGACTCTTCTATTTATATCTATGATAATACCACGAATACACGAAGATCAGTATGTGTGAAAAACGTGTGTGGACTTCGGTACGAGATCCGCCATAATACGAGCAAACTTGATCCTGTATTGTCACTAGGTATGTGTAACGTACCTTCTCCATTAGCTTGCCGCTACACAAGCAGTGAGTAGACTGACTATACTCTTCGTCGATCTTCATTAAGGCTGTAATCACTTAAGAACGAAAACTGATCACGTTTCACGAAAAATTCAACACTCGTTTCGATAATACTCGAACGATGATAGTTGAAGATTTAAAATTTTTTCTAAAGTGGACGCGAGACACTCATTACGTATTAATATATGAACGCCAAAGACTGACGAGGCTGAGAAGAAAAGCCGATAAAGGTTGCGGGGACATTTGGAATCTTTCCTGCACATTCGCCGAGGTCCCATGTCATATTTTCTATTTCTGATGCAAGGTCATTGATCTCTTCGGGTCCTTAAACCCAATGGAAACGATTGTGTTCACGTAGAGTCTAAATAGCTTGAAAAAGTGTCACCGTCACATGGAGAATTGAACTTGAACGAGGTCGGTCTTGGAAGAGTTTTTTTTCCACCTACTGTCAGTGCTTCAGGGAAATTATAATTTGACAAAAAATTGATGCACCGTATCAAAATTTAAAACATTATCCAATCAATGTCATCAGATTTATTTAGCGAATGTTTGCTAGAAATAATGTCGGAAAAAATTGAAAGAATCCTGACGTCCAGGTGCTCGCTGCCCATTTCCGCCTGTCGCATCTTGGCACCCGAATCATGTGATAACCATCGGAATTTTCAATCAATATATTCCTGCTTCCAAGTCGAGAACACTTTGAAGCTCTGGAACGTACTATTTTGTTGCATACGTATACGTAATGTCTATGTGAGTGTGTGGGTCGTGTGATTTTCTATGCTGACATTGCAATGCAACGCCGAGACAACCAAGAGCACTCTTCATACTCACTTACCACTCGGTCCCTCACTTCAGACGTATGCCGCGTCTTTGCTCTCCTCGGCCACACTCGGATCCTAATCACCTGCCATTCACACTTTCCTATCTGTTTTATACTATTTTCCCAACAGTTTATTCATTCTCTTTAATCTTGGAAAGATTTATTTTCGAACGAATTTGGTTGCATCGTAATGTTGGCCTTAACCCTCCGTACCGTTTTTTACTGTACTCGTTTAAAAAATCTGAAAAAATTCAGGAAATCAGTTTTGAATCTATAGAAAGAGAGGCTGCACTGGGTGATGGATAAAAATTATTTTTCATTATTGTTATTTAATGGTAATCGATACGAAAAACGAAAAATTCGATTCCCTGAATGGACTGGACACCCCAGACCCATGTGTGTCTACTGAGGGGTAAAGATGATGTTTTTTTTTTTTAGAAATACGTAGATAGATCTCAATTTCGACTTGGATGAAGAAACAGTCACAAAGTTGCGCGGAAGTATGTACAAATATATGGGAGTGCAAGCACATTTATGAGAAAACGGTCTGTCAATAAATAACGTTCTATCGGCACCCATAAATCCTCTTAATCGGACTCGCACGGGTATGCCTTTGTGGTCCGTTGGAGCATGCAAACTTTCGTCGTCTTTCGCTCGTCCAGCAGCTCGAAAAAGGCATTTGAACAAAAATCATGATATTCGTCGCTATCGACATCATTTTTTTTTTTTTCTCTTAAATGTGCTGATTCGCGTGTTTTTGCTTCTCCACATAAACCGAGATTATGAATAATTTTGAAGAGTGATTATGAATTTGGTAATTGATGCAGAGAGAATCCAGAGTGGCATTGCTCGAATTCAAAGGGATTGATTCAAGGACATTCACGATTCTAATGAACCCATTGAGCCATAAAGATTTCCTCGCGTCTAATCGACTTGATATTTTGTAATCGGAGGTTTTAGAAATCGCTGACATAAAATCTGAACCCAAATTTCATAAAAAACAACGAATTTTACATTTTTATTTTCAACAAGAACCACAGAGGACGAAACAATTTTAAAAGTTTGGTAGGAAAAAAATTTCCTATGAGAAAGTAAGAAACTCGGCTACTTATTCGCGTCGAATATTCGTGCAATAAAGAAATAATTATTGTCTATATTTGTTCAACATTTACGAATACTCCATGAAATGTTTAAATGATGTTGAAGTTTGTATCGTTGGAATGCAACGGAATTCATTATTTTATTTTATTTTTTCAAAGCAGAGACAAGAATTAACACGCACTGTCCGTCCATGGCCATTTGTTGCAAATAAAAAAACTGAATCTCAAAGAAAGACTGAAGAGATTCTGAAAATTGAAAAAATAATGGTCAAAATATTACAAAAGTGGATAAAATATTTTTCGTTGGGCTCCAACGATGCGAACTTCAATATCTCGTAATGTTGAATCAAAACAATTATAATTTCTTCTGCAATAGTATTTCGATAATAAGGAAAAAGTATGCAGTAATTAGTGAGACGACGTGCAAGAGTCTGGCTATTGGCACGAAGGGGTTGATAATGAATTTTACAATTTGTTGGCGTATTTTCAAAGTAATGTTCGATTGAACCGTCAAATATATATAATCCGTTGACAATCGGTTCATTGAAAATCCGAGGGCCCTCTTCTCGGACTGCGGAGAATACCAATCGTTATATCGAGACTCGGGACGAAGATAGAAGCCGAGTTTTGCACAAATAGCCCGTGACATCATTGCCCCTTCGTAAAGCATCGAGGGGGACGGAGAAAGAGAGACAGAAAAATAATGAGTCGTGTCGTCTTGCAGAGCATATTTATCCTGGTCTTTGGATATGCTCAACATTCGTGTGTTATTATCAACGAAATTAATCCGTTCATATAATATCAATTTACACTTACCGAGCGATTTGTTAATCATTCGCCTCCAAAGTTTGACAAAAATAAGTCCTACGAGCTTTGCCAACTTACTCGCGATTTATCCAATTTTACTGACTCATCTTACTGTTTTAATCGATTTTTTTATGTCAAGACACGAACGTTGATTCCAGCAAGTATCTGTGACGGCAATATTGACCGAGTAATTGAAATATTTCTCTTGGTAAACCATGCAGTTCGTCCTATTTGTCAAATTAGTTTGCAATCGCGTGGATGTGTTGATCATTCACATTCAGTTTGACAAAAATAGATCAAACGATCTTCGCCAATTTCGTCGGGATTTATTGAAATTCACGGAAGGTTCTGGTATTTTAATGAGTTCGGTACGAAACTGCACCGCGAATTCAACACATTTTCTTGGATTTTGCGTAGAGCACGATTTTCGGTTCCCTTTGAGAATAAACGATCCGCGGGTAACATTTTGAGGGTCAGAAATTACTGAAAATTCAATACAACTGGCAAAACTGATTGAATCGGATCTCAACAACGTTCATATCAAATCGGAATCACGTGGATATTGTGGCTTGCACTTTGCATAAAAATTCTCTGGTACAAATTTGCCGTTGAAGATGACTGATTTTTTTTCAAGTGTTTTTTTTTTTTTTCAATGAACCAAATAGGAATCACGAAATATAAACAACGAGAAATTAAATTTTCTTATCTCTGCTATTCGTGGGTCCAAATCCCTGGTGCACGCAGCACGCAATGTTTCGTTGTAGATATTAGTCTCGCCAAGGGATTTTTCTACTGAATTATTCAAAATTTTAAGGAGATAATTGGGGCATTGTTAACCCTCCGTAGACGCACTAAAATTAGTGCACTTCCCTAGACACACATGGGTCTGGAGCGTCCTACCGATTTTTATTATATTTGGACTCGTTAAAAAAATCTGAAAAAATTCAGGAAAGTAGTTTTGGATCTATAGAAAGAGAGCCTGCACTGGGTAATGGATTAAAATTCTTTTTTATTATTGTTATTTAATGTTAATCGATACGAAAAACGAGAAATTCACGCCATTCGCTGAATGGGCTGGACATCCCGACCCATGTGTGTACTGAGGGTCAACGGTATAAGCAAAGATTGTACAGTTCTCGAGCACGCGTTCTCGAAGAGAAACAGCAAAAAAAAATCCACATTTCACGTTGTAATGTCAAAACTGCTTTATAAATTGTTTTCCAATTTCTTATCGACCGAAAAACATATGACAAAGTTTGTCCAAATGAATCAAAACGTTCCGAACTTTTCGTATCGGAGATTAAACGTTTTTTTCCCAAAAGTTTATAGTTTTTAAAATTTCTGTGAAATCATTCCGCAAGTAGTGTTCGAGTTTTGAAATATACTGACGGAATAGTTTTCTTTCGAACGTAACTGTGGCGAGACTACTACCTTAAGAAGTAAATTCCGTTAATACTCCGCTGTTTTACTTGCCATCATAATAGCCACGAGATTATTTTGGGCAATCAACATTCCAGGGTATCAGGATTTAGGATAATCATTGGGGACGACGTGTGCTATACTTATCTTCTCTTGGTCTTTCGTAGAGTAAGAGTGCAGGGTATGGCGGGGGATCGATTTCGTCCGCACGCTTATTTATCGATGATGTGTTTTAAGGGGAAATCTCAATTGACATCGGAGAGGCGAGAGTGTTTGATATAAACAAATAATTCGAATGAAACTTTAACGATTAGTTAAGCCAGTCGCGATTGTCTCTGTTTTATTTGCTCGGTTTATTCTGTTGGTAGAAATCGAAGATTACCAATGAAATTCGGTCGTTTGTAACGACAGCTTTGCGTGAGTATTTTTCTCTGTCTCTGAAATCTTCTCTTCTTGCGAATGTTGATCCTTTCTTGAGAGTTTTTCACTCGAGCCGCGTTAGCACTCGCTCTCCGCTCTTGAGACTGCGGCGTTCTTCTTCCTGCATTCGTTTTTCGTCCTCCTCGTCTTTGTATCCGCTCCTTTGCTCGTGTTCCTATACAAGTTTTGCGAACGCTACTGGCGTACGGATTTTTACCTTAGTCGTTCAACAGGCGCTTGCTCAGATTTTAACGTGTGAGAAACGTGGCACGAGAAGCAGAGAGTGCGCAGGGGGAAAAGGGTGTTACATGGTAACCCGAAGAATTAGGAATGCGCTGGCTCGGTTTCCGCACTACCAAGAGAAGAAAAAATACACTGGGAGAGGGAGAGCTTTACTGTGACGATGACGATAAGTTATCTTGGCTCGTGAATCAGTGGATCTCAACTCGACTCATTTTCAATAAAGACAAATTTGCCGTTGAAGATGACTGATTTTTTTTCAAGTGTTTTTTTTTGTTTTTTTTTTTCAATGGTCAAGTAGGAATCACGAAATAACTATCAACAGCTTCATTTCACTCTTTCAATCACACTTATACAATACTTGCGTGTGTATGTGCACGTGTTACTTTCCAAGTTGATTTCAAAATGAATCGAAGTAACGCAACGATGTAACTGTGTGCGAGATTAAGGTATTTCGTCAATTAGTCGTGATTCAATTGCGGGTTCATTCACCCGAGCATCGCCTCGATGTATCGAGCGAAATTAACGCATAACTCATATTTTTTTTACGTGTCACGAGAAAGGTCACATTTTTTTTTTTTACTCTTGATATCGTTTTTAATGTTACGATTTTTTTTTCCATGAGACCGATAGTCTCGTGTTCATTACGTATTCGCTCGAGTATTTTTTTCGGAGTGCTACAGATTTTTTTTCGTACTAAAGAAACAGCAGAGTTCTTGCCTTTTTCTTGTAGGGCCCACGAATTAAAACTGCTTTCGTAGTTTTCGAACTTGAAGCAATCTTTCAATTCAAAGTTTTCAAAATACCGACCACTAGGAAAATCGTGAACGTCCGGAGTGCAATTTGCAGCCTTCGATGAGAATTTCGCTCAGTGCTCGTCAGAGAAACAAAAACGTATGCAAAAAATTGAAAATTCTTCCGGCGAAGACTGCTTCTTGGTACGTTGGTAGGAAGACCTGAATTTTTTTCATTTTCCTTAGTCGAGGTAAATCGAATACGAAAAATTGTCGTCACCGGACAATGATTTCATTTTTTTTTTTTGAGAACTTTAAAGAAATTGCAGTAACTCTCCGATTTTTTACCTCGTCTCGATTTGAGGAAATTAATTGTCCAGTGCTCAGCCAAGTGTACTTTGAAAATTACAGATTTTCTTGTTGAATATAAAACATTAAAAAATCCGACAAGACACGATTTCATTTTGAATCGAAATTTTCCCCTTAATGGTGCAAAATGAATAATTGCGTATCGACTTTCCACAGTAAAGGACTCACGCGATCAATGACAATTTGGCAACGACGTTGGAGTTTGCATCGTTGGAATGCAACGAACTTTTGTTTTTTCTTGAGCAGAGCTCAAGATTCTTGTTGAATATTTAATCAGGACAATGAAACGATCTCGTTTCTTAGGATTCAAACACAGAATCGATACGAAAATTGTCATTGTTTTTTAAATTGAATAAACAATGAAAAGAATAAGTATTTTCCGTTGGACTCCAACGTTAGGAACTTCAGTGTCATATTTGGCAGATGAAAATTCGTTTCCAAGGTATTATCCAAGCAGTTGTTATACACGATTGAAGCTAAATGTCAACGGGCATGAAAAATTGGAAGTTGAACGTTAAGTATTGCTGTCTTACGTGCACAATCGTTTCGAGAATAGAGAGAGAGAGGAAGGGAGAAATAAAAAGTGCGAGATGTTAAGAAAATTTGAGCAAATATAAGGTTTTACTCTTCCTGCTCTCAGCTATTTATACGCACACACATATCCGTGCAGTAAAAGCGGCGAGAGTCAAAGTTAATTGCTCCGCAGTGAGGTCAAGAGAAAGAGAGTCTCGAGAAGACTTTTCGGAATGCCAAGTAGTTGGGTATTTGTTAAATGAATTTCCGGAATGGCTATTAATTTTATATTTGCTCATGAATTACTTTTGATAAATATAAGTGAACATTAAGTAAATCGGGAGATCGAAGAACAGTTTCGAAATTTGCGGCTGCTTTGCGAAATGTTTGGATGTTATAGCCTCGATATTTTCATTTGTATCCTGTAGATACCTTGGAAAAAATTTCATTTGGATATTTTCATTTGTACCCTGTAAATACCTTGGAAAAAATTTCTTGGAGTTTGACAAAATAAAATATGACTAATTCAAAGCGTATAGTTTCGAAGATTTTGTCACATTTCGTTGAAATTATTTCGTGACTCACACTCAATTTTTGAAAATTTTAAAAAACCACTAGAGCTCCAAAATTATTTTTTTCGAAGACGAAGACGATCAAATATACGTTTGAGATATCTCACGAGGATATATTTATAACGAATCGCATGAGAGTACATGCAGGTGGAGGACATTACGGTGGTCCCGAAATTCGCGAACGTCGTGGGCCCTCTTTTCGTTTTTTCTGGAATGTTGAGATAATGCAAGCGATTTATAATATTAATATAAATTCAAGGTGTACGTAAGATAGCGATGGTGTAGTCTGCACACACGCACGGCGCCGAGCTAACGTTTTTACGACTGAAGAAACAAGAATTCCTCGGTCTTTCACACGTGTACGTTGAACCAGACAAAGCGACAGACTGTTTACTCATGAGAAATAAAAGAAAACTAAGTTTTTCCGTGATTAACTAATTGTTGTAATTTTTAAGCTGACAAATTCCCGTGTTACGAAATATTTTAAAAGGTACGACGGTTAGAACATGATAAATAACTCGTTACGGCTTTATAATCTTCTCCAGACAATGCGTTGGCAACCCGTTGGGATTCCTTAAGAAAATAAACAACAAACTTTGGATTTGAGCTCAAACATATATCATATAAATTTAAAATATATACGAAAAATCTACGAACCATTGTATCGTTTGAGTTTCTCAAGTCGACGAGTGCGAAGAGATTTGCCAGTCTATTTTCGATGGCCAACAGTGCTCGAGAATGAGGTGATTGAGTGTGACTCAGATTCGTGTATTTTCTGGCTAGAGTAGGATTCTATGCTTCACTCAAAAAAACATAGATACATTTATCTATTTTCGTATATGGATACGTACTCCAATTTTTCTTTCCTGTTTGTAGCACGAAATCTCAAATTTGTATTGGGAAAATTGTGTCAACTGTTAATTCCAACCCTTCCTAGACACACATGGGTCTGGAGGGTCCTACCATTTTTTACTGTACTTGGGCTCGTTAAAAAAATCTGAAAAAATTCAGGAAAGTAGTTTTGAATATATAGAAAGATAGTTTTCACTGGATTATGGATAAAAATTCGTTTTTATTATCGTTATTTAATGATAATCGATACGAAAAACGAGAAATTCGAGCCATTCGCTGAATGGGCTGGGTACCCCAGACCCATGTGTATCTACTGAGGGTGAATTGCCAATAATTAAATTAGCAACTCAACACGCGTGATTATTATTATTATTATAGAGAAAGAGAGAAAGAATTTTTGGACGAGGAAGGTTTGATTTATTCTGCAAAGGCACACGAGGCCCAGGAGGCGTTTGCAAATGCAGATAAGATCCTACGGTGCCGTGGGGTTTGCTACTTTAATGCAAAAGGTGTTATTTCCTGGTATTAAAATGCCGCGAGTATAGCCACTTCGAGAATAACGTATGCGAGACTGTCATATTTATATATCTTCCAACCGAGCCCAGGGCTTCGCTGAAGGCAAGAAATATCACGTTGTTAATGTGATCATGGTGTAAAGAACAATTAAGTAATTATTGTATGGAATTTTATTTCGGAAAGGCAGTTAAAAAACGTTTTTGCTATTTCTTTCTGCATGTCGAACTCAATTTTTGTCTTCCTCTCCACTAATCCTGGAAAATGATAAAATATTTAGTTAAACTGACGAAATGTTGGAATCTTCCGAAAATTTAACAAAAATATCTGTAACTTTTTTTTCTATTCTTTTTGGAACGACCTTTGAATTTTCATTTGATTCCAATTTTTTTTTCATCTCGGCATAAAAACAAATTATTAGATTTTTATAAAGCTTGCAGATTATTACAATTCATAAGCTTCGTTCCCCTGAAAGATTCATCAAAATCGTGTGCAGGAAAGCCGGCGAACCTCACATCGAACGCAATTTTCCTGTGGAGATTATTTATTCATATCTACAGAGATATTTACAATCTGCCGGCGGATCTATTCGACGTATAATCGAATTCATCGATTCCGTAATTTAAAGACCATAGCATGGACATAGTTCAGGTTTCAGATTTACAGACGGTTCGTTATCCATCCTGAAAAGACATCAAGCATGTATGAAACGAGTAACTCGTGGTTTAGACATTGAGCGAGACAGGGGGCGGGGACATTGCTTACTTTTATCGCGTTTAGATGTGCTCTTTTCTTAACACTCTTTCATGGATATATATACATGTGAAAAACTAAGAGAGAGATGCATCGTCAGCTTGGCGAGCGCGGATGGAAGGCATTACTCTCCTGGCGCGATTGCGACATTCACGACAGAGCGCACGAGCTTATCAATAGATAGTAGTCAAGGTAGATTTTATAGTTGGTGAAATATTCACGAGTCAGCTAAACACTTGGAACCTTGGTGAAATAATAAAAGCGTTGAACTTGCCATTATCCCATTAAGGGGCTATACGCGGTTGTCGTAAAAGCGAATTTCCAGATTTTTTTTTCCATCTCTAAAATGCAGTTTTCAATGCAAAGCCGAGCGCGTTTTTTTTTGCTCGAATTATTGAACTTGAAACTTACTTTTTGTGCCTATTCGCCAGGTGAAGAATGAGCCCTTAAAATTGAAGAGATGATACAGTTTTTGATAATCGTATTAATAGGAAATTAAATAATGGAATCGAGATAATGAAATTGTTGCAATGTTTCGGGTTATTCGCGAACTCGACGACATGATATCTATTTTAAGAAATTTCGTCACGATTCATAGTGGCAAAAGAAACGAGACAGAGTTTAACGCAAGAAATATGTGCAATCAATTTATTTGATAATCGCAAAATGAGGCATCGCCCCAGTAACGATGAATTCTCTAATTAGTTTTTATTATATATATGAACATGTGTATTTATCGTTTTCCGCTCTTACAACGATGAGTGTTATCACTTTGATTATAAAATATGACGTGTTATGATTCACTGCATTGCTCTACCCAATCAACAAAACTCTTTATCCCTCACAAATATACATTTTTCATGAATAAGTAAAAAAAAGGAAGAGAAAGAGAGGGAGAGACGGTGAGTGAAAGAAAATGACGTTGTTGCGATTTCTCGTTATTTCGTCTTTTGCGCAACAATTCGAGAGAGTACACTGAGAAGATTTTTTCTCATTGGTCTCATTATGAGCGCGATAGCCCTGTGCCAAATTAATTAGGTCGCGCATCGAATACGAACGAGACCTGATCCGATAAGAAAGAACACAGCAAAAAAGAAGAAGAAAAAACATACTTGGCCCTCGCGAAACGTTTCTTCCTACGCGTGCATACCATATCGAGTTTCGCGAGTCAGGGTGTCGTGATTTATGGTACCGAGATTTTTCAAATAATTACAGCGATTCGCGTTACAGCTAGAAACTTTCTCCAGGCGTGAAAATCGAGGCTTCTTGTTTTTTTTTTGCTTTTTCCAGCAACATTCGATTTTTAAGTCAACACAGCGACGAAGCTCTCGGATGCTCCCGCAACCGCGTTTTCGATTTTACATACACAACTCTTTTCAGTCGGATATTTTTAGAAGCTCCGAGTGGACTTTGAATTTTTTTTTTTTTTTTCATTAACGAAGTGACCGAGAGATTCCCCGAGGTCCGAGACGCCGACCGAGACAGCTGGGGATCCGCGTATTTACTGTAGAGAAAGTTATGCGAGGGACAGTTTATTCAACGAGTTTTCATCCTCCGGCAATATGAAGCGTAACGCAAAAATCTTTCTACCATTTATGGTAACGGAATCTTCCCGCTGACCGAAAACGTGGACTAAACTTTGACGAGGTTATCCACACGTCACTGCTCTTTTAAACGAATGAAAACAAAATAATTAACGATGTCGAGTCACCGGCATATTATTTCTAATGCTCTACCTCAGCCTTTCCGAAGAGCTTCGTCTTTCTGTCTCTGTCTTTCTCTTTCTCAACTCAATCAAAGAATCATGACGACTTTGCAATCATTGCGATTTTTCAATTATCCCAGACGAGTCGCACGATAAATTGTATCGTAATAAATCTTACGAGAGAATAAAAAGACGAGAAAAGAAACCTTTTCAAGTTCGCAACGTTTGAGTCCAAGGAAGAATACTTGTACTTTTTCATTGTTTATTCAATTTAAAAAACAATTACAATTTTCCTATCGATTTTGTGTTTGAATCCTAAAAAACGATCGTTTTTTAGGATTCGTTTCGTTTTTTAGGATCGTCCCCCGCACAGGGTTCATCTTTCCTTCTGTAAAATTAACGAGAAATTATTGAAATCTCGAAGCAATCGTACAACTTTGTTTTCCAATAGAATTTTTAGGGTTTCTTTGCATTTCGGAGCAACTATCGTTCCAGTATTTCAATATACTTTTGGATATTCTGTGTTGTTGGGGGAGGAGAAAAATATTGGAAGAAAAAAAATAATTTGTAACTTGAACGCCGCAGGGTTTGCCTCGACTGGGGTTTCCTTTTGGCCTGAATGAATTGTTTTAAACCGAGGAAACGATAGTGAGAACTCGATTCATCCAGAGCATCGCACTTGCCAGACTTCCTTAACGGGTGAGGTTATGTTTTATAATAAAATTGAGAGTATATTTAGTCCGTTGTAGATCTCATTCAATTTGTATCCACAAGTGCGATGACAAGAGTCAAGACCGTCATGCTCTGAGGGCTCAAGAGAGAAGAGTTGAAAAAAGACACAACGTAAGTGCATTCTGTGCAAGCGTCTTGCTTCCGTCGACGTCTGTCGAAACGAATGAGTCTGAACAACTCGAAGCTCCTCGTTTATATACGACACTCTCTCATCTCTTGGTCAGATTGCTCGACGACACGAGTTTCTTCTGCAGAAAGTAGTCTTATGGATAGCGTATGGATCATAGTCGAGAGATCAAACGCACGAGTACCACAGAAGCCTTTTTTTCTATCCCGATCGTGTTTATGGGTGGGAGTCGTTTTCGGGTGATTCTCAAGTGCTTCCGAGGGGCTTTTTGAGAAGAAGAGAAATAGATTGACACGAAGTAGGAGGGAGAAATCTGTTCTGAGTATCCGACAAATCATCTGCGCTCAATGTGACGAAATATAATTTTGTTTTATTTATATCACAAACCAAAATATATTAGTTCGTCGTGTCTTTCCAGTCCGTGGATACCAGCTTTGATATTGATTGACTATTCAGACGTTTGGCAAGTTCTGACGGATCCAAAAAAATGGTCAAAACCATTAATAATATTCACAAGAAATTTGGCATTTGTGGATGGTTCGGTTTTCGTGTTTACACTTTCGCAAGAAACTTTTTTGTTTACATATACGTTTACGAAATAATCACATATTTATGAAATCTGTTGGGATAAGTTCTTCGGACAGTTGGGAATAAAATAGTGTTGCATTGACGGAGTTACAGTTATTTCGGTGAGTCTTCACCAAAAATGAAATATTGGTGACCGAGAATTTTCAGATTTAGCCAAAACTGACAGACATGACCTCCTAATGCTCAAGAATTGATATTCGATTATGCAGATGGTATAAAGATGTTGAAACAGTTGATGAAAATGCCAGGAATTCATGAAATTTCGTGAAATGAAATTATTTATGAAAATTTAACGATTCAGCATTTTCCAAGCTATTTACAGAATTTTTATGCTTGAAGAAAGGATTCTACGATCTTCCAAACTGTATTTCTACGAATTTTTTATCTCGGTAAAAAAAAAAAGAAAAAAAAGAAATTAGGCCGTTAAAACGAAATTCGGATGTAGCTTAACAAAAAATACGAATGTTGCGAAACTTTCTGAGGGTAGTGTACACGCCGTGGTACACGAATGTTTAATTCGGGAACCGGCTTTCCGGTGGACTTGAAGCACATGCAACGTGCTTATGAGAATGCATTTGGTGTGGATGTGTGTGCGCGTATATGCCGAGAGTTGCCCGCACGAGAATCTCTACAAAGTTAAGCGAGTGCGCACGATAATGCTGATTCTGCATGGAGAACCGCAATAACGGTTGGACCCACGCACGACCTAAGAATTATCGCAAATGGCAAATCCATTGAGCAAATTTTCCGCAAGTCCTTGAAGCTAATATTTCATTAATGCACTCCCTGCGCACAGATTTATCGATATATATGTTGGAACGAATCAATAATTTATACTTTGAGAAATTGTTCTGTTGCGCATGCAACGATCTGAGGATCGAGAAGACCGCAGAATCTTCTTATCAATTCCTCCTGCAAATCGCGTCGTTCCAGCTTGAACTTGAAACGATGAGTAGAATTGTAAAAATTTAACACGAGGATGACCTTCGTTCTTAATGCTCCGTTATGGATTTTAATGTCCTTCGTTTTGTCAGTGGCAAAACGTACGACGAATCTGTTTTTAATGGAGAGGGAAAGTTTTCAAAATTTAAACACGAAGCACCTCTGAGTTCGGCATAACTCTGGAAGGTGAAGGATCGTCATTAAAAAAATGAGCATGTTGCATAAACGTGGTGATGGTTTGGATAGATATGGAGATGGTACGTGTTCGTTAAAACACTGAAAAGAAAATTTAGTTGGATACGTTCGACTAAACTTTTTTAAAAAATCACAAAAATTTTGTCATTCCAGCAAGAAATATTCTAGAAAGTCTCTTCGAAAAGCAAATTTTTGTCATTCCTATCGTAAATTTCGCTGACAGCTCCGTTAGAAATAAAAAATATTTTCAAAATTACGAAAGTTTTGAAATTATCGCAAAATATTTAGTTTACCGTGTTGAACAAAACATCGACGTTTTTTGACAAAAATTAATTTTCAGCGCAGAATATTTCTTGCTGCAATGACAAAATTTTTTGGATTAAAAAAAAAAAACGTTTAGTCGAACGTATGCAACAAAATTTTCTTTTTAGTGAATGTAACGTTAATATTCCTGGGTAATTTGTTGATATTCATTATAAATAATACTGCCGGGAACCGTCCACATCCATCGGATCTCTGAGAATGCAGCTCTCCACCGTTTTTTATTATATAAATCATTCTTGGGTTTGATTTTCCGAGACACACTCACGGAAATAGAAACACACGTAATGCACATTTTCTGTCTTTTCCATTTCTATCTTTTTTATATTCTTTAATCTTGTGGCCCGTCAATTTTTCAAACGCGGCCGAGTTTGTCAAGCGATTAGGACTCTCTCGTGCGTTCACTCGCGGATCTCACGTGTTAAAAGATTCCGCGTCGTCATGATGCGTTTCGCACGTTATACACGTGCATATTTCTCGCTAGTTTGCAGCACTCTCGGTTCGCCGAAAGCAAATACTTCGAAAAGTTTATTGTTCGTGAATTGACAATCGCGGGAGGAAGGAGAAAACGGACCTGCAAAACTTGAGGCTATTTTGTACTAGTTTCGAATCCGTTGATCCGTTACTTTGGCTCATTCGTCGATAAACAATCAAGCAAATTGTGTCAAAATTACTGCAATGTCCCTCTTGACGTATTTCCGACTGGAGTTTAAAGAAAGTTCACTCTTAGGGTTTCCAAGTTCCAGAAAAGCAGAGCTAATTCAATTAACTTTTTCAAGCGGACAATATGCAATCGGAAAATTCGATTTTCGTTCAAAAAGTCGAAGCGTTGTCAATGAATTGGGAAATGTAATTGAGGCATTCTCGAATCTCGTCCGTGACAACTGCATATAGCTTTTTAAACGAAATCGCGGTCGGAGCGTTTACTCGGAATTGGAAAAAAGGCATCGCGTGACGTTCGATGCATTCTTTATTAATTTGAATCCGTTTAAGTTTTGGAGGGTTGACTGTTTTCAAAATTCACGAGTATAGCGAGCAGACCTTGCTGACTTTTTTGAAAAAAATATAATTGCAGGGTATAACTTCGATGGAGCGTCAAATTGAATCTCTTGAGTGAAAAGCAAGCAAATTGACCATTCGATCGTATTCTTTCATGCCGATACGAATCCAAACATTATTATAATTTCTCGTGACAGGCTTTTCTCGAAAATCAGAATTTTTCAATAACATCCTTATCGAACATGTGACGTCATTCTTTGTCTAAATGCCATTAATAATAATTCGCGTAGTTCTCTTCAAATAGCAAACCGATAAATGCGATATCTGTCAATTAACGAATTAACACATTTTTGTTCAATCTGTTTCTTGAAAAGTTGATCGAAGGTTATAGTAGATAAAGAGATGAACAGGAAGCAGAAGCAATTTGACAAATGATAAAGATTGATCAGCAGCAAGAGCGATCCTTTGACATACATTTCCCATTTTCTCTTATCGTTTACAAAAGATACGCGACGCATGAATATGGATTTCTTCATATTTATATTAATAAATAACTGGAATTATGTATACATATGTATACTCTTGATATTTGTAATACAGCATCAAGCGTTCCCCAGCGTATGATGTCACTCGGTCTCGATGACGTAATTTGAAAAACAAATGTTACGCGTTCTTCGTGCATTGCTCTCGGTCTTTCTGGTATTCTACTTTTTGTCGCGTCTCGTTTATACGTAAAAACACGCAGCTAATGAGTCCGCAGTCATAACGATATCATGTCTTTGTATAAATTTATGAATATATACGACATCTTTTAGTTAATTCCGTGAGAATTATTTACGGAGCCAAGACTGTAAACGCGATGGATCGAGAGACAGAAAGAGACCAGGAGCAAGGTCGATGACGGGTTAAACGACCAGACGGATGACCTCTCGATTTTATTGCTTGACCAACGATTCAATTTTAATCCTTCTTACAAAAGTACTCGCCACCATTCACACTGCAATCAACTTTACTTCTTCGTTGTTCCAGTATCATTTCTGTTAATCCTCCGTAGATACACTACAATTAGCGCACTCCCTAGACACACATGGGTCTGGGGCGTCCTTCCGTTTCTTAATGTTCTTGGTCTCGTTTAAAAAATCTGAAAAAATTTAGGAAAGTAGTTTTCGATCTATAGGAAGAGAGCCAGCACCGGGTAATGGATAAAAATGATTTTTTATTATTGTTATTTAATGATAATCGATACGAAAAACGAGAAATTCACGCCATTCGGACACGCCAGTCCCATGTGTGTCTACTGAGGGTGTAAATATTCCTTTGATTTTTCATTTATAGTTGATTTCCGAATCCATGCTTCTTTCTTTTCAAGCACCTTTGCTCCCTTTCGAGAATCGCCTGCGTACTCGGATGAGCCGTACTCCAAAAAGTCAATATCTTGCAAATGGCCCGAAGAAAAAATTTGAATTTCATTAAAACTCGGACGTTTTTTTTTCCTTCTTTCTGATTTCGCATCCAAATAAAGCACATGGCCATACGTGAACGTTAACTCCAGCGAACTGCTTTAATTATTGGAAACTGAAGATGAAAATTAATGCACGTAGCCCAAAAATTCACAATAGAGATTCGTTAAAATCTCGAGGCAGGAAACACTTGGTTTTTTATTATCATTAATACTTCCGGTATGGAAATAGGATCTAACTATTGCGTTTTTCATTTTGGTTAAATATATGAAGCATTTAGCTACATTACATAACTGACATCACTGAAATATTCACTACCGTGAATAACGCGTTGAAATAAGTTGGTCCGCATATTCCGAAAATAATTATACCGTAATTGGGAACCGGAGCCCTCTGATTTTCTACCACTAATCCGTCGCGTTTCCCCTCAAGGAAGCTTTCTCCCCTTTAGATTTCTTTATCGAGCAAATAATCGATTTCTCCGAATTTTGCTTAATTTTTATCGGCTCTTTTGTTTCCTTTATCATTGCCTCGTTCCTCCGTGATAATTAATCTTCTGTGGGTATAAGAATCATTCGCGTCGACGATGCGTCATATTCCAGTTATAGAATCTGATCAGTTTTTGTGGCCCGAAGAACCAATCGCCGCATAGTATCGATAGCGTAAAAATCGAAGAAAAACCGAATTCACTGTTTCCTATTTAGACTTCCAAATGCATGACGAAAGATTAAGCTTATTTACTGCAATCGTGCTGTCCACTGTGCGCCTTTAACCCTCCCTAGACACACATGGGTCTGGAGTACCCTACTGTTTTTTACTGCACTCGCGTTTAAAAAATGTGAAAAAATTCAGAAAAGCAGAAAAGCAAACGCAGAATAGATAAAAATGATTTTTTATTATTGTTATTTAATGATAATCGATACGAAAAACGAGAAACTCACGCCATTCGCTGAATGGGCTGTGGACACCCCAGACCCATGTGTGTTTACGGAGGGTTAAATCGTCAAAATGAAAGATAGAAAAAGAGAGATTAACGCGGTGGTCAGAGCGTGGAGAGAACGACGAAGCCATGCGAGAGCTCACTCGAGATCCCCTCAGCTTTGTATATCTAGACGTTCAATTAGCGTCAATTGTCGGATACCCCGGGCGGAAGCATTGAAACGCGAGTGCTTGAACCGTTCTCGAGAACCGCGAAATCATTAGGGGGAACACGCGTGTACTAAGTATAATATTACAACAGTGCGCTCACCACGTGTATATTAACGGGGAAATGTAATATGATAAGGAGGCGTGGGAGAGGGAGGGGGGGGGGGGGGCGATGTTGATAAACCGAAAGTCGTCCATTCATGGGAGAATTTTGAAAATTGCAAATTACTGTGACAAAATAGAAACGGGGGATGATCTCGAATGTTGAGCGTTATTATTTACTGTGCAGAAATTTTCACGAAAATCAATATTTAATTTCCTGCTCAGTGAAAATTGACGAATGTTCAATTCCATTGTCTTATTCTGTAACGGTGATTTTTTAGTTTTAATGCTCTGAGTGAAAAATAATACATCGCGATCGACCGAACCCTCTGGATGGGAAATTTAATGAAAAGAAACACGTGGAACTTCTTCGTTGACATGAAATCTCATGAAAATTTGAATAGCGTCTGCTTCATGATTCGAAAAAAGGAACAAAGTTGTTGAACTGACAACGGCAGTGTGGATCGAAATTGCTCGCGGGGTTGAAGCAGAGAATTGAGAAGCCGTAAAGCGCAACCGCAGGGCCGTGCGAACAAGTGTGAAAGGTGTCGAGCATGAGATCGAGCTGAGAACGAAACAAAATAAAAAGACGGAGGGAATTATGGAACTAGGCAAGGAAAAAGAAAGGGAAGAGAATAAGGCGAAAAATTGAGGAAAAATAAAGAAGGAAAGGAGCGAGTTGGAGATTTGTGCACACGGGAGTACGTAGAAAGTCACGTGGGGGATGATTCGTCATCTCATGAGAGAGCATCACAAAGGTACGGGAAAATCTGAGTGTTAGGGATCGCGAGATTTATCGGTAAGGTTTTACGGAGTTTGCTACTTGCGAGATAAAGGAGGAGTATGAAAAGAGGAGAGATGGCAAAGCCACGAGAGAGCGAGATGAGGATTTGTCGCTTGGATCTTAGACAATGGACTATTAGGGCAGTTCCTTGGTAAGCCGCTCTGCTGCTCGCCCAATCTCGTCCTATCTTTTTCTTTTGTACATAACTTTCCTTTTTCTCTTCGTCTCGCTCTTTCTCCTGGCTGTTGTGGACGGAGAAAGAAAATGAGAAAAAGAGCAAACTGTAGAAGGAGAGCAAAGACACGACAAGCAGGGAGACGAAGAGAGAGAGAGAGAGAGAGAGAGAGCGCGAGAGAGTGTGGGTGCGAGGCGGGAGGGTGAGAATGGAGAGGGTTGCAAGCCGAGGCGGCTCAAGGGTACTCAACGTCTCTCATACACCTCGCGTGTATGTACTCTGAGTTTTATGACTATAGTACTGGACCCTCGCCCTTTTGCCAGTCGTGCCTATTTACCCGATTCTCACAGACTCAAGACGAGCTTTGTATTACTCTCTCTCTCTCTCTCTCTCTCTCCACACTCTTCCACCTTCAATTCCAGGTATTCCATGATATTTTTTATTCTTTAGAACCTGCTGCTGTAAGTACGAGGCGTCACACGTGTCCTTTGAATAATTTCTTCTGCCTCTGGATGAACAATAATTATGTACAAAGTAATAATAGCGCAGCGGGAATTAAAAACTGGATTCGATGCTTTCGATTCTCTCGAATTTTCCTGTTTGCCCATCGTACATTATTATCATTAGAATCGGTACATCGATATAACGTTATTTCAAATTTGCTAATTTTCGAGTAACCACACGACATTTCATCACTGCATGATAAAATTAACGAGGTTGCAAATTCCATGGAAAGAGGCTCACACTTTTCAGTCATTGCATCCAATGGATGCACTCTATTTATAGATACAGCATTTTCGTTCCTATCTCATTGCACCACGTTGCTTCTGTACGTATTACATTTCTAAAAAGACAGAAGAGTCCTCGCTCGTCGGAGCAACGATATATTTTTTTCAATGCTCGTCTCCATATAATAGAGATCGGAAGCCAGACAGAGAGGGGCTTCGGGAGGAATAGAAAAAGCTTTAGTGGATAAGGCGAGGATTTAAAGCATCGAAATCGACGACTTTTTTCCTTCTATACATTTAACCTGTCTGTACAAGTTTTCCCACATGCCTCATTTTTTTGAATAATCTGTCAGCGAGTTGTTTCGGCTGGAAATGAATGTTAAATCCGCCAGGAAATAGTGACTCAAACCTCGAACGAACACGATGCACAGAGACATTCAAAGCTTCTTCGCCAGTTGGTATACACAGAAGCAAGAGAAAGAGAGTGAAGGCCTTAGAAAATTATTCGCAGACACTTTTTTCTTCTAATCTTTATTTATCGCTTTTTCTCTCTTTCGCACTCGCACGTTCAGGATCAAAAGGTTGAATTCCTTTTGGATTTGCAGTCGGTTTCACTTCGATTGAAAAAAGGTTCATCACTTTTTATTCTTTCTCAGTTAAATCCTCGCATTTTTCGACAACTTTTCGTGCAATTTTTCGTATTCCTCGGATAGATCGATCTACCATCGATTTTTTCGACAATTCATTTTCTATTAATAGATGTATATTTATGCATAAACAAGTAATTCGTCGTACGATCGTACGAGGTCAAAATTAACAAGTCAATATACGATTCCCGAAGACGAATGATGTTTATATGAGTTGTCACTGGGCGGTAGAAAACGGGTATATGCACGAGAAAGGGAGAGAGAGAGAGAGAGAGAGTGAGAGAGCGCAATTAGTATTCGAGGATGTGTCGTTGCCTACGAGAAAAACGATCTGCAGAGTTACGAAACTTCGTATTATTATACTGACCATAAAGGACTGTAGTGTCTTTAACACGTATATAGACAAAGTGCGGGTGTTCTGCCTCTCATGGCGTACACGTACATGCAAAACATATATAGTCTCTGTTGTGATAGAGTTGCACAATCTTTGCGCGCTTGGAATTTATTTTTGACGCTTCGCAATGGGACGGAAAACGTTTCGGAGGTGAAGAGGATGACGTCAATCGACGATGACAGAAGCGACTAAATAATGACGAACGGAACGCCAAAGTTTCATTCATCCAAATGATTGAACTTTAAATAATGAATATTTGTAGACAACAATTGTTTATTTACATTAATGCTTCATTATTTTTAAGCAGGATTCACCGAATCGGGCTCCTCGAATTCATGATGAAGTTTGCATCGTTGGAATGCAAAGGAATCCATTATTTTACTCTCTTTTTTGACAGTGGAGCCAAAAACTAACGAGCAGCGTCTATGACAATTATTTGCAAATGACCAACTGAACGTCAAAGATAAATTAAGGCGATTCTGAAAAAGTAAAAAATTGGGAAGGGGTAAAATATTTCTCGTTGTACTCCAACGATGCAAATTTCAAAATCGTTGAAATTTAACTTGTTGAGATTATTTTTAAGTGACACTCGATGCTGACACTTTTGCTATATACGAACTTATTTCTGTTTCATCCGCAAATATCTTGATTTTCTCGTTGCTCATTTCGTCGATAAGAAAATTCTGAAGATTCATCGTCAGTCGCGGAGAGTCCCGCGGGCCAATAAAGATTCATAAACGAGGAACAAAAAATATGTGCTGCGGTTCGACCCGATCGTATTTGACAGTCTGCCTAGTATTCCTCCGATGTGTTGGCCCTTGTTATTCGAAACTCTTTTGACACGAGGAATATTTAATGTTGCGGTAGAAAGCTGGATTTATGTCCATCTCGCGTTTTAACGGGTACAAGACGTCTTTCCACGAAGCCCCATACTGACATTTTGCTTCTCGTAATATATGCCTTCGCCTCAGCTGCTCTATGAGGTCATTGGGAATATTTAAAATTTTAGTGATTGGACCTCTTTACTTTTTGTGCGGGGCGTTCCAATTTCTGGGGCTCCGCGTTCTGCTTTTTTTTTGTCTCTTTTCCATTTTGACAATCGCAAAAATGCAAGTGCACTTCGACTTAGCGCTCGGTAGACATACATGGGTCTGTAGTGTCCAGCCCATCCAGCGAATCGCGCGCGAATTTCTCGTTTTTCGTATCGATTACCATTAAATAACAATAATAAAAAATCATTTTTATCCATCTCCCAGTGCAGGCTCTCATTCTATAGATCCAAAACTAATTTCCTGAATTTTTTCACATTTTTTAAACGAGTCCAAATACAGTCAAAAAATGGTAAGACAACCCAGACCCATGTGTGTCTACGGAGGGTTAAAAAAGCTTGCGAAGTCAGTGATTGACCGACATGTTTTATTTAAAAAATCTCAATCACATGCTGGGAAGTAATTAAAGAAACAGAAATTTCCTTTTTCGGAGGAAACCCAGAAAATTGAAATATTCCACAAATTTCATGGAATTCCCTGAGCCTTCAACTTCGAATTGCCGCTTTTATTCGCAAGGTCGTTTAATTTCAGAAAACTAGTTCCACTTCGAGAAACAAGCAACCCCCTAAGTGTTTTCTTATTCGCGTGCAAGTTTGCTGCTCTGCGTAGGTACTAAATTTCTCGAAAATCGTTAAGTTCCACAATAAGCATATCCGGACGGAATATTTCTTGGTTTCCCGCGTAACCTAATACGTACATTTTGTTGGAAAACCCGCGCACACGTGATCATCTCGTCCTACATCTCTTCTTGGCATCGCGCCGTTCATTTCGAGCCACTCTCAAAATTCTATTTAATCGAAAAACCAAATTCATTGAATCATCAAATCTCGTTGTTGAGCGGACGACATTTCTGTGAGATCAACTAAATCAAGAGGTTGGTAAATTTCGCTGTTCGAAACAACGAGCTAGTTGCGAAGTTTTGTAAAAACTTTTTTGCCAGGACTTGGTGAGAAATATTCGACAAGGAAAATGATCGATTCGCATACACATTTCCATATTTCCGCGTGAAAGAGGATTGGTTAGAAAAAGTGGCTATAATCCTGTTTATGTAGCGAGATACTATAAATCCTTGAATCTCGTCGGATCAAATACTGGCAGTTCGAAGAGTCAATGATTTTTGGACGACTAGATGATGGACAGGCCTCGGGGTTGGCTGATAAAGTTGCCAAGGGAAAAATATGTATATATACTCTATAAAAGTTTGTCTGTAAGGAAAAGGGAAGAGTATAGGGATGACGAGGGAAGATGCAAGTTCAGTTGTGTTGGTATGCGTGCGAGTTAAGCGCTCTCTGTTATGAGAGCGACGTGTAACAGGAGAAGGCTCTATAACGATGATCGGTGTGGTATACGTTCATGGATATTCTTCCGTGCGGTGGGTGTCGAAAAATCCACTTTCGAACGTGTTTGGAGAAGGCCAGAAATACGTGATGCAGTCAAGTTTGTTCTGACGTTTCTCGGCCACAGTAACCCTGCGTCTGGCCGCGTTTCCCCTTTCGATTTTCAGCCTTGTTGGACGTTAAACAAAAGCTGACCATAACACTTTGGCGCTTACTTGCACATATTTCAATCTGAGCTCAAGAGTTTGGACCTGATTATTGGCCCATATATTTTTTAGTGTAAATATTCGGTCCTCGCAGCTGTGAAGCTGGTCAGCTCTCTCATTTCCTGTGGAATAGCCAATTTGACGATCGTGCGTGCTTTTCGTCAAGAATCGTCGAACGCGTTCTTGCAAATTCACCAAACAATTCCAAGAGCGTTACCATAACTTTGCAGCCAACTCAATAATAAATTAATTAACTTTTTCGGTCTTTTTCTACTGATTATTTTATTCAAATATGCCGTTTTAAAACTCGAGATTGGAATTTTTTCGGTTCCGATAAACTTTAGGTTCAAGGCAGATTGATTATTTTTAGTTTCAATTAATTATTACACCCGTTATCGTAATACCAGATACCCCGTCTTTCCACCCGTCAATTGCGTCATTAACGCTTTTTCTTCTTTCCCAAAAAATCTTCACTTTTATAAGCGTCTCTGCAAATCAATTTTTAGCTAATTTTTTTCTCATCCGAGTCCGTTTTCACGGTTTGCTTTGCCTTTGGGATATACTAATAAACGAAAATGTAAAAATAGAGATCGAAAAAAAAAAAAACGGCGCGCGTGCTAAATATTTTCAACACTTGTGAGTCACGCATCGTGGATTTACGAGTATAAGAAAAAAACGAGCGAATATTACAGGAATGAGAATTTTTTCACTTTTCCCACCCAGACCAATTCGCAAACCAATAATGCATAAAAAAAAATTTGTGTATTGTATGTCGGCTTCAAAAGAATGGGAAAGACCTTTAGACGGTCTTACCCCATAAACATCCTATAGAAAAAGAAAGAAATCTTGAAACGTCAGTAATCTCTCTGGCACGCGCAGCAGCCTTGAATTTGACACCCGATCCCGCGGTATAGAGTTTGATTGTTTTTATTGCGTACGTTAGCATTTTCCTTATGTTGATTCTCCAAAAACGTAAAAAATTCACTTTCGACCAATGAGAAGGTCGAAAAACTTGGCCGAACCTGGCGCGGCTTTGTTGTTACTGACTCCTCGCGGACTCCTGGTGCTCAGGTTGATAGGCAAGCCGGTTAATTGCTCAACGGTCACCCTGCCGACTATTGACCTCGCTCGAGGCTCAACTCGCATTCATCGCTGTCGATCGGCCTCACTCACATAATAATTTCGTATTATTTGATGTGCATGTACAAAGTTAAGCGATAGAAACAGAATGGAGACGGAACGAGATTGTGAGAGCGAGCCGTCTCGCTGCGTAATGAGAAGAAACGGCGAAGTGATGAAAAGCGGTCAGCGCAAAGAGGATCGGAAAAACTAACCAAGCGCCGTACGTGAGTCGAGTTGGAGAAACGTGCGTGTATGTATGTATACACAACTCTGTGTCCCAGCCTGTAAAAGTAAAGAACCCGTTGAGTGTGTGATTTCATAGATAGAACCGAGAGAAACAGAATGCGGAGACAGTGAGGTCGAGGTCTGAGTTTTTTCGTTCAACGGAAATTTCTTCGACGGAGTAAAAATTCTACTCGCGGAAGTACGATGTATCTCTATCATAACTCGATCGATCGTATAATCCGGGCGATCCGAGTTTTCAAATCGAGTCCATGTACCCGATGCTGCTAGAGTTTGTTTTTCCACGCGAGTATACACACTCTCGAATGCCGCGAGACTTCTGCGGGCAATCGCTCATGTTAAATTGTAAAAAATGAGATCAATCGGCGAGTACGGCCAAGATCGAGGCTCTTCTTCAAAGCTTGCCATTGCCGTTCCATCCGCAAGGTAGTTGGCAAATTTTTTGTTTCATCAAATATCAAAATCTCGGATCAAGTTTGAATTTGCCATTTCCGCAATATGGCCAACGGGAGGACGGGTTAACGGAAGCGTCTTTTGTTTGATCAGCCGGGCAGTTTATTAATAAAATTCTCGTGGCTGCCTGCGGGGAGTATGATTATCGCTTTTTCGAAATGAGAAAAATTCATTCCCCATGTTACTTCCGGCCCACGTCTGGGACTTTTGTTTATTTATCTGTGCCTATATTTACTCGTTGCTTTCGTTTTTCTCGTGCGCAATTCTCAGCTACCATTTATTTCATCTTTTGTGTAGCAACTCGTGAAAAAAAAAAAAAAAACAAACAAACGTCATGCCGGAAATTCGGTTGGTTGCTAGCAAGCTATTGACAATAATTCTCGTTTTTGTACTGTTGAATCGTTTGGTGTGAAAGGATGCATGTTTGCTCCGCACGCCTCGAGAATCGGGGGCAAGTTTTGAGGGTTAATGGAGAGTGACTCGTCTCTGATGATGATTCTCCTGCTGCCTCCGAAGAGTCTAATTCCTCTTTTCTTCATTTGCTTCTTTTGCCTCATTGTTGTCGTTTCTCTGACGATTATTTTTCGTCCACTTATAGCAGCCAGCCTCCTCTTTGCTTTTGCTCCACTAACCACACACATTATCTGAGTATTACTCAAATATATATCAAGAGACTCGACAGTGGCTCGTTGGTATATATGTACACGAATATTAACAAAATGTACTTCATCTTTCTTTCTTTACCTCTTAGCCAGCAGCTTCACTCATTTCATGAGCGTTCCTCAAACTTGTTCCTTACTCCTGGTGAGAGAAGCTGTTAAAATGCAAAGGCGCGGGTAAACGAGGTCTTCTTCGGGAGATTTGGCCTCGGTACTCGTTAGTATTCCATGCCGGCGCTCACAGAGCCTTCTCGCACTCCTTGGCCACCCCTCGTTCTCTCTCATGCTCTCTTGTTCTTAACGTATCGCTCGCCACATGGCTCAGGCGCTTGTAACATGTTCTTCGCATTAATATAGCACGGCTTAAGACAAAGGACGATCGCCGTTTGGTCCATTCTCCACCTTCCACTTGCCGTTTTTCTTTCGTTCCTCTTACACACGATCTTCGGCCGCGTCTCTCTTTCTCTCTCTCTCTTTTGCGCTTCTTCGGAGCTCTTCCTGCTGCTCCGATCTCGGACCCTCTTACCGTCTTGTTTTCACCTTATACCTCCTTCGAGGAAAGCCTCCCGCGCACGTCCGACGGGCCAGCGTATATTTTCGTTAAGTTTACGCCCCTCGAAAAGTCCCTTAAATTGGGGATTTCTCGCTTGCCATTCTCACCCAATTTTTCTCCCTCTTCTTCATACACTTTTCCATCATCAGTATAAACGTCGGCGCAGTACCTAAAATTCATACGTTATATCGCTTTGTGTCCAGCTGCTTTTCGATCAAATAATACAAGTCACTGGCCGGTATAGTTATCGTTGTGTTTTATTAATAAAAAAATGCTGCCTTTGAGTGATGCTGTCGAAACAAAAAGGAGAAAAGAGCTCAATGGAAACGCGGTCGAGATCACATGCCAACGCCATGAAGAGACCCAAGTATTTTTGATAATCGATGAAAATGACGAAACCGTCGACTGTTTCTTTCAAAATATAGCGGCTCGCTTGACAATTACCAAATTTGAACGTCACATATCTTTCGGCTTCAATTCTCATTAGACACACGTCTGTGGTGTCCAGTCCATTCAGCGCGAATGGCTCGAATTTCTCGTTTTCCGTATCGATTATCATTAAATAATGATAATAAAAAAGAATTTTTATCTCCATCACTCACTGCAGGTGCTCTTTTTATGGATTCAAAACTACTTTCCTGATTTTTTAAAGATTTTATTAACGAGTCCAAAAATAGTAAAAAACGGTAGGACGCCCTGGACCCATGTGTGTCTAGGGAGGTGCGCTAATTGTCGTAGGTCTACGGAGGGTTAACGAAATATTTGCAAAGTTCAAAGTTCCATATTCGATTCCCATCCGCCGTTCAAATGCAATTTTACCTCAAAACGTTATTTCCTTGCATTTTTTTGACGCAGAATTAAACGACTTCCGTATACGACGATACGAACGAGAATTTCTGGCAGAGTTTCATAAAGTGCGTGTGCAAGAAATTCATTCCGAAACGCGGGCCATAATAAAAAAAGTAAGGGAACGGGGACGACGAGAGTGGGACGCAAATCCAGCGACACAAGCTCGATCCCCGAAACATGCGACTTGTGGTCGTGTAACGGATTCGGGAATATGCACTCAAGGTATTACTCGTGTATATGCAACAGCGCGTCGTCCTGAGCAGATTTACCGACGCGATTTTTCGGCACAGCAGGCCGAGATCTGCATGATTCTCTCCCTTTCTTTCTCTCGGTCTCTCCCACGAAGGATGAGTCATCGCGAGACCGGTGTAACGACCTCCATACGCCTGTATTCTCGTCGTCACGACAACCAACAATCCAGACTTCTACAGTTTTTTTTTTTTTTTTTTTCGTTTTATCAGTCCACCCGACAGTCTCGAAGTTACTCTTTGTTTTTCACCTTGTTACTCCTTCAGAGTCTCCAGTTAAATAACGTTATTATCATGATGGAAAAATATTCAAATTTGACAGCGAATACCAAACCTCCTCTGCATCAGTTTATGAAAAATGTAATCCGTTCGTATATGTTACCAATTCGTTTGTCCGGTTCACACGAACGATTCAGAACATTGATGAAAATGAATTTGCCACTTCCACGCCACATTAACCATTCAGTCGCGACGAGACGAAAGGACAAAAGGCAGAGAGTTTAACTAATAGAAAGATATATATATATATATATATTTAAGTATGTGGATGTATAATCGGGAGAGTATCGAATTTCAATGGTTATACGGACTTGGACGTCGCTGCTGTTGTTATTTCTCTCTCTCTCTCTCTCGATTTCTCGTTTTTCCAACTTTCTCCCTCTACTTCTTTAGCTTCTATCCCAACACTCTACTCTCGGTTTTTCGTCACGACGGGTTCAACGGCAGCCTGATCAGGCAACGGCAGCTTAAAATTTCGAAGGTACATCGAGTGTCCAGTTTTCCAAGTCAATTCATTTCAGGAGAGAAAGAGAGAGAGAGAGAGAGAGAGAGGGACGGAAGAACGAGGGTCACAATATTGACCATCCACTTAACCCCGGGATATTGACATTTTCATGGATGGCATCCGCTCTCGCACTCTTTCATATCTTTTCTCCAACCTGCAAAGACACGTCCGTGTCTCGATCGTTAAGCCTGTTGGAATAAATACCCACTCCACTCGTCCATACGATGTGCATTCTATCTTTTTTTTAATTTCATTCATTTTTCATCACCTGGTAGAGCTGCTTGTCTAGCTCGTTATAATGCGATGATAACGAACGCGCACCTCATCGCAGAGCATATGAATATCGGAGGAAAATAGAAAAAAAAGGAGCGATGAATGGAAAGAATTTTCTTATCTCACGTGCGTGCTATACAAACTTCGTTGACCTATATACTCCTCAAGAGTGCGGTTTCAAATTCTGGTATTTCAGCTGCACTTCCAAACTGCTATAATATTTGGATTTTTTTTATTTTTATATCTTCACACTCGTACACATTTGACGTGATATAGTAAAAAAAATATAAATGTCGATTGTGGCTCGGATTCATCGATTTATCGATAAGAAGTGTGAATCCCCTGCGAGCTTGAATCGATGCAGATGCGGAAAGATAAACGTTCTCGTGTTCTTTGGAAAAAAAAGAAAAGATTATCCATCAGCTTTTTCTCCGACTGTTTTTTTTATGATTATTTTTTCTTTATGGCGTTTTTGGAAGTCTTTGACGAAATACAATAAAGAATTATTCCTTTTTTTTAGTTTTTCTTTGAGAACTCTCCCAATTCGTCGAGTGTATAACGACAATTTTTATTTTTTTTTGTCCCACGATGGTTTTTAATATTTTTGGCTCATTCAGACTTTTCAAATTTCGTTGGAACATAATTTTTTCGAAATATTCAATGAATACCGATAAACTATCCACGTTATTGCGTTAATAACGACTCATCATTCCGTCATCAATGCAGAAGAGATGCTGTCTCTTTTGTCCTCGACTTTTATGCTTTTGCATCATTTACTTTCGAATGTGTCTGACCCAATAACGATTTTTCCACTGACGTGTGTGTCTGTCGGCGGATTTTTCTACTTTGCGCCAGGGACGAAGAGAGTCTCGATTCTCGGTGTGGGTTTGTTGGTATGTGTGACGTCACGTTACCACAACGAACTTATACATCGCGAACACGTATTTGCCATGCATCTCGAGGATTTCGGACTGTTGGAGAGAAGCGAAGGAAGAATGAGAGGGAAAAGATGTGAAGCATGAGAAGGTGCTGCGAAGCGAAGGGAGGCGGAGGAGGGGACGGTAAAGCAGAGGGAGAAGGGGTGTGCCTGTTTTGTCGAAGTATGGGCACGTAGTTGGCACGGAAGGATCATGGAGTGGACTTAGCGTCGAAATCCCGCGTAAAACTTGTCCGGAATAACAAAGTTTCCGGTACAGGCTACCAGTAGCTGCTTCTCGTCTTCTACTTTTTATTTTTCCTCCTTCAATGTCTTACTTGTCCAAAACACTCGTCCAGCCTCTTCTCTCTCTCTCTTCCTCAAGCTTACCGTTCGCCTTCATCTCCTGCACCTTCTCCCTTTCTTACTTTGGTCTTTACAAGCCATAAAAATCGACGCGAGATTAGCGAAACAAGAGCTGCACACAGTCGTGAAAAACAGTTTAAAGAAAATAAGAAAGAAACAAGATAAATTTTTACACAATGGACAAAACTCGGCTGACTTTAGTTAAGCCAAGTTTACGGTGCTTAAAAAAAGGAGGCGTGTAACGGTATCGAGTCGTAACAATGTGTCGAACCAACGAAACTGCTAATATTTGTCCAGACCCTTCTACGAGAGTTCAATAAACTCACGTTGCAGTTCATTTTTTTCTCGTTGTGACTCCTCCAGCATAAAGCACGTTACGCACATGTGTACCGAGTATATAAATATATAATTTGCTCGTTAAAGCATGCACCACACGACGGAGTTGAAAGTTACATAATGTAAACTGCAAAAGCTTCCGTAGCATGCTCGTTCATGTATAATGAAGAATGACGCATTAGAAGTGGCAAAGCATTCATGAAGCGAATAATCAACCGTCATTGATCGCTCAGTCGATACAGTTTCATCGATTGGGGACAATTGCAACGTTTCGAAGCCTCGCATTTTAGGTGTCACTGTTCCCTATAAAAATAAGCGAAAGTGTAATCGGATAGAAACTATTGTAAACGAAGAATCACAAAAATGCGCGCCTTTGTTTCGGCTTCGGGCCTGGAACAATGAGCAACAAAGAGATTTAAAATTCTCTCAAAATGATCACGATAATTTAATTACCCTCCCTGGGGAAAAAGCTTGGACAAAAAAATCCATTGACCCGTGTTGGCTCTGTTTATCATGGAAACGTTGAAAACTATCAAGTTGTCTGGCAAACTTTATGGCAGTGACGTTTTCACGATATTTAGCCAAGCACAACAAGGTTTTGACGTTTCGCACTTCGTGCTGTCAAAACTATCATCATCGACTGTGTAATCGAGAAATTTCAAGTTTAAAAGTTGGATTGGTCCTAACGATCACATCTCCTTAATTTTTGCTTTGAAATGAAATTCTTGAGGTTTCAATTCTATTTCGAATCTCCTTCGGAAACCTTGTGTTCAATTCGTCCAATCGTCCGATTTCAACTCGACTTTTCTTTCGAAGGTTCTTGACGGACTTTCGGCTGAAAGAAAGTTCGACGCTCGATACACTCGGAGTATTGTCGGCTCGCAATGGATATGAACACACACGTCGTATACACATTCGTTCATATCTGTATACGCATGTACAAAGAGCTTGAGCGAAGAGAACCTTGACACGGGAGTATCGTCGCATCAATACAGCTTGGCCCATAAAAAGTATATTTACACATACACACGTCTGCGAATGCAACGTGCAAACGTATTGTTCAATCCTCCACAGCATTTTTCGCGTTCCAGAGAATTAATCAAGAATTTATTCGCCGCGGGTTTAGCTACTTGGATTTTTATACACTTCTTTGTGTTTCTTATCGTCGTAAGAATATGATTTTTCACTCGCGCTAGTTGTCGTTTAGCTCTACACTCGTCGAAATTCCCATTGCGTCCATTCCCTATGGAACTGACTCGTCACGCATACAGTTGATGGTAACCAAGTATGCCTCGCGATATACGTCGAGCTTATGCGAGGCTAGCCCATCGGCGAAATCCGAGAGTATCTCAAGGCGAGGATGAAGTGGCTCGGACAGCAAAATTCTACGATATACGTTCATGTACTCGGTAGATATGCTGCGACTCATTTTCTAAAGCGTTTTATCATCTTCGTAACATTGCGAGCGAGCAAAAATGAAGGAAACTCGTAAGAGAAGTAGGATATTCGACTTCTTTCTTCTCATTCAGTTATTACGTTCTTTTCACATGCACCAAGCGACGGAATACGAGCTCGAAATGGTGCCACAAGGAGTGTAAGATAACACACGGTCAACGGCAACTTCCATATCGCTTTTTTCCGTTTCTTCCTCGTTCCATCTCACGATCACGTTCTCAGCATCCGCATCTTTCTATAACTAAAGTTTCTGCACGCGATTCTCTCCTCCGTGCTCTTTCGATGTCGTCGAGAAACACCTTTACCTCGATGACCCTCTAGGCCAAAGGTATAACGACCAAAAGCCCAACGTAGCCATCGCTATATATACTTTTTTGGACGCCAAGAAAAGCATATCGAAGGATCACGACTGGCAGGCCAGTTTGCAGGCCCGTCGTTCAAGACGACTTACGAATCACGACATCTTGAGCCCACCGTATAAAAATGGCTCTCTTCGATCCTGAATTTATATCGTGTGTTTAGATGGGAATTGGTTCTTTATGAGTCGCACGTGAGAATACTTCTCACGACAGCCACAGCAACGAAACATCGCGCCCCATATATACTATTCTACATTGTACGCTCGCGTATTGCTTTAGAAAAATCTTAGAAAGCTTCGGGCGCCTTCGAATCTTCTTCATTTCCAACCGAGCTTTCGTCTTAACACCCATTCGTTTTTACACAATCATTCGCAACACGTTCATCATTTATTTTCCACGAAAATCTGCACGAATTGATCACATCGAGGGGAAAAAATTGTTCAACCAATCAAACATCTCATTAGTAGCTGCCAATCAGTCCATAAAATCTGTTGATAATATTCAAACGTACCAAAGAAACAGGCTCCTTTTTCGACGAACTGCACATTTCGTCTGATCAAAAATTCTTGTAATTATACCTCAATTACTAATTAATCAACCACTTTCTCTCATTGTACGTATATCGGTTCTTCCCCGACGCACTTCGATCTCATTCGATTCTCAATCAAGAATCTACGTCGAATATTTTTTGTCGCATGATTAATTTTATGTACGGTTGATCGAGTAGCGTAAAGTAAATCGAGCAACTTCTGACAGGTTTTGGATTGTTCCGCATGAATTTGGGCAAGTTGATCGGATCCACAATCTGAAAGGTGGAGAGTCAAGTTGCTCCTTTAACCCTCCGTAGACACACATGGGTCTGGGCTTTCCTGCCTTTTTTTTATTGTACTTGGACGCGTTTAATAAATGTGAAAAAATTGAGGAAAGTAGTTTTCGATCTATAGAAAAGAGAGCCTGCACTGGGTAATGGATAAAAATGATTTTTTATAATTGTTATTCAATGGTAATCGATACGAAAAACGAGAAATTCACGCCATTTCCTGAATGGGCTGGACTCTCCAGACCCATGTGTGTCTACGGAGGGTTAATACCGAGTTCAATTTTTCCGAAATATTCATCATTTTCGTTCATAGGCATTTGGAAAGAATCGTCTTATTGAGCATTTTGTTTGTTTTTTGTTTTTGCAGAACGATGATCTAGTTTTTGACCAGGATGGAAAAAGTGCAGCGATCGAGGTGCCTTTGATCCAAAGACAAAAGGACCCGTCACTGTTTCAGAGGATTAAGCGAGGAGTGTGGGATTGGCTCACGAGCCCGAGCACGGAACAACCCCAAGGTAACGAATAACGCTGTTCAGCTAAAATCTTTAACGCTGATAATTGATAAACGTAAAAAGAGACGATGAGATATTTTTGTGTCGAATATCGACAGCGGAAAACAAAACGACTGAGGCTCCCGTTCGGAATGGGGAATCGTCGAGGCGAAATCATACGAAAAGCGCTGTAGATGTTCTTGATTGGTTTGACGACGATTCGAAAGATCGAAAGGCCCGAGCAAGCGGCGAAGAAAATACCATCGAACGTGACAACACTTCACCCAAAAATGAGGTAAAAATCGCCCTCGAATTTTTTATCCACCTTTAGAAATAGTCTTCAACGAAATCTTCAATAAAATGGAATTTTTTAGAACGATAACGACATCGGTGAATTCGCTGCTGGTCATACGGATGACGAGGACCTTGCAGGATCAGGCGAAGTTGAGGGAAGTGCCATCGATGGTGACGGTTGGGTTACCGAGCCTCCCAGAGCTGGTGGACAAGCACGTGAGTGTCTTCTTCCAACGATATCACGTGCACTCTCCATTTTTGGTCTTTTTTTTTTCAATTATTCATTTTAATTCGTCATTCTATATGCCTCGATGTGTAAAAGCAGCGGAGAAATATCGAACCACGTCATCTCAGACAATAATAGTTCAGATGGAAATTCTCTATCCAACGTGATTAGCAAATCTATTGGGATAGACCCATCAGGGATAATTAAAAAAAAAATTACGTCATTGGTCTCGTGAATTCTTCATTGCGCCAACTCTCATTTCGATAAAATGGGAACAAATGACCTTTTTTCAACGATACTGGCATTCCACCGGCTTTTGCTGATTTGGAATTTCACTTGGATCGTGTGAACCCTCGGAACAAGTCTATAATCCGCGAATATTCGTAAAAGTGGAGCACCATCAGGGGATATGAATAAGAATTATATTTTAGTAGCTTCGTCAAATGCATTATTAGGTTTCGTGACCGTTTACCATGCCACAGTGAATCACCGTGACTTGATATGCTAATCCGATTATTTCCTATTTTCTCCTTTAATAATATTGTACAGAGAGATAAAAAAAACTCATACGAACAAACAAACCGAAATGAGGGATACAATTTCTAAGAAGAAGAAAATCGAATTCTTAATCCTCCGTAGAGTTACACTACAGTTAGCGCACCTCCTTAAACACACATGGGTCTGGGACGTCTTATTGTTTTTTTTATCGTACTTGGACTCGTTTAAAAAATCTGAAAAAATTCAGGAAAGTAGTTTTGAATCTATAGAAAGAGAGGCTGTACTGGGTGATGGATAAAAATTCTTTTTTATCACTGTTATTCAATGGTAATCGATACGAAAAACGAGAAATTCGAATCATTCGCTGAATGGGCTGGTTACCCCAGACCCATGTGTGTTTACTGAGGGTTAACAATCGAAATTCCACTGGGAAGGGAAATCCAGATTCATATGATGTTGAAGTTTGCGTCGTTGGAATGCAACGGAGTCCATTATTCTAATCTCTTTTTTGAAGGCAGAGCCAAAAATTCACATGCAGTGTCCATCTATGACAATTGTTTGCAAAAGAAAAACTGAATGTCCAAGAAAAATGAAAGCGATTCCGAAACTCTAATGGTCCGAATAAATGGTGAATCGATGAAATATTTCTCGTTGGGTGCCAACGATGCGAACATCAATATCGCAGATTTATTAGAGACTCGCGTTTCGATTCCACTGTAAATAAACTCCAAACGTTTATTGCAATTATAAACTTCGGTCTCGTAGACCGATGATGTGTAAGAAAGTTACGGAAAATTTTAGTTCGTCCTTAGGGTCAAAGTAATTGTCACGCTGAATATCAGGAATCGTGACCACTCTCGTGTAAATGCTGACACGTCATCCGCACTCATACCCATGACGGTTAACATAAATAAATTGGAGCAATTTGAAAAATTTGTCCCTCGCTGTGATAGTTTGTCGTGTGATGTTTTGACCGGGACAGTTTGTCGCGCCACGCATTGTTAGTGTTACCGAGGCACACATTCCTACGCTATGAAACATTTTTATTTTTTTCGACTAGAAACAATTCTAGTTGGATTTTGACACTCACGACTTTGGATTTCGTTTCAGGATTTTACCGAATAACTTTGACTGTTCTGGAGCCTTTTGTGGATGAATACCTCGACAGGAACAGCGAGGAACACAAACTTTTGACCGGCAGCCTCGTCAAGGGAATCGAAGAATTATATCGTCAGAAAATTCCTGATTACGAACACTTTGCCAACGTTGTTAAAATTTCGTAAGTTGAGCAACCCGATAAATGACATTTTTAAGTAAAAAAAAAAGAAAGAAAACGTAAAATTTTCATTCGGGAATTGGGTCACTTGCTTCAAATTTTAAGATGATCTCGTACTGCCAGGTTTCTTTTCGTTTTCATACAAATCTCAACATCAAATAAAACCATATCTATATTTATATATTATACATGACATTGACATCATGAATATGTTCATAAATTGTTCAGACGCCTCGACGACGCGTTCACATCTGAAGTGACCCTAGACATTGGTTCGACATTCGGGGACGAGGCTGAAGTCCGAAATATTCTCGAGAGGCAATTGCAATTCCACAGATTGGGCGATGTACCGATCGACGCCAAGGGCTTTACGTTCCGCAATTTCCAAGGTAATCGAGTCACCCTTCACCTTCTTGAACCCTCCGGACCATTTGTCCATTCAGATATCCTCGTCAACAGCGTTTTACTACGCACCCTTTTTTTTTCCATCGTCAACGACAATATTTAGATAGAAGCATAAATTATGGAATGCGATTTAAAAAATTAGTGAATGTGATTGTTGTCGACTGTCCGTCTGCATGTCCGATGTCGTTTAAATTCAAGAAAATTTTCGTCGAAACAATTTCATTTTATCATTTTTATTATTTTTCTTTATTTTCATATTCATGGCGATGTTTTTTTTTTTCGTTGGAATGAATAAAATTGTAACGAACAACGCAAAGGCCCAGAAGTTCAGCCCGAATGCGATGAGCATACAGAACTCAGATGTCGAGATGGTTCTTGTGCTCCGTTGAACTCTCGCTGCGACAATGTGTACGATTGTACCGATGGCTCCGATGAATTCGACTGTCCGAACTACACACTGGTCGGTGAGAACAGTAAGTACACGACAACGGTAAAACAAAAGAAATTGGAATAATTTTTCACTTGCTGATTCCGTGAGAATCCTTTTCATCGAATTTCGAGCTTCGTGCACCAATTTATTTCAATTGTAAATATTTTCTACATCATTTTCAAGCTTGTTATCCAACACAGAGTTTTTTTTTGAACTACTTTATTTCCTGGCTCAAATTAACATCGTTGAAAATTTTATTAATGACGAAACGAATTCCATTTCCTTCGCTATACTTTGCTGGCTCAGAGACTTTACTTTTCCAGTCTACTTCATAAATTTTAACATCAATCGGCGGCACAAGAAATTGGAAGTTCAATTAAATGCATTTTTAATTTATCATGTGCTTGATGACATCTCATGTGCGCAAAATCTATATAAATCAACACATTGATTCAGTTGTAAATATTTCATGCCCGATCCAGATTTACGTCGTTCTCTGAAACACGAGGCGACGTGCATTTCAAAATCATTATTTGAGATGAAAAGTTTCTTCCTCTTGGTCGAATGAGTGTCACATCTTCGCAAGAGTTTCTAGTTTGATACAGTAATTAACCCTCCGTAGACACAATACAATCAGCGCACCTCCCTAGACACACATGGGTCTAGGGCGTCCTGCCGGTTTTACTGTACTTTGCCTCGTTTAAAAAATCTGAAAAAATTCAGGAAAGTAGTTTTGGATCTATAGAAAGAGAGCCTGCTCCGGGTGATGGATAAAAATTCTTTTTATTGTTGTTATTTAATGGTAATCGATACGAAAAACGAGAAATTCGAGTCATTCGCCGATTGGGCTGGACAGCCCAGACCCATGTATGTCTACTGAGGGTTGAATAAGTGAACAGTGGTTTCGGAGTGTTGCAGTTTCTATTAACCTGGAAAAATATTTCACGATGTTCTACTTCCATCGACATTTTTAGAAGCTTAATTCGTTATTTTTAATCGATTTCGCTGTGCCTGCTCCGATTCTCAAGAGATTCACAAAAAATTCTTCGAAAATTACGGATCAGACGACTAAGAATTTCAGTAGAAATATGACATCGTGAAATTTAGGATTTATCATCTTGAATAATTTGTTGTTGCAATCGATATTATTCTTTATTCATCCAACATAATGCTTTTCAAATCCAGTGTCAATTCATCAATCTTTTTCTCATCGGATTTTGCACAAAACTATTGTTGAAATGAAACACTCATTTGCTCAATGTGGAGCAGCTATTTCACCTCCTGACGATCGATCGATTGAAAGATATGTATACGTGATCTTTTAGCCACAAATTTGATTAATTTCTCAGTTATACTCGGCATAAAAAATTGACAACCGCCCTGGAAAGGGTTTCGAGAACTTTATCAATATCGCCGATCACTGCGTGAATTCTTATATTCATGTAAGATTCTTCATTTCACAAATTACGTTTGTGTGAATTTTTCAAACGATGCTCAGTTCTATAATTTCCGAAATCAAGTGCCTACGATGTTGCTTATCGATTTTTCGTTGTTACCGACTTAAACATGAAGACTGGAAAATTAATTTGAAAAAGCCTGTTTTGCACGTTGTATCCATAACTTTACAAAGAAAATGACGAAGCTGCACGTTGTATTTACTGTTAGCAACGTTACGATTTTGTACATATTTTTTCAAAACTTTTCGGCGCTCCAAAATATTATTTATTTACAATTATTCTCCCGATCATCTGTGGGATTTTCATTGAACCTCCGAGGCGTACTGGAACGTTCCTTGTCGACTTTTATTCAAATTTCATTTTAATTAAAAAAATAATGAAAATTTTATTCAATTATTAAATTTTTGATAATTAAATTTTAATTAAAAAAAATAATGAAAACTTTATTAAAGCGATATTTATTTGAAAATGCTAAGTCGCGTAGGGGAAAACGTATAGCTCGGAGGGTTGAGTGAACGGAAATTAGAAACGTAACAGAGAAAATATTGCAACGGGAAGAAAAAAAATGTTTTCCAAATGGTCCGAGGGAAATTCAATTGATCCTCGATGCACGCTACCACCGTTAGATCCCGACGAAAGTGAAGAAGTAACACCGAAAACTTTGGATCCACCTACCGTTGGCAATAGTTCTGGACGTACCGAATGTCGAGGTGATGATTACGCCGTGGCTTGTACCGACGGTAGTCGTAACATTTGCTCGTTGCAAAAGTGCGACGGTGTGGAGGATTGTGACGACGGAGCTGACGAGGAAGGATGTTCTTCGTCAGGTAGGATTTTTTCACCTGAGATTTTCACCCCTTTGTCATCCTGCTTTTTCATTCCCATTTTTTATTGCACGTTTCTACTGCACGTTAGAATAATTTTTTTTCCAAGTTCCTAAAAAATTGCTTTTGCCTTTTTTTCACCAGTTTTTGTTTTTATTTTCGATTGTACAATAAAAACTTAACACTTGTCTGTAAACCTGGATCTTTCGTGGCCGGGAAAATACGGCGAATCGGTCTATTTATTGAATCAAACATGGATGAAAAAATGGATTTTTCAACAATTTTATAATTGGAATTTTAAGTTGAAGATTTCGAACAGTAGCCTGCATTGTTTTAGAATTTTTGAAATGTAATAACAGGCTGAAAGAACGGTGTGTCCAGGTTTACAGAAGGAACTGTGCGGAAAAAACGTCTACAGACGAAATATTAAAATGCTCGATATGCGGTGGGTAAATAGAAGAAAATAGAATGTTTGCATCGTGAAATGCATGACCTTCGAGCAGGGCAATGGAGAAAATGACTGCTGTACGTAAAAATGCTTTTGCAACAGTTTTCTACAATGTTTTATGAATCTTCACTGGTAATTTATCTCATGGATAAATAAATAACAATGGTGACAACTATTTTGATCCAACAGAGATAAGAATGAATTTGTGCGAATGATCTAACGAGCGTTCTCTTAAGCGCCATGGAAATCTGCTTCGTGGTAAAAATTAATATTTCGTAATTGGAGATTCGAATTGTTGGCGAGTCAGTGCGAATTTCCTGGCAGGAATACCGTGCGAGATACGAGAATAATTAAAACCATAATGTTCAGGGGTTTCATTAACTCTGACTATTGAATTTCTTTTTATTTTATGGAATAATTCCACTTGCTTGCACTTTTCCTTCATCACAGGTTGTGCAACCGGTGAATTCGTGTGTGACGTCACTCGCTGCATTCTGGACTCCCAACGTTGTGATTTCAGCGTCGACTGCGAAGATGGAAGTGACGAACAGAGCTGCACATATCCGAGTAAGTTTTTTTCACGACAACTGTATTCTTCTGATAAGATTGAAATTGTGTACGAAACTTTTTTGCGAGCACTCGAGTCTCAACGATAGGGCAGATTTGAATCTGGCCCGAGGTTTGAATTTCCCAGAGTCTGCTCGATTTTTTTCATTAGTTCTGCTGGAAATCTTGTTATATTTTTCATAATATTCTCAGAGCCTGTGAGTCTCGACGTTTCCTTCGTTATCGAGCGTCGATAAGAAGCGTTTCTTCTTGCGTGGCTCCGTACAAGAAGGAAATCGTTCTCGTTGCTATTGTGATAAGGGAATTGAAACGTCGGTCGATAAAGTCGAGCTTGTTCTTGACGAGATTCGATTCATCATCGTCTCTTGATCTTAGGGAATTCTGTGGAGACTTATGGATGGTACAAATAGTTCGTTGAGCACTCTCCCCAGTTTCCGATGGTTTGGAAAAATTTACGAAAACGAAAATGATGTTGCAGTCAATTACGTTAATCCACCGTGAACACACTACACAATTAGCGCATCTCCCTAGGCACACATGGGTATGGGGCGTCCTACCATTTTTTACTATTCTTGGATTCGTTAAAAAAATCTGAAAAAATTGAGGAAAGTAGTTTGGAATCTATACAAAGAGATGCTGGACTGGGTCAACTGGGTGATGGATAAAAATTATTTCTTATTATTGTTATTTAATGGTAATCGATACGAAAAACGAGAAATTTACGCCATTCGCTAAATGGGCTGGACTCCCCAGACCCATGTGTGTCTACGGAGGGTTAAGAGCCAAACGCAGTAAAAACAGCTCCACTGATTGGTTACGAAATCGATCGAGTTGGAAATGACAATGCGTTGTTTTTTCGTTGATTTTTTGAGGGTTTTTTTTCGACTCAATGCTTTTCTGCAGCTATTTTGATTCTATTTTCCAATTAGTCCAATATTTGTTTTCTATACAAAGTTACTACATGGAAGCTCAGATTTCGAAGCTATTCTTTGTTTTTAACAAAGCAACTGCACTCCATGGAGTTTTTTTGAACAGTGAAAAGTTTTAATCCAGTGAATGACATCGCGTGAAATCCATAGCGATTCGAGGTGGTGAGATAATTCCATGGCCTTCAGGAATTGACGAATTTCCAAGTTACACGAGGATGCGGGGGCGAAAATGGTCGTTCTTTCGATCGGTTGAAAATAGGGTCACAAGCTAGAACGAAGCTGCGATGTAGATGCGGAGCAATGCAAGCGAGACGAAGCGATGAATATTCATCGCTCAAGAGCTTTTTTCTCTCCTTGTTTTGAGCTCCCCATATCCTCGTTGTCGTCGTCGATGTTCGACACTCTTCCATTCTCTTCGTCGCGTGTTTCCATCCACCCTCGACTCATCTGATCTTGCTATTGAGCCGCAACCTCGAGGATCACTCGTAGTCAACAACCCGGAAGCCTCGGAGTCGGCCAATTCGCATGCTGTCGCTCGTTCCTTTCATTTTTTCTTCTCCTCGATCGTCGCTCCTCCTTTCCTCCATTTTTACCACAGGCTTTCTCATCCATTGCCCAACTTTTTCAGCAACCAACAATCTCCAGTTTCTCAAATATCGAAATTCCGTTCGAGCTTGAACGTCGAGACCATTTTCCAAATGATAATTGCATCGACACCACCCACCAAACCTAACGACGACCACCTCGGCTTTTCTAGCCGAACGAAAAACTCCTCTAGAGCCTCATCTCTACATATTTATTTTCCCAAACGTCAATCACTTGGATTTCATTTATCCCAACGATCAACTACTCGCCGAGCAGCACAACCAACTGCATATAAAATTCAAAAATATACTAGTTCAATATTTGAGTATTTTAATTATTCGGAATAAGTATAAATGGCATTGTTCAAAAAAATTAATACTTTATTTCCCGTTGAACCGTCCAGAATAATTTCCATCAGTTTCTGCCAATTATGCAACGTCTGAATATTCATGCAATTTTTTTCAATCGAACAGTCTCGTTCATTGAGGGAGAAGGTAGAGGAATGCCTTGTCCGGGGCTGCGCTGAATTAGGCGAGACTCGAATCTCCTGTTTTTTGTTTTTGTTTTTTTTTTTTTTTTTTTCGAAACCTCATCGAAAATGTATATTTCAATACCAGAATGCGGTATTCAGCGTGAGATGTCAAGTCCTCGCAGTGAATAACAATAGCTACATCGTTTATCTCCGTTGCCCTCTTTTCCCAGTTTGTTAGCTCGTACTTCGTTATATCCGGCATTTCACATAATGCCTTTGGACGAGGACAATTATGAGTTGTTGGATAGTATAGTCACGGGGATGCAGAAGGAGTCACGGCGGAGGAAGAGAAAAAGACAAACAGATATAGAAAGAGAGAAAGCATAGAGCATTAATGGAGCTTGGTAACCGACCGCACGCTAGGCACTACCACGACAAACGTCAAAACCACTGTCTTCGAACATTATTCAGATAAGCCAGTTGGCTGGTCATAACATACCGAATTAAAGAAGGGAGGCACCTACAGTTACGATACCACTAAGTTTACGCGCTCGTAACAGACTGAACAGTATTTCTCCAAAAATAATTATTGTAATAATAATAATAATAACCCTCCGTAGACACACATGGGTCTGGGTTGTCCAGCCCATTCGGCGAATGGCTCTGCCTTCAGAAAAGAGATTAGAATAATGGACTCCGTTCCATTCCAACGATGCAAACTTCAACATCTTATGAATCTGGATTTCCCGTCCCAGTAGAATTTCGATTATTAACTCTCAGTAAACACACATGGGTCTGGGGTGACCAGCCCATTCAGCGAATGGCTCGAATTTCTCGTTTTTCGTATCGATTACCATTAAATAACAATGATAAAAAAGAATTTTCATACATCACCCAGTGCAGGCTCTTTTTCTATAGATCCAAAACTAATTTCCTGAATTTTTTCAGATTTTTCAAACGCGTCTATAATAATAATATTAATAATAATGCGACGATGATCGTGAACGAACATTGCAAAAATTCGACAAAGACCCGCATTTTTTCATTTAACTAATTTTTTTTTAGTTGGAAGAATTTTAGGGAATTTTTCAAAATTTGGTTCTTTGGGTGAGTTTGGTTTTTGGATAAATACAGAAAGCAGTTATTTCTGAATTTTGAATTTATAGAGTTCAGATTGGTAACGTGCAATCGAAAGCCAGTGGCTCAATGGGTTAGAGTTTCTTCTAACAGGGGGTTAAGCCGAAAGATTCTGCGAGAGGAAGTCCTAATCGTCCTTAATTGTAGAGCTTCGATTCTCTCGAGAAGACTTACCGGGCATGATGCCATTTATCGTCCACCATGAAAGCAAAAGGTCGAAAAGCAATGCACCGATTGTTGCGGTCTGTTTGAGCGGAAAACTTCACGGACATATTTTTTTCTTTTTTTTTTTGCTAAAACTACTTATCGAGTTTGCTGTATTTGCGTTTTTTTAGCTCGGTTTATATGCAACGCTAGTACCGAGGTCTTCGAGAACTCTCAGTAGCAATATATATTTGTCATTGTTTTAATTTTTTAAAGAGCCGTACCCGGCACAACTTGTGGCGTGTTTGAAAACTTGACTCGGATTCCGAGGAGTCGTCAAATCGCGTGCTCGGTCGCAGCCTCGTTTTCAAGACTACTGCCTCGTCCCTTGTTCTTCTAGTTTTCTTCTTGCGGTTTTAGCTCGTTCCGTTCATACCAAGATAGCCCAGGCGAGACTTTGTCCTAAGCCGTGCAATCCACGCTCCAGCTAGTTGTCAATATCCTCGCTATAACAAATCTTACGCTTCTCGGATTCGAGTTTATGGATTTTCCTTACTCGTCCGACGTCTATTAATATCCGGTCGCGAGTGAACAACTTTCCAACGGTAGCAGCTCCCACAGTCAGACAATTCTATCATGCTAATGGTTTTAGCGGATCAACAAAGCGACGCTTTTTTTTTTTTCACCACGTGGCGCGGTACATTTGGATCGTGCATCCTTCTCCCGAGGCTCAACATTTTTCAGCTTCTGTATTTTTCGAGCTCCTTCGCAAATAGAAAAACGAAAGAAATTTCACTTCCACATCTACAGCCACCGGATATCGAAATTTTATTTTCTGCAAACGCTATTTCACTATTTCGAAAAATTTAATGAAATGGCGTGCGCGGCTTCTCGATCGACGTTGCAGAATTTTTTCATCTAGTACGTTTTCATTCCGATTAATCAGAGACAAGCTATAAATTTGGAAATTATTCGATCGGTGAGTTGCAACTAATACAAAACACAGAGATGTGATAATCGATATTGTACGGAAATATGGAGAGGTTACTGCATCATAGTATTCCATTTAGGCACTTTCGGCCTGAGGGAAATATTCGAATAAACGTGAGATCGTAGAAATGTTATGAAAATTGACGTTGATTCGATTTTCCATTAATTGTAGATTCTGCATTTTTTCCAGTCGTCAGAAATGCAGAGAAGGTCATTTTTATTTCGATGGGCAATATTTGTGCGGGATATAAAAAGAGCTCATCAATTTGTTTATTAAATTGAAATGAACTATCGGGGATGGCGCGTTGATTCCCATCGATGGATGCTGTCGGATTAATCATTTAGTGTCGATCACAATTGAAACTATTTTCGTAGTTATGATGTGAGAAAATAATGAGGAATTTGGTGTCAACGTCGTAAAGAGAAAATATTTTGGTATTTCTAGACTTTGAAAAAAATGGTTGAATCTGAACTGGTATTTCTGAAATGATTGAAGGCAATGTGACTTTTGGTGATTTCAAGAAATCCCGCAACGTCGTCGGTGTAATGAAATTTACGAGGAGCCGAAAGAGAGCTCCAGTGAATTTCATTACGAAGGTGTTGTCGTTTGTCCGTCGTAACGAGTCGAGTCCCCCGATTGTTGGATTTGAAGGTAAATGCGTTCTTGGGCTTTTTAGAATTCATTTTCAGTCTCATTTTGCCTGTACTTTATATCCCACCGCTCCACCTTTCCCCTCGTCCCAATGAACGAGCTTAAATTAAACGTTATCGCGGAGAAGCGAGTCGCGAATAAGCGTGAGGCAGTCAACGCTTGTTGTTACAGCGGCGGGTGGGCGACCAGGTAGCTTGCAGATTGGTAGGCGTTACCGTGGACGCGCTTTCGCGTTTGCCACTGCTTTGGAAAACCAACAACAGGGACAACACATTTTCCTATCCCTCGCTACTTCTCCTCCTGCTTTTTATCTCTCTCTTCCTCGTCCTTTCTTTTTATGCGCGTTTGCTACATCGCTCCATTGCGTTGTTGTGTGTGTTACACTGGAGATTTCGTAAATCAGGAGTTCAACTACAGGATTCCCACTCTGGAGGATATGCATATCCTCCAGGTTCGGTAGGAAAGGGCATATTTTGCCAAATTTCATTCAAACAATGACGCGATGTTACGTTCTTGTGATTCCCTCTGACCTCTGTCAGGTCTCACATTTATCGAGATATTTGTACAAGTAATATTAACCTCCCTAGACACACATGGGTCTGGGGCGTCCTCCTGTTTTTTTACTATTCTTGGACTCGTTAAAAAAATCGGAAAAAATTCAGGAAAGTGATTTTGAATCCATAGAAAGAGAGGCTGCACTGGGTGATGGATAAAAATTCTTTTTTATTATTGTTATTTAATGACAATCGGTACGTAAAACGAGAAATTCGAGCCATTCGCTGAATAGGCTGGACAGTCCAGACCCATGTGTGTCTACGGAGGGTTAAAATATCAAAAGTCCCTGAAAATTAATTCCTGGCATCTTTAGAGAATGGTGCTCAAGGTCTCCGCACGATTTTGTCTCAAAAATCGAGGCTGGATTCTAAAATCCAAACTTTTCTCTAGAATAGATTTCTTTTAATTAATCACATTTATTAGCAATAATCATGCTCGACACCTGAATTTTTAAATATTTCCTTTTCTTACTGGACGGCTTGTGAGAATCAAAAATATTCTTTTTCACGCTATGAAAAAAATACCAGTTTTCGCAACACTTGTACATATTTCCTTTACTTTAGATGTTTGTCATTTCATGTGGATGTGAACGTATATAGAACAACGCGAATACATACATTCGTTGGATATATATATATATATAGGAATTGTTGAAGCAATTCTGTGGCCCACCCGCCGAGATTTTTTTGTGTCTTGATTTATGACAAGCCACGAGGCAGAACTATCGTCCTTGTCCGGAGATGAAGTGTACTACAGAGCAATAGTACCAGATGAGAGATAGTATTTACCCTGATATTACATTCGCAACTGGACTACTGGATCAGGAGTGGGATTTGTATCAACAAACCTATAGCTACGGTTCAAATTTTGTGGATATTGTCAAGTCCAAACTACTGCAAGGGCTTTTTTTTCACACGATCTAATTGGACTTGTAATGAAAGACTTTCCGATTATTCTAACGTTGAAACATTTTCGTAATTTTGTCGTTTCCACTAATTTTAGCCCGATACAGAAATTCCCTGTCGAAATATGTACGTGCTTAGGAAAATTCATTGAGACGAAGCATGTGCACGTAATCTTTTGATAATGACAGGGAAAGAGATCTGTGGCTAATTACCTGAAAATATAATTGATGGCAATTCAGCCTCGGTTCAAATAATTGCATCCTTTTGGCTATTTTTATCGTTTGCTCGAGAAGCGAGCAATGGAAAAATTCTCCAATTACAGTTACGGAAATACTTTCCTGTTTTCTTACCGAATGCCGATATTCCCATTGTTGGATTTTATCAAAAATATCCTTTTGTTAAAAGGTGCGATAATTTGACATTGATATGATGATAAATGTTAATGTGATATTTTGTGACATGCGTTCTCTTAGATCTCGGGTCTCATTGAAATTCGCATTTTGATCATCCAACTCGGCTTTCTGAGCATTTACATTTTTCAAAAACATTATTTTTTAAATCCAATGGTAACGTCTTTAAACATTTTGAAGTAATTACGTTTTGGGAAAAATGGAATGAGAGATTTTCCTGTACGACTCCCGCGATGGATCACATTTCGCGTGAATTGGAAAGAATTTTGAAATCTATGTCAACTGAAATAATAAATATAGAATTTTCTTCAATTGAGTTTTCTGACAGGATACATTTCCAATGCACTTAAATATTTATTTTAAATGTCGCCTCGAGCAAAAATAAATGAACCCTCCATAGACAAACTACAATTAGCACACCTCCCTAGACACACATGGGTCTGGGATGTCCTACCGTTTTTGACTGTATTTGGTCTCGTTTAAAAAATCTGAAAAAATTCAGGAAAGTAGTTTCGGATCTATAGAGAAAGAGCCTGCACTGGACGATGGATAAAAATTCTTTTTTAATATTTTTCGTTCACGCTATTCGATGAATGGGCTGGACACCCCAGACCCACGTGTGTTAACGGAAGATTAATTCAAATCACATAAATCATGAATTTGCAATTTCTTGCTTATATTTGAGAAATTCATTCTGATTTAAAAATTCACGTTTCACAGATGCGTCTCTTTATTGTACGCAGAGAAGTTCTAATTAAGAGGTCGTGGATAATCCATTTTTTCCACGAATCAATTTCTTACTCCCTTCAGTCGTTTCGTCGCACAAATATATACTGCAAATTATTCGTTATTACTTTTTCAATGTAGTAATGAATAATTCTACAGGCCAAAGGATATAAGTACCACAAGTACTTCTACTGATTCCATTAGCAACTTTACTGTTAATACAATTAATGATGTATTCGATAATCTTTCTCATAATGTGATTATTGGTGAATTTTCACAATTCGAGGTACAATGATAATTCCAATTTTTTTGTTGCTGGCATTTTATTATGATTCATGAGTTTCATGCCCGGGGAAAATTGATCAAAATCGGCTTAACGTTTTCGCCTGAAAACGATCCAACACATTTTCGTAACAGGGATTTATATATTCGTTTGAAAATTGAAGTGATTTAGAAAAATGATGAGGAGTCACGACGAAAAGAAACGAATATTGATTCTGCTGAACAACTCGCTCCCTCCTGTTTGGAATTTTTATCAAGATCTCAAATTAACTCTCAGTAGACACACATGGGTCTGGGGTGTCCAGCCCATTCAACGAATGGCTCGAATTTCTCGTTTTACGTACCGATTGTCATTAAATAACAATAATAAAAAAGAATTTTTATCCATCACCCAGTGCAGCCTCTCTTTCTATGGATTCAAAATTACTTTCCTGAATTTTTTCCGATTTTTTTAACGAGTCCAAGAATAGTAAAAAAATAGGAGGACGCCCCAGACCCATGTGTGTCTAGGGAGGTTTGTATTGTGTCTACGGAGGGTTAAAGAAAAGTTGCAAAGTGTTGAATTATCAGAGTATATGCGCCGTCCGAAAAATGCAGAGCAGCACTACTGTCTTCGGTCAATAGTTACGAGGAGATCGGAGCACGAACTCGAACTTCGTAACTCCTTGAAAAAGAGGGAAAGAGTGAGGAAGCGAGAGAGACATGAGAATCAGTTGAAAAAGTCCATTAGTATGAAAATGCGTTACACAAGATGCTTTTGAATAAACATGCAGTTTTTCCTTCCCGCGGTACACTCAGCACTTGTATAGACATAGAAAAATGCAACTGTGCTTTTCGTCGTTGTGAACTTTCGTTGACGTGACCATGGTTCAACGTTGTCATCATGTTGCGCTTTACTTTCTTGCCGAAGTGTCTGACCTCCTCGAAATTTTGAGAGACCTACATAATGACGAAGCCTGCTCCTCCTTCTGATTATTATTTTCATTCGTCGTTACACTCGTCTCCGTCGACATTATTTCGTCAAGTTTTTCGATATTCAAACCTTTTTTTTTTTGTTAACTTTTCGATGTAGTGGAAAATTTATTCAAAAATTTTGGCGTTTCATTCACGCTACTGGTTTATCCTGATTCTGTGACCTTTGACCTAAAACCTTTGGAGCAGTACGTTGACTCGTTTTCGTCAGAAGTGTCGGTCAAACCGTTGGCATTAATTTTTTCTTTTTATTATACATACCAGGCTGACGCGAACGTCCGCATAAACAGCAATTGACCAACTCTCGTTAGAATACACATTTTTTTTTTTTAGTTTCCCTCGTACGACAAATTTGTCAATTGTTTCGTCCTAAATTTAATTTGAGCATAATTAGTTAAGAGAGCTCGTAACTTGGAGCGAAAAGACATAACCATCCGGACGAAATATTTATTGCCCGTGAAACAACAAGATTGTCGGAACGAAATGCTTCATTCCTTAAGATTTACGTAAATGAGTTTTTTTGTTCATTTGGTAGGAAAAATCGTTGTCAATTAATTTGGAAAATGTCGCAAAATGAAAATAATTGGACGAGCTGGATTGATTTATTTTTTGAAAAAAAGTCAAAATTTCGATTTAAAATGTTTAGCATTTTCGCAATTGACAAATTTCGATTTTTTACGTTTGACATCCATGAATATTCCGGGGATCATTTGGTTTCTATAAATTCGGTACTTGTTGTGAAATTTTTAGTTTCAAATGATTGGAAAAAATTAGGAGCCGTGCCAACTGCCAAGGTTTGACGGATTTTTAAAATTTTCGTTGGTTTTGTAAAACTCGTAGGAAGTTTAGAGCAAACAAATATAATTTCTACGTCAAAGTTCATAAAGAAACAATTGGGTTGTGTGAATAAAACGCGTACGTGCAAGCCTTTCAATATTTTTAGATCGACAACGACACAGAAAAGCACGAGCGTCGAAGCGCGTAAAACTCAGTGGTTACGGCTCTCGTAAAAAGTATTTTTTCCCTCGCTTTTCTTTCTTAACGTTAAACAGGGAGTGTGTACGAGTGGGGTTACGAGTAGTGGCTTTGTCGAGAGAGTTCTACGTTGCGCGTAGGTCGAGGTACGTAGCAATATAGCAGCCCTCGCTCCCGGGCTCTCGTCTAATGGCCATTGCACCACGTGAAAAAAAGCGCGATATACCTGTGAGACCACAGACGCGTTTGGCTAACTCGCCAGTCGTCGATTCGACGTTGCGCGAATGGGCCGCGAAATTTCCTCTGAATATTCTCTGGAAAGTCATTATTTTACTAAATCTTTTGGATTCAATTGTGATCGTAATACAAGAAAAAAAAAAAGATCAACAATATTCCATATTTTTGTTCTCGTCGCTGGTTGAACAATTTTATTCGGAAGTTTAATATTTTCTTTCACTTTGATTTCGCTTATCTTTGTAATAATTTATTAAAACGTATCGAACGTTTTTCGCTCCGTCAATGAACCCTTCGGGCATTAATATTCTTTTACGGCCGATTACCGTAAAATCTAGTACTCGGAGATTCCCGGGGTCGTCTATAAAGAATGTAAACTTAAAATTGGTAAATTCAAAAACAAATCAAATCTGAAATATCTAATTAATGACAAAATTAATACGATTGAACGATATTCAACTGTTCAATTGATGACCGTTTATATAACATCTATGAATCTCCCTAGGAACTCGAATTTCAAAGAAAATTCAGTCTTTGCCGCTTGAAGAGTAGCTCGGGTATCGGAAAAATCGTAAACGAATAAATTAACAAATTGAGACCCACTGTGGCTCGAAAAAAGATTTCAGAGATTTTCTTCATGTCTCGACGACAATAACGACAGCAAAAAATAATAAAAATAATTATAAAAATGATAATGACATCGTCATGGAATAAAACTTAGTGAAAAAATATTATTCCAACTTTTCGTTGTCGTCGTCGTTGTATTATTTTTGTTTTCTTGATGGCTGTAGAATTTTTTTTTTGTATACAAAGTTTCGTATCGGCACTATAATCCTGCCAGTAAATTTGTGATATATAGAGACATTTGTGAACGAGGGTACTGGATGAAGAACACACGCGTTGTCACTATACAGCTAGGCAGCTCGCTCCCAGTCTATATAGATTCAGATCGGTCACACTATTTTTACGTTACGCCCAACATTCACAGGGAAAAGTCGTTCGAGATCAGTGCTGAGAGCTACGAATACGAATCTTTGACGACACGAGAACGAGATCGACGATACGTACGGTGGGCAGCTTCCGCGTCGCTGACAAATCACCGCTTTCACGACGATCTCCCCTCCCTCGCGCTTATTCTTTTCTTTTTCGCCGAACGAAAACAAATTCGTTCGCGCGCCTTTCTGTCTACTCTTCTCTCTTTTCCCGAACTCCCTCGGTCTGCTCCTTTCTTTCCGTCACGTTTCGTTCACTCTATAACTACAACACTTTTATCCACGTTCCACCGTGTATATTTAAAACCCTCGGAAAATCATCGGAAACTCGAGACAACCAGCGATCGAGATATCTCCTCCCGCTTGCTCCCATAACGTGCTCCCATTTGTTTGGCAATTTCAACCGCATATCCACTTCGATTCGAATACAACAGCACGAGGACTGAGGTTTTGACTTCTGTATCGAAAATTCGTTAGAAACGATACTAGCGGACCAATTTTTGATCACTTCTGTCAACTAAGTTTTCCACTCATCTTTGTGCTTCCTGCAAAGGTCGCTCGCTTTGCTATTCCTTCAAAATTTCAACTGTTCGATAGCTCTTGGTCATTCAACGTTTTTAATTGAAGAAACTGCATGATATAAGTACAAAAATGTTGTACAAAAATGTGGAAATGAAAAACTTTAACTTGTTCTTAAGCCAACGTTCGACCAGGATCAGACGAATCAATTGCTTGGCTCATAAATCTGATAATTCATATTTTACCCTCGTTTTCACCTTCTGCGTATCATAAAACGAAGGAAAATGATTACTTTGACTTGATTTTGTTACTGTTCCTTGAAAAAACAAAATATAACGAAGCGCTGTATAATTTTTCAAGTCGATCGGGCAACTGGTTAGCGGGATCGTTTGTTAGCCAGTTTAAAAATCTTATTTCAGGAAAAACTAGTATGTCATCAAGTTGAAGTAGCAAGAAATATGGATGGAAGATTTTTAAAAAAGTAGAAAAAACATTTCGCGGGATTATAATTTTTAACCCTCCGTGGACGCACTACAAGTAGCGCACCTCCTTAGTCACACATGGGTCTGGGGTGCCCTACCGTTATTTACCGTACTTGGACTCGTTTAAAAAATCTGGAAAATTTTAGGAAAGTAGCTCCTTTGGATCTGTACAAAGAGAGGCTGCACTGGGTGATGGATAAAAATTCTTTTTTTTATTGCTATTTAATGGTAATACGAAAAACGAGAAATTCATGCCATTCGCTGAATAAGCTGGACACCCCAGACCCATATGTGTCTACGGAGGGTGAAAAATCTTATTTCAGGAAAAACTCGCATGTTTTGAAGTTGCAGAACCAAGAAATATGAGTTGAAAATTTAAAAAGATAAAAAAAAATAAATACTGGAAAAGTTTGAGAAGTTTACTCGATCGCGAAAAACATTCCACGGAATGATAATTTTTAATAATAATACGGCCTTAACGAAAATAACAGTCGATGTGGTCACATCGATTATTGAAAAGAAGGTTTCCACTTGACACTTTCGATAAAACATGTAGGCTTTTTTTTATAGTAAAAAATGAATTGAGAAGATTAATAAGTGAAGAATATTGCGAGAGGGATAGAGCCAAAGACATCGAAAGTAGCTTAGTTCCTCCCACGCTTGCACTTTGGCAGCAGAGGGTGGGGAGTGGGGATTGTGTGCTTGCTGGTTGCTCGTTTGCCGCTGTTACTGGTGCTAGTCAGGATAGCAAGGCACGACGGTGTTCTCTCGTATCGTTCGCGCGCGTTGTTCGTTCGCCACGCGACCACTGCCGGTTTGTCAGTCCGCCAGGTTCGGCCGTGGCGATAACTCCTCACTCCTCGGGTTACCGCAACAAGACGTATAATCTAGACGAAAGCTTCGTCACAACGAAACAGTCCATTTAATTCCGTTGCCCATCGTACGTTTGCCTTTTCGGATCGATTCCCAACTCGCCGTTTTACAATTTCATTTTCCTTCAAATCTCTCATTACATTTTTCCGCGATCGGATTCTGACGAGGCTAGAAGAGAATTCCACTTGACAATAAGCTACGAATTCACATCTATTGATGGTATTTAAATATTATGGAAAATATATGGAAACAGAATGTCGCTTCAAAATTGAATCGTTGCTACGAGTCACTACGAGTGTTGTTTCGTAATTTTGAATCTCTGGTTATCTCGAGCATGCGTAATACTCTCATGTCTGCCCGCAGCGTGCTCGAACTCCTTTGAATTATTTTTTCAGTCTGTAATAATTATTTTTTCGTATTCGCAATTTTACTCACTCCTTCGCTATTCCTCATTCGCGCTGGAGCAGTGCCTACGTAGCTTTGGCTCTGCAAAAGAAGAATAGCATTGAATCAGAACAATAAATACAAACACGCTATGGGGAATAATGAATTTCCGGTTGAGCGCTGTTCTTTTTTGTAATAGAGATGAAGGAACCGTGGAATAATAAGTCTTTGTGCTTTTAATTGAACCCGGTGACGGTTTTTTCCAACGTCAACCTGGCACCTTCGTCTCGCAAATTGAAAAAAGGAATGCCGAGTTTTTCGACGGGTTCGCGTTGACACGAAATGTTTAAAAATAATTAAAAGTAATTGGATTCTGAAAGATGCTGGCAGTTGATGTCGCGAACCGCAAGAACAAACATTTTATTGTTTCTCTGACAAGTCATTTTCCTCAACCTGTACTTCGCTCTCGTGCTTACGCATAATACATTCGTACTTATACCTTCGCACGTGGAAATAACGTTTGCCGCAAATGACCGTTGTTTCGTTTATATTCGCGGCTACCAATTCTTATAATCTCGGGGCTTGAACTTTAAACAAAAAGCAGCACGTTGACCTGTGTAGAAATGTTGTATACCGCGCGGGGAGCATGGACCACGAGGCAAAGAAAGAATCGCGTGTGAGAAGGATTCGTGCTCGCAAGGGTGTTAAAGTTCGCGGAGCGAAAAACTAACGAGACTCTTTTGCACAACGTGCAAATATTACGAAAGAAAGCACGTACACTAAAGCATTACCGAGTTTTTGTTTACAAATAAAGAAAAAAAATCGTACATTGAAATTCTCTTCTGTCTCATAATTTTCAACACTTTTTTCTTGCTTCTCTTCTCACCAGCAACAAAAAAGATGCGATTTATTTTTATACATTTGTCTTGATTAAATGAATTTCTCCTCAATTCGAAAGTTTTTTCACTCACCGCACACAGTTTCCTTTCTTTTCTTCAATCGTAGTGAATTACGATTGAACAAAATTTCCATATTTCGCAGGAAATCGTCTAGGCTCGTCGATCGACCCCGAAATCGGTTTGATCTGAATAACAAAAGTGATTCCAATAAGATACAAGTGTTTTTCATGCCCTCGAAGGATCCAATTACCTCGATTTATCTCGATACATTAACAATTGAAGAATCGTGCTCAAGTAGAGGATTTAACTCGGCAAAAAGAGAACAAGAGAAAGAAAAGTTCTGGCGAAGCAACTGGTGGCCGCGACGGCAAGCTTTATCTCACAAATGAAACCGTAAAAAAATCCATGATCTCTTTTTTTCCGATTGAGAAATAACGTACTTTGACGCGGGAAATAATAGAATTGCTGAGCTAAAACTATCGAGGAGGCTTTCGAAGCTCTCACCATCGGAATTCACCATGGCAATTCTGGGGATTCGTGAGTGCGTTATTATCAGCCTTTTATTTCTACTTCTGCTTACGGATTCGACTACATCGCAAAGACGAAGACGTCCGTCGGGACCACGTAGGCGAGGTAAACCAATATATAGACATATCTTCTCCACACATATATAATGCACTAGGCGCATCCTAATTCATGTTAATTAAGGTAAGTCGGGGAGAAATAGCCATGGGAGAGAGACAGCCAATTTCTATTGAGTTGACGACACTAAAACCACTTTGATGACAGTATATAGTTGTTTCCTTCTCTCTCTCTCTCTCTCTCTCTCTCTCGGTCTCTCTGACATACACTAATTTATCAATCGATTATGAAAGGTCGATTGTTTGTGAGATTTTTTATTTTTAACCCTCGGTAGACATACATGGGTCTGGGGTGTTCAGCCCATTCGGCGACTGGCGTCAATTTCTCGTTTTTCGTATCGATTACCATTAAATAACAATAATAAAAAATAATTACAATCCATCACTCAGTGCAGCCTCTCTTTCTATGGATCCAAAACTACTTTCCGGAATTTTTTCAGATTTTTTAAAAGAGTCCATGTACGGTAAAAAACGGTAGGACACTCAAGACCCATGTGTGTCTAGGGAGGTGCGCTAATTGCAGTTTGTCCACTGAGGATTAACAACTTTTTCAGGGTAGAATTGTCTCGAAACGATGCGAGCTTTCCTTGTCAATATTCTTTTGAGAAAAAAGAAAAATTATGGAAAAATTTAAACACGTTCCCGTTAAAGCGAGCTTTTTTTATCCCTGACCACGATATCTTGATATCTTGATGGTTCCGGCGTTAAGTCGACATATTCATCGTTCACGAGTCGTGGATGGAACAACAGTATACGAAAGATCGATAATCAAAAGTTTCATCGCGGTGTAGAAAATTCGCAATGGGTTCTACATTTTTTATTATAATTTCCGGTGCATTATGAACTCGAGTTTTTTTTTGTTTTCGAGAACAGACGAATGTTTGATTTGGATTTTTTCGTTTGAATATTTTTTAGAATCGTGAGAAAAATAAACGCCCTTGTAGTTTGCTCGACTTATTACTTTCGCCGTACCACGAAAGATGGATTCTTTTTTCGTCACAAACGAAGGTCTTGTTTGGCTTAAGCCCTTTTATATATTTTTCGAGGCTTTGCTTACTGAAATGATGAGTGTGGAAAGGTCGAGCCTGAAACAAGTCTACGCGGTGAGACGGAATCCTCCATGAATATATATAAAAGTACATAAACGTGTATATATTTATTGAATATCCTGGCGGATATAGAACGATGGAACAGTGACTCGTGTTTTTTTTTTTTTTTTTTTTGCTTTTTCTATTAAAGTTCATAATGCAATGCGATAACGTCGCATAATTATTAGATCGAAAAAACGTCTCGTCACGCCATCGTTTTCCGCGCGTCTATTCTCTGCCACGTTATTCGTTCCTGGCTCTGTCATTCCGCGTTTGTCTTTGTATGCATTTCGTATCTCGTTCTGCCAATAACAAAACTTGCATTCGGCAGACTCGAGGAAACTTTTTCCTATTTCCGCTCCAAGATTTTATTGCGTCAGTTATCCATAAAAACGAAAAATGCAATGAAATATTTAGGTACGAATCTGAGATTAGTGGCTAGACGTTTGGAAATAAAAATTATCTTTTTTTTCCTCGGTATGAACTTTTGCTCGAAAAAAAATTACTCGTCATCGAAGTCGTTGAGAAAAAAACGACTTATTGGTGAATTTCTGATTTTATTAATGGATTTATTACGACGTCGAATTAGTGGCAATTCGCATATCATCCAAGAATGACAGCAGTGACATTTTTATTCAATTACACAGCCCTGAAAATTTAATGCTGCCCTTAATTCACATCAATTCATTGGGTAGTAAAAAAAATTGTACCCTTTTATCCCCTTTGGTAATGTACTTAACGAAATTTCTTTAATATCCGCGAACGAAGAAAAAAAAAATCGCTACCGTTTTATTCGGAGCTGGCAGTTTTTCTTAAGCACAAAAAAGTCTCATTTTCTTGACTTTTTTTTTCTTCTCCCAAGCCTTTTACCACTGGCATCTCATGCTCAAGTGTTTCACGCTCGGTCCGTCATTTTCGAAATAAAACAATTGCCACGGGGTGTGTGCACCACGAGAGCAAACACCATAAATGTGTCGTATTTTATGTCCTCAGCGTGGATATGTGTTTGTACATATAAATATATAAGTACGTGCTCCTCTTACTGACCGACCTGTCGCTCTGTTGCGGCTGCTATAAAATGCATGCAATAAAGGCACCGCCGTTCTCGCACGTTCCCGACGTGCCTACTTTTCTTTCCCTCGCATACGCTTAGATGAGAATTCTCCTAATGCGAAAGCTATACGCAAGAAAATAAAAGCGTTACTTTTCCACTGCCTGCTCCGATAATCTTCGCTAATATTTGGAAACGAATAATTACCCGAATGAGAAACTATCCAGCTGTTATTTTACTTTTTTTTTGTCTCTCCATAAACCATTCTTTATTCTGTTTTCAAACTTACTGCTCCACCGAAGACAAATCCCGAACCTTGTTTTTCACACAGACTGATTGTTCAAATCTCGACATTCGGAATTCACTAATAAGTCACCGTAGTTGCTCGCAAGGGGCCAAGACCCAGCGAGGTCGAAAAATTCGATATTTCGGAAAGACTCAACCCGCGGCGGTAAAGATATCGATACCGATAAAGAAATGACGACCTACGCGAAAACTTGACATCATTCCCAGATTTCTTTCTCTAGTTTTTGCAGCAACAATGTGCATTGTTGATAAAAAAATTAAAAAAAAAAAAAAATGGCTAGAAATTCATGCGAATGGGAAACAAACGATTATTTCATGATTACAAGAGATTGACAAATGGCTGACCTAGTTGCAGCGATAGCAGCACAGCTGTGAGATTGTGGATAATGAAACTTTGCTATTAATATATTTATTTCAATTATCCACTTCATTTCGTTATATCATTATTATTATTTTAATGTAACGTGTTAATTTGTTAAAAATCGTTGGATATTAACTTGTTGTCTATATTTAATAAGTAATGAATAAAGTTCGATAACTTGAATGCGAGGATTTGAGCTGGTCTATGAAACGATCGAAACATTCGGTTCGAGAGCGAAGGATAATCGAGCAATTCGATGAGACGGTCAATATGCGGGAGAGTTGATAAAAATTAATGCCGCAATCGAGCAATTCAGTGTGTAACGAACCCATGAAAATTAATCAATCGGTTATGAAGTGGGCATGTGATGCAGTTTTATGCGTTTAGAAAAAAAGAGTAGAAACGAAGTGTATGACGTTGTTTCGTTTGTGCATTGAAAACGAGACGACATGGAGCAACACGTGAAATGAGAAACCAAAAGCAGTGGGAAGAGAGACGGCGGCAAACGACCGGGAGAAACCCCGTCGTTGCTCTTTTTTTTTTTTTGCCGCACTATTTTTTCATTCAGCGTTACCCCTGCACGCACACAGCTTCGCAATCGACAAACGCATTCTGCGTGAGAAACTCGCGTTTCAAACAACTCCAGCCTTTTCCGTTTTTCTTCTCTCTTTTTTCTTTTTCCACTTGATATCAAAATATATCTCTATGCGAACGAAAACATGTGTGTAAAAAATTCATGAACCGAGGTTAACATCGCTGCTGCCTCGACCCT